>JALJEV010001433.1:7500000-10000000 GCA_026586105.1 Hylodesmum podocarpum
CAATTAGTTGGACTGCATAACTTGTTTACTTTTAAAGCTTCTTGCACATTAATTCGAGGATTCATGGAAATGAAAACGACATGCATGCACGACCTTCGAATTCCAAATTCAAAAGCTCAAGAATGGACTAGACAAACTTGTTCAACTTCACTCTTAAAATTAATGGTAAACAGTTAGTGAACTATCTTTTTGTCAATTATTCAATCTTTGAATAATCAAATGCCATGATTAATATAAAAGTTCTCTCTTCCCTGTGACGTTCCCTCGATTGTATATATGGTGTATGTATGATTAAGACCTACATTAGATTATATAGTTCATACTTATGACCTACATTTAGGTTATTCTACTTTTCAAAATTTAGGTGGCTGCTTTTTTTATTCATTGTTGTTTTTGTATTTCAGTTAGGGTTTTGTTTGCTTTTTTTATCTTGACCTAGCTATTGCTTCTCACTGGGTGATTAAAATCTGGTAGAAAATTAGATAGGTGATGATGGAAAACTGTTTCCGTACATTTGAATGATGTTAGGATTAGCAATGAGATTTTTTTTTATAAAAAAAAAACATAAATTAAAATGTTAAGAATTTTAGAAAATAAAGATTCAAAGGTAATTTTTGGAGAAGGTAATTATTTTTGGAAAGAAAAATATTTGGTAGATAATTTCAATATGCATACAATCTCATAATTAGTTATAAAATATGAAGAGAGAGAAATATGTATATATTTATTAAATAAGTCGAATGATTTTAAAGTTTTTTTTTTTTTTTTTTTTTTTTTTTTTTTTGAGATGAGAGGATTGGGTTGAATTTTTTTTTCCAAACAAAATAAACTAGTGTTACAGAATTTATAAACACAATTAATCAAAATAGGATGAGAGATAATGTACCAAGTCTTGATAGTTCTAGTATATAAAATTACAAGTTGGGTTATCATCTCTCAAATTGCAAATTGGCAAATTTACTGCATGAAAATGGAATCAAATTGTTGAAGATGCTCTTCTAAGATGTTTTGGAATTCTTTTCTTCATTCAAAAGTAGCTGTCTCTGTCTACTAAAGCGAATTTTGGTTAGAGTGCCTACTAAACAAAACTTGTTGAAGAGAAAATGCTTTTTTTCCTCTCTTGATACGAAACTAGTGTTTTTTGCAACTGTGGTCAATAAACTAATTGGTTCGTTTATTTTTAACTTGTTGCTGGTCTCAACTATTATTGACATTTAAAAGTCAAGGGATATTGAATAAAAATAATAACGACTTATGTTTAAATTGTGCATATTTCAAATTGAATTTAAGTACGAAATAAATTATGTTGGAGGAGAACATTTCATCTTTTATATACTTAGAATCACTTATTAGAATTAGTCACTATGGTTAATAATAAATACTACTTTACATTAATATCTATAGTGTTTACGTATATGATTTCTAATATTATTCATTATTATTGACAATTAAAAAAGAAGAAATCCTTAAATAACAAAAAGAAAGTTCTATTCAAATTTCTCTTTTCCAAAACTATTTACTAAAATATATAATATATGTATAACAACATGTTTCTATAAACACCTTTTTTTAATCATAATCTCTTTAATTGACTAAAATTCATTGAAAACTGTAAAATCAAGAGAGAAATTTTATAATATGATATAAAACTATCAAGTTTTAAAATCTTCAATAAATTTCGGCCAATAAAAAGAAATATATTCGAAATAATTTTAAACATAATATAAAACTATCAAAATTTAAAATTTTCAATAAATTTCAGTCAATAAAAAGAAATATATTCAAAATAATATGTCAGATAGTTTATTCCAAATATGTTCTAATTAAGAAAGAACAAAATCTGAAATCCCCCATCCCAAAAAATAGAACAAAATTACAAAACTAAACATGACCATGTTGAAAAAAAAGTACACATAACAAAAGAACCACATTGTCATAATATTTAAACAAAAATAGGAGATGAAAAAGAAGTTAATCTTTGGGAATATTGTTTTGTAGAAAGGAAAGAAAAAGAAGGTTATGAAAAGTGAGAATGGGAGTGGGAGTGAGAGTGGGTTAGGGGGCAACAAGACAATGGAAACATGAATGCATGCATGAATCCATCCACCATTTTTGTGGTGTAGTGTGGTTGTGGTTGTGGTCAAAGGCATAACACCGATCCAAAACATAACCTCATTCATTCATTTCATTTCATTCAACTTTACTTTATTATCTCTAAAGTCTAAATAGAATGTCAGTGATGTAGCCCGAATATGCTTGGCACGAGACTCCAAACTCCAACAACTCAAATATATATAAAAAGTGGATAATCAAAAAAAATGTTAAGTGGGTCCCACATCGTTTGCTTTGTTGGCTATGTATATTATGGGCCCAGCTGGCACTTCACATGTACACCTGCCACACTGTCTCCAATTCAGCTACATAACCTCACTCTAAAGTAACTACCTTCTTCCACTTTACTATCCTCTCTTTTCTTTCTTTCTTCTTCCTTCTCCACTTTCCACTTTTAACTTCATTTATGCCCCTAACACTCTTCACCAAACTATTTTCATTTCATTCTCTTTGCTCAATTCTTATTCCTTTTATTAATTCATCACAATGAGTTTTAATTCTAGTGTCCGTACCTAGTGCATCTCCCACTCAACACATAATCACATATATCAACAAATTGTTTTGTTTTAATTAGTCATTTCTGAGTTAAATATGTAGTTAGGTTAAATTATTTAAAAAATTATTATTTATAGTGGTTTTAATTAATTTGAGTATAATTATATTTTATAGAACACGTGTTTAGATTTTATTTTTAAATATAGATTAATTTTCTCTCTCCATTTATACGAATTAAGATACACATAAATTATCATATATGAGACATGAAAATTCACATCATATGAGTCTTTAATATTGTTTTCAAACTGAAGGTATTAACTGTGTTTTGTAAATAAACTTGTTTAAATCATATTAAATAGAAAAAGTTGGAAATAATGAATTAATTGAGTTTGTTTGGATGAAATTTAATCCAAGCATATTTTAGACAGGGTTTAAAACTCTGTTCTATGGGAAAATTTATGTGACAGGACTCCTTTCACATTGTTGAGATGGTTTATTGTGTTTCATGTATTATTATTATTAATATTTTGACGTTACTATCCATGGGAGTATTTATTTGTACGGTTGCGAACTCAATAAATTTTGATCAATGTATCTGTGGTTACGTCATTTTTGTTCGAATAGAATTTGATAAATTCAATATAAAATTGTGGTTTTATAGTTTAATAATTATCTAATTTTTAGATTATTTTATTGAGAGATAATTTTTGTAATTATAATATTTATTGTGTTTATTAATTGTTGATTAAGAAAATTGTCAAGTATCGTGTCAAAAGGAAAAAAATGTTACAAATTAGATATAAAATAATTTTTTATGAACTTAAAAAAAATAATAATGATAAATTAAAGTTAGATTTTAGCCTTAGTTTTATTATCATTAAATTTTGTGTACCAAATAAATATATTTCATTACATATAGTTAATGATGAAGTAAAAATTATAATTATTAATTTTTATTAAAATAACATGCGTATAATATAATTATATTGAAGTAGTTGTTGTTGATATAACAAATTCTTAACTGTGAAATAGTAATATCATGATGTAAATGATTTGGATATTAGTAGATTCAATAAAAAATATTACACAAATTTTGATGATAATGATAATGATAAAGAGCATATTATATATGATTCATGATGAATTATCTAATGAATGAGACTTTGATGAAAATTTACTCATATCTAATAACGATAATACAAATTGTGATTTATCATATAAATTTGTCAGTTCAATCAATTGTGGTAACTAAAATATAAGAAGGTTAATATGATTTTTTTTAGTTAAATTATTATTTTTTTAATAATAATTATATGTAAATACAGGAGGAAGGCAATGATTTTTTTTGGGAAAAGACATTGCATTATTCTAACATCAATTGGAACTACTTTGACTACGAGGAATAATAAGGTCTAAGCTTTTTCCTTCAAATTGGGGTGTCGGACAAAAGTTACACGTTAATTTGGAGTTTAACACAAAAAAAAGAGTTTAAAATACTGTGAAATAATATGTGATGAACATGCACTAAAGTATAAAGGTGTTTGAATCCAAATAAAAAATATGTTGTTCATTTTTTAAAAAGTTGTGATTATTTCCTTTATTCATTTTATATGAAGGCTATATAATAATAAAAAAAACAGATAAATAAAAAAGACGGATAGATCACACAATTATCTAAACACAAATTTAATGCAAGTTCATCCAAATCTTAATTTAACTTTGATGAGTTCATCCGGTCTAGATATGCTGTCTCATTTCATACAACACATCCATTTTTATAGACATACTCTAAGGTTAAACGCATTCACCACGTACCAACACCTCATTGAACATGCTCAAGCTTCTGACTACCCATGTCACATTACCCCCAACATCTTTAAAGCATCGGATAAAAAAAACTAATACAACCACGTGGATCGCCCAATTTCTTTGGTGATTGCACTAGTGTGTTTTTCTCTTGCAATATGACTGTGCGAGGATTCTTGATACTTTCATCTTAATTTCACCAAAAAACTTCTATTCAAAACAACGCCTGATGATAAATATTATTGAACTAGATTTATTTTGGTGAATATTTTTAAAAACAATTCATTTTAATAAATTTTCCCTAACCCATAAATGTGAAATATTTATAAATTATAAATTTAATATTTTATTTTTTTTATCAATAAATATTAATTGGTTAAAAATATTAGTAAATGATTTGAATACGTGACATTTTCCTCTCTTATAATCTTGAAACACTTTTTTTTAAACCAAGGGATTAATATGATTTCTCATTTTTCAACATGACCGCAGGAATGAACGGCAAACAAAGTTCCAAAATATAAATAGAGCATTTATTATAGTTTTTTCTTGTTTTTTGTGCACTTGCATGTGTTATGATTGGTAAAAGAAAATAAATTTGTAAGGGCCAAACAATAGTGCAAGTAGTTTGGTTGCCCTTTTCACATGCTTGTAAATTATGAATTATGATCATACGAATTTAAGTTAAGTTAGGTGGTTATTCATAGCAGGGTAATACCCCATAACTTCAAAATATGACATGTCTGAGTCAATGAAACTAAAATTGATTGAATTGTCACAATTCTTGGTCTGAAGTGCACTGACATCTAACCAAATCAACAAAAGTTTGTCCCTGCATTGGGGAATGAGTTATCCCCATTACCACTTTAAGCATAAATGAGAATACCACTCTTATTTCATTTATCTTTCCACTAAGTAATTACTGGTCAAACCTCAACGACCATTCTGTCATACCCCATGTAAAAGACAAATAGTAGGTGATCTTTAATTTATGACACATGTCTATATTCCCAAACTCACCATTTTGTGTTATGATCTAATTTTTGTTATTAAAGAATAATTCTAAATTTTCTTAATATAATTACTTTTTAATGTTTATTTTTCTTTTAGATAGTAAAGTATTGAATATATTTTTATTTTAAGAAAATTATTTTTTTATTTTAAATATTTTTTTTGTGAAGTAATAAATTATTTAAGAAGATATGACATCCAGAAAACAAGCCCTAAAGTAATAAATGTTTTCATTTACGATGTAAAAAGTTGAAGGTAATTTCCTCCTTAATTATTGCTAAAATATCATTATTATATTTATAGCCACTTCTTAGCACGTTTTAAAATCTACTGTCTTGAATAGTGGTTGTCTTCTTCATTTAAGACATGCTTAGTATTCATTGTTTTTATGCAGAAAAGTTGTATGAATATGATTATGTAATGACTTTACGTCATTTTCATATATATATATATATATAATAATAATTAAAGTAAATACATTGAATATATATATATATATATTAATTTTTCATTGATATTTACTAAAAACAAAGTTTTATTATTTTAATTATTCTTTCTATTTCTAAAATAGTTTAAAGTCCAGAAAATTAAATTTATATAAATATTATCCATAGTTATTCTATACAGTTATATCAAATATATTTCAATTCAGAAACTAATTATATAAATGCTAAAATACTTCGATCTCATAAAATCCAAAAAGAGATCAATAAACTAAAATAATTCAACCCCAAAATCTTAACAAAAGTTAATAAAGTTTAAACAAAAGTCAATAAATTAAAATACTTTAATTTCATACAAATCTAAATAATATTAGAAAAGTAAACAAATTAAGTAATGTAACATTTTGAGTATACATGAATTTCACTTTTTCTACTTATGTCACATTAATTAATAGGCAAAGAAAATTATGTGTACTTATTTTTTTATTTAACAAAATATCGTAATTATTAGTAAGAATTTAGTGACATTTATAATTCCCCATCACCCCTTAAGAATGTACCGTGGGATCAAACACAAATCTTATCCCATAAACTTCACATGTATTATTAACTAAGTTATTTTCACTTGATCTCTTACATTCTACTCATTAACATTAAAACTATTATTTTTAATGATAACTTTGGTAATCCTAATAATAGGATAAATTATCATTCAATTAACTAAAACTATCATTTTAATCTGATCATGTAAAATCTTATTTTAGTTTTTTAATTTAAAATCAATTGAATACTTCCAATTTCTTTTTAGAAGTATTAAGACATTTTTTTTATAAATTATCATTTTAGTTTATGAAAATACAAAAATTGAATAATATAATTTAAAAAATATTGAAGAATACTAAATATTTTTTAAATTAAATTTTATTAAGAATTATTTTATTATTTTCATTTTTTAAACTATATTACCCACTATTTGTATTTGTATTTGAGTTCAGTAAAAGAAGGTTTACTGAACTAGTAAAGTAGTAGAAGTAACAGTGTCACACATTGCATCAGCATAATCATCATCATCATGTTCAACAAAAAGGAGATATAGAGAATCTAGCCTAGAGAGTAAATTAATCACAAAAAAGTAAACAGTTAGATCACAAAAATGGAAAAAGTTTCAACCCCTCTCTACCATTTACAGTAGCATACTAGTATAATAGTTTCACTCTCACAAAGTTACATTACAAACCACTTTTCTCTGCTCAAAAACCAAACCCAAACACTCAACACAGTTGCATACAACATACAACCATTCTCTTCATCGTTTTCCAATCTCCTATATAACCAAAAACAAACAACCTTAAAAAAAGACACACACACAACAATGTCGAACACGATGCAACAACAACAACAACAGAGTTTTGAATCAAAACGACTCAATCTAAGTCCCAACCACGCTGCTGCCGCCGCCACTTCCCGTCCCGGCCACCGGAGATCGGTCTCCGCCGGAGCTCCACTAATCTACTCCGGCGGCGCCACCTTGCTCCCGAGCGGCAACATTTGTCCTTCCGGGAAGATCCTGAAACCGGTTCTGCCATCTCGTGCACCGAACCGCTCCGACGTGTTGGGCTCCGGCACGGTGAACTACGGCCGCGGCAGCATAATGCGTGGCGGCGCCAATCCCGTGCCTGCGGGTTCACCGCAGCCTATGGTGAGGCGCGCGATTGGCGGGTCCGATCCCGAGGAAGTTAAGAAGGCGGGAAATGAGATGTATAGAAGTGGTAACTTTTTGGAGGCGCTGGCGCTTTACGATCGCGCCGTAGCCATCTCGCCGGCAAACGCCGCTTGCCGGAGCAACCGCGCCGCGGCGCTCACTGCCCTCGGGAGGCTCGCTGAGGCTGCGAGGGAGTGCCATGAAGCTGTCAAGTTGGACCCTGCTTATGCCAGAGCGCATAAGAGACTTGCTTCTCTTTATTTGCGGTATAATGCTATTTGGATTTGGATTTTAATTTGAATTTGAGTTTGAGTTTGTGTTTGGATCAGATTGATTTTCAACTAAATTGATTTTGGTTAAACTTGAATCGAGTTCAATTGAGTGTAGAGGCTATGCATAGGTATCATTCCATCATAGATAAGATTTTGTATGATTTTTGAAAGATTCTGTTATCAAGGTGAACAAATCCATTGTATTGTGATGGGTTGAGTGTGTAAAATGTTTTGCACTCTCTTTTTTCTTAATTGAATTTGAAGTGACATGATTAATGTTTTAATTTTTTTTATAATGAAAGCAAGTTAGTGGTAGAACACCTTATAAAATTTTTGACCATTGTAGGGGATTCTTTGTTGTTACGGTATTTATCGTGCCCGTTGTTGTATGTATATAGGTGAGGAACAGTCCACACCTTATAAACCGGTTTTGTAAGGTTGAATTAGGCCCATCACCCACATTTCGAACAGTTTCAACTCAGAATCAGTTCTGTGTTTAAAATTAGTGACTCAATGTGGTACTAAACATATAGAAATTTACCTAAAATTATGTTAACCAGTATTTTCACATGACACTGGATAATCTAACTTGAAACCAAGTATGCACTGAATTTGTTGACATGGTGATATGAATTTGGTGTAGGTTTGGGCAGGTTGAGAATTCGAGGCGGCACCTATGTCTCTCTGGGGTTCAAGACGATCAATCGGAGGAGCAGAAGCTGTTGTTGTTGGAGAAGCATTTGAATCGGTGTGCTGATGCACGGAACATTGGTGACTGGAAGAGGGCACTCAGGGAATCAGAAGCAGCCATTGCTGTTGGAGCAGATTTTTCCCCTCAGGTAGTACTTTGTTTATGTTAGAAATGTAAATATGTAATATGAAATTATTGCCGTGTCTTAATTTTAATATTGTGGAGTTTTAGGATAATTAGGGCATGAAATGTTTCTGTTTCTAAAATTGCTTTTAGTTTGCAAAATGTAACTAAACAAGTTTGCTTGCACAACTGATTGAGAGTGTGGTGCAGGCAGAGTGTGGAATTGAAGAAGAATTGGAACAAAATGAAAACAGAGGAAGAAGATGACAAAACATCTTCCAACTGTTTTTTAGTTTTTAAAACACTTGTTTGGAAACAAATTTTCAAACTAATAGATTTTGGGTGACAAATTAATTGGTAAGTAGTGTAAAATTATTTTAAAAAACAGTTTTCAAAATAAGAAGTGAGTATAGAATCAAATAGGTCCTTAGTTCATGGTATGGTATTAGAGTCTCTATGATGCAGCATAAAATCATTCTCGCATCTTTACTTAAAGTTTAAGCTTTTAGTGATGGTTTATGATAATTTCCATTGGGCTAACATGTCGGATTGCTGCTTACAGATTGTTGCTTGTACGGCGGAATCTTATTTAAAATTGCATCGGCTTGAGGATGCTGAATCCAGTCTCTTAAACATTCCAAAGTTGGAAGGCTGTCCATCAACATGCTTGCAAACCAAGTTCTTTGGTATGGTTGGGGAAGCCTATGTTCCTTTTGTGTCTGCGCAGGTTGAGATGGCCTTGGGGAGGTAAACACCAAACACCTTAGACTCGAAATCCAAAACTAAATAAAACTTTTGAGTGAGGAACAAGTGATGGATTGTTGCAGGTTTGATAATGCTGTTGTGGCGGCAGAAAAGGCTTGCCTGTTGGATTACAGTAATGTTGAAGTTGGTAGGATTGTAAATGTTGTGAGAATGGTGGCAAGAGCTCGATCGAGGGGCAATGATCTTTTCAGCTCTGGCAAGTTTTCTGAAGCTTGTTCTGCATATGGAGAGGGTCTCAAGTATGAAAACTACAATTATGTTCTATATTGCAATAGGGCTATTTGTTGGTCTAAACTTGGATTGTGGGAACAATCCGTTCATGATTGCAACCAAGCTCTTAACATTCAACCAAACTACACCAAGGCCCTTTTCCGCAGGGCTGCGTCAAATTCAAAGGTAAATCCATTTGCATTGTGCATGTTGGGTGTGTGTGTTCATTGTTGTTTTGTTCTCTGAACTTCATTCATTGTCATCTTTTAAGATGCATGATCTTGTTGCAGCTTGAAAGATGGGCAGAAGTTGTTAGAGACTACCAGGCCCTAAAACAAGAACTCCCTAATGACAATGCAGTTGCCGAGTCTCTTTGTCAGGCTCAACTAGCATTGGAAAAATCTCGACAAGTGGTGCATGGTACCAAGTTTGGAGTTGAAGTTGAAGAAATCTCCACATTAGATAAACTTAAAGCTGCAATTACTTCCGCTGGTATTTTTCTAAAAATATCAATTCAGCATTTTTCTTGTTTCATTCATACTCTTTTTAATGAAAATCTGAAATTTCAGGTGTTTCCGTAGTTTATTTCAAAGAGGCGTCAAATGAACTGTGTGAGGAAATATCTCCCTTCATAAACACGTTGTGTGTTAGATATCCCTCTTTTAAATTTATCAAGGTACACAAAAGGTGGCTTGTTTGTACTTTCTAACATCATTGTCATATTTGTCTAATTTTCTTCAAAATTTAATTGAAGGTGGACGTGGAGGAGTGTGTAGCAATAGCAAAAGCTGAAAGCATAAGAAGTGTTCCAACCTTTAAAATCTATAAAAATGGAGAGAAAGTGAAGGAGATGATTCGGCCAACTCATCAGTTATTAGAGGACTCTATAAGGAAAAGTAGTAGTCTCTAGATACTAGAATTCATACTCATTATTTGCATTCACATGCAACTAAAAACCACAGCAATATTGAAGAAGGTGCTTCAAGAATGCACCAAGCCATGTTTAGTTCAAATTAAGAATTTCAGCTTTTCCTGTGATACACACACATGGATACCAATTTTTCAACATGCTTTTAGGCAGGAAAACCCTCATATAGATTTTAGATAGCATTTTGAAATCATATATGTATATCTTTTGCTCATCACCTAATGTGCTTCCTATTTCCTTCTATAAATCAAGCCCAAAAGTGTTGTACTTCTTTCCTCCACATCTTTCATTTTTATTGCACCAAGCTTAGTAGAAATGCTACAAGTAAAAAACTGTTGTATTAGATTTATATCACCTCAAATAGGGGGAAAAACTGTACATGGCGATTTTGCTTGAGGAAAATTTTGATGCTGGTTCCAAACAGCTGCAGGTGAAAAACAGTATGTCTGCAAAACATGAGGCAGATTTAGTTGTTCAATGTTATGCAATACATGTTCTAGCAAATCTGTCAAAGCAAAAATGTTAACCAATGTATTTAAGAGTTAAGACAGAGATTTAAAAGCAGATTCTTTGTTTTGTTTTGCTAGAAAAGGTATAATGCTTTTCTGAAAAGAAAAAAAAAAGCATAAATATTTAAGTAAAATTTATCTTTTTAAAATGCTATTTTTATTTTTGATAAAAAATTTCTAAGTTAAGGAAGGGATAATTTGGTGACTCGAGGAATCCATTCCGAAGTTAATTGGGTTACTTCATGTGTACTAGTTATTATTTTTGGTAAATAATAATAAATATCTTTAAGGTAAGTGGTTAAGAGGTTAAAATGAGGAATGATTTTATTGAGAAATAAAATTATGATGTCAATGAATTTTTTAAACAGTGCTCGGAGGGCATTTAGTAAAATGTTTATTTTTTTAACAAAATTACAATTCGATCTAATTATCAAATTAGATTTAATTGTTTCAATCTTTTTTCATCAATCTTAATTTAATCCAATTTAGTTGTTTTAATATGATATTATAAAAAGATATCAAACATCAAATAAATTGTGTAAAAAAGAATACGTGCATTATCTGTATGCACTATTATTAATAAAAACTAATCATTATTTTCAAAGATAAATTCTTAGTTTCAAAATATACTATAACAAAAGGAATTAATTCAAGAGGATGCAAGATCATTTTGTAATATCCCGGTTACCAGTTTCATTAATTAAATTTTAGAATAAAAATGGAAATCATGTGGTCAGCACCAAGTGTCATTGGATGATTGTTGGAGCCACCATTTCCTCCTCTTTCTCATCATTCATTTTCTTATACTTTTTCTCTCACTCTCTCTCTCTATCATTTACTGTTTAAAACTCATGCTGGCCTGGTTTTTAGTCAAATTGGGTATACAAATGGCCTGCAATTTTGTTCTGTCTTTTACAGACGGATATGCATGCAAACAAAGGGTCGTTCTAAGTCTTTTTAGAATAATATTTATTAGAAAATAAAATATATGTAATTAAATAATTAATTATAAATTATAACCAAAAAAATTTATATACATACGTATATATTCTGTAAATACGTTGATTGTATATTATGGTTGTAATGAAAAATAATCTTTATAATAATAAGATATGAAAATTTTACTTTTCCGTTTAAATAAATTAAGAATAAAAGATAAAAATAGAGTTGTCAAATGTCAAAACTCTAGACAAAACCTTGACTCATGAAATATAATCAATCCTTTAAAAGCTCATTACTTCCACATAAGTTATTTGGCACATAGAAAGCTGAAAAAAAAAAGAAGAAAACAGATAAACAAAAACATTAGATAGATATCATAACCTTAATATATATCCGAATTGACACGCACGAAACATAGTGTAATATATAGAGAAATCATGAAGCTATTATTTCTTATTTCACTCGTGCATGCATGCATGCATCTATAGATATGATCTTGATATGCATGTCACTGTCCAGCAGCAAAAGCTTCAGTTGGGAAAGTCTTGGTGATACCAGCGAGACTCTTGAAGTGGATTTTCCCAGTTGGAGTCTCATCAACACTGATCTCACTCACTGGTGGCCACAGCATAAGCTCTTTAGCCTTCACGCCCTTGAGTTTCTTTATCTTTTTCTTTGAAATGTACCCTTTTATCTCAGTGTCATAACTCACCAACTTGCCTATCCTCTTGAACTCGTGCTCCACCTTCTTCTTCTGCTCGATCCACATGTAACCTGTTCCCTTCACATACCCTACTTCCACCACATCAGCCAGAGGAAGAAGACCCTCTGGAAGCTCGAACTCATGGAGGAGTGACACCGCAAGTTTAAGACCCTCCTCGTGTCCCTTCTTCACTAATGCTCCTTCTTTTTCTGCCATTAATGTGATGGTGAAGAGATAAGAGCTATAATGTTGTTTTATTTTTGTTGGTTGTAGAGGTTTTGTGTTTGTGTGTGTATATATATTGATTCTGTTTGTGAGAGACAAGGTTTGTGCTTTGTGGAGATCGAAGTGAATTTCATTGTTTGTAACGTTCGATGTTTTCTTTTGTTTTGTTTTTATGCAGTAGCTTGTCAACTAGCACTTGATTTTTATATTACTGCTGCGGTGAAGGGGGTGTGATTCTCTAGAAAGAAATGGTAAAAATGACCGATTAAAGCGAGTAGAGACATGTGAAAGAGGACATGAAACCAATCTGAACAATCAATGCAAACTAAGGAATACTTAGTGGCGGGGTTAGGAGGTACCAAAAAGTATGTTTTGTTTGTGCATGGAATTGAAAATCAGAAAATAGAAAAGTAACAAGGAGCATTAATTTGTCATTTATTCTTAATTCTTGAGGAGAGAGTAGCACGTAAACCAGTTTTAATTTATTGCATTGAGCACTTAAAGACCAGATAAAAAAAATAAACGAGTCTGTTTTCTTAAACTGAAAAAGAGAAAAATCTCTGAACATTTGTTTTATATGGTTCCATATGCCTCGTAGATGAAGAACTACAAAGTCTCATGTCGGGCAACAAGCAAAATGTATATAAATATAAAAGGGTTGAGTCCAGTTGATTTTAATTTTTTGGACGTACACATTTTATGTTTAATGCAGATTCAGTCCAATCCACACGTTTTTATTAGTTTCACACTTCACATTCCGACATGATATTGAGGCCTAAATGCCAGAAAGCGCGTACCAAATCCAAAGCATAGACCGCTAAAACTTAGAGAACATCAATTAATTGCTATATTATTATTTGCTAGTTTTTGAAAATACATTAGTTATCAATTATTACAAACATTTCCTAATAAATCATAAATTATTTCATACATATCTTACTCTACACAATTAGTTTCATCAGATAAAAAAAGAGAACACAATTTCACTGTTATTATTATAGTCGTGAAAGCTGCAACAAATTTGCATGACTAATTCTCCCATCTTCAAATATAAGGTCACTTTTGTCTCTTCCATATAAAGCTTTTCTATAAACAACAATTGAATGATGGCAAATCTAGTGAAGCTCTGGCAACAGCCTTGTAATCTTTAAGTTTCTCCAATTCTGTTAACGTGAATTCCTGTTCATGCACACAGATATTTGACATAAAAAATTAAGGACACAAAAGATCTCAGAAAGAGAAGGCTTTTGGAGCAAAACAATATAACTTTCAAATGAACCACGAACCTTCCCCTGATCATAAAGATATGAATAATTTTGTTTTATGCACCTATAATTCATATCATGAGGCCCTTGGTTGCCCAAAAAATAGCCACATAGCAAGATTATTCCATCAAAAGGTCATCATTACCTTGTTATCCCACGCTCTTATGTAGCCAACAAGATTGATTTCCATCTTCTGCTTATGTTCAAGGTCACTGTTTGCATCAATAAGGAAAACATGCTGCAAAATAAGCCCGAAAAATCCCCATTAGTGACAACCATTGGCATGGTTAAAGTTTAAAAGAAAATAATGCATAATCACATAATCAAAGAAAGGGCCAAACCAAGATACTGAATTATTAGATCATAAATATACGTCTCTGATTCCAGAAAAACAATGTAACTGTCCAAACAAACCAGCCTCCATTAAAGTATAAGGAATCCAGGATAAATATGTAATACTGTAATGTGCTGTTGGACTAAAATTCATGATAAGAATTTTGTTGAGACTCAACACACAAGAGTACTTAAACGTGCATCAGAAGTTCCTGATGTGTTCCTAAAACAGGAAGTGTAGAGTTTTTATAACTGATTACTCACTATTTTTTTGGAGGAAACACAGGAGAAGTCCACATTAATGCTAACCAATATCTTGAAGTTCGTCTCCGTATCGACCTTGGCCCAGCCGATGTAAAGACCAATAGCTTGATCAGGAAGAGCAAGAGTCGCATTCTCTGGATTAAGGAATTAAAATTTATAAGATTGACTAAATCATGTTAAACTTACAAACTAAATTTTGATCAGAATGTGTATGCCAGATGCTTTGAACATACAAATTAGTATATTCATTCTCAGTTTGAAGCGTATGTTCTTGGAAGATTACTAGCTAATCTTAATCCAATGATAAACAGCTTCTAATTGGGAACATGGAAGCTCAAGCTCAAGAGAGGCATAATATTTGTTGTTTACGTTACCAATTTTATGAAATGAGAAAGATGGAGTTTCACAAACCTGTGGCTTCTTGTAGACATCCAGTAACATACACACCACTCAGAAGAATTGGTTCTATAGGTAATGTGTTATCTAACCCTGCCAACATTAGTTTGAAAAATTACCCGGATCAGAGATCACAATATTTAGAGAAACCAATCAATATACCAAGGAACTAATAAGTGCATTATTACAATCATCAAAAGGTGGAAGACCCCATAGCTCAGGTTGAAACTCTAGAAGTGAACGAAGAACAACATTTGCTAGCCCGTGACAATCAGCTTCCCTTCGAGATGGGACTGCCACTACCTTCATTTTTGCAGCATTAGCTGCCTTGACACCAACCCTGTTAAATTTCATAGGAGAACATAAACTATATGCAGCAAATATGAATATTACATGACAGAAATTTACATCGCTGCACAAAAGGTGCCTAACAATTTGGCAGCAGATGCTGTGACATATCATGATGGTGAATCAAAGAGAAAGTGTTATGCTCAATATCTAGAGATGAATACCTAGTAGCCAAGATAACTCTGCTCAACATATCCAGATACCTCAATAACCACCTATACTGTTTTGAAATCAACCAAAACTATCTAGGAGCATTATTTTCGTGAAGAAAATTTAATTTAGTAGAAGAAAGTACTAGATAGGATATACATTAAAAGATTTTTTTTTTAAAACAATACAGTTCAGTATTAATAGGCAATTTCTCCTGTAAGACCATGGATGTGATCGCAATAAACTAAAAAGAGTGAGTCTTAATAAGTGGAATTGGAAAAAAGATAAAAGTTTGACTTCATTTATAATGTTCATTTCAGCCCAAAAGAGGTTTATCTAATTGCATAGTGTCGCATGCACACTTTAACATTTCACACCTTTTTCACTCAACAGCCCTCCACTAATATCTGTGTAGGCTTCTAGATTTGGATATGGCCAAAGGATTGGTTGATGCTATATCTCCATTATATGCTTCAACACTGGTGGTACAGTGACCTCTTCATCAGTTATCACTCGCTCGTTTGAATTATCTAGCTTTAGATGGCACAAAACAATCTTAGGTCTAATACTAGACCATCCTTGGTCAAGATTAGAGTTTAATGACAGTTTGTCATGCAATCAAAAGCTTAATAAAAGCACAATAGAAATAATCACAGATTCTGCAGAAACTCGGGGAGACTTACAAGGAATCTTCAATCACCAGGCAGTTAATTGCATCTACACCCATTTTCTTCGCAGCTTCTTCAAATCTGCGACAATTAGACATTTTTTACTACTGTCATAAAATTGGAAGAGTAAACTTGACTGAGAAAATGAACTTTCATACTAAACAAAAGATTGAAAAACCTAGATAATGTTGGGGGATCAGGATTCTGGAGGTATAATTATTTAGTGTAATATCAAGGTATTGAGATAATTGTAGTTGATTGATTACTTTTAACTGTAACTACTGCTAAAACTGTGTATGGTGGATACTTATTCCCTATATGAAGGTCAAAATGCACAACACAAGTAGAATCTTACAAATATGGAGCAGGCTTCCCAGATTTAACCTGGTCACTTCCCATAATTACAGAAAAGCTTTGTGTCCAACCTACAAAAACCAAGATAAGCATCAAAGAAAAAATTTAAGCAGGAACGTACATGTCAATGAAAAGCAAAACTGTTAATAATCCAAGAGAAAGTATAGAAGAAGAAATACAAAAAAGGTTGATAATTTTAGGTAGGCTTTCCAAAGCAGATACTTTGGCCGGGACTTACTTCCAAGCAATTGGAATCCTCAGATACTAATCAGCTATGCTGACAAGTCAAAAACCTTTAAATTTTCCCTACAGGTAAATTTTGTCCAATTTTGGACGTTTATTTTATTTAAAAAGCATGGCTAAAGATTATACATTTAGGCTGAATGGTTGATTAATTTGAATACATTAGGCTAGTCATTTAATTGATTAAAGAATCTTAGGCCAAGAAATGTTATCTTTGGCAGAAGTTACTAAAGAAACTAGTACCTGTGTGTCTACATATTACTTGTCAGAAATCAATTCAGAAGTAATAACTAGAATGACAAGCTGACATGTAATACTTTATACTTCTTGAAATTGAAAGACTTCAAAATTAAAATTCAGTAATGAACAACAGCAAGCTAGTCCACAGAAAACAACCTTCGTGATGAGAAATTTTTGAATCTATCTGTTCTCGCGAGGAATTTGAGGCAAGAGCCATTGGCACTCCATTTTTCTGGAGATGTTTGATAAGGCGATTAGCACCAGGTAATGCTTTGGCATTTGCCCACCTAAACCAATTTATGATTTGAAAATAAGAACCAGTGAATGTGTAAGCAAATCAAATATGACACAGTTTCCATCAGGTTTGACCTATGTTATCGAAAGGAAAAACTGCACTCCTTTGAAAACAGGTTCACATGATATAATAAATCATATTTCTTACTAATTAATATTCAATGTTCACAAATTATTTAACAACCTACTACGTAGTGTTTAGGATTTCAAAAAGCAGTTTTGAACCATATTCAACCTTCCATTCCATACTAGATATCTTCATATCAGTCTGACCTCATAGCTTTAGGTAGCATTTATTATGGATAAGGGGGAAAACACATGAAAAGGTGAGAATGTTATGGGATTGGGGTGCGTTTGATTTCTATTTTAAAGAATTCTTTTGTTTTCAAAATGCAACTAAACAAGTTTACTCAAAACAGTTGGTGGAGGGTGGTGCAAGGATTTGTAGAATTGAAAGAAGGATTGAAGAAGATGAAAATAGAAGATAATGAGGAAACATCTCCAAAGTGGTTCAGTTTTTAAGTTTTTAAACACTTCTTTTAAAACAAAAAAGTGAGAAAAGAATCAAACATGCCCAATTACCTTTCCCTATAGAGAGGAATGATTTCTTTGATAAATTGGTCTGGTGTCAATGGAAGTTCATAGTCCTTAACAATGATAGCTGATGACTCTTTCTGTGTCATCCCCAACCTCTTCTTCTCTTCCTTCTCCCTGTCCAGTTCCTTCCCATACCTCTCCAAAAACTCATTCATCACACCCCTTGTTGCCCTTTCTGCACACCAATCACCAACACACATGCATGGTTCAGAAAAAACACAAAAGAAACAAAATTTCACTGACCCTGTTGTTGAAAAGAACAGCAAGGATAGGAGAGTATACCAGTATCTAAAAGGGTGCCATCCAAGTCAAAAATGACACCCAAAACCTTGGATTCTTCATTGCAGTCTTTAAACTCACAGCAGCAACTCATGTCAGCACCAAATTTAAGGCTTTTAAAAGGCTTTAAAATTTATTTAAACAATGTGAATTGTAACGTTGGTGAGTGGATAACTGTCCTATAAATACTTCAAAGAATGCAAGATCTGTGTGTGTCTATGTATATCCAACTTGAAAGACATTCATTCCACTATTCCATTTCCATGAGTAGTTCACAAATTGAATGATTATGATCCTTTTGAAAATTATGAAACAGAACAAAAGAAATCATTAACTAATGCAATCTGAATGGCATAACAAAACCTGTTTTTTTATGAAACCATTCGAATTGAATATGGATTTAAAGCATAGTTTGGTGATGCTGTGTGATGGTATAATATTCTCAATGTTCTCCGTCACGTCACGCATAAATTCTCAGCGCTAGTTGATGGTGTCACAAGCATCATCCTTTGGATATTCCATATACTTCCTTATGTGAGAACGTGAATCATTCTTCTTCATCAAAGTTGGAGATGCTAAGATGGAAATGTTAATTTAAATTTGTTAAAAAAATAAATTTAATATTTCCTGAAGGAACTAATTAATGTGTATCTAATAAGAATAAATAATACATATGGAGTAGAAGCTTTCTACAAATAATCATAAATTATAAATTGATAGCATAAATAATATAATACTAATTGAACTTATAAAATTAAAAAATTATTTAATGAATTTTCTTATGATGAATTGATTGTTAAAAAGTTTTATATTGTGAACCAATTACAAATTTCTAATTGGTTAATAATGTAAAATCTTAATTTTGCATGAAAACTAAACTCATTTTTATTAAATGACCCCGTGCAAAACTACATGTGCCTTTACATAGCCTATAGTTTTATTAATGCATGTATAAGAAACGAGAGAAGGGAATAATCAAATCTTGGGTTTGGGAAATTGAATTAGAATTGATATGGATCTTTTCATGTTGAATTTTTACATAATTATATTATGCAAAAAATGTTTATTTTTTATTTTGAATATACACATATTTTAATATAATTTTACCAATTTAATTTTTATAAAGAGAGCCATAGACAAAACATAAGATTCACTTGATCATATGCATAAAATTCACTTGATCATATTCATATCATGTGAAAATTAAAATTGGAACTATCCATTATTGAATAGTTTATTCATGGAAAACTCAAGCCTTTTACGCAAATAGTGAGAAATAGCAAACCATTAACTAGTTATGTAACTTTCAACCATTTCTGTCCATCACTTTCAGTGGAACTCATCCCATCAGCCACTTAGTTATCGTACCAAACTCTTGCATTAATATTATCTTTATTCAGGAAATATATTCAGAATTAAAACATTAATATATTCAGGAAATTCTGAGCTGGCTTAAACACTTATATTATCTTTTTTTTTACTAAACTTACGAGAATAGTCTTAAAAAACGCTGGCTATGTTTGACCATTTCCCATTTTTTTAACTTTCTTAAGGAAAAGTTCAGACCCATAAATTAAATATAAATTTGATGGATTTGATTTCTTCTAACCTAAAAGGAATGACTTAAGAAAAACAGCATTAAAGAGAAAAGAGCAGAAAAAGAGAAGAGCAAGAGAACAAGATAGAAAAGAGTAGTGTTGCAAAAGATGAGAGACGGCAAGTACGGGAAAAAAAAAACCATTTTTAAAAAACACATTTTTATTTTAAAATAAATTATTGTTTTTACATGTGTTTAATGAAATTAAGAACCTTTCAAAAGATGTACTTAACCCAACTTATTTTAAAGAGAAGAGAAGCTCAAAATCCTGTTTTGATCATCTTTTGATAATAATAGTCTATTTTGATCCCAATAAAAAAATCAGAACACTATCTAGTTCACTTTGTTGTTATGAAGCAAATGCTTAATTTCCTGGTTGCCAAGTGTTCTACATTGATCAGCAACAGAATTGGTAAGGAATGGAAATCAAGATTAAATAATCATGGAAGACTCATCTCCAACATTGCATCAAGAGTTGTAGCATTTCATTGGAAAAGGAAATACACCATATGCAATCCTCATCAATCAAATCCCCCACAGACAGGAGGAAAAGGCTTAGGAATGAAATAGGCCATTTCCAGACACCACACAAATAAAAACATACCAGAAATATAGCACAAATGGAGTTTCTTTTTCCCCTATCGGGAAGTATGGCCGATCAACAAGAAACAAAGAGGAAACAATGGAACCCTATCTCTAACTAATACACAGATAAGTAATCGACCCTCATGTTTCATTCCCAAACATCAAATCCTAGTGAAGTCGTCACAGCCATTGCACTTACTACTGCAAAAAATGAAATGAGATTAACAGGGTAAATTGATCAAGTGGAAACAAAATTCCGGCCACCAAGTAGGAAAAGAATTACTCACCTCAGCATCCTCTCCACCAAGCTTGGCAGTGCCATTCACTTTCTGGGCATCTTCTGTAACGGCAAGTGAGAAAAATTCAGTTAACGTTTATAGAAAAGAACCACAAGGGTTAGTATCCTCACTCAAACAACGTATGTCGTCTTTGTGGTATCCTTTGGAACTATCCCTATCTCTTATTAATTAGTTATTAGACATCTGAATAGACCTACTGAAACGCTATCAGAAAAATAGACCTATAGAATAGCATGCCAAAGTCTTCTAGTAATAATTACCTCCATCTTCTGGGATGTCAGAAGTCCACAAAGTCAGGTTGTCCCTGAGAAGTTGCATGATTAAGGTGCTATCTTTGTACGACTCCTCATTCAAGGTGTCAAGCTCAGAAATAGCTTCATCAAAAGCTTGCTTTGCAAGATGACAAGCTCTGGAAATAGCACAACATAATCCACCCACATTAAAGACAAAACACCAATCAATAATCATAATTCAGGATAGGAATCAAACCCACAGACCTTTCTGGAGAATTCAAGATCTCATAATAGAAAACCGAGAAATTTAAAGCAAGACCCAATCGGATGGGGTGTGTGGGAGGTAATTCAGCCTCTGCTGCAGTGGTAGCAGACTGCAATAAACAAAGCATACCACTTTTAGGTAGGGGATAAAAGGATGAAGCATTCATAAGGAGAACTCCTTTTGAGTAACAGCTATTCCAAAAAGTACATTGTCAAATATATGAAGAGCAAAAGAATCCTCTTAAATAAATTGCTAACAGGCACTGCATATTTTCAATAAACCCAGAAAATAACCATCCATAGAATGGAAAACATATAAACTGCAGAAACACTAAAACAAGATAAATTGTACCTCATATGCTTTCATGGACTGATCAGCAGCTTCCTTCTTCTCATTGCCTGACTTAAATTCAGCAAGATAACGGTAATAATCTCCTTTCCTGTAAGCAAAATATTTCCACACCCCTCAATCCACTTGCAGAAAACCAAAATAAGAAAAACATTCACAAGTACAAAACCTGCAACAGAGAACAAGACACGACAACTCACATCTTATAGTAAAACACAGTGGATTCACCGGCAGTAGCTGAAGGAATAAGGTGCTCATCAATCACTCTCATAACATCATTGCAGATGTTAGCAAGCTCTGTTTCAACCTTCTGTCGATACTCCTTAATCCGCTTGGCATTCAACTCATTCCCTTTCATTTCTTCCTTCTGCTCAATGGAAGACAGGATCCTCCAAGACGCTCTCCGAGCACCAATTACATTCTTGTACCCGACAGAAAGCAAATTCCTCTCTTCTACCGTCAGTTCAACGTCGAGATTCGCAACCTTCTTCATCGATTCCACCATCTCTGCCACAAGCAAACACAAAATCAAAACATCACATATCAAGCCTCACATCTGAGAAAATCACTGTAAATCGATAATAATTAGTAACAATCTTTAAGTAGGATACTACAACTTCAACATGCAGTACCATAAAAATTTAACACTCAAACTCAACGCACTTTCACAAAATCAAGAAAAAAAATTAATTTTTTTTTGAAAAACCAAATTCCTTTCAAATGAAACCTCTAACCCTAGACGATTCCTTTTTCTCTACTCTCTTTAAAACCAAACAACAGTGAAAAGTAAACAGTAAACAAAATTGACAAATTAAAAATACTTTTCACAGTGAAAACGATATAAATTGAAACAAGAGAACACAATTCCACTCAAATTAGCAGAAACAAGCAATCATAAAGAAGTAGAAAAAAGAATCATCAAAACCATGCGCATGTTCGCGTCAAAGTCAGAGAAACAAAGGAAGAACTTCAAAACCTTCATATCGCTCGGCCTGTTCGGCGAGCTTGGCGATGTAGACGAAATTCTCGCGATCCTTTGAGGCAGCCATCGCCGATCTTTGCGAAACTAGGGTTTGCGAATTTTTCTGTCTTTCTCTCTCTTACTCTCTCAGAGTCTCTTTCTCTCTGCGATTCTTCTTGGTCGAGGTTCCGTAGAAAAGAGCGAGGTCGTGAAATGTCAAACCTGTCCCTGCCTTTTCTTTATTTTTCCTTTTCGGTCCTTTCGATGCTCCACCTAGACTCCACGGACATGATCACATGCGCGATGGAAGAGAGAAAACTAGATTTCCAACCAATGAATGGATCCCACGTGTCTAACTAACTTTCGGCAATATCTTGTATCCAATTATAACGTGCCGCGTTGTACGTAACGTGCCAATCATGTCGTTGCGGTTTCTAATTCTATTCTTTTTTTTATTTTTTCTTTTTGTTTCTTGAACTTGTTTTTTATATTTTCTTTTGATATTTAAAATTGATTGATTTGTGTTTTTGTCTTTCGGTGAGAGGATGTGGACTTGAAACTTGTACTTTGTCTTTCTCTGTGCTGCTTACTGCTTAGTCTATACATTATGCTTTCTTTTTCTGGTAGTTTAGTAGATACTTTTAAAATGGGATAAGATAGATCAACATCAATAATATATATATATATATATATATATATATATATATTAAAATGTTATTTTTTAACTAGTAGAGTAAATATTAATTTTAAAAAATTAAATTATCTAAAAAAATATGAGGGAAATATTTAATTCAAACTTATAAAATTAGTTTATAAGATGAATTTATCAATTATATACCAACAATAGATTATATCCTCAGGCAACGGATGATTTTTAACATCTAATACTACTTTAAATTAAAAAAAATTTACTGGATCACTATTTTATCCAAAATGTAAAAAACTTCATTAAAAACAATTACAATGAAAGGATGAACACAAAATTGATTAGGTATTAACGACCGGCCTTTTTTTTAAAATATTATATAAAACGATCTTCTAAGTTCCAATGGCTAGCCCTAGGTTTCCATGATAATGCAAGGTCAAGCAAGAATTACAAAACTTTGTTCTTCACTTGACATAAAAGATGTACATTCATTGAACGACGAAGTTTTCTAAAGCTAGCTGGAAGTTTGAAATTTTTTAAATAGAAAGAAATAAGATAGGAATATAGGATCCATAGCTAGTCAACAATTACTGTGTATATTTTTTCTAGAAATGATTATAAATATGAGGAATTTTATGAGAGTGATCATAACTAAGTCATGGTGGTACCACAATGACACAAGTTATACCATCACAGTCGGATATAGACAAGATTCTGGCGTAAACAAAGAGGCCTATAATTGATCGCAGGAAAATGAAACTTTGCAAAAAAATAAAAAATAAAATCATTAAAATATAGTATGAACCAATCATGTAACAATAGCATCAAAAAACCTCTTGACATAATCTAATTTATAAATTAAATAAAAAAAATTAAACTCCATGAAAAAATTTGTTTTGGGCTTTTAAAGTAAACCCAATAAAGGCAGATTTGGGCTTTTTTATAAAAGTATTTGGGGTTTTGATTTTGTATTCAGAATAAAATGTTGACTTACACTTGTTCAATTTCTTATTCCTCACAAGTACTATATGAATTCATAATTATATTCTCCAATACCAATCCTATGTGCCCATTCCTAAAATCCTATCTCCATATCCTCCTTTCCCTAACTATTAAAAAAACAAGCCAGATCCAAGAAACATATATTATTTTTCTAGAATTAAATAATTATAACATAAAAAAAATTAAAGTAGAAAGCAA
Source organism: Hylodesmum podocarpum (assembly GCA_026586105.1). Taxonomy (NCBI): domain Eukaryota; kingdom Viridiplantae; phylum Streptophyta; class Magnoliopsida; order Fabales; family Fabaceae; genus Hylodesmum; species Hylodesmum podocarpum. Next base: position 7,524,506 of record JALJEV010001433.1, read on the forward strand.
ACATGAAAAGGCAAATGAAAAAAAACCCAAAAAGTTTTTGTCAAAAGTTGATGAATACTCGTTTTTTGTAACATCACCACCCCTCATTATTTAATAAAAAATAATCATGATTTCTAAAGTTAAATAAATAATTATGCTCAAATTAGTTGACTTTAATATTATGATGAACTCCAACGTCATGTTAACTCTAATGGGTACACTTCCACGCACGTTGAATTGCAAAAGAAGCAAAGGTACATACATACACGAATAGCAGCAAAGAAAACAAAAGGTACATACTAGAGTCACTCAAAAGATAATTAATATATATACTTTATATTTAAAAAGTATATAATATGCTTTTTATTTGATGATTGGTGTCACCATAATATGTCACATGATGGCACAAGCGTGAGGATTGTCATCACTAAAAGTGGCACCAGTTTGGTGACCAAAGATGGAAGATTGTGAGGGATAGTTGTAATAGCGAGGATCACTGCTATCATAACCATGTTTGTAATAGTTATAAGATGAGGAAGGTTGAGAAGCATAATAAGGAATAGGGCCATTGCAATGGTGCTGTTGAAAATATTGCTCCTCAGACTCTCTTGTGTAAGGAACTTGCCACAACTCAGCCCTACGCCCAGTTTTTCTAACAGTCTTCAGAACCTTCTTTTGGTCAGCATAGCCATTCACTGTGACCTTTTGTAATGTCATGTCTATTTCAATGTCATCAACTCCTTAACATTAAAAAAAAATACCCAAAAATTATTAAGTTAGATAGATCCATTAATAATTAGAGAAAAAAATATTCAGGTATTAATACTGAGAAGAAATTTATGTAGTTTATATATATATATATGACTGGATAACTAGATAAAACTGTTTTATATAATTAGCGTATATCCCTTTAAATACTAATGATTACTGGATTAATGTGAAAATTGTATAAATTAATGACATTGAAACCCTATTTTGCTATGGTATGTATACCTTTAAGTTTTTCTAGTGCAGTTCTCACTTTGTTTTCACATCCAGGGCAATCCATGTGTACTCTCATCTCTATGATCTGAAAGAAATGAGAAATTGTATTTGTATAATTTTGGTACACCAAATAAAGAGAGAAACATGGGATAATTAATTAAGTTGATTGGTGTGATGAAAAAGAAAAAGATACTGTAAAAAGTCTTACATGAATATATATTACACAAAAGAAATTGAGATAAAATGGAAACAGATAGTTTTGAATCATCATGATTCATGTCAGTATATACATATATAATCCTTATCCAAGGAAGCACAAAGAAAGTGATATTGCTTACCGTCATGTTGCTGAAGTAGAATCTCTTGGATGATATTGATGTAACTTTAATCAGTGTTTAGGAAATGCAATCCAATAGTATTGAATATGCTTCTAACTAGCAAAATATATGTATATATATATAGAGGGGAGCTAATTCAATTGCATGGTGCCTCATCTTTGTTCTTCTTGAGATTGGTTCATTTCTTGTTTAGTACATTAGACAAAATATAAAATAATTGGACCGACCTTTAACTGTTAGTGTTTGGAGAATTTAGATTAGAAGTTGAAGCAAAGGGAAAATAATGTTGCTATATTCATGGAGCAGCAACCTCAATATCACATGCATCAATACTGTTGAAATTAATTATGGGTATAGATAATAGATCCAAAGTCAAAATCTGTGTGGGTGTTTGACTTTTTGTTTATATAGCTAGCCTCCTATCATCTTCCTTTTCCTTTATTAACAAGAGACAGCAAGTGATGCTGTTTTTCTTTTTCCAGACATCCCAGTATATACTAAATTTAAAACATGACAATGACGGTGGCTAGTTATATTATAACATCACTTTAGTGCATGAGAGTAATTTGATTTTTAGAAATAAAAGATATTAATATAATAATTTTTATTGTAATTTTAATTATTTATTGTTATTTTAATTTTTAAATTTAATTATTTATTCTAATTTTAATCTTCTAAATTAGAGACTAAAATCATAATAAATGAACACAATTCAAAAATTAAAATGCTATTAGATATTTTTTATAGATTATAATATAAATATATTATATTTTTAAAGATTATTTTATCACATTTTTTAGAAACTAAAATAATGAATTAGTTGGATATTACATTTCGCATAATTGCTCACTTGATATTAAATAGAACTTTCATTAAAGAAGTTCCTCAAATGAGAAAATTTTTATTCTAGATTAAAAAATGAAGAGTTGAATCGGTTTATAATCATTAAATTCATACAAATTTTGAGATAGGTTTTAGAGACTAAGTACATCTAAGACACATTTTTGTCTCTTGATTTGATCCCAAATAATAAAACAGAAATTTTATTTCCAATTTCTATTTTTTCGCTGTTATTTTAAAAATTGCTCATTATTTATCCTTCAATATCAACATTTATCGTCTTAATATTTACATATCAAAATTATATTATTTATTTTTATGCCCATTCCACCATGCTTCGAGATTGAACATCACCTTTAGATTTAAAGGGTATGCATCCTATCAACCGAGTTGGGTCATTAATTAAGCTCTTTTGCATCTTAAAAATTGTAAAGCTTGTTAAATTGTTGCAATGAAAGTAAGTAAGAAAATAAACTGTCACAAGATTATCTGATAACGTAATAGCAACGGAAAAATATTTGGCAGAAAAAAACTAATTATAAAACATAGAAAAAATGATATATATATATATATATATATATATATATATATATATATTTATATTTATATTAATATGAGAAAATTAGTTGATTAATTAAGTATTAAAATTAACTTTTAAGGCACAGTTGTAAACAAACCCGTACTGAGAACCATATCAAGAAAATGGGAAAAAAAAACTTATTTAATATGACTGCACTGATCAATTTATTCATAATCAGATTATATTTATTTTGATAATATTAATATCGACAAAAAAAAAAATACAATTGTGAAAGTAAATAAAACACTCCCTATTTATATTAGGTGAAAAAACATAATAAAAAAAAAATACTAACCGTTTTACTTAGAAATTGTAATAACTTTAAAATCTGATTTACTTACTAAGTTTCTATTCTAAAATGAAACAAATAATATACATTCATCTAAGTATGGTAAGAGATCAAGAAGAAGAAAGAGGCCACCTCAAGACATTGATCAAAACATTGTTTTATTGTATAATAACATTATACTTGTAATAATTATAAAAAGAGTAACAACAGGGTAACAGTTATATGATATCGTTGCAAATCTCTAGTAGACATAGTACAATTTTATATATTCATGGCGGAACACATATCATATAATAAGCATAACACCATGACTATGTGAGCTTAACCAGTATTTTGCATTCCAGCGGCAATACCCTTCATTGTCAAGATAAGGGTGTCTTCAAGACCAGGAGCATACTCACTAGTTGGGTTAAGTTTAACAAGCTCTGCTGCTGGCTTGCTTGATTCCATGTAGTCCTTTGACAAGTGTGGTCTCAACTTCACATGGTAATCAGGATCACGGATTCTCTTCAATGTGTAGGCTTGTAACACATTGAGTGTTGTGATGTATGAATCACGAAGACGAAGTCTTTGCTTCAAGTAGGGGTCTCCTTCCAGAAGATCCTTGTGCCCAGCAACCTATAAACAAGATTTATTGGGACAAAAGTTCATTTCACTTCCACACTTTAGCCTCACCTAAGAAATTATTACATGGTCTAAGACTATTATGTGACACTGAGTTTTTCAGTTTAAGAGAAAGAGTTAATAATAATAAAACTTGACTATGTATCGCTAGAAGATTAGTCACATGATAATTTCTCTCAACTGGGCATGGCATATAGCATCAGGATTGTGTATAAGGAGAGAAAAAGTTGAGGCAAAAGGCCATAGCAATGTAGCATGCTTCTAACTTAAAGAACCTCATCTTTATGAAAATAAGTTAAACTGTTCTCTCAAATGTCAAATCAATCAAAGTCACTGTGGAAAGAGAATCTATCATGGTAGGTTTTATTGAAATTTATAACAGCTTCGTTGTGCTATATATATATATATTTATTCATCGAGATATCATGACAATTAGCAAATACTGATTAAAGTTACCTGGAGGAGAAAGCTCTTGGTTTCTTCATATTTAGCTCTTAAACACTCTCCAAATGGACACAGCTCTCCTGATACTAGGAGTTTATCATATAGAGCTGCAATCCCTGGATCTCCCTTGGCAAACACCATCTCAACCAAGTCAAGGGTGACCCTGAAGAAAGGCCATTGGTTGTACATATCCTGAAGCACTTGGAGGTTATTGGGATCTTTCTCAACTACATGCTTAAATGCTGCTCCAAAGCCAAGCCACACTGGCAAATGAAACCTTGTTTGTGTCCATGCAAAAATCCAAGGAATAGCTCGTAGTGACTCGATTCCTCCACTTGGCTTTCGCTTTGATGGACGACTGCCAATGTTCATTCGTCCATACTCCAATTCAGGAGTTGCCTGCAGTGCATAATGTTCATAAATTAAAGAGAATAAAAGGAAAGAAATTGCAATGCCATAAGTATTTTCATTAGTTAAATGACCCCACTTGATAAAAAAAGAGCATATACCATGGATGTTACAAAGTATTATCATGAAAATTATAAGAATTTAATTAGAATGCATACTATCATCCAATCACACATTGCCATGTATACTAAATTTGTTGATTTTGTCACAACTACTTTAAAAGTCATACTGTGGTGATTTTTGTTTCAGAAACAAACCATTTAAACTACTAGATTTTTTGAAAGGCTATCTTCTAAATAAAGATTAAAAACTGAAGACTGAGTAAAAGCACACTTACACATCTGAAATATTCAACAAAACGAGGTTCTTTGAAAACAACAGAGCGATACTCATTTGTTGCAATGGCAGCCATCTGATCCATGAGGGCACGCCATTCCGGTTTTGGCGACACAGGAGGATGCATGCCATGCTCAAGTGTAGCTGCAGTGAACCTCTGAAGTGTTCTAAAGCACAAGTGCTCCTCTCCAAAAGACTGTTCAATGACTTCACCCTGAACCGTCACTCGAAGTGAGCCATGAATGGTATCAGGTGGCTGAGACAATATAGCAAGATGAGTTGGACCTCCTCCTCTTCCAACAGTCCCTCCTCTCCCATGGAACATTGTCAACTTCACACCATACTCCTTAGCAACCTTCACAAGTTCTTCTTGAGCCTTATAAAGTGCCCAAGCTGCTGAAAGACGGCCAGCATCTTTTCCTGAGTCTGAGTATCCTATCATAACTTCCTGCTTCCCATTGATCCGGTCTCTGTACCAATCTACAGAGAAAAGGCGTGCCACCGCAGCCGGAGCAGCCTCAAGATCAGCAAGCTTTTCAAACAATGGAACTACTCTCAGTGGATGCTTCACATGGCATTCACGCTGCAAGAGCTCAACAGCAAGCACATCAGATGGTGCTGTTGCCATTGATATGATGTAGGCTCCAAAGTTGTCTGAAGGAAGCTCTGAAATGACATGGAAAGTTTCCAAAACATCGCTGATTTCTTCTGTTTTGGGAAGGTCAAAGCCGAAGAGAGGGCGCTTTCCACTTAGTTCTGATAAGAGCCACTCCTGCCTCTTTTCCTCAGACCATTCACGGTATGATCCAATCTCTAAGTGTTTTGTGATTGCATCCATAACATCAGTGTGCCTATCAGACTCTTGACGGATATCAAGTCTCACTAGTGATAGTCCAAATGTGGAAACTTGCCGCAAGAAATCAAGGAGGCTTCCATCTGCTATTGGTCGATCGCCACATGCACAGAGTGACCTATAGCAGAGTTCAAGAGGCTCCAGGAACTGCAAGAGAAAATTGGAGGTTAAAGTGTTTTTGTGTGTGTGTGTCTATATATATATAATCTGATTAGATTTTCCAAGAGAACTTAACCACCTGTATGTATTTACCATAATGATTAGCAATATGTTCTATAACCAATTTGATAACCATCCTCTTTTCATATTTTTTGTTGAAAAGAAATCCATTAATTAACTCAATATTAATCCAGAAACATATTCAAACATCTAAACCTAATGTGTGGGTTAGAGTCCTGTTAGGATTTAGGATCTAATTGCAAGGTATGAGACTTGAGTTTCACATTGGAATCTTGAGATTTTAATGTGGAGTTTCAGGCCATGGACTCTTCAACTACCGTTGCTAGCTTTTGTGGTTAGTTCTCCTAAAGTTCTTATCAAGTTCTCTTAATCAACAAGGCAGAAGCAAAATGGTCTACAGGATGGGAAAATCCAGCAATGCTGGAAGTATAAACATTATAGAATTAAGTCTACATACATTCTCATTTGGTATATGGTCTAGGTATAACACCAAAAAATTATAGCATTCTATAAATAAGAAAGAAATTAATCATGTCGCTGCAAGACAATATTCTTTTAAGAGTAAAGTTTCCATTATAATCCTTATCTTTCAACAGTTACACAAGTTGTGATGAGGATAATACCTGCTCAACATTGGTGAAGGTTGTCTCCTCAGGGATATCAGAAGTCCCATTGGCAAGTAAGTGTCGAGCACGTTCACGTGTGTTGTACAGTTTGTCTCTGACATCACCAAGAATAACACGATATGGCTCATTTGGAGGAATCTGTTTCCAAAACTCTGCAGCAATAAGAATTTGTTACGGGGACATTCAAGGCCAATCAAACTTTACACACCAAATTCAACACTAAACATATCCAAAGGTTATAAACATTCTGAACAGTTCAGCAGTGCTGATCTGAGATTTTGTTTAGTGTAATGGATTCCAAAAACGTAACTGTGCAATTCTACAACAAAATAATACATACCAATATAATGTTTTGCATCTCTCTTTGAGGACCTGTGGAGTTCATCAGCACGAACACGGAGCTCGTCATTGCAGCGCCACATAGACAACTGCAAAAGCAAACAAAAGCAAGAAGTTAAGTGCCATGTTCTAAATGCTTAATAAAAATACATAATCAAGACATTGATCAGCATATTAGATACCTCAAACATGAGATCCTCTATCTGAGAGAAGTACATATTAGCAGCCATCATTCTAGCTAGCAAACACACATCCCTTGTAACTTCAGGGGTTACTCTAGGATTACCTACAATGCAAATTAGACATTGTAAGAAAGTAATAAGTATATTAAAAGCCACATCTCTAAGGTAATGTCCAAGACTGAAGATTGAACACAAAAGTATACTGTTTAATGAATAAAAAAAAATATGACACATCAATGATCTAAGACAAAGATATTTAAATCTATACCATATGAAGTAAGGAAAACCAAATTAATTTCTTAGGAAAAAGAATGATACCATCACGATCTCCTCCCATCCAAGAAGAGAACTGAATAACAGGAGCATTATATGGGACACGCTCATTTATTCCAATGTTCTTCAGAGCTGTATCAACCCGGCGCAGAAACTGTGGTACACCTTTCCATATTGTCTCATGAAAATAGCTCATTCCTGCCCTCATCTCATCTTGTGGTGTCGGAGGAGTCCTTCGAATTTCATCTGTGCGAAATGCAGCTTGAATCTGCACAAGAAAATAGCATTAGTGCTGTAGCTTTACCATAAAACTAGACATATATAAGTCTAAAAGCAAATTTGTAACCATAAATCCAATTCAAGTAAAAGAATAATGGCAAGTTGGCAACAAAAGAATTATGTAATTAAAAATAAGAGAGAAGGGAAAATCAAATGGAGCATCCAAATCGTAACAACTAGAGTTTAACAGCTGACTAATGACATAAACTCTACCTGCCATACTTTTATGTCACAAGAGCATGCTATTGCACAGCATTTATTCAATGCCAAACATATGCATAGCTATAAAACATTCAGTTCAGATAATGTTATCATAAGCAAAGAAAAGAATGCTATCAACTAGTGTCTAAAGTCCAGAATGCTTGTAAACGTTATAGGAAATATCATCCTCAATCGCGATGTTTATAAATCACTAGAAACTATAGATAAAGTATCAATCAACTCAGAATTATAAGAATGTGATGTCTGTGATTGACAGCATTATACACTGTATAGGGAATCAAGAATGCACCTCTCTTTGCAAAGCCTCATCAAGTTCCTGCTTATCATCTGGTGTTATGTCTTTAGCATATAATTGTGTCAAACAGTTCCTTATCCTGAAGAGAATGATTACCAGCAAATTAATCTCAATACAGAAATTGCCACAATGCCAGAAATAGTATACACTATATGCCACTTCCCTTCATTACAGGTCAATGATTTCCATTTTCTAGTTTATCACAATGATAAATGCAACAATTGATGAACTACCATAACTCCCAGTTAAAACAACAAAATAACAATTAATACAACAGATATACCTTCCATGCTTTTGCAGCAACGATCTGCGAACAGACTGAGTAGGGTGAGCAGTTAGGACCAAATCCACAGTTTGGTTCTTCAGAGCATCAAAAATTTCCTGAGGGCTCTTCTTCAGTTCAGCCACAAGCTTCTTGAAGGTCTCTTCAATGTCTGACTCAGTCATGGCAGAGTTCTCATCAGCAAAATCACCCTTCTTCAATAACTTGATCCTTCTTCGGTATGCAATTTGAACTTCTTCTGCTAAGTTGGCCAAATTGAGCATGTGAGAAAATGATTTAGCAATAACAATTGAATCCCCAGCATCAAGTCCAGTCAGCATATTCCCAAGTTCCTCCAACTTTTCAGGTCGGTGCTCCCCTTCATACTCAGCTGACACCTCATAACAATCTTGAACCTATCAAGCATCAAACCGCTAAAATTCTTAGCCACAAGTTTACACGCACACACATACATGTCACCAGGGATAGAAGTTTTAGCAATACAGAATCAACATGAGAAGAGAAACAGAACACACATTCAGGGGAATGAAAATTATATTATCAGTAACTTGGATGGAATTACAAATTTGCAAAGTTTGTACAATAAAGCATAGAACTTTTACACACAGAATCAACCTGAGAAGAGACACCTGTATAAAACTACAAATCAAAACGAAGAGTTAAAGCTATTAAAGTAATTTCACTAGTACATGCACTCCAGTTTCTAAGGCTATGTTTGAAAAACCGTTTCATAAGTACTTACTTTATCTGTTAGATTTACACAGGGTGTGCACAACATGTCCAATGGATTTCCAAGAATGTAATACGACCAAAAGAGTTCCATTTCACAAAAAAATTGAAGTGGGGTTTGATAAATCCAAATCCATTAACATTGAGCTAAAAAACTCATCACTTTCAAATGCAGAAGACAAAAAAACAGAAGAGAAGAAAGAGATTATTAGACTGTACCGTTTGTCTGATATCTTCACCATGCAAATCCTGAAGAATATCAAGGAAACGGTCCAACAACAAAGCATCATACTCAACAAGTTTGTCATCATCAGACACCTTGCGTGGTGCCAGCAACCTCAACTGAGCATCAATTGATGCCATCTTCTCAATGTTACGAGTAGCCATCTTACCAACAAAACTATATATCTTACTTGTGTTGTGTTATGTTATGAACTCACTCACTCACTCACTCTCACTAGACAAAGACTAATAACTATAACTTTATTATAGCTATGAAGCAAGAAAGTTTAGAAAGAAATAAGAGGGTGTGAGAGGAAAATCCCGTGAGAAGAGAAATGAAAGATGATGTTGTAGTTGGTTGGAAGGTAATAGAAACCTTTTATGATGTTTGCATGTGAAAGTACAAAGACAAGTCAAGAGTGAACAACCTTCAACCACAAAACTATAACTAATAACTAGCGCCTGAGATCACGGAGAATGGAAAAAAGTGAGAGACTTCATGTGAAGAAAAATGGACTTGTCAGAACTTCAATTTATAGAGAGCCAATAGTGAAAAATAAAATAAAATAAAATAATTTTATATGTTTAATCTATATGTAACTGATCTTTCTAGTTCATAAGATTTGATAGGATTTATTATCATCATGAGAGATAATTTTTATTTTTTTTTATAGAGTTTGAAATGATGAGAGATACGAGAATATATCAAGTGACTTGTTCCAAAATTTATGATGCGACCCTCGTTAATTTTGATTTGATTTGAGTAAATTCATTTTAGTGTAATATATAATTAAGTTATCTGTTGAAATTAAGTGTGGTTCAAAAATATTTATTGATATTGTCACACATTATTTATTTTAATTAATAATAATTACAAAATCTCATCTTATATATTATATTTTATTTAATTAACAATAATTATCATAATTTTGAATTTTTAAAAATGTATTTTGATTTGAGATATGTATAATTTTAAAAAAAATTATTATGATTTCAGATACATTGAAATTAAGTTTTTAATTAATACGTGTCAAATCTTATACTTTATTATTTTATATAATCGACCAATCATAAGTAAAATCTTATATAAATTTTAGGAATTTTATCAATTAAACTAATTTTGTGTAAAAATATTTACAGTATTATGTACATATTCACTTAAAATATTATATAGGTAAGGAGGGGTGAGTATGGTGGATACATTAGTAGCCATATCCAAAGTTTTGTGAGTAAAGTTTCATCCATGTCTCCATCTCTAATCTCTGCATGTTTTAACACATACCTAGAATTGCATCAAAGAGAAAAGTTAGGAACATATTCTGTAACACACTCTTTATATATGGTTATAATCCATTACAAATCATATATATTTTATTTTTTAAATCCCATTTAATTTTTAATAATTATCTTTTACAATTGTATAAATTGTAATAACTTTTAACTGATCATAAAGTGTCTCACTCCTCAAACACCAAAATATCTATCAAGCATTAAAAAAACAAAGGTGGAGACCTGAAACCTCAAGCAGAAGCCAAATTGGAACAATATTGTCCTTTTTGTGGTACTCAAAATTCGGAATATATTTTTTTGAAGGAATAAATTTACCTTTTCATTTTCGGGTAAAGATTCATAATATTTGGTTCTCTTCTCTACTTTTTCCTAAATTTATGGATTTTATTTCCCTTGATTGTGCCGTCTGGTCATATATCATTATTGACATTAAGGGTTATGCTTATACCCTTTTATTTTATAATAATAAAAAAAAAAACAAAAAGAAGAACAAGTGCCAAAGTGTTGCTTTTTAATAGTTTTCCAAACTTGAGAAATATCACAAATGAATTTTTTTTGTAAAAAATTAAAAGAATTAGGTCTGAAAATGCACGTTATTGCGATATCAATTATATAGTTGACTTGGTAAAGGAAATTGAAACTAAAAATTTAGGTTGATTTATATATGCAATTTCAATTAGTATTGGTGAATTGTAAACGTTAGTAACATAAATCAACCTAGGTTATATTTAAAATCATATATTTTTTTATTCAAACAACCCAATAATAAAATGTATGTTGGGCAAGGTAGAAACGTGTGCATGGTTTGTCTATACAATGATTAATCTTATACATGGTTATGACTTATTGTATTCGAACCATAGAATATATTTTTGCAAAAAAAAATAAAGAAATGACGGTCAAGATGAAATATGCAATAAACATGCTTAATTATTGCTTAGTTCTTTTGTAACCTTTAAGTCAAACCAGCCATCAATTCTACTTGTTCTTACAACACAGTTAAAATTAAGATGTTTTCATGTATTGAACAAGTTAAACATCAATAATATCAAACTTAGATGATGTAATATTGTTTTGATTAGCTAAAATTCTCAATAAAAAAATTTCTTAAAAATCAAATTTTAATTGAAAAAAAAAACTGTTTATTTCGAAATATATCAACATTTGTATGCCACATAAAACACGAAAGTTGACTCGATTACATGGGCAAAACCACATTGACCAAAAAAACACAAAATAGTTGTCAAGTGTCAACATTTAATTTCTTTCATTATCAATGACTTTGAAGACTTGAACATTATATAAACAATTTCCCACTTTTCACGCATTTGGGTCTTCATCTCCCATCACGCACATACGCAATCAAAATTATCCAATCATTCCTACATCAAAGTTTCCCTTTTCGGTTGAAGAATGGTATGCATATTAAGCTTGAGAAGCAGACAAAAATACGTGTTCTTATTTTTCGGTTCATGAAAATTAACGTTTTCCTTCATGGGACCAAAAATATATGTCACTGTGTTATTGGCCTTAGAACAGTTCAAGGGTCAAGTTTTGTTGACGAGTTTTCCCTTTATTGTACGCAGTAGCTAGCTTTTAAATTTTCGAAGAGGCAAATTAAATTAGATGAACAAAGGATATTATTCACTCATGTATGTGTTCTTTAAGAAGTTGCTCCATATGCAAGTTTGATCCCTTGAATAATGTTATTTATGCACTTATTTAGTTATTTGCTACACTATTCACCTATTTTAGTTCCAACTAAAAACAACATATTTATTTTTTTTTGGAAAAGCAATGTATAATTTTTTAGATAAAAATGACTTTAAGTCATTCTGAGAGTAAAATTAAGATGAAATTAATCCAGTTTTCATATATACAAATAATCAATTTTTATAATCCCTGGTCAAGATTTTAGATTAGTTTGTCTGGTTCTTGTGAATAAGAAATTTGACTTGATGAACCCTAGAATTTTTTGTTTTATCTTTCCTAGATAGTGATAGTTATATTCATCAAAATTTAATTAATTCCTTGTGAGAAAAATCTTAAAAAAAACTCATGAGGGATGATATATAAATATTATTTATATCATATAATTTTTATTCTTATTATTTTTTTATATCAGATAATTTTAATTATTATATTTATGTTTCTATTTATTTTATTTCTTTCTCTCTTTATGTGTTAACTAACATATGTGTTTCCAAGTTGGCCACAAATCTTTTTCCAAGAATAAATAGTTATCTTTGAACAAATGTAAACCACAGGCCTATCTATCTAATGAAACACTTTTCCGTATGAGAGGGGATGTAAGGAATTAAGGAAAAATCTTATTATAACTTATAAGCTCTATCCACTAACTTATCGTATACGCATTTTGATGTATACATAAAGTTTTAAATGTGCTTCATGAATTAGAAAATAATTTATATATACAGTCCTAAATGGATTTAGAAAATACCCTATGGATATGCCAGTATGAATCAGATGCAACTAGTTGGTATATGGGGAATCAAATCTATGGTGCCAACAAGGAATTGTCTACCAATTAGATTGAATTGCAATATACATGTTTAAGCACTTCAACTAGCCAATCATGATTTGTATTAACCTCTCTTTATATTAAACTTAAATATTGAAAAAAGAAAGAAGAATAGTATATGTAATTATGTATCCATAATGTAACCTAATCATTTAGTTACAAATAGGATAAATTACATCCAGACTTTCTGAACCCATTTTTTAAATTTTTATAATAAATCTTTTAATTATTTAAAAAATACTACACTAAATATAATTTACTCAGAATATACTACCTTATATATTATATTAATCTCTAGCTCTTTAATTTTTAAAATACTATATTAAATATAATTTTAAAAAAATACAAACAACCTGAATATAATTTGCTCAAACTATTATATATTATGATATTTATAATAATTGAATACGAGCGTTAGAAATTAACAACAATTCACTTTCTTCGTTCCATCAAAGTTATACATACCTTCTTAATCGTTAAATATAACTAATAAGCTGATTCACTTTAGTTTATAATATCCGCTGCTTAAATAAATACAAGAGTGAACAAAAATAAATGAATAAATATATAAATATATAATTATTTTAAATTAGTTTTAAATATATTTAGTTAAAACATAATATTTTAACTTATTATTTATTAACATAAATTATTTATTACTTTTATTAATTTAAAATATATTTAAATTTTAAGAAGTAAAATAAAGATAATAAATCTAACAAAAAATTTCTGAGAGTTTTTTCACATATAATATTTTCCAAAATGTTTCTCGTTTTTATTTTTATCCTCAAATAAATAGTAAGTTTGTAATAAGTTCAATCTATCACCATATTTACATTTATTCTTCTATTTACATTTTACAATCTACCATAAGCTTAAATTTTAGAAAAGATGAAATGCAAGTAAAGGAAGTGTACCTAGAAAAACCTCAAATTGGTTGTAACATCAAAAGTAGTGGTCCTGATTATGATGTCGACGTGGCGGTGGACGAATCACATTCTCCTCTCTCTTTCACATCTATCTTTTCTTTTGATTTCACATCTCCTTTTAACCCTAATTATATTTCATAATTCACACTAAACCTCCACGCCTATAACAAATGAGTAAAAGAAAAAATAGGAATATTGATAATACAATCATCGATAGGAAATATTTTTTCTTAAATATTTCTTATTTTTTATTTTTTACTGAAAATAAAAAATAGAAATAAAAACATATTTTGTTAATTTTTTAAAAATGTTTTTATGAAAACATTTTCATGAAAATATTTTCAAAATTTAATAAAAATAGAGAAATATTATTATTCTGTTTTCGCAGCTTTTTGAAAATTATATGTAGAAAATAAAAATTAAAAATAAAAACAAAAACAATTCTTTAAATCAAACATCACCTAAATTCCTATGTCTCTCCGATCTTGATTATGAAATATATATATATATATATATATATATATATATATATATATATATGTGTGTACATATATATAAGAATTATTTATCTGTATTTATTTTTTAATTTTATATAAAAAAATTCTTTTAACTTTTTTGTTGTACTTAAAATATGAAGGTATTGGAAAGTAAAACTGTAATTAATTAAAGAGTATTTTAAGAATAATAAATATAAATAAAATATAAATTATTAAAAATTTTAATCAATATTACACATATAAGTTAGAAATATTTCCCTCTTTTTATTCATAAAAATTATTAATATACAAAGCTAGATGTCATGAATGTTAAAGAAAAAAATGTGTGTCATAACCAATTTCTTCATGTTTCAGCAAGTACAAACTTCAATTGGCGAAGGCCCAACCCAATTTGTACATACCATCATTGAATTTTGATTGAGATCTTTGATGGGCTTTTGGTGATCCATGGAGGAAGCCCATCCACAAAAAGAACACGTGTAACTCTGGGCATTGCTTCCTAAGAGTGATTAAGTTTTTCATATGACCGTTTAGAGAGGTTAACTCATTTTATTAAACATGATATATCATAAATTCCTTGACACTCATGTTTAAATTTTGTAGATGAAATAAAATTTTCATATGAATTGGCCTATCCATGCATGTCAACCTATAAATCTTGTCTCTCATGTTGGTTTGAGTCTTAAAATTACTAAAGCCATATTTTAATAAAGGTTTAAATATGTTTTTAAAATATAATTGAAGGTATTTTTATTTTCAATCTTTTTAATTTTTGTTTTTATATTTTTAGTTATTGTAGTTTAGTATTTTTTTTTTTCATATTTAGTCATGATAAAGTTTTTGTTTCATTTTTCTTCTCTTTAATATATTTATTTTTAATATTTAGTCCTTGTAAATTATATATTTTTTATTCTCAGTCGTTGTAAAAAACAATTTACGAGGACATTAAATAAAAAAAATAATAACTATAGGACGCAAAGTAAAGCAAATAATAATTATATGGATAAAAAATAAACAAAAAAAATTATTAGGACTTAAAAATAGAAAAAAATACTAAATTACAAGAACTAAAACTGATTTTTTTAAGAGGTTAAAAATGAAAAACTCTAAACAGTGGGGATAAAAACATATTTAAATCTTAAATAAATATGTCAATAATGATTTATAGAAAAAATAGAATAAATTAATTATGTTTCTGTCACAACTTAAAATTAACATGTCCATAAGTTAATTTTTTTTTTTTGCAAAAAATTAAATGGAAGAACTTTCTATAAAAGCTGAAGTATACAAATTGACTTTAGTTTATGATTTTTTTTTTCATTTTTTATAAGTGTTTATTTCAAAATGTATCATTATGTATGAATAGCATAAAATACGTGATACAAAATAATGTATGTATGAATGGCATTATTTATGTTGTCGAGACTTAATTACAAACTATTATATATCTATTTGGAACTGAGTACAATTTTAATCCTTTAATTATTATGATTAATTTTCTCGATTTTCAAAATTAATTAAATTTGGTTGATTGTTTTTTATTATGTAAAACTCTCAAATTATCATTTGGGGAAAAAAAATAAGAAAGAGCATAAAAGGAAAAATGTATATAGCAAGAGCCTAAGTTGAAGGGTACCTTCCCTCTGGGGTGCCTCAGGCCAAGCCTAAACTAAAGCACGAGCGTGACCATATTATATGTTCTTACTAAAACTTTACACTCAATGTTGATTCAGGCCCAAAGATGGATATTTTGTATAAATAGATAAATAATTTATAATTTCATTACTTGTTTTTACTACATTCAATCTCATTTCAATTTTATTTGAATTAATTAATTTTTTTGGTCTTTCTAATTTTTAAGGTTTTAATTTTTAATTTCTGAAAAAGTTTCTGATAACTTAAGTCTCTTGTTTATTTTTTTAAAATATTTTAAATTTTTATCATTAAATTAAAATCATTAAATATTAACGTGATAAAAAATATTGTATTATAATTACGTGTCAACATCTAATTATTAATTTAATATCCGAAATTATTTTTATCGATAGAAATTTAAATAAAGATTATTTATTGTAAAAAAATTTACATGGACTAAAAATTAAAATCCTAAGACCTAGATAAACAAAAAAACCTAATTATTAACCGATTATATTTCTCTTACCGTATGAACATTGAAGTTAATACTTAATTTCAAAACAATTATAGATAAATAATCTTTATTGAGTTATTTACTAATTTAGTTATTTATATAAATTTCTTCTAGGTACACAATGGGGATAAACAAGATATATATATTTTTTTGTTATGAATAAAATTTGGATTTAAAAGTTTACGTCATTTTATAAGCAAATTACTCTTAAAAATGAGCAAATCATGTTTAGATAGTAAAGTAAATACCTTGAACAAAAAAAACTTGCAAATATATATATATATATATATATATATATATATATATATACACACACGTATATAATAATAAAAAAATACAAAAACACACATATATATATATATATATATATGAGATTAATAATTAATTATCAAAAATAAATTATCATTTTATTTCTTAAAAATATTAAATCAGAAAATATAATTTTTAAAAAATAATAAAATAATTTTTAAAAATATTTTATATTTATCAATCTTTATAATTAGTAAAAGATACATATTATCATTCGGTTCATGAATTACATAATTTATTATAATTTAAAATAAGTAATATAATTAAAAGACAATAATAACAAATAATTAAATTTAAAATTTAAAACAACAACTAATATCTTTAATCTTCTTTACACTTTCATATTAATATTGTTGTAATCTAAGAAGATATTAATTATTAATTTTTTTTACTAATAGTTGAAATTTAAAAAAGTTAAATTCACAAATCACGAACCAATAAATTGTATGTGACATAGGTGATTGAATTAATTTTTTAAGATATGGGTCTGCAAGCAGCCTAGCATATTTACAAAAATAATTAAACAAATAGGTATGTAGGCTAATAATAGAAATTAAGACCAGGGTTGCTCCAATAATTAAACTAAAAACTTATATTAATGTAAGTGTAAGAGTTCATCTTCTGTCAAGACTCGAGACATCAAATCAAAATAAAGTCGAAAGAGAAAGGGTAAGAAATATTGACGATGGGACAAAATTCTGCAATAAACAGTGGGATTAATTTTATTCATGTATATGACAAAGTTATGAAGGTTTTTCATCGTTTTCTGCTTTTATTATTTTATTCCACTTCTTCATTCTAATAATGTTGTTATCTTACTGTAGTATATAAATATTATATATGCACTGCTGTTGCTCATAAAAAGAATATATAATTTGTCACGAGGCTTATAGTTGCTTCTTTTCGGTCGCCAGATTAATTTCCCTTTACAAAACAGTTAATATATGATTTTGGTATTTACAAAATAATTGATTCTATGTTAAAATTTCATAAGAAATTTGTTAGTAAATATGACAAATTTTCTTGTGGAGAAAAATAACCTTAAATCTCTTATTATTGTTTTTTATTCCCGAAAAATTCTTAATTTTTTGTATTATATGTTCATCATTCAGGAGTCTTTCATATATAAAACTTTGTTTTTGTTACAAAATAACCACTTTCATTTAGTTTTCAATTTTTCTCATTTGATTAATTTAAATATCAACATATTTGTATTTAATTTCTTTGAATGGGAGATGAAATGGAAAATCCATGATATTTACGGGGATTAAATGTGAAACTCGTTTATATTTAGAATATCATCAAAACTAGAAAAAAAAAATCTTATTTAAGAACACCAAATAAAATATAAAACTATAAAATGATTTTTTTTCAAATGTTTGTTTTTCTAAAAGTTCATTTAGGAAAAAAATGAAAATCAGAAATCAAATGAGAAAACTGTGAACTTTTGAGAGATAAAAACTTTGATTGAGGATGTTATTATTGTCTTAAACAACAATAATATCTTTCACATAACATTCATGTTACATGATGTGATTACTTTTTTTTGAATAA
This sequence comes from Hylodesmum podocarpum, assembly GCA_026586105.1. Lineage (NCBI taxonomy): Eukaryota > Viridiplantae > Streptophyta > Magnoliopsida > Fabales > Fabaceae > Hylodesmum > Hylodesmum podocarpum. Next base: position 7,543,081 of record JALJEV010001433.1, read on the forward strand.
CACTTCTTATATGTAAAATTGAATTTAAAAATTTTACTTGCTCTTGTTCATCTGGTTATCTTTTCTTATCTTGTAACTTTTTAGTATTACCTTTACTCTAACCATAACAATTCACAGTTGTAGGACATTGGGTGGCTTCTTATCCATTCAATAATTAGATTTCATAATTGGGACCCTAATGTTTAGAGACAAAAGAATCTCATTATAGTATTTTTTTTTTCCAATGAAAAATTTACTGATACACAATTTTAAGTTGTTCTTAGTGCAAAATTTACAAAGATTGAATGGAATGTGGCGGGGCAAAGATGAAAAAAGAGTTGGAGGAGGGTCATTTGCATTGTTCTCATCATCCTCATCAACATATCAGAAAGATAAACAGTGGCATGACATCACCAAACTTTTAAACCACAGTAGTGGTTTTGTCGGATTTTATGATATTGTAGATAAATGTGATTAATTCGACTACAATTAATTAATGACTAATACATTACATTGTGATAGTATTGAAAAAGAAAACTTTGATATTGTCGAATCACGGATGATAAATTATCAATATTTTTTTTTGAGATCCTAGGCTGCATAATATAACATGTAATATATAAAGATAATTTTTACGTTTTAACTCTTTATTTTATAAATTTATTTTATAATTATTTTTTATTATTAATTTATCGTGTCATTATTTATTAAGTTAATACGAGACTATATATTATTGAGTTAATATTAAATTATTTATTTATTTAATTTTTATATTTAAGATATTTAGTTTCTTAATGTAAAGAGTGTATTAGAAATTTTATGTTACTAAAAAATATAATATATTAAATGGGATAATCCTCATTTTATAAATTAATTTTTTAGGGTTAAATTAGATGTATAATTCATATTTTTAATAATGTTTAATAACATTTGATTAATATTAGTATTAGAAATTAGAAAAGATATTAACATATATTTCTTTAATAATATTCACGATCCATGAATAAAAAATAAATATGAATTTATATATATATACCTTAATACATTATTGGTGATGAAAATAAATTTCTAAGAACTCCTGTATAAAGTAAATAATATTTTAATAAAATAAAAACACATATAAACATTTAGACATAATAAAAACATATATACACATGTACATGAATCCTTGGTGAACTCTCTATATACAATAATATTATTTAATAAAAGATAATATTAGCAATATGCAAAATTTGTCAGTAATATTTTGTTACATTATTCAGTAACATTATATATATATATATATTAAATGTAACAAATAATCTATATATAATAATGTATTTTTTAAAACTTGGGTATGACACACACTCAAAGTGTGGTCCGATTATGAATTAGGTTAATAAAAAATGCAAGGGTCTATGTCTTTATATGGGAAGGTGGGGGATACTATTACTGCCTTCACAATCATGAAAAAGGGAGAAGGGGTTTGTGGGGTCGAGTATCTTAGACCATCTATGAGATTGGAGCCAAAAGAAATTATTCTCCAAGGACAAAAACACAGACCCTGTTCTAGACCCAACCAAACTAAGTAAGAAGAAAATTCAAAGTACTGACACTTTTAAATAGTGCACCATGACCTACAAAAACATATATATGTTTGATCATGTAAGGACAATGAAAATGTTTTTGATTAATTACATTTTTTTAATATTTTTTTTGTATTTTTATTTTTGGAATTTTTATGTTAATGTTGATTATAATACTACCGTGATTAGATAGATGTAAGTTTTGTATTTTATTATGTTTATTGTGATTTATGTTCATTTTGAAACATGAATTCTTTTTAATGATTTAAACTTTTTATACTGTGTTAACTTTAAATTAATTAATTTCATATATTGTAGTGTAACCACCCCATTCTTAAATTAATTAATGAGTTATTTTCAAGTTATGTTTCAATTTAGTTTAGATCGTCAAATTTGTGCTAGACTAATATGGGGAGAATTTAATAAATACACTTCTCCACAATGATAAGATATTATTTATTTTAGATCTAAGTCTTCACGATTTTATTTTTATATTTTCTCAAAAAAATTCTCTTATCAATAGAGATATTATGTGGTTATATTATGTGTCATTCTTTATTCTTCTAACGTGAAACATTATTAATTTTGTATCTCAACAATCATCCTCTCAGGCAAAGACGATCACTAAATCTTCTCCTTTATAACAGAAATTATTGTTAATGATAATCATTAAAACTTTCTCGACATGACAATTCTTAAGTTTCACATTATCGTCGATATGCTTTAATATATGTATAAGGAAAAAATAGAAAACAATAAACCTTTTTGGTTTTACTTATTTTTAATAAACATGCTCAAAATTGTCTTGCTTATAGAAGATTATTGATAATTATTTATGGAGAAAAAAATAATAAATTACTAATAAATTCTACGATATTATTTTTAAGTGATTAACATTATATTATATAAATTAATTACCTTGATAAATATATGAATTTTATATTTTAAAAATATAAAAAAATTTAAATAATATAAATAAAAAAGACATAATAACATAATGTAGTCCTAGCAAACACTCAAATAATTTATAAGAAAAATATGATGGTGAAAATCTCAAGAGTGAGAAAATAGTGTACTTATACACTAGTTTTATTTTATTTTATTTTCTCTTTTTCTATTTTCTCCTGTTCAACGAGTCAAATTTTTTATCTCCCCTCTGTTTCTCTTATATATATATATATATCCCATTTTCTTCCCCTCTCTGGCATTCCACAACTCTGCTGGACAAAAAATAAAATCAGAAAAGGACCATACGTTATATAAAACAAATAGGAAAACATAGTATGAAATATATTATATATTTTAATTTCAACAAAGTATGGAATATGAAATAAATGTTTGAATCGAAATATTTAATGATGAGGAAATAAAAGGTACAAGAGTGGTACACAAACCCAAACCATTTACACAAAAACCTTTTACAGAGCTATGTTTCGTTCTTGTTGCTGGGAGATATTCCAAGTCAAATTAAAACCATGCAAACTGCTTTTTCTCTACGTACTTACAGACACATTCCTGGTTTTGAGGCTTTGGTTGTACCGTGTTTTCACGCTTACTACACAACAAGTACTGCATGCTTAAAACGAATCTATACCTAACAAGTTTATAAACGAAACAGAATAGCTAGTTAATTATCTAAATGTGACTGTGATTTTATCTAAATGAACAGTACGTAATAATTGCAATTGGAACTTGGTAGCATAGTGAACAAGGTGAGCAGGTAAAGTGATTCATCAATCTAAAATCTTAATTATGATTGAACTCCAATATCAGAGTATCTATTAAGTACTCGTGATCGAGCAATGATTATTATTTTTTAAAATTATACTCCTTATTAACTGAAAACATCTCGAAATGAATTTCCAACTGATCAGTTGCAGCGTTCATTTCTCCAATCATGGAACAATTAAATTATACCATTGTTTTTATGTCTGGAATGAGATTACCTTCTTTTGTCCTTTTCTTCTTATTTTAGAGAATATTTTTAAAAGAAAAATATTTAATAAAATACTTGATATGCAGATAATCAAATAATTAGATATTTTAAAATATCAAATGAGAAATATATATATATATATATATATATATATATATATTATGAATAAATTAGTTTATTAGCTGGAAAGTTGATTTTAAAGAATGTGCATATGTTATGAAAAGAATTCTAATTTTTAGTTTTCTTTTTCTTACATTAGTTTTTCATTTGCTCTCTCTTAATTATTTTTTTTTGCATCTGTCGCATCGATCTTACTTTCTCTTTGTATTTATTTTCTTCTATTTCTCTCCTATATTCACCCATTTCAGATTTGTAATTAAGTAATAAAAATAGTGGTAGAGCGTGCTATAATGAATAATAAGAATTGTATTATTATAGGTTTATGCTGGAGTTGTGACTAGAGAGTAGTGACATGATATATAGATGTGACAATATTCACCTGGTGAGTGTGTGAAGTGATGAGACATAATTGGATAAAAATGTATGCCGACAAGGTGCACGTTCAGTGTCATCTTTGAGCTAGCCATTATTGTAAGCAAGTTCTTAAACAAGACCAAGAGTGGCAAATGCATGTATCTAAAAAAGGATGAATGATTAGCAAAGAGACCAAGAAATTAGGAAAGAAAAGAAAGAATCAATTGAATTTCGTCATCAGTTAGCCCAAACTTACCGCATTTAGAAGAAAAAAGAAGCATACTCATTTCGAAAGCAATCACTCAATTTGTGATTCAACTTGGTGTGATGAGACACAAAAGTTAGTCCTAATTTGTACGTAAATAGTGATTATATATAATACGTCTAGTAAGTGGAATTTAGCCGTGGAAAGAAAATTCTTCACACGCACATTTTATTAGTAACATGATGAAGTACAATTTTCCTATTACAAACAAGTTACCAAAATTTCCCCATTTTAAAGAGACCATGAACCTTCAATTTTCTTGTTACATGTACCAACTACGTGAAAAATGTGTCGTAGGATTAATTAGTATTTGTCGTATATAATTAAAACAATAAATAAATGTTTTATCAGAGAAAAATGAATACAAATAATCCGAGTAAAGATTTATAATAAAAGAAAAAAGAGAATATATAAGAGATATACCATATAGGAGAAAATTGGATTCTTATCAGATCAAATAATAATAAAAAGAAGGAGCAATCATTTAACTATATAACTAAAAAAAGAAAAGATTCATTATCTCTTTATTATTGTCTATAAAAACAATGATTCCTTAAGGAGTTGATGACAGGATTTAGACTCTTCGAGCATTGGTTGTGGAAACAATGATTCTTTGAGTAAGTTAGTATAATTAATTAAAATACAAATAATTAACGAATATAAGTACTTTGTTAAGAATCCAACGAACAAGGATATAAAAATTGAAATACATATCCGATCAAGTATGGGTCAAGATTTGAGATGAAAAGAGAACTAGATATGCTGACTTGTGTCAAGTGGAATTGAAGATATACATGGGAATGGAAAGAAGATCCATACGACTTTTTTTCAGTTAAATCGGTTTACAATTTTCACAGGGTAGATTTTTTTTTTCTTTTAATATTTGTGGTTAAGATGTGTCTACTAAATGTTCAATAATTTGTTTAAAAGTTAACTAAGACCGAATACCCTCTTTTCAAAACGTTGCACATATATATGAATGAATTCACCCACCTAATGAAAACTTGTGTTGAGGCTGAAACAAATAGTTATTTTTTTTAATTAGAATGAGGTACAAGGTTACCAAACCTTTTGAACGTGAAGTGGTGGCAACAAAGATTAACATTAAACAATAATGTTTGACTTAATTTTGTTTAAGGGGTTGATCAATTGCTTTAGTATAAATCTTAGTAGATGACAAACTATTAGCGATTATCGCGCGACGGTTTCAGGTTTTCCTTCCTTTTTTCCTTGTTTGCCTTGAAAAATATTAGAATTAATTTGCTTGAATCTAGTCTGACCTGATTCCGAAAATTGAGAATAAAATTGGGTTAATTTCATACATAATTATGATATATTAATTTAATATTGTATATAAAAAAATATTATAATAGAAAAATATTAAATTTAATAAATATATTATCATGTTATAGAAAATATTATCTATTAAATTATTTTATTAATAATATATATATTAATCAGAAGTACTTAAGATTTATAAAAGTATATAGAATATAGGACTAGAGAGATGGCTTAAAAGTTAACTTGAACTTCTCTTAGTATTCACAAAAGGGGCATTTTATAAAATCTAATCTTTTGAAATTAACACTTTTGAAACGTATTGTTGGAAATTTTATGTAAACTAGAAATATAAGTAAAATAATCTTCGGGCGATTTCAAATTAGATTTATAATTTATATTTTGAACGGTATCAAGGTTATATTTTTAATATGATATAAAAATTTATATATAATTATTTGTTATTGTTAAGTTTATCATATCACCAATTTATGTAATTTTTATGAGATGTTCAACTTTTAACACGAGGAGATATGTCGAAGATTTCACAGTGTGAGGAGATATGTGGGAGATCCTCATCTTATAAATCAATTAAGAGAGTTGAGTTAAACTTATAAATTACATTTATAATAGTATTGGGGTACATTTATAATAGTGTTGGGGTAAGGGTAGAATCATCACTACACATGTATTGTATAAATCAATTGATGAAAATGGATTTCGATTAACTATTAATAGCCTAATTGTTAGAAACTCAATATTAGACAACCATCTGTTACTAGGACCGATATTGGACCAGAATAAAAAAAATCTAATATTGGACGACCAGCTGTTATCAGGACCGATATTGAACCACGTTGAATAGTTTCCACGCTCGAGAAGTTTAGTTCTTGACGTGGGAGGAGTGTGTTGGAAATACAATATTGGAGGAAACTCAAGGGTGTGAAGTCCCATGGGACCTGTTGTATGAATATAAGTGGGGTGCAACTTCACCCTATAAGCCGGTTTTATGGGGTTGAGTTAGGCCCAACACACAATTTTAACATGGTATCAGAGTCTGTCCTAGAATGGATGTTGGGTCACCCATGGGGCCAATATTGGATCACCCTATTAAATAGCTTTCACGCTCGAGAATTTTAGTCCTCGGGCGTGGGAGGGGTGTGTTGGAAATCCAATATTAGACAATTACCTGTTATCAGGACCATATTGAACCAGAATAGAAAAACTCAATATTGGACGATTACCTGTTATCAGTACCGATATTAGAACCACCCACCCATTGAATAGTTTCCACGCTTGAAAATTTTAGTTCTCGTTGAATAGTTTCCACGCTTGAAAAGTTTTAATTCTCGGCGTGGGATCAATGTGAAGTGTCATATCGCCTAGAGATGAGAACTGTTGTATGAATATAAGTGGGATGCAAACCTCACCCTCTAAGCCGATTTTATGGGGTTGAGTTAGGTCCAACCCACAATTTTAACACTAATTAAGAAAAGAATACCAATCAAGAATATGTATTTGTGTTAAATATTTGAAAAGAAAAGTTTTATTGGTAAGTCTTGTTCAGTTTGAGGAAACTGTGATATGCAATTATTTGGAGGCTATGAGCAATGGAAGCTGAAACTTCAGATGAAATGCGTTGCCTTGAATGATCCCAACGGTGAAGAACTATTTAGTTTGTGCTGTGAGTAATGCGTTTTTGTGACGATATTACACTTTCATAAGTGTCGGTGCTGTGTATTTGGACATTTATAGAATCTATATGGTGGAATATTTAGGAACACACGTCAGTTGCTATTGCTTTTATATGGTGGGTTCATTCCTTAAAGGTGTGTTTGGAACCGAATGCAAACGGAAATTCCCCACAAAATTAAAAAAAAAAAAATAGAAGCAAAAGCTTGTTGTTTCTTTGTTCAATCTTATCTAAGTAAATATGGAACTAAAAGAATGGGCTTCTTCTTTCATGCCATTCCTCATCCTCTGGAAAAGGAACTACAGCTCACTAATCAAACTCACCCTTGCTTGGCCTTCTTCTCCTCGTTTTCATTGGGTTACGAAGGAGCTAAGATTCGGCTAGCTTTTAGCTTGGAGTGGAGTAGCCAGGAAGAGGCTAAGAGGGATCAGCTAACCTAAGCGCGCACGAAGAGAGATTTCGAAGAATGAAAAAAGTAGGTAGTAGGCCTTCACTTCAACCAACCTACTTCATTTCGTTTTTTTCTTGCGCACTCAACCATAGCCGTTTAAAGACATTTTTAACGGAAAATCAAACACAAATAATTTCTAATTGTAACATTCTAGATGTGGTGGATTTGAAAATTAAATGTGATTTGTCAATTGAGTCATTCAATTTGTTTAATTAAGTATTGTCTGAAGAGAAATAAAATATAGGGCGTTCAACATTTGTTTTCTACCTAATTAAAGGTATTTTGAGAAATTATTCGTATATAGTTCAAGACTACCTATATGTCTGAAACAATCACTTATACTTTTATGGTTTTAACTAATTTTCATAACATATATTTAAGTTTAAGTGTTATATTTGTAAATTATTATTTTTGATATATGTCTCATATAAAAATTGATTGATTCATTATTCAAGTAGTGGTTCAACCATTACTTTCATTAACAATACAAATTCTCAATATCGGCCCAGATATTTATTATTAGAAAAGTTTGGTATATGAAAATGAAATTTAGAAATTGAGTTATTTTATTTTTAATAGAAACAAAAATAGGGACAAAATCTAAGAGGTATAGATTAGTTAAACATTTTGTTTACAGTGATTGATGTTATTACAAAATAGAAACAGACCTTATTGAATAATAGTTATAAATTATTTCATATCTATATAAAGATGGAATAAAATATTTTGTCTAAGAGTAATTTGAGACGTTCAGATCAACCATGAATCAAGTTTGTTTCGAATTCGATCCTCTGAATGACTTACAGATAAAAATTAAATAAATTTTAGAGACAAAATAATACATTAATTTGTTAATAAATTTTTTCTAATGCTTTAGGAAAAAAAATGTCATTGAATATTAATATTTTATATATTTTTTAATATTATTTAGCCTAGTGTAGTTATAATTGAGGCCCCGAATTGATATATTGTCCACTATTAAATGATTTAATCCTGTTTTTTTAAAGATAACTAAGGCACCTAATTTATTGATATATATTTTTCTTTGGGGAAAGAAAGAATCCTGTTATTTTTGCAAGGCCTAAATTTTTGTTATTTTGTGCAATTTAAATAATTAATTAATCTTTAATTTTAATTAACTGCATAATACTCTCTTAACCGGTTATTTCAAAAGTCGCTCTAAATATATAAATTATTACTGAAATTATTCCAAAAGTCAATGATCTCTCTAAATATATAAATTGAGTAAAATTAGTCCAAAAATCATTATCTTTTATTCCTTAATTAATGCTTGAATTCTTGAATTATATATTAATTACTTTAACACGTCTCAAAACCATGTCCTTTTCTTAATTCTTTCACAATTGATACACTATTTAAATTACACTAGCTGCTCCTAGCCCCGGTGTTGGTATGTTTACTATACCCTCTATTTTGATTTTCTAACAATGTATTTTTACAAATTTCGAAAGGCTTGAAAGATAAGCTTTTAATAATGTTAAAAATGTCTCATTTCAAGATTCGTTTTAGACCAAGAAATATTTTGAATCTACATGCATCCATGGCACACAGTTGGCTTGATTTGGTGCGTGGCAATCCCTGTTTATGTAGAATTTATCTGCATCAAGGGTTTTCTTTGTCTAACAAAATGGATTGTTTTATGATTTTTTTTCTAACTATTAATTTCAAGTATATTTTTATTATATTGTATTTAAGAACAATATCTGACATGATATTTCGTATGGTTTCTTTCTAAACCTAATGAATTGTCTCCTTTCCAAAATAGTTTTGAAGTGAATGTAAAAAAATATTTTTCAATTTAATTAAAATATTTTAAAATTCAATTTATTCTCCTTGTAAACTGCATATTTTTTGGAAGTAGTAGACATGTGGTAGACAAAACAGTGTTTTGTAGCCGTCTAATTATGAATTAATTCATAAAACTCAATGATAATATTTAATTTGAGTTGAATGAGTATATAATCTTAGTGTGTGTATAATTTATTTGACTTGTTGTTGGGCAAGGACATCCATGGGTCCCTCATTTCACAAGATTGCTCGGTTTGTCTTCTCCATCAAATTGCGTGTACACTCTCTCAATAAAATAAAATAAAAGTTATGTATAGCTTAGCTTCCTTCTTTTTATGAAATCATGGTAAGAAATAATTAATCTGTTGATTTGAGTTTGTTAAAAAATGCCACTCTAGGGTATTAGTCCAAAATTAATGCATCACATGCTTTACCTAATCTTTTGTTTGTTTTCAGAAATGGGAAACGAACTACAAAAATTAGGAATTTAAAAGGCTCCTAGCTACTCACAGGCTCACAGCTATTTGTAGATTTAATTATTTCAAAGATATTTACTTTAGAAAGAAAGTTAAAAAAAAATTAATTGAATAAAATTAACAATAAAGATAAAAATTAATCAAATGAATACATATATATATATATATATATAATTATTTAATTGTTTAAAACTTAGTTATTATTTTTTTATTTTAATAACTAAAACTTTTCACTTTAATTGCTGAAGTATATTTTCTTACTACTGTTTAATAACTGTAAAGTCTCGGCCGTAAAATATCTAAATCCATATTTAATATTAGTTTAGAAGAATAAAAAATTATGAGTGCTGACTTTAACGAAATAATTAAGTAATTGATTAAGTGACATTAATTAATTTGCATTTCAACCAAAACTTTAAAATAATAAGTTTGTTTTTCTAAGACAAAAGTGTTTTTTTGCTTAGTTTTATTACTGTTTAAACCATTTTTTTAAGGGAAAAAAAGGTAGTACTAAGACCAAGAAACCAATCAAACCAATACCAACACAGAAAAAATTACATACTAATTGATATAACTAAGAAAAAAAGAAAAATGAAAAGGAGAAAGAGTCCTACAGAAAAGGTCTTGGGTGCCAAAAGATGTACAGCTCCTAGAGAAATGTCCTAAAAAATCTTGATATAGAAACAGTTTCTGGAAAAGGCTATCAGGGGTAATACAGTGTGTGTATATTTTTGGGGTTGCGTAATCTATTGAACAAATAATGATACTTACACATATAACACCAACAAAGTTTGATACAATTAGCAGGGATGAGACTTATATTTCAGGAAAATTAACTTGAATTTTGTTGTTGCTCTCAAATATTTTTAGTCTGTTTTTTTAATTTGTAAGAATTGAATATAACATTAAATAATTTATAATGATTTACTCACTCTTTTAATTAACTAAGTTAAATTACTCTGACTAATAAAACTTAAATGTTTATCCTAATTTTGAAGAACATGTGGATTCAATTTATTTAATGGGTGTTTGGATTAGTATTTAAATTTGTAAAAATAAATTTTAATTCTATATTAAAAGTTAAAATAATAAATATATAATAATTTTAATTTTTTGACATAATTTTGAAGTCACAATTAATTGATTTTAAAAGGCACTTAAACTTTTAAATAAACACAGTCATAATGTGTAAAACACAAATTCCACGTGTACGTCTTCTTCTTTGTTTATTTTTTTCTTTCTCTTTCCATGTCATAGCTCTAATTACATCTCTGTGTGCTGTGTTTATCCTCATACATAATGTATAATATGTGAGACTTGATATAATTAGTGAGATTTGCATAGAAGATTTATTGGTTTACATATTTTTAATATTTTTTTTCATAAATTAAATTTTATCAATCCCATCATTAAATTTAATGTTTTTATTAATAAATTATATATAATTTTTTTATATAATTTTAAATTACTTAACAGTTTATTAAATTAATTTATTTTAATATAATATGATATTAAAATATTTATAAATATTAATAATTAAATAATATATCTAAAATTTTTAAATCATATATAATTTATACACATATGTATATAATCTTATTCATAATAATATATTTAAAAAAAGTATAACATAAGTTAATAAATCTTACTGGTCTAAAGAGATTGTGCCGATATATATATATATATATATATATATATATATATATATTCCATTACACTCAATAATGTTTGTACTCTAGGGTTTGAATGCACGTTCCAGCACTCATTTTGATAGTGACAGTGTGGCCTCAAATGTCAACAGAGCAGATTTCTTATTCAAAAGTATGCACCTTACATGTATTTTTCAATTTTTATACTCTTTTAATACAAGTACTATGTTATCACGTTTATGTGTTACAAATGATTCAGATGTCTCATATACACACACTGTCGTGTATTTTTCTTTTGGTATAGACATACATAGTCTATGAATGAAAGAATCACCATCCCTTTTAGTTGCACTAATTATATCAAGGTTCTATTTGCTTATTACTTATTAAAAACCCTAATTAATTAACAAATACTAACACAGACGTTACATAGTTGTGTTGATTAAAGTTTAATTTATAATTATGTGTATAAAAAACATTGTTCCCGTGCCTCAGATATATGTTGATTTAAAAATTTTAGGACCAATTTACTTGTATTTTTATGGTCCACTTTCTATTTTAATTATTTATTTATTTATTTATTTTCCAATCATTTGTAAAGGAAATGGAGTAAATATTTTTTTTTGCTTTCTCTATTTTTTGTATAAATCTAGACAATAAAATAAAAATAAAGTGATAATTTTATTATTTAAAAATAAAATAGAAAACAAAAATATAAGTAAATGATCACAATTTTTAACTAATGAAAATAACTTATTTTAACAAAAGAAAAAACTCATTTTCACAATATTTACCACTCAAAATATATTAGCTTTTGATGAGGAGATAACTTTGTCACTAACACCCCATCTAAAAAAGAATAAATCCTCTTTTTTATTAGAATCTATTTAGTAGAGTATAAGAGAAAGAAATATAATAAAATAAAAATATTTAAATTAAATAAAATATACATAAATAAAATATTTAAATTTTTCTCTCTCATTCATCCCTTTACCTCCTTTCAAATAAGCCTTAGTTTTTTCACTTAGCTGCTTCACTGGCGTGACATGTAACAATCAAGAAGGTGAGTTGTTAGAAGCTAGCTAGTCCTATTGGATGTGGATATATATAGCTAGGGCAATAATGGAAAATATATAGGCTTCATAATAAGGCGATAAGGTTCATGTGTGTTGACAAAAGGCAAACAATAATAATTGTATGATTATAGGGAAAACGTATAGTTAAATAATGCTAATGTCACTACCTCAAAAAAGTAGTATAAATATGAAAGAAAGAAGAAAAAGATGAATAGAAGAAAGCATCTTGTATGGCCCATAAAATGTCTACTCATTAGCCTAATGACATGATCCCCATCTTCCTCTCCCTATTCATTTCACCTATCTTTCACCTCCCCTTTTCTCATTCACTTTAATTTACAAAAGCCAAACATTTGGATCTTCATCATTCAGCACCACAATGTCTTCAAGTGGTAGTGGAAAGGATTTGGGAGAAGGATCAAGTTCTCCAACGGGGTCACTCAGCAGGTATGAGTCTCAAAAGAGAAGGGATTGGAACACTTTTGGGCAATACTTGAAGAACCAAAGGCCACCAGTTCCACTTTCTCAGTGCAATTGCAACCATGTGTTGGATTTTCTTAGGTATTTGGACCAGTTTGGGAAGACCAAGGTTCATCTTCAAGGGTGCATGTTCTATGGCCAGCCAGAACCACCAGCACCTTGCACATGCCCTCTTAGACAAGCTTGGGGAAGCCTTGATGCTCTCATAGGGAGGCTAAGGGCTGCTTATGAGGAAAATGGTGGCTCACCTGAGACTAACCCTTTTGCAAGTGGCTCCATTCGTGTGTACCTTAAAGAGGTTAGGGAGTGTCAAGCTAAGGCTAGAGGTATCCCTTACAAGAAGAAAAAGAAGGGTACAAATCAAAGCAAGGGAAATGATGAATCTAGCTCCACTATGCACTTCTCTTGAATATCAACATCGTCATCATCCCTTTGGGCCTTTCAAGCTATTATGGTAATTACTAATTAATTAATCTCTCTCTTTTTTTTTCCATCATCACTCATGATCATAGATTGTGCTTACTAGGATGATTAACTCATCAATGTGTGCTAGGATCTAATTGTTTTGCTTATATCTAATAAGACAAAATTTAGATATAGTTGTTGAAGTACTTTCAATTAATATCAATTTTAATCAGAATGAAAACTTCATTGATGAATAATTTATGTTGATTATTGAGATGAAACTTCAATTTTATTTAAAAAAACACTAAAAACATGTGAGGAATTGTAAATAAGATTTTTGATATATCATAACCTAACACATACTACTTTAGTAATACATGTGGAATTCAATCTAGGTGATTTAGTTTATATAAAACAAACATTGTGATGTCAGGACTTATAATTTGGGATTCTTGGTCCGTATAAAATTTGTATTGAAATAAGTCATAAATATGGATCAACAAAATCTTAATGATAGCTAGGTAGTTGTTATTAAAACTTTAGTGCGTTAAAAAGTAAATTTTTACACAGTTGCTTTCAAATTGATGAAAGAACCAGATATATATACAGCCGATCCTCATATAAACTTAACAAGAATTTTACTCGTAAGGCTCACAATATTATAGCTAATGTTAGTGTTATGTTGCAAATGTGAGCTAATAATAGGGATTAATTAAGATTAGCAAGATTATATGTTACCCTCTCCCTGAGTATATACGCTCTAATACCCACTGACATGGAATTACTATGCAACAAAAACACTTTGATCTCTACAACTTTTATAAAATATTCATTTTACTTTCATGTTAGCTTCCCCTTAAATTTTGCCCTTTTAAGATTCTGCAGATTTTTTGTCCCATGAATATTCAATGTGAAAAGACATAATCTCTATTAAGTTTCTAATCATCAAATAAATCAATGATTGAAAGCATTTGGTTAAGGTTCTACTTAATTAATTAACATTGCAATTATTTATAAACATATAAAATTGTAGAAAAATCATGCTTTTTATAACGCGTTTCTAATTCAGAATTTAATACTAACGAAATCATGATTGTGTGGAATCTCTTTGGAGTAAATGATGAAGAAACATTATGCTAATTATATATTTAATCTAATATTAACCTTAAACATTTCCCACCATCCTCACCTGAATATACCCCACTTATTGCTATCTTTGATATAGAAGATCTTTCCATGCAAAGGGTAACAGGATATACATGTCTTTTTTCTCCACTTTGTTTTATTACCGTGCCAACTAAGTACGGATTCAAATATTCTCTGTCTTCTTTGTATGTCTCCTTGCCTATCCTTATATAGAAAATCAACACTTTAGTAAAGAAATAGCACTAACAAATAGGATATAGAATATCATTTTTCAATTATAGATTTTAGTTATTATAAATGATTTTACAATATCAATCAATTACGGATAAAATTTAATATAATTTGTAAAAATTTTATCATTAAAATTAATAAATTCATAATATACGATGGACAGTGATTACATCAATTTGTACACTTTTTTGTCTTCAATTATATATCAATTTTCTATTGCAGAGAGAGAATGAAGAGAATAGGAAACAAGACATGTAATTTCTGTCTATAATGTACCTTGATTAGATCATGTTGTCTAGCATCTGATTCGGTGGAACAGTACCTATATATTCCTTCCTCAAAATGCATGTCATTATAATTATTCTCATATATATACTTTTCATAAATAATTAAACTCATTATTGTTTGGTTAGGCAAATGCTTGATCTTTGTGCTTCCTTCCATCACTTCACATGTCCTTGTCGGTTGTTTATTTAAATGGGACTTAATTAGCAATTTGAATGAGAAGCTTTCTTTTTCTTTTTGCTACACCAAGTAGATTATCTACATATTACTCATTGAAGACAATGCAATCTCTTTGTTTCAAGTGATCGATTCTACTCATACTTGTCAAAACTTACTGCACAAATTTGTGATTATTTAAGCATATAAATTAATTATATGTATATCTAGATCATATTGAACTACTTCAAATTTTGGTAAGGGTTTCTTCAGCATATATAATGCTTCCTATAATACAACATTCATACATAAATCATGTGTAGGTTTATAGCAAAGATCAAGGGAATATTCACTATGTACGGCTATTTGTCTATACTGTTTCTGTCCGTGTGTGGCAGCTGGTGGCAAGTTAGGGTTTTCTTGTACGTATTATGATCAAAGAATGTGAAAACTATTTGTCGGCAGCTTTTTTTTTTTTATGGGAATCTTATATTTTTTATGATAGAGTAATCAGGTTGATTTTCACTTGTGCTTCCTTGTTAAAATATAATTAAAGAGCTAATAGCCACTTAATTTTCATTCTCCTTTTCCCCATTTATAAGACAGATTAGAAACAAGTTTAGATAAGCTTTTTGTAATATGGTATTCATAAGAGAAAAAAAAAAAATGAATTGAGGATATAACTAACATGAATTAAACTTGTCCACCAGTCAAAATCATCTAACTTATTTTATTTTTACTTGTAAAAAAGTTAGACACTCAGTTTTGAAAAGGTTAAAATATATAATTAAGTCAGTTTTAATTTATAAATGATGTTTAATTTTCTTTTTCTTGATTATTTTTAGAATGAGTACTTATTAGGAAGTGTCTCCAACAAATTGGTTATCTATGTTAAATTTATGGATAGAGTATTTATCTTTATCCAGCTTAATGATGCAATATTAGGTTACCAACTTAACAACCTCATCATATAGATCTTTGCTTGGTAATGTAGAATTATGTATATTGATAAATTATTTACGATCCCCCTAAAGTGAAGGGAGTACAATTTAGTGAAGTACAGTTTAAAAAATAAAATGTACTCTTATTTATTGATTAACAAATCAATGATGAGGATTTATGAAAAAATTAAATGCATATATGATAAAATTTAAATTAAATCAAACTATCTATTATAGATTTGCTAATTAATAATTGATAGGGCAAAGTATCCTCTAAAGTACTTCTCCCACTTAAAAAGAGCGAAATCCCTGTACCTATATGTATTGCTGGCCCATGTAGGATATGCATATCCCTTTTGAAATCTTTGAAGTACAGAAATGATAGAACAAAATAAAAGCAGTTACGGATTATTGATGGCTAAAGCACTATAAAAAATGGCCCATAAACATCCTAACCCTGTAGCATCTGAAGAAGAAATCCTTTAATTTCTTTATTCTTTTATGCGTAAATAGTACGTACGTGTAGTTAATATAATACTCCAAATAAATTAAAAAGCTGTACTATCATCCAATTATATGTGATGAATTTATCAATTTTATCCATAATCACTTTAAAAGGCATATTTATCATGATTTTTAATTGGCAATGCAGAAGAAATTACATTCATTATTGTTAATAACACAATGCATGAAGTACATGACTAAATTTTCCCATTGAAAAGGGTATTCAACAATTTTGATTTTCCACTGATATATTGTTTCTATTGTGAATTGTAAGCACAAGGTGATCACATATTGATAGAGATTGAGAGAGATTCAACTCATTAGGACAAAGAAGAAATGCATATATACATATATATAATGATTATATGTCCTTGCAGGATAATGTAGCATACAATCAAATTGGAGTTTCCCTTTACAAGGCACAATCACTCGGAGGTTCGGTTTCTATTTCGATGATAATTTGTTGGAATGCCACTCTTTTTAAGCTTGTTCTAAACATATATACTCATTACTACTTATATGAAGCTCAGTTGTGCCTTGGTTTATCTTAATTGCATTCAAACTTTAGTTCCATATATACATATGTAGTTAGCTTTCTTTGTCATGTGTTTTTCGGATTGGTTCCATTTAAGTGTAAGGTATTCTAATAAATTTGGGTCTCGTATATACTCTTCTATATATGTGGTGAGCTTATATAATCTCAAAACTTTATTTTTTAATCTATCATAATTCATCCTGAAGTTTATTTGATAAAACTTATATAAATAGTATTAACTATTTTAGTGTTAGAAAACAGATTTGCAGTAGAGAAAGGCAGATAATTCTAATAAACATTGTTCTTAGTTAGCAATTTGCTTCTAAATATAGTAAAATTGGAGTATATCAAGGTCTGAAGAGTGAAGCTTATGCATGTCTAATATTTCCTCTCATCATAATTTTTCTCTCTTCTTTTTAGTGTATTGATCATTTAATGTGTTTCTTTCTATCCCTTTGGAAAAATTGTGTGATATTTCGTATGGGTTAAAAGTATATTCACGTAAAGGGCAAGAGACGCACTTAATTATAATGCAGTTTAACAGTGTATTTTGTTATTGATTATAATTCATTAAAAATTAAAAATTATAAAAAAAGTTTTAAAATGAGTGTGTTAAAAAGAAGTACTTTTTGATAAGTAAAAGATCTCAAGGGGTTATTCACTTTAGAAAAGCATTTGTTGTTTTCATTTTTTCTTCACTTTAAATTATAAATTTGTCACATTTTTTTTTATTTTCAAAAATTGTATAAAAGAAATTGTGAAAACATCTTTTTTTATTGTCTCCTTTTTCCTATATAAATTTCTGAAGAAAGGAAACAGATGGAAAACAATATGATAACATTTACAATTAAAAGTGAAAATAGTATAAAATCAAAACAGATATAAATTACTATTAAATGTCTATGATTAAGGTTATGACTCATCTTTTGGTACCTTACATGATTAAAGTATGTCTTTGATTAACATTTTGTGCATATAATAAATTTATTTTGTTTTACGTCTACTGAATTAGAAATAAAATTAAAAATCAAATATTCGAAAAATATATTCATTAAATATATTTATATATTGCTTTTTAATTTTTTCAGATACCTTACTGATAGAAAAAAAAATCAGGTACCTTCAATTTTTGTCAAGAGAAGCATTTTTGCTAAATAAAAGTGCATTGCTGTTGAATCTGTAATCAAAGGACAAACATTTGATATAATTTTTTAATCGCGAAAGACATACTGAAAAAAAGTGATTCCTTGGCTGTTCAAAATATATTTTTGACGTAATTTTTCTTGTAATTTATTTCTCATATATATATATATATATATATATATATATATATATATATATATATATATATATATATTATTAAAAATCAAAATACCTTTTTGTCAGTATTTTAAATTAATTAAACCAGTTAGTTTTGCTTTTGGCATATCCTTCAAATTTTTTATGAAGAAGTATAATTATTATTTTTGGTGGTACACTTCATACAGTATGGTTACTTAAAACAAAATATCCATCAAATTTTTAATAAATGATGAAAAGGTAGAGACATGCAAGTTGCACTAATGATTGCAATTCATGAATCTATATACAGTCTGTGACTTTTTCAAATCTTGGGACGATTTTATTTTAAAATAAAAATAAAGTTTTTATTTTTTTGAAGAAAAAAGAAAAATAAAGTTGTACAATTGAACGTGAAATGTTTTAAGCGTAATAATAATGACCTTCTAAAATATAAAAATGTTAGTTCATGCGTCTTATATTCACCAACTCCAAGGTAGTTTGTTGAACTACTTTAATTAATAAGGAATCACAGAAAAAAAAAATCAATTACACCATTGGAATAATAATAAGGATCACTTCGTATAAAGAAACATTATTTAACTTAGAATTTTAGGGTCAATTTGAACGTTCAATAGAGTTGAAAAACATCATTGAGGTTATTTGTGGCTCAAGAAGAGTATGTAACGTGTGTTTAGTGAATATTTTAGGTATATACTATAGGTAACATTTTAGTTAACTAACAAAATATTCCTAAAGAGATTGAATAACGTAATTGATATAGTTAAAAAAATTATTTAAAAATTATTTATCATACCAGGTAGAAACTATTTACAATTAAATATTTATTCTAACGAAAACAATAATATATCTGAATGCCTTCACTTTATTTCAAGCTATGTCTTTGTCAAAATAGATCTAATAATTTTTAATTAATCCTTTTATAATAAATAGTTGTTTTTAACTATACTATTTACGTATTTAAAATTAAGAAGAGACATCCAATAGATTGCGAAATTTTTTGTCGGATGCTAATTAATATAAGAATTAGCGATGAATATCTTTTAACTAAGTCATTTAATAATAAAATAAAATAAGTATTAATAGTTTTTTTTATTTAGCCGATTCAATTAATAATGAAATTTTGATGAGTAATTTATGTCATTTAACCTAGTCATTTGTCAATGAAATTGTGATTAATTTGAATATAAAATAGAGGAAAATAACCACATGATATGTGCTAGAGATTTCCAAACAAATTTAATCCCTATGTTTTGATAATATATACTTGGTATTAATATTATAATTATACAAAAATTGGAAAATCTTTTGAAATACAATTTAACGAAGCATAAGTGAAAGTTGTTTTACGTCAACACAAATAAAAAAATAAAAGAAATTCATTCAATGAGGTGGTGCTAGTAGAATTTTCCGTAACCGAGCAGGTATTTGATTAACGAGAATTTTTCACATATTTGGAAAAAGTTATCATTGCCTGGTGGATCAGCTAAAATATTTGTTCATAGATTTCGTTATAAAGTTTTGGGCTTCATTCTCTTATCTTTATTCATTGAAAAAAAGAAAAAAAAAAAAACTCTTACTGTTCTGTCTACCCTTTATCTATCTAAGGACAGCCCCACCCCTTATCTTTACTGTTTCAAAATTAAAATACTACTATCTTAAAATAAAAATAAAATGTAAATCAAAAACTAAAAAGTTGTGGAAAACATGTTAGACTAAGTTGTATTAAGATAAATTTCTATTTACTTTTATGAAAGAAAATAAAAAATTAAATTAAATTAAACTTTTTTCCTAAATTAAAATTAAAAAAAAAAACTAAGGTGAATAAGTTAAAGAGCTTATTTACATATTAATTCGAATATTATTAATGTTTAAGATTAATTAGTAGACAAAAAGAATAAAAAAAAATACATATATTCATATTCAAATTTTACTGATTTCGTAAATTTTGCAATTACATTCCTATTATCACTTATAGGATAACCTTTAGATATCAATGATCTTAAAAAGAATAAGTCTCGACTTTAGATCATTGCATTTGTGAATAGAGGTAGAACAAGCTAACGTCACAATTAAGAGGATAAAGATATGACCTCGCATCGTAGCTCATCCACTTGGTAACACTTAGGTGTTGATCACGAATTGGATTTAAAATTTAAATTCATATTTTTATTAAATAATTAATTTAAAATTTTTTAAAATCAATTTTGAATATGGATTTTAGTTTAAATTCAATTTTAAATAAAAAATAATTTTAAATTAGATTTATTTTATAACTAATTTTAATATAAAGTGATTAATTATAATTAAGAATTAATATGTTATTGAAAGATGCAATATGCTCTATTATTGAAAGGGAATGAAATTTGAAAATCGAAAAAATATGTGATGTCTATTGAAAGTTTCACAAGAAATTTTAAAGAGAATATTGTAGCAAAAACAAAAGTGAAGAAGAAAAGAATTAAATTATCAAAATTTAGAAGAAACTAAGAGTGATCTTATATTGGATTTTTAAAAATCCATTTCATATCCTATCTAAATCCAATTAAATAGATTAGATTTTAGATCTAAATCTATTTTAGATAAAAAATCAATTTAGATATTTTAAAAACTGGTTTAGAACAAGTTTTGAAATTAATTTTTAGTTAAAAATCAATTTTAAATTAAAAATTATTTTTGGTTTAAAATTATTTTTTAGTTTAGAAATAATTTCATACTTATTTTTAAATTAATTTTAAATAAAAAGATAACTTATTTCTTTTTAAAAAAATTGATTTTAGAATTAATTTTTTAACTTTCATATATCTGAAAATAAATTTTAAGATTGATTCATGATTTCTTTTTGTTCATTTATTTTTTTTAAAATAAAATTGTTGATTTTCTTATCAATTTTTTTTTATTTATTTTTACTAATTTAATATTGAGACTATATATTAAAGTATTATTTTTTCATTTATGAGTAAAAAATAAGTAAAAATATTACCTCAATTCATAGTATAATTCTTCTATTTGTTTGTTTAATTTAAACTGATCTCTTTAGTAATAGAAAATCTAATTTGATCTTTTAATTTTAAAATCAAATTTAATTTTTTAATAATAAAATAGATTATTTTTTTAATTGAAGAGAGAAATATTTCATGTTTTTTTAAATATAAAACATGACTTGTAGTTGTCAAAGATGTAAAAATATGAAGACAAGAAAAGAATTTGGATTTGGATATCCATTTTTCAATCCAAATTTTGTTTAAATGCAAAGAAATGGATTTAGATAAAAATCTTAATCCACTAAATTGGATTTAAACTGACCAATTTGGATTGAATATGGATAAGATTAGACAAACTGGATTTTTTTTGGTAACACCCGATTTTGTATGTCAGCTTTTATATATAAAATAGATTTAATTTCTAATATTAAGAACGATTAAAATTTATTATAATTACTAAATTCAAAGACTAAATTAATAGGTTGTATAACGTCAAGGGATTAACTTAATTGATTATACTAATAGTTATAGTTTCAGAAACTAAAGCTAAAAATGTCAATTTACAATCTAATCAAAATCAAAATCACACAAAAAAAGAAAAAAAGAAAATTAAATACGCGATACTCTTACCTTATGTCTAGAAGATTATGTCTAGAACTTTTATTACATAAAAGGATAATATAGTTATATGTAATTGGAAGATGTTATTGAATATAGTTACAAGTTAGTTCAGTGAAGCTGCAAGGTCCTCCAGCAAATCCCACTACAGAGAGTTTGGCATCAAATATGACCCTTTGGTTCCTCTGATGATAGTTTCCAATGATCTCCATTTCATATTCATCAGTAAGACTTGCAAGTGCCAAAAAACCTGAGAAACATCCTGTTTAACTAAATAGAATATGCCAGCTGCATCCACATTCAACTCAGTATTCTCCTCAAAATACATGCTGATCCAGTTAGATTTAAGCAGATATCCAAAATTGAAAACCCTGGTGTTGAAGGGAAACCAGAAAACTGTTCCAAGAACTTTGCCTTCAAAGCCTGATACACAGATGGAGCCAGCCTTGAGATCATTGTCCCTGAATCAGTTATTACCCAACATTCCCAAAACTTGAAACTTGTAGAGCCTCTCCACCAACATCTATGCCAGTGAGAATATGTACATAGAAGTTGGATAACTGAATATTAGGAACCATCCTAGAAGGACTGTGATGACGAATCCCGTGTGTTGTTTGCCATCACTCCCTTTCACTTGAATCCCTCTGCAACATCCATTGACCAATCAAATTCAATTCCACACAGAAAATTGATAACTAAACAAATCACTTGCACCCAGTTCAATTCCACCACTTTTATCAACTAATTTGAACTTTACCCGTAAAAATAAATCAATTACCAGGAGATGATTATACTTTACTAACAAAAGTACTAAACAAATCAACACGTGCACAGTGCATTTAGTTCAATTCCATTAGTAGTGCTTCCAATCCTAGTTTGGAGGGTATATAGAGTACCTTTATCAGTAAATGACATTATAGAGTGAATACCCATACTGAATGCAGAACAGAATACATTTTAAATAATTCAAAATGAACAGTAATGTTCAGCATCCTTAAAAAACAAAAACTAATTTCAGCATAATAGCCACCAGTGACACAACTTAAAATCGAAACAGAAGGTTCGGGCAAATCAAGTTTCACCAAAAATTCACCACAAATATAAATTTAAAGGCAAAAATACAATGCAAATATTCACAGATAGTACATCAACAAAAGAACCTAAACGAAATCATTAAAGGACAGAAAAGAAGATGATAAAGTGAAAGAACTATTACAATAGGTCCATGAACAGGATTAGAAGTAACGAACTCCTCCACATCAGAGTAGACCATGAAGGGATGGGTTTATCATGCTTGATGAACTTCAAATAATTGCCTAAAAAGGAAAATCTTTCTGACCGAAAATCCTTGTGGCCATCCCAGAAGAACTGTGATGACGAAACTTGTGTGTTGTTTGCCATCTAATACAGTTGATTCCTCTAATAGACATCACAAAAAATGGCAGGGTGAAATTTACTGACAAATAAATATGCAAAATCTTTGCCAATATTCTTCCTAATCTAATTTCAGAATGGCAGCACTGAAATGCTGGGAAGTTGAGTTGTTTGTTCCATGAAGGGGGAAACAAATGTAGAAAACACTACACTCTTGTAAGTCCTCAGGGCTATAATGAATACATCATAAGCTACAATAAATTATTCAAATACACGCAAAAATCAGAAAGCATTTCCCCAGTATCTACGCTAAATGTTAAAGTAAAAACAAAAAAAAATATATAGGACAAGTATCATCTTCATAAAAAACAAAAAGGTACAAACCCATGCTTAGCTTATACTGAATGATCTTATTCATGAAGGGTATCCGTAAAGCAAGGGTTTTCCCAGTTTCAGTTCTAGCTCGAACAATCAATCATATGACGACATTACATAGCAGGTTCCAACACAATCCTCTACAATTCAACAAATTAATTAATTAATTAGTTAATTAAAAATCAGCATCTAAATTAATTAAAGTTACTATACATGTAAACTACACGCCCTTAACTATGATCAATCAACAACAGATCAAACTTAAATTCAGAACTGTAATTATGTTTTCTTCTATTCACAAAACTATAGACTGATGTCAATTGATTTTACATGCAAATCATCCCACCATCTTATGCAGTTCATAAATTATTAATATTTTTAATAAAATGCAATCGCATTCATGTGTCATGTTAAGTTTAAGTGGAAACAAAATGCAAAAAAAAAAAGTCTTGAGTTGGCTTGACGTGTGGCATGTCAAATTGCGGATTAATTATGCTTAAAGTTCTGATAAATGGCAACAATATATATGGGTCACAAAAGCTCGTAACAACACTCGGTGTTGGTCGCATAAATTAAACCCATTAGTGAAAAGATATTTACATTTAAGACTTTTATGTGTTAAGACTATTTAACTATTAGTTTTATACGTGATTGGTCATCACACTTAATCGCTTAAAGATTTACTCTACAATTCTGATTTACTCTACAATTCTAATATGCACAGTAAAAGAAGATCCAAAAATTTTAATCGATATGAATAAAAAAATAATAGTTAAAAATAATAATGATAATTTTAGTTACGCTTATTTTAATTATTTAATAGATTATTTAATAGATATCAGAAACATTCAGAATTATTATCTGATAAAATTTATTTAGTTAGAGATAATAAAAGGAACAATTATTCTATATATTTAGATATTGAAAATTAAATTTTAAAGATTGACAAATTATTTAATCAATTAATTTATAAAATATATATAAATTTTTTTTATTTATTTATTTTTTCTTTTTTATGTTTAATAATTAGTTATTTGATTCTATATTAAATATTTCTTAAATGAGTCTTTGTGAATATAAATAGTGATTAGTCTCCATTAAGTGACATAGACAACTAATACAGAGATTCTATGCCTATCTGTCTTCAGCGTGGAGAATGTTGAAGCTATTTTCGGTTGAGCAAGCAAGGGTGGTTTCTCTACCTTCCACTTTTTCCACTTTTCAAGCCCTACTTTTCACCGCACACATTTTGTGGTTTATGTGTATCAAAGCTTTGTTTTGTTTAGAACAAAAATACCAGACTTTCTTGTTTTTATCAATGTTCACGTGGATGTGAGCGTGTTTTGTTAAGAAACTTCATTTTTGCTTCATGTGTTAATCTCTATAACAACCATTTAGGTAAGTAGACATGAAATTTCTGAGGCAATTCAAAAATGATCTTGGTGATGGGTGGACTGTGGTCAACTTGAATGTGAAGCACGTGCACATTGAAAAGAAAAAATATAACAATTTTTTCACCAAGGGTTGGGTAAACCTACCTAAGGAGTGGGCACCGTTTTTTTTTTTAAGGTCATCAAGATCAAAGAATGTGTGAGCAAAAATAATAAGGGAACGGAGAGATGAGTGTACCAACAAAATTATGAAAAGAAAATTCAAGGAATATCTAATGGAGTACAAATCTACTTCCAATCAAATGGTTAATACTAAAAAATCTTATTCTTTAACTTTAAACTGCATTCTTTATTGAGTTTTGTTGTTTTGTCTCTACAATACTTGAAGCCTTAGTTTGGTACATTCATTGTTAGGAACAACTTGAAAACTCTTGAACTGACTCATGGTTTTAGAAAGGTCATTGAGTGAAAGTTTTTGTTTCAAAAAGGACCATCCACATGTAGTGAAAACAGGGAAAGGTTGGAAGCAGTTGCCAAAGTTAAGCTCATTATATCATTTATTTGTCCTATTTTATTTCTGTGTAATTTAGAGTTGAAAATGTTTGGAGGATAATTAATTTACAATAAACACTGACAGACTTCTAATGTCAGGACAGCATCTCATAGTTTCTATTCACTCAATTAAAACAATAGTACAACCATAACATTTTCCAAAATAATTTATTTTTACTGATACCATTCTCAATAGGATGTTTGTGTTTATGCCAAACGTATATAGCACAAAGGTTAAAAAAAAAAAAAAAATTCCCATGTGCGGGTTAATACTAATATAATACAAGAAAGTTTTGGGAAACACAAAAAGGAAAAAAAAGAGTTACAATCGAATTTCTATTGACAATCTTTGTTAATTTTCTTGTGTTTTCCGAAGGTGACAAAGAAAGTAAATTTACTGCACACAAAGAAAGTATAGGAAACTTAAAATTCTAAACACAACCCAAATTTATGTACCCAAAAAAAAAAGAAAAAAAAAACACATCCAAAGTTGAATCTTACTCTGAAAATACCTTTCCTAAATTCCTTTTTTAAAAAAAAAAAAAAAAAAAAAACTAAATGTGCTTCTATCTTTCTATTATTCTTCTTCTGAATCGGAGTCTCTTCATCACCGTTTGCTACGAGACACTATCTGTTATGGAGGCAGAGAAATATAACAATTAGATAAGAGAGTATCACAAACAAGGCAAAGATAAAATTTACACAAATAATCAATGAAACCTTAAACTATGCTAAGACTCAGAAGGATTAAACCATGCATAGAAATAAGGTTCTAGCTAATGAATGAGTGCATGTTCCCTCCCAAAAGTTCCCATCATGACAATTTTACCTTTTCTTATTATAATAATATTATATATCATATTATTTAAAATATAACTTCAATTAATATTATAATATTATTAAATATATGTATTACTGAAATAATAATAAAAAATGAAACTATTTTTAATTGAAAATATTAAATAATTTATAATATAGTTGAAATGTTAATATATCGGGTAAAATAAAAATAGAGATATTGGATGAAGAAAATAAAGTAAATCTCATTCAGTTTATCTCATCTCATCTTATTTTAAAATTTTAAAATAATTTTCTTGAAAAAGAAAATGTTTAAAACAATAGAAATGAATGTCACTGCATTTCGTTTCATTTCATTTTTTTATCAAATGTAGCATAAGAAAAATATTAAAACTATTTATTTTCATTTAGGGTCAATTGCATTTTATGTCCGAAATTATTACAATCTCATGATTTAGGGTCCCAAAAGATTTTTCTTGCTATTTTTTATCCACACATGACAAAACTACCACAATTAGGACATCTTGTGACAATTTATCCCTTTAAATTATCACAATTAAAATAATTCTGTAATAATATTTCCTTAATTATGACAGGTTTTCTATATAGAGGTACAAATCACAAAATTATTTAAGTTTGGGAGCAAAATTTGTAGAAAAATGTTTTTGGGACCAAAATCGCAGGCTTGTGAAAGCCCATGTAATTGTAAAGTCGAGTCCCGGGTATAACCATTAGTTTAATGTATAGAAAAATAACAAATTTTACTTTCCATTTAATATTGTTTTATTTTTAATCCTTAATCATTATCTTAAAATTGGTTAAAGTTTAACACGAAATAAAACCATATTATTATTATTATGATAAGTGAAATCCTCAATATTTTTTGAGACATGAAGATTCTTATTATTTACAATTATTGCATGCCCTTCACTGTATTGACAATTAGAAATCATAGCGTCAATATGCAGAGGTGCTCAAATCTTACGTTAGTGCTTTAGAAAGAGATATTTGCACAAAAGATACTATGATGGAAGACATCATAACATAGATTCTTAACAATAATCATAATATTTCATTATTTTCCCATATTATATCATAATGAACATAAACAAGTGTTTGAAGAAAAAACCGCATTAAATAGTTTTCAGGTTAAATTTATTATGACTAACTTCAAATTTACAACCAAGTATGTTTCAGATGGTTTTCTTTTACTATATTTTAAATTTTTAATCATTTGAGGGCTGTACACAGCATTTGGTATTTGTCAACCAATCATAACAATCTTAAGTAGATCCATCACGGATTTACTTCAATCATATGCTCCTCAAAATTTAGAAATAAGAAAAACAGAAAAAGTAAATGAAAATAGGCTTGCAAGTTGCAGCACTTTTTGACTGAAGTCTCAAGGCAGAAGTTCTTTGGCAAGAGAAAAATGGATGTTTTGACTTCTCTAGAGATAATGGAAAACTATTTTCTCATAGATATGAAGTTCAACGACAAAATACATTAAGGCCATGTCTTTTTTTTTTTTTTATTGGTGTAGGACGAATTTGTGTCTACGTTTGTCTTATTAGCAATGTAGAAACTGTATAATCAACACAAAGCTATTGCTATTGCCAATCCCACCATATTTCAAATCATATAGACCAAAAGTCAGATAAATCCTAAGCATCACCCAAGATGAACAAAAGAAATTTACATAAGAAAGTTTCATAGCAAAAGTGTATCAAGCTGAATCAGTTACCATTTATCAAAGATATGAATCATTAATCATAGGATTAAGAACCAACATCGGACTTTAAAACAAGACAATAATACTAAAATATTACCTTTAACTAATCAGATTAATTACAATCAATCACAATAGCAATAGCACATGAATAACAACAAAATGCAGCCAATAGTAATGCACAGTAACATTAAACAAACTTATAATATTAGCATTCATAAACTAAGAAGCTAAGCCTATGAAACCATAAAAAAAAAAAAAAAAAAAAAACTCATTTAATTAGTTTTATTTCTGTATTTTGCTGCACTGATTGAAATGAAAAATAGAAGAGGGTAAGTAACTAACTAACCAGTTGCAGAAGAACCCTTGGAACGGTTAATCTTTTGCAAGTGAACCTGAGTTTCCATGAACAGCTTCATTCTCTGTGTTTCCAAATCCTTAGCAAACTGCATCCTCTGTTTCTCCAACTCTACCATTTGCCTCTGTTTCGCTTCTTCAACTCTCTCATAAATCTCACCAAACCTTTCCAATGCATTTGCCACTTCTCTGTAACCAATTTCACTATCTCTTCCTCTTTTCTTCTTCATCACCCCTTTCTCACTCCCACTGCTCAATTTATTCGAACCATTCGAATTCTCACTATCCGCTTCTACCGCCGCCGCCGCCGCCGCAAACACCGAAAAATTCCGCCGGAAGTATAAGTCCTCCAAGCTCTCCGGCGACGGCGGCTTCGGCGAAGCCGCCGTCGCCGACCGTCTCTGCGAGCCGGATCGAGGGCCGACCGGAGTGAGCATCCACGCGGGAGGATTGCTCCGGCGATCGGAGGAGATTGCCGGCGGGGATGATTTTTTGGCCGGAAAAGCGTCGCCGATGAGGGAATCGAGGCGACGGAAGAACGGCCAAGAGGTGGAGGAGTCGCCGGAATCGGAAACCCTAGCTTTCTCGATCTTGTACTTCTTTTTGAGCGTGTCGATGCGGTTTTTGCACTGGACGTCGGTGCGGCGGGTCCTGACGGCGGTGGCGTGGCGGTTGTTGACGGCGTCGGCGACCTCCTGCCAGTGTTTCTGGCGGAGGTTGCCGCGGTTGAGTTGGAGGTGGCGGTCACCCCAGGCTTCGATGAGCGTGAACGTGGCTTCCTCCGACCAGCAGTCTTCCCGGGCGGGGAACGGCGACGGACGTGACGACGGAGGGGTGGCGGTGTGCGGCGGAACTCCAGCGATGGAGCCCATGACGATGCGCGTTGTTGGTTTAGAATTAACGGTTAAGGTGTTACGGTGAGTTGGGTTGGGTGAGTCTGAGGAACCTTTGCCAATGTGCTCTACGACGTTTGGCCGATTAACGTGCGGGAAGCACTGTTTTGTTCTTTTTTGTTTTTGGTTTGTTAGGGAATGTTTGTGGGCCCTTATTATTTTCGAATTGTTTCACCCATCATGGGTTTGTATAAAAGCCAGAAATGTTATGGCCTTAAGGTTCTGATTTTGGGCCTCAATCCTTTGGGTACTAAACAACGATTCTATTTGCACTTCCCGTTTTCCTCGTCGCGCTCCATTTCATGTTCTTGTATTGTATCTATTTGTTTATCAAAAACACATTTTTCTGAAAGTAATTTTTAGAACATATGTAGGGTAAATTGCACTTTTGTCCTCCGTAAGTTTTCAATCTACTTTTTTCTTCATCCTATTTTTAAATTCACAATTTTTGCACCTATAATTTCTAATTTGCAATTTTAGTACTCCTATTTTTTTATATTTGTAATTTCAGTTCTTTAATTTTTTAAAATTTACAATTTTGGTGTCTATAGTTAATTTTACA
Source organism: Hylodesmum podocarpum (assembly GCA_026586105.1). Classification (NCBI taxonomy): domain Eukaryota; kingdom Viridiplantae; phylum Streptophyta; class Magnoliopsida; order Fabales; family Fabaceae; genus Hylodesmum; species Hylodesmum podocarpum. The sequence continues at coordinate 7,573,347 of JALJEV010001433.1, forward strand.
ATTTTAGTCCTCCTGTTTTTAAAAATACAATTTAATTTAACAATTGAACATGTCATTCGTATATAGTTGATACCTCAGCATTGACTATCATAATGAAAAATTGAAGATTAATCGTTACATGTCACATTAATATTAATAGTCAACGAATAGACATTTAACTGGTATATTAGAATGGCATAATTTTAAATATTTAGAGACTAAAATCATGAAATTAAACTAAGAGGAACAAAATTGCAAATTTTTAAAAATTGGAAGGTTAAAATTGCAAAATTAAAGATAGATAGACCAAAATTGTAATTGAGAAATACAGAGGGACCAAAAGTTCAATTTGGTCAAATATGTAAATATTTGGAATTCAAGAGTGTGGAATGTTATAAAAATTTAACAATCCTGAAACTAGATTATAAAATTGGTTTCAATTAAATTTTTGTTATCAGATTATGCAACTAAAAATATATTTTTTTACCTATTAAAATACCTTAATAAATAAAATAAGAGAGTGAAATATTAGTCAATTAAGAAGGGATCTTGATGTGTACACTCCCTTACTAATGTTTATAAGGTAAAAAAAAGTAATTATACATCCCGCAATAGGAGTTGTTTTGTTTTGGAAGAGTTCAATTGTAAGTGCTCGAATTCAAGGATGTGGGAATTTGGAGGTTGGAAGGGTTGAAGAACTTCCCCAATCTGAAAGATATCCATATACATACAGGTAGAGGGAGATTGTAGGGGAAACCAAAACAGACAGAGAAATTCAGTTTGAGCATTCTAACTAGTTATCGAAGTTGCAGTTGGATTGTTACAGGAGGTTATGTACTAACTGCAGGGGAAATGTTTGTTTTGAACCCAAGGTGTCTCTCACTTCCAGTTGCTAGCTTGATTTGAGAATACGATACTCTCATAATTCATGGGACAACTCATGTTCAATTGATGAGTCCTTTTATTAAAGACCAGATCTAAGGGACGTACAACTGAGCTAGAAGATTATCATACAACGGTACAAAGCAACATGAATACAGAGATGCATTGGAAAGGCAGCAAATCCTTGACTAAACCGTAAACTTTGATACTTCCAAGAAACTTGGACACAACAACCTAATGAACAATTCCACAGTCGTTTAGAACATGCTATTAACATCATTTCACTTCTTCGCATACCTTCTTTTTAGTTCTTATATGCAGAAATGTGAAAATTGATATCCAATTTTAGAGTTGGGAATACGTGTGGAAATAGGCAAAATCAAACCAAGCTTAGCCAGGTCTAAGCCTAAGTTCAAAATGCAAAGTTTGGATTATTTCCTTTTTCTACAATAAATTGTTTTTAAGTAAAAATCATGTCAATATTTAAATGTTATTTAAAATCTACTTACAAGTACTATAAGTAAAATATAATTACTTTTTTTTATTAATTATCTCTTATTATTAGTTGATAATTATTAAAAAAATAATAATTAACAAAATTTGTCTATAGAATAATTCAGATAAATCCATCATAATCTATATTTTTTTCATTAAATTTTTAAATTATCTACTAAATTTTTTATCCTATTTACAATAGAATAATATGCACTTTCTAACCGTGCTCTTAATTTAACAATTATTGAATGTTATGAAACAGTTCTTTTAAGATATTAAAGTATATATATATATATATATATATATATATATATATATATATATATATATATATATATATATATATATATATACACACACACACACACAAACACTAATTTTTTAGTTTAAATACAACCTCTTTAAATAATTTTTTTTAAGAGGGCAAGCCGAACCTTTTTTATATGAGCTAAAATATACCAGATTTAAAATACGCTGACATAAATCCCTGATAAATAGCCAATTCCACACTCTAGCCATGTATTTTTTTCATTGCACAAAAAATGTCAAGAGAGACGGATTGATCTCATCTTTCTCATTGCCCCAGAAAGAGAAGAGTTGCAGCACATCGGTAAGACAAAAGTATTGAATCATATTTCGTATGTTCTGTGAAAAAGAACAAAATTCACAAATAATCCACAACATCAGCCGATAATACAACGTAACAACTCTACCCAAAGTTTTCTATGTACAAGAGGTATTGCTTCAGCACAAGGAGTACTCGATGTCTACCAAACGAGAAAGAATCTCGTCACAACTTGGCCGTTCGTGAGATTCTGCCCAACAATCTGCAGACAAAAAATATAAGTAATTAGTTAAAGCCGGTGGTTGAGTTCTGTCATCAAAACATGTATTAAAGTTGCAGGACCTGAAATCAGCCTGCCAAGTGGGCCTTCTGGTATCTCCAATCTGGATCCCTCATTTGCAACGGAATAAACCACCTGATTAGCAGCAAAAAACGGAAAATTTTCAATGATGCATGTAACAGAAATAGAAATCATCTTGCAACAAGGTATAGTTAATATGTTCATAATACCCTCTCAGGTGGTACGCCTTCCCACGGTCTATTCAAGGTACATAGTTCCCACATAATCACACCAAGGCTAAAGATATCACATTTTTCTGTGAATGGTTCATTTCTAATAAGCTCAGGAGCCATCCATTCTGGAGTTCCAGCGGAGGAAGAATCTCTCATAGGAGACTCTGTCATTATTCTTGAAAGCCCAAAATCACATATTTTCACAGTCCAATGCTTATTCACTAGACAATTTGCACTTTTCAGATCACGGTGAACAATCTTCATTCGATGTATACACATCAAACCCCTACACACATGCAAGTTGTTCTTGTCAAAATATCGTTACATTGACAGACGGAATGTAATATTTCTAGTATCATGGAACAAGTTAACATTTGAGATGAGTAATACAATGTTCATAAAACTTAAAAACTGGACCGGATATTCAACCAAGGCTAAATGTATTTTTTAAAATGTAATAAATAATAAAATAAAATAATTATTCATAGTTAAACCAAATCCACAATAAATAAATAATGACATTATCAACAAATAAAATGACAGCTATTTCTCAAGTAGATAGGCAGGGGAATTTTGATTTATTGGATGACAACAATGTCACAAACAATGTGTAAAACCTGTTCAGCATAGATGCCAATGAAACAGACAAGACTCTGAAAAGTATGAATTACCAGAACACTTACTTGCATATGTCACGCAACATTCTTAGTCTTCTCCGCCAATTAAGCTTTTTCTTCTGACCGCTCAAATGTATCAAGTAATACAATGATCCCAACTCCATATATTCTGTAACCATTGACAAGCGTGGAGGCTTGGTGCATGCACCGAGAAACAAGATAACTGCATACAATTTCATCATTAGATAAATAACAGCTGAATTCAAAGGAAAAAATCTACGTGAGACTTCTTGTAACCAGGTAAAATATTTCTCATTCTTTTTTAGTAGGGGAGATTAAGTAATTATATCAGTTGCAACAATAAAAGAGAAAGATTTTGATTCATTTTCATTAATTACAATATCTAGAAAACAAAGATGTTCAAGAATAATGTGAAAGTCACAACTACAGAAGTAAATAGTAAGGATGTTGGAGAATACCGTTAGGATGTCGGAGCCGGCTGGAAGAAAACAAATATCAAAATTCAAAAAGAAAAGAGTGAGTCAGAAAATATTACATAGAACAGAAAAATGCTAACTAGCAGCACATGAATGGCTAGATACCTGAGAATTGATATCTCATTGCAAAAATCTTCCATATTTTCAGCAGTTAAATCTTGCTCCAGAAAAACCTTGATTGCAACATCTGTGCCATTCCATATGCCACGGAAAACTTCTCCAAAAAAACCTGAAAAAGAACAGTACATCAATGGTCAAGCAACTATTTCTTTACTATATCGTTCCCCTGAAACAGTAATTGACCATAAACCCCAAACATGCCAACAACACAATTTTATTTTTCTAAAGTTGAATAGCATATCCAGGTGAACTTGGATTGGATTATGCTTTCCAACTAAATAAATAAACTCCTTTCTAATAAAGCAAATCAACTCAAGATATTCCCCACTTGTGCCTACTACTGAAACTTAAATCAATAGTTTCAAGCTCTTAGAATATGGATTTGGACCTAACTCAACCACAAAAGCTAGCTTAAAAGGTGAAAATTGTCCTCCACTTATATACTCTAATTTGTCCTAATCTAGTCAATGTGGGACATGGGTTTTTCCCGATACACCCCTTCACGTCCAACACCATTGGACATGATGCATGGATAATATGATAGGTGGGTGACCTTTTTTTTTTATTGATCTAGGATAAGGCTTTGGGATTTTTTTTTTAATACACCCCCTATGCCCAGCAGTGTTTGGTCTTGGTGCATAGGTGGGTGACCCCCTTTTTTTTATCCTAAGATGGGCTTTGATACCATCTTAGAATGTGGATTTGGAACTAACTATAAGTTATATCCCTAGGGAACCAACATACCATGATACAAAAGAGTTTTTTTTTTAAAATTCATAAAAATAGAAAACAACTCAACCAACTGAGCTAGACCCCCTCAGTGATACAAAAGAGTTTGTTTCAAAGGTTTTGTAAGACAATCAAATGTCTCAACTATCATTCTTCACCAAACCTCTTCTTGTTACACTACTTTTGTAAACTTGCCTGTCCGCAAAGAAACAAGTGGAAAATCAACAAACAATGACAAATTTAAAATAGTAAAAAATTGTAATATAATAGTATGATACTTATCTTTTTTCCTTGTAAGTTGAGAATTTAATTCTGACCTCTTTCTTTATGAAATTCCATAAGCTGTATTTCTTAAACCATTACATTTGGTTAGTTTTCTAATTCCTCAAAATAATTAATTTTCTAAGATTGATTTCTTCATAACAGTAATTATTTTATTTCGTTCCAATTTCCCAGTACACCACTACTCTTACTGAAGCTTAAAAGCACTTCATTTTCTTCTTTTCTTTTTTCCTATTTACAATATTACCATACTTTTTTTAGTTACCCAAATTTACCTTAGTTTAAGGTGACGTTTGGTTTCAGCAATGTTTTAACAACGTTCCTTAGTGACATGGGAAACAAAGTTTCCCATATTTAGTAAATACTAAATAGAATAAAAATACTTACCCAGTATAAAAGATTATGAAAATGTTAATTTGTGAATAAGTGAGAACAAAATTTCCCACCTTCACCAGGGATAATAAAACTTTCTGGGCTAAAGACTAAAGTTACTAAATCTTCCCATGATAATAGACTATATATATTATACCACACATTATATAAAAAAAAATCCAAGGAATCCTATTCCATGGAACCTCATTTCTAGAAAAGTGGTTTAGCTGAGAATGAAAGTATATCAAATGCCATCTAATGAGATCTACATTCCTAGACAAACCCAAGCCTTGAAATTGATGACCCTGAAGTTTAATAAAAGAAGAAAAGAATCATCCATTGCTTTCAAGTGGGAGAATATTTAGTGCTGAAGATTTTTTTTAAGGCTCTTAACACCAATTTTTTAATGTTGGCTGTGAGAGATCTGGATCAGATCTATCACAAATCCAACACAAAAACATACAGACAGATCTGATCAGATCGGTCACAAATCCAACACAGAAAAGTAGAAATCCAGCCCATAAAAAGTTTTCGTGTGATTTCTAATTGACTCAAAATCACCTTTGCAATTCAATCAAGACTACTACACAACTTCCAGTATGAATGATTTCAAATCAATGTGTGAAGAACATAAACTGTGAGATTTTGATAACTGCAAGAAGTAAAACTCACCAATCCCTACGCGAGTTCCAACAGTCAATTCAGAGAAGTCAATATTCCATTTTTCATATGGTAACAGGGGTTTATTATTGAACATTGGAGATTCCAGTACTTTATTCCAAGTCGACTCTGTTTCATCATGCACTCCGTATCTTGATGGTCCACTTCTCTCAGAAGCCTGACCTCTATAATCATGCGGTGAAGATGGTAATGACATAGCTTTTTGTGGAGTTCCTTGTTCACACTGAGGAGAATATAAGGCAGATCTTTCATCATGACCATCAAGATGGAAGTTTGACACCTGTCATACAGAATGCAGTAGAGCTTGGAATATATTTAAATTGAACTAAATAAGCAAAGAAACCCCTCTTCCTCTTCTCAAAAATAAAAGGGCAAAAAGACAAACTTCGTGTTTTGAAACAAAAGCTAATCCAGTTATTTTTGGACCAAGCCACACATGTTAATACTATGACCATCAGCAACAAATAAAATACATAATTCACAAGACACTAACTTCAGAACAAACATAAATTTTCAACATGCTGGGGTTGGAACTAGGAACCCATATGCAAACCTGATGCAGGACACCCGAACCCAAAGAAAGAGAAGCTTAAAATTAAATTGTGTCAATATTCTGGCTTAGATCATAATTATGAATTATTTATATTAAGAGCTAACAAGTATAACCTAATATCACTTTATATTTTCAGTCATACCAGCAGTTTAGTGGTTGATTTATTTCCTGGTCTAGGGTCTGTTTACATATCCCATACAGGCACTGTTTTGTGTTTTGACCCTTTAAGCCTCATCCTAAAGATCATCTTTGACACTTTTCTTCCAATATCAAGACCTTATTGATTTTATTCTCACATGAATGTCTAAAATTTCATATTTTAAAAATACTGTTTATTCTGTTTTACTTCAACGCTGCCCCTGTTTGGGATACTTCACACAATCTTCCTACATTTCAATTTTTCTCCAACAGTAATCACCCCAGTAACAAATAGCCTTGCAAGTAAAATATTTTTGGTGATGAAGCAGAAACAGAAAAATTATGAGAAATCAACTTAACACAAATATTACAAGAAACAAAATCAAGAAATATTACCACAGAGAAGAGAATTTTGTGAGAGATTTTTTCAGCCAAGACAAATCTGATGTACTTTGCTTATTTACATAACACAACATGATTTATGATAAACAGATCAGAAGAGAAATGGACATCAGTCAAAAAAATGATGGGCTGTTCATCACAACTACCAAAACAATTGAGCAAAGATATAGGTTTAGAAGCAAGGCGTAAAAAGTTGTTTAATGAGGTGCTGCAAAATGCACAGGCAGAGACAGAATAGAATGTTTAAAAAATAGCATATTCCACTGTTACCAAAATAATGCAGACATACATTCTTCTGAAGATTAGCATCACTACTACTATTGTTTGGAGAATGAGAGAATGAGTTATCATCCCCTCGTTCTCTCAAGAGACGATTTTGCTTCAGTGTTTCATTCATTGCCCGTACAGCCCTACAGTGAATAGATCCTGGGTTATCACAGTATTTAAACAACTTCCATACCAGCACACATACAGAACACTACACAAATAAAATAACTAACAGCGTTGAAGTTTGGAAATTGAAAAAGAAGGATCATTAACATGTACAACACAATTACATATCACAATCATGCATTATGTACATTAGTCATTTAGCATAAATCAGGAACCAGACAAAACAGTCAAATCTCCACTCATAACAAAGTATCAAATTAATTCATTTTGAAGTCAGATTAAAAGCAAGGATTAACTGATCAAGCAATTCAAGCCCAATGCATTTTTATTTCACACAGAAATATCTATAAAGAATGTAGAAAAGTACATGGCACAAAGGGTAAGGAATCATCTTAAAACAAACGCGGAAAATGGAAATAATAATTATGAAAAATAAATAAAAAATCACATCCATCATCCTTTCATATCAGGTAAAAGAAACCTTCTAAGCTTTGGCTCACTTGGATGCAATGACAATGTCAGAAGTTCAATACTCCACTATCCCCCCCCCCCCCCCAATGTCCTTGCACCTCCAATGTACTAGCACAAAGTCTGTTCCATAAAAGAGGAACTAAAACATCTGCAACTAAAATTCTTGCATTACATTATTACATTCAAGTCAAATACACCATACTACAGCAAAACGAGCATGTCCTGACAGAGTAGGTTAGTATTTTAGGCTCAGCTTTTTTAGGCTTCTCTTCTAAAGTAGAAGCTCCACCAATTAGCTTCATTAGAAGATCTACTTTTAAGAATTGTCCGACTATTGTTTCTGATCCAGCTTTTCCTTTTTAAAGAGAGGCCCATACAATACAAGCTAAAGGCTCCCAGCATTTAAAGGTCTGGTGGACAAAGCAATACTCTCCCATAAGCTGAGAGATTGTTTCAGTTATTAGAACCCACCTTCACAAGGCTCAACCTAAGTTTAAATAATGAGATCACAACACACTTCATTTACCTGAGGATTGAATAATATTAAAGTACAGAAAGACAACCTAAAAACCTGCAAATAAAGTGAATAACATCCAAATTCAAAAGTCATAAGATGTTATGTTTGCTCCAACTGGACCAAGTTTTATGAACCTCTATAGATAAAAATTACCAGTTCTGAACTGGGCATATATAATCATTCATGAAATTTAAAATAACATAATGACAGTGTATGAAGTGTGCTGCTGTTATTTGTATGTGGTTGCTGGGTTAAATTGTTAGTCCAGCTGAGCCAGCACCTTGTCAGCAATTAGCTGGCCAGCTGTCTCTCTGTTATGACAGCTGGAGTCTGTTACAGTCTGTTAGGCTTTGTTCTCTAGCTTGTAGCAGAAGCTAAGTCAGTGTATTAATAGCTGAGCATTGCATCTCTCTCTTGTGTAATCCCTCTTCTTTTTACAGTTTAATAAAATTCTCATTAGATTTTCTATTGGTTTCTCTTGATTCTTCAATAAATAGAAGACCCTTACTTGATGAGTTTGGTTGCTGTGGTAACACCATTTTCCATTAATGAAACTGGGTAACAGTCTCAAATTGTTAACCATAATGGTTGGTTAACCAGCATAGAAGCCAAATAACTAAAAGATAAAAGCAAAATTCTAACTCTCTAGATTAAAAAAAAAAAATGCAGAAAATACCGTGAAAAGGAAACCTTCAACAAAAGATTTAAAAAATAAAAGGAGTTGATTAACTAGACATCTAAAACAAAATGTCTAAAACAGAATGATCCAGAGAAGCTATCATCTTTAACTTATCCAGGAATGCACGTGAGAAAACGTCCATAAGGAAGAAATCACTTTGGAAAAAGAAGTTCTAGAAAATGGAAATTCAGCAATTCACTCAGACATTGAAACATTTCAAAGAAATAGCACAATATACCAAGGAAAGCACACTTCAATGTGAAGCAAGTATAAATCCAGAAGTATCTTAGAACAGCAACCAACCTTACGATATCATCTCCAATCTCTGGTGTAATGCTGATGCTTCTTCTTCGTATCCTACGAGCTTCTGACGAGGATGCACCATCTGACCTATAGCTCGATCTGAAAAATGGACAAATCCTCTTATAAATCATTTATATAAGAAATGATGAGATAATAAAGAACAAATACAAAATTAACATTCAATATCACTCCATAGATGCGCATAGAAGACAAGGGACAGACAAGTTAAGAAAAAGCCAGCCGCACAAAGCCTTCCTACATAAATCTCATTCAATTCAATAAGCCTACAAGTAGAGAAAAGACATGTTTGCATGAAGGGTGTGTGTTGAATATCAGGATTATATCCTGTATTTATGGTTTATAGGTAAGTGTATCTGATTAATAGGTAAGTCATATCCGATTTAGAGGAATCACAAATACCCTCTAGTTATGTACATTCAATGTAATACTCCTATATAAATCCTTGTCTGTAGTGTATTTAGACATGCAGAAGATACAATTTCAACATGGTATCAGGAGAGAGAACCCAAAAACAAAATAAAGTAAATAGCAATTAATGACATAGTACACTAACAAAAACATGCATGGCCCTAGAACTTTCCATAACATAGTAAAGTAGATATTGGGGATAACAAAGATGAAAACCTTGATGTAGCCTGGTCATCAGCAAAATCTCTAAATGCTGTCCTATCACCACCAAGCATGGACCGTCCACGTGCTCGAAATGATGGATGCTCTGGACTGCAAAACCACAAATATTCCAAAACACAACGTAAGGCTGAAAACAGCAAGAGAAGAGCAAACCGGGGTCAAGAAAACACTCATTGCCATCAAAGAAAAGTTAAAGACATTATCAAACAAATCGAACAGAGAAAAATTTCTAAGCACCATGATCAACATAGTATCACAAAACAAGATCATTATCAATATAGATCATGTGTTTTGAACCTAAACCAAACTTATGCATACCCACATCACTTCGAAACAAAAGGGAATTATGAATAACCTTGAACTAGCTGTCCTCTGTTCAGCAATGACCTTTCTCCGACTACGCCGACCAAATGCAGTGGCAATGTTGGGTTCACTATGAGACAAACTGAGATAATTGACAGAACCATTCAAACAAGAAACAGTCGGTACTTAATAGTGTGCATCTTTTACAGATTCTGGTAAAAATGTTTTATACATCAAAAAAAATATAACAAAGACTAAAGGTGAAGAAAAAATAGAACATCAGCAACTGAAATGAAAACAATGAGAAAAGACAACCACAAAAAACGACTGGTAAGCAATGGAAAGTATTACCTCAAACTGCTATTCGACCGTAACATCATATTTCTCAAGGAAACACCTGATGCATTTGAAGATGCTTCAAATCTTCTATGGAATTGGAGGTTTTCCTCCTTCTCAGCACTGTAAGAGGGGACAAAGGAACCAATACCAATAAATTGACAACTCTCGTAACTGGAAGAAAAGATATAAAAACAGAGGTCTAAAGGTTTTGTACCTGTAATCACACAATTCATTTATTATCAAGAATGTAGGAAAGATGTATTTGACCAAATGTTCAATGCAAGATCAACTTGAAAATTTTGGCAAATGCATAATCAAAAGGGAAAAGATCTCATAGGTTTAGAGCCTGATGTTATCCTAATTTTGATTCCCCTATTTAGAATTGCAACAATGTTATCCTATTTGATAGTTGATACAATTATGTCCCCATTAGTTTGATGCTGACATGTCATGCTATTTTCCAACGTGACATACAACTTTATGACAATACTCTTTTTGTTATTGAATTTGCTGACTTGGAGATGATGTGCCATGATACTACATCGGGGAAAAAATGTTGCAACATAACATTGTTGTAATTAAATTAGGGGGACCATAATCAAATTTAAAGGGAACAATAGTGTTATCAATTCCATGCAACAATAACAACACTTTCTAAACCTGTTAGGATCTAACCTCTCTGAGACCCCAAATAAAGGGCTGTTTGGTTCTAAAGAAGAATCACAAGAATCATTTTCTGCTGAATCACTCTCTCCTGCAGAAATGTGAGTCATAAAAACTGCCTTGGTTGATCGTGGCAACAATTGGCCCGGAAATCGCATCAGATCAACCAGCATTTCCACAGAATTTAACACAACTATCACAGACATATGCTTGTAAGAGTCTTGACATTCAATAGCTCCATCATTCGGCAAGCCCTGAAAAAGAGATGGTAATACTAGATATATCCTTATAAAATTAAATAAGATGATGAAAAAAATTGAATAACAACAACAAACCAAGCCCTTGTCCCACTAGGTGAGAAGAGAGCGGCAAACTAGTATACAACAATGAGTCTTCACCATTAATTATTTTGCTAAATGCCTTGTGAATTTGTAAGTATATTAATTCAAACATTAGTAAACTGGCAGTCAAGAGTAGACAGTGTATGGCAGAAGAGAGTAATTGAGCCCACCAACAGTAATCTGAGCTTACCACCATGAGCCTACTTTCAAGACCGACAGTATCAGCTAATACTTTAAATAAGATAGCTCGAGGACGGCAAGAACCATGCTTTATTTGCCCCAGCATCTGAACTCCTCGATTCTCAAACATGTGAGAGGTTTCATCTAGTGCAGCTTTTGCTGGACTTTCCACATTGGGTCGCTTATAAAAATCAGAAACCTGTTCAGAAATAGAGGTCAAAATAAGCATACATATGCCTCTAACCATGCTTAGAAAATAAACTAAATAATAAATATAATTAATTACAAAAATGCACCCACACATAATTAATCTAATAGACTTGTAAATATTAATTATAGTGAAATGATTTCTTCAAAACAAAGTTGTAGCTGATCATGACTAATATCAGAAAGCAAAAAATATTTGACACAACCCAGCCAAATAAGTTCAAAAATAAACATGTTCTTGAAAAGCTTATATTATTTCTATTTTGAAAATTGTTTGGGAATATAATCATATGCATTATTTGAAACAATATGCATCAAAATTGTACAATACATTTTTGTAGAAGGAAAAAACTAACTTCCAAGTTCCAATTATGACAATAAAGCAACAACAACGTGCTAGGATATCCATATACACAATACAAGCACTACACAATAAGATATGGTAAAAACATACTAATCCAGCAATCTTCTTAATTATCGCAGCTGGATTTGAGTTTAATCCTCTAACTAATGCCACAATCAATTGCTTTAACATGGATAGCTTTTTATCTTTCTCTGAATCCACAAGAATGATATCAGCCTTAAAACCATCTCCACCCAAAGCATGAAGCTCATCGAAGGTAGGAATATTATCAAAATGTTCCTTGAGTCTTGTCTCCTGCATGTTATTATATTAATTAATGAAAATACAGTGAGCTAGAAACATCATTTTAGCCACACATCAAGAAGCAGGATACCATCAACTAACTAAAACAACAATATGCATCACAATCCATGAATGAGCAACAGTTATTGATAAACATAGTAAAACTCTATCACTGAGTAAAAATTATCTGGTACAACCATAAGAACATGACAAACCACATAATATTTAACAGTACATGCTGGAATAGGATCAGCTCCCAGCAAGAAATTTCATCAGATTGGGTCCACATTCTGAAATTTTAAAGAATGACACTTGCAGATAAAATACATAATTTATATTCTATGTTGCGTCACATTCCAGATTGTACAGAATTTCTGCTCCATGCAAAACTTATCATTTCATTAATGATATTAGAAACACCAACTACTTTGCACAGGCTAAAGAAACACCTTTGGTCATCTGTAATCACCACATCTAAAATGTCCAGTTAAACAACAATAACATGCACATTGTAACTTCAGCCCCACTAGTTATAAATATCTTGTGTCAAGCACCGCCTATGTCTGTATAATGCAACAAACAGAAGAATATCCTCATCCTTCGAGTTGCAAGATACCAAAAAATATCACCAAAAAGATATAAATTATTGCAAATAGGCATTTGATAGGATGACTATCTTCCATGTATATAGAAGGTCCAACTCAACTCAATTATCCTTAATTAGTGAAAGATAATTGTCAGTTTATCTTCTTTTTTGGGCCTAAATGAAGATCGTTCTGAAGTGATATCTTCAATTTAACAACTCAAATCGAAAACACAGCTACCCCAAGCATCATACCAGGAATTTATCATACTTCAAAATTGCAAACAAAACAAGCACAGAAATCAAGACATTAAAAGAATTAACCAAAATTAGGACGCAGATTTTGGAATATGCAACAGAGCAAAAGCAAATAAGAAAATCTTTCAATTTTGGAACGTCTCACTTAAAGTATCAATCATCAGAAATAAATTGAATGCAGCAAAATATACTAGCAACTCTAGCACGAGTAAAAAGACATTATCATTAAAAAGGTACCGGAATGACTGAATAAAAACCATTCGGTATTGGCTCTGAAAGCATTCCAGTGTGCCAAAGAGTCTGTGATGCTTTCTGAGAAGACAAAACATCTTTGTTGGAATGTTGAGGAGATTCATAATTATTTAAGGTCTCGTCATGAGAACCCAAAGAAACAGATCCAAATTTTTCAACAAAATCTGAAGGCCACCACGACACATTAGATGGCCCTTGCTCTGCCGGCCCTGCATCTTCTCGTGTCTCCTCCATGTTCTTATATATTTGGAATGAAAAACCATTTCGCCACAATTATCAACCCATAAGAGACATCTCCAGGCTAAAGGCAGTTCTTAAAATACAAAATCATTGAAATATATATTTCAGTAACTCCCACGGCTTCAAGCTGGAGATCATGTAACCTGCATGAACCAAATAACAAGGATATGGCATATTAAAATATAAAACACCATAAGATGAAAAAGAAATGAAGATTTTCAAATCATAATACACAAAACATAAGTATTACAACCAAGATCCAAAAAAATTAAAATACAAAAATAAAAGTAGCAAATTTATTAACATTGCCCTAGCTACACTGTGCATGAATCCCGTGACACTAAAGAATCATTCACTTAGATGATCCCCAAATCAACAGTAGGAGATGAACTTCAGAACTGATATTATCACTATGTTGAGCTCAGAACACGGGTAAGCAATGACTCTCTAAGTCTAAATCATTCACAATATAAGAGTAAACCTATTTGTGCTAGTTATCACATTTCCAACAAATCATCATTGATATGGCACCCACAAATCAGATATTCAACCCATCTTTATGTAACCTACCTCCACTCTCAGAAGGAAACAGAAAATGAATGACTAAAAGTTTACTATTGAGACATATAGATCATTTCCAACTCAACACTTTCCCCCTATTAAAAAATACACACAAAGGAGTCGCCATGATACATCCCCCTAAATCAATGAAGCAAATAATGATGAAGACACATATGAGAAGCATCAAATGACTAGATTAAAGACCAAATCATATCTTCAATCTTAGAGGTGTGGACAAAGTTATACGGTGTAAATGTGGAATATTCACATAACCAAACTATTCTTGTGAGAGACAAATATCTGTTGTTCACTCCTGTATAATATTCTGACAACAAAAATTTCCACATTGAATTCATATAGTTTACATATCAATTTGCTTTAAATATTCTCACAGTTTACTAACTCATAATATCCAGACCTAGTGGGATAAGGCTTTTGCTGTTATTGTTGTTTACTAGCTGATAGTATATTCCTCCAGAGTACCAAGGCAAACAGTAACTCAGTCACCTTATATTGACCAAAAATAGTTGGTACATCAAATGTTATGGGTAAATCAGTAAGAAAAATACTAAAGGAAGAAGGAATCTTTTACCTAACGATAAAACACCAGGGCATAAGCATAAGACATATCATTAGTACCCTTATCACTCTTCACAATTCATTGAGATACTATTCATTGCACATCCAAAACAAAACTCTTTGCCAAAAACCAAAGTCTCCGAAAGTATTTCTAATTACCCTTTATTTGGCATACCAGAGATTCTGTCCTATCCTTGCTTCTTTCAAGTAGTTCATTTTGACCTATATTATTAGTAAAAATTGTACAATCTCCATCCTCATTTTTCTAGCCATATTGATTCTCCCTACTCAACGCCAAGTCTATTCTCTTTCCATAGTCAACTTTGTTTTCACTTTTTCCCTTTATTCTTGTCCCTTTCAAAGGCGAGAGCTCTGGATTATTTTGTCTTGTTCTAAACCATATTCTTGTATTAGTTTATTTATGTATTTCCATAATTCAATCAGTTTTACGGAGAAAAACAAAAACAGTAACAACAAGTCAATAACAACACGGCACAAGCACAGGAACAGAACTAGTCACTGCTACGGAGGAAAATAAAACTCCGAAACTTCCTAATACGGAAGATTGCTATCACAAATCCGGTTCCGCACGTTAGAACCAGTAAACAGTTTGAAAGCAAATATAAGAGAATGCTTGAACAGCTCAATTCAACCACCAAACAGAGTAAAATCCCGAGTTCAGCCAATTCAACGATTCTAATTCAAATTTTCAAAACAAACAGGTTCACAGTAACAACGAAAAGACACATTCAGATCAAACAAAACACCACACCTACTTACATCAACCACAGACTGAACTACATTAACAGTAAATCACAAAAACCGAGAAAACAAATAAAAAAAAAGCAACGACAGCGAGGAGAGAGAACAATGCCTGAAGTGAGAATGCAACAACGTGATTGGAAACGAGAAACAAAGAGACGCGAATTGAAATCTTATCAATAATAAGAGTAGCAAAAACGTAAAGAAAATGAAGAGCGAGATAATAAAATAAGAGTATCGAATTCATTCACCGGCAGCAGATCCAAGCATTCAAGTTCGAATCCGGCGTCGCCTCCAATAGCATTTGAATCTGAGTCAGCTATAAATACCGCGGTATCATCGTCACACATACAAACACACACGAGCAGAGAAATATATATATATAGAGAGAGAGAGAGAAAGTGAGAGAGCGATTTGCGTTTTCGAGGGTTTTGGATTGATTGATGAAGAAATAAGAAAGAAAAAAGAAGAAAGCGTGGAGATGATTCGGTTTTTGTTACAGAGAGAGAGTTGAGAAGGAGAGTGAAGGAGGAGAGGAGAGGAGAAGAGAGGGAGAGGGTGAGTCACGTGCAGATCGAGAGGGATCTGGGGACCTCTCCCCGACAGCCAGCTAGCAAAAGGGTTGGCTCACCAACATCCACAACTTGTTACGCGTCAAAACTAATATGCTATTCCCTCTACTCCTCTCTACTCTATACTTTTTCACGAAATAAATTATATACTTTTCCATTCCTTCTTTCTTTATTCATATTCAACATTCATCACTTTTCACGCCAAACCTTCTTCTTCTTTTTTTTCTTTTAATTCTCTATAAATATATACAGATATGTATATACCATGTGCTGTAAGAACATGCAACAACTCTCTACATTCTTAATCTCTAATTTATGATAAAAAAAATAGATATATTATGAATAATCACATGAATTAATAGATTATTATTTTTATTTAATTTTTAATTATATACTGAATATATAATTATGTTAAATTCTTGTTAAATTTGAATATGATTACTTTTAATATTTATATAAACTACTAAATCCCTCGTTAGTTCTAGAACATTTTTTTATATAGAATACGTGCATACTTTACCTAAATACGGTGAGTGATAAAGTTTGTTTTAAATATTTAATAGAATTATATATTTAAAGTTATAACTCTGAATTATTACTTAAATTAAGATAATTTCATTTTAATTCATTCTTAAGTAGAGGGGACGGGACTCACGAACTTTAAAAATTTCATTTCTTATTAGTGTAATTTTTAAGCAGATGTAACTTACGATTTAAATGGATTTAAGGTCTGACCATATAACTTTAGTCTTTATATTATTTAATTTTTATATATTTATTAATATTTTATTAGACTTTAATTGATTTTTTAATATTAATAATTAATATTTATTTTTTTATTTTTATTATTGAAACTTTATTTAAATTTATCTATTTGGTGTTATGATTTTATTTTTTTATACTTTATTTGAATCGTTATTAAGATGTTAAGATTTTTTTTTAACGTTTATTTTTTTTATTTAAAGGGGTATTATTATTATTTTTAATATTATTTTAAAAATATTAATTTTTTAAAGAATTAATTTTGAAATTAAAAAAAACTTTGCCTATATAATTCGCAAGTTAAGCTAGACCCAATTTTATTTAAATGCATACTTACACGAGTGATTCTCAAATGAAGCGGATTAATCCATTTACCCATTTTCGTGAACATCTAATATAATTTCATATCCTCGTTTATAATCATTTCTTTTGAATGCATATTTGATGAAATATCAAAACAAGATAATTCTAACAACAACTTATTTCCAATAAATATTTGCAATTTTTTGGCTTCTAAAAAATTGAATAAAAACTTTTTAAAGAATATTTAATTATCAATCATCACTAAAAAATAATCAATTTTAATTTTAATTTTAATTTTAAATCAACATAATTCAAACTAATTGTTTGAAATACTTATTGCTAGTGCTAGTATGAAAATAGTCAAAATACATCATTAAAACTATTCAAAGAAGTGTTTTAAAGAATATTTAATTAGCAATCAGCCAATCATAGATTAAAAATAATCAATTTTAAATAAGCATAATGCAAATTAATTATTTTAAATACTTAACGCTAGTATGAAAATAGTCAAAATGCTTCATTAAAACTATTCAAAGAGGTGTTTTATTTTAATTGGCATAAAAAATTTAAAAAAATGTTATTTCTTTTCTTTACAAAAATAAATAATTAAAAAACTGAAGCAAAGATTTGGAATACGTATGAGAATAGTCTTTTGGTACTTGTGATGGGTAAAATCTTGGTGGACCCTAAGGTCAATGGATTCCAACCAATTCAAACATTGAACGAGCTGCCACGCACGTGGGGAACTAATATAGGAACAAGTTATTGGTTGTCATTTCTGACCTCTTTTATTTATTAATCAATGCATAGATATATTAGTTATATAATGAATGAATAAATATTTTTATTAAAATTATGATGAAACCATATTAATAATATTCTCAATAAAAAATCATTTACTTATTAATGTCTTAATATACTTATTAGTATCTGATTTTTGTTGATTTTTTTTTTTTGTTTTTTCTAGTCAGTTATTACACTTGTCCTCCTCCTATTTTTCATTTTATGATGTTATTGAGCAATTTTTTAGATTTAATAAATAAATTTTATAATGAGATATATAGTCTATTAAGCAATGATAAATGCATTAGGTGTCTTAAATTTTATTTAAGAAATAATGCATTTTTCAATCCTATGATCTCTATCTCAGTAACTAAAATTCTTAATATCTATTTAGGTTATATAGTTTATGAATGTAAAGAATATATTCCGTGTAAAAAAAAATTTCTTTTACATGTATAAATATTAGAAATCTCATATCATAGATATAATCTATTTACAAAATTAAATATAAAGTTTAAATATCGCTTGATTGCATAGATATATATAAGTAAAAAAAATAATTATCACCATATAAATTAATTTTATAAAGTTGAGTTAAATTTATAATTTATATTTTTAATAATTTATAGATATATATTTAAAAAAAGACAGGTAAGAGAATAATATTAATCCTTAAACTTTTATATATTTAAATAATTAAAAATGATTTTGACGTTAATTAATTAAATTGCTTAGTTTGTAGGGAGATTGAATACCCTACATATATAATAGGTATACATGCCGGAAATGATTGATATAAGGCTAACCGAACAATCATTACGAAAATGAAGAAATTTCTGCGGAATATGCTTTCCGCTTCCTTTCTAGTATGAAGAGCATAATTAGCTATTAGTTATAGAATATGCTAACTTTTATTTAGGCTTTACGTAGCTATCAAGCTGTTAGTTATATGATAATACATCACAACGAGTTTGACTGTTTCAAAAACAAAACTATCAAATTGGCACTTGATAATGAAGAACTTTTTTTTTTTAACATTTTTCTGTATATCGGTATTATTTATTCTAATTTTATTGACAAATAATTCACCAAAAAATTATATATATAATTTTTAAAAAATTATATATATAAGTTAAATGGACAAATTTTTTTTCTATTTTTAACTATTAAAAACTTTAAGTTACTTAAAAATATAACATGTTACATGTATATAAATAAAGAATAATTTTTATTTTATAAATCTTTTATAAAATTAAGAGTCGAATTATGTATATAATTCACTTTTTTTAACGTGATATTAGAGTTTGTCTCCTGAAATTATTTATGATCTGTTATCAAAATTATTTTATTATAATTATTATTAGGTTAATCATGATCAACTTAAGCCCACTTATAATTTATCTATAGAGTACTTTCTTCATTTAAAATATTGATTGATAAGACTTTTTTTTCTTTGGATTTCTGCATTCAAATAATAGAAATTTGCTTTTTAGCTTTAGCTATGTTTAGTTGTAACTTTTGAAAGGGAATAAATTCCAAAGCAAGTATGTTGAAAAGAGTAGTAATCTTTCTTGAGTGACATATCACACACCTATTAGCTTTTGATTTTTCCTTTTCAATTTTGAATACGTAGATTTTTACTTACGACTTCAATTCATATATAGGGCAATAACTAAACTTTAGTACGTAATAGTTGGAGTCCTAAGCATATAGGTGCAAATGGAAATTGGTTTGTTGTGTTGTGCCCATGCTTTGGCCAACAAACTGCCGCAGATAATAAGTATATCCTTTTGTGGGGTGTGGTTGTCAAAGCCATTTTATTTTTACACATGGAAAGTTCTATGTCAATAAAGCATCTCCACACTCCACACACACATCCTTTGTGGTAAAGTTGAAGCAACACATACTCAAAACTTACCACCCAACATTGGTCCAACCAAATGCAGACTTGGTTCTGGAAATTGCTTAACAATCAACCTAAAGTTCTGGGTTAATTCAGTTTTTTCTTATTTTATTAAATTTTTTATTTAAATTTTTTAAATCTATTTTTTTTAGTTCCTCAAAATTTTTTCATCTCTTTCATAATTTTTCGTTAAATGATCAAATATGTAGTACCATTTTATGATGATTAAAATATATTTTTATGATAAAATACTACCATAGAATAATACACATTTAATTACTTAACAGAAAATTTAACTGAAGAGATTAAAAACAATAATATAAATTTTTTAAAAGACTGAAGATAAAAATTGTTGATTTGGTTTTGCGTGATATATATTCATTTTCTAACAAAAATCTGCATCAAATAAATCGAAAATTGTAGCTTCTTGTTAATTCATGGCATGCACTGTATGTATCTATATATGGTTCACACTTAAGGTGTGTCAAGGTATGTATACTTTTTATAACAAACCATTGTGGTTGTTGCATAATTTATTTATTCTTTTTTGGCTTTCAAAAATTATTTCATAGTGTTTGATTCTTGAATTTTTTTTTTATTTCAAAAATTATTTGAAAAAGATATTTGTGTTGATTTTCATTATTGGTTTTTGGGAATCATCTTTATAGTGTATTCACTTTCTTTTAAAATCACTTAAACATGTATTGAGGAAATTGAAGTATAAATCATAGCACAGCCTTACTGTTGTGTTTGCTGGAGAGAGGGAAGGGAAAGGGCAAAATAGAGTATTTTACACAATATAGGTAAGTCTCGGATGAAAGGTATTTAATTTAAGAAATTGAGGCAAGGCATGGGCATGGAACCTGTAACACATTTATAGCTAAACAATAATCAATAAGTACACAAGGATAACCCATTTAAAATGGGTACTCGACCACATGTGTCTCACCAAATTATCCCGTGACAACTTAAAACAAGCACACCATGACAATGCAATTGATACTGGTACCTTGTTAAATTATCTTTAGGGACTTATAGCAAACACAACATAATAGTTCATTTAAAATATATACTCGGGTGTAGGTGTCTAATCAATCATTTATAGGAATTTAGAGCTAACAATCTTGTTTAAGATAAGATAGCATTAAAAATATTAATAAATGAGCTAATCTAATACATGTAACTAATAAAGTTCATGATCCTAAAATTTAATAAGAAATGTATAATTTGGGATGAAATTTTCATGCTAAATATAAAATTTATTGTCGTATGATAGTATAAAGTAATGTTTGCGTTACATCATCAATAAATTATATATTTTATTGATGTGACATCTCAGTCACATCTCAATCACATCAATAATTAATATTAAATTAATGATCAAATTATAAAAGTTTATGCTCAACATTGAACAAGTGTCCATGAATCCTAATTTTATAAATACTATGAATTCCTGAGTCATCATTATATGACAAAGTCAGTCAAGTTAGTCAGTGCGTCACATGCCTTCAACTGTGCCCGAACACATTAGCCCAGCACTTATCCCAAAGTCCCTTGAGTATTCCATTAGATCAACCAAACAACATATAAATACAAGATCATCTTTCAGAAAGTATCTCTAAACCTATATTACTCTGATACAATTATTCTTTTTACGTATCTAAAACATCCACTTTAAACATTTATTGACTTAAGCATCAGAGAATTTTTACAGGTATTACTCCCTTCATCAAAGATTAAAGATAAGTTCTAATAAAAAAAATCCGAGCTCAACTGCATAATCGAAAACCTTGTCAACAATCAGATCATCATCATACCTCATATCCCAATATGAAAATCTATTATTAATTTTTTATTTCTAAACTAGAATCTTACTTAACTACTTGGGATGTCTTTTGTTTAGTTAAGTAAGGATAAAATTCTCGAGATAAATATAACATTTATTATTATTATTATTTGGTTCTAACATGAGCACCAAAATCCTTTTGCCCAACTCACGGGAAGGAGTAATACGGCATAAGAAGTTCTTTGTGTCCATTGATGTTCAACGGATGACAAAGGTAGGATCAAGGAATTTATGTAATTACTGTACAATACATAAAAAAATATCCTTTTTCACGTACGTACGAGGAGAGTTGAATAAAACAGTAAATTGATAAAACGACAGAAAAAACTCTTTGTAGAAGCTCTTTATACCCGTTGATGTTCAACGGAAGACCCAGGGATCAAAGAATTTATGTAATTACTATACAATACATAAAAAAATATTCTCTCTCACGGTGCATCCGAGGAGAATTAAATAAAACAGTGAATTGATAAAATTTTTTAACAAAATATCTTTGTTTATTTTTACTAGTGTTGTATTTATATTTATTTTTTATTTTTTTGGCTGAACCTCAATCTTGAGAGGTGCATCTTCATTAACTTCCTCCAATTTGTGCCTAAAAGATAACCAATTTTTGGCACACTAGTGGAGGCATATAAGCAATTATGTATGCATGTTCATACACCTGTCCAATTCAGATGAAACCTAATTCATTGAGTAATTCAACATAAACGATTATGTGTAGTTATTTTGATTTTAGGTCGTTCAGGTTAAATTGCTTCGATTTTACATTGAAAAAGTAAAAAATAAAAAAAAAAAGAAGGGATCACACATTATTTTTTAGTGAGGGTTAAAAATGTATTTTTCTTATATCAAATAATTTATTTCTATTCTATCCCTTTTTCTTGTCTATTTCTGTTTGATCGAATAATATTTATTTCCCTCTATTTTCTATTTCTAGCATTTTCTATTTTCTTCTCCAGCTTTCTTTTGAAAACCTTTTCTGTTGAAATGATTAAGAATTAAATTTTATTCAAGCTTGTCATATTATGTCAATACATATTTTATATAAAATTAAATTTACATATGATGTTTCATACAAAAAACTATGTACATATGATGATTGTATTACCAACTAGGGAAACCAGTAATGAAAATATCATGTAGTTGTTGAATAATTTGGCTCAATGGTGTCACACAGATAACTCACGTCCTCGTACATGGGGCAAATTGAGCAAACATGAGATGGATTCAGATTACGATCTGAGGATGAAATTGGGTTTTCCTCATACAATAATTTCAGTAGATATCCAAACTTCTTTTTCATCCCTAACTCACGTGGAAAGCGAAATCCGAGTCTGCAAACGTACGTTTTGACATTTTATATATATATATATATATATATATATAAGGGAACATACATGTGAAATGAATTGAGTGATCTAATTTTACAAGTGATTTAACGTTAGATAACAGAATTAAATTATAATTATTAAATTAAAATAATTAATCTTAATAGTTAATATTTTTAAAAAAGTTAAATATTAATTAATTAAATAAAAATTAAATATTTATTAAATAAAATATTATTAACTCATCGAAGTTATTATTATTGTAGGAACGTACGTGATTATCACGTTATTTGTTATTCTTTTTATTATTATTTTTGTCATTATTATCAATAAAAATAATGACAATATTCTCTCCTAAGTTCTTACAATATTCTTTTTCGGTTTTCACTTTGTTGAGGATGATAACATTCTTTCATAAGTTCTAACTTAGTTAAAAATGATAATATTCATTCCCAAGTTGTTTTTTGGGTCAAGGGTGATAACATTTCTTCTTATGTTTTCACTTGGTTGAGTATAATGACATTCCTTTTAAAGTTTTTACTTGGTTGAGGTTGAAGGCTGTGTCTACCAAGTTTTCACTTGGTCGAGATCTTTTACTCAAAAACCCTTTCAAGTTTCCATTTAGCTAAGGTGTTTCTCAATAAGGCTTTTAAGTCTCCATGATCTTTTACTCATGACTCTCTCAAGTTTCCACTTGCCTGAGGTGTTTCATAACTAGGTTCCCAAGTTGTTATTTGGTTGAGAACTATAGCTTAAGAATCTCCAAAATTGACATTTTGCACGTAGTCATAATTAACTCATTTTCAGAACATATGTTGCAAAGAAACAACATAACACTTCATACTCAATGCATTTACTGCATAGCAACTTCATGCAGGTGTATCTCCTCAAAACCCATACCATTCCAATGTTTCACCTTTTTCATCCTCTGGAGTACTCAAGTTAGGGGTTGTGTATTGAATACATGTAGTGAATTGGGTACTAGTTGTCGACCAACCATGAACATGACAATACCTAGTGAAGAACACTCAAGGTTAAACACTGAAGCCAAACACTCATGGTCGAATACAAAGCCAAGTACTCAAGGCCTAACACCAAGGTTGAATACTCAAGGTCAAGTACCAATGTTGAATACTAAGGTCCGACCAACCAAGGCCGAATACTCAAAGCTTAACACCAAGATTGAAACATCAAGGTCGAACATTGAGGCTGAACACTAAGGATAGACACTCAAGGTCGAACACTTAAAGCAGAACACTAAGGTTGAATACCAAAGCCAAACTCTTATGGTCGAACACTCAACATGGGGTGATATACAACATGATTAATAGCAAAAATAAAGGACTAAACTCTTAATTAGTAGATTTATTAAGGAAATGACGAGTTAAACAACCTAGACGTAAAGGTAATGATGACAAAACCCACAACAAAATAGTATAAATACACGACAAAGACTTCAAGGTAGGAAATGATTCTAAAAATCCTTCTAAACTTTAATATAGGACATTAATAACTTGAGCATCAGAGTGTCTTTTGTAAGTATATTTGTCTCATTTCCGAAAGCCGAAGATCGAAGGTAAAAGATCAAAGACTAATTTTGAGAATAAAAAATAAAGGAACAAGAAGTATTGTGTAAGTACACTTTGTTGCTCACGGGATGGCCCGAAGTAAAATATTATTTCATGCCCCCATTTGAAGTATTAAGCTGGAGATGATGACTATGAGAACCAAGATGGATGAGCAACCAATAGAAAAATTACCAGTGTAGAGGGAAACACCAACCAAGGTTGACTCCACCTCGGTTGTACAGGAACTTAGAGAAAAGATGCGAAGAATACACTAACAACATGACCTAGAGCTTCAATAATTACTAGAGGAGAACGTAGAATTGAGAGACAAAGCAAAGACAAGTACTTTTGGTCTTTTCCTAAGGCATCTATAATGACTATCCCCCGCAAAGAGAATTCTACCTTGAACATCTCATGTTACGACCCTTGGTTGACCAAATGCTGACATCCTTTCATCCAAAGAATAATAGAGACTTCTCTGTATGTTAATTGGAAACCTTTAACTCTTGAGAGGTTTGATGGAACAATAGATCACGATGAACACATTGACTGTGGGCATATACAATACCAAAAATGGAGTGCTATGCCGAGTCTTTCCCATTTTCTTAAATTAACCGATTTTGAATTGGTTCCCTGATGGAGGACCATCTCCAAAAGCCCAACCAAACTCTCCAACCTTACTTTTCAATTTTGGGCTTCTAATAAAATTCGCTGCTAATTTTGGCATCTGACCTGTTTCAGTATTTTGATCATAACTCGAGCTACACAAGTCCAATTGAGGCGTTCTTGGTGCCAAATTAAAGAAGACTTCAAGGGCTACAAAAGCTATGAAGACATCAAAGTCCAGTTCGGCCTCCATCAAGACGGAAAACGAGCATGAAGTTAGAGTTAGAATGCTTCCAGGATGGTAATCGATTACCAACTGTTGGTAATCGATTACTACAGTGTCAACCTCTCATTTTCGACCTCTAAAGACCTGGTAATCGATTACAACGACCAGGTAATCGATTACCACAAAACCACTTTCATTTTTGGACATCCAAAGACCCCGGTAATCGATTACCACAACTAAGTAATCGATTACCACTTGCATTTTCTCAGTTTTTCTAGTTTTTGGTTGTTTCTCCATCTAAGGAAGGTGATATATATAAAGTAGAAGCTTGGGGTGCAAGCTAGCGCCACTCCAACTAGTATAAATACTTAACACTCTGAATTGTAAAAAAAACTTTTGGAAATTGAATATAGAATTCAGAATTTGTGTGAGAGCATTTTCTCTCTAGAGTTCTTGTGAAGAACCTTGAATCTTATCAATGGCTTCTTGATCCATTGTGACGATTCCACCTTGAGCTTATTGGCACTTACCATGGCGCTTCCATTTCTCTTCTAATCCGTTTGTTCTCTTCATTTTCTGTTTACATCTTCGTTTTTCCCCAATTTAAAAACCTAGAAACTCCATTGAAGCATGAAGGTCCGTTCAATTCTTGCAATTCTCTCGAGGCTTGCATCATTCCCTCACTTTCCACCCATTTCCATTGATAAATTAACCTCCATGTTTGGTACACAGAGTCGACCTCACCACTTGAGCTCAGTGGCATTGGTCAACATCAATAAAGAAGAAGGAACATTTGAAGAATTTTATCGAGTAGTTCAACAAGGCAACCCTCAACATTAGGAACTTGGATTTGATTGTAGTTGTCCATCATCTCACCACAACTCTCGGATTAGGACTTTTCATCAAAAGCCTTTGTAAAAGGCCATTTATCGACCTCAATGATTTGAGGAATCGAGCCACCAAGTACATGCAGATGAAAGAACTAATAGGGTACCGTAACCAGACCCATAAAGAAGACCTTACCATTAAGTATATAATAACTATTAATTTGTACTAATGCACTACTATTTTTTCTTACCTTTCTCGCTATATGTAACATGGTTGTGAAATCTTTTATTACTTTTCATGCATCTTCCAAATTATTAAATTAATATTTTGAAATTATATATTATACTAGATACATGTAATGAATTGGGTTCTAATCACTTTATCCGTCAATATTCGATATAGAATGCTCAATATCGAATACCATAACCAAACACCTAAGGCCGAATACTCAAGGCTTAACACTAAGATTGAATACTCAAGATCAAATAATAAGGGTAAACATTTATAATCGAATACTCAAGACTTGACACCATGACTGAATACTCAAGGTCAAATATTAAAGTCGAATATTAAGGTTGAATACTCAAAACTAAATTCTTAACTGAAGTAATATACAACATGATTAATTGTAAAAATTAAAGATAAAACTCCTTAATAAGTAGATTTATTAAAATAAATGATGAGTGTAAAAGTAATGATAATATGAACCATAATATATATAATAAATTTCGAGGTAAGCATTAATTTTAAAATCTTTCTTAGCCTCGAGTTGGAGTGTTCATTTAGGTGGATTAGAAGATAAAAACCGAAATGTTGAAGACTGATTCCCCGAAACAAAGGAACAAGAAATACTTTCGTAATATAGAAGTATATGTGGGGCCAATTTCCAGCCTAAAAGGAATTGGTTTTTTCAGTGGATTAAATGTGGGACCAATCCAGCATGCAAGGGAATAAATGTTTTTCAGTGGAATTGCAAATAGGAGCAAATGGGAAAGCACTTTCGGTGGACAGCAAACTTTCGGTGGAATGAAGAATATTTTATTCAAATGCATTACTTTCCTCCTCCTATAAATAGGAGGAGTTGAAGGAAGAAGAAATCATCCCCTAGCAACACAACACAAAACAGCAAGAGCTGTTCAGCAATCCTCACAAGAGAGTGTGAGAGAAAAATTAGTAAGCCAATTTGTGAGTGTTATCTACAAATTGAAGATACAATTGATATTGTATTTGTATTCCCATTATTGTTATAGTAGAGATTTAAGAGGCCTACGAGTCCCGTGGTTTTTACCTTATTGAGAAGGTTTTCCACGCTAAAATTTTCTGGCGTTGTTATTATAATTTTCGCTTCCGCATAGTGCCTATTTTTGAGTTCACAAAGGAGGGAAATTGTGCCGGTATTTCCCAACAGTGGTATCAGAGCTCGTTAGAGTTCTGAGATACTAAGTGCTAGAAAAAAATTCTTAGTATGCTCTGTGGTTGCAGCATTGTCTGATCTTCCACATCAGAAAAGAATAATTCTTATTGCTGAAAATAACATGTGGTGGTGTGAAAGTTTGTCCAAGAAAGTTCTGGCTAAGGAAAGACTTGGTATTTAAGCGTGTCCATTTGTGACCCACCTCTCTTTCCTGGGAACATATCTGGAGCACTGTTTGCATACTACAGTTATTATACGGAATACGGTATTTCCGTATAGCACTATTCATACATACGGTATTTCCGTATAGTACTATTCATATATACGGTATTTCCTGTGTAACTCAAGATGGAAGGAGCTGTCACTCATGATGGAGATATGTTCAAGCTAACTGCAGATAATTACTCTATTGGAAGCCGATGATGGAAGACCATTTATCTTGTAAAGATTTACATGAGCCAATCACTCACGGAATAAACCGGAGGAGATGAAGGACAAAGAATGGGAGCTCCAAAATCGGAAACGATGAGTCATTTGTGATCCGAAAACATATTTGAAGTTTGTTTGAGCATGTATCAACTTATACAAATGCGTATGAGTTGTGGATGAAACTTGAATCCTTGATTCAAAAGAAGACGCCCAGAAACAAAGCTCACCTTGTCAGACGACTGGTGAAGTTGGAGTATTCGAATGGTCAAAATATGATCGAACATTTGAATACCTTCAAAGGTATAGTGAATCAACTAGCAAAGACAGATCTGAAGCTAGATGATGAACTACAAACTCTTCTACTCCTCAGTTCTCTGCCTGAGAGTTGGGACACCCTAGTTGTCACTCTTAGCAACTCTGCTCCAGATGGAAAGCTAAGCATGGATTCTGTCGCAGACAGTTTGCTTAATGAAGAATCAAGACGGAGAGAAAGGGGCTTGAACAATCAGTTTGAAGCCAACGTTGTTGACAATAGAGGAAGGAGTAAGAATCGTGAAAAAGGAGGTTGTGGAAAGACACAAGGTAGATCCAAATCTCGCACTAGACTAAGTTGTTATTATTGTGGAAAACCAGGCCACATAAGGTCTGAGTGTAGATTCTTGGAGAAAGACCTTGGTGGTACACAAGTCAGGGGGAGAGATTCCTCAAAGGAATGAGCAACCCGATCGATATTGACCTCATCAGGTAGAGCAACCGGATGAGATGGAACAACCTGACAAGTCAGAACAAAGTCAGGAAATGTATTGAAAAATAAGTGGGTGTTCAAGCTCAAGAATGAAGAGAACAACCCAAACCCTGGGTTACCCAGCAAGTGGTAGCAGAGCCGATGACCGGCTCAGAGTGATGCAATGATCGGAGTGGATCTAAGTGAAGGTCAGGTGGACCTCATTTTGAGATCCCTTGTGTCGAAAGTCTCCCTAGCAAGTTTGGCTAGGCTGCGTGTTCCGTGGATGTGAGCTATCAGAAACGGCGGTACAAGACTAGAGCATATCGACGACAATGTGAAGCTCAAGAATTGTCGTGGCAATGAAAGCTCTAAAGGCCATCATTGACAATAGGGAAGGAATACAAACGATGACAAAACCTCTACCGAAAGAGAAGATAGAAGTCTGTAAAGAAATTGCAGGCTTAGCATTAAACCCAAACTAATCCAAATATATTCCCTTTTTGGCTGGAGGGGGAGAACTGTGGGGCCAATTTCCAGCCTAAAAGGAATTGGTTTTTTCAGTGGATTAAATGTGGGACCAATCCAGCATGCAAGGGAATAAATGTTTTTCGGTGGAATTGCAAATAGGAGCAAATGGGAAAGCACTTTCGGTGGACAACAAACTTTCGGTGGAATGAAGAATATTTTATTCAAATGCATTACTTTCCTCCTCCTATAAATAGGAGGAGTTGAAGGAAGAAGAAATCATCCCCTACCAACACAACACAAAACAGCAAGAGCTGTTCAGCAATCCTCACAAGAGAGTGTGAGAGAAAAATAGGGAGATCCTTAGAGAGTGATTTCTAAGAGAGAAAAATTAGTAAGCCAATTTGTGAGTGTTATCTACAAATTGAAGATACAATTGATATTGTATTTGTATTCCCATTATTGTTATAGTGGAGATTTAAGAGGCCTACGGGTCCCGTGGTTTTTACCTTATTGAGAAGGTTTTTCACGCTAAAATTTTCTGACGTTGTTATTATAATTTTCGCTTCCGCATAGTGCCTATTTTTGAGTTCACAAAGGAGGAAAATTGTGCTGGTATTTCCCTACAGTATACATTTGAAGCAATCTCCAACTTTAATACGTGGGGTGGGCTATTCAAATGAAAATGTGTATATGGCGTAGGCTATTGATCAAATAATAATAACACGCATTGCTTAATGTCCTTTTCTTGTTTATTTACATCTGCATTGCTCAATGTCTTGCTTATTGAGTATACCTACACATTAAATTATTACTTAATTTAATTAATGAAATTCTAAATACAATGTATAGATGAAAGAATCCTATAGTTTAGCATATGTTATTTGCTTTGTGCGTGGGCTTCTTTTCGTTCCATATTACGAAGCGCATAACAAAAACTTATGCCACGGATTTGGATTTAGTATATTCCTAATTTCGATTAGCAAGAAAATAAACATAAGATCAAAATGTTTGAAAGAAAAGGAAGAAGAAAACAACAAAATGTATTAATTCCCTATAAAACAATTTCTGATTTATATGCGAAGACTATCCAAATGTGTCATTCTCTATTTGACACGTTCGATTTCTTTTTACCTTGAAAATCACAATCTTTAATTAAAATTTTTTCTCTTCTATTTGTGTTTCTCACCAAGTGTCTAGCAAACACTATTCTTCCCTCAACAATCGAACACGTAAAGCAGGGTTGGTCATTTTGTCATTTTCAAATATTCTAATTCACAGTATTAATTTTATGTGTACTGATACGTACCAGAGTTCATGGTTATCACTTTGCCTTGCCTTCACTGTCACATGATCCCACACATGTGCCCCTAGTTAAATAATTGCTAAAAAATTCTCTAGGAACATTAAAATGATCAGAATGTACGTAATCACATTTCTTTCTTTTTTTACCATACAAAATTCAATGCTATAATAAATAAAAAGAAGAGAAGGATTTACTCTCCTCTGTAGCAAAGCAATAAACACAAGCGTACAAAATAGTTTATTCTAAAACCAATTCCTTTTCTTTCTTTGTCTTCTTTATCTGATGTTATTGTGCAACACACGATATTAATTGCTTCTGCTTCTATATTCTCTCTGGTTGCTTTGCAGGTCTTATTCACTAGCTTTCCAAACCAAGAAAGTGAGTTGATTCCTGGTTTGAGTAATTTTTCCAAGGTTCTTTTTCTGAATTCTTTCACATTGTGTTCGTGTGTGTGTGTGTTTTTTGTAGTTTCTTGGTTTCGTGCATGGCGATGAATGGTGCAGTGAATTTTGTTCAGAAAATAAAAATGTTTCTTTTTTATTCTAATGTCACCCTCGAAACTTTCTTGGTCCTTGTTCTTGAATGAAGTGAGTGGTTTTGATGAATGATGCTGATAAAACTGAATTTTCCAGTTCTTTGATGGTCTGGTTTAATTTGACTATCATTTACTTACTTTCAATGATTGTAGTCTTTTAAGTTTATGATGATGATTGCAAAGAGTAGTGCATGTTTTTATTTTAAATGCCTAATGGTTAAGTTACATCATATTAATCAATTTTCATATCACTGTGCGCAAGAATCAACTAGCATGAGATTGTTTCAATTTAACTAACAATTTTGACTTTTGAGTTCGAGCCTAAGTATTCATCTGTGTTAAATACTCAAAGGTAAACTTTTATAGCTCATCTCGAAAAAATTGTATTCAGAAGAAGATACTTGTGATCCGGTGAAAAAATCAATTTTAACTTTCAAATGCTGCAATCCACTAAGCACTTTATTTGGCCTATGCTACACTGGTTTACTTCAAATTTTTATCTCCACCTATTGCAGTTTTGTTGTATCATCAATTGTAAACTCGGAATTCTATTTTCTACTTTTGATACAAAACATTTCCCTGAGGACATATTTTCTCTGTAATAATGTGAGTTCATTTTTCTTGAAAATGTCAAGTTTGGGTGTCTTTGATTTGATTTTGATGTTTTACAGAAGCTAATTCCATGATTCTCAAAGACCTAATGGAAGAAAAACAGTTAAATCTTAGTCAGCCACTTTTATCGGTGAGGCGGTTCTCATCAACAGAGGTCTCTGAAACAAGCCACAAAAGGAAAACTAATAACTCATTAGCCAGACTTCCTCTTCCTACTGAATACAAATCAGAGTTAAAGTCAGTTCCAGTGAGGGATGCTGGAACTATTCCTTTTGTATGGGAGAAAACCCCAGGAAAACCCAAAGATGTAAGCAAAATATACACACAATCTATTGAGGAGCCTCCAATCATCACTCCAAACTTTCCACCTGGGAGGGTATCAAAGATTAAGCGACAGTTACTTACTGAGATGAGAAGTGGAAGCAGCCTTTCCAACTCTCGCAGCGTTGCATCTTTGGATAGAAAAGTAGAAAATTACTCAAAAGAGAAAACTAAGGAGAAGTGTTTTGATTCAGATGATGGAGATGAGGCCTTTGAAGATGCTCTTGACACACTTTCCAGGACTGAATCATTCTTCATGAGCTGCAGTGTGAGTGGTTTGAGTGGATGGGATGAACAAGATGTCCAACCATGTGGAAGTTTCTCAAGTGATTTCATGATTGATAGGTTCTTGCTTGCAGCTAAGGCAATGACATCAGAAGCACCACAATATGCTTCCAAGAAGAGACTTGTTGGACGGGAACAACAAAAACAGAAAAAGAAAGAAGTGAATACTGAAAGTTCATTTCCCCTTAATCATCATAGGCCAAAAACTTTGGCACATTACACCCTAGATATTGATACGGAAGAAAGTGAAGATGAAAGTGAGGATTGCAATGAAAGTAAAAACTTTGCAACTGCAACTTGTGGGCTATTTCCTCGGTTCTGCCTTCTGAATCCAATACCTGGATTAAGAATGATGGATAAGGTTCAAAGAAATGCAGCTCATGCAATGAAAGTTAACTCAGCTTCTTCTCACATTGGATCTACAAAAGAGGTATCAATTTGCCTCTATCTACTTTCCTTTCTTTTTTTGTTAGTATTTTACTCAAGGTATTGTTATGTTTATTTCGCCTTTCTTTTTTCTGCAGCAAGCTAGAACTCCTCATGAGAAAAGGTTAGTAGATTCCCAACCTGGCTTTATAGAAGAAAAGGAGGTTTTGGATATGCTTGTAAAATATAAACATGGCACTGGTTCACATCAAAGAGGTCAGAGCAAATTAGTATCCCGTGAAAGCACTCAACTAGGTGAAAACCATGTTGCTGAGAAAACTCTACATGTAGATTCTGTACATAAGGTTAAGTCTCAAACCGATTACATGGGTGATTTTGAGACACTGAGAAGAGATGGTGGCATTTATAATAATCCATCATTAGACTCAGAAAAGCAAGGACTGACAAAGCCTCACAACCAAGGAAGTGACATATATCATGATACGGTTGTGATTTCAAGTCCTGAAGTAGTTGAATGTAAGATAAATTCAGAAAGTCAAGTGTATGGCAGGGACAAAAGTTCTAGTATCCTAACTCAGAATTCAGAACTTGATTTAAAGAGCCAAGTAACTGCCAAAAGGGTTGATCAAGAATGTACTTTGTCGAGCACAAAGGTGAGATGTGATGGAAAAATTGACTTAGAAAGCCAATATATTCCAAGGTTAGGCCATAAAGAAATACTGGGGGCAAGCTGTTTTGCACTTCCTCCTTCCCTTCCTTCACTAAAACCTCCATCAGAATCTTGGCTTAAACGCACCTTACCTGCCATTTCCAAAAAGAACAACATGATTTCACAGTCTAATAACCTTGTTGCAAACATTTCCAAAAGGAACAAGACAAGATCACTGTATCCTAAGTGGGAAACAATTGTTAAATCTTCCAATGCACATAATGTACATCTGCAGCTCCGTAAGGTAATTTTTATTTGATAACTCTTGTTTGTGCATGTTTTGTGAGCTATACTGATCTAGGAAAGAAAATCATAAAGTCCTTCAATTTATTTTCAGGAACTGCGAACATCCATTCCAGAAGCTTGAGCTTTGTGGAGAGATGTCTTGATAATTTGACATGTATACAAAAATTTTGGTGATTTAATTAGTTTTTGCATCAGTCATCAGTGTTCCCATCCTTTTGTCCCATTTTACTTCTATTTCCTTGAGGTGTACATAACTGACACTGTGAATCACTATTGCCTTTTGTATCTTGTAAATGTAAAATGTTGTTTCAATAAAAAGTTGTATTTGTAATTTACATCAATCTTTAATTATGCTAGTTAAGCAAGTGAATCTACATAACATGGTTTGATTTTCATATTTACATATGTATCAAAATAAAACTATAAAATGAATACAATTTACCTAGAGAGTTGCACTTACACCACATACAGTAATACTGACCCATGATAAAAGTGCA
The DNA here is from genome assembly GCA_026586105.1 of Hylodesmum podocarpum. NCBI lineage: Eukaryota > Viridiplantae > Streptophyta > Magnoliopsida > Fabales > Fabaceae > Hylodesmum > Hylodesmum podocarpum. The sequence continues at coordinate 7,607,761 of JALJEV010001433.1, forward strand.
AATAATAAAGTATTGACTTCTTTGAAGATGATTAATTAATAGAACTTATTTTGACTTGTTTTTAAGTTGAACCTGGTCTTTCAATCATATTTTTTTAAAAAAATATTTAAATATCCTAAACTTTAGATCTTTTATAGAGATACTTTCAATTTTAATTTTATCATAACTAATTCTTAAACTATATTTTAATTACAAATAGATGTGAATTTTATTTTTATTCCAATCCATTTCTAAATCTTACTATATTTGCACGTAAACACTTCAATTTTAATTTCAATATAATTAATATTTACATTAGGTTATGAAAAGTTAATCTCAATCGTTGATTAATTTTATTTGTACGAATAATATTTCAAACAATAAAATCTGATAAATTTAAAATAAAAAAGTAAAATGAACATTTTCAATCATTTTTATTATTTATAAATTCATATTTTTATTATAATTTAATATATGAAAAGCGAATTATAATAGAAAAGAAAAAATGAACGAATTATTATCGATATTTAAGATAAAATAATTTAATTTTAACTTGATGGAAAATTATATGTAAAAAGGATATTTTTAAGAATAAAAAGTGATTGAAGTTCGTGGTATTTATTTATAAAATTGATAAAGTTCAAGGAAATCAATTAAAATTAAATTAAAGTTTATTATATTTATTTATAAATGAGAAAAATTTTAAATATTTATTGTAACAAAATTAAAATTAAAGATATATATATATATATATATATATATATAAATTAAAACTAAAGATACATATTTATTGAAAGGATAAAATTTAGGATACTTAAATATTTTTTGCTATTTATGCATGTCACCTCGCTTAATATATCATAATTTAGTTTCATTCAATTAGGCTAGTCAGCAACAGTGACATTTAAAATAGGAATATTTTATTTTTAATTAATACTTTTTTTAGATCTTTAAAAATAGGATTTTTAAAAAAATTTATAATTACATGTTTAGTTATAATTTAATTTTAAAAATAATAAAATAATAATACATATAGCTCGAAATCATAGAGAATTTTTACATTATTATCTACTTACAAACTATCAATAAATATTAAGAATGATTTTTTATTTGTTAATAACGTCAAGATTTTATATTGATATTAAACTCTGAAAATAATGTTTTTACAATTATTCAATACATTTTTTTTATAAAGGTGAAAAATATTTATTTACAGCAATTTATTTTTACAAATATTCTTATTTATGATACTAAATATGAAAAATTTTATTCTCATATTATTTTCTAAAAAGATATTAAATCATTCTCATATCAAATACAATTTCCTAATTAAATACTTTCATAAAGTTTTGTTAGGTGAACTTTGGTTTGTCATTATTCTGGTGGATTTCCTTCGCGACACTTGCATCACGTAAATACCACTTCTTCTTTTATTAAAAAAAAAACACTTTAATTAGTTGGACACGTTACAAAAATGTTTTAAGTACCCTAATTATAGGACACGTTACAAAAATTGTTCCGTTCTCCACCATAGAATGTTAGGATCTGAATCCCATTTTATTGTTTGACATGATTATTCATTCATATATATATATAAAGGTTAGTAATTTATCTAATACAATCTAGCTTTTACAAACTTTTTATACACCTTTAATTAATTTTCTATATAATATAAGCTCTAGAAGTTTTTGACTAAGTTATATGGTGACACTTTGAGATGATTAAGGATCACATATTCACATATATATATAAATTAAGATGCAAAGAAGTTCCCATTAATTAGGGAAACATGGTAAGAGAGTTTCTTATTACATTTGATAATAGTGGTCAAGGAGATGAACAAGTTAGGCATAATTCTGGTGTATTATATTTGTTTGGAATGATCTTTCTTTCTCTTTCGATTATAGCAACGGTCATATTTTCTTGTGGGGTTGACGATTCTTATCGGCATTATCATCCTCCTCCTCGTAGAAGAACATCTCGTGGTCTAAGTGGACTTGGTGGTGACGGTGGAGGAAGAGATAGTAGTGGAGGTGATGGTGGCGGCGGTGGAGATGGTGATGGCGGTGGTTAGATCAATTACTTGAGAAGAAAGTAATGATGAGAATAAATATATATATATATATATAGAAATTGTTAATTCACATGTAAACAAATCGATAACATACATTACATGTATGTTTTAATTCAAATTATATAAACTACTAATATCTTTCAATAATGTTCTTTAGTAATGTTCTTTTATATATGACATCGTCAAAGTTCTCACTTGATGTAAATATCCTAAGTTTTTCCAATTTTAATTAGCATTGGGTTGTTTTTTCTGTGTGCTTTTAGAAATTTTATTGATTTGTTTATTGCCATTGCACTTGATTTAAGAGGATCAATGGAAAATTTTCACGATCTGGTTAAAATTAAATCGGTTTGAATGTAATACATCTATGTTTAATATACTTGAGCCATATTTGTCTAGTGGGTTAAATTAAGAAAGATTTATATGGATTAAATTTGTTGTGCGATAAAAATCTTGTTAATATATAATATGAAAAGTATATAGATGATATGGAAGTATATATATATATATATATATATATATATATATATATATATATATATAAAATGTTTAGATACGAAGATCTTAATTTTGATAAGTATTCATATTAACTCAATTTTTTTATAAAATATATTTTCTTAAATGGTATTATTGAAAATCTTACTTCCTTCGGTGAGATTATTTATTTAATATATATAAATAAGGAATAAATTTTGATCTTTATTATAAATTAATTTATAAAATTAAATTAATTTTTTAACTCATTTTTTAAAACGATGCTAAAATCTATCTAAAATTATTTGTTGAATAAATAAACTGGACCAATTATTGTTTAGTCCTTAGTACTCTAAATATCTAATTATTAATATCAGAAGATATATTACAAAACTCATATCACATTATTTAATGATATGATTTATTTAATTTATATAAATCGTCTTATAAATTGATTTCACGAAAATAATTAAATCCTTAATGCATGTTTCTAAAATATATGACTAAAATCAAAGTATCTCTCTACAAGTGAATTATAAAAAAAATTTCGTAAATTTTGTCACCATTTTATTAACTTTATCATGTATCATGTGAAATTTGTTGAGAAACTTTATATTGATGGAGGTGTATTCTAGAAGGTTATTTCTATTCTTTCGTGTAAATTTTAGTGAGCAACTCGATTTGGCCACTTAAAATCTTGACGATACATCACATTAGTATAATACACATAGTTGATGTCGATGAAAAACATAAATATTTTTTTAATAGAAGTGTCATAGTTAATGTGACAATAAATTAAGGTTGTGTAAGAGAAGAAAAAAGCAGAAGCATGAGCGTGAAGGTGTTGTGGCGTGAGAAAATAAATAAATTGAGAAAATGTTTCGTAACGTAGTTATACCGTTTGATCCTGTTATTTTTTTTTAAGTTATTAATAAATAAGAGTTTAAATAAATATTTATAATAAGAGCAAAATTATAAGAAAAACGTGACAGTTAAAAAATATTAATATTTATAATGTATATATTCAAATATTTAGCTAAATTTTTAACTTGAAAAGGAATTTTTAAGAGCAAAAAATTGAAAAGTTAATAAATATTTTATACTCAATTTTTTAATTTCTTACTTTTAACTTGAACTTATTAGTAGCTTTTAAGCCCAAAAAGCCAGAGTATACCTTAATAAGCAGTGAGATGTAATGTTATCTCTCACCATTCTATTTTCCTTTTCTAAAATGTTATTCAGTGTCAAGATTTAGAACCTTAAGTTAATTAGTTGGGTTACTTTTTTAAAAATTAAAAATAAATATTATGATTATGCATATAAACATAAAGATATAAATGTTAAAAATGACTCCTTTTTTTAATATTTTATATATATGGAGACCAGACCAAAATTGACTGTCAAATTAAAATCCTTGATTAAAAATAATAAACATATCTGGAGAATAAGAAATTTAGGATAATGAATTAAAATCTACAAAAAAATAGAGTGGGAAACATACAAAAGTTCAAGAAATTTATTTGTAATTATGGAACTTATTTTCTTAAAATATAGTATTTGAAAACAAAGGAAAAAAATACACAAAAAAGTGTACTATTAAAAGAGGGAGAATGTAACAATCACCTCAGCTGATATATATATATATATATATATATATATATATATATATATATATATATATATATATATATCCCAAAACAACTTGTAAATACCCTCACACATTTATATCTCTACGTATGATAATTTTTTATTATTTAAAAAATGTCCCAATTAACTTATGGTTCTAAATCTTGTTACTAAATAACATTTTAGATAAGGAAAATAAAATGGTGAGAGAAATTACTTAATTCTTACCATTTTTAGAGACCAAACTAAAATAATAATCTAGTGGAACGATAAAAACAAGGAAAGACAATGGCAGTCACAAGATATATGAGGGGCTAGCTTGTGTTAGTTGACCTACTACATATTATCGTCGGTTATTTAATTTTTATTAAAGCCAAGTAAAATAACATCATTCAAAACTTTAATTTATTATTATACGTACGTGGCATGCTTCATATAAACGCCAACTTTCTAGATAACAATACCCGTGGTTTCAATTATCTATTTTTATTTAAATTTAATATTTTTTATGGTTATGTTTGAAGGAGAAAAAACAAAGAGTGTAGCATGTTTGTGAATATTTCTCACTCGATAAATAAGAGGCTAGAGAAGATAGGTGTTAGAAGTTGGAGCAGAGAAAGATGGACGGAGAATTCTCCCTCATAGATGGTGATCACCATCTCGCGTTCGGTTCAAAGGTCTTGCATTTGTTTGGGATGATCCTTATATCCCTCTCAATTATATCAATGGTCGTATTTTCTTGTGGTCATCACGATGACGAAAATTCCAATACATCTCAAAGAGGTGGAGATGAGTGTAGTGGTGGAGATGACTGTGGTGACTAAATGTATACATGAAATATTATATTAAGAATTCCTTCATGCCTATTTTTAGTAAAAAATGGTTTAGAACTCTTTTTTCTTTGTTTTACTTTATTGATATTCATGGTATCTTGCATAAAAGATGAAAGTTATCTTTTCATATATATATATATATATATATATATGAGTGAGTTATGAAAATATAATCACTAATTACTAGACAATATAAAACTTTCCAACTATACTAATCAATGAAATAATATATTAATTGATACATAAATATAATCACTAATTCAAATATTTCATTGAATCAATTAATAAATGGATTCAATTTGTCCTGCTGCTCCTAGACCAATTTTCATTTTGTTCAATTTTTTTTTTCATAAACTAAACTTGTCAATAACTATCCTTCTTACCCATTTTTCATATTGATTATATTTTTTAATTTCCCGTTTTATTTTAGTATGAGATAAATAGTATTTTGAGTGTCTAAGATTTATTTATTTTTTTGCTAATTATTTATGCCCTCGGGAGTTACGTAGTAAATTTACAATTAATTCTTCATTATTTGGGTTGTATTGTCTTGATGGCAAAATGGGAATCATGATGCTATTTTCTGTATATTAAAAAGAAAGGATATTTGTAAAGTTATTATAAGCTTACATAACTTACCACTCAGATGTAACAACTTTAAAGGTGATGCATTAGTCATGCTGTAAGATTAAGTTTTTCACCACTCTTTACAAGCAAATATCTGGACCTAATATTTTTTTTTTTTAAAAGACTAATCTTTAAAAAAAAAAAAAAAAAAAAAAAGAAGAAGAGGATTCTGTTTCTTCATTTTTCCCATTTTACTGAACCTTGATAGAGATTTCAATTTTACTAAACTTTAAAGAAAATGATATTGTATCATTATAAATTAATGGTGGCTCTTCTAGGGTTAGAGCTTCTATTGAGTAAATGGTGTAGCATTCAATTCAAATTAAATAACATTAATACATAATATTCTCACTAATTCTTACGTAGTAAAACAACATAAAAAGTCAAATAACTAAGATTACTTATTTGTTTGAATACCAAGTAAATGTCCATGCATGCATGTGTGATTCGTTAAGACAAGTACTTAAAAGATCTCACTCCTATGCTCTATTTGACAAAGTTAGATCCTAATAAGTACTCAGCCCAAACGACTCATTGGTGCATAATTTTGAAAACAAAAACTCTCAACATGACTATTGTCTTTATGCTTTTCACTACGTTGTGCATGTTGTGTTGTTGAATTTGAAGATGAGGAAGTGAACAACGAAAGGGAGAGTCTCGTATTAATTTCTTGTTCACTTTCTTGATCTTTGTTCATCTGGTGGTCCCTAACATTTCTTGAATCTTGACTTAGTTTTAGCTCCAAGAAACTAGGTGACCCTTTCTTCTCATTCAACCTTTCTAAATTATCTTTGATGTGACCTTGCTTTGATACTTGAACCTGATTTATAAATTCTGGCATTCGATTTTTCACTCCATGAACCTACAATTCCGAAAGGAACAGTTACCTTAGCTAGGTTTATTAAACGTGAACTAAATCACTATTGTTTAAAAAAATTTATTACATAAAAAGCAATAGATAAGTTTATGTTGAGAAAAAATAGATTAAGAAATTACATTTGTTTGATTAGCATAAGGATATCTTATATAATTTATTTATTTGTTTCCATTTTTTCCTATTCATTAATAAGCAAAAAGAAAATTCTCCACTTTCTCCCCTAGCTATTTCCATCCATCCAAATAACATTTTTATTTTTATTATATTCCTCTTATATTTGTATCATTCTTATATTTTATTCCTATTTGTTTCATTTTAATTACTTCTAATCCAAATAAATCATTAATATGTCAAACTTAACTAACCGAATAAATGTAAGCAATAATATATAATTGAAAATCTTTTTGTGCAAACCATCATCAAGAATACACATGAATTTATTTCATTAGTAAATATAAAATTAAAGAAAAAAGTATGAAGGTTTCTTAAAGAAACAAACAATAGTTTGGATGAAGCCACGTTTGTAATTGTGCAAACAAATTAGCTGTTATATATATAATCAATAAGTTGTATTGAAACCCAATTATCCGCTTGAAATCAAAATTATTTTTTATTTGTTAGAATAAAAAATAAATGCTAATAAATTTATAACAATCATGCATCCTATAAATCTTGACTCAAATTAAAATTGTTTTACTCAGCTATTCTTCATGATCAGGCAAATCAAAGAATATCAATTATCTACGGCAGGTAAACATGTGAAAAATTTAGCAGTTTTATTACCTCAGCATCAAACTTGGCGTGACCAGTGAAGTTAGAACTGCAGGAATGACGTTGATACTGATAATTATACAAATGTTTGTCCCACACTGAACTTGATCTTATCATCATGTGATTATTGAAAGGCCCTGTCGGGCTTAATCTACACAGAGTAACATATTAAAGATAATGTCAAAATTTTATCTATCTATTAAAAAAAAAATTTGGTAGACAACTTTAATACATAACAACTAAATAACTAGTTATAAAATATGAAAATATATATATATATATATATATATATATATATTAATTACGTATTGCAACTGACTATAAATACAAAGTAAAATTGATGTCTTAACTCGTATGTATTATAATAAATGTTAATTTCCCCAATGCCTAGTTTTATTTCTATACCTTGAAGAGCCATTAGCACTCATTTCATAAGGTGATTGTTCCATAAGCAGAGATGATGGAAAATAGTTTCTGTTATCAATCCCAAATCGTGGGGCATGAAGTCTTCCGTAAAAATCAAACATGTTATGTCTTCCTTGCGTTGCCCTATTTTGGGATAAAACTGAAATAAAGCACAGTGAATAATCATGAATAATGTTATGTAAACCCTTAGAATTAGAAACATGAAATAAGCACACCAGCTGGTGCAATTAATATATGAGCTTAAAACATGGTTTTAAGCTAGGTTGTGAGAAATTTACCTTGGCCAGACTCATCAAGCTTTTTACTTCGGTACATCTGAATTCCAAAAATATAATTAAGGTGTTAATCGTAGGTAGAATTAAAAAAGTAAAGAAATAAATACTAACTAGTCTCCTTAGAATACTAGTTAAAGAACTGAAGTGAGAGAGATTTTTATCAGAATGTGTAAAATTATGCTGCTCAAAACTTTCTTTTATGTTTCTTAACCATTGTGTTCAGGGCACATGTTAGCGAGACCGAAAAAAAAAAAAAAGTAGAAAATTGACAAATTAAAACCCATGAAGTGTGGTAGTATATCTGAGCTTCTATATAAGATCATACCTGCAAATGGCTCTTTACATGTGCAATACTAAGTCCTCTCACATTCATCAACTGGAGAACCAACTTAGGCGTTGCTCCTGTACCCAATATTATCAGTGAAAACGTACGTAAGGCTCCAAAATAAGAAAAATCTAGCTCATTAGCTAGGGAATGGATTCATTTTTTGAGGAATTATGTCTTATTTTTTCAAATTATTATTCCTTCAGAAATTAAAAAGACTATTTTCCAAAATAAATTAAACTAAACATGTTCCTAATTGATCCATGTAGTCAGGTATAAAATTCATCTAAACTGATCCAATGAAAAGTGTTCAATACATATGTCCAATATACACAAGGGAAAAAGGAAAAGAGAAAATTGTAGATTAAACAAGAATCTGGCTAATCAATGCTTAAAAGGAAAAAATATTTAAATATAAATTATAGATAAATGTTAAAAAAATTGAGAGAAGTATAACTTTACGTATTTTAACAAAAAAAAAAATTGTTACTTTTTTAAACAATATCTTATCAAGGACATTGGTAGCATTTTTCATCTAATAAATATAAATAAGAAGAGATGAATAAAAGAAATTTGAGAGATATCAAATAAGTGTTTACATTGTAATATGTGTTCATATATCATTATTCAAATTGACAAAAGAGAAGTAAAAAGTTTATAGGGTTGAAGAGTTTACACTTACTTTCCTGTCCTCCAAGCCTCTCAACAGCATGCACAAAAGCTAAATGAAGATCAGGAGTCCAACGGAGCCTTGGCATTTTAGACCTCACATATTGTCTAACCGTGTTTGCACGCTCTTTCACTTCTTCACTAGAGTTATTATTACTACTCACATTACCTTCTTGAGATGATGATATCTCATTGTTACTTATCAGTTCATCACTAGTGCTATCATCTCCATCCTCCACAGCTTCTTCATTCAAGTCTAAGAATGAACGTTTTCTAAGACTCGGAGAAGAGGGTTTGATGCTACTTTCACTCTTGTCTTCTTCAGATATGCAAATTCTCTCATCCATTTCTATTAAAGTATATAATTGATTCTTCTAAATTTTGCTTTTCTCCTGCAGATAGTGAAGGTCATTTAGACAAGAAAAACACAACTATACAAGTATATGTTGAAATAACCAATGATGTGTTATGTTGCATATGTGGGCAAAAATTAATGTATTTTAATTAGTTGTACTGATTTTTGAAGACACTATATATGATGCTTTTGAAGGATTCTTTGTCTTCTTACATTTCTACCATAAATTTATTGCAAGTCTTTGATTGTTCCTAGGTCTTGGAATTCCACACCAATACATAACCTACAATTGAAATTTGTGACATGTACATAGAAAAGCGCATCACCTAGAATATACCTATACCTATCAATGTGTAATTAGTGTAGTACGTGATCTATACAGTTTGAGTTTTAATTCTTACTAGTTTGTTTGCACTTAAGCCTTCTTTCTAAATTTTTTATTTTTTTAATGTACATATATATGAGCTCCTTTTTTGCTTGTTTTTCTTTTTGTTTGGAAATTAAGGGTAAGGCTCACATTTGAACTCACACGATTAACTACATGGATAAGAATTAATTTTGAAATCAAATTATGTCCTTTCTAAATTCAAGTGTTATAGAAGGATGAGATCCAACTTATAAAACCAAGAAAAGTCAAGAGTACATGAAGCCAAATAGAATTAATGGTTATATTCCTAAAAAAACAGTAAGTAAATGTTGTATCATTCTAAAAGTTTAAAAAACATGTAGATGGGAAGACTAAAACCTTTGAATTGTTCATAAGATGCAAAAAGAGAAAGATAGAGATAAAGATGAAAGTAGTTTTGTGCAAACCATTGATTGGTGATGATGAAGCTTAACAACAACCTTCAAGTATCCCTTCCAAGTCCAACCAAACAAAACCAGCAAAGATGATTGAACAGAAGCCAAAGCTAGCTTGTTTCCAAGATCCAACTAAGCCAATTTCTTTGGAGACCCCTAAATCAATTTTGCAACTGATCAAAACCAGAAGAGGGTGATTCAAGATGTTGCAAGCTAGAGAAGTACTATTTAAACCCTTCAGTGTTTATAGATCCAATATGTTGATGAAAGGAAACCCTATATACGTGCACAGAGAGATTACTTCTATGTAAGGTTCCTTTCTGGATTAAGAAGCTCAAGGTGCATTATTAGCAAGTGGGAGTACTGGTTGAAAAGTAAGGAAAATTAAGCCTAAAATACCATTAGTCATAGCACATCAAATCAAATATTCTCAGCAATTAGAATATTCAAATATAATATTAAAATATTTTACATGAAGAAGACGATGGTCGGACAAAACCACTTGTGTAATTTCTGACTTTAATATTTTTACATTTTGATTTTAAAAGCAAGTAGCTATAGCCAGAGCTAATAACATGTCTACAAGATCAAAGGCACACATATGACCCCTATTTTGGACTATTGGGAATCATGTGATTTTTTTTAACATTTTAATTTTTCCAATTTTTCTTTTGACAGGTTGTGTCCCTGTGCCTCTCTTCCAATTTTGCCTAGCTACCTCCCGTGACAATCTTTACTATTAATGTCATTAGTTGACCTCTGTTGCTGACAATTACTATTTATTTTTTATTTTGTAAAAATAAAAATATTCTTAGGTTAACATATATATCAATTTTGAAGGCGTACGTATATATTGACCAAAATTTATGATTCTGTGCTCTAGTCTTCGAACACAAATATCTTAAATTCCTTTTCAATTCTTGTAATTAATTACTTTCATTCTTTCGCCTGAACCTACCCATTTCCTTACCTTGGTCAAAATTGTTTTAGATATTGTAGTGTTACATAACTTATTAGGTTGGTTTTAATTTTTAACTAGCCCTTTAAATAAAATGTGATTAGTACAAAGCATGTACCTGGAGGTAATTATTAAACACATTATAACCAACCGATCGAGAAATTCTATACGAATATATATGAAGTATAATTAGTACCAAAGTTCCTATAAAAAAAATTTCTATATATTATTCCTATATATATATATTGGTCTATGATACTGATGAAGACACAACCACCTAAAGTGGCTGACTTGAAAAACAATGATGTCTTAGACTTTTCAAAGTTTGTCTTGGTAAGCTATGTCCATTTTTCTTCATGTTTTTTCGTCTCTTTTCTAGTGGGAAAAGTAGAACTCCAAGCAAACCCTATACTAATATATAATGGACTTCAAATCCCAAAGTGTAAAATAGTCAAATATATATGATCTGCAACCTCGAAAAGTTAATGTCAGTATGTCTTACTATTAATAATGGAGACACTGGCAATGATAGGGGTAAAGAAATGTAGAGGCAAAAGTGTTTGTCTTATATGCTTCTTATATCTCGAAAACTAACTTTGAACGCTTGTATGCCCAAGAAATTTTGTAAATATATACATTCTTATATTTAAATATCAATTGTTTATAAAAATATGAACTAATAATATAAATAGAAATTTTCTTTCCTTGGTCCAATCAATAACAATTTATCATTTATATCAATTCTGAAGAATTGGTTAAATAAGTCTCATGTATAATTGGTCACATGTTTGAATCTTACTATTTTTTTAAAGATAAAATCATCTTAAGTCTTCTATAATTGTTTTTTTAGTTTAGAAATTAGGGTTTCTAAATTCATTGCTTTCAACAATTATATTCTACTAAAATTAAATTCATTGCATTTACATAAACTACTTAAAAATTATGACATTTTAAATATAATAAATAATCTTATAAACTAATTTTATAGAGTTAAATTAAATTAATAATTCACATTTCTACTCTGCTATATATAATAATTTATTCTAAGATTATTTGTTATTATTGATAATATCAAATCACTCATTATATGGCCGATATCATACATCTATTCTTTACGTTGCAAAGAAGTGTGTTGAATATATATATATATATATATATATATATATATATATATATAAACATAAAAGAATTTGTTGGCAAACATGTATTTAAAATTGTTGGGAAGAGAATACGGTAAAAAGATAGAAGATGATACATGCATGGTAAATACAACAATAATGTTGTGTGTCATATTTGATATTCCCTCATATTGTCTCATTTATGGATCGTCTTCCCTATTGTCCAAGGATTTACTTTCTCGAGCATCTTAGAGAGAATTTGAGCCACTTGTCATGAGATCGTGGAGATTATATATTTATTCAATTCCTTGTAGAGTGTAGGTCCCAATGAGGAATCATTTTCAAGGATTAGGTTTTGGCTACAAGACACCCAATTTTGACTATATAGATTAGTATGAAAACAATTTTACGTGTGTTGGAGGGCTCAGAGGGAGAGAGAAACTTAATGAAGACAAATATTCGAAGGATTAAACAAATTGATTGGATTGGAAAGACTATAGAGGAGAGAAGAAATGGATTCTCGTGCGGATTAATTACAAGAAAATAAGGGAATTCTCCTAGCTCTACGTACCGACTTATACAAAACTTTCTTGTTTGTCATTTTCTGTGCATGGGAGTTGACATGTTCTATATTTTAGGAACACTTGCAGAGAAGCAAAGAATCTTTCTCAGAATTACAGGTTTTATTATATGATAACATCTTTTGCCCGTTGGCAAAGGTCTACCATGCACCTAATTTAATTGTTAATTTTGAATATGTATAAAATTCATTCAATTTGCTAGGTCTATTTCACTCACTTTATACATATAAATTTTATATTTCTAATTAGTAGTGAAGTCGTTTTCCTCCCTTATTATTCCTTCATAGTTTACATGTTTATTTTTTATAGCTGCTGTGAGTTCTTACTAGCTAGGAATGAAAGTAGATGGACATGATGATAACAAAGTTTGAATAGAAGGGTATCTGAACCCATTTATATGGGTATCTACTGCGCCACCACAAAATAACCACATAAAATTCATATATACTTACTTCGTAAGTTTGACTGAAGGAAGAAAAATCTTAAATGTGACTAAATTTAGAATTAAGTAATTGATATAATATATAATAAATTTTAAACTTGCGAACAAGTTTTCATGGTTACTATAGATCAAACCTAAATTCTAAGATGATATTAGTATCAATTCGAATCAAATCGTTATTAGGCTATCCATCAATACGTCTTCCTAAAATACTTTATATAAATAAGATGCTACACTTATCTAAAGTAATCTATGGAATCATCTTTTATCTAATTGTCATTGGATTACTCACAAATCTGAAGAAATTTTTAGTTGTCTTAAGAAATCTTCTCATGCTAAATTTGTTCACGCGAGAAAATTAAAATAGCTTAAACAAAACATTCTAAACAAGACAAAAATGAACATAAAACCTATTTTTGTAGGTTTTGTCTACAAGATTAATATGTCTGCATCTTTGTCTACTAAATAGGAATGCCTAGTGCCGAGGATATTTAATATTTAAACAGTTACTCTTTGGTAGTAATGCATGTTACCTAGATGTTCGAGTTTTGTTTAAGAAAACGCTGGCCCTTTTACGTAATTTGACATTCAAGTTTGCAAAAGAGGGTGCTTTTGAAAAAAAAAAATTATCAGAATGGTGTGAATCGTAAATGACATGCAATTTACGTTTTCCAAAAATTTTAAATGTGGTGATGATTATGTGATTTTTGTATGAAATTTTGTCGGCCCTCAAATGTACTAAAATGGTGTAATGAAAATGTCAATACTAGAATCGTACATCGACCCACGTTTTTTTGTAACCAAAATAATGAATGCCTAAATCGCACATTGCTAGCGATTTAATCTATTGTCATATCTCAGTGACTAGGGCGTTCAACGTCGTAAGTATCGTATTAACCCATAAACATAATAAGGTGTAAGTATCTTATTACTCTGTTTAACTATATACTATGAGTTCTACGCCTCTTCCACTAGGTAGCCTTTAATTGTCATTTTCGTAAGTACACTATGGCTCTCACTTTTATATTCCTTATACACACTATTTCTATCAAACTAATTAGGTCTTAGGTTTTCTCCGTCAAAATGCAAAATATTTTTATAATTGCAAACAAATGCAAATGGATTTAATATTAATCCTAGCCATAATGAGAATTTTCTGACCTGCGCCCATGAACCAAACTCAAATTTTCTTCACCTTAATAGTCAGAATGCAGCTAATAATATATCATATGACTTAAGAGCATATTCCAATTATATGTTGCAATAAAAATATAAATGCAACCACTACCCTAAATAATATATACACGTAGACCAAATATTCCTCTAAACATGGGTAGACTTAATCAAAGATATACCAAGCAAGAATATTAACTTTTTGAAAAAAAAAAAACAGAAATTAGAATATATATATATATATATATATATATATATATATATATATATATATATATCCTAATTTAAAGTATGAGTAACTTATTGAAGCACTTGTATTAATATAAAGTATGTGTGTATTATTAATAAATGTTAGTAGAGACACACTTTTTTTTTTTAAGGTGTTCATTGTACCGTCTATTACTCACTATTTATCTTGTTTTAGTTGAATAATGTTACCTGAACACTGAGATATAAATCAACTAGTCTTTAAAATATATCAAGTATTATGTTTTTAGTTATTGTTTAAAGATTTGAAGTTTTTTTAAAATATAAAAAATTATATAGTCTTATCAACATATAGTTAATTTACATGAGAACAGCACAGTATCATCCATTTATGAATGGCACCATAAAATTTACCAATTTTAACATAGAAACTAAATATTATCTTAAATTATGTTAATCTATAACTTTAGAACGCACTGGTTAAAAAAAAATTAGTGTAATTTAACAAACTAATATATATACATATATATATATATATGGCATGTTCTGGATGGATCAAGTATCTGATTACACAGTGGAAGAATTTTGGCTGTTACTGAAGTTAGTAGTATGTGAGATTGGATTTGTGATAAAATAATAATGCATGCAAAGATTCTAGGTCGTTTAAAGGTCTAAGTGCTTTCTCTCGCGTGGGTGTGTTTGCATATATAATGCCTACCTTCGCGGCGACTCTTTCGCCAACGCAAATAGAAACCTTGATAACAAAAATTATTATGACACAGATAGAGACACAAAGATAGAGAATAATGCCATGCTGTGTAGTTGTACTATAGAGAGAAAGAGATCATAATTGATCACATGCCCATGTTTTGCGGAGGGTTTGAGTTAAACTTTGCAACCATTTTGGCTACTAGTTGATTTGGCTTCTAAAAAACAAGCTGTAGAGTTGGTGCTATTACTCATATGGATGCTGGCTTGTGCTATGTGTGGTTTTGCAACTTCATTTCTTTATTACAAGTCAGAATCTCAAGAAATTCCGTCCCTGGAAATTAAATAATTGTGGTCTAGCTAGCTGGTTTAGGATAAATTATTTTGATTGTGTGAATCGGAGAAGGAATTTGACTAATAGTCCATCTACCTATATTTCTACAGTTTCGGATGGTTACAAAACTTATATATGCATTAGTTTGTTTCATGTTTTATAAAATCTATTATTAGAAATATGAGTTAGAATGGTCGGATATTCCTAATCCTGATATATAAGATATATAAACGGGAAATAATTCTTATTTTATAAATTAATTTATAGGATTAAGTTAAACTTTAATTTATATATATCAAAATTTATCTTATAATTAATCTATTTATTAAAAATTGTTAATTGTTGTGGATTAATATTGAATCCGTTTATTTACCATTAATAGAGGAGATATCATATATATTTTATATATAAGTCATATAAAACATATTCTCAAACATTACTTACTCTTAAAAATTTACATTATATACAATTTTGTTCCCTCTATCTAATGTAAACTGGTAGTGATGGTGTATTTTGATAGAAATGAAAATTATCTTTGATTTTCACCTTATTTTTTTATTCTTTTAAATTCAAAAAATAAAAACATTTTAAAATGAAAAATATTTACCATAGAAATAACGTTCTCACAGGACTAATATATTCCCAAAATATCATTTCTAAAATATCAAATAATACGAGAAATAAAAGCCCTTTCACTTTTCATTCTACCCTCTTGCTTCTTTTACGAGAAAATCGTTGAGCTCCTTTAATTTTTTCTTAAAAACAATTGAACGAGACTCACTTTAACTGTAAGTTAAATAGGTTCAAATTGAGTTCACAGTTTAAAAAAATATATATAAATTATTGAAATAAAATCTTTTATATGACCATTGTTTTTAGGATATAAGGAGGGTGAGTAATCAAAAACTCTCGTGGATTTAATATTCATTTTAGTTTCAATTTCATTTTTTTATGAATTTGTTATATGAATGGTGTTGTTTTCTCTCATTTAATTTGAATAGTGTATTTTAGTAAAAAAATTCATATTGATTGAAACTTAAACGTAGATAAAATGTTGTATTTATTTCTTTCGATACAAGGTTATTAATACAATTTTTCTATAAAAAAATATTATAAATTTTATTTTTTATTTTTACAAATTTTTTTAATTTGACGAGTCAACCCACCCAACGTATCCACCTTATAATGGGTTAATTCAGATTAGCCCATTTTATTAACACTCCCAGTCACTATCAATGTTGAGACATTAGCGGACGTTTAAAAATTATACTAAAATTACGTATTTTTAATTGATGAACTAAAATCATAAAATTTAAATATGTGAACTAAAACTGTAAATTTTTTAAAATTAGGAGACTAAAATTGCAAAATTAAAAATTGTGATCGAAATTGAATGTTGAAAATAATAGGAGAATAGAAATTGAAGAATAAAAAATTAAAATGATTAAAATTATGAATTGAAAGTGACAGCGAGTTAAAAGTGCAGTTTAGTCAAGAGTAAAATTCTTTGAAAAATTATCACCACCACGTATATGATTATTTTTAATATATAAAAAATGTTAAAAAAACATAAAAAAATTGTTACTCATTATTTTTAGTAATTTTTTAGCAAATATTATATCTAACCATATCATAAGATATTATTGGTAATATTATTTTACATCTTTAATAATATTTTTTATTTAATAAATATCAGTAAAGATAGTATACAATAATACTTTTCCAAATGTTCCTAAACATTAATAAGCTAATAGTTTATAACGAGTTTCATTATTTAAAAATAAGATAATTAATATGCTTGTTTATGTAATGATATGTGAAAAATGTGTTTTTAGGTCCTGCAGTTTCAGTTAAATATGGTTCGCACCACTCTAATTTCATATTAATAAATTTATTTCTCAATCTTTATTCTTTTAAAAACACATGGATTTATTTCATGGGAAATTTAAAAAAAAAATCATAATAAATTCTTAATAATGTTGAAAGACAAAATTTATGTATTTTTAAAAATTTGAAGACTAAATTCATTAATATAAAAATATAAAAACCATGATCATGTTGGATCAAAAGTAATAGCTAACAACTAAATACATATTCCCCTTAATTTTTTATATATTATTTATATCTTTAGTATAACACACATAAAAATATACTAATATTTGAAATTATAAATATATAAATAAAATCTTAAAATTGAATTTGGTTAATTATATTAATTCGTGTCGTTACTTAACTATTGACTATAGTTTTTTTGGTAAACCAAAAATAACAAACAAGACACTAAATATGTAACGTGATATGTTATTTACTACTTTAACAGTTAAGTGTACTGACAAGTGATGTGATTTCTTAGTCACAGACGTATTAATTGAGATTAAATGAGGATTTCAATTTATTTTTTTTTATGATTCGAAAGTAATTATAGTTATAAATTCAAAAATTAAAATGATATTAACTTATTGGTAAAAACTTTGTTCCTATTTTCTTATTGTTGCCCCCTCCCTTTTCCTTTCTTTTTCTTCATTCACATTTGGAAATCCTACATATACACGCTATGAAGAAAATGGAGAAATCTTCCCAGGATCACCACCATTGGGTGCATGGCAATCCCAAGGTTTATGTCAAGATACAATAGCTCAAGTTAAGACAGTGTTTGACCACACAGAAAAGACCCAATATAAGTACTAGTTATACAACTAAAAAAAATCAATATACCACATCCTGATTTTGATCTTTTCTTTTTTAATATGTAGAAACCTTTTTGTGCTTACATTTCTTTGTTGTACTGACTTCACACTTGTGATTTCTTTTTTTTATTATTCATGTTATAATAAATATATATATTTGGCTATAAAATACAAAAATTTGGCTAAAGTAAACATGCTTTATTGTCAGTATAAATTTTTTATATTGGTCACATTTAGAAATGTAGTCATACTTAAAGGAAAATACACAACCAACAATTGGGCCCAAACTGTAAACTTTGTTTTTGAAACAGCTAAGAAAGCAAGCAAAATTTACAAGAAGCAAATCATGATCATTGTGGCATTTCAGACCTATTATTACTTTCCATACAGCCTCTAGCCTTATCAATTAGGCACGCCTATATATGTGCAAAACAAAACACATTGAAAAGAAGCAAGGATGAAACAAAATTGATATATATTGTACCTTATTCTCAACGAGAAACAAACAAAATTTAATAAGCCCACTCATCATGATTGAGGTCCTTCTTGAAATTCCGTAACTAATCTACTGGATTTAGGTGAGGTCTGTGACTCAAGAGAAACTACAATAGTGCATTGTTATGTACAAACCAAATGCCTAACAAAGAATAAAATCATTGTATTGGCTTTTCGACAATTCGTTCCACAATTCCCTTTGTTGTAACCTAATGATGAAAAGCCAGATTCTTTTCTAAGGTAAAATACATGAAACAACAAAAATTTCAAGTTCTAATGACAGGACCCTTGTAAATCCCTCTCCGTATCACGAAATCATCAGGTGGTTGAAATTCTTCTAACCAGGTTACATCAGAAACTGTAACTCCATTTGACTGAAAGTTACCTGAAATTGAAATGAATGTTGACAAAACACAACATTTTTTATAGAAACCATCAATTACTTGGGACACAAGGCACAAAGGAACCTGCAATGGATATAAAGAGGTGATTACCTGGAAGATCTTTCCTCTGCGATTCGCGGAAATAAGTGCAGTGTCTTTCATGTTCTGAGGAATAAGGGGGAGACAATACATCAAAGATTGCACATGGAGTTATTGCCCTAAAACAATGTATGTTCCCCCCTAGGGTAGGATAAAGAACTGTTGTTGGAGTTGGTGCCGTCATGTCAGTATCCTTGACCAGTGTCGCGGCTCTAGCTGCAAAGAACAAATTGGTTGAGGGCAGGAAAACCAATTTAATTCATGTGCAAAAGAGATATTTTGTAAAATATAATTCAGGGTTCTATCCTATTTTTGATGCCATGCCAAATATATTGAGGTTTTAATTAAAATATTGGTAACACTCAAAACTCTGCCCAGAAGCCTGACACAAGTTGAATGTCGTAGGACCAGAAATGGTTTCTAAATAAACCTACTCCAATAAGTTATGTTCAACTTTTTAAAAACAGTTCACAACTGCAACATCAGCCACAATGTCAAGTTTTTTCTACAGTACCAAAGAACATGAGGAAACCCAACTGCAGTTTAAAACTGTGGTTATGTTCTTTGAAATATAAAATGATGTTAAGAAGACAACATTATAAAAAAATTGGCTTTATAAAAGGAGACCAATCATGAAAGAGAATGATGATAAACAAGATTATAAGATAATAAAAATCTTTAATTTTCATAGCAATGAAAGTATAAACAAATAAAGACTAAATGTGTGCTTTCGTAGATCAGACAACTGAAGTCAACAACTTTGTTTCTAAAATATATCTAGAATTTAGGTACCATGGCCAGGTCAAACTAAAATAATAAAGAACCAAAAAATCCTCTGCACCAGGGTTTTCCTATTCCAAAGGAGTATGATCAATAAAATTCTTTATCTTTATTTTATTATTCCTGTTCACTAGAACAATATCAATCAACTGGTATCAGAGCTTCAATTTTGGAGCTGAGTTTACAGAATTTCAGCAATGGTTCGAAGTTCCAACATTTGATGGAGAGAAGGTTTGCTAATGGTTGACAAACATTGAGCAGTATTTCAATGCCACTAGAACACCCAAGGCAAAGAAGTTATCAAGGGCTCTGAGAAGTGGTGCTCTCAATTGATGGCTTTGGTAGAAATGGCACAACCAGAATATAACTTGGTGGACCTTTGAGAAGGTGGTGCTCAGGTCATTCCAACCCAAATATGCCTTGGATCTAGCAGGTTTGCCCAAGATGAGGATCAGGGATCTTAAATGCAAGAAAATAGAAGAGAAGAACCAAAACAGTGGCAGCGAAGAAGGAACTGATAACATGGAAGCAAAAAAGTGAGAGGAACAAACATTACAAAAGATAAGGCAGAAGAAAAGCCTAATAAAAGGCAGGGGACAGAGGAAAATAGAGCACTAAATATGGGTGATGATAACCACCTTCTGGGTTGCAAAATGGAGAATCAAACATAGTTTCATTTGGGTCAGGATTAAAATTACAAGAGTTTCCTAAATGCTTTCACCTAATGGACTATGTCATGACCACTAAAATGAATTCTCTGCTAGCTTGTAAGGTAAGGACTACGGAAACCTTATAAGGACTACATTGGACATATCTCTAGTCAATGTAGAATCACAACACACCTCACACACAACTGGCATAGGAATCAACATCTAGAGTGTAGAAAAATGTGGGTCAATAACAACACCCCTTCACGGCTGAGAATAGACATCTAGAGCATAGACAAGTGAATGTCTCAAATGTATCAAGGAAAGGCTCTAATATTGTCTTAGAGTTTGTGAGAGCCTAATTCATATAGTATTATAATGGGATCTTGGGGGTCAAAGTAGGTAATTATGATACGATTTAAATCTCATTATGATACTATATGAATTAGAAAAATTCTAGAACAATGTTTATTAGAAGTTCAAGCTCTGATGTGCCCATAAAAGGCCCAGGTATAAGTAAAATGAGATACAAGAGGACATTCCTTGCTTTGTGGTGAATGTAGAATTTATTCCTAGTATCATATAGGTTGTCAGCCAGAATTATACCTATCATCTCTTGGATTCTTTTTGATAATCCATCCTACACCAAAGGGCATTTGCATGCAATATTGAATTCTTTGTAGCTTATCTGTTGAGGTATTGATGTATAGCCTTGGTCATCCCCTATGAGACAACATTAAAATGGAATAACTTGTGTACTTATGGAAAGTTCAGTTCTCCTCAATTAGAATACATACTTTCTAGTTTCTATTGACATGTACTACTTGACACAAGAGCAATAGTTCTCACAAAGAAACATTGTGAAATACAAAATCTCATAAACTCACCTGTCTAAATTTGAATAGCACAATATTAGGCTGCTGTTACAGGTATAAGGCTCCACCTATCCCAGTAACATATTGATCACAAATTAGGGTATATAAGTAAATAAGACAAACTCACTCCCACTCTCTTGTAAAGTTTGGTGATTAAAGACCTAAAGTCGGTGTTACACTAGCATATGAAGAAAACCTAAAAGCCGTGTCTCTTGATCACTAAATCAGGGCACATAAGTTAAATAAACAAACTGCCATCCTCTTGCAAAGTTTAGCAATAAAAGAACTAAAGCTAGAGTTTCACAGGCACATGGAGAAAACCTTAAATCCATGCCTGTGAGGCTGTGACATGGAAGTTCTGCTGTTTCATGTTTTGCTGATTAGCGTTAATTTTTATGAGTAGAAAGGCCTTTTATTTACCCAAGAGGAATAGATCAAGAATCCAACAAGTAACAGAGAATTATCCTTTTTGACTCCCTTTATCCTTTTTTTTTATTTGCCGAACATTCAATCCATCAATTTACAATTTCTAGACAATTTTAGAAATTGCTACGTTTTAATAGTTGAGTTTTAACTGAGGCCATGTACTAACATCAACAAGTCACACATTATCATCCATTGACTTTTAAACACAGGTCCTGGCTTTTCCCTGCTAGTTTGATGTGACCACAAACTGTTTTTGGACAGTAATGACATGATACCATCTTGTCCTACCGCAATAATGATGGTGCTAGTTTTTTTTTTTCTTTTTTTTTTTTTTTGACAGAACAAAAACAAAGAAGGGATCAACTCATTCAATACTTGATGTATTCCTATGCAGAGGACTCAAAATTGGATTAAGTAACAAAAAATATGTTAAGCCATAAAGAACAAACCTTCAGATGGATCAGTTGGGCCAGGGAAATCAATCCAATCATAGGATTTAACATGTACTGTACCATATAAGAGCTTGCTTAAGACTGTCATTCCAGGATGATTATGGAGAGGAATAACGGATGAAGGGGGCATACAAAAAATTCCTATCTGATAAAGATAAAAATTATCAATCAAACTTCAGTACCTATATCAATACCAGAACTATATTGTATAAAAATTGCTGACTGAAATGAAGTAGAGTTCTGAGAATTAGTACTTACAGAGAAGCTTTCATCTTCATACAAATGCAGGTATTTAATCGGTGGTGGCTGTTGATGGTTCCCATTGCAATCAGGCATTTGACCAGACCAATTACGAACCACTTGTGCCTCCTGCTCAAGACCTACATCCGATGGCTTGATTTTTTCTGAAACAACGTTAAGGTTATTATCAAAAATCTCAGTTAGACAGCAAAACTGTTATGTAGAAGGATATGTAGAAAATCATGAGGCAACAAAAGGTACGATACAAGCTCTCATGTGCTATGACTTGTGCATAGCCATGTAATGCAGTTTAGGTACTGGATATATCTTATAAAGCAACTAGGAGATTGAAGAGGATATAACACGGGATACCAGCCGGGGAATGTACCATATGGCCAGTAAAAAATCATATATCAAAAGGTAAACTCTTTTAGTGCACATTACATATTGATAAGCAAGAAAATTAAATTAATAAATGACAAATGGAAATCAAGTTTACAGCAAAAGCTTCAACACAAAATTTATCCTTATTACTCAACATTCACCCTAAAATTTAAACAGAGCACAGCGGCCCTCTTTTCAATCTTCTGAAAAGTGGAAAGAAGATATTTAGTTCATTCAAAAGCTTGGAGAGAACATTGTGACTTGTATTCATTTCTTAAAAAGAATAGAAAAGAGAATAGAAGCAACCATAATGGCAAAACTGGCCTTATTTAAGCCTCAAACTTTGACTTTGTGCCCATGACCTCCTTCAGAAAGACAGACCCTAAAGGAAAAGAGGATATAAAGAGAAGGCTTGAAGTTTTCTGGAGTCTGGACATAGTATAGAATAATCAACTGTTTAGACCTTGTAGTCTCTTTATGCACTCACAGTCACAGTTATTAGATTACTCATCAATGAAGTGACCTATCTGTTAAAAATACTAGATTGGACAAATATTTAGTGAACAATGATCAGTCAATGACATCAAGAACCACAAGTCCTTTTGCATGTTACTTACTTGATTATCAAAATCAAATGTCCCAAATGCATGAAAATATACAAATGCATGAAAATATACAAATGCACATATAACTAAAAGTCAAAAACCAAGAAGGAAAACAAGCAACATGCCTAACTTCTCGCAAACTTTTGTGACAGCTTCTTCTGAGACAGGTCCATCTGGTGAAAAGGATGCCTTGCACAGCCTATAAAGCCTCTGTATGTAATATGGCATCTTGTAAAGGTGTAATCAACAAATCTATTGATAACACCTTGCAAGCAGCTTATCGATTGCAATAGGGACTGGATATACAACTGGATAACAACTGTATTTTAGTCTCAGAATCAAACCAACGGTAATGAATCTGAATAGTTGAAGATGATGCCTCACAGCTAATCTAATTATGGCCCTATTGAACAAGAAAAACAGTGATAGCACAACCAAAAATAAATGAGTTGTACTTCATATACATCACGAAAAGTCTAATAACAAAATATTACACGATCTAAATTGGCAATTAGGGAAGCAGACAATTCATTCCAAAACATTGAGAATTCAATCACATTCCTCTCTATAGTTTCTCCAAATACACATCCAAAAAACCAAAAAAAAAAAAAATCATTTTTTATTCATAAATCAAGAAACCCCACAAGCTTTGCACAGATTAAAAACAAACCCCATCATTTTTTTCCCGCTCTCACCCAACAAAGCAAACACCACGAAATCGAATGTGATGTTTAATGAATAAAAATCCCATTTTTCCTCCCTCGGAAACAAAACAGACACAACACACACTGTTTCTACCAGAGGAAAATTCCGCAGAACAACAGTGAACAAAAAGAAAATGGAAAAATAGAGAGTGACCCACCAATAGGGGTGAGCTGAAAAGGCAAGAAAACGCATAAAAACCAAATTTTGAATGAGAACCACAAATGGGGCATGAGATTCCAACATAACCAAAAAAACAAAAAAAAAATTGAACTAAAAAGCGAAACAGAACGTGGATGGAAGTTGGGGAGAGAAAACCGAACCTGAGAAAGTCATGGACAATAAGGTTTTGGGGTAGGGCGAAGAAGTAGATGGAGAATGAAGAAGTTGAAGTTGAAGTATGCAAGAAATCGCAACAAAGTAAAAACGAGGAACGGAAGAGAAAAGAAGAAAAGAAGGTGAAAAACTGAAGGAAGATCTTTGACACGTCATCATCACACTGTTTATTTTATTTTATTTTTATTTTATTTTATTCTTTTGAGTTATTAATTTTGGGGTCAAGGTGGCGTTACTTTCCTGTGACCTTATAGAGTCTTAAGTATCTCACAATCTTTATATGTTTCAAAAATGCTGCTGTTTACATAGAAATTATCTTTAAATTAAAAATATATATTTGTGAGGAGAAACTAACTTACTTTATCAATTAGTATAAGAGGGTTAATTTCTATATAATATTTTTTATTTTTTATTTTATGGTCATAAAAAATAATTATCTTAAATATTTTTTTAAAATAAATTTATCCAGCCTCATATTCAATTATTACAATTAAATGTATAGTATATTTAGTCTCTTCTAATAATACCGGTCCTATAATCAATGTTCAATAGTTTTTATCTTTAAATTATATTTTAATTAAAAATTTGATGGCCAAGATTTTTTACTGTAATAATAATAACAATAAAGAATCTACTTCCTTGATCATGTAATATCATTAACATAAAAGTTCTTTTTTTCACATGACATGCCTGATGTGATATTAGATTTTAATCAGTGCAATGAATGACTGATAAATTTGTATGGTCAATAATTTATTTTTATATAAATAGAAATTTATGATTTATAATATTTTAATTTTGTAAAGGTATTCATCCCTATGGATTAATTATAACTTTTTTTATTTTCTTTCATCCAAGATGTTGAACCTAATGTGTTGTATTTATTTACTTTGTCATATATATTGCATTTAAAGTATAAAATGAAAGTTATAAAAAATATTATGTTAAATTTATTATAAAAAGGTACCATTTGACTCTAAGAAATTAGATTTTAATATGATATTTGATATTGTTTCTAATCACTTAAGTAATAATTTTCTTACAAACATGAAGTTGAAAATTTCATTACATAAATTTAATTAGTTTTGTTATGAAGTTAAATATATTTTAATTGAATAATATGTATATATATAAAATAAATTAAAATTTATCAACGGAGGGAAAACACAAAAGAGTCAAAATATGGTGTCAAATAAATCATATAAAAATCATAGTATAAAGTCTTTGATTATCGACTAAGATAACAAGAAGCACACAAGAATCATTTAGTAATTTCGTATTATAACAACAGTGTAAAAACTTCAAATAAAGTAAAAAATTAACATCCTAAACAAACCACAAAACAAAAAATATATAATAACATATTGAACATGTAACAATTATGCAAAAAAAAAAAATGATGATATGTAGTAGAAGAGATAAAAAAAATTAAAAAACGTTCTGAACAAAAGAAAATGGGAGGAGAAAAAAAAATAGAAATAAAAATTTATAATAATGATTCAACAAAAAGAACAAATATACTAGCAACCATTCAACAAAAGATCAAAGCTGACAAGAATATAAAATATCAAAGCTGATAAATTTTGAAGACTATTAATTTCTTTAATTGTGTTACACATAACCAAACAGGTTAGGGTAAAAAATTATAAATTTAATACTAATATATGCAAGTAATTAAATATCACCAAAACTAAAAATAAAAACAAAACACAACGTATAAATATGATTCAACGAAAAGAACTATACAAAAATAACCACAAGCTAAATGATGCAAACCTTCAATTGAAAAAAACAAACTAAAAAGACTCACATACCAAAATCTCATAACAACAGTTTAACAAAAAGAAAATGAGATTCAAAGGATTGATAGACAAACGTAATTCGCAGTAGACAATTATAATATGCAGACAATCAGTTATAAAATATGAATAGAGAAAAATACGTATGCATATAAAACATAAAGTGAGAGAAATATATATATATTATTGATTAATTGTGTATTACAATTGTTAGACATAATAAAATTGAGATTTAAACAGAAGACTTTGATCAATTTTAAAACCATAAAAATATTGACAATGTAAAATCTAAAATCATTGAATCAAAATAGAAAACAACAACCATATAAAAAATAAAAGACATAAACTTAAAATGATGAAATAAATAATAAATAGTGTTGTTTGGATCCACCAGTTCCAAGTCTATGGAAAACGGTAATTAATGACTTGATAAAATCACAGCCTACCTATAAATGAAGCACCTTCAGCATGATTTCCTCTCTTCTTAATTTTCCATAGTTGTGGAGCCTGTAAAAAGATACCAACTTTAACCAAACAAATAGAAGATTAAAACAAAATCATATAAGAAAATGGTAAAGGAAAAAAAAAAAAATCATTCATGGTGCACAACCAATTACTCCAGTCACACAGCACACACGTGATACAACAAAAGAAAATCACGCCACTCAACTATAACATATTCAAAATTAAAATATACCCTATGGTATTTCTATGCAAAATTTGAACATCTACAACAAATTTTAATTAAAGATTCCTCCAATATTTCATTTTTGTTAAGGTCACAATCTAAGAACATAGTACATCTTACCTTTCTTTAAATTAAATATTGTCTTCTTTCTCACTTACTTTGTTAATAAATTATAATATGTAATCAATCAATCAACTCACTCACAAAATATATATTTATCATTCTTTCTCTTTTTAAGCAACAAGCTTTGAATATCACTTCATAATAAGATTGAGGTTAATAATGATTATTTACTTATTTGTTAAAAATTTAACATTTTTAAAAGGTAGAAATCACTTAATCACAACTTTTATTTTAGTTGATTTCTTCTTTTTTCTATAATTTAAAATCAAAATTGTAGTTAGAATGGTTAAATTATATGGATCAATTGATTAAATAGTTAGAGAGTTTTTCTTCTTACTTCTTCCTATTTTATCTCATGCATTCTATTTTAATATGAATTTTTCATTTTATTCTTAAATCATTAAACTCTCTCGTTCACTTATTTTACTCAATCGTACATCTTGATCATTTTATCTTCTTCGCATGTCTTTTAATATGTGATTTTGAAATTCTAAAATAAACTTTACATTATAAATTATCAAATCTAAAAATGCATTACGAATTTAGAAATGTAAAGTGTAAAAATTCATTACTTATATTTGAATACAAACGGAGAAAAATAAAAGAAATAAGAAAGTTTAATAAATTAAGAATAAAATAATAAATTTATATTAAAATAAAGTGCAATGAGTAAATGATAAGGTGCTGTAAGAAAGCAATTTTTATAAACATATCAGCCCAATTTGAAAGCCCAAAGAGGTCCAATTAATGGGACCCACCCAGACGTGCATCTCAAGCTAGAACTATATCCACATTATTCAATGCAAAGAGTTCAATCTTCCAATAAAACCCTAACCTCGCTCAACCGACCCAGCAACACAAACGAAGAAAAATTTCCGACACAATCAAACGAACGAAACCTTAGAACGATGTCAGGAGTTGGACCTCTCTCTCAGGATTGGGAACCCGTGGTGCTCCGCAAGAAAGCACCCACCTCCGCCGCTCGCAAGGACGAGAAAGCCGTCAACGCCGCTCGCCGCACCGGCGCCGAAATCGATACCGTGAAGAAATGTTCGCCCCTTTCTACTCTACGATTTCCGTTTTCTAGAAAAAAAATCATTTTTTTTTAAGTTTAGATCGAAGCTTCTGATTCTGTTCTGATTGTTTATTAGATTTTAGGGTTGCATGTAGGATTGGATTTTGATCATTTTTAATTAGGAGCTAACTTGTTGTGTTATTATTATTATAACTATTATTATTATGTTGGCGATTCTTCGTTGGTTTCCTGTTTTATGATTTTGTTGAATGTTAAAAATGATATATTAGGAGTGAGGTTGCGTTTTTTAAAATTATTATTATTTATGCAATTTTTTTTTGGTTTTTTGGGGTTTGTGATTTTGTTGCATGTTAAATAATATGTATGTTGATGATTATTTATGTGTTATCGCTGATAATCGTGGTACTTGGACTCTGATGTGGAGTTTTCATGTCTATCGTTGGTTATTGTAGTTGATCAGTGTTTTGTGTTTAAATTTTAACTGGGGCTATGGATTATAAGTTAAGGTTTTAGACTGTGGTTATGATCGCAGCTTTGTTTGTGATACTGGGAAATTTTGTACAAGTGCGGTACGGCCATTGTAGCTGTAGAGATCCCCAAATCCTTGATGTTGCGGACAAAATCGCAGTTGTGGATTGTTTTTCTAAACCTTTTACTAGTGATTTTTGTGGTTGGGTGAGGTATTTGCTTCTGGGTTGATCTTTATGCATGTGATACTTCAATGAATCGGAGTTCAATTTGTGTTGATATGGTTGAATGTTTCTTAGTTTTCCATCTTTTTTGTGGCTCTTTTGTGTTTGGCTGGTTAGAGTGGTCAGAATGGTGACTGTTAAATTGTTTTTATGCAGTTAATGCTGGAACAAACAAAGCTGCTTCCAGTAGCACTTCATTGAATACCAAGAGGCTGGATGATGATACAGAGAGTCTAGCTCGTAAGTTTGCTTTTATAAATTCTACTTATTCAATTGTTTACATTTTCTACCATTGAGAAAAACCTCACTAATCACCCATCTATTTGGATGATGACTTATTGTATGCTGTTCATTTTTTTATTAGCCTGGGTTTTTTGTGCTAACCTTTGGAATATTTATGTAAATACTGGGTAAGTTCATATTCTTTTGTAAGGATGGTATACCGTGGGTTTCTCACACGAGCACACACACACATGTTGATTTCATCACTAAAATTTTAGTTATAGAGGTGTGTACTAATTCTTTCTAAGCCCAATGAACGAAATGCCTGAATAGCTTGGACTTGGGAGGACAAGCATTGAGGGGAGGGAGAATAAAATTTGAGGCTGTATTTGTAGTTTGGAATCTGTGCCAACTGCCAACATGTTTGGTAAATTTTGAGCAAAATTGGTTTTGCATCCAAACTGTATTTTGTTACCCTACTGATGTAGCAATATTTTTGTTCAGTTGTGAAGAAAAATCTTGCTCTGTATCAATTAGTTATAGACAAAAGTATTCTCATAATTAATATTATATTGTTACTTTGACAATACTTACATGCCCATATTAATAATAACACATCTAAATTGAGTTTTATCAATTTTGTTCAAACAACATCCATGGTAATCAGGTAAATGTTTCTGAACATAAACCAATTCATTGCGTCATGTTTCCCACCAAATTCTATTTTGCAAATTAAGTTTAGTAAAATCAAATCTATTAATACACTCTTAGGGCACCACCACATTTCGATCTTCTCTAGTTCTGTGATAATTGGTAGATGTGAGGTTATTCGGAACTAATGACCTGAGGCAAACATTTTATGACAGTAGTCCCCCCTCCCAAAACAACCCCATCCTAAGCACACATTTTCTCAGTAAATTGGTATCTTCAGTCTTTTTTACGATGTACAGTGTGTCAGAATATAGTTTTGCCTCTGTTTGATGAAGTAGCTGCTCTGGTGGTCAACAAATTCTCTTCATCTTCTTGTGTATCTTGACTCACTCTTAGTGTTGTGCAATCCGTGTAGCTGATTTAACCTAACTGGATAGTACACTTGTTGTGAATCTTAACACTACGAGGGTCAAAGATGATTGAATTATTTAGACTTTTGTGGTAACATATTCTTGTAAGTTATAATTAGAATTGAGGGGCTTTATTCAACGTAAGTGTCCTACTGTACCACTATAACTTTGAACATCATTACATCAATTAAGTTTCTTGATCATTTGAAGTCTGAATGTCAAAAGTTCTCCTATATATGACTCGCACCCCCTTTCTACTCTCTAATGCTCATACTGAGTGGTTGGACTTGTGTGCACAGATGATCGTGTACCAACTGAGCTCAAGAAAGCTATAATGCAGGCCCGGACTGACAAGAAACTCACTCAAGCTCAGCTTGCTCAAGTACTTGCTCTCTTCCTTGCTTTGACATGTCCTCCCCCTCCACACACACACATATATGTATTGTGTCTTTATGTTCATTATATGTAGTTTGGTAGTAATTGTCAACGAGTGTGATTGCTTGCAGTTGATCAATGAGAAGCCTCAAGTGATCCAAGAGTATGAGTCAGGGAAAGCCATTCCAAACCAGCAGATTATTGGCAAGTTAGAGAGGGCCCTTGGTGCCAAACTGCGTGGCAAGAAATGAAGTGGTAATCTAATGGCTGTGTATGTAGTTTAGGCTTTTATTATGCTGTCCAATGTTGGTTTTGTTTGCAAGAGAGACAATTGGTGTGGTTACCCTAGTCTTTCACCTGTCCGAACATGTGTTGATGTATAAATAAAGTTATATTTTCAGCATAAATTCACTTTTTAGCAGAGATGCCGTGTTCGTGTCATATAACTAAAGATTCGGTGTGTGCTTGGACAAACATTACAAATGGAATCAATTTTATATATTTGATTTTGGATAAAATTGATTTTAAAGCGATTTCGATTTATGTTTAAATGTTTATTGTTGTAACAAAAGATTTTCATATAATTTGAAGATTGGTCAGGATAAATTTTTGTCAATTTTCTTCCTTCAATTTTTTTACAGCTCTCTCATTTTAATCATAAGTGATTGTATTGTTGACATTAAGATATGCATATTAGAGGACTAATTTGTTACTTCATTAAGATATATTTTAAAATTTAATTTATAATATTTTTTTTTTGTTTTAACTGTGTAGTGTTATAAATGATAAAAAAAATACCAATATTATAGCCATATTTTGTTGAACAAAAATACTAAATAACATTACATCAAATTTTCATAGTGACTATCTAAAAGAAGGATACAAAAAATAACTTTAAACGAAGTAGTGATGACAAATTTTTAAAATTTAAATTGCATTAAAAAAGACTATCATTCTATCACTAGTTTATATATTCAAGTTGTGACAACATTGGGTTGGTATAAAACTAACAATGGATTGTAGCAATTCATTATATCTTTCAATGACTACAATATCATTAATATAAATTAGTTCTTTGACAACCGTAACTCAATGACAATTCAGTTACCGCTATTAAAAGGGAGAGGTTGTAAAAAATATATATAAAGGGAAGAAAACGGACAAGTTTGCTCTCACCAGTCATCAATTTACCTAACAATCTTTTGTTAAGATTATTTAATCTCTAAAGAGTCATGTTGGCCATACATTAAAACTCATGTACGAAAGAAGCAACAAAACTAATATATCACTAATTTTACATTTCCAAAGACAAAATTTTATTTTTCCATCTTTGAGATACTTATATATTAATAGAATTTAGCTCTTAAAAGCATTATAGAAAAAAAATACATTATTCATACAAATATACTACAAAGTATGCTGACAGCAAATGAGGTGGTTGATGAAGAAAAAGCAAAAAAAGAAAATGGTGTATGTTTTTTAAAGTGGATTTCAAGAACGCATAAGATGCAATATCCTGGAATTTCCTTATATACATGTTGGAGAGATTAGGATTTGGTGCTAAATGGAGAATGTGGATTAAAGGGTAATGAAAAATGTGGATTAAAGGGTGTTTGACATATAGTATTGTATCAGTTTTAGTGAATGGTAGCCCAACTAAGGAATTTAATTTACAAATTTGTGGTAAGGAGATCCATTATCTCTATTCTTATTTAATGTGGTGGCGGAAGAAATGACAAGAATGATGAGAAAAACAACGCAGAAGAATTGTTTAAGGGTTTCTTTGTTGGGAAGGATAAAGTAGAGGTGAACCTACTACAATACGCAGACAATACAATCTTTATCGGTGAGACAACTTTGGAGAATGTTATCCTCTTTAAGAGCTTACTTAGATGCTTTGAGATGGTGTCAGGTCTTAAGATTAACTTTTCCAAGAGCAAATTTGGTGTGTTTGGTATTGCATCCCCAATTGTGCAGAAGTTTGCTAGTATATTAAACTGCAAATTGTTGAAGATGCCTTTTGTGTATTTGGGCATCCCATTGGAGCTAATCCAAGGTGAAAAGAGACATAGGAAGGTGTTATAAAGAAGCTATCAAAGAAGATGGCACACACATGGAAACATAAAAAATTATCTTGTACAGGCAGAGTGAGCTTAATTAAATATGTTCTTACAACCATTTCACTATCCTTTTTATCTCACATAAATTAGGGTGATTTGGGGGTTAGGGATCTTGCAACTTTCAATTATGCTTTGTTGGCAAAATGAAGATGGTAGATGTTTCATGATATGAGTAGCTTATGGGTGAATGTCTTGGTTACAAAACATAATGATTGGAGAGGTTTAGGGAGTCTAAAAAATAGAAGATGTTCGACCTGGTGGACAGATTTGAGAAGGGTGTATAGGGGAGCAACTAATGAGAGGTGGTTTGAGGAAATATTTAAGTGGAAATTGGATTATGGTGGGTCTACTTGTTTCTGGGAGGACAATGGTGAGGTACTAGTTTTCAAATATGGAATCTTCTTAAATTCGAAACAACAAACATGGTTAGTGGCTGGTATAGGAAATTGGGTATAGGGTGTATGGAAGTGGGGTTTTAGATGAAGACGGAAGTGGTTTGAATAGGAAATAAATTTGTTAAACAATTTTACGTAGGAAATGGACCATGTGTCTTTAAAACAACATGAAAAAGATTACTAGATATGACTACAAGAAATGTCTGGAGTATTCTCAGTTAGTTCAACTTATGAGTCTTTACTTGATACTAAATTATGTGTTCAACATGATGATGTTTTTGTTAAACTATAGAATTTGACATGTCCATCAAAAGCGAGTCATCTAATTTGGAGGATCTTCAATAACAAATTGACATCAAAAGAGATTTTGGGTGAGGAGGACAACCACCTATGTCCCTTTTGCATGGAGGTGGAAGAAAGTCGGTTACATCTTTTCTTACATGTGTAAAGACACAAATTATTTGGAGCAGATGTTTGAGGCGAGTAGAGATAGTTTCTGCAATACGACAGGATCCCAAGGCTCACTTCGTGCAACATACCATGTTTAGTGTACCTTTCTTAAATTCAGGTGCTTGGTTAATTTTGTGGGGATGGGTGCTGTAACATGTTCTATTTGGAATCTGAGAAATGAATATATCTTTTATAATTTTATTTTACCATCAATTTTAATTAACTTACCTATATATATATATTTCTTTTATTATTTTTTTTCACATTATATTATTATTTATTTACATATTGTAGTTGTCTTTAATAACTTTTAAGATGTTACAAGGAGGATGAGATCATCAACCAAACTCTTTTCTTATTTTGATTATGGATTAAGTTTCTAGAGATTATTTTCAAGTTCTCTATATAATATTTAAACATGCTTAGTGGAGAGTTAATCCAAAAGTTAACCATAAAGAAATGTAATGGATTTCTTAAAAAGAATGTCACCAAATTAACAAGCAGAGACAAGTAAACTTATTGATCACGTGGACATATGATAATGCTACAAATAGGATAATCTCCTAGATATTTCTTTTCGATGTATAGATACTAAATACAACATAACGTTGTGAATTCTAACGTGGAAAATGAGTCATGGGTTTGGTGTGCAATAATTTAAGATTTATTTTGGGTATATATGTAACAAAATGGTGTGCAGTAATTTAAGATTTATTTTGGGTATATATGTAACAAAAAGTTTATAAAGGTTGTTGTACTATTTCTTAGAAGTGAAATGTTTATTTTACTTATATATATATATAACAAACTGTGCAATGTTGTATAGTATAATTGTATGTAATTTTGGTTATTACATATTTATATAAATATATTTTAACTTTATTAATGATTTATGTGTTCTGGAAATGAGTTTAGATACTCTTTACCTATAAATATAATTCTTTCTTTGACAAAATAAAATCAAATTATTTTGCGCACTAACGTAAAAAATAAATTCAAAATCTTAAGAATTTTTTTTTAAATATAAACTATTAAAAGAACGCTTGACAACTTTAAGAATGACCTTTAAAAAATAAATCAAGATATTTATCCCTTTTTAAGAAAATAAACTTCAATCTAATATATTAGATAGTAAATAATTTGCATACAACTGAGCATAATTTAAAGTTAAATTAGTTAAAAGATAAGTTCTGATGCATAAAAAAAGTAAAAAAATGAGCCGGACAAATACTTCAAAGACAAATCGGAAACAAACAATAGTCTATTATTCTGTATTGAATTTGCTGTCACCTGCCATGTTTGATTAAAAGAAGTGAAAGCTTAAATTAAATAGCCTTTAAAGTTCATGTGAATACTAGTATATCGTAACGATCACTATCATAATTGCAAACTTATTTTCACCATAGTTGTCATATAAGTGGAGTGCATTTTATCTACAATTCATATTCATATTTTGGGTTTCAATTTACTTACAGGATAATTGCTTATTTGTGTTAGGTTTTTAAACAGTAAAAAGTGATTTTTTTTTGTATACCCATCATGGCATCACATACATATGTTTGAATAAATTACACCAATATTTTTCAAAAAAAATATTTGAAAATTATATAAATACTTTCTGTATGTTTAACTTTTAGAATAAGACACTTTTATGAACTTGAAAGTTATTTATAAATTAAAATTAAAACTACAAATAAGTATTTTTAAAAAAATATTTGGTAATTCTATTTTCTTATTTAAAAATTCCAGTCAATTTAAATGTTCGGCTAAATTATTGAGTATATTTTAAAAGTGATTTTTGTTTGTTATGATTTTTTATTTATTTAGTAGCTTGTTTTTTTTTTTAAAAAAAAATTCATTGTAAAGTGTTTTAATCCAACTTTTACTTTATTTATAAATAGTTTTTAAACATAAAAAAGTTGGTCAAATATCTGATTTTTTTAATTGTTTAAAAAATATTATATTAACTTTTTAATAATTTTAGAAAATATTAAATTCTATCTCTTTGTAATAAAAGTTGTTTAAAATATGAAATGAACGGGAAATATTTATACAAATGAATTATGAAATAGTCTGATTAAGAATCAAGGTTTCTTTTTGGAAAGAAGGAATACAAGAGAAGGGGAGATAATTTAAAATTTTATAGGAATTCCATTATTTTTTACTCTATTTTAATTCAAATATTTATACTATATCTCATTCCCTTTTCCTTCACCAACCAAATTCTTAGAGTGAAAAAAAAAAAGAACATATTTGATTTTCTATAAAATTAATGTTCAACCATTAATAGTCATGATAAACAGTGACGGAGCCATGTTATACGGAAGGGGCAATTTTTGATTTTTTATATATATATATATATATATATATATATATATATATAATTTATATATTAATAATAATTATTTTTAAAAAATAATTATGATTTTAGTTTTATAATTTTAAGTAAATTATAATTATTATTTTATATATTTAAATAAATAATAATATTATAATATTTCTAATATAATTATTTTAAATAACAATTATATATATAAATAATAATTTATAATAATAAATAATATATATTATATATAATAATAATAATAAATTTCAAATTTTGATGATGTTTTCTATTTTTTATTTATAATTTTATATTTAATTTTTAAAACATACGTACTCTTATTTAAATGTTTTTTTTAATTTTAAAATATTTAATATTTATTTTTAATTTTAAACTCTCAACTAAATAATTTTTTGTTTTAAAATTTTAATATTCATCTTTATTTTTAAAATTTTATTGTCATATTATAATTTTATTTAAGAAATTCTAACAAGTTTTTAATATTATTTTTAATTTTAAAATTTTACTGTCATATTATATATTTATTGAAGAAATAATTAATTATAACAACATTTTTTGACCAATTGATGTATTTTTTATTATCTTACTTAAAAATTATAATTAAATAAATTAAAATAACATTAATTTACTTCCCACAAACACATGGTCTCTTTTTGAAGAAATTAAATAAAAAATATAAATTAATAAAATTAAAATAAAAAAAGAAAACTAAAGAAGATTTTTAATTTTAAAATTTTTAATTTTTATCTTTAATTTTAAACTTTTATTTAAATGATTTTTAATTTTAATTTTTAAAATTTTATTACCATATTATTTATTTATTTAATAAATTATTGATCATAACAATAATTTTTAATCATTGATATATATATTTTATTACTTTACCCAATAATTATAATTAAAAAATTTAAAATTATTTCTAATTTTAAAATTTTATTACTATATTTTATATTTATTTAAGAAATTCTAGTAATAACTTTTAACTATTATCAATGTATTTTTTATCATCTTTTTTAAAAATTATAACTAAATAAATGAAAATAACCTTAACCTATTTTATACACGTACATTATGTTATTTTAATAAAATTAAAAAAATATATATTAAAATAAAAATTAAAAAAAATTAGCCCTCCCATCAATAAATCTTGGCTCCGCCGATGATAAAAGAATACTTATACAATATTATAAAACTTAAGAAATCTTAGTGTAATATAATGGTTATTTATTTATTTATGTATAATTTAATTATTAAGGGAGCGATTGCATTATTTATAAAAAGGACGTTTGAATGGGGGTCATGTTACACAGAGAGGCAAAAATTGTCGTATTTGGGTTTACATAATTCATATACAGTTCTCTCTGCCTTGCCCGTCCAATCACACCTGACAAACATGCCGGCCTCAATCTTTCTTTACTATTTGCAATTGCATCCCTAAGTCCCTCACCTTTCTCCTTTTCTTTTCTCGTTTCCAATACTTTCAAATTTATGTAATGATGATTAAAATATTTTATATAATTAATTAATTATAAATTAGGGTTTTGTATGGTTTTTAAATATTTTTTATCTTCAAAATTGATAAATTTATCATATGTATATATATATATATATATATATATATATATATATATATAATAAATTATAACTAATTTACCATGTTAAAAACTTTATACTAATAATGCATGTACCGGGCTGAGGATGAGCACCGAGCTCATCCCCGGGACCCGGACTCACCCTACTGACCGGGCTGAGCTTGACATAAACGGAACATATTTGGACAAATATGGATATATATCTTTTCCCTGATTTATCGGGATTCTTGGGCCTAAAGCAATCTTCCCCATGAAATCCACGAATATAGAACCCTAATTATGATCCCTATAAATACCGATAGAGGACTGAAATTAGACACACGAAATAAAAACCAAAATTACTCATACAAATCAACGAGGGTTCCCACCCCTCACGCCGCCGGAATTCTCAGGGCCGAGCTGAGCTCGGGCCACCTCAGAATCCAGCGAGAACATTTGGCGCCCACCGTGGGGCAAGATAATTCTTAATCCCACAACCACTTGCTAGTTCTTGATCCCGCAACCGTCCTAGATGGTTCGCACTCGCAGCAACTCTAACGTCGTGGTGGATCCCGCCATAGCGGAACTCATACAATCATGGGTGGACGCGGTGTTGGCGGAGGCTTAAGAACGGATGGACGCGCGCGTGGAAGCTTTGCGAGCCCATAATCGAGAAATTGAGAGGGCCTTGCAGACCACACAGACGAACTTAGATACTATCCGGCGACAGCGTGAAGCCGATCTTCTGAAATTACAGGTCCTGCAACAAAGGAAACAAGAAGCTCCGGGTAGGACCCCCCTCATTCCCAATCGGGATGACGAGCCAAGGCCTGGAGAGGAGGCCAGGTCCAATTCGCGCGTCGTTCCCAACAACCCACGCACTACGGGGGAGGATATGCATGTCGCAACCTCCGTGCCCTAGCATGATCTCTCTCAGATGCGGGCGGCTAACTCCTCAGCTCGGCCAGGCCCCTCCCAGACTCAGCCATTCGCAGACCTCGGACCCCCTCCTCGGACACCTGGTCTTGGTAAGGTCTGGAACCTCCACCCGTTCATCCCGGCCATCCTCTCTGTCCGGGTTCCCAAGTCTTGGAGGTGGTCGTCCCAGGACAAATACGATGGGACTACGGACCTTGTTACTCATGTGAGGGTCTTCCTCAGTCAAGCTGCTATGACCGTAGAGGACGACTACGTACTCTGTCGAATGTTCCCCTCAACCCTGAAGGGGACAACCCTTGATTGGTATTACTCGCTCCCCTCGTTGTCCATAGACTCCTTTGATTCCCTGTACGAACACTTCCAAGCCCGGTTTGTGGACGCCAGACCGACAACGACCACTTCGATATCGCTTCATCACGTGGTGCACGGAGACAAAGAGTCCCTCAGGGACTATATGACTCGCTTCACGTTGGCCTGTCGAACTATACCCAACCTCCACCCCGTTGTCGCATTACATTCCATTCAGGTCGGGCTCAACCCCGACCCCTTCTCGGACTCCCTTTTCGCTGAACCTCCTATCAACATGAACGACCTCCGCTCTCGGGTTTCCCGCTTCATGAACATAGAAGAAAACACTACGGCTAGCGTCGAGCTCGGGAGCACGGCCATCCACCCAAGCAAAAGGAGTCATCCTCCCGTCGGGTGGAGTCAAATAGAGATCGTTGCACCAACTCGTACAACTCGTACACCCCCCTGAATGAGTCCAGGGACAGGGTCTTTAGGGAAGCGTGCGATTTAGACTTAATTCGCCGTCCTAAAGCTTCGCAATCTCCCGCGGACGCCGACCCGACCAAGCAATGCGCTTACCACCAGAATACAGGACACACCACCGAAGACTGTCGCCAAGTACGAGACCTGATAGAACAGCTCATAAGATCAGGCGAGCTATGAATATTCGTACAAGAGGAACAAAAGCACCCAGAGAGGTATACCGGGCCGAGTTCCAAGACCCGACCTCGGGACTCAGATCGGGATACTCGGGATGGCCAGAGCAAACGTAGGGACAGAGGCTGGGGTAAGGAAGCCGACCAGAACCCCGATAAGGTAAAGGGGACTATCAATACCATTGCTAGAGGCTTCGCGGGAGGAGGAGCTACGTCTTCG
Source organism: Hylodesmum podocarpum (assembly GCA_026586105.1). Lineage (NCBI taxonomy): Eukaryota > Viridiplantae > Streptophyta > Magnoliopsida > Fabales > Fabaceae > Hylodesmum > Hylodesmum podocarpum. Next base: position 7,647,484 of record JALJEV010001433.1, read on the forward strand.
GCCCGAAAAAGATATGCGAGAAGCGTCAATCACATAGGGTCGCCCAAGAAGAGGACTTTGTCGTCCATTACATTCTCTGATGCCGACTTCAGCATAGAGGATCCTGAGCAGACCGACCCCATGGTCATCTCGTGTACCATAGCCAACTGACGAGTTCGCAAAGTGTTGATCGACCAAGGGAGCTCGGACGATGTGTTATATTGGTCCGTCTTTAAGCAGTTGGAGCTTCCCGAGTCCATTATCAAGCCATACCCCGAGCCACTGCTCGGACTTGCCGGAGAGGGTCCATTCTCGGGGATATATTCACCTTCTCACTACCTTTGGCGGAAGCGAGACTTACAAAACAGTGGAGGTCAGGTACATTTTGATCGATGCCGACACCTCTTATAACGTCATCATCGGCAGGAGAACGCTGAACCAGTTGGGAGCCATTGTGTCCATACTGCACATGGCCTTGAAGTTCCCGGAGGAAAGGGGAAAGATAGTCACAGTTAAGGCCGACCCGAGGACGGCCCGGGTATGCTACGCCCGGAGTCTGAAGGTCGCACCATACTCCATCAAGAAAGAAGATAGGAGACCTACCTCGAACATCTGTTCTGTCCATAGCGGAACCGACGAACCGTTGGATATGGATCCCTAGGCGGAATTTGAAGAGGAACGTCCCTCCTTCGCTGAGCCTCTTGAGCCGCTGCAGCTCGGCCCGGAAACGGGTCAAGTCACCAAGGTTGGCACTTCCATGCCGACCTCCTTTCGCCAGGAAGTGGTAGCAACCTTGTGTGAAAACGCAGACCTATTCGCATGGAAGCCGTCCGATATGCCCGGCATTGACCCTAATCTGATGTGCCATAAATTATCCTTGCTTCCTCAGGCTCGGCCAATGGCGCAACGAAAAAGAAAGCTAGGCGAGGAGCGCCGCCTAATAGTTAAAAAGGAGGTCGGCAAGCTTCTAGAGGCTCGTTTCATTCGAGAAATAATATACACCACCTGGTTGGTCAATGTTGTAATGGTCAAGAAGGCAAACGGGAAGTGGAGGATGTGCACGGACTACACCGACTTAAACAAAGCCTGTCCCATGGACACCTACCCGTTGCCTAGCATCGACCGGTTAGTGGACAACACAGTAGGGTACAAAGCATTGAGTTTCTTGGACGCCTATTCTGGTTACAATCAGATACCGATGTATCCCCCTGACGAACCGAAGACTGCGTTCATGTCAGCCACAACCAACTATTGCTACCAAGTTATGCCCTTCGGTCTCAAGAACGCAGGGGCCACCTATCAACGACTAATGGACAAGGTCTTTAGTGCCCAGATCGGACGTAATATGGAAGTCTACGTTGATGACATGGTGGTGAAGTCGAAAACCCACGCTCAACATGCTACCGACCTAAGAGAAATCTTCGCAGAAATACGCCGACATCAAATCCGGCTGAATCCAGAAAAATGTGCCTTCGGCGTAGGAGGTGGAAAATTCCTTGGCTTTATGATCTCTCAAAGGGGAATTGAGGCCAACCCGGACAAATGTACGACCATCACTAGCATGCCCAGCCCGACCTACTTGAAATACTTGCAGAAACTTAACGGACGCCTGACCGCCCTATCTCGGTTTCTGCCCAAGCTGGCGGAGCAAAGCAAGCCCCTGTTCGCGTTATTGAAACGTTCAGCTCGTTTTGAATGGAACGAGGAGTGTGCCTCCGCATTCGAAAGGTTGAAGACACAAATAACCTCTTTACCAACCCTGACCATCCCTTCTCTTGAGCTGCCTCTGTATGTTTACTTAGCAGTTTCCGAGGTCGCCATAAGCTCGGTCCTGGTCAAGGAAATTGACAGAGTTCAGAACCCGGTGTACTTTGTGAGCCGAACACTCCAACCTGCGGAAACCAGGTATCAAACCATAGAAAAGCTGGTGCTCGCCCTTGTCTTCACTGCTCGCCGACTAAGACACTACTTTCGTAGCCATGACATAGTTGTCAGGTCGGATTATCCGATCAGACAGATATTGCAGCGACCCGACCTTGCTGGTCGCATGACGGCCTGGGCTGTAGAGTTGTCCGAGTTCGGGCTCCAGTTTGAGTCCCGAGGTCCTATGAAGGCACAGTTCCTGGCCGAGTTTCTCACCGAGCTGCCCGAGCTCGATGATCGTGAGCTAGGTTGGACGCTACGAGTTGATGGCTCCTCCAACAAGAAAGGGAGCGGAGCAGGGGTTATCTTGGAGGGACCAGACGATCTCGTGTTGGAACAAGCGATACGCTTCTCCTTTGCAGCCTCCAACAATCAGGCTGAGTATGAGGCCCTGCTGGCCGGCCTCAGGTTAGCCCGGGACATGGGCATCCGACACTTGAAATGCCTGAGTGACTCCCAGCTGGTTACTTCTCAGGTTAGGGATGAATTCCAGGCCAAAGAGCCCCTCCTACAGCAATATTATCATAGAGGAAGAACATGCTTTCTCACTTCGCCAAGTTTGAGATTATCCATGTTCCCCGCGAACAGAATGACAGAGCCGACATTTTGTCTAGGGCTGGCTGTAACGCCCTTTATATTTTTCATTGTCAAAATATTTTTATTTTCTTCGTTTATCATTATTATTTGAAATTGTTTTCCTTCATTTAAGTTTCTTCGAATAAAATCTTAAAACAATTTCCTTTCTAAAACAAAACGTTACCATAAAAATAAAACACATCATAATCATACATCAAAAGTTATTTACAAAATGTCACATAGGTACGTAATATTGTGACAATTATAATATACACGTTATTATTAAATCCTCATGCTAGATAACATTTCTTGACATCTTCCACACATAATTACTGAATCTACCTGTCAATCTGCTCCTCCGAATAAAATTCAGGATCATCACAGGTGTCAAACCACAGACACAAACACGCAAGGGTAAGTTCCAATATCTTAATAAAAATACTTATCATGTAAAAATATCAATATAATACATATCATATAAAAATACCAATATGATACATATCATAATCAAATAAATAAAGAATTATGACTTAAATAAATTTTCTATATGATGCATGCTCCAACCTCAACTCCAAAAATATGCAATGTGGTACCATCTCAGATAATACGACATCATCATCGTAAAACTTATCGACCAGTTGGGATTTCACAGTGGTGCACAGAATCTCATAAACAATCATGTGATCATCATGAATTAAATGAATTCTCACTATAAAAATCCCCCAAGTCTGGCATCCTACCTAGACGCACGGATTAAGTTATTATCTGCACCTCTAACCGAGGCCACCTCTTTTGAGGCATGCATGCATGAATGAAATCTTATCTCCCTTTCTAAAATCTCATTTAAAACAGCACCAACTTGTTAATATTACAAGTCCATAAAGTGCATAACATATGTAATTAGTCACAGTCCCAATCATCATCGAAGTTTAAAGAAAAGATAAACAAACACAATCTAAGTTTATAAATAAGGTCATCCAAGTTCACAGCAAAGGTCATTCAAGTTCATAACAAAGGTCATTCAAATTTAAAGCATAAGAAAATGAACCGTTATAAACTTAAATTTTAACGTTTTTATTATTGAATTGCTTTTTAATTATTTTTAGTTACTGACCCATTCATTTTAGTAATTATTAACCATTGGCTGAATGGTTTTAATGGTGAAATTAGCTTGAAACCATAATAATCATTCAAAATAAGTTTTCCAATTACTCTTTATAATTGTTAGAAATCTTTATAAAATTAAATATTATATAGATAACTTAAAGTTATGAAATCAGTAAAGGTGGCAGAGCCTCCTAGTTAGATCTCATAATTTTAAGATTTCAAATTATTATAAGTAGTATAAATAAATGAAAGCAGAAATATTTCAGTATAAGTATATAAAGATGCGATATTATAGACGAAAGTTGGAATAGCTTAGTTGGTTAGAACATGATTGAAAACTTGAAGATTTTGGGTTCATATGAATAGTATTAAATCGATGCACCTTTGTTCATATGAATAGTATTAAATCGATGCTTGTTCATATGAATAGTAAATTTATAAGTAATAAATTTATAAGTTTCAAGTAAGGTGGCAGAGCCTCCTAGTTAGAATCTTATAAATTTATTCAACAACAAGTTCTCATATAAAGAATTTGAAAACTTCCCTTACCTTAAATTATCTTGATCTTTCTTTGGAATGCTTTGGAAGATCTTTTAAAGGTTGAAAGAAGGTTGATCCTACTCCCCACACAAAGTTAAGTGAAGTGGTTTTGGTGAATTTAGAAATATTTGGAATAAGCTTATGATTTTGGTAGATTGAAAAACAAGAGAAATTTGGTATTTTGAGAGAATGAACTTCAGCTGGAATGTGCATTTCCAGTGTTCTCAAATGTGCTATTTATAGACCAAAAAAAATATTAAAATATTATTTTTAACCAATTTGTATAGTTACTTAGAATTTTTATTTTTTTTTAATGAATGTCATTAATAATTTTCTTCACTTTTGACTTTTATTTATTTGTTTCCAACCACCCCCACTTCTTGTTTCCAGCAGCCAACAGTCCCATTACGTGAGTGGAAGGCCAATAATTGTCATTTGCTTTAAAATATTCACAAATGACCAAAACAATTATTAGTTTTCAAGTTTACCATTTTGGTTATAAAAATTTCCTAAGTGATGTGGCTTTCTTCTAAGTCTTTCTTTGCATCTTTATTTCATCCTTTTTATGCTTAGTTATTTGTTTTATAATCAAAGATAGCAAATTATTCAAAAATGTGAGATACTGTTCATATGAATAGTAAAATACTATTCATTTGACACTATTCATCTGATACTATTCATCTGATACTATTCGTCTGATACTATGAATAGTAAAATACTATTCGTCTGATACCATTCGTCTGATACTATGAATAGTAAAATACTATTCGTCTGTTCATATAAATAGTAAACACTATTCGTCTGTTCATATGAATAGTAAACACTATTCGTCTGTTCATATGAACAGTAAAACACTATTTGTCTGTTCATATGAACACTAAACAGTTAGAATTTGTATTAAATGTTTTAACTATGTTTTTAATATACATAATTATTTATGAAAATTAATTTTTGAGGGTATTACACTGGCGAGTTCCCGCAAAGGGGGACAACACCATTCAATCATCCTGGAAGTCCTCATCTCCCCGAGCTGGGACAAGGATGAGATCCACTCGGTCAGTGCAGAACCAAGTTCGTGGATGACCCCTTCATATCATATTTGCAAGACAACGTCTTGCCCGACGACAAGAATGAGGCCCAAAAGGTGCGTCGTCAAGCCCCATACTACGTGTTGCGGGATCGATAGTTGTTCTGGAGAGGCTTTTCTTACCCTTTACTGAAATGTTTGACCAAAGAACAAGCCCAGTACGTGATGGACGAGCTCCATACGTGTGCATCCGCAAAGCATGCACTCGAAAAAAAAAAACATGGCGGCCCGATTAGTCCGTGCTGGGTACTATTGGCCCACGATGAAGAAGGATGCCAAAGACTATGTTAGGAGATGTAAAAAGTGCCAGGAACACAGTTCGCTGCCGGCAGCACCGTCGACCGAGCTCCAGCTCATTTCGTCACCTTGGCCCTTTGTCTTATGGGGGATGGACATCCTCGGCCCATTCCCACCAACGTAGAGGCAAACCAAGTTCTTGCTCGTGGCCATCGACTACTTCACCAAATGGATCGAGGCCGAACCAGTAGCAACGATATCGACCTTGCAGGTTCAAAAATTCGTTTGGAGACATATCATTTGCTAGCATAGCATACCTCACGGCCTGATCACCGACAATGGGCGGCAGTTCACCGATACTACATTTTGCACATTCTTATCCCAGCTCGGTATCCAGCACAGGACGTCATCGGTGGAGCATCCCCAAACAAATGGGCAAGCCGAAGCAGCCAATAAGGTTATCCTCAACGAGTTGAAGAAGAAGCTCGGTCAAGTAAAGGGAGATTGGGCGGAAGAAACACCCCGAGCGTATTATGGGGATACCACTGCACACCCCAATCCTCTACCAACGAAACACCGTTCCGCCCCACTTATGGGTTCGATGCCATGATACCAGTTGAGGTCGGTGAACCCTCGTGGAGGAGGTTGACGTACACATCCTCAAGCAACGAGACTGCCCTCAGGGAGGAGCTCGACCTTATTGAAGAAGTCCGAGAAGAAGCTAGAGTAAGGGAGTTGGCCACAAAGTTGCGAACAGCTCGTCGTAATAACTCCCGAGTTCGGGAACGGTCTTTCGTCCCGGGTGACCTCGTTTGGAGAAAGACCGGGGAGGCTAGGCGAGACCGAGCTCATGGCAAGCTCGCCGCCAACTGGAACGGCCCCTTTCGCGTCCTCGAGACCCATCAGAATGGAGCTTACAAGTTACAAGAAATGGGGGGACGTCTAATTCCCAGAACTTGGAACGCCAGTCATCTGAAGCCCTACTTTAGCTAACGTATTCCCTTTTTAATTTAATGTTCAATTCGGTAAAGTTTAAACAATTTGTTAGGTTTTTAATTTGTCATAGAGGTGTACTCTTTTTCCTAAGCCTGGGTTTTTTCCCTGAGGAGGGTTTTCCGAGAAAGATTTTAATGAGGCACCGCGTTAGTGTTCAATAAAGGAGATTTTTACCGTCACACTATGTTTTTACCGTACTCGGCGACTACCGAGTTAAAGGAGACATCGCGTCCCTTTACAAACCTTCTACCGAGCTCGGCGGCTACCGAGTTAAACAGCAGCCTCCTCGACCCTTGGCCTTTTAGCGGGGCTGGGGGCGAGTTCGAGAAGGGGAGGTCGGGTAGCCGGGCTGGGCCCTCGGGAGAGAGGTCCCCGTCCCTTCTGTCCGGAGCCCGGCCTGCGAGCCCTCAAAACAGCCACCAAGCAGAAATTATCCGACATCATATCTGCAAACAAAGGCGCAAATCAGTAACATATTCAATAATTCAAGATAAAAGACGCAAAGTATTACCTAGTAGATGTTGGAAAGGGTCCTCCTCCCGGGCAGAGTGTATCAGAGCCCGGCTACTAATTGGTAAGGGCATGCCATGAAGGACTTGGATGATGTTCCTATCGCCAGGGGTCAGCACTTCCTCAGGGAATTTGGTGTATTTACGAGGAAGGCACCAATATAGAGGGTACCTCGGCTTTAGGTTATCCTTCAGGAAAAGGGCCTTAACAGCCCTATTGTCGACAGGGGACAACTTGAAGTAGCGCTCTTTAAACTTCTTATACGACTGAGCATAGGGAATGAGCAGGCCGCCCCCAGCGCGGGAGCTACTCAAGGAAGCCCAGCCCACCTTGGGACCGTGCTTGAGTTGGTAATGGTAAAGAAAGACACGATAGCTCGGCCTCAAGCCGAGCATCTTGCACAAGATTTGGAAGGCGCGGAGGAAGCCCCAACTATTGGGGTGGAGCTGACTAGGTGCCACATTGAGAAAGGATAACACCTCAGTCTCGCAGCGGCTAAGGGGAAACACCAGGCCGTACTCCTTGAACATATACTCGTACACGGTTATGGCGTACCGGCCAGAAACGAGGGCACGAGCGTGCACCCTCTGATTACGCTTACAAGTCCGGAATCGGACCCCGTCATCGTACCCTTCGTGAACAACCTCGTATTGATCTATAAGGGCTTGGACTTTGTTGGCGCTGTCATAAACGGAAACTCGGCTAGAGACTTCTCTTATGAGCCACGAGAAGTCGGGCTCGCCGGCGGGGATGGGGACATTGAGGTCGGCCTCCTCAGGCTCCCTCGCTATCCCCTCCTCGGCTGATCCAGGATGGGCATCCTCGCCACCCAATGCCTCCACGGCACCGTCGACAGACCGTACCCCGGTCTCAGCAAGGGAGACCTCGGCAACCCCGTCCCTAGGGAGGGAGCACTCGGTTACCTCGGCCTCGGTCAGGGGGACCTCGGGATTGTCTCTACCACTTAGTGCCCTTGCGACACCTTCAACGGACCTTACCGCGGCCCCAGTAGGGGAGACCCCGGTAGCGGCGGAGTTGGGTCCCGACTCGGAATCGGCCTCCGCCGTAGACACCTCAAGGGAAGGGGAAGAAGCCTCCATTGCCTCGGGCTCCGAGCCCAAAATCGAAGGGGGAACCAAGCTATCTATACTACGGGTAGCAGAAGAATGCGAGGAAGACATACCTACGGTGAGCGTGGGGCAGAGACAGTGGATGAACGAGAGTGACGAACGGGAAGACAGCGAAGAGACAAGCGCTTTGCACGAACCAAGCACCAGAGAGCAAACGACGAACGAGAGAGGGACGAGAATGAACTCTGAGTGCAAGGGCAGAAAAACTAGAGTAAGAGGGAAAGGGACAGAAGGAAGGTGAAAGGGCAAATGAAGAGGTAAAGTGCGGAAGTTAAAGGGGCAAGGCTACTTATAAGCGAAAAAGAGCCGTTACGGGGAAGGGGCAGTTACTAAATTGCGGTAACTGCAAAAAACCCCCCTTTCCCAATCTTTAAATAAAATTAAATGAAAACTTAATAAAATTAAATGAAGGAATACAAACCGTTTCGACAGTTTCCCGCCATTTGACATCGGAAGACTGAGCTCATGACTTGAACTCATGTCACCTGATCGCTTAGCCTGAGCTGGGGGGCTGATGTACCGGGCCGGGGATGAGCACCGAGCTCATCTCCTGGATTCCAGGCTTACCTCACTGACCGAGCTGAGTTCGACATAAATAAAATATATCTGGACAAATATGAACATATATCTTTTCCCTGATTTATCGGGATTCTTGGGCCTGAAGCAATCTTCCCCATAAAATCCACGAATATGGAACCCTAATTATAATCCCTATAAATACCGATAGAGGACTTAAAATCGACATACGAAATAAAACCAAAATTACTCATACAAATCAACGAGGGTTCCCACCCCTCACGTCGCCGAAATTCTCAGGGCCAAGCTGAGCTCGGACCAACTCAGAATCCAGCGAGAACAACTATAATAATAATCATCATAATAATAATTATTAATACTATTTTCACAATAATATTATTATTATTATAATTATTATTTTCATTATTATTACAAAGATAGATTATTATTATCCCATTTATTATTACTAAATTAATATTTCTTAATAATTGATTTTGAGTCAGAATAAACTCAATGTTTATATAAAAATTTAAACGATTTAGAATTAAACGATAAATCTATAAAAAATTGAAATAAAAAATATTTATGAACTACGATTTTATTTAGTAGATTTAGTAAAATAAACAAACATTTTAATCCATAATTAAGTAGATTTAGTTTTTAAAAGGAAAAAAATAAAAAAATATTTATGAACTACAATTTTATTAATCATTTCATATAACTATGTTAATATAATTGATGTAACATGTTAACTGATAATTCAAATATTAATTTTTTTATAAACATATTAATATAACTGATGTCACATTATCCTTTAACATATTTAATCATGTATATTAATTATAATATTTCCGAGAAGAAAATATACATAAAAATGTAAACGTTATTGTAGTTTTCAAAATTTAAAAATATCTAATAATTTTATGAATTTAAAAGTTATGCAGTAGTAGTGAAGAATTTTTTTCAATTTGATAATTAAGGAAATTAATAAGAAGATTTTGTTTTTGGTTTTGATAAGAAAGAAGATTAGAATGCATAATTATTTTAATCCAAATGAAAGTGGGGCGGAATGGAAAATTGAGAGAAATTGGGGGACGAAAATGCAAAGAGAAGTGTCAGTGTCAATAAGCATTGTACGCGCCAGAGAAAAAGAGCCGAAGAGTGACTGAGTCAGAGTGCGTCTTCCAACTTCGAACTTCCAAACACACTTTAACCATTTTCATTTCACTTCTTCCATTCGCATTACTTCTACTCTATGATTTTCTAGGGTTAGGGTTTTAGATTCTCTGAGGAATCGAAAATGGAAGACGATTACGATTACAGAAGGAAGGCGAAGATTGCACTTGTGGCCATCTTGGTGCTCGCTTCCCTCGCGGTTTTTGCTCTGCTCGTTGCCTTCGCTTACTACTGCTACATCATCAACAAAGTCTCCAACCGCCGCAAAAGCCTCAAAAAAGGTTTGGCTCTGTTTCTCAGAATGTAGTGAAATTCTTAGTGAAGGTTCGGTTTGTAACCCTATGAAACAGAGTGATTGAAGCATGTGTTTGATATAGTGAGAAATAACGAAGTGTTTTATTTATGCATGCACAGAATAAATATTTGTTTTGTTTGATTGTAATTATTATTGGAAAAGTTATCATATTTACATAATTTTTTATTAATGACAGTGTTGAAGTAGGGGTTATTTTCTTCCTTTTCGGGTTATTTTCTTCCTTTTCGACAAGTATGGATTATTTTCCATTATGTTATTACTAAGGTTTATGATGAATAAGCATAACATAGTAGAATTTATCATTTTTAAATATAGGATCTCGCTAACGATCTTGTTATGACACTGTTTAAGAAATTAAAAGAGAAAAAATACTGTAAATTACATGGGATAGAAAAAAAGTCTTGGGCTGTATCATTTACGCATCGTAATAAAAATCTTTTGCATTGCCTTAAATATATTACATTTTTGGTTTCACTGGAGCGTTTTGTTTGTTTTGGGCCAAGTGGAAATTTAATTCGGGTGAAAATGTTATTGTTTTTTGGGAAAAATTAGTGATATTTATTTTCTTTTGGAGGGATTGGGGTTGTGTTTGATGGAGGTCGAACTTAAAAATTGAAATGGAGAATTTGGTTGATGAAAGATTGAGGGACGTTTGTTTGATTAATCTGTGTTGCAACTGCGTTGTTTGTATTTTGTTTTCTTTAGGGTGTAATTAATTCTCATTTGCATTGTCTTGCAGTATTCAAGAGAAGGAAGTAGTAAAAAGGAATATAAACAGAATGTTCATATATATATATATATATATATATATATATATATTCATTTACCTTTTTTTTTCAAGATTTAAAACTGAATGGGTTGAAAATTGGAAGTAACTTTTTGTTTTTTAATTTATAACTTTTTTTTATCTTTTCTTGTTCTACTTTGAGTATATTGTTGTCCCACTTACTGACAGTGTTTGCTTGATTTATTAGTTGAAGATTCTAACTTTAACGAGAAAAGTGACTTTGCAAATCTGCAAGTTGTTGCTGAGAAAGGACTTCAGGTGTTCACTTTCAAGCAGCTGCATTCTGCAACAGGGGGCTTCAGCAAGTCAAATGTCATTGGTCATGGTGGATTTGGACTTGTTTACCGGGGAGTGCTCAATGATGGCAGGAAAGTTGCAATTAAATTCATGGATCAGGCAGGAAAGCAAGGGGAAGAAGAATTTAAAGTAGAGGTTTGTTGCCTCTTTGAACATTTTGGCAGCCCTGTTTCCTTTCTAGAAGCTATGGGAAACGAAATGCATTATTCTTCATGTTTATGTGCTTGATTTCCTGTGTAATCAAAACAGTAAAATTTGTTGATTATGAATCATCATACTTTTTTGGCTGCGAGTCAGTGAATTAGATAACAATTAATGGCTTGGGAAGCCAATCCATTATGGTTATTGAGTTGAATTGGTTGATTACATCTCACTGTAGGTGGAATTGCTAAGTCGGTTGCATTCTCCATATCTGCTGGCACTGTTTGGGTACTGCTCGGATAGTAATCATAAATTGCTGGTGTATGAATTCATGGCAAATGGTGGACTGCATGAACATCTTTATCCTGTCAGCAGTAAGTCATGAAATATATATTTGCTAAAATGCTTTTGTTCTTTGCTAATTTAAAATGCTGTGAATGGATGAGACTACAGAGATAATTTTTCTCACCTGGTAGTCAGTAGCTCAGATCCTCATAATGGCATGGACATGTCTATGTATCTGGAATTTTGACACAATCTCTGGTTTTGCTATACTTCTTCTGTTTGGTGCTGAGCAAGGAAAAACTTATTAGATCCTGTTTATTTTTTTTAACTTGAATAAGTAACACTTTCCAATTCTATTAGGAATATATCTGATGACAGATAAGCCTATTAATCTTGCAGTATTGAACATTGTGAGTTAAATTTATGAAATTATTGATTGAAATTTGAAAACAGTATAGCTAGCATGTGCCCAGATTTTCTGGTTGCATTTGGTAACCAATTCCTTATAGAGCTGCCTCTGTTATGTTGTGTAAAATTTAATGGCATGTCCATATAAGCAAAGAATATATCTTTCACCAAACTCTCTCTCTTTTGCATTCTTTCCCTCGAACTTTTTAACTCTGTAATTTCTAAAGTTTATCATGACTATGGGTTGGAAGTGGCACACTGAACTATGTTCCTTGCATATTACACAAGGGTATGACTTGTAAATAAGTGTTATAATTGTTTCTCATTCCATATTTCTGGGGTGTATTAAAACATTTTTGTTTTTTTTGGAGTCACCATCTCTTTTACAGGCATTACAAGATCATAAATTATGTTGTTCTGTCTCCTCTATTTTCTTATAAATTTTTTTAACACTGGGCTAGTTGATATAAAGTGCCCTAGTGTTGTGTCTGCAGCCATGTTTGCTATTTTTTGTCAGTTATTTTGTATGCTTGAGTTGATCTTGACGAGTTGGTTTTCCTGTAGATTCTAATGTTACACCCATGAAGTTAGATTGGGAAACTCGATTAAGAATAGCACTTGAAGCTGCTAAGGGTTTGGAATATCTTCACGAACATGTCTGTCCCCCAGTGATTCACAGAGATTTTAAGAGCAGCAACATCCTCTTGGATAAGAAATTTCATGCCAAAGTTTCTGATTTTGGATTGGCAAAGCTCGGACCTGATAGAGCTGGTGGACATGTTTCAACTCGAGTTTTGGGCACCCAGGGATATGTTGCCCCTGAGTACAAATCTTAACTCAGTTTTCACATTATTTTGCTTATTCTGTTATTGTAATCTTCATTTTTATTATAAGAGTTGTTCTTTGAATAATGTCACTTCACGAAAAAATAATCCTGTGTTTTGCAATGTTTAATTGTGCAGATATGCACTTACAGGACATTTAACAACAAAATCAGATGTGTACAGTTATGGTGTTGTACTTTTGGAGCTGCTCACTGGCCGAGTGCCAGTTGATATGAAGAGACCTCCAGGGGAAGGTGTTCTTGTTTCTTGGGTGCGTTTGTTATTTCTTTTCACCTATCAAATTCTATGTTGATTCTGTATTCCTCAGTGGAAATTAATTAATGAATCAGTATTCCAGTACTTCCATTTACGTGAAGAAGAATACTACGTAAGTAAAATTTCTATTTCAGCTCTAGCTCTTTCTAACTAGCATGCTCATGCTGTGTGTTTAGGCTCTGCCCCTTTTAACTGATAGAGAAAAGGTTGTAAATATTATGGATCCTTCGTTGGAGGGACAATACTCTATGAAAGAGGTTGTCCAGGTGGCTGCAATTGCTGCAATGTGTGTGCAACCAGAGGCAGATTATCGGCCTCTTATGGCAGATGTTGTGCAGTCGATGGTTCCACTGGTGAAGACTCAAAGGTCACCCTCAAAGGTAGGCAGCTGCTCTAGTTTCCACTCCCCTAAGTTATCCCCCAGCCCAACATCAAGTTAATGCATGTGACCTATTATCAACGTTTAAATGAAGGATTGGTACATGCTTACCAAACTTAGATTTACATGTTGGTAGTTGCCGTTTCATTGTGTAATCTTAAACCATGTGATGCATCATTTTGAAGAGGAAAAATATGGTGGGTTTGATAATGATGGTTCAAATTGATGAAAGATCAGACTTGTTTATATATTAGAAATTTAGTTTGTGATGGAAGGTTCTGCTTTAGGATCTCCATAACCTAAGTCACCCATGAAGATAAAGATGTATGGTTGGTCGCTTGGTGCTTTACTAATCATTATTATGGTTCTCAATTTTCAATTATTGTATCCTTGAAGGCCAACAAAGAAAAAAGAAATGGAAAAGAAGAGAGAGAAAGCAATTGAACACGCTTCAGGGGATTCGTCATCCTAGTGTCCCCTCGCGTGACTTTTTCCATTCTTGTATTTTCTGGTTGGGGCATAGGTTTCCTTTGGAGGTTCATATTGTTAGTCAACATCATGGCGAAAAGCCAAAAAGCTAAAAAGCTGAAGCTGAAGGCTATTAAACATATAAGGGGGTAAACAAGAACGTGTTTGGTTAAATACGTAAATATGATTGACGATATGTACGTAAGATTCTCAAATTTTGACCCAAGTTCTATTTCTAGTACCTGAGTGAGAACCCGTGTTTAAACTATTGTTTTGCCACATTTGATCACGATCCATATCTCTAAGTTCCTAAACTCTGGTCAGTGTCATGGGAACGTATGGAAACTTGAAATCATTTTTCATTTCGTTTGGTATAACAAATGCAGTCTATAATATTGTTTGTCCAAAAGAGTAAGCGATGTAGCAATTCTTGACCGCATGATAACAAACCCCAGAAAGGGGCAAACTGAATCATTTTTATAGATTAAAAATGAGAACAAACCTGGCAATATTTGTATTCAATTAGCCCAACGTTTGCCAGATACACGGGAAGATGAAAAATTATAGTAAATTAAATCATAAAAAATTAATAGCTTTAGAAACTTTGAATCTAATTTTCTAGCAAGTTGAGAAAAAAAATTAATGTTATTTTTTCCCTTAATAATACACCACATGACCTGAATGTCTTACGAGAAGTAGGATTGAAGAAACAATTATCACTCTGAAATAATATATTACTTCGTAATCATATCACAAAATTAGCGTCTTTGTAATTAATGTTTTATCGGTCTTCTTCGTAATTACCACAATAATATGGAAAGGAAAATACTCACAAATAATAAAATAAATTTTTAGTTTCAGTTATGGCGATATTAAATTACTCAAACATGTATACATTTTTCTTTGAGATGAATATTAACAATTTTATGCACCGAGTTGTTGATCCGAGTAATGCTGGGTTTTAATTCCTTAAATAAGATCATAACTTTAAGTTTTGTAAATCGAAAAAAATATGATTAAAAGGAAATCCCATCAAACGTAACCAATCAAAATATTATTATGTATTAGTATACCATATATCTTAAGATGTTTAAATTTAAAAGAATTATATGAGTTCTTTTAATTTTTTTTACTTTCAGTAGACACATAATGATCAGTGATCACAACAATAATTTCTTAAGATGTTTTTTTTTCTCATATAATGATGACGATAATAATTTCTCAGACGTTGAATTAGACATATAGTTCTCACTTTTATATGGTTTAATTCTTGTGCACGTTTCAAAGGTCTTAATTGCAATTTATTGAACCCATTCCTGGCCAAACAAATCACAATAAGCATGTGATGTGAGTTGCAATCATAATCTATCCTTATCCAATTAAGGCACACCTATATAATAATTGACCACTAAAATATGGGCTACCGATTTCTTTGTCAAATCATTGAATTTTCATCCATATATATACCGTTTAACGTCAAACTTTATTAAAAGTCTGAAAAGAATTATTTTTCAGATGAATATGATGATGCACTATAAAAGTGGTCACAACCAATTCTTTTTCAACCATTTACCATTTATTTGTTAAATTTGATTTGACAAAATAACTGATTAAGACAAAGATATGTTTGACTTAAAAGAAATCTAATTGAAGTTCGACTCAGCTCAGCTGCTTTACATGCATAAAACTAGTAAAAACGGGTCAAATTTCACTCTGTTTGGGTTCTCCTAAAAAGATGCGCGGTTACGATTAGAAACACTTTTACTGTTGAGTGGTGAAGTTATTTTATCTGCATTCTCTGGGTTCAATGGCATGTTTGGTTGAAAGGAAAGAACATGTATAGAAAATAATTGATTTATAGATGGAAAAATTTATTTTTTTTTTCAATTCAAATTTTAATTTTTTTTTGTATATTTTTCTATCATAGGTAGAAAAATACATTATACAATTTTGTTATTATTAATGAATTTAAACATTGATCATCTTGAACGTTTTAAGCCTAATTCAATATTGTAAAACCAGTTTGTAAGGTGAAAATTACTTCTCATTTATATATGCATGCAACACAGACTATATATCTAGGTAATGTAAGATCTCTAACACATCCTCTTAACGGGGCATGATAAATCCAACAACAACAAACAATCCTAATAATGGAACAAATAATCCTGACAATGAGGCAACAATCCTCATATAAGTTCTGTTACTATGTTAGAAACGATGGGTTGTGGACCTAATGGCACGTGGTAGTTAATATATAAACTAATGTGAATTCCAGAGAATAAACACAGTTCTATGAGTTTATGGTGTTGAGAAAATATTTGGTATTATATGAAATTTGTTTTTCTTTTTGAAATATGACCCTTTTAGAAGATGATTTAGTACTTTATATTTTTCTCCCTTTGTTCATATTTCACAATCTTCAATTATGCAACTTAATTTTCCCTTCTATACTAACGTGAAAGAGTTTTGGAAGAGAGAAAAGATAACCGGCTAAAAAAACTTGAAATTTTATTGATTATACAAAAATAAAAGATTTTAAGAATAATGTATTTCAAAATAGTCGCTAACAACTCAAAGGGAACATTGGTTAATAAGCAAGAGAATACAATTTTCGTTTAAAAATTTTCTATTTCTAATGACTTCTTTCGAGTTGAGCTATGCACACATTCCACTAAGTAGGGTATAAATGGAAAAAGAGAAAAAGAGAAGAAGAGAAACAGTGGGAGTTTTACAGAAGACCCGTGTCGATGGACAGGGCAGAAGACCCGTCGGTGGACTGGATAATGGAGTGAAAGACATTACACTAGACAGTGATGTAAATCAAACTCCAAGTGGGAGATTGTTAGGAATGTAGTTTGATTTTAGTCAATACATAATTGTATAGTCTCACATCGAGTAAACGACGAGAGGGATTGCTCTTATGTGTCTATATAAACAACTCTTTGTAAAGCTTCAAAGTGCAGTACAATATATGCATATTGTGTGCTCGTGGATGTAGGCAATTTGCCGAACCACGTTAAATCCTTGAGTTCTCTTTTACTCTCTTCCTTATACTCTTCTTGTATTATTGCTTTGTTCTTAACAATAAGGCAGATTTCTTACTAAGATGTCACTTATTTATGTTGGGGTGACATCTCCTCCTCTTGCTACTCTTTAGGTCGGAATCATATCTCTAATACCACTTATTATATCTTAAACTAAAAAAATGGAGGAAAAAAACATAAAAAAAATAAAAAATAACATGATTTGGTTCATAAAATCCTCTCACAATCTTACTAAGATAAATTTTATTATAATAATTTTTACATGAGAAAATTATAAATTCTCTATAATATTTAATACACTATTTAAAATCTAATATATTATTTATATAAATTAAAGAATGTGATGCTGGAGAAAAGAAAACATCAAATTAATAAAACGTACGACTAAAATTCATTGGAGGATGATTCCAGAAAAGAGTTTTGAAAGAGAGAAAAGAAAACAAAGTTAAGAAATGGGCAATTTTATTAATTTACCAACAATTAATTACAAAAATAACATATTTAAAAATAGTAGGGGAAACTGTGGATAATCAGCAACCAGATAGAAATTCTTTTTCATAGAAGTTTTCTATTCCTAGCAAATAGTTAACTCAATTATCTACATGCTGAATTTTTTATCTCGAGGCTTTTCCCAAAGTAGCTCCCAAAAACTGAAATAAGTAGGTGTATATAGCAGCCAAGTACGAAAGTTGGTACAATATTTTTTCTTCCACATTATTTATCTTTCTTTAATATATCTCCATCACTGACTTGATGTGTCTACATGCACCAAAACATACACACACTATATATATTGCATACTTTCTTCCATTGGCCTCTTAACAAAACAAAAATCACTATTTGTGGCTTAAATCTACATTATATATAGTTCATATATATACATATATATAATGGCACCCTTGTTACGTACCATCTTTGTTGCAATTTTTTTGCTTGGTTTTACCAATGCACAACTTTCTACTGACTTCTATGATAAAACTTGTCCTAACCTTCAAACCATTGTGAGGAATGGAATGCAACAAGCTATCAATGTAGAAGCCCGGCTTGGAGCCTCTATACTTCGATTGTTCTTCCATGACTGTTTCGTGAATGTAAGACCACAATTTCTTGGTCACTTCTCTTTCACTATTCAAACATGTATGAATAATTAGGATTAAATTGAAGTAAAATTTATACTAACTATTTATATTTTATGCATTTATGGTTAAGATTAGTTGTTCTAACACTTTCTTGCAGAAAAAAAAAACTTGATTCATTGTATATAGTGTTTAAAACAAAATTTTACATGTTTTTGTGTGTAGAGGAGTTGTTACTTAACTGATACTGAAATTACGAGATTAAACTCATAACTTTTCACTGTTCTGTGAGGATTTTTCTGAGTATAATTTCGGGTCTAATTTTTTCTTTTTCACACGTTTCAAGTTTAAGTTTATCACTTCATTTCAAAGGAACCGTTTTTTTTTATAGATAACACTGAAATTTCTTGAATATGTCATGGAAAATGGAGCATGTGATTTTTTCCCTAAAAAGAAACATATGGATATTAATAGAGTTTATGGGCCAATGTACTGAGTTTACACCATAAATAAATCATAAATTTCATATTGTATCATCTCTAAAGATTTTATTATTAAAATCAGTAAATTCATCATTAAATTACAAATTGCAAAATCTTTTTTCTGGCTTTAATATTATCATATTTTCTAGCACCTTTTATTTTTATATATTATTACTTTTAGATGAAAATTGTTTCTCGAATCTAGAGATAACACACGCACGATGAATCATTTAACTCCAGATGTAAAGAATTAAATTGATGCAAATCTTACCAAAGCAAAAAGAAAGTAATAAATAGTATGAAATCATTACTCTTTCTTTGGTGTGAGTATCAATGTATCATTAATCATTCTTTTTAAAATGAATGTGATAGGCTAGAATTAATTAATTCACCTAACTCTTTACTTATGGAGATAGACAACATTAACATCTTAGTTTCATTTCTTTGTAATTAAATTTTCAGGGCTGCGATGCATCAATCTTATTGGATGACACAGCAACCTTTATTGGTGAGAAAAATGCATTACCTAACCAAAATTCAGTGAGGGGTTACGAAGTGATTGATGCCATTAAAAGCAACGTTGAAGTTGCATGCAATGCCACCGTTTCTTGTGCAGATATTCTAGCACTTGCAGCAAGAGATGGAGTAGTTCTGGTGAGCCATGTTCTCCCTTTCTTTGTGATCACAATGTATATCTTCATTTTTTATTATAAATTTGACAGTGTTTCTAACTTCTACCAAATTTTTTTATTCTGTTATACATGTATAACGATAAGTATATTATTTATTTTATATTAAGATAAAAATTGAATCAAGTAATTAAAATATAAAATAAGTTATACTGATACTTCTTGAAGATTTATAAAATTACATAAATTTATTTTTTCTTTTTAATCCTTACACTAAATCTCTCGATTGTTCATTTAAAAAATATTAAGATGAAATGTATCTTTTATACATTTCATTAATCCCTCTCTTTTTCTTTAAGAGAGTAAAATTAGTACTAAAAATGTCAGGTGAAGTTTTGAAAAAATTCAAGAAAATACTCTAAAATAATACTAATCAAGTCAAAATATACCATGAAAAATATAATTTACTCTAAAATTATTTGATTATTTCTGAATTAAGTAGGACTTGTTCCTTCCTAAAAATTTTGTAATACACAAAATCTCCCACACTACATTCAATGTGAGTATGAAAATATAAAAACATAATAATGCATATATTGAAATCTTACCAATGAGGTTCCAACCTCCAAGTCATTCTCATTACAAGCATTTAGTGAAGCTAACTTGATGTTTGTTTTTTCCCTAACATGTCATTTTGGCATGGGCATATTTTCAAATCTTGTTCCCCACTTTCGATTTTAACTTTACCCACACACGTAATTGATCAACATGTCAACTCTCGTAATTTAGAGGGGTCCCCTTCCTCCCAAATAAACATGTCTTGCACAAAGAAAACTACATCACACAATACAATAATCAAGTGGAAAATAACTATATATGGTTCATGCATGCAATCAAAGTTGGTGTCAGCTTTGTCTCATTCTCGAGAAAAACCACTCATTATCTTCTACCCTTTTAAAAACCTGAAAAATACAAGTACCCGCAAACTTTTGTCTCGTGGTGTGTTTTCCATTTTTAGCTTTCACTAATCACCATTCCCTCACTCAATAGTTTACCATGATTCATTGTATTTATTCTCGAATGGAGTAGTTGAAACTTAAATTATATTGAAATATAGTAAGAGTAAATTATATTGAAATTCACATGTGTATATTTATTAAATATTTGATTTAAGAGGAAACTACACAAAGATTTCATGGTTTAGAAAACATTACACTACGATCCTAATAAAAGTAATACTAGAAAGTCAAGAAATATTTTATATAATATCTTAAAAGTAATTTACTCTTGATTCAAATAAGAGACACGTGTCAGACTATACATTGTAGCTTCTAAAAAAAAAATCATAAACTCAAATATGTAACATGGTATGAAACACAAATTTTTTCTATTTTTTTTTTACTTTATTTTGTCTGATGCGTTAAAGAATTAGTTTAATAGGTTGAGAAATAATTGAACTAAAAGTAAACTAAATGTTTGAAAACTCTTTAAGAAACATATCATGCTTACAATTGAAAATATAAATATTAACTTCTTTAAATTAGATTTTAATGAATCACATTGATACATGAAATCAAACATGATAAAAGTAATTTTTGTAACGAACAAAAAAATATAATTTAACTCAAAATCAATGTTACCAACGTTGATTTTATATTATACTTATTTGGCAGCTTGGAGGACCCTCATGGGTAGTACCTCTAGGTAGAAGAGATGCAAGAACAGCAAACCAAAGTGCAGCCAACAATGAAATTCCTGCTCCATTCTCCGACCTTGCCACACTCATTTCCATGTTTGAAGCCAAAGGCCTAAGCGCACGTGACCTAACCGTGCTCTCAGGTGGCCACACAATAGGGTTAGCACAATGCCAGTTTTTCAGAAACCGCATATACAATGAGACCAACACTGAAACCAATTTTGCCTTATCAAGAAGGGCCATTTGCCCAGCTACTACACCTGGTGGGGACACAAACTTGTCCCCTCTTGAGTCACTCTCTCACAATCACTTTGATAACAATTACTATGTAGAGCTTGTGGCTAACCGTGGCCTTCTCCACTCTGATCAAGTGCTTTTCAATGGTGGGTCTCAAGATGCTTTGGTGAAGATTTATAGTACCAATAATGTTGCTTTTTTCAGTGACTTTGCTGATGCTATGGTTAAGATGAGCAACATCAGTCCCCTCACTGGGATTAATGGCGAAATTAGAAGGAATTGTAGGTTTGTAAATTAATTCATCATGCATGGAGATATATATATTTTTAAAACAATCTATTTAGTTATGTTTATTATGGTCACTTTTTTTTTTTTTTTTTTTTTTTTTTTTTTTTTTTTTTTTTTTTGTATGAGGGGTTAATAACAAGAGAGCATGTTAGCAAATTGAATAAATGTTGTGTGACATTTGTAATTTTGAGGTGGGAGTGATTCATTACATGTACAAGGTCTTCGTCATAAAGCTTGACTAGATCTTTCACATATTGGCACTTGTAATTTTTTAATTGAAGCTATAGGCAAATGAAATGTTGTTTGTGCTCGTTTTTAATATTATTATTTTTTTCCTTTGATAATTTGAATGTTTCTAGGTGGGTTTAAATATTCTTTCACCCCAATTAAATGGAGAAGAAGAAAGGAGGGAACTTGATTTGATTTGATTTGGTGTGTTACTAGTTTCTGCTTCGCAAGGTAGTATTGCTGCAGCATTTTACACTGCATGTTAATATTTAAACACTGATACGACAAAAGTGCGAAAAATTTTAAAGTTAAAATTTACAAATAGTTAATTCGTACTTTGTTATATGTTTTCAATGATATTTTAGTGTGTCATCTAGATTAGGAAAGGGTTCAAATAAAGGATATAATCAAGAGATGTGACCCATTTATCAGGTTTTAATTTGGGTAAGCACGGTGTTATTCTCTTAATAATTATACTTTTTCGTTCTCCCTTAAGACTCGAACTTGCATATCTCGTGGAATATGTATATTTTATTTATTTCACAATTAATTGAA
Source organism: Hylodesmum podocarpum (assembly GCA_026586105.1). Lineage (NCBI taxonomy): Eukaryota > Viridiplantae > Streptophyta > Magnoliopsida > Fabales > Fabaceae > Hylodesmum > Hylodesmum podocarpum. Next base: position 7,669,680 of record JALJEV010001433.1, read on the forward strand.
ACATGTAATGTAATCAATTCACATACATAACTAATTTACATGTGTAATAACTAATTAATTTAATTATTAAATATATATATATATATATATATATTATTTATTTATTTTTTCATATTTTATAATTAATTATCTAATTAATATGTTCTATATCCTCCACCTATTTTCATAGAGTTCTGATCGTCATATATTGTATATATTCTAGTGTATTCTAGTGTGTGTCATGTTTATCTGCATTGTACACATACTTTCATGAAGTTCAATCACACCTGTTAAGTTATAATAATTATCAATAAGGAGTTTTAGCTACTGTTATATAATTGTGTACATGATCCTTTTTGAATTTTGTGTTAATTTAAAGTTCCACATGGTAGAGTATTAGAAATAGAGATAGGTGAAAAACTTATATAATTAAGAGTATTAGGTTTTATTCACTTGCACCACATCCTTGAATTTATAAAAGGAGTGTTTAGATTTTAGGTAGTGAGTGTCAAACACTTTGGGGAGGGTTTGTAGTTTTTCCGTCCAAAAATTACATCTGGGAAGAGTTTGTAGTTTTTCAGTCCAAAAATTATATTTGGGGAGGGTTTGTAGTTTTTCTGTACAAAAATTACATATGGGGAGAGTTTGTGATTTTACCGTACAAAAATTACATCTAAGGAGGGTTTGTGATTTTTTCCGTATAAAAATTACATTTGAGGAGGGTTTGAAATTTTTCCGTTCAAAAATTACAAATAGTGAATTTTATCCCAGTGGGATCGTGGACTAGGTCTTCAGGCACCGAACCACGTTAATTTTGTGTGTGCTCTTTTTCTTTTCCCTTTTCCTTTATACTTGTTTCAAGAGGTTGAGTTCCCAACAACTGGTATCAGAGCTAATGGTTCAACTTGGCAAGAGATGAATCTACGGGGAGGGAGAAAGTATAGTGGTCCTTTGTTTGAAGGAAGGATTGTTGGAATACAATCAAAGTCCCACATCAGAAGATGTAAAACTTGAAGGAAAAGAATGATTTTGCCATTTTGCTGCAAGGGAGGATTGCTCCAAAGGTCAGAAGATTCTACTACAAGGGAGGATTGCTCCAGAAGTAAGAAGATTCTACTATAAGGGAGAATTGCTCCAGAAGTCAGAAGATTCTGCTGCAAGGGAGGATTGCTCCAGAAGTCAGAAGATTCTACTGCAAGGAGGATTGCTCCAGAAGTCAGAAGATTCTGCTGTAAGGGAGAATTACTCCAAAAGTCAGAAGATTCTGCTGCAAGGGAGGATTGCTCAGAAGTCAGAAGATTCTGCTGCAAGAGAAGATTGCTCCAGAGGTCAGAAGATTCTACTATTGCAAGAGAAGATTGCTCTAGAAGAGTTTTGTTAGTTTTGATGTAATGAAGGATTATTGTAGAAGTGTAGGACTTTAAATTAAGGGAAGATTTGTTGAATCTTGTGTTAATTCAAAGTCCCACATCGTAGAGTATTAGAAAGAGAGATGGGTGAAAAATCTATATAAGTGAGAGTATTAGGTTTTATTCACTTGCACCACATCCTTGAATCTATAAAAGGAGTGTTTAGATTTTAGGTAGTGAAACACTTTGGGGATAGTTTGTAGTTTTTCCGTCTAAAAATTATAAATAGTGAATTTTATCCCAATAAAATCGTAAATTAGGTTTTGAGACACCGAACCACGTTAATTTTGTGTATGTTCTTTATCTTTTTCCTTTTCCTTTATAATTGTTTCATGAGGTTGAGTTCCCAACCGTCCCTTCTCATCATGCATGTACACATAACACATCACGAGACTATAAATAGGTGTATTAATTTGATGGAAATTGTATGTCATGTTCCAGTGAATCAAGCGGAAGTCCAGTTTCGTTAATTTTGGAGCTAAGAGTAAAACTAAGTTAATTACTAACAATTGATCCAAATATATTAGAACCAAGTAAAACATATTTAGACCATATTTAAGCATAAACATAAATTGAGGTGGGCAATAACCATAGCATTCAACCATTATGAGCAGATTTGTGGAAATAAAATTTATTTAGGTTTTAGTTTTCTAATTCTTTACTTACTCAAACGCGATGTTGTATTTTATTTTCTGAAGGACAGAACAGAGAAAATAGGTTTAGGAACCTAAAACAAACATTTATAAAATTTTACCTAAGAGAGTTCAACCAAGTTATATTATGATTTATGAGTGAGAAAAATTTGCAATCTTTTATATGACCGTTATAATAGATAATGGTTTGCATATTGGAGAAAAGGTGGACTACATTCTAACAATTCTTGATAGCAATTTGAACTCATATTTTTAAATTTATGATTACTTGCTCCTCTAAGTTCTCATATTATCCTTTTTGGTGTGTTGCTGTTGATTTTTTTAAGGTAAGAAGAACTCCTAATTTTAATTCATACAATTCGACATTTGCAAATCTTAATGGAGGGTTTTAACGTTTTTGAAAGCTACGACTTACTGGAACCTAAGTAAGGATATTCCCACCATCGATAGTGGAAGTGGAAGAAAATATAGAAATTTAGTAGTTTTACATTATTTATATAGTTAAAATATAGTTTGAATGCCATTTTAGATTAAGATGTAAATACTTTATTTATTAACGGTGCATTGCTTTGTGTATAATTTGAGATTTTTATATCCTTGATTTATTTAATTATGAATGTCATTTATAATATACGTAAAAAAAAAATAGTGTTGGTTGTATAAAAATATATACTAGAATGGAAAGATAAAATAATAGACATGTTTTTAGTGAACGATGATTATAACATCAATCAATCGTCGTTAAATTTATGATTAACAACTTCAGTTCTTTTATATTTACCGTTATTAATTTATTACATGAAACTAATTGTCGTTCATGCGAAGAGCTGTTCAGAACTATGATGTTAGCTTCAACAATAACTTAAAAACTATCATTAAAAACCTTATTTTCATGATAAACTAGATTTTATTACACATGAGTTTGACATAGATAAAACATGCAAGACCCGAATTTAACTTATTATTTGTTATAAATTTATTTTAAAGGTTGACCTGACCTGACTAAAACAACTTGACCTAATTTATGAGCCTTTTTAAATATTTGTTTAAAGAAATATCAACTAGCTAGTTGACCACTTAACAATTTTTAAAGTCAATCAAAACATTTAAAAAATGACTCTCACTTTGTTTTTTAGGACAATAATAATTTTAATTAACAATATATAATAATATTTAAATGGGATAGGTGTGGAGTAAGATTTTTTTTTTAACCTGAATTCAAATATTTTTTATTCTATAATAGATTTTATAAAAGGCTTAATCCGTTACCTTAAACAAATTAAGCTAAATCAGACATTAAACATGCGAAGCCTAAGGCTCTAACTGGTGACCTGGTTCAATTCATTCTCGTCCCAATTATTAAAATAGACTAGACAACGTATCTAATAATTAAAGTGTGCATTCAATTAATATAAAGTTTAAACTATCGAAACAACAGTGTAGTGTAAGAAATACAACACTCTAGGCTTTGCTGATCTTTATTTACACATTATTAGGTATTCTTCATCGTTATATATTGCTATCTTTTGCATGTTAACAAAAAAGTAAACAAATGTTTAATAAACAAATTATGTTTTATTATATTGTTTTATTAGGGAGTTTGGAGTTTGTTAACTTATTCTGGGTTATTTTGAAAAGAATAAGTTAGCATGTCACAATTATAATTTAAGTTATATGATATCAACCTAAGATAAGTTACTAATTTATTATTTATAAAAAAAAAAAAACAAGCTGATGTAAATTAATAAATGTTTATAAAATTACTAGTTTACATCCACTAATTTTTAGTAGAAATAAATTAGTAAGTTAATTTTTTTTATATATATTACAGGTATATAAGTTATTAACTTAATAAACAAGTAAATGCAAGTTAACAAATGTTTACAGGTTTATTAGTTTATACCTACTTATTTTTTTTAAAAGGAGTAAATTAGGAAGTCATAATTATGGTTTTCTTGTATTACATCTGATGTAAAAAATAAGTGAGAACAAGTCAATGAAACTCTTTATACATTAATTATATCATTTAAAATGAAAATAAGAAATGTGGAGATTTGGAGTAGCAAGTTCTTCATTTCATTTTATTAAATTTATATATGTGTAATTGTATTTCATGAATTTACTCATTCTTTCATCGTTACATCCTCACCCTCCCAAGATGCCAACAAGTAGTTAATAAAAGAAGAACTTGTTTTCACTGAAATTATCATATCATATTAGTTAAGATTCGGCAAAACCCAAATTTGTTTAGACAGGTCAAACTAATATGGGAAATTTAAACTTTCATACTTCATTAAATAAATTAAACGCATTACTATAGTAAAATTAATTTGTTCTAAAATTATATTATTTTATATATCGACTCTATAATTTTTTTAAAAGTAAATGGGTATTTAATAACTTGTTACTGCCTTACTTTTTTCATATATTTGTTTATGCATATAGTTTTGCCAGTCCCTGTGGTTCCAAATTTTCGCCAAATTTTCGATCTTACTTTGTTCTTCTTTATTCGCACGTTGTATTATTTTTTTAATCCTTTTCATCGCTTAATGTCATTCTTATAGAAAAGTTAAATACATATTTAATATCATTAAAAATTTACAAAAATTATATTGTATTATATATTTAATAACTTATCACTTGTTTGCTCTCTTCATTGTTTTTTTATGTATATTGTTATGTGCTAGAGTCTTCACAATTTCAATTTCTGATTACATTTTTAGTCTTTGTTCATCTTTATTTACGTCAATATAATTTTTTTTAATAAATTTTCCATTAATTAACGTCGTTCATCTTGAAAAGGTAAACATGCACATATTTAGCAACAATAAAAGCATACAAAGTTTATATTATTTTATACATTAATTTTACGTTTTTCTTTTCAAAAAGTAAAAGAATATTTAATAACTTGTTGCTTTATTCCTATATTTTTAATTTTTTATGTATATTGCTACATTGTGAAGTCTTTCGGCTATTCTTTTAGGAAAAGTAAATGCGTATTTAACAGCATTAAAATATTACAAAAGAAAAATATCATTTGTACATTAATTATATAATTTTTTTAAAAAGTAAATACATATTTAATAACTTACTGTTTTCGTCAATTTTTTATGCATATTGCTACGTTCTATAGTCTTCGCAGTTCCGAATTTTCGCCAGTTTTTTCAACCTTTATTCATCTTTATTAATTGTTTGTCAACGTCACTGTGTTGTCTTTCTTTTTTTAATGTTTTCCATGCATATTTAATAACACTAAAAACCTACATTAAATTAAATTATTTTTATTTTTTAAAAAAATTTAAACACATATTTCATAACTGATTGTTATGTCCTAAAAGTCTTCACAATATTGCAATTTCTCGCCAGGTTTTTAATCTTTATTTCATCTTTATCTACATGTCAACGTTATCCTGTTATTTTTTGTTTTTTTATGGTTTCCACATCTTAACACATTATTTCTTCTGAAAAAAAATTAAACACATGCTTAACAACATTAACCTACACAAACTTTTATGCATTAAATCTATAATTTAAAAAGAAAAATAGGAGAAACCTAAATTAAAATGAAACAGAGAGACCCACTTATCCGTACGAACCAGGGGCATGACATTGTATAAAAATAATAATTTTTAAATTTGAAGGTCTTGTTTCATAGATTTTATACATTAGAAAGTATTATTATTAAAACTCAAACTCAATAAACTATACTTACCAACCAAGTAGAACTCTGACTTAATTAATGAGTAGAGTATTAAACCTAAGTATTTTATGTTATAGCATTACGTCAACATTACTACAACCGAATACGTATTTCCCGTAAATGCAACATTGGAGTTTCCATGTGATCCTTGTCTCCCTTCGATTTTCCACGTCAGCGTAAGGAGTACATTTCACCCATACACCCCGCCACATCAGATAAAATATCCTGCCGTCGGTTAGTACCAGCGAACGGCTGTGGTTAAAGCGTGCGTTACACTCTCTAAACAAAGTGCGTGAGAAAACATTGGGAGACACTCTCTCTTTCTCTTATATCATTGCCCTATAAATACTCAAAACCATGGACCCTACCCATCACTACTATTCCGAAACACAAACTAGAGAGAGAGAGAGAAAGTGTTTTAGAGAGAGAAAGAAAAGAGAGAGAGGTACGAGTGTGTTTGTGTGAGTAGTTTTTTCTGGCAAACATGGCCTCTTTTCCGTTGGGGCCGCACCACCTTGAACCGCCACCGGGAGTGGCAGCTCCGCCGGAGAATGACACCATGAATGTGGACTCTCGCGGCGTTTCCGCCAGAGATGAGGTAATTACCGGCCATTCTCTCGTTGTTCTGCGCCACAACGCGCCGTTCTCAACCTCCGTTTGCGGTGGTTGGATCATCCTTGATCCGACGAACCGGCCTCGGATTGAGCGCGCCGCCGGCGATCTACTCATTTCCGGCATTGTTTTTGCCCGCTCGGAGGTCGCCGGTATTTTTCTCCGGCGATGCTCCGAGAGGTTCTAACCTTGCCTCGAATGAATGTCGTTTTTTTCCCTTACAGAATTGTGGATTTCCTAAGCGTATTCAATTTTGTTATGGAGAAATTCTCTTTGTTATTAGTGATATTATTGTTGTTGTTGTTGTTGTTGACGTTGTTGTCATTGTTATTTGGTTTTAACTTGTGTTTTTGTGGTTGAGATCCTAGTGTTGAAAATTTGAAGTGTGTGGAGCTTTCTATTTGGTGGTTCAGAGACGAGAAATGGAATCGAGTGAAGTGAAAATTGTGGAATCGTGTTCTTTAATTTGGCCTTTTCATTTCATTAAACAAGAGAGAGAGAGAGAGAGAGAGAGAGAGAGAGAGAGAGAGAGAATCTGACTAGGTTCTTAGTTGAACTTAAAGTTAGCATAGCCTCTAGTTTGTTCCTTTTGCTGGAGTTTTTTTTTTTTTTTTGCTCTTTTTTTTCACTTACACTATATGGGGTTAGAATATGTCGCAATTTACCTTCCAGGTTTTTTTCTCCTTTTCCTTCTAATAGGCTATTCAAGGTTTTAATTTGTGGTCACTGGTCACTGTTTCGTTGGGTTTTTTCAAATTGCGGAAAATTGCGGTTAATGTGGCCGCCATTGTGGTCAGAGACACCTCAAAATCCTTGACTATGCAATCAAGATTGCGGGTTGCGGACCGTTTTTAAAATCCTTGAGGCTATTGATTTTGTTGTATTAATTTTCCTAAACAGGCCAGATTGCTTTCACTTCATCTTGAATTTACTGTGAAATTAAAATTGTTTTAACAATATCTTGGATTTTGCTTTGAAGTTGGCTCTATATTATTTGCTGTATGATTTTTGGTAGTTTTATTTTGTTTTAAGCTTGGGTTCCTCGCTTGAAATGGGGTTCCTTGATTTGCTGGTAGATTGTTGTTCAAATGGTTTTTGTTTGCTTCAATTACTGTTCTTGGATTCTCTCTGTGTTATCTCATAATTGATATTAAAGCTTTTCTTTGGCATTTGATGTTTTCTTGTGGACCATGGTAACTTGATTTAACTTTATCTGTCTATATACCTTGTTACTTTTGAGCTCTCTACACTCTACTTACCTTCTACTTTGCACATTGATTGGTGACTATCTATCCATATATGCTGGTTATGGTGTTTTCATCAAGAGGCATAGGAGTATTTGACTTCTAAATTGCTGTGTATGCAATATGTATGTCCAAACCAATGTATGAATGTCCACAGGCATATGATGTTTCCACGTTAATTTCATGTTTTTTAACCCGAATTATTGGTGAGAATTGCTGTTTAGACAAAGTTAATTGAAGTGATAAGTAATTGCTGATATTGTATATAGGAGAATATTCTATTCTATTTCTGTATTAAGAGAATTGATTTACCATGTTAAATATCTAATTATTGGTATAAATTGCAGGAAATGTCATCGCCCATTGCAGAGGGTAATGTTTCACTCGCTGGTAGCATAGTAACAACCACAATTGGTGGCAGAAATGGCATACCTAAACGAGTATGGCGTGTTCTAACCTTTCTCAACTTCCAATTTTAATATAAATTTTTTCATTTTGTACTATAGATAAATATTTACTTCCCTTTTGGGACTGAGCGGAACTACATTCATGGTTTGGGTAATGGGTAGTAAACTTAGTAAGCCTTTTTATTAAAGATCCATCCAACAACATAATACTAGTAGTCGGCTAGAAGTTGACACATTTCCTCTGTGCTTATCTAATCTAATTGTATTTTTCATTTAATTTTGTTCTCCCCCTTCTATTAATTCATTGTTTTCTATTCTCCTTCTTTGGCTTTAAGAATTTTGATATATATATAAATTGAATGTTTAAGATTGATGGTAAGGTTCATGGGTTTTCATTTCTTTTATTCTTCACAAATTTGTACTATAATACCACTTGCAGACCATCAGTTTCATGGCCGAACGTGTTGTTGGCACTGGATCATTTGGAACTGTTTTCCAGGTAAGGATAAGTGTAGTAATAAACTCCTCAGGTGGTAACTGTTCGTACTCAGCTTTCTCTACTGTCAAGTATCTCATATTTCTTCACACCCTTGCGTTATGTTCCTTTTTGACCTGAAACAAAGGCAAAGTGCTTGGAAACTGGGGAGAGAGTGGCTATAAAGAAGGTCTTGCAGGACAGGAGATACAAAAATCGTGAACTGCAGTTAATGCGCTTGATGCATCATCCAAATGTAATTTCCCTGAGGCACTATTTCTACTCTACAACATTCAAAGATGAAGTTTTCCTGAACTTGGCAATGGAATATGTCCCTGAGACGATGTTCAGAGTTATAAAGCTCTACAGTAGCATGAACCAGAGAATGCCCCTAATTTTTGTGAAATTATATTCATATCAAGTATGATTTTTTCTCTGTTTGCAATTTGGTTTGATATGTTGTTCTTGTTCCTTACTTTTTTTTTCTGAAATTTTGTAATGATTGAGCTGGGATGTGATGTTTAGATCTTTAGGGCACTGGCATATATCCATAATGTACTGGGAGTTTGCCATAGGGATTTGAAGCCTCAAAATCTTTTGGTAAGTTATTCACTTGCTATTTTTCCTCGAGAGGTTGAATTCATTTATTCTAAACTTATTTTACATTTGTTCTGTAGGTTGATCTACTCACTCACCAAGTGAAGCTTTGCGATTTTGGGAGTGCAAAAGTTCTGGTATGTTGGTATTCTTCCCGTGCATTTCATTAATGCTACCATGTTAATGGTGGATGTGAACTGCTTAGGTCATATGTGCATGATATGCTACCTACCAAGATATAGAATTCAAAAAGTTCTTTTAAGATCTGTACACAAGTGCAATTTCACTTTTGTATGTGATGATGACATTTCAGTACAAAGATACTAATGTTGCTATTAAGTATTAATCTGGACCCAACTCGTTCTTTTTTCAATAAACAGAAGAAAGATACAATAGTTTGATACTAATATTTTATTTCATGTCAGGTAAAGGGTGAATCAAACATTTCATACATATGTTCACGGTATTATCGGGCTCCAGAACTAATATTTGGTGCAACAGAATACACAGCTTCTGTTGATATCTGGTCAGCTGGTTGTGTCCTTGCGGAACTTCTTCTAGGCCAGGTTGTTAAAATTTTAGGTGACCTATGCACCAATGTTGTTCATACATAACATGTTTTTCTTTGTTTGAGAAATGTTGTATGGGTGGTTTCTCATAATTTCCATATATTTCTTCAGCCTTTGTTCCCAGGAGAAAATCAAGTTGACCAACTTGTGGAAATTATCAAGGTTATGCCTTGTCTATGTTGATGTTACCCTGGATCTTATGAAACTGGCTGCAGAGTGATGATTATTCAGGTGTTTTCTTGTAGATTCTTGGTACTCCTACTCGAGAAGAAATTAAATGCATGAATCCTAATTATACAGAGTTCAGATTCCCCCAAATCAAAGCTCATCCTTGGCATAAGGTAACTTTGAATTCCTTGTCACTTCTCTTTTTGCTTTATTAGTTTTTCTAAGTGTCTTTTTTTTTTTTTGTTATGAATGCATTTGGTGGAATGATCCATGGTTCAGGTTTTTAACAAGCGAATGCCTCCTGAAGCAATTGACCTTGCATCAAGGCTTCTCCAGTATTCACCAACAATTCGTTGCAGTGCAGTAAGTAGCACAAACCCTTAGACATCCTCCGCTGCTTACTTACAAGACACATAATGCAGAAGCATATTATTAAAAATTTAAAACATCCAGCCTTGATACGAAAAATATTTACATTAAACATAGAAGTTCATTTATTTCTTGGTATGTCATGATGTGGTATGATCACAGTCAGTTTTATTATGCTCATTGTCCATACACTATTATAAAGTATTTATAAAATTAGCATATTTTTCACTGGTGACTTCTATTTTTCAGCTAGAAGCAATGGCACATCCTTTCTTTGACGAGCTTCGTGATCCCAATACCCGGCTACCTACTGGTCGTCCACTGCCTCCACTTTTGAACTTTAAACAGCAGGAGGTATGTATCTAATTGGTTTCTTATATAAGATCCTGATACATAATGTTTTGCATTGTTTCTTGTTCTACATGGGTTTTTATGAACGCATCCTGTCAGTCTATAATATGCAAGGTAAACGGTAACACATGCATTGGTGTACATATGGTATAACACAACAGAAACTGGACTGTTGAAAGTTTATACACCTGTATGCTGAAAGGATTATATAATGCTTTTATTATTTTTTGTGGTAATTAATTGGGTATAAAACCTGTGGGATAACCATATATGTTAATAATTCTGTAATGAAAAATTTTGACTGCAGTTAGCTGGAGCAGGCCCTGAACTGATTGTAAAACTCATCCCAGAGCATGTCCGGCAGCAAATTGGCCTCAGCTTCCTGTTTCCAGCTGGCACTCAAACTCAAACTCAAACTCAAATCCAAACTCAAACTCAAATGTAAAGAGATAGTGAAACATAGAGTCAACTGTTCTAGTGATTAGAGTGAAACACAGGATGGCCTGCTCGTGGTCAATAGAATAGATGTCAGGCCTATATATGCAGTTTTTCTCCCCTTGTGAAGATGTATACATGTACTGGATGATACCCCGTGTAACCCGGAAATGTTGATTATATCTAATATTTCATTTTAGTTAAACCATACTTGTTCCTTGCATCTCTACATTTTTTCTCTTTGTCATATTTTAGAAAGCCACGAGTTCGAAATGATTGCGTTCTTGTCTACACAGGTAGGGGCAAAATATAAAAACAAAATAATTGGACACTTCCTGCGATGCAATTTTGAGCCTGAGAATCTATAGGCGAAAGAATCTCAAGATTTTGAACATGAGGGAAAAAATCCAACCGGAAACGGAACTAATCATTATTTTTAAGGAGGTCCAACCAATGACAGTGACGGTTTTATGGCTATTGGGAAAGCAACGGTAGTGTAGAGAATGAGGGATATTTGATATTAGTTCAGGTTTTTTACTGTTTTCCTTTTGCAGGTTTAGCAATAGTTGATGTTGATTGGTCCTGGTAAGGCACATTTACGAAAATGTGCTAGTTGCGAACTTATTTCCTAACCTAGGTTGAAACGGTTTGCATCTATTTTTATTTTAAAAAAATTGAAAAGGCAAAACACACCTCTAAAATGTGAAAACATAACAAATATTAAAAATTTGAATTGCACCTTGGGCACTCACACACGCTATAACATGTAACATATTCTTTTCTCTTTTCGACTCTCTTGGTTATTGGGACAGTTTGTACATTCTCTTGGTCATTGTAGCCTTGTTCATTGCGTCTGCCATCGATGAAGCCCCCATTCAAGCTTTCTCTTCTCTTTTTCTATCTTGTCTTCTCTTTGTTTCTTTTTACAAACTCTATGCTCACAAACATCATTGAAGCTACGATGAAGGTTGCAAGAACAAACAAAGCCATGAAGAACTTAAAGGCGAGCTTAACCATAATGAACTTGCGCCACCATCGTTAAAATCACTCTCATCTAGGTTTATGTCTCTCTTCTCCCTCTTTGCACTCCCTATTTTTACCATCATTGAAACCACTTTGCCACGGCAAAGGTGCCAACAAGATTAGGGTTCAGGGTTCTTCAATTGCTATCAAGTTTAGGGAAATATTTATTCGGTTGGTATTAATGGATTGTATTAATAGTTTAGAATAAATGTGTTAATTGCACAAGTATTATCACAAAATATAGAAATATTTTGTTTAATCCAAGAGTAGTGCATCATAATACCTATTTAACCTGAAATTTTGATTTTTCTTATAAAACAAAGAGAGACATACTTACTAGATACCTCAAAATCATTTTCACAACTTTAAGATGTGATTCCTTATTTTCAACTCTATCTCCAGCATAGTCAACATCACAGTACCCACTTAACTTAAAATCTTGATTTTTCTTATAAAACAAACAGAAGTTAATGATGCCTACAAGATACCTCAAATCCTTTTCACAACTTCAAGATGTGATTCCTTATGATCTGATTAGAATGTAGTGCACAAGTAGATGCTATACATAATGTCAGACATACTTCATTGGTTTTGCTTTGTCCATCTTAAACTTCTTTATGAGTTTTTTTGTGTATTTTTGTTGATGGATAAATATTCTCTCATTAGTTCTCCCATGATCCTCATTTCGAATTCATTCTGCATCAACTTAGAAAAATTATTATTCAAAGATTCATTAGTAGCTCTGAAAATGATAAATTTGGACAATAATAAAAATTTTATTGAAGTTTTTTCTAAACAAGGTTGAGTCTACTTTGCCTCTTACAAAGCCATTATTCAAAAGAAAAGAGTTCATTCTAACGTACCAAGCTCGAGGAGTTTGTTTAAGATCATACATAGCCTTTTTAAATTTAAAAACATGATTTGGTCGAGATTGATGTTCAAAGTCAGGTAGTTGTTTTACATAAAATTCTTCTTCTATGAAACCATAAAAAAACACTTTTTACATCCACCTGTTAGAGAATAATATCTTGGTGAGTGGCAAAGGCAAGAAGAATTCTTATGGCTTCAAATTTAGTTACTAGAGCAAAGATTTCAATAAAGTCAATACATTTTTGTTGGTTATAACCCTAAACTAGTGACCTTGTTTTGTTTCTCATAACTTTACGTGTTTCGCCAAATTGGTTTCTAAATACTCATCTTGTTCTTATGATGTTTTTGTTTTCTGGTCCTGGAATAAAGGTCCACACGTCATTACTAGTGAACTGATTTAGTTCCTCCTCCATGACAATGATCCAATCATTTTCTTAAAGAGCCTCATCTATACTCTTAGGCTCAATCTCTAAGACTAAGACGTAGTTGGCTTCTTGTCTTAATGATGATCTGATTTTTACTCTTTGATGTTTATCTCCTATAATTAGATTCTTTGAGTGATTGGAAACAAATTTCCAATTCTTCTTAAATGATTGATAAGAGGCATCAAATTCAGGAACATATGTAGTTGCTTCTGTTTTGTCTGAGTTATCAAATTTAATTACTACAACTTTAGTATTTAAGTCCTTTGTCAACTTTCGAGTTAAACTTTCCAAGTTAGTTGATCTCAAGTATTTAAAATGAAACATTCACATCTAAATGGATGAAAGGTATAGGTTCATAAGGAGTCTTGTTAATGATTGGTCTAATTAATATTTTGCTTTGAATATCATACGAAGTATTGACTGCTTTTGTCCAAAAGTATTTAGAGAGTGAGCTTTCATGTAGTAAAGTTTTAGCAATTTCTTGTAGGGTTTTATTCTTTCTTTCAACTATTGATGGAGGACCATCGCAAGAACTTCTTTGACAAGAAGAGTTAAGAGCTAAGTTTAGAAAATTAAAAGGAAAAGAGCACTCAAGCGTAGACTTATATTGAAGACCTTTCTCGTAGTTCTTCGATGGCCTTGTACTTTCCTTTTAAGCTTGTAATTTTGTGTTGTTTGGACTTGGATATTTTTGGCCATTGACTTGGCCAAATTTTATTTTCATTAGGTGTAGGAAATTCAGTCCCTCAAAGTTATAGAATGTCATGTGAAAATACTTTGTTATTCACACTTGAAGGTGGGTTCTTGTTAGTGAATTCTAACCATGCATTTTAAGATCTAATCTAGGGGTTGAGATTAATTATTAGAGATATGACTCGTGCCTCTTCTAAGAGTGCATCCTAACCCCTCATTTTCATTAATTCTCATTCAAGACTTAATCTTAGAGCATGACCAATCATAGCCTTTGGTTTGTACATTTGACATTCATGACTTGGATGGATCACTTTTGCATTTTTTCCTTCTTTAAATGGCTGACCATGAGACATTTGTATTCAATTTTGATCAAATTTGAATGAAATAGAATTTTTATTTGTAAGAGTGCTCTATCTTAGGTTTTTTTACATGAACCTTGAGTTTTATCAAAGGTCCAAAATCTTAATGGCAATTCCACCTTGAACTTTTTGATCACTTGATCATGGCATTCCCATCTTCATTTTTTGTCCATTTTCAATTTTTATTCTTCCTTATATGAGCTAATTGAATAATCATTGGAGCTAGCCTAGAGTATTCTTAAAGAATTTAAAGATTCAGACAACTTGTAGAGCTTGTGTAAGCAAGTGGCTACACCAACTACCTCATTATTTTAGGTGTTCTCGGTGAAAAGAAATTGTGAAAAATTCCATTATCATAATAAAAGATTTTAAACTCTGAGTTTTGAAACTTAGTCTTATGATTTATGATCACTTCGCCCAGACGCAATACAATTTTTTTTTTCTTCATTTTAAACTCTTTTACAAAATATTTCAAAGACTTTAAAAGTCATGTTTGTAGTTTAAGAAGTAGACCCATGTGAATATAAAATAGTTATATACAATTATGAATTTATATTTCTTTCCTCTTAGACTCTGCGCTTAGGTATGACCAAAGAAATCAATATGCAACAACTCAAGAAGCCTAACAGTGGTAACAAAATTTTTGGATTAAAAAAAAAAAGTTTTGAGTTATTTACCATGATGACACAATTCACAAAGACGATTTGATTTCCAAGAGATGTTTGACAAACTTTTTACTAAATCTTTCTTTGAAACTTCAGAAATATATTTGAGACTTAGGTTTTTCAATTTCTTATGCCAACTATCATTTTCATCATTTGTTGAAAACAAACATGTTACATTCATAAAGATTAACTTCATACACGTTATTCTTTCGTCTACTCGTGAGGAAAATGGGTTTGTCTTGTCTCTAACTATACATTCATCAGAGTTAAAAGAAACTTCATATCCACTATTATAAAAGTGACTTATGCTAAGTAGATTGAAGTTTAATCCTTTAACATAAGATTATAGATAAAAGGCATTAGTGTAATACCAACAGTTCTAATGTCAAAGATTTTTTTCTTTCCTAGATCCATAAAAGACATACACTTTACTTGGTTTACTTTGAAATCTTGAAACATAAACAAATTTCCTGTCGTATATCGAATAAGCTTCTTCATCGACATACTTAACATACATGTGTATACATCAACTTAATTATGTAGGATAATTTAAAAAATTTATTATTCTAGATATCAATTAACAATTATTAAAAACTGAAATCTTAAAATAAATATTACTATTTATTAGTTTTCATTTTTATCCTTAAATCTAACCTCCTAATTTCTCCTAATTTTATTTCAATCATTAATTAAAAAGCATACCTTTATCCATGACATAACTTTTATTATATTTTCAATATATTTTAATTTACTTAAAGAGATGATAAAGATAAATTTCACTCTCTTTACTTTTCTTTTTTATTTCTAATATTTGTGATGACTATGTTTTAAAAATACATTGTATTATTAAGAAATTTTTTTTGTTTTCATCCATAAAAATTAATTCCTTTTAAATTAATATTTTCATTGAATATATTTTTAAAAATTAATCTAACTAACTCAATTATTATTTAATATTTAATTATTAATTAATTAATTATTAATCCATCTTGATCGTATATGAATTAATTCGTAGAGGTGTTATCATGGTGTTTTCTTAGCTTTATCATGCACCATCTACACCTTAGCTCATATAATCAAATAAGAAATTGATTCTGCTCCATTAATATTATATACACATAATTCGGTAGCAATAATCTTATATGTTTATATTAGAAAATTTTATTGATATTATTCGGTGATAATTATTTAAAACATTATTAAAAAAACTATATTATAATATATGCGAATAAATACAAAATATAAAAATAACCCATGTATAACATGACAAAAATAAATAAATAGCGGTGTTACCAGTATTAGTATTACCAATAATGATTTTTGCTTTCGTGCAAAATCAAAGTTCAACTCTAACTCAAATACCTCTCGTGTTTTCTTGCCTTGAATTCCAATACTCGAGACAAATATCGGTGTTAGGTTATCTTTTGCCTGAAGCAACAAAACAGGTGTGGACCTTACACATACATACAATCTACTCAAAAGCACCACGCGTACACGATATCAATAGTCTCTTCTAATGGGCGTTCTAGATGGTTGCATATTCGCAATTTAGCATCAATAATTACATAAAATATTCTGAATTGATTTCATCCAATTTGATGCAGATTAATTTATAGTAGATTAACAACTTTACAGACATCATTACTAATAAATACAATTATCAAACTTTAATAAAATTATTTCTATTTTATTTAATAAAATTTTGATTTATGTTAGGTAAAATTTACTTAATTAATTATAAACTTAAGTGAACATAGTACGCATTAAATTTGTAACTAACCTAGCTGCAATGGGTTATGCAAATGGACCGGGCTATCCAAATTTAAAAGCAAGTGGGTCGGTTCAAAATAGAAGGCCCATTGCCTCCTTATTGTACTTGCTAGATTCATCTAAGGTTCGTACTTTAGATTCTACGAATGTCTTGTGGCTGTAAGAGTGACATGTCAGCAATTTTGCCTTTTCTCAATTCTCAGCAAAAAAATTTCCTCCTCAAAAATTTAAAATATACAATTTTCCAATGAAATGTGTAATTAACATTATATTATTTTTCTGTTCAACTCCATCATACTTTATTGCAGTTTTTGTAATCAATACTCCATGACTTTATAAAATAATAATAGTAATAATTATAAGAATAATAATAAGAATAAAAATAATTATATAATAGCAATATTTATGGTTGAGATTGTGTCCAATATTTCACAACTGAAGCAACACAAATTCCTACATTATTTGGAAACTTCTTTTTCACTGGAATTGGATTCTGAATTATGGCTCAGTTATTGTCTCCAGTGTGTATGGAGGCTCTGAAAATCCACAACCCATCATTGAATTTTTGTTCCAGAAGCTCATGGAGGATGCTTGTTAAGGGATCAAGTCCTTGCACCTTTGTGACACACAGTGGTAAGAGAAAAGGGTGTGGCAGAGTGAGAGTTACTGCTGAAGACTCAGTTTCTCCCACTGATAGTGTTGCAGATGACTATTATGCAGTTCTTGGACTGGTGATGCATCAAACTCTGACTTCCTTCTCTTTACTTTCTGCTGAAAATATTCACACACCACACAAGTTAAAAGGCTTGGTTAAATGAAAGAATATTAAGTTTTTGAGCTTAGAGTAATCATTAGCCATGATCTGATTCTTTTCCTTTAGGGAAGTATAATTTTTAGACCCTTTAGTAATGTATGGTGGATTTTGCTAAATCTAATGTATGAGATGAGATACACATGCATATAATATGTAGTATTAGTATGTATAATAATTGATATATAGTTGGTCTGTTTTATTAGGTTCCAGATGCCACACCAGAGCAGATCAAGAAGGCATACTACAATTGCATGAAATCTTGCCACCCGGACTTGAGTGGAAATGATCCTGAGACCACAAATTTCTGCATGTTCATCAATGAAGTCTATGCGGTTGGTTCCATTTTAAATTTCTTAATTTTTAAGCTTTGGAGAAAATGTTGTTGAACTTTTGTCCTGTGCTTTTATTGGGAATTGACTATTGTAGTGCAGGTTCTCAGTGATCCCATCCAACGTAGGATTTATGATGAAATTCATGGCTATTCTTTAACTTCAATTAATCCCTTCCTGGACGATTCAAGCCCAAGGGATCAGACCTTTGTTGATGAATTCAGCTGCATAGGTACTTTACTTACTTACATTGTTACCTTAATTATTTTTATGAGATGATGATGTTTCCATCTTTTACTTCTTTTCAAGAAAGGAGATTTATGGTTCTCAGTAATACTTCTTTTACAGAGAAACAATTTTTCAACCAGAAATTCTATTCCTACTCATGTTTTCTACAACTAGGAGATAGGTAGAGAAGGGATAGAAATGTGCGATAAGATGAGTTATGTGATGAGCTGAGATAAAGAGAAAAAAAATGTTTTAGAATAGAATAACCTTTTTTTCAATCTACCAGGATTCAGTCAAAATATAGACAAATACTGACGTCTAAGTTTTTGGGGTGCTAAGTACTTAAATAATATTCTTTATTTTTTGTCTCTTGAGTCATGCTTCATTGTGGATGCCAATTATACATTTAGAAGATTTTGCAGTGAGAAATAAGAAAGCATGTTGTATAACTATGCTGCAAATACTTCTACAGGCTGTAAAAATTGTGCAAATGTAGCCCCTGATGTGTTTGCAATTGAGGAAGACTTTGGAAGAGCAAGAGTATATAACCAATGTGGGAATCCTGAATTAGTTCAACAGGCGATTGACAGTTGGTATGTCTATGCTTATCACTCTAATTATCTGTGTTATCAGTTATATCTACTAACATAATCTGATTATAATAGAAGTATAGCAAAACTTGCTTCATCTCTGACCATTTCTGAGCTTTGCTTCTAAGAATATCTTTGAATTTTGTATCTATTCAAGATGTATTTCTGATGGTGATCTTGTCTTTCATAATATATAGGGTGAAAAGAATTATTTCTAAATGATTATAAGGAACCATAAAATTTTGGATGATGGTTAACATAATTTGACATATCTTAATATTTCTATTGTTGTTTCAATGATGCCCTTCTGTGTGATTTTCCCATTTTTATTATATAGATTAAGAATTTAAGATTAAACTTTTCTCACTTATGAACTTCATTTTATAAATATACAGACTACAATAACCCATTCAACTTTGATAAATCAAGCTTCTATGGTATATAGTTTTAATTTCTTATTGTTGGTAGCTTGATACTTGATGTCTAGAACCTTCGGTATCACAATAATGATATTGCATCTGAGGCAACTATGCTGATGAAGATTGCTGGAGCTAATTGAATTTTTCTTTTTTATGTTTTGAATTTTAGCCCGGTTAGCTGCATTCATTGGACATCTGCTGCACAACTATCATTACTTGAAGATGAGATGCGCCGTGTAGAAAGAGTCAATGTAAGGCCTTATTTATAGCATATATTTCTTCCAGATTTTTTCTCTGCAACATCTCTACCTTCATGGGATGATTTCATCACTTCTTCAAAACAAGAAATTCATCCCTTTGTTTTTGGTACATGCCTTTGAAGTTTTCGAATTTGAGGTTCTTAATAATTTTTCTTGATAATTTAGTGTATATCTCTAATGACTCTTGTACGAGCAGGTTGCCCTGATGGTATCAGGAATGGGAACAGGATCAATTGATGTTTTCAGAATGGTAAGAAATTAACAATAATTCGATGACTACAGAAGATTATTTAAGTGTTCACGGGTTTTGTTCTAATATATTTTTACTACATTGGATTAATATTTGTGGATTGATGGGGATTTCTTGCATCGCTATAATCATATTCTGCATAGCCTATGATTTGATTGAAATTTTAAAGATAACGAACAGAACATTCTTGTTCTGACTTTCAAAATAATGATTTAAAGGTCAACTAACATGCATCGAGAAAGCGTTTTATTTCTTCAGTTTTCAGTAAGATTTAGTGCTGTTCTTCTCTAACATGATCTGCATGTATTATTGGCAGGCAAGATCTAGATGGGAAAAGAGGCAGTCAAAAGTTTTGGTTAGAACTCTTTATATTCAATGCCTTCATTTTTTGCTTAACATGTTTGAAGAGTCACTCATTCACATGCAATTAATCTTATGATTGTGTTGCTTTCTTCTCTCTGGATTGTCTTGTGTTAATTTCTTCTCTCTTGATTGTCTTCATCTGTGTTGGTATTATTCATTTTTAATAGGTCGCTGTGACCAATTTTTCCAAGCTTAAATCCTAGTGACCAATGAGTGGTTAAGAAAATGTTTAATTATCTGAATAGATTTTTGTTAATGTTGAATATAAATGAAGAATGATTCAATGATGCAATCCATAGTGGTCTGCAGTAAAAGAACGTTTTACTTCTGACATGATATTCTACAAGATAAATAGGAACCTCTGCAATTTAAGATTGCAATAATTTCTGAACAGTATAGAGCTCCTACAAAATTCATGATATTATATGTTGGACCAAGATCTTGATCAAAGACCAAGTAACTACGAAATCTTAAATTTGTCATGAGAAATCTTAGTCCTGCTTAGGTATTCCTTAACATGTATATGATGCACCTGATTAGTTTGGTTTCAAACACAATCATACATTCACGAGCTTCTTGCAGGAAAAGGCAAAATTGAGAATGATGAAGCAAGAAGGTTCTGATAGGAAAAAGTCATACTGGGACAATCTCTGGGGCAAAGAAAAAAACTATCAAAGTTCAGGTATAGGGATTTGAAAGTACAAAAGAAATACAAACTTCAAATTATTGGATATTATAAAAATTTGATTTCCAAAAATCTCTGTTTTAGCCTTTTAAAGTCAAGTATTGTGGTTTTACTGCTTGATTATATAAGATCATTCTTTGTAATTTCCAAATGTTAAAGTATCTATCAAGAAAAATTGATGGTGTTTTGACACTATCATTTAGTTATAAATTGTCATGTTGGTAAGTTTATTTATTTTTATGAAAATTACTTTAAAAATACACCTATGATGATTTCTTGGTTGATGGTATAAAAAGTTTTAAATTACATTGAAAATACATAAAAATTAAATCCATACTTTAGTATGTGAATTATATTGTTTATCATACTTAGGCTTTGAAATGGTAACTATTTTGCAGATGAGGAAGTTGAAGAAAGGGCAAAAAGGGCTGCTTCAGCAGCACGAAGATGGAGGGAATACTCAAGGAAGGGTGCTGATAAGCCTCCCACATTTAAACTTCCAGAGGCAACTCCTGGCAAGAAGGATAAGTGACCACTACTTATACCATCTAGTCCCCATGTAATTAATTCATTCTTAGCATCTTAGTTGAACTAGTGAGATCTTTCTCACTCTAGTATCCATGATGATTCATGATGTATATGCAGCAACTATGAGTAAGAAAGGGGATAGATTCTCCAAAAAAAAATACACGTAGATGAATTGTGGTAATACAAGGGAAAAATACAAAAGTAAGATATTTTTTAGTTATGGTTGCAGTGTGCTCCATACTGATTGAAAATTTATGATCTTATGCTAACTATCATTAGATAATGATTTGCTTATTCTAGCCCATAGTACTGCAGAGAATATACTTAATTAGTACTCACATGCATAAAGACGTTTATATTTGGTTTTTATGTGTGGAGTTTCTCAATGATATATACTTCAACTTGGTTAGTTGTCTAACTTCAACTTTAATTAAGCTGGCAGTAGCAGGTACGGTATATGCATCTTTTGGGACAGTCTTTAGTCAGAGACTCTAACCACATTCAACAATTTTCATCAATAGTTCATATTTAATTGTATTAACTGAAGTATGAACCAAAAATATTATACTAGCTGATGAAATACAATATATATTTAAGCACTTTTCCTTCAGTTGTCTAACTCTAAAAGGCAAATGTAGATATTGATGAAGAT
Source organism: Hylodesmum podocarpum (assembly GCA_026586105.1). Classification (NCBI taxonomy): domain Eukaryota; kingdom Viridiplantae; phylum Streptophyta; class Magnoliopsida; order Fabales; family Fabaceae; genus Hylodesmum; species Hylodesmum podocarpum. The sequence continues at coordinate 7,691,571 of JALJEV010001433.1, forward strand.
TTTCTTTCCATTTTTTTATTCCTTTTAAGGGAGAGATTTGTAAATAAAAACTGATTAAAAAATGTTTATATAAAAATTGTAATCACTTACTTAATATGATTTACTCAGTACAGTATATGATGAGAATTATTTCATATTAGACATTTTTAGTATTTGTTTTTTTACAAAAAAGAATCTCTATAAATTGTCTTCAGGTGCACTTTTAACCTGTGATTTTCTCGGTAATATACATAAGAAAAGAGCACCCGATTAATCTTCTTTAAAGTGTAAGATGCATTTCATATAATATAGATAAAATTGATAACTCAAGGATGACAAATTAATTAAAGTGTAAAAAAAGATGTAATAAATGGTAATCATAAATTTTTCATCAATAATCATCCTAGTAAACTATATCCTATCATGTTCTCTACCTTTTAGAAGAATTGAATCCAAAAACCGAAAAAAAATGAGAACTTAGGTAAAAGATAGCCAAATTTGAATTTTCCAGAAAAAAAGAAAAAAAAGTCCTTTGCTTGACTTAGAAAGCTTATCTTGTTTTGAAAAAATACCAAAAAAGTCAATTCGACTAAAAATTGTGAAACATAATCATTAAAAAGTTTGAATTTAATCTCTAATAAGCACTTAAAAAAATGCTTTTTCAGTACTGCCTGATACAATATCAGACCCCATTTGCCAGTGGAGTTGCTTGAGTGGATGGAAAGTGGGGATGACTTTCTTTTTATTTTAATCTAAGATTTAAAGTGCTATGACAATGCGTCCATACTTTAGTTAATACAACACTAAGCTAAAAGTAGCTGCATCCACTCAAGTGTAAATAATTACAAGTGGTCCTGCTTATCTTGTCTTTATCACACTGGCCCAATCATTCTTTGTTATTCACTAAAAAAATATTATTTTTAAGTAATTTGGGTTGGTATGAATCTGCATCAACCACAAAATTAAAAGCCTAATGTTCAACCTATTGAATTGTTCAATTATATCTAGAAAAGAGAAAACAAATAATTGAAGAAACATTAAGAGTGTCCCAATATTCTTGGAAAAATAACAAATCAAAATTCTTTATAGAGTAAAAATTATGATCAAAACAAGAGAGTAACATGGGCCAATGCCAAAACAATTATCTAGGTATATCCATCTCTCTGTCCAGATGTACCTTCTCTTCATATCATATGGTTCATTTCACAAAGAAATTGATAAAATTGCACATGGAGAAAATAGGGGGGAAAGGGTACAAAAATAACTTGGGAAATGTACATTATGATTGTAGATAGAGTCAAATATTATATACAACTAAGGAGTTTCCAAAGAAAAGCAACAAGATTGCACTCAGAATATTCACCAGAAAAGAAATACTACTCACTCAATGTTAACTTACAAAGGATGCAACTGTGTGAGCCCAGAACCTAAGATTGTCTTTCATGTCTAACTCATTGCCTACAACTGGTACCCTCCAATTCAATAATGGATTCACATTCACAACCTTCCTTTGGTCTAAAACACCCCAAGCTTCAGACAAATAAGGCCTACAAATCACAGTTTCATCAATGTTCAGTTCTGACTTCACTTGTGCATCCTTTTTTCCTAGCCTTTGCAACCCTGGTATCAAAGAAACTAATTTTGAGTCCTTATCTTCTTCAGAAAACACAAATCCCAAATCCATAAACCCTTTAAGCTCCTTGAACTCAAGGTCTGAAAGGCTCCTAGTTGGTTTTCCTTTCCTGAACCTTCTTCTGTGACTTTGTCTCAGCTTTTTCTTAGGTACTTCTTCCTCTTCATTTTCATGATTTTCATTACCCTTGTCCAGCGGAAATTCTTCCACTTCCTTCCCAGAAAGAATTGGTCTCAGCTTCTGTGGTGTGAGGACAGAATTTGGTGATGGAAAATCAGAGAAAACACCTACACTTGAACCCAAGTTTTGGTCACTAAGAGACCTCACTTGAAGTGTTGGAACTCTTAGCAGCTTTGAATCTAAAGGAAGTACTTCTTTCACATGAGACAGAGAGGTTGAATTTGAATACACAGTTGAATGAAATGATGAAGGGATTTTGTTGAAAATTGTTGTCTCAAACCAGTAGGTATCCAACAATTTGAGAACCTGTTCTACATCCATTGCTTTGCTAATTGTTACAAATGAATGGGCTGAATACTGTGATTATAAATGAAAAGGTTGTAGTTTGAGGACTAAAACAACACATGTCAATAAACTAGAATTTATGCTGAGAGCATTACTTGATTACCCCTTACTGTAATGCAGCTCCCATTTTATTGCAATGTGCATAGTTGGATATGTACTATTTAGAGAACTTTTCTCAAATATTTTTATTTAAAATTTGGTGATATAGGATATTAGTGAGTTTGTTACTTTCAATATTCATTTTCTTAAAAATCATATTAAATTAATTTTAATTAATGAATCATATAAAAAGTACTTATCACACTTGTTTTAATTAATTAGTCATTGAAAACATATTAACTTTATTAAAGAATATTTTCAAATTAAACATTTAAAAACAAAATAGAAATGGCTGAGCGATGACTTCTCAACATTGTCTTTTTGTTCTGGGTATTATAACTTAAAGAATGGTGTCACATGTAAGGAGGTAGAGAAAGTAAAAAAGAAAAAGAAAAAATTTAAAATTTAAATTAGAAGAAAAATGGAAAGAAAGAAAATTTAAAATTTTTGTCTATGTTAAATTTTTTTGTTATTTTTCTTCCATTTTCTTTCTAATCAAATAAAAGAAAATACATCGTTAAATGTGTTTTCTTTTCTCTCCATTTCCTTTGCTTCCAATCAAACATACCATAAATGTTAATTTTTTAGTTTTTAAAATTAATTTTTTTTTCAAAAATAGAAATCAAACACATACACAATTATATTCAGTTCCTTAGGATACATTTCGTTAGAAAAAACAAAAAAAAAATTAAAAGAATAGAAAATAGGTTAATTTTAATTAAGTTTTTTAATTAGTGGAAAAAACAATAAAGATAAAAATTTTGCTTTTCACACTTTTAATTAAATAGAGAATTATCAATATATATATATATATATATATATATATATATTCACTTAGTGTAAAAAATATAACCTTTCTTTCATTCTTTCATTTTCCATCGCAATGGATAAATTAAATAAATGTTAATAGTAACTTTTATTCCATTAGGTTGGAAAATTTCCTTTTAAGTTAAAAAAAATTAATTTTGTCATTTTTTATATTTTAAAAATATTATATTTTAGTTATTAAAGTAACTTTACTAAAAAAAGTCATAACATTGTCATAATTTAAATTTTAAAATTATGATATTTTTAGTCTTTATTATATATATTATAAAAAAATTGATATATTTTAAAAACATAAAAGATCAAAATAATATATATTTTAATAAAAAAAATTATTGAAAAGAGTGTAGAGATGAGGAAATTGAGATTTTTTTTATTTTAAAAAATAAAATGAAAAAATCTTCAAATATAAAATACTAAGAATCATATTGACTCACCTTTAAAACAAAAAAAGTTCCACGATTAATATATTGCCTCTTCCTCTTCTCCTCAATCCATCCCCGCCATTTCCAACTAACCAAATGAATAATTAGTGCTTAACAATGAATAGTTAATGGGTAACCCTTGTTTAAAATGTTAGACGAATATCATGTTAACTAATGATCTAATATTGGTGCATAAAAAAAACTTAAAATTACATAACTAAAAATATGGAGATCAAAACTGGCAATTAAAGTTAGAGAACCAAAGTCGTTTTTTAAACTAAAAATGTAATTAAGCTTATTTTAAAATATTTATTCTACTTCTTTTGGAAATTAATAAAACAAAATTTTAGATATTTGTGAATAACTTACATTTTGTATTTTTCTACCACACCTTCAATGATACTGGCAAGTAATGTTAAAAATCCTATTATTGACTTTAATGTCTTGGAATATAGAATAAATTTTTAAATACATTCTATTAACTTTGTAATCTTCTCAAATATTAAATTTATTTTCTGAAGTTACAAAATTAATAGTATATTTCCAAAATTAAATGTTAATCATGAAAAGGATCATTAAGAAAGAAAAAAAGCTCTAAAGTACTTGTTTACATTAAAATGAATTCACATATAAAATATGTTATTTTTCAAGAGAAAATAGTGCATATTTGAATATAAGAGAAGTTGAAAATATATATCAAACATCTTTCGAGGGGTAAATATTATATACTTAATTTGATTTCAGAATAAATGAGATAATCTATTATGGTTTGTGGTTAAAATATAATCTTCTTACTATGATGACTAACTCTATTCATTAGATTCATCCCTTTGGTGCTATAATATAAGTGTGCATATTTTGCATTTGTTATTCTAATTAAGGCCCCAACTATATAAGTGTGAATTGAAGTAGCTATGAGAGAAGACTTTTCTTCAATAATTAAGAAGGCTCGTCCACGAAGTTCACGTGTTGCCATGCATTTCAAATTAGACAAAAGATTCAACAATAATTGCCAATTTAAAATCATACTATGACATAACATATATCAACGACTCTGATATTTTTTATGCATATAAGAATACGAAAGGATACATAATTGGACATTTGAATAATCTTAACGTTGCTTTTTTTTTTTTTTTTCTTTTTTAACAATATGTTTAAAGATTTTGAAGGAAAAAAAAGGCCATAGTTCCTTCTTAAGTAAACATTATTTTATGGAAAATGAAAAAAATGAAATATTATATAACTTTGTAATAATTTCTCATTTTGCATTAACGTTTTAAATAATTCTCCAAAACAAAAGAATCATTTGTTCAAACCCCTAATCTAAAGATAATTTTAAATTTTTTAGCTAGGACAAAATGAGTTAGTTGAGTTCAACTGATTTAAAGTCTAGGTATAAAAATATGTATTTTACATGTGTATAATTTTAAATTCTTAGTAGTTTTGTTTAGTGGTTGTCATTTTTTTTATAAAGCATTTAATTATTCCAAGCTAAACAATTAGTTGAGTGGCCCCTTTTAACATATATATAAAATTTTTAAAACCAATCTTTCGAGTGAGTCTTTACACAGTACTTTTTTAAGATATAAGTTACTAATATCACCAATAATGTCCTTAATTTCGTTTATATGAAAATTAATGTCACCAATAACGGGAGAATCGTTCTTTATACGTAAGAATTTTCTTAGGGAAAAAGACAAGAAAATGTTTTCTTGAGATGATGGTTTAAAAAACGAGAAGATGCAAGCCCACACATATCAGAATAAACATTTGAAATGGGCTGGGCCTGAAAATAAGCTAACTAAGATCATAAAGCATGGATGAATAAATTAAGGGGTGTATTTTAATTATGATTTTAGTGTAAAAAATTCTTGTAAATTTTTAAAAAAATTTATAAAAACATTATGATTTATAAAAAAAATTAAAGGATTTTTATTATTTTAAAGGACTTTATGACTAATAAGATTTTGTAATCTAAATTTTATTAAATTTATATTATAAGAATTTATAAAATTATGAAAGAATTTTTATCAATTTATAAGATTTCAAGTAATTTGTAGAGAGTATTCTGATGATATCTCTTATATTATAATTAAAAAAAATTAATAGTTGAAATTAAAATTAAATTATAAAATTTTATATTATCATTATTGTCAATATCACTATCACCACTAATATCAATATTATTAATATTGATGTTTTTATACCAACAAAAGTAATAGTAACAGTATTATGTAACAACAGTAACGACTATAGTAAAAATAAAAATATTAAAAAGTAAATATTAAAGATTTTTTTATACAATTATTAAATGAGTAAAATATTTATATTATTTTATTAAAAAGTATAATGAATTCTATCGTATTAAACATTCCATTCAAATTTATATATTTTCAAATACTAGGAGACTTTTTTTAAGTTGTAGAAAGTTTTAATTAAATATTACTAAACTTTTTTAACTTTTAAAAAAATCGTGATTATACAAAAATATATATATTTAATAAGAAAATAAATTTTAATTTAAATTATTTTATTAGTTATTATTAATTTTTTATATTATAAAAATATAATTAAATTAATAATTTTAATTTAAACTTTTATATATAAAAAATAATATTATTTTGACTTTTTAAATAAATTAAACTTACAAAATCATGTTTTATATATTATCTAATTATCATTACTTATTAGTTTATTCCATGATTGCCGATTAAATTTAAAAAATCTTAAATGAGTAGCTCGACGAATTGAGTTTCTAAACCTTAATCTTTAAGGTTCAGCGTTTTAGTCTAACCAATTAATAACTATCACGTTAAGGGGAGGGACTTGACATACCTTTCTGCAATTAACGACACAGTTCATTACATTTTAACAATTTGTTCTCTAAATATACCATAAAACATTCATAGATTCACAACTATCACATAAAGGGTTTAGATCCACAACTATATAAAGTTAATCCTTTTAATGAGCGTATTATTTATATCATAACTTAAAGATTGTTGTGATATTTAATCATGGAATTAGAATTAAAAAAGTACACCTTTACGAAAAAGAAAAGACACTGAAAACACTTTTACATATAACATTTATATTTGTCTTCTCTTTGCATCACTTTTTTTTTTTTTCCTATTTAATTGTATAATTAAATATTAATTTGATTTTATACGGTTCAGAATTATCCCATATTGATGGACTTATATCATAATCAGACCAGAGTAAGTTAAAACTCTAACTTAACCCTAAAAATTCATCTGTAAGGTAAAGATTATTCTCCACTTATATACATTGACAATCATATTTTTAAATGATGTAAGATTTCTGACTTACTCCCTCACACACGCACAAATTTTTTAGTTTATGCGTAAATACTCTTGACACACCCGTCATGCACAATATTTAAATCATGCGTTTGGATTTCTGACATACATGATAACAAACAAGACCGAATTATACTTACCAAGTTAAGAATTCAAGACTTTAAATTATATGCAGTGTTAAGTTGTTTTGTTAAATTGCTCTAAGCCTTCACTTCCATGCATATAAAAGATTCCATAAGATGTTCAATTAATCTTCTTATCCTGCAATGCACGTCCACAAACTATTTATTGCCGTTTCACATATCTTAAGCTATTATTAAACAGGTTAATTTGAACTTGTTTCTATTTTAAAAGTATATTTGAAAAAAAAAAAAAAAAGATTAAATATGATGTTTTAGATTCTAATTTAACTCAACTTTTTATTGTGAATTTATTATGATTTTTTTAATATATATAACTTAAGTTTTTAATATGATGTCATATAATAGTTATAACACTGATATATATCACATGATATATGTGATTCTCTACTTTAAATTAATTTTTTAAAATATACCATTCTCTACTTTAAATTATTTTTTTTAAAATATACCATAAGGTGAAGATATTACAACAACTATATCCATTATAATACGAAATTGTTACAGATAAAAGATTATGATAGAAAGTGATGAAAGAAATATTAAAATAGTATTTTAGAATCAAAAACTAAAATTACATATTAGGATCAAAAGAACACCCCAACTTCCAATTTATTTATTTCTCTGAATAAAAAATCTATTTTTAGCATATATTGAACTAAAAAAAATTATTGATGGCTCTTTATGATCAGACCGACTAACTTTAAGTAAGAATATTGGTGATTTAAATGAGAGAAAAAAAATATAGATAAAGCAAAATATAAAAAATGATACGCTTTCTTATATTTTATATTAAGAAAAAATGAGAAGAAAATAAAATTCTTGAAATAATTATTCAGATTTTCTTTCATTTGATTTTCAATTTAGTTCAAATTTTAAACTTGTCTTTCCTTTTATAGTTTTCTTTCCAGCCTATTATCCGAAAGAAAAATAGGTTCTAATCTTCCATTTTCAAATAGGTCATCACACAATTTTACATAAAACATGTAGTTATATAATTTTTTTGTATACATCTTCATTATATATCATTAATATAAATCTATCTAAGTTATAAACTTTATTTGACTTATTTTGTTTTATTTTCAGTTATAAATATTTTAAAAGGTAGTTAAATTTTTTTTAAAAAAATATCTCTTTTAAAAAAATATATAGTAATATTATAGAATTATTGATATATTTTTTTTAAAATTAATTAGATACAACATAATAAATAACATTTATAACCCGTGAGATGCACATGGTTTTATAAGCATAGAAACTATTATCAAAACGAAGATAATTGGTGAAATATTCACAATTATTATCTGATTTTTTAAATTAAATGTTTTACAATTTCCTTTTATTTTATTTTTTACATCTTTATTAACTCTGAACTTTAATATCGTATTAACAATATTCTTCCCACACACTTATTCATTTTTTCTTTGCAAAACAGTTACATATTTTCTACCACTCATGAATTTTAAATATTTAATTAACTCTGAATCATTTATTTTTATTTTTAATTTTTTTAATTGATTAATAGTAACAAATATATTTTCCTACATATAAATCCTAGAATTCTTTTCATCTCTTCAAATTATAATATCTATGTGTCAAAAGATTCTAATTCAGCTAGTTGGTTGAATACAGTAATCAGTATATAAATTGTTATAAACTCCTTAACACTAATTATTCAATTTTTACATATATAAAAACAAATTGTAATACTTATTTTTTAAATTCACTCGTTTATTCCAACTCTTTATTTATTTTAGATTGACTTTTAGGTACAAAAAGCTAGTATTATAAAACATCGATTAAGATTTTCAGTTAAAATAATAATTTTTAAATATTTTTACATTTTTAATTAACTGAAAAGGACCTCTCATTTTATATTTAGCTTTATCTCTCCATAATGTTGACCCACCCTTATTTATAATGATCATATCATTAGGATATTTTTTGAGTTGAAAGATCATATATTTCTACTGTAAAAAAGTTACATTATTGATTAATTCAATATTACTGTTTGTATTATTTTTAAGATAATTATTACAAATAACTATAAATTTAATTATTTTACATAGAAAATTGTGATTAAATCATAGTGTAAAATCATATTATATTATTAATTATTTTCTCATATATTTCTTTTTTCTTAAAGGAAATTAAACCAAAACAAAAGGCTAGTGCTGAATTTAAAATCTCATATAAATTATCGAGTTAATTTTTTTTCAAACTGTTTGATGTCATCCTTATCCATATGTGATGCAATGCAAAGGAAAATGAAAAGAGAAATGGAATATTGTGTTAATAAAATGCTTTAATTCACCTTTTAACTTCCATGGACTTTCCTTTGTCTTGGGATGCCCTAAGTCACAACAGAATTAGGTGGGTTTGAAAACCATTGAATTCAAAATGATTTGTTTTCTTATTTAATTTCCCAACCACCCCGTCCAAGGAAGAATACAAATACGTTATTTCTTAATCTAATCCATATTTGAATCCAAATTACAAGGTAGCTAAAACCAATAGTATGCATGTCTTCATGTCAGAGACCTAGTATTTTAATAATCCTTCATTATCACAATGCTATTTTTATTATTATTTGAGTACATATCACAATGTTATTATTATTAAGTATATAGTACCTAATATAATCATAAACAACCAGCTGGCGTAGTTATAGGATATGATTTGTTTAATTATATATGTACTTATATATAAGTCAATTAGACCATAAGGATAATTAAATCCAAGCGAAAGAATCGGAGCAATAATTAGTCATTAATTACAAATTAAATTAAAATGTCTTCTTTCATGTGTACGTAACAGAAATTCATTTCTTAATAAGTTATTTTTTAGATAATTAATGCCCTTTTTTTTTTTCAAAGGAAACACTAAACAGGCAAACCGACAGTTTTTTTTTCCCTAGCTGACAAAACATCAATTACAGTTTTGGTCTATTTTTTAATTTAGGTTTTTCCTCACAAATATGTTTTGTAAAAAGATAATTTTACTCTGATAAATTATCGGAGCATATATTTCATAAACATTTGAATTAATCATGATTTGCCACTTCTCTTATCAAGATTTTGTCCCATTTTAGCATGACCTGATAAACAGGAGTTCAGCACACAGTTTACTTAACACAAAGGAATTATATTATATATACCCAACACATGAGGGCATCAACCAGACAAATTTAAATTTTTCATAGATCCTAGTGAAATTGATTTTTTTATATTTAATTTAAAACTCAACACACATTTTAATTGGATTTAGTAGAGTATTATCAAAGGAAATGTATGTTTTTGTTTTTTAAACAAAATGCGGTAATATTGTAAAGATTTTAAATAATCATGTAATATAATCTCGTTGATTTTGATAACACTCTCCTAATAATCTATGAATTATCGTCAAAATTTCAAATTACTGTTTTTTAAAAATTCATAAAATCACTTCAAGTCTTATAAATTCATAAAATCTTTTTAATATTATGCACTTTAATGATATAAATTTAATACTTTAAAAATTTTGATCATAAAATCTTTTAAAAACAAAATTATAAGTCATTATAATTTTATGAAATATTTTAAAATCTATTAAATTTTTCTATGTTAAAATAATCTTCAAGATCTCAAACTAATATCTTCTTTTTTTTTACTATAAGAGTATTTGAAGATTATAACTATTTAGTTCATCTATTTGCATTATTAGTGTAAGAAAATTATTTTAGTTATGTGTGTAAAGTTCATTACGTACTACGTCTTTAAATAATATTTTAGATTTGTAAAATTAATAATAAATTTTAAATGAATCAATAAATATTCAAAATTTTCCAATTTAATAATACTAATTTTTTCATTTTGATCCTAATGATTCTCGAGAAAAATAAAATTTTCAATTGTCATTAAATAAAATAATTTTATTTTCTCATTTTACAATAAATAGTTAAAGATATATAAGAAAAATATGTTTAATGGTTTGTTTGGTTTTATAAATTCACTAATACTTTGAAATCATATTTCCTTTTCTAAAGCAATGTATGAAATGAAATAAAAAGAGTATAATCAAATCTAGCTAATTTCACTTTATTTAATGAAGTAATTTTTTAAATACTCTTTATTTGATTACAACTTTATTTTTAAAAACCATTTAGGAAAAATATTTTTTTAAATTAAGACTTATACGATTATATAATATTTACTAATTTTTTCCATTAATATAAATAATTATATTTTTATATTTAAGTAAAAAATTAATATTGAGCGTGGAAGTCGGAAAGAGAGATTTTGGATTAGAGTTTCACATTTTAAGTAATTTTTTCCTTTGGTGCATTCTATCATCAGATTATACCAATACAGTCTCTTACGTGGGATAATATTATTGGGTCATGTATTTAAATTTATCACGTCTTCTCTGTCCATTTGAGAAGAACTTAATTGAAATTTTATAACTTTTCTATTTGTTATATTCCTTTTATATTTAACAAAGTAGGAAACAAAACATTCATGTATTTTGTGGGAACTCCTAAGTCCTATTTATTCGAGTTGATTAAGGTGAAATATCTTTTTCCGTTCTCAAAATCATTGATTTATTATACACTTTTGTTTTTCGATCTTTGAATCTTTAAATTATTACAATTAAGTCTTTCTTAAATCAATAGAGATAATGTTATAAATTTAAATACATAATAATCTAATAATATCAATCCACCTCAAACACCTTATAGGTTATCAATTAGGCATTGCACGATGATTAATAGAGAAAAAGAGAGGGAACATTGAAAATGTTTAGTATTTCATTGCGTCCGAATTAAATTACGTTATCTAAGACTGGGAATATAACCGAAGTTCTGTAATTATCTTAATTAGTACAAAATTGGCTAAAGTATCATCTTTTGATGTTTTGGATTAACATGCAAATCCAGATCACTCTTCCCTCTCAAAATTTTCCATTGCCAACAATTGAAATTTTCATTTCATATAGTAGAATAATCTTTGATTAATTAAGTACTAATTATTACTTAAGAATTTGATTTGAATCATGGAAATGCAAGGGATATATACTGCCGATGTGGCACTTCAAAGGGTGTCTCGCAAGAAAGCAAGTTGATCCAAGTCGCGTGGACCCCACAACCACCTCCTCTTCCTCCCCAAATCCAACTCCGCCACCTCTTCTTCTGCCGCACCCGACGGCGCCGCCATGTAGAGTACATCTGCGGCAAGGTGAATGACGTGGTTTGCCGGAGTTCCGGGCGGTTTTCCAGCGAAGGAATATTCCGGTAGTCAGAAAGATTCTCTATCACAGGATAACGCGCGTAATTACGTAGTGGTATTATTATATTCGTGGCAAAAAATCGTGCACTAATAAAATAATTGGTAGCGTAAACAAATGTAATTAAATTAAATAATTTATAATTCATGGAATTTTCTTTTTCTTTTTTTTTTCTCGTGTTGTATATTTGAATAAACAATTAATTAATTACATAAGGATAACGCTTGTTCAGAATTGATCCTATTCCTACCATTAATTTTTTTTTTCTTGTTTTGTAGATTAGAAATTAACCGCATCCACATGCAGCTCATTAGTGAAAATTGAACATCATTGTTCCGCGATTCTCTCCATGGGAACAAATGAATGCATCCAAAATTAAATTTATGATGAACCTAACTTGATGAAATAAAATCCCTTTGATATATATATATGTAATGTTTTATTATTGGGTATTTGCTCGCACGTCCAAATAAACTATATTGTTGCCAATCTGTCACCATGGCGGCTCATATTAAACACCAACATCAACCCCTTCTTTTCTCTCACTCTTACTCTCACCCTTTTTCTCTCATCACCACCCCTCAATCTTCAATTTCATATTATTCTACCAAGCCCATTATAATTACTATAAAGTTCTAGCATATTGATTACTCTGAGTTACTTTCACTCCAACTCATCATCATCATCATGCATCACCATAGATTCAACACTAGATCAATATATGTGGCTGACCAAGATGAGCCCGATTCTGCATCAGAAGCTGGCCCAGGTTCTCCTTCTTCCGGTGAAGACACTAAAATTGAAGCCCCATCACCCAAGAAAAGGTTTTTATTTATTTTTTCTTTTAATTTTGTCTTTTTTTTTTCTTTTTGTGTGAATTGGGAAGTTAATAATTGAATGTTGATGATGGTATACATAGGAGGGAGACGAAGAAAAGGGTGGTGACAATACCAATTGGTGACGTGGATGGATCTAAGAGCAAAGGAGAAACTTATCCACCGTCTGATTCATGGGCCTGGAGGAAGTACGGACAGAAGCCTATCAAAGGTTCCCCGTACCCAAGGTACTATATTATTATTTCTACAACATTTATTCACCTTAGTTATTTTCTTTAACCATCATTTTTTAGCTTATTAATTAATCACTTGTTAGCTTATGTTTGGGCCTTTGAGGGATATCAAGATGGAAAATTAAAGAATGCTATATATCTTTTGAAACATGGGTTGAGATCCTTCTTAAGTGTGCCTTATTAGTTTAGAGAATAGAGTGATCTTAGTTTATCTCTAGCATTTAATTATGTAAGAGTTCAGATTAAATCATATTTTGAAAATTTTCGAAACTTGGATGAAAACAGAATAAACAAAAATCCTGTGTTTAAGTTGTCCATGCAAGCTTTTGAGCTCACGTGTGCCGCTTCTAAGGAATCCTGAGCCAATGATCTTGTATGGATATAACACACATAATACCCCAAAGTTTTCTTATTTTATGTTTTATGTCATTCTAAATTTAATCTGGCACTGTATTGTACTGCAAGGGCAACACATGGATGCCAAAAACAAATGGATTAGAGATTGATTGATGTCTTCTACAAAGAAGGGCAATCGTGATATTTGTTTTGTGTGTGTGAAAGAGAGAGTGATTGAGGGGAAAGGGAGTGATAACGGCAATGGGAATTTAAAGATTTTTTTTAAAAATTTTACAACTTTAAAAGTAGATTAATCAACACTGTTAAATATTCACAAACAGATATATAATTAAAGGATGAGGGTAAACTTTCCTCTTCTTATAAGGTTTGTAAAATCTTAATCATATGAAGTGGGAAGGTTTTCAAATGAGAGGATGCTAAAAATGAAATATGAATTAAATTATTTGTCAATTAACAAAATAGATGTGGCCGGCGTTAGTGACGGCAGCATAGAAAAACTGGTTGAAGGCAATTTGTGTGCATCTTAATCGTAGTAGATGGAAGTTTGTTTGTTCTGACAGCACCACTCTAACTCTAAACTATGTTGCTTTCACGCCTCAATAATTATGGAATATAAAATCCTTGAGCCGGAACCCATCATTATCTAACTTTCATCCTTTTCTTTTACAAACAAAACATTTTGTTTTTCTTATTGGTTCATCTCATTTCATTTTTATTGTATATAATCGTGTTTTACGAGATTGACTTAGATAAAAAAAATAAAATAAAATTTAGCTTATGGATTATATACCGTGACCAAAACAAGTACATGTGAGATTGTGAATGTATGTTTTTCATGCAACATTGTGTTCACCAGTTCAGACAATTGTACATATATTTGTGTCAAATGCATTATCAAACAAAGAAAAATCAGTACATTTGCCCACAGATTATCAACATTTTTAAGTAACAATTAATCAACTTTGAATCATCTAATGTCAAATTTGTGTTTAAATACATATCTTTCTTTGCTCATATAGAAACACGCGCTTAAGATACGGAAAAATCCAAGAAAGAACCAATTGAAATTTTATTTTCATATAGTAGACCAATACTTTTTATTTTTAATTAATTAGGTATATACCAATTATTATTTAATTAATTAATTTGAATAATGAAAATGCAGGGGATACTACCGATGCAGTAGTTCAAAAGGGTGTCCCGCAAGAAAGCAAGTTGAGAGAAGCCGCGTGGACCCCACAAAGCTCATAGTCACCTACGCTTACGAACACAACCACTCCCTCCCCCTTCCCAAATCCAATTCCGCCGCAACCGCCGCCGTCAGAGATGGCGCCGCCACATCTCCGGCGGAATCCGTTGCCGTGATCCCGGAGTCCGAGGAGATGACCGTGTTCGCGACGCACTCCGATCTCGAACTCGCCGGCGACGCCGCGGTGCTACTCACTCACCACCACCACCACCACTTCGCGTGGTTCGATGACGTGGCGTCGACCGGCGGCGTCCTCGAGAGCCCGATCTGCGGCGAGGTGGATGACGTCGCGGTGCCGATGAGGGAGGAAGACGAATCGCTTTTCGCCGATCTCGGCGAGTTGCCGGAGTGCTCGACGGTTTTCCGGCGGAGGAGTATTCCGACGGCCAGCGCGATACGGTGTGGCGGCATCACACGATAACGCCGCTGGACCTTTTTCTTTTGTCCAGTGATAATGATGTTATTATTATTATATTCGCCGCCTGAAAATCGTGCGTTATTATAAAAATTGGAAACGTAAAGAAATAATAATTAAATAAAATAATTTCCGATTCATGGATTTCATTTTTCTTTTTGTTGCGTTGTACATTTGAATAAACAATTGATTACAGCAACTTCTGCAGAATTGATCCAATATTTTTTTTTTTATTGTTTTGTAGATTAGAATACGTCCACATGCACCTCATTAGTGAAAACTGAAAATCACCATAATAATTGTTTCGAGATTCTCTCCAGAAGAACAATTTGGTTCATATCCACAATACATCTAAAATCTTTTAAGAATTTGAACATCATTTAATAATTAAATTTGTGATCATTTTTTGATAGAGAATTTAAAGACTGCATGGTTAATTTAAATTCATCTCGTACTTATCATTTTAAATTAAAATTAGTAGTGTATATGAGCCGAGCAAAACAAATTCTGATAAGTTGATTTTTCAGTTTATTAAATTGTTAAAAAAAGGAAGATGAATATAGCTCCTTTGCAAGTTATATTCAAGTTGTCTTGTTTAGATGATGGAGACATCAAACCTTGGTAGGCGTTATGGGCCATGAAAGGAAAGGTTCAAAGAGTTTGCGTATAAAGCATGACTTGCATGTTGCAATGGAGGAAATGCCAATAATTTTGATTGCGGTTAAGAAATCACTGTACAAAATAAAGCTCAACTTCAATTCCTTCCAAATATCCTACGGAATAGCAAAAAATGGTAATTATAAGATTTTGCATGTAAAAGAGATACTTATCAACAATTTCAATTAAAAGTTTCAGTGGGATTATCATAACCTGCACGAAATGCCTTATATATTGATCAAGAAATTATACAAAGTATTTCAGTGTTAACATCAAGAAATTCATAAGAAAACGTTAGTTCTGTTCTAATACAAAAAAAAAAAAGTTGAAATTAATTTGTAGGTCAGATTCACAGAAACAAATCAAGTTTGTTTGTTATTTACAAGCCTTCTTCTGATGTTTAAACGAGGGAGAGTTCTAAAAAGCCCAAAATTCAAGTTGTAGTGATAACTTTCTCTTTCTTCGTAGAGACTACAAAAGGCAAATAATCACCGAAGGAAACCAAAATGAAAAAGGAACCTATATTAAATCGAATTCAAACGATTATTTATTTATTTATTTGCCAATACATGAACTTTCGAGACATTTTAATTGTAATATTTATATTTGGACATGAAAAAAATAACTTCAGCCCCGACCATGTAGAATCCATATCATCTATAGAACATTTCAATTTTCATCAAACTAAACGTAAGGGCTTTCCATACCTTAAGACTTCAATTCTAAAACAAAAGTTCCAACTTTCATTAGCTGCAACGTAATTAAAACATAGCAAATATCAAGATCCTGCAAATAATACTTAACCTATATAAACTTGGGTGTAGACCTATTTGTTTCAAACATGTCTTTAGAATGACTGTTTCACGGAAACATAATCCCACGTATGGATGATGATGCTTGTAAATTGTAAACATTGCGGAAAACAATATGCAAGACTAGCCCTTATTCTACAAGATATCACGATTCCAGTGTAGGCATTTACAAGATGAAATAGGCTATGAAAACCAACTGCCATAGATGAAGCATCTAGTTTGAGCAGCATCCAATTTTCTTGAAAACAGAAGAATCTTCTTTCACGTTTATTGTCTGTCCTTTAGATGGGACAGAAGAAGAACTGCCATTGTCGCCAGTCTCAACTGCTCTCTTACTCACTATACGATATATCTGACTGAGAATTTCAGTAAATGCATTTTCAACATTGGTTGCATCTAAAGCAGAAGTCTCCATGAAGTAGAGAGACTCCTTCTCTGCAAAAGATTTTCCATCTTCAGTTGGGACAGCGACAAGGTGTCGAAGATCTGACTTATTTCCAATAAGCATGACCACAATGTTGGGGTCTGTGTGATCTCTCAACTCTTTCAACCATCTTGCAGCATTCTCAAATGTAGCACGGCGTGTTACATCATAGACAAGTAAGGCACCAACAGCTCCTCGGTAGTAAGCACTAGTAATGGCACGGTACCTAATACAGAAACATACAATGCAGGTGAGTGGATTTAATAACTGTCACAGCAATAGAGAAATTTCTCCATCCTTTTGTACTGACAGAATATCACTGCGTAGATTTGGCAGAATATCATCAGATCCCAATGGAACACTTTCTATCTTCTAATTTTTTAGATTTTAAGTGATAATAATAACTGGTTTTATAGGAGGAGCAGGAGTTCATGTTAATTAGGAAATAGGAACCTCCTCTTTGATTAATGGGAGTCAATGCAACTAGAATTAGCAGCTCCACGTTTACATCTCTTTAAAAAGGGAAAACTATGAATTTAGTCCCTAAACTTTTAGCAATTTCTTTTTTAGTCCCTACACTAAGAATTCATTTATTTTAGCTCCTAAACTTTGCTTCTGTTATATTTTTAGTCTTTACCGTTAAAAATCACCTTTAAGTGATACCGTGGTGACATGTGTCATAAAATAATAATAAAAAAGTAGACACATTATCACTTAATAGTGACTTTTAACAGCAAGAACTAAAAACATAGTAGAAACAAAGTTTAGGAACTAAGACCAATCAATTTTTAGTTTAGGAACTAAATATAAAAATTGCCAAAATTTTAGGGACAAAACACATAATTTCCCCTTCTAAATATATCTATTTAGGGTGTGCTTAGATACAACAACAATAACAACGAAGCCATATCTCGCTAGGTGTTTAGATAAATAGATTAATTAAGCAATCTTTGAATAAGCTCAAATCAAATAAGAACTTATTCATAAGCTTGAATGTGAAGCTTATTGGAGTAGGCTAAAAGATCTTATTTTTATAAGCTTCTCCATGAAGCTTAACAAAATAAATTAAAAAAGAAAAGCTTATAAAAAGGTCACAAGTCACTTCTATAAGTCCAAATAAGCTCTTCAAATGTCCCTGGTATTTTATAGAGTTTTTCTAGGATAACATATGATACATGTTAAACAGGTAATTAACTGCACAATACTATCCTAGCCACATAAGTTAATCACCAACTAGATATTAAACATATATTCACTGGGGACACATAGGTGAGTAAGGATAAGATTTGTCAGATGTAGATGTATATTTGTTATGGACTTGGCTCTGGATATGAATTTGACCCCGGAACTTTGGACACTGGATGAATCAGGTTGTGTTAAGCTAATGGACACTGGACAAAATCAAATGCCGCTTTCAAACCTCATATATAATATGTGACTAGCCACGCAGGGTGACAGGAGCCAGAAGCAGTAACTACCTAACTGTTTTTCCCACCAAAATTGCAATACAAATGGGACTCAAATCTGAGCAAGAGGTTTTCCAGGCTCCATTCTGTATGTTAGGCTCAATCATCTCTTTCCCCCAGATTCTGGAGTTCTCCCACTCTGAGCCATGGGAGATCTCGCCAGAGATGTCACTGAAGCTCATTGTAGGCCACCTCACAGTTCCACCACCAAACATTTTCCATGAAGTTTATCAAAGATAAATTAAAAAAGAAAAGCTTCTATAACTAACAAGCTTTTCCAAATGTCCCTAGTATTTATTAGATTTTTATTCTTGGATAACATATGTTAAGGAACTAACATTCAAAATAATATGAAATTAGAAGCTCCTTAAAGGTCAGTCTCATCTATGCAAAGAATAATACCTAACAGAATTGACAGTGTACATTGTACAACTTGTAACTAACATGATATGATATAGATACATGAAAGCTAAGATGGGATATGTGGCCATTCATTTGGTTCTAAAAATAGTTTCAGTTAAATGGAAAAAACATTAAAAACAGAACAGTTTAAAGTGGTGTTCACTGCTTCAATTTGGACTGGTTTGTCCGGTTGTATTTGATCAGCCTGTTTTGTTGGCTAAATGGACCAGACACCTGATTGATTTACGAATTTTTAGGCTTAACCAATCAGACTGGTCTGTTTTTGTTCATTTATCAAAACTTGAAAGTTGAAACAATGTTTCCTTGAAATACTATCATTGAGTAGATGTAGCAGAAACCAAGTCAGAAACCCTTTTCCCTAACCACCCTCACTATTTGCACAACCCCAAGTCTGGAACCTAGCCTCCCTATCCCCAATTAAGACCTCCCTGTCTCTGGCAACATTTCTGATGGCATAAAGCCACAAATCATCTCTGGCCAGTTTCCAGTGGCACACATCTTTTGCCAGCCAGTTTCCAGCACATTCATTACTGTTCTGGCCAGCCTTGCTCTTATGGACACGTGTGTTTAGTTATCAAATTCTTATATTTGATCATTAATTATGAACGTCTAATGTTTAATATATGCTCCGCACTGCTATTTGAAATTGACTGCTATGTCTATGATATATAGTTAAATACATCTACAAACACAAACTCTAGAATACACAAAAATTTGTAGTATACAGATCCAAATAGACAGTACCAGAGCAAGAAAACTTTAAAAATGATAGAAACTAACCAAGCAGTTTAAATGGTTAATTGGAAAATGAACTGGTACCAGAACCAAATTCATGTTCTTTATTGTCAATTTAAGCTGTATCTGATGCTCCAAACAAACAAGAATTTCTCAGGCAACTTAAATTAAAATAAGCAAAAAAAAAAAAAAAAAAAAAAAAAAAAACTCAGAATTAGAAGAACTCTCAATCATCATACTCTACAGTATAAAAGCAAAATGCGTTCTAAGAAACAACAAACATTTTCTAAGCAATAACATGCCATAACATTAAAATTAGCCAGCAAGTATTTCCTATTTTCCTGCAACCATTAAATCAATCAATGTCACGACACGATTTTGCATGTTCTTGTCACCAGTTACCAATGATCCACGATATCCTAGCATTTTGATCATATTCTCACAAAAAAAAAAAAAAAACTGATGTCTAATTTTAAAATTTGAGGTTCACAGAAAAAAAATTGGGGCATGCAAATCCAGAAGCACCTTACCAGAGCAAAAAAAAAACTAGAATCCTTAGCATAACAAGAAGACGATCATGAAATCAAGCAATTAAAACACTTCAGCACTAACTCAAAAAACAAAAAAATTGCCTAAAATCGGAAACAGTATGAGAAATCAGAATAACGAATGAGAATAAGAATGAGAAGAGATCGAAGTTTATAGAGAGAGTAATCAAGACCTTTCCTGACCAGCAGTGTCCCAAATCTGAGCCTTGATGACTTTAGCATCGATGTTCAAACTCTTGGTTGCAAACTCAACACCTATGGTGGACTTTGACTCCAAATTGAACTCGTTCCTCGTAAAGCGCGAAAGCAGGTTGGACTTTCCGACGCCGGAATCGCCGATCAGAACAAGCTTGAAGAGGTAATCGTATTCGTCATCGGCTCTGTACCCAGCCATCGATTATTGCACTCGATTTTCTTGTCCTTAGTTCTAATAGCTCTCTCACTCTGTTATGTAATCTTGAAACGCTTCGATGTAAATGGTAGAGAGAGAAAGGGTAAAGGAGGGAGGGAATTTCGGGTTCGCTTAATTGCAATTTTTGAAATTATATATTTATCATTTTTTTTAATGGAAAATAAAAAAGGGTATGGCCTGGATTGTGGGGATCGTGTAGTGCGGCGTCGATAAATGAACGAAATCAACAAACCCTTTTCTCTTCTCTTCTCTTTCTTTCTTCCTCCTTCTTCTCACCTCACCGCACTGGTTCCCTTTGTTTTACTTTTACGCGCTTTTTCCTTCGCTCCATCTACGCGATACACGCCACAATAATAATCACCATCATATTTTTTTTTTCATTATTAATAATAATAATAATAATAATAATTATTCTCTCAGTTCGTGTAAAATAATTAAAAGAAATTTTTTAATTTAAAATATAAACAAAATTCAACCCACTTTTTATCCTTAAATTAATTAATTTTTAATATATATATATATATTATTTTAATAAACTTAAAATAAGAAAATTTAAATATATTTAATTATCTTTAATTAAGTAATAATTAAGTTACAAGAAGAAACTAATGATTTTTTTAGTTTATATGAATAATTTTACTTTCAAATTTATATAATCACGCTAAACTCTAAACTTCTTTAAATATTATTACTCTAATACTTATCTAAAATAACACTAAAATCTAAGATTATTTAAATATTATACTTTACTGTCTTAAATTTTATTTAAAGTTTAAATATTACACTGAATTCTATTTGTATTAAATTTTAATACTTTTAATTTTATAATAGTTAAAATATATATTATTAAATAAAAAAATAATAATAATTTAAATCATAATAATAATAATAATAAATAAAAATTATACATTTAACTCAAATCTAATTTCAATCTTGATTCAAATTGTTAAAATATAAGTAAATTAAAATTTTTAAAAAGTGAGGTAGAACTTTCATGGATTTTTTGAATTTAACGGAAAAGAATTGAATTTTTATTTTCTGAAAAATGTTTAAAGGAAAAAATATTAATAAATAAATACACTTTCGACTCCTTAAAAAATAATAAAAATTAAAAAAAAATAGATGAGATGTAAAATATAATAAAAAGGTTAAATATTTAAGTAAATTATACTCTACTATATTTTAAAGATTATGTAAATAACACTAAACTGTAAATTTATCCAATTATTAATTTATTTGTTAATACCGATTAAATATATTGTGTTATTATTGAGTTGAAAGTGTATTTATTTGTTTTTTATTACATTTTTTAAAGAATGAAAATACAGATATTTTCCCAATTAAGTAAAAAATTCACGAAAAACCTAATTCACTTTTTATAAATTTTAATTCATTTATTTATATTTTTAAATAAATTATATATTAAATTATGATATATTCGAGAATAATAAGTTTATTTAAATAATTCTTGATGAATTAAATATTCCTTAATTAAGTCAATAAGTGGATGTATTTCAATAAAAGTTTCCTTAATTACTTCTTTATTTCAAGGATTTCATTATTTAAGAGACTAATTAAAAGAAATTGAAGGATAAAGATTAGTTAAAATTATTTTTTATAACCGAGAGATTACTTAAATATTTTTCTTTTACTTTTTAATGATTAATTTTAAGGAGCTGACCAAATAAAATAAGACAGAGTCTTTTATCTATAGGTCATTAATTTAATCTCTCACTTATTTTATTTCTGAGTGAAATAAATGTAAATATCTTTGTGAGCAACTTAGATACATAGTATTGGTACAAAATCCGAGCTGTTTGTATGTAGTTTTGCTTTAATCTTGTGTCTGTATTGCATAAAAGTGAGTTACCAGTCAAACATTATTTTTTCAGTTGCAACCACATACTTTAATAAGTCATAAAAATGGTGAGACAAACCACTTTTATATGGTTTTTCTTTAAATGAAACACAGGTACTATTCGTTGATTTTGTAAGTGTCGCTTTGTTACAACACCGAAGAGTCCTATAATGTTTATAATTGGGGAACATAGGTATACGTTTAAAACTTTTTTTTTCTTCTTTATAGTTAAATCATTCGATGATAATTTAGATAATATAAGGATTTTTTGTGGGGGAAACATCCTTAGGGATATGCATGGATCTTGTGAATTCAATCATCGCTGGAAAGATTTTTATAATAATTTAATAATTTTAAGAAGTTGAAAATTGTATATTGTGTCATTGTTTTTGGTAATTTAATTGTAATAATTCATCACATGCTACTGAAGTTCATGAGTTGGCTTGTAGTAGAATTCACTTATGATAGCTAGTACAACTAATTCATTGGAATATGAAATTGATTCTGAGCAATGCTTCCTCTCTGAGAACATGTCCAATGCTCGCTGATGTTAACGTTTCTTTGGCTCTTGGTGTTTTCTTTAATAGCTGGATTGTGGATACAACTCTCTCATGACTGCTTTTTTGTTTCACAAAAATATGATGTTAGAGACTAATACAAAAAATAAATATTTACACAGAAGCAGACCAAAAATAAAACCTGTATATGGCCATATTGAAAAAAATATATTCTTTTCAGAAAAAAAAAGAAATTTATCTCTTACTTTAATAAAAATGAGGAACGTACTATTTACAATAAGGGTTTTTTAATTGGACAACTGTCACTCTGCACAGAGGGCCATTCTTTGAAGAGTGTCAATGAATTTTCTTTTAACAATAGTTGTTCATTTCTTGTAAAAATAAAATAAAAATAGTTGATTATTTTTTAGAATAAAATTTCATTGTCCAAAATTCACGTGGAACATGAGTGTAATTTCCTTGTTGTAAAGGATAAAAAAAGGGGTTGAATTATATTAATAAAAAATTTAATTTTTTACATGTTGGTTTAAAATGATACAAACAAAATAATTCTTATTTTCAAATATTAATTTTAATGAATACACGTTACAAGTTAATTATTCCCTTTATTCACAAACAAGTAAACACAAATATTTTTATAATGGTTCGTCTATTTAAGATTACGTCCAGTTATCCAACAATTACTGAATTTTTACTATAAACCGTGAAATTGTTATAAGTATTGTTTGAATCCATCTAGCCACTTCTGGCTATTACAAGATATTCTTTGAACACAGCCTTCTTAGGCTAAACAATCAAGTATTCTTTGAACACACAACCTCCTCAGACTAAAGTACCACACAAGTGGATTTGAAAGAGTTTTCTAGAAAGAAAAGTTTCTCTTCGTAAAAAGGGGTATACAATAAAGTGCAATGAGTGAAATCACAATAGCTTAAAAATTTGAAGCGTGTTCGCCAACTGAAACTTGAAGAAGTGAAATCCTTTTATAGGCAGAGTCTTCAAATGTCCGTTAGAACAGAAGAATGTCATTGAGCTTTTTCCAAGTACAGTCCAAAAAGGTGTCAGAGTGCAATCAAGTGATAGAAAGCGTGTGCAACGGATTTGATGGCGTACTCAGTCATTTTTCTTACTTGTATAGAGATTTCCTAGGAAAAGGTGACCTTTTCGTATTGCATATGAAAGTTTGAATCTCCATACTGATCTTGGAAACTCTTATGAGTAACTTAGAAAATTTGAACTTAGCGCGAGTTACTCAGACTTTACTTCACTTCCTTGATAGACAGTATGAATCTTCAATCTTAAGATTGACTTGTAAATTTCGTCTATCATTCCGTCTGATGACTTGGCTTTGAGACAGACGAATGACTTCAACTTTGAACTTTGAAGAGTCATCTTTTGTTTGTGTTTGTTCCGTCTAACTTTACTTGCAATGTTTTGACTGAAAAGTTCCATTTATTTTGTAATAAATCAAAATTTAGAGATATTAATCACCTTAATCTATAAATTTAATTATTTTACCAATATTTTTAATAGGTATCGGTTCGGAACCATCAATTCAAAATATTTTTCAAAAATAATGCTCATATATCAAATGTTGACACCTAATTAAGGATAATGGTATACTCCATTACATATGCATTTGTTTTTTTATGTCAGAAGCATATCCATAGTATGACCAACCGTTTTTATTTATTTTTTAACCGTAATATTGTTAAATATAATGGATTTAAGGATCTATTAGTCAACATGACATTCACTGAAACCTTGGTTTTGTGTGTTCGAAATTTGAAGAACTAGGAACAGCCTCACGTAAAACATCAAGATCGATGTATATATATATATATATATATATATATATATATATATATATATATATATATATATATATATATATATATATTCTCATTTTATAATTGATTATAAGCTCGTTTATTAAATATTTTATTTTTTAGAAAATGTTAATAAATAGAATAGAAAAAAAGAAAAAAATATATTTAAACTAGAAAGGTGGGATTTAAGTGGGATCCACCTTAATTTTTTTTATGAAAATAAAAATTAATTTATTCTAAAAAAATTCCTTATTTTTAAATTCTAAGAAAATGAAAAATACAAACAAAATAGAAATAAAAATGATAATTTATTCTTTACATTGAAATAATTTATTTAAATTTTTTATTTTCACTTTGTCAGAAAAACTAAGATTCTTTTTAATTAATTTTCATCTACTAAATTAAATGTCATTAAATTAACAAACTATTAAGATTAATTTAACCAAAAAATGCAAAGTAACTATCAAAGCAAAGAAGAGCAATTAAAACTCAACCCAAGTTCTAAAGAAATTGCAAAATTGTAGGAGTAATCCTAAGGCCACACATACCTAAACATAAGCATAAATGAAAATTACACCTCTTAATCAATAAATGTACACATTTCCCTTTTTCCTAAAATAACCTTCTAATTTAATTTATTTCCCGATTTCAAATACTTTTGTGTAGATACACATGTATATATCTTATTTATGTTGATGATACTATATCTTTCAAATTTTCTTTCACGTGTATTTTGATTTGGGTATTCTCTTATTAGGGAATAAAATAAATAAATCTCACACTTTAGGCTCATTGATAAAAAAAAATTGTCATTAATTTTTTCTAATATTAAATATTCCAAAATATTTTCATATTTATTTAAAGTTTAAAAAATCTTAAAATTCTTAAAATAAATTATTAAAGTTATCATTACTATTAAAGATACTCCAAATTTGGGATTTTGTCCTCCGGGATTGTGTGCATATGCTGCACACCCAATGAATTTCTTTTGTTGTTACTATTTGTGATAGTTATATGTCTTATTTTCTTATGGATTAAAAAATTAGAAAGAGAAAATATTCATTATCCAGATCATGGATGAACCTAAAAAAATGTTAAGCAATGTAAAAACGCCAAAATTGGTCCTATCTAAAGCTCACCCTTATGAGCTTACATTTAAGGTTCATTCATGGCCCGTAAAGCTCGCAGCCAAATTTGATTTAGAAAATGTTAGAAAAGAATAAAAATATTATCCTTCTGAACAAAAAATTAATAAATTTAATATCTTATCAACCATTCAAATAAATTATTGACAAGTAAAATTATAATAAAAAATGATAAATCTATATAAAGTTTAAATACTAAGAATTAAAACACCACAATAACAATTTAAATAAAGTTTCAATAAATTAAATCTTAATATTAAGCTAGCAAAAACATAGACGCGCTACTACGTGTTTGTAATCTTAGATGGTTACATTTTATCTAAAGAAACAATAAATATAGAGAAAAAAAGAAATTGATCATTTAAAAATTACAGAGAAGAGAAATTGTGAGAAAAATCGGGGAGCGATCGTAAGTTCAATTCAAAATTAAATGAGAAGAAATGATAAATTTGTTAATTTTAATTTTTTAAATAAATAAATAAATTTTTATTAATTTATTTAAAATAAATAGTAATTTTTTTTATTATTAACTCCTCAATGCAAATTCTCATTATACGTAAGAAAATAAGTTAAAAAAGATATGTTTCTAATATATCCAATTAAATCTAATAGAAAAACACGTCATTTTATCCATATACACGTCAAATTATACTTTTCTTTAGCGTCAATCCCTTGCCAAAATCGCATTGTTGTATTATTTAAGCATGCTTACCCTTTACTTTATGTAATAAAAAATATTTGATAAATAATTAAAATATATATATGAAGTTATATATATATATATATTATTTTATTTCAATTGGCTGTAAAATAAAATTTTTGTATAATTGTGTAATCGCATGACTTATATTATCATTCCCTTTATATTCTTTTATGGTAGCTATTGTTTTCACAAACTTCATTTTCCTAAACTTTGCTTGCTATTTGGCCAGACTTCACAACACTTTTCTTGCTAATTTAAGTTCAAATGGTAATTATTATATCTTAAACATTCAGATATTCTTCATTTGTTGATATTTGTTAATAATTTATTATTTACTTTATTATTTACAGACATCAATTTTTTAAGTGATTATACTAATCATCAAGATGACCAATTAACTAGAGATAATCTTACTGATTTTAATAATAATAAAGAATAAAATAAAATTTATGAGTATGTATATATTCAAACCAAGACCAAAGATAAGGTGAACCTTTTAGACAAAACAGCATAGAAATATATTATACAAATACTTTGTATGAATTTCACCTGACATATTATTTTATTCAAAACACTCAACCATATCTACAGTTAAATAATTTTATATTCAAAATTTATTTGACTATGCCAATTTTTTATTCAAAATTCATTTGACTACAGCGTCAAAAGGAAGATCAACATATTGCTAAATGTAAAAAAATTCATAAACGGGTTGTCTATAAATAATTAGGGCATTATATATAACAATCTTGCAAAGTGAATGAATTCAGGTATTACCGGAGCAACAAGCTTGCCGATCACAACTTCTGTGAAGATAATTTTTTTAAAAGAAATATAAATGAGTTATTTATAAAAAAATGTTTGTTCTCATGTTATTACATCATATCCTAGTTGTTATTTGGACTTTTAAATATTCATTGATTAGATTTATAAATTATAAACCATATTTAAGGTTCATCAATGTAAATTCTATTTCCTTACAAGTAATGAATACTAGTCATTATATTCCGTTCTTATGTTTAGGTCCAATCCAAATATAAGATAAGATATAAAAAGTCGATCACTTACACATATGAATGATTTCATATGAGATGAATTAACTAATTAAAAGAAAGATATAAGAAATATAATTTATAAATAATCGAAGGTTATAATTACGGTATTTGTCCATATAAACGGCAAAATTTATGATTGTTTTGTATTAATTTTTTATCCATCTTTTCAATAATAAATATTTTTTTACATTTACATGTATTACTCAATAAATAGCACGTGAAATAAAAGTTTGCAAGCAAATTGGCACGGTACTTTGTAGAGAAAGACGGCACTAACGTGTGATTTTTAATTAAAAAATTACGTGGAGCAAAATTGCACAAAGTGTGCTATTTTTAATTAAAAAATAACCCGTATAATTTGTGTTGTAAATATCGCACTCAAAGTGAATTTACTGTTCCATTTTTTTTTATTAAAAATGCACCCTTCACAGAATCAGAAGCAGGATACGGTGACATCATCAAAATCACACATGCCATCTAATTTACCCCAGTCTAGTAAAAGAATTTCAAAATTATAACGTGAGAAATGTTGAATAATGAGAGATAACACGTACGAAAACATTTTAAGATAATTATAGAAAAAATATTTAATAGATAATTATAATATTTAAAATTAATTATAAAATATAAAAATTATAAAGAGAGGGAAGTACTTATTTTTTACGTTGCTCCGATTAAAATGTGTGAAAAATTAAAATGTAAAGAAAGAATTTAATAAACAATCAGACAATTGTCAAAGGTATAAGTGTCGTTGTACATTTTAATAAACAAATGACAGTCTTGATAAAAAACTTTAGGATTAGGAATCGGAGGAGGAGAAGCCATGGATGGTACTCCTTTGCACATTGCGATGTTTCTATGGTTTGCTATGGTTCGTGTAAGATGTGGAGAAATGAGGTTCTAGAGAATTTTTTTTTTCTCTCATTGGAGCTTTAATTCGTGCGAGTTGTATTCTAACTTGCGAGATATGCCTTTCTGGATACGTTTTTATTTATTTTTGATTATTTTTCACCCTGAAATATTTAACAGACCATCAACAAACTCTAACATAAATTATTATAAATTAAGAGTAATTAAAATTATTTTAAGTGACTTAAGAATATAAGAAGGATAATTTATAATATAAAAATAACTCAATTTTGTGAGTTATCACATGTCCACAATTAAACAATTTTCAAAATTTATTTAACTATACATTATATAATTCAAATTTCATTTGAGTACAAATGTATGAAACAAAGGAAGATTAATATAATGTTAAATGTAAAAAATCATCAACTGGTTGTGAATAAAGAATTAGGGCATTATATATCATTATCTCGCGGAATAAATGAATTCAATGATTCAAAGAATAAGAAGTTTGTCAAATCACAATTTTGTGAAAATAATTTTTTTTAAAGAAAATAAATGAGTTATTTATAAAAAAATGTTTGTTCTCGTATGATTATATCATGTCTGAGTTTATTTATTAATTCGATTTATAAATTAAAAATCATATATGAGATTCGGCAATGTGAGTTCTATTCCATTACAAATAATGAATACTAGTTATCATATCAGGTTCTATGTTTAGATTTAATCCACGTATAAGAAAGTTAATCACTTCACATATATATTTATATATATATATATATATATATAAATAAATTAATAAGATAAATGACTAATTATAAAAAAATATAAAACTATGATCGATTGAGAATCAAATGTTATAATAGAAAGCAAAATTTATTATCTTTTGTATTAATTTTTTATCCATCTTTTCAATAATAAATATTTTTTTACATCAACATGTATTACTCAATAAATAACTACTGAATAAATAACACGTGAAAAAAGTTTGAAAACAAATTCGCATGGGTACTTTGTAAAGCAAGACCGCACTAAAGTATGATTTTTAATTAAAAAATTACGTGGAGCAAAATTGCACAAAGTGTGGTATTTTTAATTAAATGATAACCTGTATAATTTGTGTTGAAAAAATATTTTACATATAATCAATTATAAAATATGAATAAAATAAATATTCGTGAACGAGTTAACTAATAAATTCGAAGTCAAATCCTTTATGCGTTAGACATAACATTTGGAGGAAATTAACTGTTTCATTTTAATTTTATTATTATAAATGCACCCTTCACAAAATCAGAAGAGGATACGGTGACATCATTAAAATCACACCTGCCGTTAATTTACCGTAATTTAGTAAAAAAAAATTAAAAGTATACATGTAATTTTGAAAGGGAATTACACAATTTTGTAAAAGTTTCGTTTTACACTTTAATAGACAACCGACAACGTCGTCACAAATTCCTTACGCAAAAAACATACTCCCATTAGGAATCGGTGTAAGACATGGATGGTACTCCTCTGCACATAGCCATGTTTCCATGGTTCGCTATGGGACACTTAACCCCATATCTCCACCTTTCAAACAAGTTAGCCATCAGAGGACACAGAATCTCCTTCCTTGTCCCCAAAAGAACAATAACCAAGTTACAACAATTCAACCTTTATCCTCGTCTCATCACCTTTTTCCCTATCAATGTTCCACATGTTCAAGGCCTTCCCCATGGCGCAGAAACCACTTCCGATGTGTCTTTCTCTTTAGCTCCACTCATTATGACAGCTATGGACCGCACTGAGAAAGATATAGAACTTCTTCTCACTGAGTTGAAACCACAAATTGTTTTCTTTGACTTCACATACTGGTTACCAAACTTAACTCGCCGCTTGGGGATCAAATCTTTCCAATACTCGATTATTAGCCCTGCTACAGTGTCTTACGTTAGATCCCCAGCGAGGATGCGCCAAAACATGACTCAAACTGATCTCATGCTACCCCCTGAAGGGTACCCTGCATCTTCCATCAAGCTTCATGCACATGAAGCTAAGTTCCTTGCTTCTAAAAGAGACTTTGTGTTTGGTAGTGGTGTTCTCTTCTACCACCGCCTCAACAACGGTTTGATCCTATCTGATGCAGTTGGATTCAAGGGTTGCAGAGAAATTGAAGGGCCTTACGTTGATTACCTTGAAGAGCAGTTTGGGAAGCCTGTTCTACTTTCAGGACCTGTCATACCTGAGCCACCCAACACTGTTTTGGAGGAAAAATGGGATTCATGGCTTGGAAGGTTCAATGATGATTCAGTTATTTATTGTGCACTTGGAAGTGAATGGAAATTACCACATGATCAATTTCAAGAATTGTTGTTGGGTCTTGAACTTACAGGTTTGCCTTTTTTGGCTGTTTTAAAGATTCCTATTGGGTTTGAGAGAATTGAAGATGCTTTTCCAGAAGGGTTCAAGGAAAGAGTTGAAGGGAGAGGGATAGTTCAAAGTGGTTGGGTACAACAACAGTTGATTTTGGAACATCCATCTGTGGGTTGTTTCATAACACATTGTGGTGCTGGTTCATTAACTGAGGCACTTGTGAATAAGTGTCAGATAGTGTTACTGCCTCAGCTAGACGCTGATCATATTGTTAATGCAAGGATGATGAGTGGAAACTTAAAGGTTGGTGTTGAAGTGGAGAAGGGTGAAGAAGATGGATTGTTCACAAAAGAGAGTGTATGCAAAGCTGTGAACCTTGTGATGGAAGAGGAGAATGAGATTGGAAGAGAAGTCAGGACAAATCATGCAAAATTGAGGAACTTGTTGGCAAGCCACAATTTGGAGTCCGAATGTGTTGATAGATTTTGTCAGAAGCTTCAAGCTTTGGTAAGGTGAATTGATTTCCAATTTTTAAGAATGGTTGTCCTGTTCAGTGACTCACCTCAATTTTGAGTTGTGACTCAATATTTTGTCTGAGTTATTGTGTTTAAAGTAGCAGATGAAGTAAGTCATATTTCGTCTGAGTAATTGTCTTTAGAGTACCAATGAAGCAAGTCATGTGTGAATGTTAAGGATATTAGATGGTCGGCTGTGAAACAATTTACTCTCGTCAGTAATTAATTAGAACGGTAGGTGCTTGATTAAAATGACAATTAAACAATTTTATAAGCTAATTAGTCAATTTTATAATTAATTATTTATATATTACAGTTGTCTATTAATTAATTAAGATTTGTATTAAAATTAACCTCCTAACATTATCATTCTTTTTCTCACTCTCTTGGTAACTTCATATCCTCTGTTTTTCTTCATTTTTAACTTATAGGTTTATTTTTAATTATTTTCTCCTTATTCCTAATTGTTTTCCCAACAAAACTATCCTAACTAAAAATTGGACATTTTTACAACAGACTTTTTAAAATTATTAAAGTGGATAGATTTTAAAACAAATTCCTAATTAGAATTAGTCAAAATTATAACCACGATTTTGTAACAAGAAGTCACGTTTAATTAACATTTCATATTTTTTTTAATTTATTTTTTATTTCTTTAAAAAAGTCGTAACAGTAACTATGATAAACATTATTACATCTGAGACGAGGCAGGTGATTCACGGGATATACAATGAACGTGGATTTATCGAGATAAATGTTCGATAGAGAATTTTAATAGCAATTAAATAATTATTTATATAATGTGATAAAAAAAAATACATAAATTCTTATGCGTTTGATGAATTATTTAGTACGTATGGGTGGGTCGTGTAACATTAGTCTTTAGATTTTATTATGTTTTACAATGTAATGGTAGACCTTGTTACTGGATTATGTAGTTTGTTTTCTTGTAGAACCATTTTCATCAATTGCTTGTGTCGTCTTCGTCTTCTCCACTTTCATCTCTGACCCCACTTTTTCTCAGCCCTTGTTGTTGTTCTTCTCTTCCACATAATACAAGAAGGATGTGAAGAGAGTTTCACTACGATCGCTGACAACACATCTTAGATTTGAAAATTCATAAAAATTGCATTCAGCATAACCATCAACAGGATAAAAAAATATATAATCCAACAAGAACATTCATTTGATTTTTGCAATAATTAAACTCATCTGGTTTGAAAAGTTATTGAAAAATATTAACACCAGCCCGTGGATCATTTTATTTTCCAAGTACTGCATACTGTACTATTGAATAAGCACCGAGTCATTTTCTATTTTATTTATTACCTGGTCTTTAACATTTGTTGAGATATTTTGTTTCATTTTAGCAGTAGAAGTCGTGAACGTTGTAATTGTTTTGTTGAACCATCAGCCTATATAAAGGCAATGATGAACATTGAATAAAGCAGTTCTAATTTTTTCAGAAATTTATATCGTTCTTGTCACTAGTTATTTCAACAATCTGGTATTAGAACCAAAACATTCGTGGGTCTTGGTCTTTGGTGAGCAACTCAACTGCTAAGATGGGTGACCTTCAAGTCTTAGGCGGCATCAAGAAACTTAACAACGAGAAATACAATTCTTGGTCTACTTGCAAGATGTCATACATGCAACACCAAGACTTGTGGGAGGTGGTAAATGGTAGTGAAATAATGCAACCAGAGGCCGAGGATGTGCATGGGACGTTGCGGAAATGGAAAATCAAAGCCGGCAAGGCCATGTTTGTTCTAAAGACAATAGTTGAAGAAGATGTGCTGAAGCATGTCAGGGATGCAAAAACTCCCAAACAAGCCTGGGATACATTCACCACGCTGTTCTCTAAGAAGAATGATACGAAGCTTCAACTCTTAGAAAATGAGTTGCTGTCAGTAGCACAACGGTGACATGATGATTTCACATTACTTTCATAAAGTGAAGTCTTTGTGTCGAGAGATTTCTGAGTTGGATTCAGAGGCTCCCATTGGTGATACTGGGATGAAGCAGATCATGAGTTTTATTGTTGCCGTACAAGGGTGGACCATCACTTGTAGAATTCGAAAATTTGCTAGCTGGTCAAGAAGCCTTAGCTAAGCAAATGGGAGAAGTCTCGTTGAAAAATGAAGAAGAGGCACTCTATGCCAATGGTGGCAGGAGGAATTCCGAGCAGCATGCTATTGATGGATTTAAAAAGAACAATGACAAGGAGAAAAATTATCAAAGCGAAAGGAGAATTCATAAAAAGTTTGAAGGAAAATGCTACAATTGCGAAAAACAGGGTCACATGGCAAATGATTGTTGGTCGAAGAAAAAGTCAGTGGAGATTAACGTACGCGAAGATGAATGGGATGTTGAGGCATTATTTGTTGCAGAAGAAGAAGAGTTAGCCTTCAAAGTAACAACATCGAACCGAAACAGATTGATTATGAGAAAGATTGGATCATTGATTTGGGATGTTCAAATCATATATGACAGGTGACAAAGAGAAGCTGCTCTGTCAAAGTATAGAGGAAGTCGGGTGGTTGTGACAGTGAACAACTCAAAGCTTCCTATAGTTTACATTGATAATACAATAGTTTCTCCCCAACATGATACCGAGATGCCACTCCAAAATGTCAACCATGTCCCAGGTATGAGAAAAAATCTTCTCTCAAGTAGCACAACTAACTTCTTCTGGCCATTTTGTTCTCTTTGGTCCACAAGATGTAAAGGTTTATCGGGACTTGGAGATTATAGAAAAACCAGTGATGAAGGGACAGAGGTTAGAGTCAGTTTATGTAATTGTTCTTACCGAATTTCGGCGAGCCGAGCTAAGGTCGGCTCTTCAATCGCGGGTGATGTTGATGATGACGCAGGGCCTCATTCCAAGCTCCGTGCGACAGGTGGTGGGTACCTGCAGAGACTCCGATGACTAAGTCAGTATTAATCAGAGTAAAGCTAGGTTAAAATTAGGGTTTTTAGTGTCATCAAACCTGGTTGGTGAACACCCTATTTATAAGAATAAGTCCTTAAGGATATATAAGTAATTGTAACCTCAAAAGGAATTGGGTCTAGGCCGGTACAATGGGTGAAGCCGGTCATAATGTTTGGACCAGTACATCAGCCCCCCGAGCTCAAGCCAGAATTGCAATGGTTTGAGTTAAGTGTGCAACTCGATCCTCACTCTGCCGAGTGCCAATCCTGGAACAATAAGTTCCTATGCTCGGGTGAGGCCGAGTGCCAATCGCGGAACTCGAAGTTCCTATGCTCGGGTGAGGCCGAGTGCCAATCACGGAACTCGAAGTTCCTATGCTCGAGTGAGGCCGAGTGCCCATCATGGAACTCTAAGTTCCGTTGCTCGGGTGAGGCCGAGTGCCAATCATGGAACTCTGGGTTCCTTAACTCGGGTGAGGCCGAGTGCCAATCATGGAACTCTGGGTTCCTTAACTCGGGTGAGGCCGAGTGCCAATAAGGGAACTCTAGTTCCTCTGCTCGGGTGAGGCCAAGTGCCAATAAGGGAACTCTAGTTCCTCTGCTCGGGTGAGGCTGAGTGCCAATAAGGGAACTCTAGTTCCTCTGCTCGGGTGAGGCCGAGTGTCAATAAGGGAACTCTAGTTCCTCTGCTCGGGTGAGGCCGAGTGCTAATAAGGGAACTCTAGTTCCTCTGCTCGGGTGAGGCCGAGTGCCAATAAGGGAACTCTAGTTCCTCTCGCTCGGGTGAGGTGAGTGCCAATAAGGGAACTCTAGTTTCCCGCTCGGGTGAGGCCGAGTGCCAATAAGGGAACTCTAGTTCCTCTGCTCGGGTGAGGCCGAGTGCCAATAAGGGAACTCTAGTTCCTCTGCTCGGGTGAGGCCGAGTGCCAATAATGGAACTCTAGTTTCTCTGCTCGGGTGAGGCCGAGTGCCAATAAGGGAACTCTAGTTCCTATGCTCGGGTGAGGCCGAGTGCCCATCATGGAACTTTAAGTTCCGTTGCTCGGGTGAGGCCGAGTGCCAATCATGGAACTCTGGGTTCCTTAACTCGGGTTAGGCCGAGTGCCAATCATGGAACTCTGGGTTCCTTAACTCGGGTGAGGCCGAGTGCCAATAAGGGAACTCTAGTTCCTCTGCTCGGGTGAGGCCGAGTGCCAATCATGGAACTTTAAATTCCGTTGCTCGGGTGAGGCCGGCCAATCATGGAACTCTAGGTTCCTTTAGTCGGTCTTTCTCAGATGAGGTAGGTAAAATAAAACTTTATTAATGGCCTTCAACGGTGCCTCGTTAAAAACTCAATCAGTAAAACCCTCCTTAGGGAAAAACCTGATATGAGGAAAAAGAGTGTACCGGCCTTACAATCAAATAAGACTTTAACAAAACTCAAATCCTATTTAAGCTACTTGTTTGAGATGTCCTTGGGCGGAATTTAACTAAAATAAATCTTCAAATGCGTGGCGTTCCATGTGTTGGGGAGGAGTCGGCCACTTAGTTCCTGTAGTCGATATGAGCCGTTGTCGAGGCTTTCAATGACGCGGTACGGCCCTTCCCAATTAGCGGTGAGCTTTCCGTCAGCCCGATCCTTCCTGGCCTCCCCGGTTTTCCTCCGTACTAGATCTCCCTGGATGAAAGATCGGTAACAAACTCGCGAGTTGTAACATTTAACTGCTCTTGTTTTGGCGGCGAGGTTACGAACCTGAGCTTCGTTTCGGAGCTCTTCGACAAGGGCGAGCTCTTCTCTGAGGGAATCCTCGTTTTGGTCTTGGTCATAGGTTATTCTTCGTATGCTCGGTTCTCCTACCTCGACTGAGATTATAGCATCGGTCCCGTAAGTTAATCAGAAGGGAGTTTCTTGAGTGGATGACTGGGGGGTGCAGTGATAACCCCATAATATGCTCGGTATGATATGTGTTAAATGCATATACACCGACTTATGTGAGGTTGGTTCAGGACGAGCATTGACTAGGTCGGTTATGAAGTCTTCTATCCAAAGCTTACGTTGAGTATTTATTGTTTTGATAAAGAGTGATAAATATTTATTTTTGGAACTCAGAGTAATTGAAATCCGATTCTTGAATCATGGATGGTGCCACTAAATTAATTAGCAAGTACGTGGCTGAACCGAGCTATGCTAAAATATTGGTGCATTACAGAGAATGGCTAATTGATGTAATTGAAGTAGCCGAGGTGAATTCCAATTGGAATAACCGCTGGGTTGATTTCCAATTTCAAATGCTGCAGTGATTGTCGATGTGATTTTTTATTAAAATAGTCAATTGGAGACGAATTGCAAAAGTGAGTGTTGAATAGCTGACCTCAATGGTGCAAATGAAAGAATAGCATCGGCAAGGTACTTACCTAAAGAATTGAATAATGATAGTTTTGATATGTTGTCGACCCGACTTATGAACTGTTATTGATGTCGAGGGGACTTTCCCAATGTATAGCCACCGATTCATCATTTCCGGTAATTTTTATTTCAGTAATTTGCCGAGTGGATGTTGTTGAGGCCTACATCGACATTTGGTTTTATTTGAAGCATGTGTCAGTAATTGAATGAATTGAAGCAGGAAGATATCTGGGTTGCCGACTTGCAGGCACCGACTTCACAATTCCCAAAAGAGGACTTTTACATAAGAGAAAGGAACATTGAAATGGCATTGTCAGTTCGCCTTCACGTCTTCACTTGGTTCCATGTTTGGTACAATATTTGACAAGATGGTACATGTGTGGAAATTTTTATATGTGTGATGAATAAAAAGCTATTATAGAATAAAGAGAAATAGCTCGGATAACGGTTAACCCGAGGATAAAGAAAAAAGAGCTCGGACAATAGCTAATCCGAGGATAAAGGGAAAGAGCTCGGACAATAGTTAATCTGAGGATATCTTGAATAATACGGTTGGGTAATCTTTGACCCAAACTTTGTACTTAAACAAAGTTTAGTTTGAGGTTTCTTCAGATGAGGTTGGGTAGTCTTTGACCAAATTGGACAATGATATATATATATATATATATATATATATATATATATATATATATTATTTTTTTTTTTCAAAGAGTAAATATAACAATAAGAAAAACGAAAGGACTCGGATAATGATTAATCCGAGGATAAAGAGAAAGAACTTGGAAAGCTGGAATATCTTGAATAATAATAAGGTTGGATATCTTGAATAATAATAAGGTTGGGTATCTTGAATAATAATAAGGTTGGGTATCTTGACTCTACTTTTGTACTTAGACAATATTGATAATATTTAGTCCGATGTTTCTTCAGATGAGGTTGGGTTTCTTCAGATGAGTTGAATAATTTTGACCCAATCTTGGACAGTGATTTTTTTTTTTTTAAGGAAAAATATAAAAATAATAAAAATAGGAAAGGACTCGGACAATGGTTAATCCGAGGACAAAAAGACTCGGATAGCTGTTGATCCGAATATATCTTGAATAATACGGTTGGGTAATCTTTGATCCAACCTTTGTACTCAAACAATATTTAGTTTGAGGTTTCTTCAGATGAGGTTGGGTAGTCTTTGACCCAACCTTTGTACTCAAACAATATTTAATCTGAGGTTTCTTCAGATGAGGTTGGGTAGTCTTTGACCCAACCTTTGTACTCAAACAATATTTAGTCTGAGGTTTCTTCAGATGAGGTTGGGTAGTCTTTGACCCAACCTTGGACAATAATATTATTTTTTTGTTTAAAGGGAAATATAACAATAAGAAAAAGGAAAGGATACACCTTATTTTCTTTGTCGTGACTTCCTGGTTCATTGAATTGATGAGTTTGTCATTGTTAATTCTTCATCGCCTCCATCTTATTATGCATTTGTCGCTTCATTCCAGTCGCCACCGAGTTCAAAAGAGTTTTGAGAGCAACGAACAAAGATGGATCAATGACTTGAGAACCGTGACTTCATGATCGTGGGGATAGTTTTACTTGGCCCCACGGTGGGCGCCAAATGTTCTTATCGAATTTCGGCGAGCCGAGCTAAGGTCGGCTCTTCAATCGCGGGTGATGTTGATGATGACGCAGGGCCTCATTCCAAGCTCCGTGTGACTGGTGGGTACCTGCAGAGACTCCGATGACTAAGTCAGTATTAATCAGAGTAAAACTAGGTTAAAATTAGGGTTTTTAGTGTCATCAAACCTGGTTGGTGAACACCCTATTTATAAGAATAAGTCCTTAAGGATACATAAGTAATTGTAACCTCAAAAGGAATTGGGTCTGGGCCGGTACAATGGGTGAAGTCGGTCATAATGTTTGGACCAGTACAGTAATATTTACAGAAACCACATATGTAGGCAGAACGAGAACGAATGAGACAACAAACTTGTGGCATATGAGGCTAAGTCACGTTAGCTACTCCAAATTAGATTTGATGATGAAGAAGTCAATGGTGAAGGGACTCCCACAACTTGAAGTAAGAAAAGACACAGTATGTGCAGGCTGTCAGTATGGAAAAACACATCACTTACCATATGAAGAGTCTAAGTTTAAAACTAAAGAACCATTAAAATTGGTTTGGTTCACTTTGACGTGTTTGGACTAGTTAAACAAGCTTCTATTGGTGGGATGAAATACATGTTAATCTTCATTGATGATTTCTGAAAGTATGTATGGATTTACCTCGTGAAGGCAAAATATGAAACTCTTTTAAAATTTAAAAAGTTCAAGGAGGTAGTAGAAGCGAAAATTGGCAAAAACAATTCGCTGTCTACATAGTGATAATGGGGAGAGTACACCTCAGGCGAGAGTTTTGTGACTTTTTTTAAGAAAGTCGAATACGCCATCCATTCACATGTGCTGGCACTCTGCAACATAATGACGTAGAAAAAGAAAGAATAAGCATTTGGTAATATTTTTTATTATTAACTCCCCGCTACAAATTCTCATTGTACATATATCACGTAAGAAAATAAATTAAAAAAAATACATTTCTAATATATCCAATTAAATCCAATAAAAAAAATAACCACAATCATTTTATCCATCTACACGTCAAATTATACTTTTCATTAGCGTCAATACCTTGCCAAAATCGCATTGTTGTGCAATTTAAGCATGCGTCACCCTTTACCAAATTCGCATGGTTTATGTAATTGTGATATTGTGCTTAAACTAGCCAAAATCGCATGGCTTGTAACACTATGAGTGCCATTACCTTTATATTTTTTAATGGTAGCTATTGCTTTCACAAACTTCATTTCCCTAAACTTTTCTTGCTATTTTGCCAGACTTCAAAAGACTTTTCTTGCTAATTTATGCTCAAATAAACATTCAGATCTTTTTCACTATTTGTTAATAATTTATTTTTTATTTTATTGTTTGCAAACATCAATCTTTTGAAGTGATTATACTAATTGTTAAGATGACCAATTAAATAGAGATAATCTTACTGATGATAAAATTTATGAGTATGTATATTTAAACCAAAGACAAAGTGAAACTTTTGGACAAAGCAATATAATAATTACTCTGTATGAATTTCATGTTGGCATTTTATTCCAAAACACTCAATCATATTGATGCGCAGAAACACTGTTCGCTATGATAAATATCACAGTCGTTAAGTAATAAGTATTTTTAATCGAGGTTGTCAATCATACGATGCTAAACAATTCAGAAGCTATACTTTCATTTATTTTATTAATTTCCCAAAAGAGCATGGAAACAATTCTTGATTTAAAAATCAATTTAAATAAAACTAAAGCAATGAGTGAGAATTAAATAGGAGATGAGAATAAGAATGAAAAACGATTGAGATCCCCATTTCACCACTAATTCCCCTTTTATATTTTCCTCTCATGTTATTCATGTATAATCATGGTCGGATCAGATTCTTACCCTCGTGACCGTCTCTCAGGATCACCCACGCCGCCTAATTAATTAGATTATGTCCAACGTCCTAAATCATTACCTATGTTAATTAGAGAATTAATTCTATGAATCCAGGGGCAAATTTAGGTGCAGTTTGCACTACTATCTACTCCTCCTATCTCTAGAACTATAGAGTAATAATGATTTAATTCTTTAGTACTACTTAACCATACTTTGTCAGAGTTATCCTAGATTTACCTATTAATTTATTAGTCGTCAATTAATAAATAACATTAAGCACAAAAACAAACACCCAAACATATACTGAATAACATCGAGAATCATGTAAAGGGAATAATTAGGGTTACATCGTTCTCTCAATCAAAGGGGGACTTGGTTCATGATGGAATAGAAAACAACACACGTAGTAACTGAAAGAGAATACATAGTGAAATTGATCCTAGAGTCTCCTTCTATTCTTGCTTGTCGTTGAATTCCGTTGTCGTCTATGAACCGAAGTGCTTTTGACCGAGGCGCGGCTGCCATCTAGGTCAAGCCATCGAATGACTGAAAACTAGTTTTAAAATGTCGAACTCCTGCTGACTGCGAAACAAGTTATATTTATAGTCTTTAGAACTTGGACTTAAGCCTGCTATGAGTCCAACTTGCGCGAGATGTTAAGTAACTTGCGCGAGTTCATGTTCTAGAGAACAAACGTGTGATGCAATCCAAGTTACTTCACGTGAGATGAAATAGTTGGGCGCGAGATGGACGCAAGATGAAGTTCCAAAGAATTAACTTATTCTTGAAGTTACACTAACTCGCGCGAGATGATGTTGTTGAGCGCGAGATGAGTGTGAGATGAAGTGCTAGAGAGTTAACTTGCTCTTGAAGAAATAGTTCTCGCGCGAGATGTGGAGAGATGAGTGTGAGATGAGGTTCTAGAGAGTTTTTCTCCCTCATTGGAGCTTTAATTCGCGTGAGTTGTGTTCCAACTTGCGAGAGATGCCTTTTTGGACACGTTTTCACATGTTTTTGACTATTTTTCACCCTGAAACACTTAACACACCATCAACAAACTCTAACACAAATTATTATGAATTAAGAGCAAATAAAGTCACTTTAAATAGTTTAAGAATATAAGAAAAACAATTTATGATATAAAAAAAATATAAAAATAACTCAATTTTGTGAGTTATCACATGTCCAGAGTTAAACAATTTTCAAAATTTATTTGACTATACATTATATAATTCAAAATTCATTTGACTACACAATGTATGAAACAAAGGAAGATCAATGTAATGATAAATGTAAAAAATCATCAATTGTCAATAAAGAATTAGGGCATTATATATCACAAACTCGCGGAGTAAATGAATTTAATGATTAAAAGAGTAAGAAGCTTGTCAAATCACAATTTCATGAAGATAACTTTTTTTAAAGAAAAATAAATGAGTTATTTATAAAAAAATGTTTGTTCTCGTGTGATTACATCATGTCTGAGCTTATTTATTAATTCGATTTATAAATTAAAAATCATATGTGAGGTTCGGCAATGTAAGTTCTATTCCGTCACAAATAATGAATACTAATTATCATATCAGGTTCTATGTTTAGATCCAATCCACATATAAGAAAGTTAATCACTTCATATATATATATATATATATAGATATAGATATATAAATAAATGAGGTAAATTAAAGATATAAAAATATGATCGATTGAGAATCAAATGTTATAATGAGACAG
Organism: Hylodesmum podocarpum; assembly: GCA_026586105.1. Taxonomy (NCBI): domain Eukaryota; kingdom Viridiplantae; phylum Streptophyta; class Magnoliopsida; order Fabales; family Fabaceae; genus Hylodesmum; species Hylodesmum podocarpum. The sequence goes on from JALJEV010001433.1 coordinate 7,733,731, forward strand.
CAAAATTTATTATCTTTTGTATTAATTTTTTATCCATCTTTTCAATAATAAATATTTTTTTACATCAACATGTATTACTCAATAAATAACTATTGAATAAATAACACGTGAAAAAAGTTTGAAAATAAATTCGCATGGGTACTTTGTAAAGCAAGACCGCACTAACGTGTGATTTTTAATTAAAAAAATTACGTGGAGCAAAATTGCACAAAGTGTGGTATTTTTAATTAAATAATAACCTATATAATTTGTGTTGGAAAAATATTTTACATAATCAATTATAAAATATAAATAATATATATATATATATATATATATATATATATATATATATATATATATATATATATATATATATATATATATATATATTCGTGAACGAATTAGCTAATGAACCCGAAGTCAAATCCTTTCTGTCTTAGACATAACACTCAGAGTGAATTAACTGTTTTAATATTTGTCATGAGACAAATATTTGCATTCTTTTCCTCAGATGATTCGTCTGAACTTTCATCATCGAGATCATCCCAAGTGACTTGTTTCTTTTTTCTTCTAATCTTTTTGGAATCCCTCTTCTTCAACATCAATCTTTTTAATCTTCTTGCCATCAAGGAGATTTCTTCTTCATAGGAATCTTTTGAGTCTGTTGATTCTGCTTTCTTCATACTTGACTCTTCTCCATCAAGCTCATCAATGTTGGATAGAGCAATAAGCTCTTGAATTTTCAGCTTCCCCCTTTTACACAAATGAACTTCATGCACTCTCAACGCACCAATGAGTTCATCCGTAGTAAGGGTCTTCATATTTCTCCCAACAGATATAGTAGTGGACATAGCTTCCCATGGTGCAGGTAAGCTGTTCAAAATCTTCATATTATTTTGAGCTCTTGAAAAAGTAATTTCCAATACAGCTAGCCCATTCAGAATAGTTTGGAATCTTCCAAACATTTCGTCTATAGATTCTTCTCTCTCCATAGAGAATATTTCGTACTCTCTTTGAAGGGTGGCAACTTTCCTAAGTCTGACATCTTCAGTTCCTTCATAAGAGATCTTCAACGTATCACAAAGCTCTTTGACTGTTTTGTAGGCAGAATCTGTTATATTCTGTCCTAGAAAGAGCACACATTATGGCATAACGCGCCTTATTGTTGAGCTCTGCGATTGTATATTCTTCATTTCTCCACTCTGATTCAGGCTTGGTCAGGGGAATGTCTCCTTCTGTTATAATCTTCCAAAGTCTATATTTTTTAGACTTGATATACATCTCCATCCGGTCTGCCCAATAAGGGTAATCATTTCCAGAGAAAGCTGGAGGAGTATTCATGGAGGAGCCTTCTGCAATGAGCATTGTCTAGGAGTTCATCATCCCGGATCTTTTCTTCTAGCAGCTGTTAAGCGCTCAACCCTTAGAGGTTGAACTCTGATACCAAATTGTAAAGTACAAAAACACATACGAAGAGGGATTGAATTGTGTAGACTGTTTAAAAAAAATTTCTCTAAGACGATGCGTTTGCGTCTAACTGTTTTTAAAGTTTGATAGACGCAATATTGTTTTCTTATTAAGATCGATTTTATTACCAGACTGTTCAAGTTATTATCCCCTGTTAGTTAACAGATAAATCAATAAAGAAGACAACAATATTTTTATACTGGTTCGTCTGATCAAGACTACATCCAGTTCCTCAGCAACACGCTAAGGTTCCACTATGAGTATTCTTTGAACCCAGCCACTCCTGGCTAAATTATTTGGGCACAACCTTCTCAGGCTAAACAAGTATTCTTTGAACCCAACCTCCACAGGATAAACAAGGTATTCTTTGAACACAGCCTCCACAGGCTAATACAAAGGTATTCTTTGAAACACAGCCTCCTCAGTCTAAGAGCACCACAACATTTGATTTAGGAAGATGAAAGAATAAGTTTATCCTCTACGCAGAGAGGAGTTTTACAATGAGATTTATTCTAAGTTCAGGGCGAGTGAACTTTGCTTGAGAGCTTGAAGCTTGAATATAATTTCTTTGTTATGCAGTTCGCCAGCCTTCTCTTGAAGTAATAAAGTCCTTTTATAGAGAGCTTCTTGAAGTATCCGTTAGACTGAAGATTTGAACGTTGGTCCTTTGTCTTGGGGTCTTCAAACGTGTGACAGAGATCAATCAGAATAATTAATGTTTGCACAGGCTTTTTCTGACTTGATCAGAGACATCAACAAAAAGCATGGTTGCTTTTTGTGTTGCAGGGGTTTTGCACAGATATCTATTCTGTCTTTGGAAGCTTATATGAGTAACAGTTAGATTTGAATTGAAACGCGAGTTAATCCATCTGAACTTCATTAAACGAGGTAGACGAATGAATAAATAAATGAGTTGTGTGTTGAATTCATTCGTCTGTCTCCTTCTGTCTGTTCCTTCAGTCTGCTCCCTTCAGTCTGATCATTCTTCTGTTTGCATCTAATGACTCTTCAGTTTCCAATTGTTCAGTCTATTCTGTTTGCATCTGATGTCTCTTCAGTTTAAGTCTGCTTTTCAGTCTGATGCTTTAGTCTATTCTCTTCAGTCTATTCTTTTTTGAGTCTGCTAGCACAATAGACATTCTGTAATTATCAAAACTAAGATGAACAGTAACGATAAAAAAAAATTAAAATTTAATGGGAGAAAAAGTAATATTTTACCCTGACATAATTTATGAGTCAAATGAATTTCATTTAAAATTTTGTAAAGAATCCAAGATGATTTATACAACAAATTTTTTTAAAACAAATTTCTTTCCTTTAAATTTTTTAGCAAAATTAATCAGTGATGTTAAATTAATTGTTAAATTCTGTGAAGGTTCGCGTAACTACCCTATCAACATTTAATAATTTTAGTTTACCAACAAAGATTATAAATGTTAAAATAATAAAAAGTCTAAAAAGTTATAAATTTTTTTATAAAAATTAAAAATTAAAATCCAATTGCTCACAAAAAAACTTAATTAACCCCTTTTTTTATACATGGCCACGTGGTTTCCGGGTTAGACCTATTTTTGTAAAATTATTATACAGTTAAGGTTACACAAACAAAAAATTATAGAATAAATAATTTAATCTATACTATATTTTTTATTTACTTTCAAAACTTTTATTCTTTTTAAGATTTGTCAAGTATTATATATATATATATATTTATTTATTTATAAGAAATGCTCAAAACTCTGTGGAATACAAAATTGTGTACCATATATGGAGGGAAAGTACCGGAAGTGGCTAAGAACGGAGAAATTGCGCAAAGAAACACACGTTAGACGTTAAGGAGAAAATTATATTTAAGCAATAATCCAATTTTATTATCTTCTAGATTAAATAAATGTAATTTTAGTGTATTTTCTCCAAAGATTCTTAACAGTATTTTGGAGTTGTTTAACTAGTCTAGTTTAATAGAATTATTTACTATATAATCAGTTTAGTTATATATGATATAATTTTATGTTTAATTTTATTGCTGTAAGTAAAAAAAAAAAATAACACTTAACTGTACATAAAATCCGCGGTCCACACGATGCGAGATTAGTTTATACAGAAGTTGTTGGATAATATATTTAATACCATTTTTATATTCCATATGAGGATTTAAAGAACTTATTTACTTTAAAAATTTATATTTTTTATTTTCTTTTATAATTTCCTTTTAATAAATTTTATTACAACGAAAATTAACTTTAATAATTTTTTGAATTTTTCTTCATCTTTACAATTTTCTTACGTAAACGAAGATGTTAAGATATTAATATTGAAAAAAGGAAAAATATACTTTATAAAATTAATTTAACATTTCTTTTTAAATTTAAATTTTAATATTAAAACTGTACTTTATAATATGAGAATAGAAAAAATTAATTTTAATAATTTTTAAATAAACTTCTAATAAATTTAATATAATTTTACCTATATTAAACAACTTTAGTTTAAAATTATTTTATAATTAAAATAATTATATTAATATTAACAACCTTTACATCAAATCGGAGGTTTGTGCTATGAGCTGTAATGTGTACTGATTCACCCGTCATTAATTAATTAACTAATAGCACTAATTATTTTGTTCTTATCGTCAAAATGAAAAAAAACTGTACAAATTCTACCCCGACAATATAAATTAAAAAATGTTATTTGGTAGGAAACACTTTTCAAAAGTAACGTATCAACCTTTGATTTCTGTTTAATTAAATTTTATATCTTTTTAGTTATTAAATCTGTTGTAATTGGTCCAAGACAATGTTTCACGTGGTTCTTGGAAACTTTTTTGCTCCTATAACGCTCTAAAATATTTAGCCTTCCAGCTCACGTATTCCTATAAATATTACTATTAGCATCATTGGAAAAGACTATGCTGACGCATATAGGGTTAGAGAAATAAAATATAAAAAATAGAAAAAAGAATTAAAGTTGAAATGATGTGATGTTTTTTTAAATATTTTTGGGGTTACAATTATTTTCCACTAAGAGAGGATTAATAACTTAATATTTGTGACACCTACCTAAGTCTTAACAAATAATAATATAATCAAAGTTACAAAACTAATCGGGATGATATCTCAGAAAAATAAAACTAATCAAGATGAAGAATCTACCTAATACATAGAAAATAATATTTCAATATTAAGAGAGAGTCATATTTTAAGTGTGTCACGGTTAGATTATAATTTTTATAATAAACCGTTGATATTTTTAATTAAAAGAAAAGAAACTGAGGAGAAAAATTATGAATAATGATATATTTTCTTTTATTTAGTTAAAAAATAAAATATTAAAAAATTTATTTTATAAAATAAAAATATCTTTTTATCTTTTTATCCAATTCAAATTTAATTTTTTTCCTCCTCCCTTGTTTTCTCTCACCGGCGTTCAGCTGTGTTTAATCAAGCGTATCCGGGATAAACTCTCCTACTTGATTAGCTTCAATCACTAGGTATTTGTTTCAAAATTTCAGATTTTATATAATTATATATATATATATATATATTTAATTTCCTAGATTTAAAAATATTATACTAATACTCTTTATTTATTGAAAAAGTTATATTCATAAAGAATGGTAAAAAAATGAAGTGTATACACAATTAAACGGAACCTCAAAAAACTATTACTATAATTTTGAATCACAAAAGAGGAAGAGGACCGTTTCATGTTAAGAAATAGTTTCTTTAATTAATCCTTAAAAAGAAAAAGTTAACAGAGAAGAAGAGTGTAGAACAATGAGGTGGCGCATATATTGCCGCCGCAATAAAAAAATGGTCTTAAGTTGACATACACTTACTAGGCCGAATGGGTTTTGTGTCAAACATTCATATTTTGGTTGATTCCAGCTGAAACAGCAACAAGGTCCTATGGCAGCAATAGAGGCACCATCTCTTCACATAGCAATGTTTCCATGGTTTGCCATGGGACACTTGATCCCGTATCTTCGTTTCTCAAACAAGTTAGCAAAAAGAGGTCACAAAATCTCCTTTTTTGTCCCCAAAAGAACACAAACCAAGTTAGAAAAATTCAACCTTTACCCTCATCTCATTACATTTTTTCCTATCAATGTTCCTCACGTTGATGGTCTTCCCCTTGGCGCTGAAACCACTTCTGATGTATCTTACTCTTTAGGTCCACTCATTATGACAGCTATGGATCTCACTGAGAAAGATATAGAACTTCTTCTCATTCAGTTAAAGCCACAAGTCGTTTTCTTTGACTTAACACATTGGTTACCAAACATAACTCGCCGTTTGGGGATCAAATCCTTTCACTATTTGATTGTTAACCCAGCTACAATATCTTACACAACATCCCCACCAAGGATGCGTCACAATGGTGTCTTAACTGAAGTTGATCTTATGCAACCCCCTGCAGGGTGCCCTGTATCTATCAAGCTTCATGCACATGAAGCTAGGTTCTTTGCTTCTAAAAGGAACTTTGTGTTTGGTAGCGGCGTTCTTTTTTATAACCGTATTTATGGTGGTCTCTGCCTTTCAGATGCAATTGTATTCAAGGGTTGCAGAGAAATTGAAGGGCCTTACGTTGATTACCTCCAAGAGCAGTTTGGGAAGCCTGTTCTGCTTTCAGGACCTGTCATACCTGAGCCACCCAACACTGTTTTGGAGGAAAAATGGGGTTCATGGCTTGGAAGGTTCAATGATGGTTCAGTTATTTATTGTGCACTTGGAAGTGAATGGAAATTACCACATGATCAGTTTCAAGAATTGTTGTTGGGTCTTGAACTTACAGGATTGCCTTTTTTGGCTGTTTTAAAGATTCCTGTTGGGTTTGAGAGAATTGAAGATGCTTTTCCAGAAGGGTTCAAGGAAAGAGTTGAAGGGAGAGGGATAGTTCAAAGTGGTTGGATACAACAACAGTTGATATTGGAACATCCATCTGTGGGTTGTTTCATAACACATTGTGGTGCTGGTTCATTAACTGAGGCACTTGTGAATAAGTGTCAGATAGTGTTACTTCCTCAACCAGAAACTGATCAAATTGTTAATGCAAGGAATATGAGTAGAAACTTAAAGGTTGGTGTTGAAGTGGAGAAGGGTGAAGAAGATGGATTGTTCACAAAGGAGAGTGTATGCAAAGCTTTGAAAATTGTGATGGATGATGAGAATGACGTTGCTAGAGAAGTCAAGGCAAATCATGCAAAATTGAGGAACTTCTTGGTAAGCCAGGACATGGAGTCTGAATGTGTTGACACATTTTGTCAGAAGCTTCGAGGTCTACTAGCTTGATTTCCTTGTTTTTCAGAAACTATCCCATCTATATAATATACTCCAACATTATCTCCAACTGAATTATCCGTAAGTTGATTATTTATTTTTTCCTGGTCCTGCTATCTACGTTAATGTTATTAACTTTTATTCCAATTGTACCGAATAATGGAAAATTATGGTGTGGAGTGTTTGTGTCGGAAGTCCGCATAGTCTCATATAACTCACATGTTCATATTTAAAATTTTCTAATAATTTGCTATAATACAATTAACAAATAATTACATATTTTTTTTCTTGGAGTATTATTATTTGGTTTCAACAGTAAGAAAATTATCTTCTAATCAAAATTACCTTAATTTAAAAATAACTAAAAAATAAATCCCATACCATTGATGTTTTAACCTCTCATCATGCCGAATAGCAATACTCTTTATTGTTGTGATGTAGTATTTGATTACGAGAGTTAATTGGAATGCATGATATAATGTCTTTCCGATAGAGTATCGCAATAACAAGAAACAATTCTAACGAAGCTATGCTACTTTGTTACCGATGCTATCATTTACAAACCTCTAAATATTATCTGTAAAATTAAAAGTACAAAAGGATGAAAATACCCTTTCTGATCAAGCCCATTGGGGCCTATCAATTCCTCAAAATACCATCCAAAATCATAGATTTGACGTATACCAACTAAAATCATAGATTCGAAGTATTCATCACTTTCATAGGCGACAACACTCGCAACACTTTGGTGGACCATCTTTACGCTCATCTCATCCGAAAGGGTATTTTCATCTTTAAGGATGACATAAAGCTCCAAAAAGGAAAATCCATCTCATTACAGCTTATACAAGCCATCAAAGGTTCCTTGGGTTTCTATAATTGTTTTACGCTCTTTTGCTTAGATGAAATGGCCACTATAGTTGATTGTCAACAACAATCAAACCAAATTGTTGTCCCTGTTTTCTATAACATGGATCCATCTCACTTAAGATAACAATTGAGATACGAGATCAACTAATCACCATATCTCACAATGTATTCAAAATTCATGTATAATTGTGGGAGGGAAAATGAAAAAACTTGGAGTTCAAAACAGGGTTGTTTATGAAAACCTGAGAAGAGAAAAAAAAAAAAAAAAAAAAAAAGAAGGTATTTTCACGAATAAATATTTGAAAGGGAAAAAACACAAGAGTAAACACAAGCATTCTCCATCCTCAGCAAACGTTAGCCCTCCTTCTCCGTAAAACCCGTCATTTGCCATAAATGCGTCATTATCTGACAGTGTTGCTTCCTTCCGATGTCGGTATCGGACTCTCAAGCTTTCTCTTTGCGTGATGGTCTACTTTCCGGTGTCGTTCTCTCAAGTTTTGTCCTTCTGACTCGGTATTAGTGTCGTAGTCGCTCTTCTCTAACGCACGAACTCTACGTCTTCTACCACTTCCCTTGCTCTCTCAGGTTTTCTCTTTTAGGTGTGTGACAATTTCCCTTTGATGTTTACAGTTGACGGTTTTGGTTCTCATTTTTAGGATTTAGGATTTTGGTTTAGGGCTTACGGTTTCAAGTTTTGTATGCTATTATGCGTTTTTATGCATTTGATGAGATTGTTTCATAGTTTGAATGAGTTTTGTTGCATACTTTTGTTACTGGTAATGTATATTATATTTTGTGTGTTGTATACTTTCACTGTCACAGAGTCTATGATACTCTGTCTTGTAAAAATTGAAAAACCAAAGAAAAGTTAAATTTGAAAAATGATTAAATATTTAGTAAAGGATTCTTTTTTAAAATATCATGTGTTTAGAAATTTGACTGGACTTAGGCAATATACTTCAAATTCTTGGTTGATTTCTCTCTCCTAAATTCTTCTTACACAATATATTTCATTTAAGTTGTTATGCAAGACGAGTGTTGTGCATAGTTTTAGTGGTTCTCACACACAATTTAGTTTCCACTTGTGGTTTCCTATTATAAAATTTTGATCTAGACGTTGCCGAACACCTTGAATACCTGTGCTGTGGAGGTACTTAATTTCTCCTTATTTAGTCATGTTCATGTAGTTATATGTATACTCGTAGGATAATAGATAATGAGATGAAGATTTGATTTAATTTAATTACTTTGACTGATTTAGATCTCATCTAATAAAGGGAATAAAGCTGCAAGGGTTGTACATTTGTGGAGCCAAATAATTAATAGTTCCAGGGAGGAAGATCTTATCAGATAGGTAATGTAATGAATAATTAAATGTTTCTAGTTCTTGAAGAAATTATGGTTAAGGTTAACTGCTAGTTTATTAAGTTTTGGTTCTGTTATTTATTTTTGAATTTACATGGAGATATTAAAATAGATGGATTTATGTTAGGATAGTTGATAGTTGAACTTTGACTTATATTTGAGATTTTAGTTTGCACTCTGAATTTTGTACATGTCAGTTATAATGAATTTTGAATTTTGATATTGAAATGGATGTTTGTTTATGCGGCCATGACTCTTGCAGTTTCCGTGACCATTTTGGTGAGCTCAATCATTTTGTCTTGCAAGATTTGACAAGGTTTACGAAACTGAGCATAACTTTCACTACAGACCTCTGATTGAGCTAAATTTTATGTCAAATTAAAGAGGACTCAAAGATCTACAACTTCTATGAAGACATAAAATTCCCAGTCGGAGTGCATCTAATGTGAAAATGTCTTTGAATGTAGCACACGAACTGTTCTGGAAATTCCAGCATTTAAGGATTTGACTAGTCTCAGTAAAACAAGCATAACTTCCTCCACCATTTTATCGCGGCGCGCCCCACCGCGGACTCGAATTTCAACCAACCACGAGGCACCGCTCGCGGGAGGCCAGCATACACTACACGCACAGGCCAACAGCGCACCTGTGCGTGGGGGTAACGATGTGTGACACCCAGGCAGGCATGCCCTCGGCCTAATTAGCAATGAACAAGATGTGTGGTGGATTCTGTCACATATATGGTTCCTCTTTAAAGTCTATCTGTTATGCTAGACACCTTACATGGTATCCTTTCAGGGTGGCTCACTCTTTTCTCTTTTCTTCAATGCACATCACGCTTTATGAATTATTTCATAAAATATAATGCTGGTCTATTGTAGGTATTGCTATCTCTCATAATAAGTTGTACAAACTGGGGAAAACAGGTCTGCCACCATTTCTAAGTCTTGTGGCTTGGCACTTGGTATAGTCCAAAAACATTATTTTCATAATGTTGTACCTTCTAATATATCAAACTAAACTTTTCGAATTTAAAGTTTAAATTACAGAAATTATCTTTAAAGTCAAAAAAAATGTAGCATCTTATCCCATGTAAAGATTCAATTTTATACAAGTCTTACTAGCATTTTTTTAATAGCTCACAATTATTGCTAACTTAAATGTAATCATTGTAGGTGTGTTTTGAAATTTCAGGCAATGAAAGCAAAGAAAAGGATATTTCAGAGAAATTCTTCTGTAAAAGAAGTATTAGTTTAAGGAAATGAAACTGATTTCTTAAAGTTTCAATTTTAGCTGATATTAGTAACGCTCCCAGCTTCGGTGCAGAAAAGATCACACTTTAGTTACTTAGATTAGAGGAGAAAAAAGTTTTCATTACAAGACAAGTGTAACAATATTGATTTTTTTTCTCAATTCAATTTTTATCTAGATTCTGTAACGTAAAGTAAAAATAATTACATGAATTTAGGAGCAGCACTTCAATTTCCATTCACATAACATAAAGAATAATATATAAAGTGTATTTTAGTTCTTTTTTTTGAGGTAGTATTATTTTAGTAGTTAGATTTTTATAAATTAATGAACCTCTCCATCATGTGTATATATTAATTGAATTTGACTTGTTGACATTATCATGTTAATTGTTAGTACTAAATGAATCTGAATTTGGTCAGTATTTAACAATAAATACATTTCAAATAAACACAAGTTGACTATATTTAGTTATTAATGTAACTACCTATTTTTTTTTAATAATAATAATAATAATTAATTATATAATATCTCAATTTAATAAAAATAATGAAAATTGATTATGTAACGTTATATTTTTAATAATAATAATGGGTAGTAAATGTTTATGGGTGGTTGAACAGTTATAAAAGGTCGAGTCTGTTATATTTTCTGATCACACATTCTTCTTCATTCTTCCTTTCTTTTCCTTTAATCTCACATATTTCTCTCACGCTCTAGAATTGCCTTTTTCTCTAAAAGAATATTGAAGTGTCTGACGAGAGAATGGAGATCGGAACTCTACCAACTTCAATGCATTTTTCTCTAAAAGGATATATTGAAGTGTCTGACGAGAGGATGGAGATCAGAACTCTACCAACTTTAATTTTTCTTCACACAGAGTATCTCGAGTTCAGGTTAGGGTAATTCTCAATTAAATGATAATGATGGATTGTTTCTCCTTTCACTTGCTTTTGTTTATTTGTTTATTTGGACGAAATATTTCTCCTTTGGCTGGATGTTAATTTTTCCTTTCTCACTTTTGTGAATTATTATTACTTGGGATTGTTTAGGTGCTATTTTTATAATGAGGATGTGTGTAGATTATAGGCAACTCAATAAGGTTACGATTAAGAATAAATACCCTTTGCCTAGGATAAATGACCTTATGGATCAGTTGAGAAGAGCTTGTGTGTTTAGTAAGATTGACCTTATGTTAGGTTACCATCAGATTCGAGTAAAGCCTGAGGACATCCCAAAGACTACTTTTAGTACCCGCTATGGTCACTATGAGTACCTTGTGATGCCGTTTGGTGTCACTAATGCTCCCGGAGTGTTCATGGACTACATGACCATATCTTAGTGTATTCTAAGACTAGGGATGAGCACTCTAAGCATTTAAGGATAGTACTCCAGACTCTTAGGAATCATCAACTTTATGCGAAGTGGTCGAAGTGCGAGTTCTGGCTTAGTAAGGTTAGTTTTTTGGGACATATTGTTAGATCAAGATGATTAATGTCTCAAGTTTTGATTAATTACAGACAAACAAAACATCTTAGACTGAAGCATTGTAAGCCAAAGTCAAACTGAACAAGCACAGACAAAAGATGACCCTTCAAAGATCATCTAAGTTCAAGTCATTTGTCTGTCCAAAGTCACGTCATCAGATGAAAACATAAGACGATATACTCTAGACGAAGTCTTCAAACGAAGCTCTCGAAGTCAATACAAGTTTAAGTATCAGACTGAAACTTGAAGATTGGATCGTCTATGAAGAATGAAGAAGTCCAAGTATTTTCATTTTAGTAACGTGCGCCAAAACTCAAATGTTTACGTTACTCAAGAAGCTTCTGAAGTTAGAATGGGGACTCATGCTTAACCTCTGCAACACGAAAAGTAAATCTACTTTTCACTGTCATCTTTGCTAAGTCAGAAAAAGGTTCTGATTCCGCTGTGCAAATTGTCAAATCCATGATTATACTCTGACACAGTTGAAGACTTCAAGGAAAGAAAGGACAAAAAATAGATTTATGGGTCTAATGGATCTATTAAATCCTTGCCTATATAAAGGACTTCTCTTGCAACTTTTGAAGTTGGCGAACACGCTACAATTGATATTCATTTGTGATTTCGCTCACTCTGAACTTAACTTTTATACCCCTCTCTGCGTAGAGGACTTTGTTTCTTAGAAACTCTTTTTAAATCCACTTTTGTGGTACTTTAGCCTGAGGAGGTTATGTTTCAAAGAATACCTTTGTATTAGCCTGGGAAGGCTGGGTTTCAAAGAACACCTAGTTGTTTAGCCTGGGAAGGCTGAGGCCAAAGAATATCTTGTATTAGCTAGAAATGGCTAGGTTTAAAGAATACTTGTAACCTTTTCACAGTTCGTAGTGAAAACTCAGTTGTTGCTGGGTAACTGGACATAGTCTTGAATAAAAGAACCAGTATAAAAATATTTATGTTTATTTTTTATTGAACTTGTGACTAACGAGGATAATCAAAGAGTAACGTCTGTTATTAAAATCAAACTTTAAAGAAGAACAAAGTTTCGTTTGACCGATTTTAAACCAACAGACGAAAGGACAAAATTTTTAATTAACACAATTCAACCCCCCTTCTTATGTTTTGTCTTTTACACATATGATCTCTGAGGGAGGGATAACTATAGATCCTTCTAAGGTTAGAGAGGTGCTCGAGTGGGAAAGTCCGAATAATATTTCTGAGATTAGGAGTTTTTTAGGTTTAGCCGGATATTACCGCAGGTTTATTGATGGTTTCTCTAGGATAGCTTTACCCTTGACTACCCTAACTCGTAAAGATTAATCGTTCGTTTGGAGCGAAAAGTGTGAGCATAGCTTTCAAACCCTTAAGGAGAAGTTAATCACAACCCCCGTATTAGTTTTGTCTATTCCTAGCGAAAATTTTATAGTGTACTATGACGCCTTTAAGTTAGGACTAGGTGGAGTGTTGATGCAGAAAGGATAGGTGGTAGCTTATGCTTCTAGACAACTCAAGGTTCATGAAAGAAATTATCCTACCCATGATTTGGAAATGGCAGCAATAATATTTGTGCTTAAGATTTGGAGACATTACTTGTTTGGCTCTCACTTTGAGGGTTTTAGTGATCATAAGAGTTTAAAATATTTGTTTGATCAAAAAGAGTTGAACATGAGACAGAGGAGATGGCTAGAATTTCTTAAGAACTATGATTTTGATCTTAGTTATCACCTTAGTAAGACTAATGTAGTAGTTGGCGCTCTTAGCAGGAAGGCGTTGAGTGTATCTGCCTTGATGGTTAGGGAGATGGACCTTTTAGCCCAGTTTAGGGATCTTACTTTAGCTTGTGAACTTACGCCTACTAGTGTCAAGTTAGGCGCTTTAAGGATAGCTAGTGAATTGCTATGCGAGATTAAAGAGAGTCAACATTCATATCCTTTTTTAAAGGCGCTTTGAGAGATTATAGAATCAGGTAAGGATAGTAGCTTTAGTATAGGTTCGGATGGCATCCTTAAGATGAAAGACCGAGTATGTGTTCCTAGTGTACCTAAGATTAGGAAAGTAATCTTAGAAGAGGGTCACCGGAGTAACTTGAGCATACGCCCAGGTTCCACCAAGATGTATCAGGACTTGAAGGCCATGTTTTGGTGGCCTAATATGAAGAAAGAGGTTAGTGAATTTGTCTATTGTTGCTTAGTGTGCCAAAAATCTAAGGTAGAACACCAGAAACCCTCTGATCTTTTACAGCCTCTGGAGATACCCCAGTGGAAGTGGGATAGTATTTCTATGGATTTTGTAATGGGATTGCCTAGGACTCCTAAGAACCATGAGTCCATATGGTTTATTCTTGACAGACTGACTAAGTCTGCACACTTTATACCCATTAACATTAGGTAGCCTTTAGAGAGATTGACATCTTTGTACATTAATGAGATTGTGAGGTTGCATGGAGTGCCTACTAGCATAGTGTCCGATAGGGATTCTAGATTCACCTCCAGGGTTTTGGGATAGCTTACATAGGTCATGGGAACAAAGCTTAAGTTGATTTCAACCTACCACCTTCAGACTGATGGTTAGACTGAGAGGACCATCTAGTCTTTAGAAGACTTACTGAGAGCTTGTGTTTTAGAGCATAAAGGGTCATGAGATCCCTTTTTGCCTTTAGTTGAGTTTACTTATAACAATAATTATCATTCCTCTATAAGTATGACACCTTATGAGGCATTGTATGGTAGGAGGTGTAGGACATCTCTATGTTGGGTTGAGCTTGGAAAGAGTCTTATCTTAGGTCCAGATATAATTCAACAAACCACTGAGAAGATTAGCCTTATCCAAGAGAGGATGAGAGCGACTCAAATAGGCAGAAGAGTTATCATGACAAGAGGAGTAAAGATATTGAATTTAAGGTGGGTGATCATGTATTCTTGAGAATAACTCCTTGGACAGGTGTTGGTAGAGCGCTAAAGTCTAAGAAACTCACTTCCAGTTTCATTGGTCCTTTTTAAGTTCTCAAAAGAGTTGGTCTCGTTGCTTATCAAATAGCCTTGCCTCCGAATCTTTCAAGCCTCCACAATGTTTTTCATGTATCTCAGCTTAGAAAATATGTCCATGATCCATCCCATGTCATTGAGAATGACGATGTATTTGTTAAAGATAACCTGTCATATGAGACCTATCCATTAAGGATTGTTGACAGAGAGGTAAACCAGTTAAGAGGCAGAGAAATCCCTCTGGTAAAGGTGGTTTGGGGTGGAGCATCAGATGAATAAGCAACATGGGAGTTAGAGGACAAAGTGAAAGAAAATTATCCTGAAATGTTTACATCAGGTAAATTTCGAGGATAAATATTTTTTTTTAGGAAGGTGGAGTTGTAACAACCCATTTTTTAATAATAATAATAATTATAATTAATTATGTAACGTTTCAATTTAATAATAATAATAATTGAATTATAACGTCTCAATTTAATAAAAATAATGAAAATTGATTATGTAACGCTATATTTTTAATAATAATAATGGGTAGTAAAAGCCTAGGGGTGGTTGAGCAGTTATAGAAGGACGAGTCTGCTGCACTTTCTACTCACACATCCTTCCTCATTCTTCCTTTCTTTTTCTTTAACCTCACATTTTTCTCTCACGCTCTAGCATTGTTTTTTTCTCTAAAATGAGAGGGTGAAGATCAAAACTCTACCAACTTCAATTTTTTTTTCACATAGAGTGTCTTGAGTTCAGGTTAGGGTAGTTCTTAATTAAATGATAATGATGGATTGTTTCTTCTTTCCCTTTCTTTTTTTTATTTAGACTGAATATTTCTCCTTTGGCTGGATGTTAATTTTTCCTTTCTCACTTTTGTGAATTATTATTGCTTGGGATTGTTTAAGTATTATCCTTTATTGTTGTTTAGAAAGTTCACACTCTAATAATAATAATAATCTAATAATAATAATAGACTTTTCTCAATTATCTTCCGTTAGATCTATCATCGTGCCATTTAATTTATAATCAATGTAAATTTAAAATTGTAATTTTAGATTGCGTTTGATGCTTTGTTGCTTAATTTACTTGGTTCTGATTAATTATGTCTCATAAAATATAATACAAATTTTATCTGTGATATTGAAAAGAATATATGTCGCGATTCTATCTCTATTTATGAACGCAGTTGAAGGATAAAAATCTATAGATTCAAATATAGATTAATGTTATGCTTTTTAACAATCATCTAGTCTGTGCGAAATTTGCATATGAGTTCAATGCTATGTTTTTTTTTTATTTAATTTTATGTCTCGATTAATATATTTGGATGATATTTTGTTTATGAAATTGTAATGTTTTTATTTAATGTACGTTATTTAAAAGTTTTGGTAATAATAAATAGATATAAGTAATTTCTAAATAATTATTTTGTATACTTATGCATATTTAGAAAATATTTATAGAATGATTACTGAAAAAGAAAGGGGTGAATATTTAAAAAGGAAGTTTTGAAATATTAGTGAATATTTTTGGTGATTAATTTTTTTTTTAGAATTTTTTCTTTTGTCTTTTATTAGGCTTGCGGACTATTTTGATTCTAGTATTTATTACTCTATTAATATCTTTATTATATTATTTATTTATTTGTTTTATTCCATCTTAATCGGCTATTTATTTAGTTTATGATTTAGTATTATATTGTGATAATTATTATTTAATTAGCATTTATTTTTTTCTTTTTTGTATTATGCTTTCCAATAAAGTTTTAATGAGTTTAATTGTTTCCGCTAATTATTATTTTATTAGTTTCTTAATATCTCCATACTTCCTTATATGTTTTGCCTTTTGTTTGGTAATTTTCTCGTAATGACTATTTATTTGGGTTTATAAATTATTTGGATTGTGATAATTACCATATGTTATTTTAGTGTTTAGTCCTTTCAGCTATATGATGTTACTCATGTATAATTAATTGTATGTTGATCTAAATACTTTGTTAAGTTAAATATTTTGTTGTGGGGAAATAATTAATATGGTTTGAGAGATTAATTTTGCGAGTCATATTGCATTGACGAGTCATTTTAGGTTCATGATAATTTGTTTTAAATGTTTGTTTTAATGAGAGGGATGGATGTCTACTATTAGTATGAACGGTGAGGTTGCCCCTAATGAATATTCTTGTAAAGCATTGTGTTTTAAGAATGAGAGAGATTATCATGAATGCTAAAAGAAGTGAAAATATTTTTGAAAGGTGGGGATGGATGAAACTAGTATGAGTGGTCCCTAACGGGTCGTTGTAATGACTTAAGACTTGAAGGGTATTCGCAGTGGGGAAAACTTCCACTATGACTAATCACCATGAGTGGAAGGTGACTCTTGTTGCAACACTGGTTGCCCGACATCAAAAGTAACGTATACTTAAAAAGGTTTTCTATTATAGGTAAGTTATCGAGGATATCTTTTGATTTTATCTTTAGAGAGGGTTATCTTTATGTCTAATTTTCTCCTTAAATCTTTAGTCTTAGTTGGTAGGAACATCCTTTATAAGTTCAACAACAACTCCCTTTCCCAAACTCTTCATTTTTCTTCTTAGCCTACTCTGCTTATCAAAAACTTAGGTAAGAACTTATAGGGCTTTAACTATAATTCTATAACTTCTTTCAACCACTACTTTCTATTCCTATCTAATCCTAAGCCATGTCACTAACCCTAGAACTAATCTTTCATTGATTGAACCAAGAAGAAATCAAGTAAACACACCAAATAATCAAACAAGCACACAAAGCACACAATCAATCAATCATTCACACAACAAAAACATGGTTAGCTCAAAATTCACAAGTCCAAGAAACATACTGCTTTGATACCAACTGTAACGCCCCGCCGTTTTTCATTACTAAAATATTTTCCTTTTTATCTATTTATTATTATTATTAATTGAAAATATATCCCTTCATTTAGATTTCTTTAAATAAAATCTTAATATAATTTTTCTTGCTAACAAAAACGTCACCAAAAATAACACACATCACATAGATCACATCATAATCATACATCAAAAGTTATTTACAAACGTCACATAGGTACGTAATATTGTGACGATTATAAAATACACATTATTCATAAAAATCCTCATGTTGGCTATCCTTGACATCTCCACACATGATTACCGATCTACCTTGTCAATGCTCCTCCGAATAAAATTCAGGGATCATCACAGTGTCAAACCACAGACACAAACACGCAAGGGTAAGTTCCAATATCTTAATAAAAATACTTATCATGTAAAAATATTTATATAATACATATCATATAAAAATGTCAATATAATACATATCATATAAAAATACTAATATGATACATATCATAATCAAATCAATAAAGGATGAATTATGACTTAAATGAAATTTCTATATGATGCATGCTCCAACCTCAACTCCAAAAATATGCAATGTGGTACCATCTCAGATAATACGACATCATCATCGTAAAACTTACCGACCAGTTGGGATTCCACAGTGGTGCACAGAATCTCATAAATAAACATGTGATCATCATGAATTAAATGAATTCTCACTGTTGGAAATCCCCCAAGTCTGGCATCCCACCAAGACGCACGGATTAAGTTATTATCTGCACCTCTAACCGAGGCCACCTCTTTTGAGGCATGCATGAATGAATGAAAACTTATCTCCCTTTCTAAAAATCTCATTTAAAACAGCAACAATCTTGTTGATATTACAAGTCCATTCCATCATTATATTTTATATTATGGGTTAATAATTTATAGTATAATAATCATAGTTTTCATCACAGTCTCAATCATCAATCAAATTCAAGGAAAAGTTAAACATACACAATCCAAGTCATTATATAAATAACTTAAAGTTATGAAATCAGTAAAGGTGGCAGAGCCTCCTAGTTAGATCTCATAATTTTAAGATCACAAATTATCCTATAAAATATAAACAAATGAAAGCGGAAATCAAGAAACACAAGAAAACACCCATCAAAAGTAACGTATACGTGAACAGTACCGTATACGTGAATAGTACCGTATACGTGAATAGTACCGTATACGTGAATAGTAACGTATAAGTGAACAGTACCGTATACGTGAATAGTACACCAGGTAAGTTCCCAGGAAAGAGAGGTGGGTCACTAATGGACACACTTAATGATACAAGCTTGCCTCACGCAAACTTGGAATTGTTGCCCAATCTTCAATTCTTCATAGGATTTTGGGAATTTTATATTTAGGTTAAACAAAAATAATAAAGAAAGAAAGAAAGAAAATATAAAATGGAATTAGATGAGAAAGGGGGGAAGGCGCCATGATCAGGATCAATAAGCCAAGGGGAATCGCCACAAAGGAAGGATCCTTTGATAAGATTTGAGGTTCAATCAAGAAACCCTAGGAGAACAAAGTCTCAATAGAAAAACTCAATTTTTCATATATTTCCCAAAACTCCTCTTAGTGTTCAGCCTAAGCATATAAGTAAAACTAAATGAGAAAAATGTAAATCTATCCAAGGGTGGTCAATTCAAGCATGAACAATCAAGGGCTAAAAATAATTCATTAAACAAGAATGACTCTTACCCGTTGGATCAAATTAAAAATAAAGGGTCTAGATTCATTCTTGAAATATGAATTAAAATATATTCTTAACCCTTGGATTTTCATTTAATCCCATGGCTAAGATTCACTCTTCTCCCTATTTTCTTTTACTAAAATAAAATAAAATAAGAAAAGGCTAAGTTCAACAGGTTCATATAAAAAGGTTCTAAATGGCCATGAGCTACCATGTGCTCACACAAGTTGGCCAAAAGTTTCACTTGCAAGCAAACTCAATTTACAAAAATATAAGAAGATTACAAGGTCTTGATTTTATAGTAGAGTCTTCAATGCTTGATTCAATCTTAAGAAGTTCTTTCTCCAACTCTTCCTCTAATTTTCTTAGCATTCCTCTTGTAAGTCTTCTATCTTGTGATGGTCCTCCATCAAACCCTCCTTCTTGATGCAAGCTTGTCCCCAAGTTGCCTTGATCATCACCTCCTACTTAGTGCGTCGGCCACTACATTGGAAGTCCCCTTCTTGTACTTGATCACATAAGCAAATTGTTCAAGAAACTCCACCCATTTAGCGTGCCTCTTGTTGAGCTTTCCTTGTCCTTTTAGGTGTTTCAATGCTTCATGGTCGGTGTGGACAATAAACTCTTTCGGAAGTAGGTAGTGTTGCCACACTTGAAATGCTCTCACCAAAGATTACAACTCCTTGTCATATGTGGAGTAGTTGAGGTGAGCCCCCTTGAGTTTCTCACTAATATAAGCAATAGGGTGTCTTTCTTGCATTAAAACCGCACCAATACCTACATTAGAAGCATCACATTCCAACTCAAAGGATAAAGCAAAGTTAGGTAATGCAAGAATTGGAGCATGAATGAGTTTATCTTTAAGAGTAATAAAAGCTTCTTCTTGTTTAGGTCCCCAAACAAACTGAGTTTCCTTTTTAACAAGTTCATTCAAAGGAGAGGCAATAGTACTAAAATCTTTCACAAACCTCCTATAAAAGCTAGCCAACCCATGGAAACTTCTTACCTCTTTGACACTTGTGGGAGTGGGGCCACTCCATGATGGCTCTTACCTTTTCATCATCCACTTGAACTCCATGTGAACTCACAACAAAACCAAGGAATACCACTTTGTCTTTGGAGAAGATGCACTTGGCCTTGTTGGCATAGAGTTGTTCCTTTCTAAGTACTTCTATCACCTTCCTTAAATGGGTTAGATGCTCATGGAAAGATTTGCTATAGATTAAAATATCATCAAAGTAAACAACTACAAATTTTCCAATGAAATTTCTCAATACATGGTTCATTAACCTCATGAAAGTGCTTGGTGCATTAGAAAGGCCAAATGGCATGACAAGCCACTCATATAATCCAAACTTAGTCTTAAAGGCGGTTTTCCACTCATCTCCTTCTTTCATTCTTATTTGGTGGTAACCGGATTTAAGATCAATTTTGGAGAACACACTAGCACCATGCAACTCATCAAGCAAATCATCTAGCCTAGGAATTGGATGTCTATACCTTATTGTGATGTTGTTGATAGCTCTACAATCAGTGCACATCCTCCATGTTCCCTCCTTCTTAGGCACAAGTATGACCGGTGAAGCACAAGGGAGAGACTCTCCTTCACCCAACCCTTCTCCATCAATTCTTGGACTTGTCTTTGAATTTCATGAGATTCTTGGGGTGAAGTCCTATAGGTTGGTCGGTTAGGAAGTGGTGCTCCGGGGAATCAAATCGATTTGGTGCTCAATGCCTCTAATTGGTGGAAGACCATGAGGAATGTCTTGTGGAAACACATCACCAAACTCTTTCAACAAAACATCCAAGTCCTCTTGAGTACCTACAAAATTAGAATTCAAACAAAGGGGTTTGGGTAAGCACAAAAACATGGACTTCCTAGCTAGGAATTCTCTCTTTAACTCTCTTCTCTCAACAAGCAAGCTCTCTTTTTTTTCACTCCTTTTCTTTCCTAACTCTTTTTCCTCATTTGGTTTAGTCTTGCTGATTTTTTCACCTTTACTTCTCTTATTTTTTTCTCTCTTGGAGTTTCTCGGTATCTTTTTCTTTCTCCTCAATTTCTCTCTTTATTTTCATTCTTGTTTGGTCTTCACCAACTTCTTTAGGTGACAATGGCTTGAGTGTCACCTTGCGGCCTGCATGAGAGAAAACATAAGTATTTGAAACACCATCATGCAATGCATGCTTATCAAATTGCCAAGGCCTACCTAGTAGTACATGAGTAGCTTCCATAGGTACAACATCACATAACACATCATCATGGTATTTTCCTATGGTGAAAGCTATAACAACTTGCTTATCCACTACTAGTTCTCCTTTGTCACTAAGCCATTGTAACTTGTAAGGTTTGGGATGTGGAGAAGTTTTCAAGCACAATTTATTAATCAACCTAGTACTAACTACATTTGTACAACTACCGCTATCTATTATTAAAGAGCATACCTTCCCTTCTATAGTGCACCTTGTATGGAAGATGTTTTCTCTTTGGGTCTCATCAAGGTCTTGAGATGTACTACCAAGCATCCTTCTCACCATTAGAAGGTCTCCATCTTCGGGAAGCTCACATGGAAATTGTTCACCCTCACTTAAAACGTCACTTTTCTTAGAAGATTGGCTTGATTCCTCACTTGTGATAGCTCCATCAATCATCATCACCATGGCCTTCTTGTTTGGACATTGTGAAGCAATGTGTCCACGACCTAAACATTTAAAACATTTGATATTACTAGGTTTAGAGATGGAATTAGTTACCTCTTTACCTTTGGAAGCACCTTGGTCATGTTTGTTGAAGGTATTAGATGTGCCCTCCTTCTTTGCTCTTTCCTTCCAATTTGAAGAACTAGGTGTGATAGTCTTTCTAAATGTGTGCTTTCTTCTCAATTGAGTCTCTATTTTTTCAGCCTTATGTATAGCTTCTTCAAGAGTGGAGTAGTTTTGAAGTTCAAGGATATCTTGTATCTCTCTATTGAGTCCATGCACAAATCTAGCTAAGGTAGCCTCTCGATTCTCTTGGTACTCCGCTCTCAACATGGTGATCTCAAGGTCTTTGTAGTAGTCTTCAACACTTCTAGCACCTTGGACCATCCTTTGAAGCTTTGTGTGGAGGTCCCTTGAATAAGATGGTGGTACAAACCTCTCTCTAAGTGCTTCCTTCAAGTGTTGCCAAGTAGAGATAATTGGTCTCACCCTTCTTTGAAGTTCAACTTGTACTTGGTTCCACCACACTAGAGCATACCCTCAAACTCTAAAGTAGCTAGACTCAACTTTCTCTCCTCACTAAGCATAGGATGACTAAGAAATACTTGATCCACTTTCATTGCCCACTCTAAATAAGTTTCAGCACCTCCTTCTCCAAGAAACTTAGGAAGTCTAATATTCACATTTCTTTCATCAAACCTTGCCTCCTCTTCATGTTGGTATCTTCTATAGTTATTGTATCTTCTTCTTTCCCTATGGTCTTCTCTCCTATCCCTCCTTCTCGCACGGTTATAATCTCTAAACCCATAATCTCCCTCATAGTTGCTTCCTTCCTCACTTCCCATGGTTGACCTTTGACTATCTCTCCTCTCTTCACTCCTCCTCTCATTTCCTCCTCTATGTCTCCTTTCATTTTCTTCTCTATTTCTCCTTTCATTTTCTTCTCGAAATCTTCTTTCATTTTGCTCACATCTTTCATTCACACTCTCAACCATTGTAGTGTGTAATTTGTCCATTTTCTCCAACATCATCTCCATCATTCTTTGTGTCCGTGGTGAAAATTCTTTAGTCACACTTGAAGAACTAGCCATTTGCTGCAAGAAAGGTTAGCAATACAATAGACAAGATAAATAAAGAAAACCTCACAATACTCTCTAAGTGTTTCACTCACTCTCTTGTGTTTTATACTTTGAGGCTTTTTTTTTTTTCTATTGTTTCTCTCTTGCCTTTTTCCTCTCAAGTCTCACTTTAGGCTTCTTAATAAAACCTCTTAAATCAATTATCCAAGTCTGTTTTCCTTTATGAAAGAAGAACAATTCCACACTTGAGCTCAAGAAGTCCA
Organism: Hylodesmum podocarpum; assembly: GCA_026586105.1. NCBI lineage: Eukaryota > Viridiplantae > Streptophyta > Magnoliopsida > Fabales > Fabaceae > Hylodesmum > Hylodesmum podocarpum. Next base: position 7,757,033 of record JALJEV010001433.1, read on the forward strand.
AGGAAAACAAAACTCAAGACAAAACTTAAAGAGGCCAAAAAAGACAAGCAACAAAAGCTAAATATTGAAGGAAATGGCTACTCAAATTTTGGAGAAGTATTTGTGACAAAGGCTATACCAAAATTACAACAACCAATTGATGTAAAACTGCTAGGATAATTTCAAAACAAAACGAAAACAGGTGACACACAACTTAACACAAAAAAGAGATGAAATCAACGCCCAGAGGAATTTATGATCAATTTTTTTTTTCTTTTGATTTTTTTTTTCACTTTTCTTGTTTTTTTTCCTCTTCTTTTCGATTTTTTTTTCTTGTTTTTTTTTTTCCTTTTTTTTTTATTTTTTTATTTTTTTTTGGACAGAACACTAGAAATAATTCTAAACCAAAGCAGTCAAAGTTATTGAATTGAATATCCTACTAGCATCAAATTGTGCATATGTAACCATCAAAACATAAGGTGTGATGTGATTTTAGGGGTTGGACGCAAGACACAAAAACGAAACGGAGTACTTTTTTTTTTTTTTTTTTTTTTTTTGCACAAATTTAATTTGCACAAATTTAACAAGAAACACGCACAAACGAGCACAAAGACAAGGGCAATATTAACTAAATAATATGACAACTCAAGGAACTAACAAGACATCAATTTAAACTCAAGAATTTTAAGGATTATGATGACTATAACATGAGAGTAAACATGTAATGGATGGAAAAATTTAAAAAGGAACAATTGAGACACATTTTATCAAACACTAGGCGTGCTAAGAAAATACCTATGAAGAAGAAACTAGCTCTTGATACCACTTGATACAAGCTTGCCTCACGCAAACTTGGAATTGTTGCCCAATCTTCAATTCTTCATAGGATTTTGGGAATTTTATATTTAGGTTAAACAAAAATAATAAAGAAAGAAAGAAAGAAAATATAAAATGGAATTAGATGAGAAAGGGGGGAAGGCGCCATGATCAGGATCAATAAGCCAAGGGGAATCGCCACAAAGGAAGGATCCTTTGATAAGATTTGAGGTTCAATCAAGAAACCCTAGGAGAACAAAGTCTCAATAGAAAAACTCAATTTTTCATATATTTCCCAAAACTCCTCTTAGTGTTCAGCCTAAGCATATAAGTAAAACTAAATGAGAAAAATGTAAATCTATCCAAGGGTGGTCAATTCAAGCATGAACAATCAAGGGCTAAAAATAATTCATTAAACAAGAATGACTCTTACCCGTTGGATCAAATTAAAAATAAAGGGTCTAGATTCATTCTTGAAATATGAATTAAAATATATTCTTAACCCTTGGATTTTCATTTAATCCCATGGCTAAGATTCACTCTTCTCCCTATTTTCTTTTACTAAAATAAAATAAAATAAGAAAAGGCTAAGTTCAACAGGTTCATATAAAAAGGTTCTAAATGGCCATGAGCTACCATGTGCTCACACAAGTTGGCCAAAAGTTTCACTTGCAAGCAAACTCAATTTACAAAAATATAAGAAGATTACAAGGTCTTGATTTTATAGTAGAGTCTTCAATGCTTGATTCAATCTTAAGAAGTTCTTTCTCCAACTCTTCCTCTAATTTTCTTAGCATTCCTCTTGTAAGTCTTCTATCTTGTGATGGTCCTCCATCACTTAAGTACCAAGTCTTTCCTTAGCCAGAACTTTCCTAGACATGCACTTCCACACTATCACCCTTTTCCTAACAACAAGAATAATTCTGTTCTGATGTGGAAGATCGGACAAAACCGCAACCACAGAGCATACTAAGAATTTTCTCAGCACCTTAGTATCAGATAAAATAAAGATAATAACAACAAAGAATAGTAAGATAAGGATAACTCCCCTTACCAATTCCTCCTAGCTTCCTATCTTCCTCTACCTATTTACTTCTCTCTTGATTGAAGAGATTTCTTCCTAAGAGATTTTGAGAGAATGAAAGAATGTTCTTAGATTTGTGATTATAATTGAAACTCTAGGCCCTATTTATAGAATTTCAAAAGTTACTATTTGCACAATAATTTTTACTATTTGCACAGTGATTTGCTTATTATAATATAAGCGTGTAACCCGTGTTTTTATATTTTATTATTATTTTTTTTTACTATTTACACAGTAATTTACTATTTGCACAGTAATTTACTATTTTCACAGTACTTTACTATTTGCACAGTAGTTTACTATTTGCACAGTAATTTACTATTTGCACAGTAATTTACTATTTACACAGTAATTTACTATTTACTACAGTAATTTCAAAAATTCATAATTTTTAATTATTTTTATATTTCTCTCTGTTATAAAAACCTCTCTTAAACTATATTTAAAATTTTGGGATGTTACAATACTCCCCTCCTTTTAAAAAATTTCGTCCTCGAAATTTCCATTCTTGTTACATATCTTATTCTTCTATTCTACTTTCCCAAAGTTTCTTTACTTTCAACTACTTCCTCTTATAATTTTACCTTATGTTTTGAAATCTATTTGTTATCCTCAACCTTGCTATCCTTATATGCGAGACTATGATTTCCTCTTTTCCCTCTTATAAATCTTCCTCATTTGTTTTCATTAATATTTTTCTTTTCTTAATTCTTAAGAATAGGATCCATTTCTTGTTTCTGTCTTATTTCATTCATAAATTCGTTTATTCTTAAGGCTCCTAACTTATCCTAACTCACACGCAAGGTTGAAGTTCCTAAAATGCTCTATTAAATCCATCTCTTTGACCATTAAACTTGATATGGCTATGGTCTTCCTACTTAAGGTGCCAACCACTATATTTTCTTTGCACTTAAGATTGAAACCATGATCTCTTAGAAATGTTTTCCACCTTCCTTGCCTCATTTGGCTAAATAAACACTTAAAGACTATTGTGGTTACTAAATACCTCAAATCTTGTTCCAAGATAGGGTCACCATATTTTAAGCGCAAATACTACTGCAGCTAGTTCTAGGTCATGGGTTGAGTAGTTCCTTTCATGGTTTTTCAATTGTCTTGATGCATAGGCTACTACTTTTCCTCCTTGTATTAGTACTCCTCCTAAACCTAGTTTAGAGGCATCACAATAAACCTCAAATGATTTAGTTGGAGTTTGGTAAGGTCAAAACAGGAGCAGTAGTTAGTTTTTTTTTCTTAAGGGTTTGGAAACTTTGTTCACAGTCGTTATTCCATACAAAAGCTTGGCCTTTTCTAGTTAAGGTTGTGAGAGGCAAAGCTATCTTGGAGAAATCTTTTATAAATCTTCTATAATATCCAGCTAATCCTAGAAAACTCTTTATTTCTGTCACATTTTTTTTTTTGGTCTTTCCTATTTTAGAACTACGTTTACCTTATGTGAATCTATTGCAAATCCTCCTTGTGATATTATGTGTCCTAGGAAACTGACTTCTTCTAACCAAAATTCTCATTTGGACAATTTCGCATATAACTGTTGATCTTTCAAGATCTGTAATACCACTCTAAGATGTTTAACATGATCCTCTTTGGTTCTTGAGTATACCAAAATATCATCAATAAACATTACCACAATTTATCCAAATATAGTTGGAAAATCCTATTCATGTAATCCATAAATACTGCTGGTGCATTAGTTACACCAAAGGGCATAACCATGTACTCATAGTGTCCATATCGGGTACTAAAGGCCGTTTTAGGGATATCTTCAGCTTTTACCCTTGTTTGGTGGTATCCAAACCTTAGATCAATCTTGCTAAATACACAAGCTCTACTAGTTGGTCCATAAGATCATCTATCCTTAGTAAGGGGTACTTATTCTTAATGGTTACCTTATTTAGTTGTCTATAATCTACACAAAGTCTCATAGTTCCATCTTTCTTCTTTACTAGGAGTACGGGTGCTCCCCAAGGTGATACATTAGGTCTAATAAACTGTTTCTTCAATAGTTCTTCTATTTGTTTATTTAGCTCTGCTAGTTCTAAGGATGACATCCTATAGGGCGCAATAGAAATTAGTCCGGTCCGTGTATCGAGTCTATAGAAAATTCAACTTCCCTTTCGGGTGGTAGTTGGTTTTCTCTTCGGAGAATACTTGAGAGAAATCTGTACTACGGGTATATTATGGAAGGTGACCTTTCGTTCCACTTCTAGGTTAGAAAGGATCATGTACACGTCATTATTTTTCTTTAAGTCCCTTTTTACTTGGTTGAGAGATTATCTCCATATCCCTACTTGCTTCGAGGGGTCGAAAAGATTAAGGTTTTATCGAAGCGAGTTTATAAGGACATGGTTGGAAGATAACCAGTCCATTCCAAGAATAATATCAATTTGTTTTAGTGGTAGACAAACCAAGTTGACTAGGAAAGTTTTGTTATTTTAGTTCGATTTGACAATCGACGGATATAAGTAGTTGTAAATCGACTCATTGGTAGGGGTAGTTATTATTAACTCAATGTTTAGAAGGGATAGTGGAAGTTGTAACCTTTTAGCACGGTCTGAAGATATAAAGGAATGAGTGGCTCGAGTCAAATAGTACAAGTAAAGGAATTCCACGTATGGAACACGTACCTTGTACAAGATCATTGATATTTGAGACCTTAACTCCATCAAGGGTGAATATTCTTCCTACAACCTTTGATTTCCCTAGTTGATATTGTTGGTGCCTCTTTAAAACTATTGGTCATGCTATACAAAACTTAGTCTTCTCAAGTCAAGGTTGTTAATCCTTTAACATTAGGTAATCTTCCTAAGCGTATCAACTTTAATTCCTCCTTGGGTTACTACTTATTCCTCCTTAAACTAAACTCTTTCTACCTCAAAAATACTAGTTACTCTTCGGATTTTGAATCCTTCTAGATTCTCTTAAGGTTTCTTTAACCATCAAAACACATCAACCATTATTGTATCATCCTAGTATATCTTCTAAATGCATCTTAGTGTTGTCAAAAGGTTTGTATTAGGATAAGAGCTAGGTAGTTACTAATCATTTCCTATAAAGTTATCTTAAGGACTTTTAACTTTTGGTGATATTCTTAGGTTTTTCTAATCCTTAGTACGACTTCTTCTTTGTAGGGATCATGTCCTAAAATTGGCTTCATTTAGGATTTACTTTCGATCCTCTTTATTTGTTTTGTCACTTTCTAAGGAGAACTATATTAATCTTAGTTCTAAAAATTTCTATCTTTTTCTATTCTAAGGGAGTTCTCTTTTATGGAAAATACTCTTAAAAAGGTTTTCTATTATAGGTAAGTTATCGAGTATATCTTTTGATTTTATCTTTAGAGAGGGTTATCTTTATGTCTAATTTTCTCCTTAAATCTTTAGTCTTAGTTGGTAGGAACATCCTTTATAAGTTCAACAACAACTCCCTTTCCCAAACTCTTCATTTTTCTTCTTAGCCTACTCTGCTTATCAAAAACTTAGGTAAGAACTTATAGGGCTTTAACTATAATTCTATAACTTCTTTCAACCACTACTTTCTATTCCTATCTAATCCTAAGCCATGTCACTAACCCTAGAACTAATTTTTCATTGATTGAACCAAGAAGAAATCAAGTAAACACACCAAATAATCAAACAAGCACACAAAGCACACAATCAATCAATCATTCACACAACAAAAACATGGTTAGCTCAAAATTCACAAGTCCAAGAAACATATTGCTTTGATACCAAGTAACGCCCTACTGTTTTTTTCATTACTAAAATATTTTCCTTTTTATCTATTTATTATTATTATTAATTGAAAATATATCCCTTCATTTAGATTTCTTTAAATAAAATCTTAATATAATTTTTCTTGCTAACAAAAACGTCACCAAAAATAACACACATCACATAGATCACATCATAATCATACATCAAAAGTTATTTACAAACGTCACATAGGTACGTAATATTGTGACGATTATAAAATACACATTATTCATAAAAATCCTCATGTTGGCTATCCTTGACATCTCCACACATGATTACTGAATCTACCTGTCAATCTGCTCCTCCGAATAAAATTCAGGATCATCACAGGTGTCAAACCACAGTACACAAACACGCAAGGGTAAGTTCCAATATCTTAATAAAAATACTTATCATGTAAAAATATTTATATAATACATATCATATAAAAATGTCAATATAATACATATCATATAAAAATACTAATATAATACATATCATAATCAAATCAATAAAGGATGAATTATGACTTAAATGAAATTTCTATATGATGCATGCTCCAACCTCAACTCCAAAAATATGCAATGTGGTACCATCTCAGATAATACGACATCATCATCGTAAAACTTACCGACCAGTTGGGATTCCACAGTGGTGCACAGAATCTCATAAATAAACATGTGATCATCATGAATTAAATGAATTCTCACTGTTGGAAATCCCCCAAGTCTGGCATCCCACCAAGACGCACGGATTAAGTTATTATCCGCACTCTAACCGAGGCCACCTCTTTTGAGGCATGCATGAATGAATGAAAACTTATCTCCCTTTCTAAAAATCTCATTTAAAACAGCAACAATCTTGTTGATATTACAAGTCCATTCCATCATTATATTTTATATTATGGGTTAATAATTTATAGTATAATAATCATAGTTTTCATCACAGTCTCAATCATCAATCAAATTCAAGGAAAAGTTAAACATACACAATCAAGTCATTATATAAATAACTTAAAGTTATGAAATCGGTAAAGGTGGCGTGAGCCTCCTAGTTAGATCTCATAATTTTAAGATCACAAATTATCCTATAAAATATAAACAAATGAAAGCGGAAATCAAGAAACACAAGAAAACACCCATCAAAAGTAACGTTATCGTGAACAAGATCGTATCGTGAACGATCTATCGTATATCGTGAATAGATACCGTATACGTGAATAGTACCGTATATGTGAATAGTAACGTATAAGTGAACAGTACCGTATACGTGAATAGTACACCAGGTAAGTTCCCAGGAAAGAGAGGTGGGTCACTAATGGACACACTTAAGTACCAAGTCTTTCCTTAGCCAGAACTTTCTTAGACATGCACTTCCACACTATCACCCTTTTCCTAACAACAAGAATAATTCGTTCGATGTGGAAGATCGGACAAAACCGCAACCACGAGCATACTAAGAATTTTCTCAAGCACCTTAGTATCGAGATAAAATAAAGATAATAACAACAAAGAATAGTAAGATAAGGATAGCTCCCCTTACCAATTCCTCCTAGCTTCCTATCTTCCTCTACCTATTTACTTCTCTCTTGATTGAAGAGATTTCTTCCTAAGAGATTTTGAGAGAATGAAAGAATGTTCTTAGATTTGTGATTATAATTGAAACTCTAGGCCCTGTTTATAGAATTTCAAAAGTTACTATTTGCACAGTAATTTTTACTATTTGCACAGTGATTTGCTTATTATAATATAAACGTGTAACACAGTAATTTACTATTTGCACAGTAATTTACTATTTTCACAGTACTTTACTATTTGCACAGTAATTTACTATTTGCACAGTAATTTACTATTTGCACAGTAATTTACTATTTACACAGTAATTTACTATTTACTACAGTAATTTCAAAAATTCATAATTTTTAATTATTTTTATATTTCTCTCTGTTATAAAAACCTCTCTTAAACTATATTTAAAATTTTGGGATGTTACAGTACCACATGACATGAGAGTGAATTGTGAGTGGCATGCATCATTCTAGGTTGCATAGTTAATTGTGATGAGTTATAAATTAAAATTTCATGTCTTCTTTATATCTGTTATGTGTATTGTTCCTGTTGTTTATCATTAAATTACGAGCTAACACTATGGTTGTGTTCGTAGTTGATACTTATAATGACTTCACAAACAGACAAACAAATAAATATTTGCTTAAAGTCATCGACTACATGGTCGCTGCCATTTTCGCGACTCCATGAGAGGTCGCCACGTGGCAAAAAAAGCCTACGTGGAAGGCTGACTCGAACCCTGGTCGTTGGAAAAATAGCGACCAACCCTGGTGTCGACACGTGTCCAAAAATGGTTGGCATGACAGACACGTTGGATTTGGCACAGTAAAAATGTGACACGTGGCGTAGTCGCTTGATTTTTCGCGACCACGCCACGTGTCACAATGTGGTCGCGGAAATTCCAGCGACCATGCCACGTGTCACGTTGTAATTGATTCCCATTGTGGTCGCTGAGAAAGCTGCAACCAAATTCTGTGTGTTCTTCCGCGCCTCTATTTGCGACCAACAAACACTATATATACCCCCTTCCCCTCACCAATCTTCACACCAGTTCTACACACAGGTATGAACATTTTTATTTTGCTGTTTATTTCGTTTCATTTTATATATAAATAATTATATACAATTTTAATTTATTTATTTTGTTTTGTGTAGATAAGTCGAAATTGAATGACGCCTACAGTAGTTGTTGTATATGCTAAGGGAAGAGTCACAGAAACTGAGGAAGGGGTAAAATTTGAAGGATCTAGGAGGATTATAAAAATAGAAAGAAATATTAGTTTTATTGAGTTAAAAAAAATATTACGTCTAAAATTAAAATTACAAGATAATGAAGTAATAGGATGCATTACTACTAGATATTTTGTAGATAATAAATATGCATTATTTGAATTAGTTGATGATAGTGATGTCAATCTTATGATAACAAATTTTGAACAACCGGGGTTAGTCATATAGAATTATATGTTGAAATAGTTATTGCAGGTAGTGCGTCGTCATATAATGAAGGTGATGCATTTGAGTCAAATGTTTGTAGGGCGTAAGATGAAGGTGGTTTGGGAATAAATTCAAGTGAAGAAGATGAAACTTATATCATCTCAGATTCATTTGAGGATTCGTCTTCTGATAGTGAAGATTTTGAAGATCATTTACCTGAATCAGATGATGATGAAGTAAATCTTGATATTACTTGATTTAGGTATGAACGTCCAACCAATTGCATTACCTAATTCAGTAACAGGTGAGATTCTTTGTCAATGTGTTAAAATTAAGTATTGTAAAAGAATGTATTTAACTGTATAGTGATGACATTGCAGACGATAGCCAACAACCGTTTTGGCACAATACACCTCATTATACTCAAATAAATTGGGATCACCCTGATGAAGAAGATTTGTTTGGTGTTAGTGGTAGTACAAGTTGGGTGGAAGGTCAAGAATTATTTGTGGGTTTGGAATTTGAAGATGAAAAAAGTGTTCAAAAGGCCCTAAAACTGTACATGATGAATGTACATCAAATTTCGAAAGTCGTTGAGTCTAAACCATATAGATATGTCGTTAGATGTCATGATGTTGGATGTCCTTTTTATATGCGAGCCAGTTTATCAAAACGGACACAGAGATGGAAAGTCGTACAATGGGGAGGACCACATAGTTGTTTAAATGCTAGTTTGAGTCAAGATCACATAAATCTTGATTTTGATTTAATCAGCACATGCATACTAGGTAAATATTAGAGTTATAGTTGAATGGTTGTTTTATCTCTTATTTTTATCGTAATTGATTTATTTTTTTACAGGCATGATCAGGGAAGATCCATCAATTAAAGTTGCACTTGTTCAAGAGAGAGTGTCTAACATTTTCAATTATAAAATTTCGTACAGGAAGACATGGTTAGGAAAGCAAAAAGCAATGACTATGATATATGGGGATTAGGCTGAGTCATATGCAGAACTTCCTGTCTGGCTTGAATACATGAGAAGACACTCTCCAGGTTCATATTATGAAATTTGTGATGATGATTTTTTTGTTGGTAACACTCTTAGTAATGAATTTAGACAATTTGAGCGTGTTTTGGATGTACAAGCAATGTGTCAATGCATTTAAATTTTGTAAGCTTATTATACAAGTGGATGAGACTCACCTGTATGGGAGATATAGAGGAACCTTATTAATAGCAACTTCACAAGACGGAAATGGGAGTGTGCTACCTCTTGCGTTTGCTGTTGTTGAAAGGGAAACACTATCAGCTTGGTCGTGGTTCTTAAGGCTGTTACGTCAACACGTGACTGACAAATTAGGGATCTCGATCATTTCTGACAGGCATCGTAACATAAAGTCAGCCGTAGATGATAACCAAAATGGTTGGAGTCGGCCACATGCATATCATTTTTATTGCATTAGACACATTGCTTCTAATTTTAATCACAAATTCAAGAATCAGAAACTAAAGAGCATGTTGGTTAAATTAGGTATGCATATTTTTAAAACACAACTTGAATTATATTTTCATTAGTACGAGAATCTTATTCCATTTTATAATTATTTACAATTTTTTTTTGTAGGTTATACTCTTTGTAAACATATATTTGACAGAAATCTGGAAAAATTTTGTGAATCAAGTGCTGATGTTTGTATATGGATAGAAAAGATTTCAAAGGAAAAATGGAGTATAGCATATGATGAAGATGGACGCCGGTATGGCCACATGACAACAAATCTTTCTGAATGTGTTAATAAGGTCTTTAAAGGATGTAGAAATCTTCCAATTTGTACCTTGGTTAAGGCCACATATAGCAGATGTAGAGAGTATTGTGTTGAAAGGGGTCGTCGTGCTCAACAAGAAATGTTGGAAGGTCAAGTTTATTGTTCAAAAGTGATGCAAGTGCTTCGACATTATCAAGATGAAGCATCTTCTCATACTGTTCGTGTGTATAACATTCAACAGACTAGATTTGAAGTTGAAGAAGCATTTAATTCCCGTACACAGCTTGGAGACCAAAAATGGACAGTCATCCTATCTGAACTATATTGTCAATGTGGACGTTTTAAGGCTTTCCATTATCCTTGTTCTCACGTGATAGCTGTTTGTGGACATGTTTCAATCGACTTTCTTCAGTTTGTTGATAATGTTTACAAAAATGAATATATCTTGCAAGCATACTCCGCGAAGTGGTGGCCTTTGGGGAATGAAGATGTTATGGTACATATTGAGCAACCTTGGAAGTTAACCCCCGATCCAACAACGCTTAGAGGGAAAGATAGACCCAAATCAACAAGAATCAGGAACGAAATGGATTGGAGTGAACCATCGCAAAGACGACAAAGATGTTGAAAATGTAGTCAAGAAGGGCATAACAGAAGGGTTTGTCCCACAAATCAACAAGATTAGTGTTACTGTTATTTTTAAAGTAATAATAGTCGTGGTTTAATTATTATATTGCCTAAAACCTTTTGATTTAACATATAGGTAATTTTATCATTCAAAATTTTATAATACCGGCATCGCATTTTCATAAGAAACATAATTAATTACATAATTAAAATGTCAAGAAAATGTCTACATATCATAAAATTTCCTACATAAATAATAAGTCCTATACTAGATAATGAAAAACTACTGATCATGATGATGTCGGCGACCATGTCGCCCATGCCTACCACCCGTTCCACACGGGGGATCATAGTGTCTCGCATGCCTGTCAGGATTACAGCAAGGCGGATGTACCTGACTCGTATCTGCAGCATCAAAATGCTGTCCTACATCACCCGCAAGCAGATCATCCATATAAGCTAAGTCAGCGGGGATATCATAAGGTGGGTCTGCCTGAGATATAGGCGTCCTGATGTCAATAGAGGCAGTGCCCATAGGTAAAGTACCAAACAAATCATGTACAACAAAATGGGTATCATCTTGAAAAGGTGTAAATGCTGGTGATGGATGATATGAGACAAAATGTGTATGATCAGGTGATGACTGCGACACTCCGGGATAATGGTATATCAGAGGAAACTGATAGGGTGCCTGATTATACTGTGACGGTGTATAATACATGTCATGAGGAATCTCTGGAACCGGAGGAATAATATGAGGCTGGGACTCCATCATCGTACAACCTCTGGCAATACCACCAGTCTCAACAGTATTAATCGGAAGCTGGACATCATCAACATGAATCCTCTCAACACCTAGAGGGGCACTGGTAGCTAGCGCTAATACTCGCCTAGCCTCAGTACTAATCATGGCCAACCTCCGAGTGATGTCCCTCATCGTATCCAATGTCAAAGTACTGAAACCTTGTGGAGTGGATAGAAACGCATGGTTCTCCACCACTTCACCCTGAAACAACAATTTAGATATTAGTGAAAAACAATGTTAATAAACATATAAGGCAAACTAAACATTTTAAATTAGATTAAATACCAAAGCAGCTGCGTGGGCGTGTTTCGGGTCGACAAACATAAGAGTTTTCTTCCTATACCAGATCATATAATCATCATTGTAACTCAAAGGGCGTGAATCTGAGATGCTGTCAACAACATACTGTAGCCGATTCTGCCAGATACCTAGAATAGACTGTAGAAGAGTAGCTCGATGTTGGTCATGTTTCCCTCTGAGTGTCAGCTGGTGAAGACTATCTAATTGAGAAGGCGCAGCGGGAATAAACTGCCTCATGCCAAACTGCCTCAGTGTAACACCCTCAAAATTTAATTTTCATAAATAATTTCGTAGTTAAAACATTTACTAAAAAATTCTATAAAAATGTGCATATTAACTGTTTACTGTTATAATTTGATTAGACAGAAAATGTAATTCAAAAATAATTTATCATTGGGTAGCAATATTATTACGTAATTTGAGAAAATTATGATTACATGTAAGGTACAATCTGTTTTGGAATGGGAGAGACCTAAAAGTGTAACAAAGATTAGGAGTTTTCTAGGATTAGTAGGATATTATAGGAGATTTATTAAAGATTTTTCTAAAATAGCTTTACCTTTGACTACCTTGACTAAAAAGAATCAGGCATTTATTTGGACAACTCAATGTGAGGATAGTTTTCAAACTCTAAAGGAAAGATTGACCACTGCTCTAGTATTAACTCTACCTGATCCCAAAGAACCTTTTGTAGTGTATTGTGATGCATCTAAAATGGGTTTAGGAGGAGTATTGATGCAAGATGGTAAAGTGGTAGCATATGCTTCTAGACAACTTAAGATTCATGAGAAAAATTATCCAACCCATGATCTAAAATTAGCGGCTGTAGTATTCACACTTAAGATGTGGAGACACTATTTGTATGGAACTAGATTTGAAGTATTTAGCGATCACAAAAGCCTTAAATATTTATTTAGTCAAAAAGAATTAAACATGAGACAAAGAAGATGGATGGAATTTTTAAATGATTATGATTTTGAACTTAATTACCATCCCGGAAAGGCTAATGTGATAGCAGATGCTTTAAGTAGGAAGTCTTTGATTATGTCTTCACTGATGATTAGAGAAATGGATTTATTAGAACAATTTCGAGATCTTAGTTTAGTGTGTGAAACTACTAATACGAGTATTAGATTAGGAGCTTTACAAATTTCTAACACATTTTTGGAAGAAATTGACAGAAGCAAGAATTTGATCCTTTTTGAAAACTCAAATGGAAATTTTGAATCAAGGAAAAAGTAGTGAGTTTAAGATTGGAATGGATGGTATTTTGAGGTTTCAAGATAGAATTTGTATTCCTAATATAATAGAAGTTAGAAAAACAATTTTGGAGGAAGCACATAAAAGCAAATTAAGTATTCATCCTGGTGCCACTAAGATGTACAAAGATTTGAAAACCATGTTTTGGTGGCCTCGAATGAAGAAAGAAATTTGTGAATATGTGTATTCTTGTTTAATTTGTCAAAAGGCTAAAATTGAACATCAGAAACCCTCAGGTTTATTGCAACCTTTAGAAATACCACAATGGAAATGGGATAGCATATCTATGGATTTTGTGGTAGCTTTGCCAAGAAGCCCTAGGGGATTTGATTCAATTTGGATTATAGTAGATCGTTTAACTAAGTCTGCACATTTTATTCCTATTAATATTAGGTATTCTTTAGAGAAATTAACTAATTTGTACATAGGTGAGATTGTAAGATTACATGGTGTACCATCTAGTATTGTATCAGACGAGAGACCCTAGATTTACTTCAAGATTTTGGGAGAGTTTACATAAAGCTTTAGGCACCAAATTAAAATTAAGTTCACCTATCATCCCCAAACCGATGGACAAACTGAAAGAACAATCCAATCTTTAGAGGATTTATTGAGAGCTTGTGTTTTAGAACATAAGGGTTGTTGGGTAGACTTTTTGCCTTTGATAGAATTTACTTATAATAATAGTTTTCATTCTTCCATTGGTATGACACCTTTTGAAGCTTTATATGGAAGAAAATGTAGAACTCCTTTGTGTTGGACTGAATCAGGAGAAAGTTTAATTTTAGGACCTGATATTGTACAACAAACCTCGAAAAAAATTAAGTTAATTCGGGAAAAAAGATGAGAACGGCACAAAGTAGGCAGAAAAGTTATCATGACAAAAGAAGAAAAGATTTGGAATTTGATGTTGGTGATCACGTATTCTTGAGGGTAAATCCATGGACTGGTATTGGGAGTGTTTTAAAATCCCGAAAACTTTCACCGCGTTTCATTGGTCCCTTCCAAATAATAAATAGAATAGGTTCTGTGGCTTACCAAATTGCTTTACCCCCAATTCTTTCTAATCTTCATAATGTCTTTCATGTTTCACAACTTCGTAAATACATTCCTGATTCATCACATGTAATTGAGTTAGATGACATACAAATAAAGGATAATCTAACCTATGAAGCATTACCAATAAGAATTGAGGATAGAAGAATCAAAACCTTAAGGGGAAAAGATATTCCTTTAGTAAATGTTATCTGGAGAACGGATGATGCAACATGGGAATTGGAAAGTGAGATGCAGAAAAGCTATCCTACATTATTTCAATGAGGTAAATTTCGAGGACGAAATTTCTTTTTAGGGGGGGGGGAGAGTTGTAACACCCTCAAAATTAATTTTCATAAATAATTTCGTAGTTAAAACATTTACTAAAAAATTCTATAAAAATGTGCATATTTATAATTTGATTAGACAGAAAATGTAATTCAAAAATAATTTATCATTGGGTAGCAATATTATTACGTAATTTGAGAAAATTATGATTACATTTCTAAATAAAAATGTAGTAGAAAAATAAATTTGTTGTTTGACATTTTTATTATTATTTGATATTTCTAACATTATTTTAAATTTCCGAATCACTGTAGATTCATTGTTTTAATTATATTATTATTAAGATATCTTATTTGATTTGAGAAACATTTTAATAATTAAAAAAAAAAATAAATAAAAAAAATAAATAAAAAATAAAAAATAAAAAATAAAAAATAAAAAATAAAAAATAAAAAAAATAAAACTTAGAATGACCCATGCAAGATTTGAACCTGTAACCTGCAAGTTAGTAAACCACCACTTTAACCAACTAAGCTACTACATTTGTTTGATACTTTTATAAAATATAAGATATATATTAAGTACTAGTTTATTGTTTAAAAAATTTTTAAAATTAAAATGTCACATGCAGGACTCGAACCTGCAACCTTCAGATTAGTAGCAGAATGCTTTAACCAACTGAGCTAATAGATCTATTTAATATTTTTATAAAAATATAATGTATATAATGAGTACAAGAGAAAATGTGAATCAGAAAAATTGTAAAAATTATGACAAGTGCAATATGTAAGGAGTGATGGAAGGATGCACTAAATTAGTGGTATTAGCACCAATCTGATTAGTGGTGCACTAAAAAGAAAAAGAATTCTAATTAAATTTTTATGGTAAAACCACTAAGTATATTAAATTTTACCACTAATAATATTTTAAATTTTATTTCATCTATAAATAGAAACCATTTGAGAACACTTCAGCCATGAACTCATTTGCACCAAAACACCAAAATCTTAGTTTTTCCAATTTTCCCAAAACCATAAGCTTATTTTGCTAAAATTCCAAAATTTTCTAAATTCACCAAAAACCTATTTCATTTAACTTTGAGAGTAGAATCAACCTTCTTTCAACCTTCAAAAGTTTTCTCAAAGTCTTCCAAAAGAGTAGCCAAAAGAAATCAAGGTGAGGGAAGTTTCTAAATTATTTTAAGTTTTCAATTTAATTAAGTTTTCAATTTTCTAAAAATTCTAGAATAATCTTAAAATATTTGTGTTCTAAAATATATGAACTTATAATTATTATTGAAGTTTTAAAGTAATAAGACTTGGGGGATTTTTATAGTGAGAATTCATTTAATTCATGATGATCACATGATTGTTTATGAGATTCTGTGCACCACTGTGAAATCCCAACTGGTCGGTAAGTTTTACGATGATGATATCGTGTTATCTGAGATGGTACCACATTGCATATTTTTGGAGTTGAGGTTGGAGCATGCATCATATAGAAATTTCATTTAGTCATAATTCATTCTTTATTTATGTGAATATGATATGTATCATATTAATATTTTTATATGATATGTATTATTATTGATATTTTTATATGCTATGTATTGTTATTTAAATTTTGGAACTTACCCTTGCGTGTTTGTGTCTGTGGTTTGACACCTGTGATGATCCTAAATTTTATTTGGGGGAGCAGATTAACAGGATAATTCTATTTGGAGATGTGAAGGGAGGATAGCTAACATGAGGATTTTTGTGAATAATGTGTATTTTATAATTATCACAATATTACGTACTTATGTGACGTTTTGTAAATAACTTTTGATGTATGGTTACGATATGATCTATGTGATGTGTTTTATTTTGGTGACGTTTTTGTTAGCAAGGAAAATTATTTTAAGATTTTATTTAAAGAAATCTAAATGAAGGGAAACATTTTCAAATAATAATAATAAATGGATAAAAAGAAAAATATTTCAGCAATGTAAAATAGCGGGGTGTTACACTCAGGACCCTATCTGGCTGGTGCCACTCAGCAATCTGAAAACAAAGAAGTGACACAACAGCTCTCCAAATAGGCTGACCAGCACGACATATCTCAGGTATATACTGTAATACAACACCACTATATGGCTCCCAAATAAACTGCACAAATAGAAATTACAACTTTAAATATTTTAAAGCATATACAAAAAAATTTCATATAATTAAAATGTTTAAGTATATTACCTCTTCATTAGTAAGAAGATTTAATGTGTGTCTAATCACTGAGACATCATGATCAAAATGAATGTTTTCCATAACAGGTAACCACCTACACAATAAATACACATTAATCTTATTCAATTATTATAATTAACAACAAATTAAAAAAAAAACAAGTTGCTTCTAATGGACATACCTGTGAGCTATCGGTGAGTGTGGTAGTCTAGGTGCAATGACTCGTGGCACAGTGCAAGCAAACCTCTCCCAAGCCCATAATTGCACTAACACTATCATGCCACCAATGTTCACGTTCTCTACATTAGTTGCATTGCACAACTCTCTGTATAGAAATCCTAATAAAGCACTACCCTATGCATAGATAGTGATCTCCCCAAAATCAGCGAGGAACTGCAACCATTTGAGAGATACTCGTGATCCACTCCTATCAGGAAACATAATACCACGTGATAAATCGTAAAATCCATGCATGTGCGTATCTACGCAGTGCAACTGGATCGTCTAAAAATGGTGTAATGTTTCCTAAGTTCTCAGTTACCCAACTGAGCTTCACTGACGATCCCTTCACAACATCCGGTGTTGGTCTAATACCCAACACCGCCTCGCATATATCAGACCATCGGCCATGGGTGTCTACAATCAAAAGCCTGCCATCAATAGGTACACCCAATAACATAGCCACATCCTGCAGAGTAATAGTGCACTCTCCGCAGCGCATGTGAAATGTATGAGTCTCTGGTCTCCAGCGCTACACGAAGGCATTTAAGAGTCCCTGATGTACCTGCGTAACACAAAATTATAAACATATCAAATAATAAAGTAAATACGTAAGTAAACTACTAAAGAAAATTACTTAATAAACATAAAATAAAAAAATTATTAAGTACGTAAGTCAACTAGTAAATACTAATTAAATTTAAATAGGTAAATAAACTACTAAAGAAAAATAAATACGTATGTAACAATACACAAAATTGAAATAAATACTAACTTATATATACACATTTACACCTATAATAATTTGTAAAAATATTACCGTAACACACGTACTAACTACAATTAAATAAAACAAATTACCGTAACATTACAATTAAATAAAAAATTATTAACGTAAAATAATAATTTATTACTTGAATACATAATAATATTTTACTACTAAATAATAATTTATTACCGTAATCACTATTTAAATAATAACTTACTAATTTATTATTTGAATACATAATAATTTTTTATTACTAAATAATAATTTATTATCGTAATCATTATTTAAATAATAACTTACTAAATTAAAACACTAATAATATATTACACTAATCACTAATAATACTAACAATTAAAATAATAAAAATAATTATCTAACCACCTATTTTAAATATTACGGCTTATAATACTATCTTAAAATTCTAACCACCTAAAAATCTAACAAAAAAATATTATTGCCTATAATATTATCTAAAAATCTAACCACTTATTTTAAATATTATTGCCTATAATACTATCTTAAAATCTAACCACCTATTTTAAATATTATTGTCTAAAAAACTACCTTTAAATCTAACCACCTAGAATAATTCTAATTTCATCAATAAAAATTATTTATAATTTCGAAATTAAAAAATTAAAAATATTTGAAATACCTTCAAGTAGCTAATCTTACACACCCACAGAAAACCAGCTTCTTCAAGGAGGTCCACGATAGCATCTGGTATGGTGGGTCGTCCTAAATATAGTGGCGGTTTCCTTCGTAGTACTAACCGCCTACATTCTCCACTATTCCACACATGTTGGGAAATGTGAGCTTTCTGAAGCCACAACACATCTCCCTCAACTGGACCACACTCAATAACTAATCCATCGGAAGAAGACGAGGATGCCATGGTGAAAAAACAAGATTGACCAGAGCACTTGTAAAGGAGGAAGTAAAATTTCCACCTCCTTTTATAGTGGTCCCGGAAGTGGGGCGTGGGGGTAACGCAAAAGGTGGTCGCGGATTAATCCGCGACCAGGCTTGGTCGCTGGAAATGTCGCGACCAGGTGACGTCATCCATAAAAACTCGCCACTCTCCTCTCGACACATGGCGCCACGAGAGTTGGTCGCTGCAAACCCAGCGACTACGCCTCGTGGCAATACGACAGGACATTGTGACACGTGGTGTGGTCGCGAAAAATCCAGCAACTACGCCACGTGTCACATTTTTGCTGTGCCAAATCCAACGTGTCTGTATCGCCAACCATTTTTGGACACGTGTCGACACCAGGGTTGGTCGCTATTTTTCCAGCAACCAAGATCCGAGTCAGCCTTCCACATAGGCTTTTTTGCCACGTGGCGACCTCTCATGAAGTCGCGAGAATGACAGCGACCAGGTAATCACGCCACGTATCGCGACCGGCCCATTTTGATAATATATTTGCAACCGTACCCATTTTTGTATTTTTTTTTTCAAATTTTTCTATTACCGTCAAAAAGCCGCAATATGTGATATTAATCCCAAACATTCAATTATTAAAGAAAATATGTGATTTGTGAGCACATCTATCCAAACATGTAATGATAGTCTCCATCATACTAATTTGTCTTCAGCGAGACATGTGGTTCTCCTTCATCAACGTCTCTGTCACATTATCAATTCATTTGTTGTACTTGATCAACCTCTCTGTGTGTGACATTATCAATTCTTTCTATGTCAAAATTGTGGACATCACTCAGGAAAAATAGTTGTGCAATTTATTTGGAATTACAATAGTTAAATGTCACCGGTTTTTTTAGTTATTTAAAGTTTAGAAAATCAGTTTAATTTTTTATGTTTAAAAAGAGTTATATTCTAATCTTTAATTAATTTTTTATTAAAAGATATATTATTTTAAAAACGTACATAGTGAATATTAAAAGTTATCAAAATTTTAATTTAAAAATTAAAATATGATATTTCAAAAACATAGATAATTAAATTAATATTTTTTAAAATTACAAGAAAAAAAAACTTTAAACACTGCAAATGACGTCTAGGCGAGTAAACAATATAGTAAAAGAAAAATGGTGCATTAAGAAAATTTGATTTTCATAATTGTGGCAGCAATTAATTATCCGGGATAAGCCCTCGTAATTAATTAGCTTCAATCACTAGGTATTTGTTTCAAATTTTCAGATTTTATATAATTACACAAATATTTATACTAATACTCTTTATATATATATATATATATATATATATATCATTTCCTAAATTTAAAAATATTATACTAATACTCTTTATTTATCGAAAAAGTTATATTCATAAAGAATGGTAAAAAAATGAAGTGTATATATAATCAAACGGAACTTAAAAAAATATTCCTACAATTTTTAATCACAGAGGAGGAAATGTTAAAAAAATGTTTCTTATATTACTTCTTAAAAAGAAGACGTTACCATAGAAGAAGAATGCAGAACAGCTGGCGCATGTAAAATCGCCCCCAATAAAAAAAATATTTAGTAGAAATTATAATACTGTAAAATAAAAAAATTAATGAAACAGCAACAAGTTCCTACGGCAGCAATAGAGGCACCACCATCTTTTCACATAGCAATGTTTCCATGGTTTGCCATGGGACACTTGATCCCGTATCTTCGTTTCTCAAACAAGTTGGCAAAAAGAGGTCACAAAATCTCCTTTTTTGTCCCCAAAAGAACACAAACCAAGTTAGAAAAGTTCAACCTTTACCCTCATCTCATTACATTTTTTCCTATCAATGTTCCTCACGTTGATGGTCTTCCCCTTGGCGCTGAAACCACTTCTGATGTATCTTACTCTTTAGGTCCACTCATTATGACAGCTATGGATCTCACTGAGAAAGATATAGAACTTCTTCTCATTCAGTTAAAGCCACAAGTCGTTTTCTTTGACTTCACACACTGGTTACCACACATAACTCGCCGTTTGGGGATCAAATCCTTTCAATATTTGATTGTTAACCCAGCTACAATATCTTACACAACATCCCCACCAAGGATGCGTCACAATGGTGTCTTAACCGAAGTTGATCTTATGCAACCCCCAGCAGGGTGCCCTGTATCCATCAAGCTTCATGCACATGAAGCTAGGTTCTTTGCTTCTAAAAGGAACTTTGAGTTTGGTAGCGGTGTTCTTTTTTATAACCGTATTTATAGTGGTCTTTGCCTTTCAGATTCAATTGTATTCAAGGGTTGCAGAGAAATTGAAGGGCCTTACGTTGATTACCTCCAAGAGCAGTTTGGGAAGCCTGTTCTGCTTTCAGGACCTGTCATACCTGAGCCACCCAACACTGTTTTGGAGGAAAAATGGGATTCGTGGCTTGGAAGGTTCAATGATGGTTCAGTTATTTATTGTGCACTTGGGAGTGAATGGAAATTACCACATGATCAGTTTCAAGAATTGTTGTTGGGTCTTGAACTTACAGGTTTGCCTTTTTTGGCTGTTTTAAAGATTCCTATTGGGTTTGAGAGAATTGAAGATGCTTTTCCAGAAGGGTTCAAGGAAAGAGTTGAAGGGAGAGGGATAGTTCAAAGTGGTTGGATACAACAACAGTTGATATTGGAACATTCATCTGTGGGTTGTTTCATAACACATTGTGGTGCTGGTTCATTAACTGAGGCACTTGTGAATAAGTGTCAGATAGTGTTACTGCCTCAACCAGAAACTGATCAAATTGTTAATGCAAGGAATATGAGTAGAAACTTAAAGGTTGGTGTTGAAGTGGAGAAGGGTGAAGAAGATGGATTGTTCACAAAGGAGAGTGTATGCAAAGCTTTGAAAATTGTGATGGATGATGAGAATGACGTTGCCAAAGAAGTCAAGGCAAATCATGCAAAATTGAGAAACTTCTTGGTAAGCCAGGACATGGAGTCTGAATGTGTTGACACATTTTGTCAGAAGCTTCGAGGTCTACTAGCTTGATTTCCTTGTCTTTCAGAAACTATCCCATCTATATAATATACTCCAACATTATCTCCAACTGAATTATCCGTAAGTTGATTATTTATTTTTTCCTGGTACTGCTATCTACGTTAATGTTATTAACTTCTATTCCAATTGTACCGAGTAATGGAAAATTATGGTGCGGAGTGTTTGCGGTGGGTCGATACTGGTTGTATTAATTTGTTTGATATATGTTTGTTGATGTTTTTGTGGAGTATTTGTTGATGTTTGTTTGATATATGTAACAAATAGTTACATGTTTTTCTCTTGGAGTATTATTATTTGGCATCAACGGTACTGATCTTTAATTATTTTCAAATTAAATTAATTTTGACAAAATTACTTTCTAATCAAAATTACCTTAATTTAAAAATAACTAAAAATTAAATCTAGTACCATTGATGTTTTAACCTCTCATCATGCCGAATAGCAATACTCTTTATTGTTGTGATGTAGTATTTGATCATGAGAGTTAATTACAATGCATGATATAATTTGTCTTTCCAATAGAGTATCGCAATAACAAGAAGCAATTCTAATGAAGCTGATACTACTCTTATATATCATTTACGTACCTCTAAATATTATCTTTAAAATTAAATGTACGGAAGTGAGAGTGGTAGTTAGCATGTTAGCAGAAATTTTATTAAAGATATTTTATTTGTTAGATAATAGTTTTATTTAGTTAATAATATTAATTGATGATTGGTTAATGAGTGGGTTAGTGAGTTAAAGATGTTTTATTTGTTAGATAGTGGTTTTATTTAATCAATAATGTTAATTGATAGTTGGTTAATTAGTGGGTTAGTGAATTACTTTTTAAGTAGTGGAACAGTTTTTTATAATATTTATTTAATAGACTATTTCTTAACAGTGGATTCCTATTTTTCTTTCATCTCTGATAGCTCTGTTAACAGTGGTATCAATAGTGATTTCAAAAAGGTTAGACCACCATCCAGGAAGCTGAAGACCACATACAAGGCTAAAAAGCTTAACTTGTTTATGTAATGTGGTTTGATCAAGGAAATTTTGGAGTTGGTTCATTCTGATATTTGTGGACCAATAAGTCCAATTCCGAATGGAGGTAAAAGGTATTTTATTATCTTTATTGATAATTATTTCCAGAAGACTTGGGTTTATTTCTTGTAGGAAAAATCAGAAGCTTTTAATGTATTTAAAAGTTTCAAGGCTCGTGTGGAGAATGAGAAGAAGGAAAAGATCATTAAAACTCTCTGAACTAATCGAGGTGGTGAAAGAAGAGCAGATGTAAACCACTTC
Organism: Hylodesmum podocarpum; assembly: GCA_026586105.1. Classification (NCBI taxonomy): domain Eukaryota; kingdom Viridiplantae; phylum Streptophyta; class Magnoliopsida; order Fabales; family Fabaceae; genus Hylodesmum; species Hylodesmum podocarpum. The sequence goes on from JALJEV010001433.1 coordinate 7,780,190, forward strand.
AGAATTTTTGGGTGCATTTCCTATGCACATGTCCTGAAAGAAAAAAAGGAAGAAGCTTGATGACAGATGCGAGAAATGTGTCTTTCTTGGTGTTAGTGAATCATCTAAGGCATACAAGCTGTTCAATCCACTGACGAAGAAGATTGTGACCAGCAGAGATGTTGTTTTCGATGAAGAAAACATTTGGGATTGGAATGAGCAACAACCTAGTCAAGTCCTCTGTGATAATGAAGTTGAAAAAGCAACTCCAACTTTTGAAATTCCAACAAATACTACTCCAGCAATTGCTGAAGTTTTACCAATAATAGGAGAAAACACCAATGCAATGACTCACGTTTGAAAAAGGCCTACATGGATGTAAGATTATGTGGTAACCAGAGTTGATAAGGATGCAATTACTCATTTTTCATTGTTTGCAGATTGTGACTCGACAAACTTTGAAAGTACTGTCAAAGAAGCAAATTGGAAGAAGGCGATGAATGCTGAAATTGAAGCCATTGAAAGGAATGACACTTGGAAGCTGACTGATCTTCCAGAAGAGCACAAGACTATTGGTGTAAGGTGGATCTTCAAAACAAAACTCAAGAAAAATAGGGAGGTTGATAAGTGTAAAAGATAAAACACAAGAAAGAGGGTTGAATTGTGTTATTAAAAAAATATTTAATCCTTTCGTCTGTTGTTTTGAAATCAATCAGACAAAACTTTGTTCTTTAAAAGGTTGATTTTAGTTAATAGACAGTTTACTTGTTATCCTCGTTAGTCAACTAAAAGATAAAGAACACAGATATTTTTATACTTGGTTCGTTTATTTAAAATTATGTCCGTTACCCAACAACCACTGAGTTTTCACTACAAACCGTGAAAAGGTTACAAGTATTGTTTGAGCCTAGCCACTTCTAGCTAACAGATATTCTTTGACTACAGCCTTCTCAAGCTAAACAACTAGGTATTCTTTGAGACCCAGCCTCCCTAGGCTATTACAAAAAGGTATTATTTGAAACACAGCCTCCTCAGGCTAAAGCACTACACAAGTGTATTTTGAAAGAAAGTTTAGAAAAACTTTAAGGTTCATCTTCGCAGATAGGGTTTTACTATAAAGATCAGAGCTTTTAGAATCAAGAGCGAAAGATAATAATAGCTTAAGCAGCGTGTTCGCCAACTTGATCTTGAACTAGTGAAGTCCTTATATAGACAAGTCTTCAAAGATCTGTTAGAGACATGAAAAATGTCGTTGAGCTTTCCAAGCAAAAGTTTCCAAAAAAGGTGTCAGAGTGCAATCAATGATGTGATGCTTTGCACAACGGATTTGGTGGCGCTCAGAACCTTTTTTCTGACTTGTACATAGATGTCATAAAAAAGGATGTTACCTTTTCGTGTTGAAGAGGTTATCTCGAATCCCCATACTGATCTTAGAAACTTTGTGAGAGTAACAGCTGGATTTGAATTTGGTGCACTTTACTCCATCTGAACTTCACTTTTCTTGATAGACGATGAAACTTGTAATCTTCAGTCTTGAAATAACGTCTGAGAAAAACATCTTTGAACTTGGTTTGAAGACAATATCGTTTTAGCCTTATCGTCTTAGGGCATGAACTGAGCTTTTACTAAATGGACGAATGACTTCAACAGATTTGAACTTTGAGGGGTCATGTTTCGTCTGTCTTTGACTTACAATGCTTCATTATTAGGATATTGCCTGTCTTGTTATTATCAAAACTTGAGACGTTAATCATCTTGATCTAACAATAAGCACAAGGCAAGATTGGTGGCTAAGGGTTACAAGCAAGAGTATAGAGTTAACTATACAAAAGTGTTTGCTTCAGTTGTAAGGAATGACACAATCAGATTGGTTGTTGCATTGGCTGCGCAAAATCCTTGGTCTATTTTCCAGCTAGATGTTAAATCAGCATTCTTGTATGGAAACTTGGAGGAAGAGGTATACGTTGAACAACCCCCTGGTTATATTAAGATCGGTAATGAGCATAAAGTTTATAAATTGAAAAGGGTTCTTTATGGACTAAAACAAGCTCCAAGAACTTGATATAGTCGTATTGAGACTTATTTTTTGAAAACAGGTTTTCAAAAGTGTCCTTATGAGCACACACTCTTTATTAAAATTAGAGATGGTGGGTAAATGCTCATTGTTTGTTTATATGTTGACGATCTTATATTTCCTAGAAATGATAGTGCCATCTTTGATGATTTTAAGAAGTCTATGATGGATGAGTTTGAAATGTCTAATCTCGGTAAGATGCATTACTATCTTGGCCTTGAAGTTGATGTGAACCAAAAATCCTTCTATGTTATTTCGTGCAGATTTTTAAGCTACAATTAATTTGTTTTAATAAGTAATTTAATGTGTCTCTAATAGGGTTTTTATGACTCTATTATTGTATTATTTTTGTTTTATTACTTTCATAAAGATTTATAGGCTAAGTTCAATGTATTTGCATTTGTAGACTAAGTTCAATGTACCTGCATATGTAGGCTAAGTTCAATGTACTTGCATTTGTAGGCTAAGTTCAATGTGTCTGCATCTCATACAACCTATAAATGGTTACTTTTTGTATTTCGAGGGAGAGTCAATTTTGAATAAAAAAACGAGTTTTTCTCCGTTATGAGAGTTTTCTTTAGTTCTTGTGACAAGAACTAAATATGATCTTAATCAATCTCTTGATTGTGTGGCGATCTGACTCATATGATCTTATCAATCCTTTGATTGTGTGGCGATCAAACCCATGACTTACCACTCACCTTCTCATCGCTTTCCTGAGTGTGGCGTCAATATCCTTTCAAAAAAAAAAAACTGATAAAAAAATATGAATAATCAAGACGGTCCCCTTCCGCGAACGCGTCATTTGGTATCAGAGCTTCGACTCTTGATTTTCATATGACTAGAATAAGTGGTCATGAATGTGTGCGAAGATGCAATGGAAGAATGAACTAAGATTCGAGGACAAATCTCCTCGAAGAGAGAGAGTATGATGTGAACCGAAAATCCTTCTCTGTTATTTCGTGCAGATTTTTAGGCTACAATTAATTTGTTTTAATAAGTAATTTAATGTGTCTCTAATAGGGTTTTTATGACTCTATTATTTTATTATTTTCGTTTTATTATTTTCATAAAGATTTATAGGCTAAGTTCAATGTATTTGCATTTGTAGACTAAGTTCAATGTACCTGCATATGTAGGTTAAGTTCAATGTACCTGCATTTGTAGGCTAAGTTCAATGTATCTGCATCTCAAACAGCGTATAAATGGTTACTTTTTGTATTTCGATGGAGAGTCAATTTTGAATAAAAAAACGAGTTTTTCTCCGTTATGAGAGTTTTCTTTAGTTCTTGTGACAAGAACTAAATATGATCTTTATCAATCTCTTGATTGTGTGGCGATCTGAGTCATATGATCTTATCAATCTTTTGATTGTGTGGCGATCAAACCGATGACTTATCACTCACCTTTTCATCCCTTTCCTGAGTGTGGCGACAATATCCTTCCGAAAAAAAATTGATAAAAAAATATGAATAATCAAGACGATCCCCTTCTGCGAACGCGTCATTTGCTATCAGAGCTTCAACACTTGATTTTCATAGGACTGGAATAAGTGGTCATGAATGTGTGCGAAGATGCAATGGAAGAATGAACTATGATTCGAGGACGAATCTCCTCGAAGAGAGAGATTATGATGTGAACCGAAAATCCTTCTCTGTTATTTCATGCAGATTTTTAGGCTACAATTAATTTGTTTTAATAAGTAATTTAATGTTTCTCTAATAGGGTTTTTATGACTCTATTATTTTATTATTTTCGTTTTATTATTTTCATAAAGATTTATAGGCTAAGTTCAATGTATTTGCATTTGTAGACTAAGTTCAATGTACCTGCATATGTAGGTTAAGTTCAATGTACCTGCATTTGTAGGCTAAGTTCAATGTATCTGCATCTCATACAGCCTATAAATGGTTACTTTTTGTATTTTGAGGGAGAGTCAATTTTGAATAAAAAAACGAGTGTTTCTCCGTTATGAGAGTTTTCTTTAGTTCTTGTGACAAGAACTAAATATGATCTTTATCAATCTCTTGATTGTGTGGCGATCTGAGTCATATGATATTATCAATCTTTTGATTGTGTGGCGATCAAACCCATGACTTATCACTCACATTCTCATCCCTTTCCTGAGTGTGGCGTCAATATCCTTTCCAAAAAAACAAACTGATAAAAAAATATGAATAATCAAGACGGTCCCTCTTCCTCGAACGCGTCATTTGGTATCAGAGCTTCGACTCTTGATTTTCGTATGACTAGAATAAGTGGTCATGAATGTGTGCGAAGATGCAATGGAAGAATGAACAAAGATTCGAGGACAAATCTCCTCGAATAGAAGGAGTGTGATGTGAACCGAAAATCCTTCTCTGTTATTTCGTGCAGATTTTTAGGCTACAATTAATTTGTTTTAATAAGTAATTTAATGTGTCTCTAATAGGGTTTTTATGACTCTATTATTTTATTATTTTCGTTTTATTATTTTCATAAAGATTTATAGGCTAAGTTCAACGTATTTGCATTTGTAGACTAAGTTCAATGTACCTGCATATGTAGGCTAAGTTCAATGTACCTGCATTTGTAGGCTAAGTTCAATGTGTCTGCATCTCATACAACCTATAAATGGTTACTTTTTGTATTTTGAGGGAGAGTCAATTTTGAATAAAAAACCGAGTTTTTCTCCGTTATGAGAGTTTTCTTTAGTTCTTGTGACAAGAACTAAATATGATCTTTATCAATCTCTTGATTTTATGGCGATCTGAGTCATATGTTCTTATCAATCTTTTGATTGTGTGGCGATCAAACCAATGACTTATCACTCACCTTCTCATCCCTTTCCTGAGTGTGGCGTCAATATCCTTTCCAAAAAAAAAAAAAACTGATAAAAAAATATGAATAATCAAGACGGTCCCCTTCCTCAAACGCGTCATTTGGTATCAGAGCTTCGACTCTTGATTTTCATATGACTAGAATAAGTGGTCATGAATGTGTGCGAAGATGCAATGGAAGAATGAACTAAGATTCGAGGACAAATCTCCTCGAAGAGAGAGAGTATGATGTGAACCGAAAATCCTTCTCTGTTATTTCGTGCAGATTTTTAGGCTACAATTAATTTGTTTTAATAAGTAATTTAATGTTTCTCTAATAGGGTTTTTATGACTCTATTATTTTATTATTTTCGTTTTATTATTTTCATAAAGATTTATAGGCTAAGTTCAATGTATTTGCATTTGTAGACTAAGTTCAATGTACCTGCATATGTAGGTTAAGTTCAATGTACCTGCATTTGTAGGCTAAGTTCAATGTATCTGCATCTCAAACAGCGTATAAATGGTTACTTTTTGTATTTCGATGGAGAGTCAATTTTGAATAAAAAAACGAGTTTTTCTCCGTTATGAGAGTTTTCTTTAGTTCTTGTGACAAGAACTAAATATGATCTTTATCAATCTCTTGATTGTGTGGCGATCTGAGTCATATGATCTTAACAATCTTTTGATTGTGTGGCGATCAAACCGATGACTTATCACTCACCTTTTCATCCCTTTCCTGAGTGTGGCGACAATATCCTTCCGAAAAAAAATTGATAAAAAAATATGAATAATCAAGACGATCCCCTTCTGCGAACGCGTCATTTGATATCAGAGCTTCAACACTTGATTTTCATAGGACTGGAATAAGTGGTCATGAATGTGTGCGAAGATGCAATTGAAGAATGAACTATGATTCGAGGACGAATCTCCTCGAAGAGAGAGATTATGATGTGAACCGAAAATCCTTCTCTGTTATTTCGTGCAGATTTTTTGGTTACAATTAATTTGTTTTAATAAGTAATTTAATGTGTCCCTAATAGGGTTCTTATGACTCTATTATTTTATTATTTTCGTTTTATTATTTTCATAAAGATTTATAGGCTAAGTTCAACGTATTTGCATTTGTAGATTAAGTTTAATGTACCTGCATATGTAGGCTAAGTTCAATATACTTGCATTTGTAGGCTAAGTTCAATGTGTTTGCATCTCATACAACCTATAAATGGTTACTTTTTGTATTTCGAGGGAGAGTCAATTTTGAATAAAAAAACGAGTTTTTCTCCGTTATGAGAGTTTTCTTTAGTTCTTATGACAAGAACTAAATATGATCTTTATCAATCTCTTGATTGTGTGGCGATCTGACTCATATGATCTTATCAATCTTTTGATTGTGTGGCGATCAAACCCATGACTTACCACTCACCTTCTCATTCCTTTCCTGAGTGTGGTGTCAATATCCTTTCCAAAAAAAAAAACTGATAAATAAATATGAATAATCAAGACGGTCCCTTTCCGCGAACGCGTCATTTGGTATCAGAGCTTCGACTCTTGATTTTCATATGACTAGAATAAGTGGTCATGAATGTGTGCGAAGATGCAATGGAAGAATGAACTATGATTCGAGGACAAATCTCCTCGAAGAGAGAGAGTATGATGTGAACCGAAAATCCTTCTCTGTTATTTCATGCAGATTTTTAGGCTACAATTAATTTGTTTTAATAAGTAATTTAATGTGTCTCTAATAGGGTTTTTATGACTCTATTATTTTATTATTTTCGTTTTATTATTTTCATAAAGATTTATAGGCTAAGTTCAATGTATTTGCATTTGTGGACTAAGTTCAATGTACCTGCATATGTAGGTTAAGTTCAATGTACCTGCATATGTAGGTTAAGTTCAATGTACCTGCATCTCATACAGCCTATAAATGGTTACTTTTTTTATTTCGAGGGAGAGTCAATTTTGAATAAAAAAACGAGTTTTTCTCCGTTATGAGAGTTTTCTTTAGTTCTTGTGACAAGAACTAAATATGATCTTTATAATTCTCTTGATTGTGTGGCGATCTGAGTCATATGATCTTATCAATCTTTTGATTGTGTGGCAATCAAACCGATGACTTATCACTCACCTTCTCATCCCTTTCCTGAGTGTGACGACAATATCCTTCCCAAAAAAAAAAATTGATAAAAAAATATGAATAATCAAGACGATCCCCTTCCGCGAACGCGTCATTTGATATCAGAGCTTCAACACTTGATTTTCATAGGACTGGAATAAGTGGTCATGAATGTGTGCGAAAATGCAATGGAAGAATGAACTATGATTCGAGGACGAATCTCCTCGAAGAGAGAGATTATGATGTGAACCGAAAATGCTTCTCTATTATTTCATGCAGATTTTTAGGCTACAATTAATTTGTTTTAATAAGTAATTTAATGTATCTCTAATAAGGTTTTTATGACTCTATTATTTTATTATTTTCGTTTTATTATTTTCATAAAGATTTATAGGCTAAGTTCAACGTATTTGCATTTGTCGACTAAGTTCAATGTACCTGCATATGTAGGCTAAGTTCAATGTACCTGCATTTGTAGGCTATGTTCAATGTATCTGCATCTCATACAACCTATAAATGGTTACTTTTTGTATTTTGAGGGAGAGTCAATTTTGAATAAAAAACCGAGTTTTTCTCCGTTATGAGAGTTTTCTTTAGTTCTTGTGACAAGAACTAAATATGATCTTTATCAATCTCTTGATTTTATGGCGATCTGAGTCATATGTTCTTATCAATCTTTTGATTGTGTGGCGATCAAACCAATGACTTATCACTCACCTTCTCATCCCTTTCCTGAGTGTAGCGTCAATATCCTTTCCAAAAAAAAAAAAAACTGATAAAAAAATATGAATAATCAAGACGGTCCCCTTCCTCGAACGCGTCATTTGGTATCAGAGCTTCGACTCTTGATTTTCATATGACTAGAATAAGTGGTCATGAATGTGTGCGAAGATGCAATGGAAGAATGACCTAAGATTCGAGGACAAATCTCCTCGAAGAGAGAGAGAGTATGATGTGAACCGAAAATCCTTCTCTGTTATTTCGTGCAGATTTTTAGGCTACAATTAATTTGTTTTAATAAGTAATTTAATGTGTCTCTAATAGGGTTTTTATGACTCTATTATTTTATTATTTTCGTTTTATTATTTTCATAAAGATTTATAGGCTAAGTTCAATGTATTTGCATTTGTAGACTAAGTTCAATGTACTTGCATATGTAGGTTAAATTCAATGTACCTGCATTTGTAGGCTAAGTTCAATGTATCTGCATCTCATACAGCCTATAAATGGTTACTTTTTGTATTTTGAGGGAGAGTCAATTTTGAATAAAAAAACGAGTTTTTCTCCGTTATGAGAGTTTTCTTTAGTTCTTGTGACAAGAACTAAATATGATCTTTATCAATCTCTTGATTGTGTGGCGATTTGAGTCATATGATATTATCAATCTTTTGATTGTGTGGCGATCAAACCCACGACTTATCACTCACATTCTCATCCCTTTCCTGAGTGTGGCGTCAATATCCTTTCCAAAAAAACAAACTGATAAAAAAATATGAATAATCAAGACGGTCCCTCTTCCTCGAACGCGTCATTTGGTATCAGAGCTTCGACTCTTGATTTTCGTATGAGTAGAATAAGTGGTCATGAATGTGTGCGAAGATGCAATGGAAGAATGAACAAAGATTCGAGGACAAATCTCCTCGAAGAGAAGGAGTGTGATGTGAACCGAAAATCCTTCTCTGTTATTTCGTGCAGATTTTTAGGCTACAATTAATTTGTTTTTATAAGTAATTTAATGTGTCTCTAATAGGGGTTTTATGACTATATTATTTTATTATTTTCGTTTTATTATTTTCATAAAGATTTATAGGCTAAGTTCAATGTATTTGCATTTGTAGACTAAGTTCAATGTACCTGCATATGTAGACTAAGTTCAATGTACCTGCATTTGTTTCGTGCAAATTTTTAAGCTACAATTAATTTGTTCTAATAAGTAATTTAATGTGTCTCTAATAGGGTTTTTATGACTCTATTATTTTATTATTTTCATTTTATTATTTTCATAAAGATTTATAGGCTAAGTTCAACGTATTTGCATTTGTAGACTAAGTTCAATGTACCTGCATATATAGGTTAAGTTCAATGTACCTGCATTTGTAGGCTAAGTTCAATGTATCTGCATCTCATACAACCTATAAATGGTTACTTTTTGTATTTCGAGGGAGAGTCAATTTTGAATAAAAAACTGAATTTTTCTCCGTTGTGAGAGCTTTCTTTAGTTCTTGTGACAAGAACTAAATATGATCTTTATCAATCTCTTGATTTTGTGGCGATCTGAGTCATATGATCTTATCAATCTTTTGATTGTGTAGCGATCAAACCCATGACTTATCACTCACCTTCTCATCCCTTTCCTGAGGGTGGCGTCAATATCCTTCCAAATAAAAAATACTGATAAAAAATATAAATAATCAAGACGATCCCCTTCCGCGAACGCGTCATTTGGTATCAGAGCTTCGACTCTTGATTTTCATATGACTGGAATAAGTGGTCATGAATGTGTGCGAAGATGCAATGGAAGAATGAACTAAGATTCGAGGACAAATCTCCTCGAAGAGAGAGAGTATGATGTGAACCGAAAATCCTTCACTGTTATTTCGTGCAAATTTTTAGGCTACAATTAATTTGTTTTAATAAGTAATTTAATGTGTCTCTAATAGGGTTTTTATGACTATATTATTTTATTATTTTCGTTTTATTATTTTCATAAAGATTTATAGGCTAAGTTCAATGTATTTGCATTTGTAGACTAAGTTCAATGTACCTGCATATGTAGGCTAAGTTCAATGTACTTGCATTTGTTTCGTGCAAATTTTTAAGCTACAATTAATTTGTTTTAATAAGTAATTTAATGTGTCTCTAATAGGGTTTTTATGACTCTATTATTTTATTATTTTCGTTTTATTATTTTCATAAAGATTTATAGGCTAAGTTCAATGTATTTGCATTTCTAGACTAAGTTCAATGTACCTGCATATGTAGGCTAAGTTCAATGTTCCTGCATTTGTTTCGTGCAAATTTTTAAGCTACAATTAATTTGTTTTAATAAGTAATTTAATGTGTCTCTAATAGGGTTTTTATGGCTCTATTATTTTATTATTTTTGTTTTATTATTTTCATAAAGATTTATAGGGTAAGTTCAATGTATTTGCATTTGTAGACTAAGTTCAATGTACCTGCATATGTAGGCTAAGTTCAATGTACCTGCATTTGTTGGCTAAGTTCAATGTATCTGCATCTCATACAGCCTATAAATGGTTACTTTTTGTATTTCGAGGGAGAGTCAAATTTGAATAAAAAAAACAAGTTTTTCTCCGTTTTGAGAGTTTTCTTTAGTTCTTGTGACAAGAACTAAATATGATCTTTATCAATCTCTTGATTGTGTGGCGATCTGAGTCATATGATCTTGTCAATCTTTTAATTGTGTGGCGATTAAACCCATGACTTATCACTCACCTTCTCATCCCTTTCCTGAGTGTGGAGTCAATATCCTTTCCAAAAAACAAAACTGATAAAAAAATATGAATAATCATGACGGTCCCCTTCCGCGAACGCATCATTTGGTATCAGAGCTTCGACTCTTGATTTTCATATCACTAGAATAAGTGGTCATGAATGTGTGCGAAGATGCAATGGAAGAATGAACTAAGATTCGAGGACGAATCTCCTCGAAGAGAGAGAGAGTATGATGTGAACCGGAAATCCTTCTCTGTTATTTCGTGCAGATTTTTAGGCTACAATTAATTTGTTTTAATAAGTAATTTAATGTGTCTCTAATAGGGTTTTTATGACTCTATGATTTTATTATTTTCGTTTTATTATTTTCATAAAGATTTATAGGCTAAGTTCAATGTATTTGCATTTGTAGACTAAGTTCAATGTACCTGCATATGTAGGCTAAGTTCAATGTACTTGCATTTGTAGGCTAAGTTTAATGTATCTGCATCTCATATAGCCTATAAATGGTTACTTTTTGTATTTCGAGGGAGAGTCAATTTTTAATAAAAAAACGAGTTTTTCTCCGTTGCGAGAGTTATCTTTAGTTCTTGTGACAAGAACTAAATATGATCTTTATCAATCTCTTGATTGTGTGGCGATCTGAGTCATATGATCTTATCAATCTTTTGATTGTGTGGCGATGAAACCCATGACTTATCACTCACCTTCTCATCCCTTTCCTGAGTGTGGCGTCAATATCCTTCCCAAAAAAAAAATTGATAAAAAAATGTGAATAATCAAGACGGTCCCTTTCCGCGAACGCGTCATTTGGTATCAGAGCTTCGACTCTTGATTTTCATATGACTGGAATAAGTGGTCACGAATGTGTGCGAAGATGCAATGGAAGAATGAACTAAGATTCGAGGACGAATCTCCTCGAAGAGAGAGAGTATGATGTGAATCGAAAATCTTTCTCTGTTATTTCGTGCAAATTTTTAGGCTACAATTAATTTGTTTTAATAAGTAATTTAATGTGTCGCTAATAGGGTTTTTATGACTCTATTATTTTATTATTTTCGTTTTATTATTTTCATAAAGATTTATAGGCTAAGTTCAATATATCTGCATTTATAGACTAAGTTCAATGTACCTGCATATGTAGGCTAAGTTCAATGTACCTGCATTTGTAGGTTAAGTTCAATGTATCTGCATCTCATACAGCCTATAAATGGTTACTTTTTGTATTTCGAGGGAGAGTCAATTTTAAATAAAAAACGAGTTTTTCTCCGTTATGAGAGTTTTCTTTAGTTCTTGTGACAAGAACTAAATATGATCTTTATCAATCTCTTGATTGTGTGGCATTCTGAGTCATATGATCTTATCAATCTTTTGATTGTGTGGCGATCAAACCCATGACTTATCACTCACCTTCTCATCCCTTTCTTGAGTGTGGTGTCAATATCCTTCTCCCAAAAAAAAACTGATAAAAAAATATGAATAATCAAGACGGTCCCCTTCCGCGAACGCGTCAGAAGTAGTGCAATCTAATGATGGGATTTTTGTTTCCCAAAAGAAGTATGTACATGAGTTATTGGATAGGTTCAAGATGCAGAATTGCAATCATGCAAAGACTCCATCTGCGTTTGGGTTGAAACTATACAAAGATGAAAAAGGTAGACAACACACTTTACAAGAAAATTATTGGGTGTTTGATGTATCTAACTGCTTTAAGATCGGATATTATGTATTCAGTGAGTCTCATAAGTAGGTATTTGGAGAATCCAACTGAAATGCATCTGCTGGCTGCTAAGAGAATCCTTCGTTATTTGCAAGGAACCAAAGATTTTGGGTTATTCCATAATAGGGGTGAAAAATTTAATTTGATTTGCTTTATCGATAGTGACTCTGGACGAGATCAAGATGACAGAAGGAGTACTTCAAGTTATGTTTTTATGCTAGATACAAGAGTTGTTTCATGGTCTTCTAAGAAGTAACTCGTTGTCACTTTATCAAGCACAAAAGCTGAATTTATTACTGCTACAACTTGTTTTGGCTGAGGAGAATTCTTGAAGAGTGGCAGTTTAAGCAAGCAGGAACCACTACAGTTTATTGTGACAACAATTCTGCCATCAAGTTGTCAAAGAACTCATGTTGCATAGAAGGAGCAAACACATTGATGTGAAACGGTATTTTCTAAGAGATCTCTGCAGTGATAGAGTAATTCAGCTAAAATACTGTCCTAGTGAAGATAATCTTGGAGATATTTTTACTAAATCTCTTAGGTTGCTTCCCTTCCAAAAATATTTTAAGAAATTTGATGGGTATTTTTGTTATGCAGTTGAATGCAAACTGAAGCTTGGAAGTTGTTAGTTTAAGGGAGAGAATGTTAGTAGTAATTTCATTAAAAATGTTTTATTTGTTAGATAGTGGTTTCATTTAGTCAATAATATTAATTGATGGTTGGTTAATTAATAAGTTAGTGATGGTTAATTAATTAGTGGGTTAATGAGTTACTTATTAAGTAGTGAAATAATATTTTTCTATTTCTTACCAATTTAATACAAAGTGAATTTCTATTTTTATGTCATATATGAGAACTCTGTTAACAGTGGTATCAACAATGGAAGATATAAGATTCTAAAAAAAATTATCTCTAACAAAATGGTGTTGAATCTTATCTAACAAAATGGGTGTTGAATCTTACCAAATAATATTAACCAAATTATAGACGGTATAACTCGTGAGCCTACCTGTACACTTATTAGCTTCTAGATAAATATGTGAAATTCTAAATGGCATCCTCGTGTTAAGTCTAACACTGATATTATGAAAGAATTCACTGCCAACAAAACAGTCATATTCAAACCACAAATTATATGGCAAATTATCTTATGTAAGAAGAGAATAATATTGATGTGGTAGTTGTAATCCAATGAAATGAGTGTTGTTGTGGAGGCTGAAACGGTAAATGATGAAGGCAATATTTTAAGGTGCATTATTTTGCTGTCTTTAAAGTTTAATGTAGTTTTTCATGATAGTCTCATAGTGTATGTAATAAGAACTTCTCTCTAGATAAAGAGAAACAAAATTACTCACAGAGAAACAAAATTACTCACAGGAACTTAGCCTAAAAATATAATAGAAGATGAAAAAAAAAGTAGAAAGAAGAATGTTTTAATGTATTAAATAATTGAGGAGAGAATTTTATATATAAATTAAAAAAAACAACACTATAAAAATTTTAGACTACTTAATATTTTATAATATTATCAAAACATAACCATTATTATTTTTAATTTTTAATTTTTGAGATATTCAGAATTTACACTAATACGTAAAATTCTTAATGACATCCTTTTGATAAGTCAGATAGTATAACTTTCTCAAGCATTCACTGCCAACAAAATAGTCATATTCAAGCACAGGTTATATAGCAAACTATCCAATGTAACAATAGAATAAAGTTGATCAGATAGTTGTGATACAATGAAGTAAGTGTTGTTGGCGGAGGCTAAAACCGCAATTCGCAGCGGCAGTAGCATTCTGTTGTTGATACAAGGTTGTTTCGCATAAGCTTGAAATGGTTGGTAAATATTCAATTCTTAGTAATTTCTTTAAGGATCTTTGAGAATGATGTGTTTAGGTTAAGAAAAAAAAAAGAAAAATATAAAATGAAAATAGATGAAAAAGGAGAAACACATCATGATTAAGATCAATAAATTAATGAAAATCGCTATAAAGGAAGAATCATTTAATAAAATTTGAGATTCAATCAAGAAATCTTAAGAGAGTAAAATCTCAATAGAAGAAATATAATTTCAATATATACCAAATCTCTTATTAGTGTTCAGCACGTATAAGTAAGTTAAATAAAAGTGACTGAGCAAGCATGAACAATCAAGGGTTATAATTTTTGTAACAAACCATTGATATTTTTAATTAAGAGAAAAGAGACTGGGGAGAAAAATTATGAATAATAATATAATTAAGTTTGCATACCCAGTAGAACCCTGCCTCATGCAAATACTCAGCAATGGCCTCAGGAAACATATGTTGTCCTTGATACATAGAGGTGGCACGTTTGAGCTTCAACTTTCTGTTGTCTCCCGTATTCCATATATGCTCAGAGATAGAGATATGATAAGGTTGCATTCATAGAACGTCACTCTCGATGGGACCTGACTCTATCTTAATCTCAGTGGCAGGTGATGAAGAAGTCATCATACACCTGTTACGTACATTGATAACTCACAAAAGTGAGTTATTTTTATACTCTTTTATATCATAAGTTGTCCTCTTTATACTTTTAATCCACCTAAAATAACTCTAAATTGATCTTAATTCATAATAATTTGTGTTAGAGCTTGTTGATAGGGTGTTAAGTGTTTTAGGGTGAAAAATAGCCAAAAATAGGCGAAAAACATGTCCAGAAAGGCATCTATCATGAGTTAGAACACAACTCGCGCGAACTGAAGCCCCAATAAAGAAGAAAAGCTCTCTGGAACCTCATCTCGCGATCATCTCTTCACATCTCACGCGAGAACCCCTTTCTTCAAGAGCAAGTTAATTCTCTAGCACCTCATCTTGCATTCATATCGCGCCAAACTATTCCATCTCGCGCAAAGTAACTTGGATTGCAACACACGTTTCCTCTCTGGAACATGAACTCACGTGAGTTGCTTAATATCTCGGGCGAGTTGGACTCACAGCAGGCCCAAATCCAAAGTTTTAAAAGCTATAAATATACATTATTTCACATTCAGCAGGGGTTCGCTCAGTCTGGAATTGGAGTTTTAGACCTAATTCTCAGTCTCGCGACACTTAACCTAGACAGCGGCTGCACTAGGTCCATTCCAGTTCATAGACGACGACGAAATTCAACCACGAGGAAGAAGAGAAGGAGATTCTAGACTTCACTATGTATTCTCTTTCAATTTTTACTTGTGTTATTTTCTTTCCCATCATGAACTAACTCTCCTTTGATTGAGAGAACGATGTAACCCTAATTATCCCCTTTATATGATTTTCGATGTTATTCAGTACATGTTTGGGTGTTTGTTCTTCGTTCTTATTGCTATTTATTAATTGACGACTAATAAATTGATAAGTTAACCTAGGGTCACTCTAACAAAGTACACCTAGTAGTAATAAAGAATTAAACCATTACTATGCTAGGATCCTAGATATGATAGTAGGTAGTAATGCAGACTGCACCTAAGTTTGTCCTTGGATTCATAAAAATAATTCCCTAATTAACTTGGTATTAACTTAAAAGATTAATTAATCAAGTTAACCTAGGCGGTGTGAGTGATCCTGAGAGGGACGGTCACGAGGATAGGAATCCGATCCGACCATGATTATACATAAATAACATAAGAGAAAAAGTATAAGGGGAGATTAGTGGTGAAATCGGGATCCCAATCGCTCCTTTTTCTTGATCTTAATTCTTGCTCTTTGCTCTTTACTTTATGATTTAAATCAAGAACTCATCCTCATGCTCTTTTGGGAAATTAATAAAACAAATAAAAGTATAACTTCTGAATTGCTTGTCCTCGTGGGTACGACAATTCTGATCTATAAATACTATTATTTGACAACTGTAGTATACTTATCATAGCAAGTGTAGCGGTGTACTAATTGCACGCATCATACATAAAATAAATATTAAATATTAAAAGGTACTTAAAATAAATTAAATGTCAATCATAATGTTTAAAAATTAAATTAATTTAACTATTAGTATCACGTAAAAAAAATATTTAAATTACATCATAAATATTACGTAAACATAAAATAACGTAAAAATAATGAATTAATTATAACTATTGCTTAAAAAAATAATTAACTATTACTATTAAATAATAAACATTACATCAAATTTGACTAACTAACTAGTTTTTCTAACTACTTATTATTTTTCTAACCACCTATAATTTTTCTAACATATAATAATATTCACTAATTACATACTAAATCCGCTAAACTAACCCTATACTATTGAAATTATGACAATATTATAATTTAAACCAAGTTATGTTTTAAAAACTGCACCTCTTAGATTAACCTATGTATATCAAGTAGGGATCAAATTGTTTAAGTGGGGCGGAGACCAAACTATGTAAGTGGAGATTGATTTTCAAAAAAAAAAAAAAAATTGACTTGCGAATGGGGACCAGAGAGAGAAATCAGAGGCAGTGAATAAAGAGTGGAGTGAAATAGGTGGAGTAAAAGTGAAATGAGAAAGACGGGTAGTCAAAAATTAAATCGGTTACACCTAAGACCCAGGCTAACCGATTCCAACGCAGGCAGAATCAAGGAGGGACTTGACATGTGTTACAAACCCATCCATTTTCACTTATGTCTTAAACATAACCTATTCTAGTTAGGCCTACAGGTTAGATATAACCTAAATCGTACTAGACCCCGCCCAACAACTAGACGTAATGACCCATAACTATAATATTTTTTTCAAACGGGGCAGTTTGAAAAAGCCCATTTAGTTTCATCTGCCGAATTACTAATTAGGATAGAAAGTTTTCTTCTAAAATTGCAATTGAAATTCACAATTTCCCATATCTGATTTAGAGGTAGTATCATAAAATAATAATACTTCAAACATAAAATTTTCAAACTCTCTTAGTTTTGATTAGATTATCCTGGATCTTGTTACTTAGATTATAAATCAATTTCTCTATAAGAGTTCTACCATCAAATGAAACTTGATATTTGAATAAAGAACTTAAAACAAATTATTGATATCATACTGAACTTGTATTTGTTAACATAATATTACGTGCAACTGTGATTTGACTCTTAAATTTTGTTAGAAAGAAGAAAATAAATAGGAGGAATCTAAAGTGGACTAAAACTCCCTTGACATGTATAAATAAATACGCTGAATAAAAATATAAAATAACTCATGAACAGCACGAATTTCCATCGTTGGCAGCTTCATTGTTGATAAGGTTATAAAATAGAAAAAGAAGTTCTGCATGTTGAGCAAATGTCAAACTTCAATATTATAAAAATCAATTGTTGAATGGTTGGAACAAAATAAAATAAAAAATGTTCTGCAAGTAAGAAACTCAAAATTCAACTGTATTCGTAACGAAAAAGCTAATAATTATTTTGTGAAAATTGTATGTTGATAAATCATCTAAATAATTTTTTATTTTAATTTTTTCAAAATTTTTCATTTTTTAGTCTTTAGAAAATTCGTAGTTACTATTTTTACTCTTTTCGATTAAATTTTTGTTATTAAGTAATTATATAAATATCATTTCATAACAACTAAATTATTTAGATGACAATGAATGCACACTAGTAGAAAAATAACATTTTAAGACGCGCACACTACTACGGTTCATTTGTAACCGTCGTAGTGTGTTTTTTTTTTTTAAAAAAAAAATTACAGACTACGACGGTTCTAATTAGAACCGTCGTAGTCTGTAAAACAGTGTTACAGACTACGACGATTCTAATTTGAACTGTCGTAATCTGTAATTTTTTTTTTTTAAAAAAAAAAATTACAGACTATGACGGTTCAAATTAGAATCGTCGTAAATCGTAAAACAGTGTTACAGACTACGACGGTTCTAATTTGAACCGTCGTAGTCTGTAATTTTTTATTTTTTTTTTAAAAAAAAATTATAGACTACGACGGTTCAAATTAGAACCGTCGTAGTCTGTAATATAAACATGTCTTCTTCGGGTAAACCCTCATTTTCCCATCTGTGCGCTCCTTCATTTCAATTCTCTACGAAACCCATCTTCTCCCCATTTCTCTGCGAAACACCACCTCAACTACACTTCCCCCATTCTTATATTTCTTGTGCTCCAACCCAACCACTCTGGCGGAATCCGCTGAATATACTGGAACCCGGCGACTATGCTGGAAACGTGAGCGGTGAACGGTGAACGGTGGAGCCTTGCGATTCTGGAGATTTTCAACTCTATTTTTCAACCGTAAGTTTTAATTTTTTGTTCACTTTTAGTCTAATGGTCACGGATCTCTCAGATCTGGGCTTCTTTTTTTTTTTATTTCTTCGGATTGAATAGATCTCAGATCTGGGATAAATTTTTTTTTTTGTACTTTGGTTTCTTTGCAATGTTTGGATTCATCATCTCCGCGTTTTATTTGTTTCCAAAGGGATGCGCGACGGAGGTGTGGGTGGTGGCAGAGATGGACTCGCGGCGGGGTTTTAACTAGCAGACCACGACGGTTTTAAACCGTCGTAGTCTGTTAATTTTTTTTATTTTAGATATATCAGACTACGACGGTTTCATTAGAATCGTCGTAGTCTGTAAAAAACAGACTACGACTCCGGATGCAACGACGGTTCGAGAACCGTCGTAGTCTGTTAAATTGAATCGTCGTAGTCTGTTAAATCTACACTAGTGGCACCATCTTTGCACAACTAAATCATTTCATGTAATTCTCCATGATCAACCTCTCCGTGATATTATCAATTCATTTGTTCTCCTTGATCAACTCTTCTGTGTGACATTATCAATTCTTTCTACATCAAAATTATGGATATCACTCCGGAAAAATAATTGTGCAATTTATTTGGAATTAAAATAGTTAAATGTAACCGGTTTTTTAAGTTATTTAAATTTAAAAACATCAGTTTAATTTTTTATATTTTAAAAGACTTATATTCTAGTCTTTTAACTATTTTTTTGTTAAAAAAATATATTATTTTAATAACACATTTATATTCTAGTCTTTAATTAATTTTTTATTAAATATATTATTTTAAAAACGTACATAGTGAAGATTAAAAGTTATCAAATAAAAAATTAAAATATGATAGTTCAAAAACATAAATAATTAAATTAATATTTTTAAAAATTACAAGGAAAAAAACCTAAAACACTGCAAATGACATCTAGGCCAGTAAACAATATAGTAAAGAAAAATGATGCATTAAGAAATTTTGATTTTCATAATTGTGGCAGCAATCAATTATCATAGAAAAGTAAATTAGACAAGACAAGGAGAAAGTTACAAGAAGCTCTTGGCTTTTTGACGGAATTAGAAAAATTTACAAAAGAAAATACGAAAATGGGTGCGGTTGTAAATATATTACTAAAATGGGCTGGTCGCGGTACGTGGTGCGACTACCAGGTCGCTGTCATTTCTGTGACTCCATGAGAGGTCGCCATGTGGCAAAAAAAGCCTACGTGGAAGGCTGACTCGGACCCTGGTCGTTGGAAAAATAGCGACCAACTCTGGTGTCGACATGTGTCTAAAAATTGGTTGGCGTGACAGACACGCTGGATTTGGCACAGTAAAAATGTGACACGTCGCTACCACATCATGTGTCACACTATGGTCGCGGAAATTCCAGCGACCACGCCACGTGTCACGTTGTGATTGATTGCGATTGTGGTCGTTGAGAAATCAGCGACCAAATTCTGTGTATTCTTCCGCAACCCTATATGCGACCAACAAACACTATATATACTCTCTCCCCCTCAATAATCTTCACACCAGTTCTACACACCGGTTCTACACATAGGTACTGTTTATTTCGTTTCATTTTATATATAAATAACTATATACAATTTTAATTTATTTATTTTATTTTGTGTAGATAAGTCCAAATTGAATGGCGCCTACAGTAGTTGTTGTATATGTTAAGGGAAGAGTCACAGAAACCGAGGAAGGAGTAAAATTTGAAGGATCTAGGAGGATTATAAAAATAGAAAGAAATATTAGTTTTATTGAGTTAAAAAAAACATTACGTCTAAAATTAAAATTACAAGATAATGAAGTAATATGATGCATTACTACTAGATATTTTGTAAATAATAAATATGCATTATTTGAATTAGTTGATGATAGTGATGTCAATCTTATGATAACAAATTTTGAACAACCGGGGTTAGGTCATATAGAATTATGTGTTGAAATAGTTATTGTAGGTAGTGCGTCGTCGTATAATGAAGGTGGTGTATTTGAGTCAAATGTTTGTAGGGTGTACGATGAAGGTGGTTTGAGAATAAATTCAAGTGAAGAAGATGAAACTTATATCATCTCAGATTCATTTGTGGATTCGTCTTCTGATAGTGAAGATTTTGAAGGTCATTTACCTGAATCAGATGATGATGAAGTAAATGCTGATATTAACAGTTTAGGTATGAACGTCCAACCAATTGCATTACCTAATTCAGTAACAGGTGAGGTTCTTTGTCAATGTGTTAAAATTATGTATTGTAAAAGAATGTATTTAACTATATAGTGATGACATTGCAGGCGATAGCCAACAACCGTTTTGGCACAATACACCCCATTATACTTAAATAAATTGGGATCACCCTGATGAAGAAGATTTATTTGGTGTAAGTGGTCGTACAAGTTGGGTAGAAGGTCAAGAATTATTTGTGGGTTTGGAATTTGAAGATAAAAAAATTGTTCAAAAGACCCTAAAACTGTACATGATGAATGTACATCAAATTTTGAAAGTCGTTAAGTCTAAACCACATAGATATGTCGTTAGATGTCATGATGTTGGATGTCCTTTCTATATGTGAGTCAGTTTATCAAAACGGACACAGAGATGGAAAGACGTACAATGGAGAGGACCACATAGTTGTTTAAATGCTAGTTTGAGTCAAGACCACGTAAATCTTGATTCTGATTTGATTAGCACATGCATACCAGGTAAATATTAGAGTTGTAGTTGAATGATTGTTTTATCTCTTATTTTTATCGTAATTGATTTTTTTTTTACAGGCATGATCAGGGAAGATCCATCAATTAAAGTTGCACTTGTTCAAGAGAGAGTGTCTAGCATTTTCAATTGTAAAATTTTGTACAGGAATGCATGGTTAGGAAAGCAAAAAGCAATGACTATGATATATAGGGATTGGGCTGAGTCATATGCAGAATTTCCTGTCTGGCTTGAATACATGAGAAGACACTCTCCAGGTTCATATTATGAAATTTGTGATGATGATTTTTTTGTTGGTAACACTCTTAGTAATGAATTTAGACAATTTGAGCGTGTGTTTTGGATGTACAAGCAATGTGTCGATGCATTTAAATTTTGTAATCCTATTATACAAGTGGATGGTACTCACCTGTATGGGAGATATAGAGGAACCTTATTAATAGCAACTTCAGAAGACGAAAATGGGAGAGTGCTACCTCTTGCGTTTGCTGTTGTTGAAGGGGAAACACTATCAGCTTGGTCGTGGTTCTTAAGGCTGTTACATCAACACGTGACTGACAAATTAGGGATCTCGATCATTTCCGACAGGCATCGTAGCATAAAGTCAACTGTAGATGATGACCAAAATGGTTGGAGTCGGTCACATGCATATTATTTTTATTGCATTACACACATTGCTTCTAATTTTAATCACAAATTCAAGAATCAGAAACTAAAGAGCATGTTGGTTAAATTAGGTATGCATATTTTTAAAACACAACTTGAATTATATTTTCATATGTACGAGAATCTTATTCCATTTTATAATTATTTACAATTTTTTTTTTGTAGGTTATACTTCTTGTAAACATATATTTGACAGAAATCTGAAAAAAAATTTGTGAATCAAGTGCTGAGGTTTGTACATGGATAGAAGGGATTTCAAAGGAAAAATGGAGTATGGCATATGATGAAGATGGACGCCAGTATGGCCACATGACAACAAATCTTTCTGAATGTGTTAAAAAGGTCTTTAAAGGATGTAGAAATCTTTCAATTTGTGCCCTGGTTAAGGTCACATATAGCAAATGTAGAGAGTATTGTGTTGAAAGGGGTCGTTGTGCTCAATAAGAAATGTTGGAAGGTCAAGTTTATTGTTCAAAAGTGATGCAAGTGCTTCGACGTTATCAAGATGAAGCATCTTCTCATACTGTTCGTGTGTATAACATTCAACAGACTAGATTTGAAGTTGAAGAAGCATTTAATCCCCGTACACAGCGTGGAGGCCAAAAATGGACAGTCATCCTATCTGAACTATATTGTCAATGTGGACGTTTTAAGGCTTTCCATTATCCTTGTTCTCACATAATAGCTGTTTGTGGACATGTTTCAATCGACTTTCTTCAGTTTGTTGATAATGTTTACAAAAATGAATATATCTTGCAAGCATACTCTGCGGAGTGGTGGCTTTTGGGGAATGAAGATGTTATGGTACATATTGAGCAACCTTGGAAGTTAACCCCCGATCCAGCAACGCTTAGAGGGAAAGGTAGACCTAAATCAACAAGAATCAAGAACGAAATGGATTGGAGTGAACCATCGCAAAGACGACAAAGATGTCGAAAATGTGGTCAAGAAGGGCATAACAGAAGGGTTTGTCCTACAAATCAACAAGATTAGTGTTACTGTTATTTTTAAAGTTTGTAATATTTGAAATTCAATTATTATATTTCCTAAAACCTTTTAATTTAACACATAGGTAATTTTATCATTCAAAATTTTATAATACCGGCATCGCATTTTTATAAGAAACATAATTAATTACATAATTAAAATGTCAAGAAAATGTCTACATATCATAAAATTTCCTACATAAATGATAAGTCCTATATTAGATAATGAAAAACTACTGATCATGATGATGTCGGTGACCATGTCGCCCATGCCTACCACCTGTTCCACACGGGGGATCATAGTGTCTCGCATGCCTGTCAGGATTACACCGAGGCGGACGTACCTGCAGCATCAAAATGCTGTCCTACATGACCCGCAAGCAGATCATCCATATAAGCTAAGTCAGTGGGGATATCATAAGGTGGGTCTGCTTGAGATATAGGCGTCCTGATGTCAATAGAGGCAGTGCCCATAGGTGAAGTACCAAACAAATCATGTACAGCAAAATGGGTGTCATCCTGAAAAGGCTGTAATGCTGGTGATGGATTATACGAGACAGTATGTGTATGATCAAGTGATGACTGCGACACTCCGGGATAATGGTACATCGGAGGAAACTGAGAGGGTGCTTGAGTGAACTGTGATGGTGTGTAATACATGCCATGAGGATTCTCTGGAACCGAAGGAATAATATGAGGCTGGGACTCCATCATCTTACGACCTCTGGCAATACCACCAGTCTCAACAGTATTAATCGGAAGTTGGACATCATCAACATGAATCCTCTCAACACCCAGAGGGGCACTGGTAGCTGGCGCTAATACTCGCCTAACCTCAGTACTAATCATGGCCAACCTCCGAGTGATGTCCCTCATCGTATCCAATGTCAAAGTACTGAAACTTTGTAGAGTGGATAGAAACGCATGGTTCTCCACCACTTCACCCTGAAACAACAATTTAGATATTAGTGAAAAACAATGTTAATAAACATATAAGGCAAACTAAACATTTTAAATTAGATTAAATACAAGGCATTTACAACGTGGCGTGTTTCGGGTCGACAAACATAAGAGTTTTCTTCCTATACCAGATCATATAATCATCATTGTAACTCAAATGGCGTGAATCTGGGATGCTGTCAACAACATACTGTAGCCGATTCTACCAGATACTTAGAATAGACTGTAGAAGAGTAGCCCAATGCTGGTCATGTTTCCCTCTGAGTGTCAGTTGGTGAAGACTGTCTAACTGAGAAGGCGCAGCGGGAATAAACTGCCTCATGCCAAACTGCCTCAGGACCCTATTTGGCTGGTGCCACTCAGAAATCTGAAAACAAAGAAGTGGCACAACAGCTCGCCAAATAGGCTGACCAGCACGACATATCTCAGGTACATACTGTAATATAGCACCACTATATGGCTCCCAAATAAACTGCACAAATAGAAATTACAACTTTAAATATTTGAAAGCATATACAAAAAAAATTTATATAATTAAAATGTTTAAGTATATTACCTCTTCATTAGTAAGAAGATCTAATGCGTGTCTAATCACTGGGACATCATGATCAAAATGAATGTTTTCCATAACAGGTAATCACCTACACAATAAATACACATTAATCTTATTCAATTATTATAATTAACAACAAATTTAAAAAAAAAAAAAACAAGTTGCTTCTAATGGACATACCTGTGAGCTATCAGTGAGTGTGGTAGTCTAGGTGCAATGACTCGTGGCACAGTGCAAGCAAACCTCTCCCAAGCCCATAACTGCACTAACACTATCATGCCACCAATGTTCACGTTCTCTACATTAGTTGCATTGCACAACTCTCTGTATAGAAATTCTAATAAAGCACTACCCCAGGCATAGGTAGTGATCTCCCCAAAATCAGCGAGGAACTACAACCATTTGAGGGATACTCGTGATACACTCCTATCAGGAAACATAATACCACCGATAAATCGTAAAATCCATGCACGTGCATATCTACGCAGTGCAACTGGATCATCTAAAAATGGTGTAATGTCTCCAAAGTTCTTAGTTACCCAACTGAGCTTCACTGACGATCCCTTCACAACATCCGGTGTTGGTCTAATACCCAACACCGCCTCGCATATATCAGACCATCGGCCATGGGTGTCTGCAATCAAAGGTCTGCCATCAATAGGTACACCCAATAACATAGCCACATCCTACAAAGTAATAGTGCACTCTCCGCAGCGCATGTGAAATGTATGAGTCTCTGGTCTCTAGCACTCCACGAAGGCATTCAAGAGTCCCTGATGTACCTGCGTAACACAAAATTATAAACGTATCAAATAATAAAGTAAATATGTAAGTAAACTACTAAAGAAAATTACTTAACAAACATAAAATAAAAAAATTATTAAGTACGTAAGTCAACTAGTAAATACTAATTAAATTTAAATAGGTAAATAAACTACTAAAGAAAATAAAGTACGTAAGTCAACAATACACAAAATTAAAACAAATACTAACTTATATATACACATTTACACCTATAATAATTTGTAAAAATATTACCGTAACACACATACTAACTACAACTAAATAAAACAAATTACCGTAATACTACAATTTAATAAAAAATTACTAACGTAAAATAATAATTTATTACTATTACATAATAATTTTTTACTACTAAATAATAATTTATTACCTTAATCACTATTAAATAATAACTTACTAAATTAAAACACTAATAATATATTACGGTAATCACTAATAATACTAACAATTAAAATAATAAAAATAATTATCTAACCACCTATTTTAATTGTGGTTTCCTTTGTAGTACTAACCGCCTACATTCTCCACTATTCCATACATGTTGGGAAATGTAAGTTTTCTGAAGCCACAACACATCTCCCTCAACTGGACCACACTCAATAACTAATCCATCAGAAGAAGACGAGGATGCCATGGTGAAAAAACAAGATTGACCAGAGCACTCTATAAAGGAGGGAATTAAAATTTTTTAACTTCCACCTCCTTTTATAGTGGTCCCGGAAATGGGGCGCGGGGGTAACGCAAAAGGTGGTCGCGGATTAATCCGCGACCAGGCCTAGTCGCTGGAAATGTCGTGACCAAGTGACGTCATCTGCCAAAACTCGCCACTATCCTCTCGACACATGGCGCCATGAGAGTTGGTCCTTGCAAACCCAGCGACCACGCCTCGTGGCACTACAACAGGACATTGTGACCCGTGGCGTGGTCGCGAAAAATCCAGCGACCACACCACGTGTCACATTTTTACTGTGTCAAATGCAACGTGTTTGCCACGCTAACCATTTTTGGACACGTGTCGACACCAGGATTGGTCGCTATTTTTCCAGCGACCAGGGTCCGAGTCAGCCTTCCACGTAGGCTTTTTTGTCACGTGGCAACCTCTCATGGATCGCGGAAATGGCAGCGACCAGGTAGTCGCGCCACATACCGCGACCGACCCATTTTGATAATATGTTTGCAACCGTACCCATTTTTGTATTTTCTTTTGCAAATTTTTCTAATACCGTCAAAAAGTCGAAGCTCTTATATTCACTTATTACCACACTTGAGATACCATGTTTGATGACAATGAATGCACCATCTTTGCACATTGCAATGTATCCATGGTTTGCCATGTGACACTTCACACCATACCTTCACCTCTCAAACATGTTACCAAAGAAAGCCCATAGAATTTCCTGTTAGATTTAATCTTACGTAAATTTATTAATTTAGATTTGCATTATTAATCATTTATTATTATAATTATTAATTATATTTATCTCACATATAAATTATACACATTATTTAATTTATTAATTATTAAAATCTCTTTTGATATTTGACTTATGATAGGTTGAGTTATTTACTAAAACTTATCACGTGATTTCTGGTTTCATTTAGTAAGTTATATTAATGATATTCATTATCATTAGCCTAATTCACTTTAAGCACTCACTAGATTGAGAGTAAAGTAATTTAGTGACAGTCCAAGTCACTAAACCTCCTCCTCACAGATAATAAAACACAAGAAACAAGTTCTCATTGACAGTCTAGGTACGCTCCATTTTGCACTGTCACTAAACCTCCTCCTAAAGAATAAAACACAAGAAACAAGTTCTCATTAACAGTTCAGGTACGCCCCATTTTGTGATTCAATAATCTTCACTTTAATATGTCATTATCATGTATCTATGTATGCTTTAGAGAATAGTTTTCATCCCATTATTTTAGTTTATCAAGTGGTATCAGAACTGATGGTTCGACTTGGTGACCGTTCACTTAAAACGAATGATGCAATAATTAGAGTGGATCTAAGTGTAGGTCAGGTGGACCTACTTTGTGGGATCCCTTGTATCAAAAGTCATCATTCACAATGATTTCCGCTGTAGGGGAGGAGGTTTAGTGATCACTTGTTTGAGGGGAGAATTGTTGGATGCAAACAATGTCCCACATCGTAAAAATAAAGGATACCACATGAGTTTATAAACACACATAGTACCTCCATTAGCAAGAGACCTTTTAGAGGAAGTCCAAAAACAAAATCGTGAAGGTTTTGACCCAAAGCGGACAATATCTTATCATTGTGGAAATATATGTGTGAAGTCCTCCCCTACACGTGGTTGTTACCTACCTATCGTGGGACACAATTATAACTTATGGTTTTTTTTTTATGTCAATTTCATTCTTCCAAGTACCTTATCGATATTCGATATCTAGTGACATAAATTTCACATTATGTTATTTATTATTATAATTCTCTAATTAATATGATATGCTTCCGGTTTCTATTTTATGTCAATTTCATTCTTCCAAGTACTTTATCGATATTCGATATCTAGTGACATAAATTGCACATTATGTTATTTGTTATTATAATTCTCTTATTGATATACTATGCTTCTGTTTTCTTTTTTTGTCAACCTTATCCTTCCAAATACCCTATCGGTATTGGAATTCTATTGACATAAAATGCATATTATGTTATCTGTTATTTGTTAATAAAATAATTTTTCTTTTACTGTGATTCGGGACCTTAGACGTGATCGTGGTAACAAATAACTATTAAGACTCTAAATGGAACCAATTTTGAGGATTAGAGTGAATCTTTAGACCTCTATTTATCTATCTCTAACATGGACTTGGCATCAAGAGAACTTATGCATCTACAGTTGTTGAAAGGTCTTATCGTGAGAAATGAGACCATTCTAATAGGTTATGTCTCAAAGTGATGAAATACATCATGGAGAAATCTATCAAATAGAGCATTTCGGACAACAGATTAGCAAAGGATTTTCTTAAATCAGTGGGTGATAAATTCACTACCTTTGACAAGGCCTAGAAGAGTCATTATCTCTCCTATCTTGAAAAGATTAAGTATGATGGCGTTAGTGGGGTCTGTGAGCACATTATGACGTTGGTGCATTACTTTTACAAGTTAAAATATCCCAAAGTTGACTCGGCGAAAGTTACCTGTCATGGAAGGTTCTTAAGTGATATAGGCCTCCTTAGAGATTCTCCAAAGAGTCCTTGTGTTGCCCTCTCTAGCTTCTTCAAGACAAGCAACTCCAACCCAAAAGACAAAGGAAGCTTCGGTCAAGCTTCAATGGTGGAGGAAAACCGAGAAAGGAAAAGGTGAAGGGGGTGAGGAATGAAAGAGGGTGGCGCCATGGCAAGCCAATAAGCCTAGGAGGAACCGCCACAATGGAGGATGGAATTCATTGATAAGATTCAAGAAACCTTGCTAAGCAAGACAAGAGAAAACCTCTCTCAAGAAAAGCTCAAAGCTTATTCAATTATCAAAATTATCAAAAGTGTTTTACAAGTTTAAGAGTGGAGCCTATATAGCCCACGGTTTTAGCTTGGGTAGCAAGCTAACCATACCTAACCCAAACTTAACTAATCCTAACCGAATCCTAACCAACTAGCTTAAGGTAACAACCTAATTAATGAGGAGCTAGGTTAGTTACATGTCACTTTCCAAGTGACATGTCATCAATCCTTGATCTAGTCCCTTGATTAGGATTACTTGATCAAGGGTTGAGGCTTCTCCTTAAGTGGAGACATGGATCACCACCTAAGTAGAAGTCTACTTAACCTTTCACATGAGTTCACTTTAGAATTTCACTTAAACTCAACTTGACTTGAAATTTACTTGAAATTCTAAGGTGAATCTTAATGCACACCATTTTTATTATTTGTACCCTTAAGCCATGCACCAACACAAGTGAAAGAAAATTGTAAGTATGCCCTCAAACAATGTGGGCCGTGAGCTTGCCAAGCTCTTACATGGCATTACAAAGATTCAAAGGTATTTACAAGTATATTACAAAAATCCTTAGTATTTCTAAGGCCTTGAAGCTTGTAGCATTCCTTGACCTTCTCCAACTCTTCTTCAAGCTTCTTGAGCATGCTCCTAGTGAGTCTTCTTGGAGGAGGTTCTTCTTGTGGGGATAGTCCTCTATCAAACCCTCCTTCTTGGCTTGAACTTGCCTCAAGTGATTGGGTTCGTCAAGACCTACATCATACAAAGTTAGATCACATATATTGAAAGAATTACTAACTCCATAATCAATAGGTAAGTCAAGTTTAAAAGCATTTGGGCCAAGTTTCTCAATTATTTTGAATGGACTGTCTCCCTTGGGCATCAATTTAGAGCTCCTAAGATTTGGAAATCTTTCTTTCCTAAGGTGTAGCCACACTAAATCTCCTTCCTTGAATTCCACATGCTTTCGGTTCCTATTGTGAATTTTAGCCACTTGTTCATTTCTCTTCTCAATTTGCTCCTTTGTCTTAGCATGTAATTCCTTGATCTTCTCGGCCCTATCCCTTGCATTCTTGTTAGTAGTAAACTCAAATGGCAAAGCAACAAGATCAAGAGGAGTAAGAGGATCAAAACCATATACCACTTCAAAAGGAGAAAGTTGAGTAGTAGAATTCCTTACACGGTTATAGGCAAATTCTATATGAGGAAGCCACTCTTCTCAAGCTTTAAGGTTATCCTTCACAAAACTTTTCAAGAGTTGGCCAAGTGTGCGGTTCACCACTTCCGTTTGGCCATCGGTTTGTGGGTGACATGTTGTGGAGAAGAGAAGCTTTGTGCCAAGCATGCCCCATAAGGTCCTCCAAAAATGACTTAGAAACTTAGAGTCTCTATCACTTACTATAGTTTGAGGAACACCATGGAGTCTTACTACCTCCTTAAAGAACAACCTAGCTATGTTAGAAGCATCATCAACCTTTTTACAAGGAATAAAGTGTGCCATTTTCGAAAATCTACATACTACTACAAAGATACAATCCAAACCTCTTTTAGACCTTGGTAAGCCAAGAACAAAGTCCATAGACAAGTCCATCCAAGGAGCATTTGGACTCGGCAAAGGTTGATACAAACCATGGTTGGAGACTTTAGACTTGGCCCTATTGCAAGTGACACACATTTTCACAAATCGGTTTACTTGAGCCTTCATCTTAGGCCAATAGAAATGTTCTTGCAATATAGCCAAAGTTTTGTCCCTACCAAAATGGCCCATCACACCACCTTCATGTGATTCAACCACTAATAGATCTCTTAAGGAACCCTTGGGAATGCACAAACACTTCCCTTTGAAAAGATAATCATTTTGTTTATAGAAATCCTTGTGAGATCCATTAGTGCATGAATTCCATAGTTGGCCGAACTCATCATCAACACCATACAATGCTTTTATATGTTCAAAACCAAGGAACTTACTTTCAAGCATAGCAATTAGAACATATCTCCTACTAAGGGCATCGGCTACTGCATTAGTAGATCCCTTCTTATACTTGATAACATAAGGAAATTGTTCAATAAACTCTATCCACTTAGCATGCCTTTTGTTCAACTTACCTTGCCCCTTGAGGTGCTTAAGAGCCTCATGGTCCGTATGTACCACAAACTCCTTAGGGAGCAAATAATGTTGCCACACATGGAAAGACCTTACCAAAGCATAAAGCTCCTTGTCATAGGTTGAATAGTTGAGTTGACCTCCCTTGAGCTTCTCACTAAAGTATGCTATTGGGTGCCTTTCTTGCATGAGGACCGCCCCTATACCTATGTTTGAGGCATCACATTCCAACTCAAAAGATAGAGAAAAGTTAGGCAATGCTAATATAGGTGCATGTGTAAGTTTTTCCTTTAACAAGTTAAAAGCATCATCTTGTTTAGGTCCCCATATAAATGGAACTTCCTTCTTTACTAGTTCATTTAGAGGTGAAGCAATTGTACTAAAATCTTTTACAAACCTCCTATAGAAACTAGCAAGCCCATGGAAACTCCTTACCTCCTTTACACAAGTGGGAACCGGCCAATCCATGATAGCCTTCACTTTACCTTCATCACCTTGGACACCTTGAGCACTCACCACATAGCCAAGGAAGATAACACTCTCGGTGGAGAAGGTACACTTGTCCTTATTTGCATATAGCCTCTCGGATCTAAGGACCTCTAAAACACATCTCAAGTGCATCAAATGTTCATGGAAAGATTTGCTATATATAAGTATGTCATCAAAATAAACCACAACAAATTTTCCAATAAAATTTCTCAAGACATGATTCATAAGCCTCATAAATGTGCTAGGAGCATTGGACAAACCAAATGGCATCACAAGCCACTCATAGAGTCCAAACTTAGTCTTAAAAGCGGTCTTCCACTCATCACCCTCTTTCATTCTAATTTGATGATAGCCACTTTTAAGATCTACCTTGGAGAATATGGTGGAACCATGCAATTCATCTAGTAAGTCATCTAAACGTGGGATGGGATGTCTATACCTTATAGTGATGTTGTTCACCGCCCTACAATCGGTGCACATGCGCCATGTGCCCTCCTTCTTAGGGACAAGGATCACCGGTGAAGCACAAGGTGACAAACTCTCTTTGACCCATCCTTTCTCCATGAGGTCTTGCACTTGTTTTTGTATCTCATGTGCCTCTTGGGGTGTGCTCCTATATGATGGCCGATTTGGTATGGAAGCTCCCGGCACAAAGTCTATTTGGTGTTCTATCCCGCGGATTGGTGGCAAGCCATGAGGGATCTCCTTGGGAAAAACATCTTGGAACTCATCTAGCAAGACATCTAACTTAGCTTGTTCACCTACAAAATTAGAACTCAAACACAAAGGGTTTGGCAAGCAAAGGAACATACATTTTCTAGCCAAAAATTCTCTTTTAATCTCCCTTTTGTCAAGTAGAAAACTTCCCTTGTTACCTTTACTTAGAACCAACTCACTTGTCCTTTGGTTCTTGGCCTTGTGTCCTTGGGAACTTGGAGTGATGCTTGCTGGATTTTTCCCATATGCCTCGGCCGAAACAGCAAGCTTGCCTTGCTTGGAAGCTTTTGGTCCTTCCTTGGCATGCTTCTTACCCTTCTCGGCCACAATGGCTTTTTGCTCACTATCTCTCTTGATCTTCATCTTGATTTGGTCTTCACAAACTTCCCTAGGAGACAAAGGCTTTAGCACAACCTTTCTACCACTATGAGAAAACATATAAGTGTTAGCAACACCATCATGAATAACTATTCTATCAAATTGCCATGGTCTCCCTAGAAGTAAATGAGTAGCTTCCATAGGCACTATATCACATAAAACATCATCACAATATTTACCTATGGAAAAGGAAATCAAGCATTGTTTATCAACTACTAACTCACCATGCTCACTTAACCATTGTAGTTTATAAGCTTTAGGGTGGGGAGAAGTTCTTAGGCCTAGTTTGCTTACCAACCGAGAGCTAACAACATTAGTACAAGAACCACCATCAATGATAAGGGAACAAGTTTTACCTTCAACAAGACACCTTGTATGAAAAATGTTCTCTCTTTGGGATTCATCCATACCTTGGCAAAAGTTGTTGAGCAATCTCCTTACCATAAGCAAGTCTCCACTCTCGGCCTCCTCACAAGAAGAGTGCTCCTCACCATGGGCAACTTCATCCTCACTTGTTGATGAGCAAGAGTCTTCACTAGTCATTCCCCCATCTTGCCTCATCACCATAGTCTTTTTATTTGGACATTGTGAAGCTATGTGTCCATTCCCTAAACACTTAAAACATTTAATGTTACTAGATTTAAAAGATTTAGAAGAAGAAGGTACCTCTTTGGGCTTGGAAGGCTCTCGGTCACTCCTTGGCTTAACCATAGGAGCATTCTCCCTTTTACCTCTATCCCTCCAACTAGAAGAACTAGGTGTAGAAGTCCTCTTGAAAGTAGCCCTCCTTCTAAGTTGTCCTTCTATTCTTTCGGCCTTATGCACGGCCTCCTCCAAAGTGTGATAGCTTTGGAGCTCCAAGACATCTTGGATGTCTCTATTCAAGCCATGAGTAAATCTAGCAAGGGTAGCCTCCCTATCTTCTTGATATTCGGCCCTCAACAAAGTAACCTCAAGGTCCTTATAATACTCTTGGACACTTCTTGTACCTTGGATCACCCTTTGAAGCCGAATGTGTAGGTCTCTAGTAAAAGAAGGTGGAACAAACCTTTCTTTGAGAGCTTGTCTCAAACCGAGCCAAGAGTTGATCATAGGCCTCCTCATGCGTGCTATGTCTTGTTGCACTTGATGCCACCACACTAGTACATAGCCCTCAAAGTCAAGAGTAGCAAGGTTGAGCTTCATCTCATTAGTCAAGTTAGGATAACACAAGAAAGTTTGGTCTACCTTCATGGCCCAATCAAGGAACCCTTCGGCCCCTCCTTCACCACTATACTTAGGAAGCCTCACCTTAGGTAGCCCTTCATCCCTCCTTGGATCATCACCATGGTATGGCCTCCTTGAGTCTCGGCTATACCTCCTAAAATGGTATCCGCCACCTCTCTCCCTTCTCCTCTCATTCCCATGCTCATCAAAACCGAAATCATCCACCCCATTTTCTCCTCCATCACTCCCAATGGAAGCTTCATAACCTCCCCTATTGTTCTCTCTTCTTCTCTCATTTTCTTCTCTTACTCTCCTATCATTTGCCTCCTTATTTCTCCTCTCTTCCTCCTCTCTATTCCTACTAGACTCTCCACTATGCCTCCTCTCACTATCCCTCCTCCTTTCAAACTCTCCCATCCTCTCATCAAGGGTGGTATTCACTCTATATAGGATAATATCCATCATCTTGAGAGTTTTGGGTGACAAGTCATTGCCAACACTAGGAGAACTAGCCATCGCTGCAAGAAAAGGTTAGTGTACAAGAAATATAATAGGAAATAAAAAATCTCACCACTCTCTAAGTATATCCACTCAATCAACTCGTGTTTCACACTTAGTGGCTTTTTCTCTAATGAAACTCTCTTGCCTCTTTCCTCTCTATCTCTTGGTTCTCACTTAGAAATTATTCTCAAATCAATTATCAAGTTCCTACCAAGCCAATGTGAAAGAGGAACAACACCCTAGCTAGGCTTAAGAAGTCCAAAGAGACAAATACTCAAAGACAAAACTAGGAGTCAAGAAAGACAAGCAAAAAAAGGCTCAAAAATGAAAGAAAGGCTAATCAAATTTGGAGTAAACTTTGATGAGACAATGGCACATATATGGACAGCAAAGGATCATGAATTTGTAGGGAAAACAAGTCCAAAACCGAGACTAAGAGTATGAGGAACACAAAGTACAGCCACACACAAAACAAGTTATCCACCAAAATTCACCAATTTAGCGACGGATTCTAGAATCCGTTGTAAAAACCGAAATGAAACTTAATTCTATGATTATGCAACCTTTAAAAAAATCAATCCAAATGCAAAATAAGGTTCATATATTCATAGTATTATAAAATTCCAGCAAGTGCAGTAAAATTTTAAAGTGAAACTCACACCAAAGATCACTACACCTCAAGTCCAAAAACAAGGTACTAGAAATTCAACTTGGGTGATGTGTGCTCAAAACTAAGTCCAAGGGTGTGTCTAATTGCCAATTCTTTTCACCTTTCAAATTTTTCTCTTGCTATTTTGGTTCTTTTGACTTTGTTCTTGTATGGTCCTTAATCAATTTCTACTCTTTTTGGACCCATACACTTCACTTTTCACCACTACTTCTTTTTCTTTTGTTTTTCTCACTTGTTTCTTTTCTTTGTTTTGATTTTGTATATTTTTTTTTCTACACACTATGTATGGCTGGACCGAAACCAATAATGAAGAAGAGAAACCTCCAAGTTCAATTTCTAAAACCCAAAAGACAAGTCACAAGGTTCTACACAAATTGGACCTAAAGAGTGCTCTAGAAGCTAACTAAATGCATGTTCATGTGAAACTTACACTAGAAGCCTCTTCTATTTCATGGAACCCATGTAAAACATGAAACCCACTCAACAATGGTGCAGCACATACATCATACTCACGGTTTTGTAAAGAAAAACACAAGGACTAAACAAAACTACAAGAAAACAAATCAAACAAAGAAGCTTACAAAGGAAGTTACTCTAGAACTATGAATCTTGTTATGGAAGCTAAATCAATTATGGGTAAAACATCAAGACAAGCATGCTTAACCATGGAAACCCACGGTTTGAAGAAGAAAGAAGGAAGAAAAGCATGCTTAGACAAAAAACCAACCGAACAAAATGAAGACAACTCAAAGAAACAAAGACTAGGCTATTGAAAGAAGACATGGAATCAAAGAAAATTCAAAGAAAGCTATGGAAACATATGAAACCCATAACTAACCCGTTGAAGATACTCCATTGAAGAAGACACAAGCTCATGATACCACTTGATATAGGCCTCCTTAGAGATTCTCCAAAGAGTGCTTGTGTTGCCCTCTCTAGCTTCTTTAAGACAAGCAACTCCAACCCAAAAGACAAAGGAAGCTTCGGTCAAGCTTCAATGGTGGAGGAAAACCGAGAAAGGAAAAGGTGAAGGGGATGAGGAATGGAAGAGGGTGGCAACATGGCAAGACAATAAGCCTAGGAGGAACCGCCACAATGGAGGATGGAATCCATTGATAAGATTCAAGAAACCTTGCTAAGCAAGACAAGAGAAAACCTCTCTCAAGAAAAGCTCAAAGCTTATTCAATTATCAAAATTATCAAAAGTGTTTTACAAGTTTAAGAGTGGAGCCTATATAGCCCACGGTTTTAGCTTGGGTAGCAAGCTAACCATACCTAACCCAAACTTAACTAATCCTAACCGAATCCTAACCAACTAGCTTAAGGTAACAACCTAATTAATGAGGAGCTAGGTTAGTTACATGTCACTTTCCAAGTGACATGTCATCAATCCTTGATCTAGTCCCTTGATTAGGATTACTTGATCAAGGGTTGAGGCTTCTCCTTAAGTGGAGACATGGATCACCACCTAAGTAGAAGTCTACTTAACCTTTCACATGAGTTCACTTTAGAATTTCACTTAAACTCAACTTGACTTGAAATTTACTTGAAATTCTAAGGTGAATCTTAATGCACACCATTTTTATTATTTGTACCCTTAAGCCATGCACCAACACAAGTGAAAGAAAATTGTAAGTATGCCCTCAAACAATGTGGGCCGTGAGCTTGCCAAGCTCTTACATGGCATTACAAAGATTCCAAGGTATTTACAAGTATATTACAAAAATCCTTAGTATTTCTAAGGCCTTGAAGCTTGTAGCATTCCTTGACCTTCTCCAACTCTTCTTCAAGCTTCTTGAGCATGCTCCTAGTGAGTCTTCTTGGAGGAGGTTCTTCTTGTGGGGATAGTCCTCTATCATTGAGTCTCTCCCTTCCCAATTTGATGTTCTAAGAACTTCTTACAACACTCAAAAACACAAGTGGACCATTAATGAAATGATTTCTATTGTCTCTTAAGAAGAGGATTCGATTAAGAATGTCAACCTTACATCCTCCACCTCTGGTACAAAAAATTACAAAGGCAAGAGTCATTTTGAATAGAAAAAAATAGTAGGTAAAACACCTCAATCCTTACCGTCAAAGAAGAAGTTCTCCGATGGGACTTGTAAGTATTGCCAGAAATATGGACACTAGATGGATGGTTGTTTCGTCTTGAAGAAGAAAGAGGAGAAACGAGAAGGTCACAAACCTGAGGAAGCTAAGTAATGTTGAATCCAAGACCATTGTGGGAGATGGAACCAAAGTGCAGGCAGAAGACATTGGTGAAGTTACTTTACATTTGTCTTCTATACACGTTTTATTATTGAAAGATGTTGTTTATGTTCCTTCAATGAGAAGGAACTTAATTTCAATTTCAGTTCTAGGTAGATGTGGTTATACTTTTGACTTTGGTAATTTAAATTTGATTGACATGTTGTTAAGACGATAGAGAGATAGATAAGATGAAAAAGGTTTCTTAAGCTTCTGTTGTTGGTAGTTTGATGTATGGTCAAGTTTGTACTCGTCCTTGTTGTTAATGCTTTAGGGAGATACTTCAGAAACTCATATTTGGGTCATTGGAAAGCCGTAAAAAAGGTCATGTGTTATTTGCAGGGAAATAAGGATCACTTATAGGAAATTTGATCAACTTCAGGTCATTAGTTATTCTGATTCTGATTTTGCAGGTTGCCCTAATGACCAAAAGTCTACTTCCGACACTATTTTCACGATGGTAGGAGGGGCTATCTCTTGGAAGAGTGTAAAGAAAACTTTTATAGCGACTTCTACTGTAACATCCCAAAAAATTTAAATATAGTTTAACAGAGGTTTTTATAACAGAGAGAAATATAAAAATAATTAAAAATTTTGAATTTTTGAAATTACTGTAGTAAATAGTAAATTACTGTGTAAATAGTAAATTACTGTGCAAATAGTAAATTACTGTGGTAAATAATAAAATTACTGTGGTAAATAGTAAAATTACTATAGTAAATAGTAAATTTACTGTGATAAAATTACTGTGGTAAATAGTAAAATTACTGTAGTAAATAATAAAATCACTGAGGTAAATAGTAAAATCACTGTAGTAGAATATTACGTGGAATATTCTCGTGGAATATTCGTGGAATATTCGTGGAACATTCGTAGAATATTCGTAGAACATTCGCGGAATATTTCGTAGAATATAGAATATTCTCGTATAATATTCGTAGAATATTCTATATTCGTAGAATATTCTCAGAAGAAATAAGACTTGGGAATTCTATAAATAGGGCTAGGGGTTTCGGATGAAAAAACAAACCAAAGAACATATCTATATTCTCTCAAAGCTCTCTCTTAGGAAGAAATATCTCTAAAAGAGGAGCAAGTAAGTAGAGGAAGAGTATAGGAAATTTGGGAGAAACCGGTAAGGGGAAATGTCCTTATCCTACTCTTTCTATTCTTTGTTTTGTTGTTACTTTCATTATATTTCTTTAGTTTTTCGGATACTAAGGTGCGAAGATAATTCTTAGTATGCTCTGTGGTTGCGGTTTTGTCCGATCTTCCACATCGAACGCAATTATTCTTGTTACGAGGAAAAGTGTGGTACTTGTTTATTGGTTCTTGATGTTTCCTTGATAATTCTTGGTGTTTCTTGTTTCTTGGTTTCTTGATTTATTGGTGTTTATTGGTGTTTCTTGGTGTTGATTTCATATCGAAATATGTCCTGGTTTTGAGTTGGATATGAATAAGTGGTGACATGCATGGTTGCATGAAATTGGTGATGGACTTGAATTGCTTAATGACCGATTTGAAATGCCTAGTGGAGAGGCAATATTCTAAGATTGCTTGGTGAATAGGCAATGCTTAGAAGGTTTTGAAATGAATATGACCTAGTAAAGAGGTCAAGATTTAAAATGTGATAAAGGTCATTATACAATTCAAGGTCTGAGAGCATGTTGCATGATGTTGGATAGTAGTAGACCAAGTCCGTAAGTTACGGATTCCGTCCGTGTGAGTGGAATACCGTGGACTAGAGGGGTTCTCTTGGTGGGGAAATTTCCCGCTCATGATGATCACATGTTGCGGGGAGGTCCTGCTAGGACACCGAGGGAACTCGACAATTTGAGTGTCACCTCTGGTGGGTCGATTGAGAGTGAGAATCAGATGCCCTAGGCTATTTTCAGTGGAGGGCGCCACATTGCATTTCGAGTGAAGAGTGAAAATGCATGGTGAAGGTGCATGCATCATGTAGGCTTAGGAGCATACATTAGTAATGGTGTGTTTAATTAAATGGAATTCATGCCTGAATCATTGATTGTGATTGATGGTTTGTTTGATTTGGTTGTTGATTGTCTTACTATGTGATTGATATTTTGATGATCATGGATATGTATGGAAGTATTATTCTAAAAATGATAATTTCGATGAAATTTCTAAATTTATAAAAGAAAAGGTTTTTCTTGAACTACAATCAATTTTTTATAAGGAAAGCTCACCCTTGCAATTCTATTTTTACAGATTGGCAGGATTGAGAATTTGTCACTGTTTCGCAATGGTTGTTACTATTATCTTGTTGAAGATGCTTGCTATGTTTTGCATGTAGAAGTGTTGAGTAAATGTTCTAAGGTAGTAGAAAGGTAGTTATGTAAAATAATAATAGGACAAAGTTATGTAATCTGGTTGTAATGAACTTTAAAACCTATGTAATAAAAGTGTTGTTTTCTAAATCTCTCTTTTATCTACTGTAACATCCCAAAAATTTAAATATAGTTTAAGAGAGGATTTTATAACAGAGAGAAATATAAAAATAATTAAAAATTATGAATTTTTGAAATTTCTGTAGTAAATAGTAAATTACTGTGTAAATAGTAAATTACTGTGCAAATAGTAATTTACTGTGCAAATATTAATTTACTGTGTAAATAGTAAAATACTGTGCAAATAGTAATTTACTGTGTAAATAGTAAATTACTGTGCAAATAGTAAATTACTGTGTAAATAGTAAAAAACTATATATTCACGTGTAAATTTACTGTGCAAATAGTAAAAGTTACTGTGTAAATAGTAAAAAACTATATAATCACGGATCATATTACTGTGCAAATAGTAACCAAATTACTGTGCAAATAGTAACTTCTGAAATCCTATAAATAGGGCCTAAGGGTTTCAGTTATAATCACAAAATCAAGAACATTCTCTTAAACTCTCTCTTAGAAATCTCTCCAAATTAGATAGGAGCAAGTAAGTAGGGGAAGGAATAGAGAAGCTAGGAGAAACAGGTAAGGGGAGTTGTCCTTATCTTACTTTACTATTCACGTATATTGTATTTTACTATTCATGTATACCGTATTTTACTATTCACGTATGCCGTATTTTACTATTCATGTATACGTTATTTTACTATTCATGTATACAATATTTTACTATTCATGTATACCGTATTTTACTATTCATGTATGCCGTATTTTACTATTCATGTATACGTTATTATTCATGTATACAATATTTACTATTCATGTATATGGTACTATTCATGTATTCTTAGTATGCTCTGTGGTTGCGGTTTTGTCCGATCTTCCACATCAGAACAGAATTATTATTGTTGTTATGCTAAAGTGTTAAGAATATTCTTAGTATGCTCTGTGGTTGCGGTTTTGTCCGATCTTCCACATCAGAAAAGAACTATTCTTGTTGTTAGGAAAAAGGGTGGTAGTGTGGAAGTGCATGTCTAGGAAAGTTCTGGCTAAGGAAAGACCTGGTTATTAAGGGAATCCATTTGTGATTTCACCTCTTTCCCGGGAACTTACCTGGTGTACTATTCACGGACTACGTTCACTTATACGTTACTATTCACGTATACGGTACTATTCACGATACGGTACTATTCACGATACGATCTTGTTCACGATATGCAGATCGTTCACGTATACGGTACTGTTCACGTATACGTTACTTTTGATGGGTGTTTTCTTGGTGTTCCTTGATTTCCTGGTTTCATGATGTTTATTGGTATTTCTTGGTGTTGATTTCATATCGAAATATGTCTGATTTTGAGTTGGATATGAATAAGTGGTGACATGCATGGTTGCATGAAATTGGTGATGGACTTGAATTGCTTAATGACCGATTTGAAATGCCTAGTGGAGAGGCAATATTCTAAGATTGCTTGGTGAATAGGCAATGCTTAGAAGGTTTTGAAATGAATATGACCTAGTAAAGAGGTCAAGATTTAAAATGTGATAAAGGTCATTATACAATTCAAAGTCCTAGAACATGTTGCATGATGACTGGATAGTAGTAGACCAAGTCCGTGAAGTTACGGATTCCGCCTATGTGAGTGGAATACCGTGGACTGTAGGGGTTCTCTTGGTGGGGAAATTGCCCGCTCATGATGATCACATGTTGCGGGGGAGGTCGCCGACACGAGGGAACTCGACAATTACGGAGTGTCTACCATGGTGGGTCCGGAGGATGTGAGGACCGGATGCCCCCAGGCTATTTTCGAGGTGGATGGCGCCACATTGCATGTTGAGTAAATAGGGAAAGTACATCGTGAGGATACATGCATCATATAGGAATAAGAGCATGCAATAGTGATTATGTGTTTTGATTGAATACATGATTATTATGATGAATTACTGATTCGTTTTATGGTTGATTGGTGGTTTTACCTTGTGAATTGAATGAATGGTTTAGGTTTTATATCAATAAGTTACTAATTTTTAAAGAAATTGAAGAATATTATATATGATATGTATTTTTATTAAGATATTGGAACTCACCCTTGCATGTTTGTGTCTGTGGTTTGACACCTGTGATGATCCTAAATTTTTATTTGGGGGAGCAGATTAACAGGATAAATCTATTGGAGATGTGAACGAAGGATAAGCAAACATGAGGATTTTTGTGAATAATGTGTATATAATAATTATCACAATATTATGTACTATGTGACATTTTGTAAATAACTTTTGATGTATGGTTATGATGTGTTTTATTTTTGGTAACGTTTTTGTTAGCAAGAAAAATTATATTAAGATTTTATTTAAAGAAATCTAAAGTAAGGGAAACAATTTCAAATAATAATAATAAATGACGAGAAGGAAAATATTTTGGTAATGAAAAATAGCGGGGCGTTTCAGTTGGTATCAAAGCAGGTCGAACCAGTTTGACTTGTGAGTTATGTGCTTGCTATGTTTTTGCTGTGTGTGAATGATTGTTTGTTTATTTCCTTGAGCGTTTGTTTGTTATGTGCTCTATATATTTGTTTGATTGTTAGTTGGTGTGCTTAGAGATTTTCTTTTCTCTAATAATAGATGGCTGGAACAAATGATAAGGCAATTGCTGAGGCACTTGAAAATCTTGCCCAAGCAATTGGAAACCAAAGTAGAAACAACAATGAACAAACTGAATATCGCGGCCTAGAGCGTTTTCAGAGGAATAATCCGCCTACTTTTGGAGGTAGATATGACCCTGAAGGTGCTCAACGATGGCTAAGGGAGATTGAGAAAATCTTTCGGGTAATGGGATGTTGCGAAGATAAAAAGGTAATTTTCGCAACTCACATGTTAGTGGAAGAAGCAGAGTATTGGTGGGAAAATACCTGTCAGTATGTGGCAACCGAAGGAGAAACAATAAAATGGGAAGAATTTAAAGAATTATTTCTAGAAAAATATTTTCCTGAAGATATAAGGAATAAAAAAGAAATGGAGTTTTTAGAATTAAAACAAGGGAACTTAACAGTTGCTGAATATGCGGTCAGGTTTGAGGATCTAGTCAGATATTCCGCACACTACCATGGAAAAGATGGTGAAAGATCTAAATGTGTTAAATTCTTAAATGGCCTACGTCCCGAAATAAACAGCCATAAATTATCAAGGTATTCACCAATTTCCAAGATTGTGAATATGTGTAGAATATATGATGAAGACTCTAGAGAGCTTTGCTTATTATAAAGGCAAGAATAATGGGGGACCCATAAGAAACAAGGAACAAGGACAGAAGGGAAAGCCGTATACCCATCCTAAAGCGATAATGGGCAACAAAGTAAGAAATAGTGGCAACTTTCCAGCCCCAACCAAATGTTTCAAATGTGGGGAGCCTGGGCATATCTCCCCTCAATGTCCCAAATCGGACATTACCTGCTACAAGTGCAACCAAAAAGGACACATCAAAAGGAACTGCCCACAACTAAAAGAAGAAACCAATGGAAGCGCTAAAGGCACCAATAACAATCAATAAGGTAAACCAAAGGCTGTGGGAAGAGTATTCACCCTCAATGGAGCCAAGGCCTCCAATACCAATAATCTAGTACAAGGTACATGCTCCATACATGGAATTATTTTACCTAAATAATTGACTATGGTGCCACTCATTCCTTTATACCGTTTGATTGTGCTAAAAGGTTACAACTTCCACTATTTTTCTAGACATTGATTTAATAATAACTACCTCTACCCATGAGTCTGGTATAACCACCCATATCCGTTTAGATTGTCCTATAAAACTAAGTAACAAAACCTTCATAGTTAACCTAGTTTGCCTACCTTTAAACCAAATTAATATTATCCTTGGAATGGACTAATTATCTTCCAACTATGTCCTGATAAACTGTTTTAATAAAACCTTAATCTTTTCGAATCTGAAGTAAGAAAGGATATTGAGATAATTTCTACCAACTAAGTGAAATAGGACATGAAGAAATCCAATCAGGTATATATGATCCTTTCTAACCTAGAAGTAGAACAAAAGGTCACCTTCCATAATATACCTGTAGTACAGGATTTCTCTGAAGTATTCTCCGAAGAGATAAATCAACTACCATCTGAAAGGGAAGTTGAATTTTCTATAGACCTGATATTTGGGACTGGACCAATTTCTATTGCGCCCTATAGGATGTCACCCTTAGAACTAGCAGAGCTAAAGAAACAAATAGAAAAAAAAAAACTATTGAAGAAACAGTTTATTAGACCTAGTGTATCACCTTGGAGAGCACCCGTACTCCTAGTAAAGAAGAAAGACGGAACTATGAGACTTTGTGTAGATTATAGACGACTAAATAAGGTAACCATTAAGAATAAGATATGTAACAAGAATGGAAATTTCGAGGACGAAATTTTTTAAAAAGGAGGGGAGTATTGTAACATCCCAAAAATTTAAATATAGTTTAAGAGAGGATTTTATAACAGAGAGAAATATAAAAATAATTAAAAATTATGAATTTTTGAAATTTCTGTAGTAAATAGTAAATTACTGTGTAAATAGTAAATTACTGTGCAAATAGTAATTTACTGTGCAAATATTAATTTACTGTGTAAATAGTAAAATACTGTGCAAATAGTAATTTACTGTGTAAATAGTAAATTACTGTGCAAATAGTAAATTACTGTGTAAATAGTAAAAAACTATATATTCACGTGTAAATTTACTGTGCAAATAGTAAAAGTTACTGTGTAAATAGTAAAAAACTATATAATCACGGATCATATTACTGTGCAAATAGTAACCAAATTATCGTGCAAATAGTAACTTCAAATCCTATAAATAGGGCCTAAGGGTTTGGTTATAATCACAAAATCAAGAACATTCTCTTAAACTCTCTCTTAGAAATCTCTCCAAATTAGATAGGAGCAAGTAAGTAGGGAAGGAATAGAGAAGCTAGAGAAACAGTAAGGGAGTTGTCCTTATCTTACTTTACTATTCACGTATATTGTATTTTACTATTCATGTATACCGTATTTTACTATTCACGTATGCCGTATTTTACTATTCATGTATACGTTATTTTACTATTCATGTATACAATATTTTACTATTCATGTATACCGTATTTTACTATTCATGTATGCCGTATTTTACTATTCATGTATACGTTATTATTCATGTATACAATATTTACTATTCATGTATATGGTACTATTCATGTATTCTTAGTATGCTCGTGGTTGCGGTTTTGTCCGATCTTCCACATCGAAACAGAATTATTATTGTTGTTATGCTAAAGTGTTAAGAATATTCTTAGTATGCTCGTGGTTGCGGTTTTGTCCGATCTTCCACATCGAAAAGAACTATTCTTGTTGTTAGGAAAAAGGGTGGTAGTGTGGAAGTGCATGTCTAGGAAAGTTCTGGCTAAGGAAAGACCTGGTTATTAAGGGAATCCATTTGTGATTTCACCTCTCTTTCCTGGGAACTTACCTGGTGTACTATTCACGGACTACGTTCACTTATACGTTACTATTCACGTATACGGTACTATTCACGTATACGGTACTGTTCACGATATCTGATCGTTCACGATATCGGACATTCGTTCACGATATACGGATCGTTCACGTATACGTTACTTTTGATGGGTGTTTTCTTGGTGTTCCTTGATTTCCTGGTTTCATGATGTTTATTGGTATTTCTTGGTGTTGATTTCATATCGAAA
Organism: Hylodesmum podocarpum; assembly: GCA_026586105.1. Lineage (NCBI taxonomy): Eukaryota > Viridiplantae > Streptophyta > Magnoliopsida > Fabales > Fabaceae > Hylodesmum > Hylodesmum podocarpum. Next base: position 7,825,164 of record JALJEV010001433.1, read on the forward strand.
TATGTCTGATTTTGAGTTGGATATGAATAAGTGGTGACATGCATGGTTGCATGAAATTGGTGATGGACTTGAATTGCTTAATGACCGATTTGAAATGCCTAGTGGAGAGGCAATATTCTAAGATTGCTTGGTGAATAGGCAATGCTTAGAAGGTTTTGAAATGAATATGACCTAGTAAAGAGGTCAAGATTTAAAATGTGATAAAGGTCATTATACAATTCAAAGTCCTAGAACATGTTGCATGATGACTGGATAGTAGTAGACCAAGTCCGTAAGTTACGGATTCCCGTCTATGTGAGTGGAATACCGTGGACTAGAGGGGGTTCTCTTGGTGGGGAAATTGCCCTGCTCATGATGATCACATGTTGCGGGGGAGGTCCTGCCGGACACTGAGGGAACTCGACAATTACGGAGTGTCTACCACTGGTGGGTCTGGAGGATGTGAGGACCAGATGCCCCAGGCTATTTTCAGTGGATGGCGCCACATTGCATGTTGAGTAAATAGGGAAAGTACATCGTGAGGATACATGCATCATATAGGAATAAGAGCATGCAATAGTGATTATGTGTTTTGATTGAATACATGATTATTATGATGAATTACTGATTCGTTTTATGGTTGATTGGTGGTTTTACCTTGTGAATTGAATGAATGGTTTAGGTTTTATATCAATAAGTTACTAATTTTTAAAGAAATTGAAGAATATTATATATGATATGTATTTTTATTAAGATATTGGAACTCACCCTTGCATGTTTGTGTCTGTGGTTTGACACCTGTGATGATCCTAAATTTTTATTTGGGGGAGCAGATTAACAGGATAAATCTATTGGAGATGTGAACGAAGGATAAGCAAACATGAGGATTTTTGTGAATAATGTGTATATAATAATTATCACAATATTATGTACTATGTGACATTTTGTAAATAACTTTTGATGTATGGTTATGATGTGTTTTATTTTTGGTAACGTTTTTGTTAGCAAGAAAAATTATATTAAGATTTTATTTAAAGAAATCTAAAGTAAGGGAAACAATTTCAAATAATAATAATAAATGACGAGAAGGAAAATATTTTGGTAATGAAAAATAGCGGGGCGTTTCATCTACTATATCATTACCCACTTTAAATTACAAAATATAAGTAAAATAAGTAAATAAGAGGAGGGTGTTACATCTACCATGGAAGCAGAGTATGTCGGTTGTTATGAAGCTACCTGTCAGGCTATGTGGCTCAAGAATCTAATATTTGGCTTTTACATTGAAAGTATATCTAGGCCACTTATTATATACTGCGACAATACTGTTGCTGTATATTTCTTTGTTAGAGAGAAAATTTTAGAGTTTCATACTCGTATTGAACATTTTGCTACAGAAAATATATTAACTGATCCACTAACTAAAGACTTAACTGTAAGGACTTTTAGAAGTCATGCAACCTTAATGGACTTAGTTGAGTCTTTTGATGGTTGAATTAGTACGAGCCTGAAATTTTATATCCTTGTATTGAAATATTTATAAGACAACATCGTTATGGTTTGTATCTCTTGCCGCATCTTGGATGGTAAAATTATTTATGTGTTATATAAATCTCTTCATCATAATATTATATTTTCCATCTTCATTATTATGAGTATTTGACATGAATGATTTACTTTTTCATTGAATACTATTTTTATAATAGTAAAATTTATAATAATTGACTCATTAATTAATCTGTACTCTCTTTATAGTTGATATTATTCTTATAATAATAATTAATCATTATTATATGCTAGTGAGAAATTTTTAGATTTTATTTTATATAAATTTATTAATTTAACTTTGCATTATTAATAATTTGTCAATATAATTATTAATTATGTTTATATAATATAAATTATACACATAATTTAATTTATTAATTATTGAGATATGATAAATTAAATCATTTACTAAATTTTGTTATATAATTTATGATATCATAATAAATTATATTAATGATATTTATCATTATTAACTTAATTCACTAAAAACACTTATTATATTGAATACACAACATAAGAAACAAGTTCTAAGATAGAAATATACCCTTTTTATAATTTAATAATTTCTAATTTAATATGTCACACATATATATATATATATATATATATATATATATATATATATATATATATATATATATATATATGTATATATATTTGACTCCCATTATTTTAATTATCATTTCCTTCTTTATTCCCAAAACAACATAAACCAAACTGCAACACCTTAATCTTCGTCCAAACCTCGTCACTTTTATCCCCATCATAGTGCCTCATGAAACTGCAACACCTGAAACCTGTCCTCCCAGTTTGGGATACAAGGGCTGTTACATATCAAAAGAAATAACCAATTTCATTGAAACATGTTATATATAATTAAAAAAAGAATTGAAGATTTTGGGTAAGTTTGTTTATAATAAAATAAAAATACTTATGAAAAAAAATATTTTTTAAAAAAGTGATTATTCAAGAAGTAGATAGGATTTGGATTTTATCAGAATTTTTCTTTTTTTTTTTCGAACAAAAACATTTTAACAAATAAATTCACCTATTAAGGAACCATTTGTTCAAACTTTTAAAAAAAACGATTATTAAAAATTTTATTTTTAGAGAAATAGTTCCAAATCAATTTTAATATATTTTTTTTGAATTTTTCTTCGTCTTTACAATTTTCTTACGTAAAACGAAGATGTTAAGATATTAATATTAAAAAAAGGAAAATATTCCTTTGAAAATTTATTTAACTTTTCTTTTTAAATTTAAATTTAAATTTTAATATTAAAACTGTTCTTTATAATATGAGAATAGAAAAAAATATTTTAATAATTTTAAAATAATCCTCTAATAAATTTAATATAATTTTACCCACATTAATCAATTTTAGTTTAAAATTATTTTATAATTAAAACAATTAATATTAATGTTAACAACCTTTACATCACATCTGGAGATTTGTGCTATGAGCTGTAACGTGTACTGATTCACCAGTCATTAGTTAATTAACTAATAGCACTAATTATTCTGTCTTATTATCAAAAGGAATAGAACAGTACAAATTCTACCTCCGGTAATGTCAATTCAAAAATGGTATTTAGTAGGAAACACTTTTCAAAAGTAACGTCCCAACCTTTGATTTCTGTTTAATTAAATTTCTCTCTAAAATATTTCGCTTTCCAGCTCAGGTACTCATGTAGTATTACTATATTAGCATCATTCGTAAAGACTATGCTGATGCACATAGCGTTAGAGAAATAAAATATAGAAAATAGAAAAAATAATTAAAGTTGAACTGATGTGAAAGATGTGATGTTTTTTTAAATATTTTTTGGGTTAATAATTATTTTCCACGAAGAGAGCATTAATAATTTAATATTTGTCACACTTACCTAAGTCTTAACAAATGATAATATAATCAAAGTTAACAAAACTAATCGGGGTTCATATATCAGAAAAATAAACTAATCAAGATGAAGACTCTACCTAATACATAGAAAATAATATATAAATATTAAGAGAGTCATATTTTAACCGTGTAACGGCTAGATTATAATTTTTATAACAAAACATTGATATTTTTAATTAAGAGAAAAGAAACTGAGGAGAAAAATTATGAATAATGTTATATTTTCTTTTATTTAGTGAAAAAATTAAAAAACTTAATTCATAAAAATAAACAAAAATTGATATTTTTAATTAAGAGAAAAGAAACTGAGGAGAAAAATTATGAATAATGTTATATTTTCTTTTATTTAGTGAAAAAATTAAAAAACTTAATTCATAAAAATAAAAAATAAAATTTTTTACTTTTTATCCCATTCAAATTTAATTTTTTACCCGTCCTCGCTTGTTTTCACTAACCGGCGTTCAACTGTGTTTAATCCGAGCGTATCATTCTAATTTCGATGTTTTGGATTAACATGGGAATCCAGATCACTCTTCCCTCTCAAAATTTTCATTTCATATAGTACAATAATCTTTAATTAATTAAGTACTAATTATTACTTAATAATTTAATTTGAATCATGGAAAAGCAACGGATATACACTGCCGATGTCGCGCTTCAAAGGGGTTTCTCTCAAGAAAGCAAGTTGATCGAAGTCGCGTGGACCCTACAACCACCCCCTCTTCCTCCCCAAATCCAACTTCGCCACCTCTTCCGCCGCCGCACCCGACGGCGCCGCCATGTAGAGTACATCTGCGGCAAGGTGAATGACGTGATTTGCCGGAGTTCCGGCCAGTTTTTCAGCAAAGGAATATTCCGGTAGTCAAAAAGATGGGTATCACATGATAACAACTTTATATGCAGTTAAACTCCAGTAATTCCTTAATAATTAAGTTACACAGCTAACTTATTCACGTTATATGTATATATACATATGAATGTATTTTTCTTTTTATATTATATTTTATTTTATATATATATATATATATATTTTATATTTACTAAATATTTTTTCTTTGTATACATGCATCTACTAAATATTTTTCTATTATATTTATGGCAAAAAGAAATTGTGCACTATTAAAAAAAAATTGGTAGCCTAAACAAATGTAATTAAATAAAATAATTTATAATTCATGGACTTTTCTTCTTTTTTTTTTGTCGCGTTGTATATTTAACTCTTGTTCAGAATTGATCCTACCATTAATTATTTTCTTGTTTTGTAGATTAGAAATTAACCACATCCACATGCACCTCATTAGTGAAAAGGAACATCATTGTTCCGCGATTCTTTCCACGGGAACAAATGAATGCATCCAAAATTTAATTTACGATGAACCTAACTTATGAAATAAAATCCCTTTGATATAATATAATATATATATATATATATAATTTTATATTATTGGATATTTATTCACGTTTAAATAAATTAAAAAAGATTATTTGATAAACAATACAGGACAGCCAATTATAAGATATAAAGGGAGAAATATATATATATATATATATATATATATATATATATATATATATATATATATTGTAAAGAAAGAAGAGAATGAAATATGAGTAAGTTGATTGATTTGTTGTGTATATTATTATTGTTAACGTAATATTGGGACTATGATGGCTCATATTAAGCACCATCATCAAGACAAGGCAAGGAGAAAGTGATTGGAAGCTCAAATATTCACTGATTACATACTAGCTATTACCACACTTGAGATACCAAGTTTGATGACAATGGATGCACCATCTATACACATTGCAATGTATCCATGGTTTGCCACGGGACACTTCACACCATTCCTTCAACTCTCAAACATGTTAGCAAAGAGAGGCCATAGAATTTCCTTCTTCATTCCCCAAAAAACACAAACCAAACTGCAACACCTTAATCTTCATCCAAACCTCATCACTTTTATTCCCATCACAGTTCCTCATGTTGATGGCCTTCCACGCGATGCTGAAACCACTGCAGACGTGCCCTTCTCTTTATTCCCATCTATCGCCACCGCCATGGATCGCACAGAGAAGGACATCGAACTTCTCCTAGGGGAACTAAAACCACAAATTGTTTTCTTCGATTTCTCGTTCTGGTTACCAAACTTGACTCGCAATCTGGGAATCAAGAGCGTCCAGTACTTTATCATTAATCCGGCAACTATGGCTTTCACCAAAGGCCACGATGTACAGAGTAAAGGTAGAGATATAAGTCAAGTTGATCTCATGAAACCTCCTTCAGGGTTTCCTGATTCATCCATCAAGCTTCATGCACATGAAGCGCGTTTCATGGCTAACTTTAAGAATGTGAAGTTTGGCAGTGGTGTTCGTTTCCATGACCGTTTTGAGATAGGTATGAATATGACAGATGCAATTGGATTTAAAGGCTGCAGAGAAATCGAAGGGCCTTATGTAGATTTTATTGAAACTCTGATTGGGAAGCCTGTTCTACTTTCAGGGTCTCTTTTACCTGAGCCACCAAACACTACTTTAGAAGAAAAATGGGTTGCATGGCTTGGGAGATTCAACTCTAGTTCTGTTATTTTCTGTGCATATGGAAGTGAAACCACTCTACAAAAAAATCAATTTGATGAGTTATTACTTGGTCTTGAGTTAACAGGCTTTCCGTTTCTTGCAGCACTTAAGCCTCCTAGTGGATTTGAGTCTATTGAAGAAGCTCTGCCGCAAGGATTTGAAGAAAGGGTTAAAGGAAGAGGGATTGTGTATGGAGGTTGGGTTCAACAACAATTGAGTTTAGGACACCCTTCTTTGGGTGCTTCATAACACACTGTGGTGCTGCTTCTGTGACTGAGGCACTTGTTAACACGTGTCAGTTGGTGCTGCTGCCACGACTTGGTGCTGATCATGTCATGAATGCTCGAATGTTGAGTAGAAAATTAAAGGTTGGAGTGGAAGTGGAGAAAGGTGAAGAGGATGGGTTGTTCACGAAAGAAAGTGTGTGCGAAGCTGTGAAAATTGTGATGGATGATCAGAATGAGATCGGGAAAGAAGTGAGAGAAAATCATGCAATTTTAAGGAATATATTGTTAAGCAACAATCTTGACTCTTTCCATGCTGATACTTTCTGTGATAAGCTTCTAGCTTTACTTTAAATTCTCTTCAGTTTCATCGGCTGCGAATCTTAATTCCCCTTGTTTAATTATCAAATAAAACTACTGTGGCATGTATTATGTTATTGTTCCTCTTTATATCTTTTATGTTATTCTATTTGCTTTTGTATAAATATTTTTACTAAATTGTTTAATTCTATTTTTACATTTCTTTCATCTCTACTTTGTCTCTTTGCTCATACACACAATACATGTTTAGTTTATAGTAAAGCCTCTTTAACAGCTCATACACTCATACACACGATACATGTTTAGTTTATAGTAAAGGTCTGTGTTTAATTTTTACATGTGTAACTAAATTTTAAATAAGAGATTATGATATTTTTAATAAAGAAAAAATTAGTTCAAACACATTGTTTTAAAAGCCCTGTATTCTTTTTTTTTTCATTTTAGATGGAGTATTGAATCTGGAGATTTACGTCATCTAAAAATATAATATAGAAATATAATCTGACAACTATATATAAATGAAGATAATTCTCAATTGAGTTAAACTTTTAAATTATATTTCTAATTTGACGATATTCCAGGAATCCTAAGTTAGGGTTAGATCATGCACGTGGTCGAGTGCATGCATAGGTGGTGACACCTCCAAATTTATAAATATATATATAAATTTACATGTGCATGTGTCACAGGTTCTTCACTTGTATTCTTATGTAATTTATCTTTCTTGTCGTACGTTTTTGTTCAGTAAAGACAAAAGCAACAGCTAGATAAAAGAATAAAAGTAAAGAGAAGGGAAAAAAAGTGAAAATAAATAAATATTATTTGATTAAAAAAGTAGATATAAAAATAATATCATTTTGTGAGGCTAGTTGTTTAGTTTGATTAGGAGATAAAAAGAATTTATATTTTGATTAGATTTACTGTTTAGTGTGTAGTGAAAATATTATATTCATTATTGAGAGACCTATCACACACGAACTTTTTTTTTTTCTAATACAAGACACAACAAACTTAACTGAGTAAAAAATAATTATTTCATGTGGTCGCTACGGTTTCATAATTTCTTTTTTAATTTTTGTATTTTAAAAGTATTTTTTTTATTTTTGATTCTTATATTTTATATTTTAATTTTTAATTCCCTTATACTAGATACTATTAAAAATTATATCATAATATTATATAGTTCTTTTTATTCAATCAGTAAATAAAAAGTACATTACTAAATTAATTAATATTGATGTATAATTTTTTTATAAGGGATTAAAAGAGAATTAAATTTTAAGTATAAGAACTAAAAATATATTTTAAATTTATAAGAATTAAAAGGAAAATTTTATGAAAGTATGCAAAATAAATGGATTATTAAATTCCTAACTAATTAAAAACGTGATTCCGTGGAAGTGATATACAACAACAGAATTCTTATCAAAAAAATTTAACCATCCAATTGAAATATTGTCTCTAAGATACTCTTTCCTGTCTCAATGAGCAACAAAGTCTTCATGTTTTTTTTCTGGTATCAAAGGTGTGCTGTCAACGAAGGTATCCTCATTGTGTGACAGTGGACACTTCCGGTCACTGATTTTCTTGTCAACGAATTATTAAATGACATGTGGTATGATACATGCCTGGTAGGTGATATTCCTAAATAAATTATGAAAAAATTATTATTAATCACATCGATATACATTAGATTAATGCCTCATTGTATCAGATACATCACGTACACGATAAATTATCCATTTATAAATATTTTAATAAAAAAATTCTGATTTTACTATTATTTTATTTTTAAATATTTTTAATTGAGTTGAGTTTTAAAATGTCTTGTATAGCGACATTCCTTTTTTCTGGTGGAGCAATAAAGAAGACTACCTTAATTCAAATTACAACGTTAATTGGATCCAAAATAGGACATTTCTTTTTGACAAGATGAAAAGGTAAATAAAATTTTTATCCTATTTAATACTACTATTTTCATGTATGAAGCATGTCTTTTTTTATTTATAACTAAAATTGTAGGGATTATTTGTTGGAAAAGTAGTGGGGTCCAGCTTGTCCATAATTTGCAGAATGGCAACAAACCACTTTCGGTGTGATTGAATGGAAATAAACCACTTTATGTGGTAATTGAAGAAGAATAGTAATTTCCTTCTCCTATAAAAGGAGAAGGTTTGCTTCAGCATTCAACACACAGCAAACACCAACGAAGAAAAAAAAAAGAAAAAAAAAAAAAAACTTTTAAGCTGTGTTTTCTCCTATCTCAAGAGAGAGTGTGATTGTTCTCTCCTTGTGTTTAGAGAGAGGTTGTAGTTCTCTTCCACTTAGTGAAAATTTTCTCTGATCTTGCCCGTGGTTTTTTCCTTGTCTGTTAAGGTTTTCCACGTAAAATATTGTGTGTCAATTTCCTAATTTTTCATCTCTATTTTAGCTGCGTAATATTCCATTTACATACTTTGATTACCCAACAGTGGTATCAGAGCTCTTTGGTTCGGTAAGAATATTCTTAGTATGCTCTGTGGTTGCGGTTTTGTCCGAACTTCCACATCAGAAAAGAAAAATTCTTGGTCCGCTGCGGTAACGCTGGAAGATACGTTTCACATGTGTGATTGTATACTTTTGCAGTAATTGTTAACGTAAACTAGACCGGGTCTAGTGTACGGTATAAATATACAATATTGTTCACGTATACGGTACTATTCACAGTGAAAACGTATAACACTATTCACATATACGGTACTATTTACGTATAGTACTATTCACAGCATGGCGGCAAAATTTGAGATTGAGAAATTCAGTGGGAGTAATATCTCCCTGTGGAAATTGAAGATGAAGGCTTTTATGAGAAAAGAAAATTGTTTAGCAGCAATTGAAGGTAAACCTGCTGGTATTACCGATGAAAAGTGGAAGGAGATGGATGCTATTGCTGTTGCTAATCTGCACTTGACATTAGCAGATTCTGTCTTATCTAGTGTTGCAGAAAAACAAACGGCAAAGGAAATCTGGGATACGCTCGTAAAATTATACGAGGTCAAGTCTCTTCACAACAAAATTTTCTTGAAAAGGAGACTCTACACTCTTCGAATGAGTGAATCCATTTCGGTAACGGATCACATTAACAATCTGAACACGCTATTTGCTCAGCTGACAACGTCAGATGTAAAAATAGTAGAAAGTGAACGTGCGGAGCTTCTACTTCAGAGTTTACCAGACTCGTATGATCAACTCATCATAAATATCACAAATAATATGATTTCCGACTATCTAAACTTTGATGATGTTGCCGGAGCCATTCTTGAAGAAGAATCCAGGCGCAAGAATAAGGAAGATAGATTGGAAAAATCCAAGCAAGCAGAGGCTTTAACGGTGGTGAGAGGAAGATCAACGGAACGAGGCTCTAGTGGGAGTCAAAGTCATGGTAGATCAAAATCTCAGAGAAGGAAGAACTTCAAATGCTACTATTGTGGCATGAGAGGGCACTTGAAGAAAGATTGTTGGAAGAAGAAAAATGATGAGAAGTCTCCTGAGGCTAGTACATCTTAGGGATGTGTTGCAAATACCTCTGGTGATGGAGAAATCCTAACTAGCGAAGTTGCAGTCAGCTCTAAAGGCAAAAGTCAGCTCACTGATATGTGGATAATGGATTCGGGAGCAACATGGCACATGACTTCAAGACGAGATTGGTTTTATACTTATCAACCTATCTCAGAAGGTTCTGTGTTCATGGGTAATAATGATGCCTTAGAAATTCTGGTGTTGTATTTGTCAAATTAAAAATGTATGATGGTACTGTTCACACAATTCAAGGGGTACGACATGTAAAGGACTTGAAGAAGAATCTACTGTCTATTGGGCAGTTAGATGACCTCGGGTGCAAGACCCATATTGAAGGTGGGATCTTGAAAGTCGTTAGAGGTGCTATTGTGGTGATGAAAGCAGAGAAGATCGTTGCTAATCTATACATGCTTAAGGGAGAAACGTTGCAAGAGGCTGATGTATCAGTTGCATCAGTTAGTCAAGAGGAATTAACGACAATTTGGCATCGCAGACTAGGCCATATGTCGGAAAGAGGCTTGAAGGTCCTTGCAGAACGTAAACTCCTACCCGGGCTCACATCAGTAACCTTACCTTTCTGTGAGCACTGTGTGACAAGCAAGCAACATAGATTGAAATTTGATAAATCAACTGCTAGAAGCAAACACATACTTGACTTGATTCATTCTGATGTGTGGGAGTCACCAGAAATGTCCCTAGGAGGAGCAAAGTATTTTGTATCATTCATTGATGATTATTCTAGGAGGCTATGGGTGTACCCAATCAAGAAGAAGTCAGATGTGTTTCCAGTTTTCAAGGTATTCAAAACACAGGTGGAACTTGAAACTGGTAAAAAGATTAAGTGTTTGAGGACAGACAATGGAGGAGAATATACTAATGGCGAATTTCTAGCATTTTGCAAGCATGAAGGTATCAAAAGGCAATTCACTGTTGCTCATACACCTCAACAAAATGGTGTAGCAGAGCGGATGAATAGAATACTCTTGGAAAGGACAAGAGCAATGTTACAAACTGCAGGATTAGCCAAGTCTTTCTAGGCAGAAGCAGTGAAGACAGTCGGTTACTTGATAAACCGATCGCCATCAACTGCAATGGGATTAAAGACTCCGATGGAGATGTGGAAAGGAAAACCAGCAGAGTATTCTTTCTTACATGTGTTTGGATGTCCTGTGTACGTGATGTACAACTCCCAAGAAAGAAGTAAACTGGATCCAAAATCCAGGAAATGCATATTCTTGGGCTATGCTGATGGTGTTAAGGGGTATCGCTTGTGGGATCCCACTGCCCACAAGATTATTATCAGCAGAGATGTAATTTTTGCAGAAAATGAACTGCAAAGTAAGAAGAAAGATGACAGCACTTTAAAAGAGGCTACTACGGTTCAAATAGATGGAAAGTCTGGAGAAGAAAATTCTTTTGAAGCAAAACCAGAGCATGAGGAACAAGAACCAGATGAGACCCATGATGGAGAAGTTCGACGAACAACACGTCAGATAAGGAAACCATCCTGGCACTCAGATTATGTTATGGCAAGCCATAATGCTTACTGTCTTCTAACAGAAGAGGGAGAACCGTCAACTTTTCAAGAAGCTGTAAGAAGTTCAGATGCCTCTCTGTGGATGGCAGCAATGCAGGAAGAAATGGAAGCCTTACATAGAAACAAGACATGGGAACTTGTTGAACTTCCAGAAGATCGAAGAGCCATTGGAAACAAATGGGTTTACAAGATCAAACGTGATGGCAATGATCAAGTGGAACGATATCGTGCAAGATTGGTAGTCAAAGGATATGCTCAGAAAGAAGGCATTGATTTCAATGAAATATTCTCTCCAGTGGTTAGACTTACCACTATCAGAGTAGTATTAGCTATGTGTCTTTGCATTTGATTTACATCTTGAACATTTGGATGTAAAACCGCTTTTCTTCATGGGGAACTTGAAGAAGAAATTTATATGCTCCAATAGGAAGGCTTTGAAGAAAAAAAAAAGAAAACTTGGTTTGTAGGTTGACCAAATCTCGTGACGGTTAAAGCAAGGCGCCAAGGTGTTGGTACAAGAGATTTGATTCCTTCATTATTAGCCTCAGATACAACAGACTGAGTTCAGACCATTGTACTTATTACAAAAGGTTTGATGATAATGATTTCATCATTTTGTTGTTGTATGTGGATGACATGTTGGTGGTAGGCCCCAACAAAGATCGAGTCCAAGAATTGAAGGCACAGTTGGCTAGGGAATTTGATATGAAGGACTTGGGACCCGCAAACAAGATTTTAGGGATGCAAATTCACCGAGATAGAAAAGATAGGAAAATTTGGCTTTCTCAAAAGAATTATCTTAGGAAAGTCTTGCGGCGCTTCAATATGCAAGATTGTAAGCCAATCTCTACCCCACTTCCTGTCAATTATAAATTATCCTCAGGTATGTGTCCTAGCAATGAAGCAGAGAGGATGGAAATGTCTCGAGTGTCGTATGCATCGGCGGTGGGAAGCCTAATGTATGCTATGATATGTACAAGACCAGACATTGCACAAGCAGTGGGAGTGGTCAGTCGATTCATGGCAGATCCAGGTAGAGAGCATTGGAATATTGTTAAGAGGATCCTTAGATACATCAATGGAACCTCAGATGTGTCATTATGTTTTGGAGAATCGGAATTTGTCGTCAGAGGATATGTTGATTCAGATTTTGCAGGTGATCTTGACAGAAGAAAATCCACTTCAGGCTATGTGTTTACACTTGCAGGTGGCGCAGTAAGCTGGTTATCAAAGTTACAATCTGTCGTAGCTTTGTCTACTACAGAAGCTGAATACATGGCAGCTACGCAAGCATGCAAAGAATCAATTTGGATTCAAAGGTTATTGGAAGAACTCGGGCACAAGCAACAGAAGATTACTGTGTATTGTGACAGTCAGAGTGCCTTGCACATTGCAAGAAATCCAGCTTTTCATTCCAGGACGAAGCACATAGGAGTACAATATCACTTCGTCAGAGAAGTGGTAGAAGAAGGGACTGTGAACTTGCAGAAGATTCACACGAAAGATAACCTAGCAGATGTAATGACGAAGCCGATAAATGTAGACAAGTTTACATGGAGTAGATCCTCTTATGGTCTATCAAAAACATAAGCAACATGGAACTGGCAAGAAGAGAAAGGTTTTGAAAATTTAAAGTTGCATTGATCAAGGTGTGAAGACAGATTAAAATCAGTCTTCAAGTGGGAGATTGTTGGAAAAGTAGTGGGGTCCAGCTTGTCCATAATTTGCAGAATGGCAACAAACCACTTTCGGTGTGATTGAATGGAAACAAACCACTTTCAGTGGTGATTGAAGAAGAATAGTAATTTCCTTCTCCTATAAAAGGAGAAGGTTTGCTTCAGCATTCAACACACAGCAAACACCAACGAAGAAAAAAAAAGAAAAAAAAAAAATTTTAAGTTGTGTTTTCTCCTATCTCAAGAGAGAGTGTGATTGTTCTCTCCTTGTGTTTAGAGAGAGGTTGTAGTTCTCTTCCACTTAGTGAAAATTTTCTCTGATCTTGCCCGTGGTTTTTCCCTTGTCTGTTAAGGATTTTCCACGTAAAATATTGTGTGTCAATTTCCTAATTTTTCATCTCTATTTTAGCTGCGTAATATTCCATTTACATACTTTGATTACCCAACAGTATTAACTCACGTTACATGGACCCCCTCCCCCCTTAACTATTAAGAAATCCTTTAAATTAATCTTCAACATTACATTTATATTGATAAACTTTTATACTTTATCTATTATCTTAATGGCTATTTAGGACAAAGATTAATATCTTAAAAATTAGTCAATGGTACATATAAAATCATTCAACCACCATTCTCTCATCCCACATATTCTAAATTAGTGTGCATTGATATCCGATCTATTTTTTATTTTATTTTATTTCATTCCTTCTCAAAAGCTGTGCACTAACACGGGCTGTGTTCTAGTTTATTTTGAAAGTAAAGTAAAATTTATAGAATTTCGTATTCAATTTTAATTTTAAATTTTTATAGACTGTAGAAATTATTTTAAATAAAAATCTTAAATTTATCATAATTCTAATCACTCATAATCTTGAATTCTCGATATAGATTTTAAATCCGTAAAATGTTACCATATTTATAAAGATATGATATTATTATCGCAACTATATATTTTTATTATTTTTCTTTAGTTTTGAAAAGTTTGTGTCTTCTATTTATATGTGAAATTCTTTAATTTTATGTTTTGTAATTCTTAAATAATATATAACTAATGTAAACATGTCTGTGTATCGCATAAATCACGATACTAATTTTATAAATTAAAATAATAGCAAATATGTGTAATATAAAATTATATTAATATCCATTAATATATATACACACACAATTACTAACAGAATTTTTTTGCAAAATCAAAAAATATAATGATATGAAAAAAATAAAAATTTTAAATTTAACCTTAGTGCAAAGAACATACTAGTGCCATAAACCATTATCCATTTGTAAATAACCAATAAAAATTCATCAAGGAATATATGAACACTACTCAAGAAAAAAAAATGGGAAAGTATCATAACACTCCATATTTTAAAGTAATACAGTACTGATCTCAACTACAGGTACCATAATCTAAACAAGTTCTATATTACCAACATCCCATATACCTAACTGTGCAATGGAAGACTCAAAACAAGAGAAACAACGCAGTCTAGCTACACTATTCACTCTACATTATATTTTGCCACATCAAACCCTAGCCATACCCAGCAACAAGAAATTTCATGGCTCCATCCAATGGTTGCGATGATCATGATACAGCACTGTATTCTTTATAGAGGAAACAGTATCTGCGATAATTTTGTATATGGTTTCAATTGATTCAGGAGGGATACATTCCCTATTTGTGACACTTTCAACTACATTGAATGCAACAGTTAGAAAACTTCCGGTGACTCTATGATCTTCTTCTCCTGGCACTCTTCCAGGAACTATACTAAACCCTGATGGTAGGATCATCACACTGTCAGGATCTGTTCCATTTGCAAGAGCTGAAACAGCTACCTGGTCTAGTGGAGCATACACCACGTAAGAACCTGTTGAGTCTGTGTAACTCTCTTGCAGATAAAAGATTTCAATTTTTCCCTGTGCGGTCTAAGAATATGCATGGCAAATAAAGGATAGTTTAGATAAATTTTATATTTTAGATCGATTTTGAAGAAATTGAGCTAAAGGGGAAAAGCTGATAAAAGTTTAATCATTTATTGACAATTGTTAAAATTTTGCAAATCACAGAATTTTCAAATATTTGTCAATTTTGTAACTAATAAAATAATGAAACTTTGAAAGTTAAGTGACAAAAAATTATAAATAAAAGAAAAAATCATGAATAGAAAAATATTCAAATTAACAAAGGTAAAAGATTCTTACATTTTTATGCATCAGGGAAACGCAATTCCCTGGATTTTCTCCCTTGACCACTGCCACGACTTCATGGATAGTATGTCTACGTGAAAGTGGATCCCACTGTAATTATTCAACAACAGAAAAAAATTAAAACGAAAATGTTAGAACATATAGCATTACATCGAGCAGAATAAATCAGTAATCAAAGTCACAACCATGCTTGATCCCTTACGTGATATCAATAAGACAATAACATCAATTATCAATCTAGTAAAACATGATTTAGTAACAAAAAAAAAAAAAAAACAGTTCACAAAATGAGCATTAATGATTGATGATTCTTTTCAAATAATAATTATCCTTTTCTTTTTCACTTAATAGATTCACTTCCTAAAATGCCTATCAGGTTGGCCTTATATCTATCTCTATTATATATAGTAGTATATTTTTTTTGCTTGAAATAAAGGTTATCGAGCGTACTATAGTTCTGGAATTCTCGTGACGAAGGAAGTTGAACAATCGACTTGGGGGGAGTTCCAACCAAAGAGAAGTAGTGAAAACAACATGTGTACCAGGAGGCTTCTTAGTATCTTCCACATTATTGCAGACCATTACTCTAACATCTCTGGAACCAGCAAAAGGAGCTATTTGCATCCATGGATTGTCCATGGTAGCGCTGATATTTGCACAAAAGGTTTTCATCATTCTATCAGCCAGTAACAAGAAACTTGTCTTCCCAGTTTTGGATATAAGGGCTGTTACATATCAAAAGAAATAACAAATTTAATTGAAACAGTTATATATAATTAAATAAGAATTTAATATTTTGGGTAAGTTTCTTTAAAATAAAATAAAAATACTTATGAAAAAAATATTTTTTTAAAAAATTGATTATTTAAGAAGTAAATAGGATTTGGATTTTTATCAAAAATTTTGTTTTTTGCGAACAAAAACATTTTAAACAAAAAAATGCTTATTTATTAAAATAAGTACTCTATTTGACAAACAAATTCACAAGGAACCATTTGTTCAAACTTTTAAAAAAACGATTTTTAAAAATTTAATTTTTAGAGAAATAGTTCCAAATTCTTTCTATAAATAGACATTCTTCAACTCTCTTTTTTTCCTTCTGAATCTAATTATTAAAAAGGTTTATCCAAAAATTTCAAAAGTTTCAGTAAATGATTTTTTTTTTCTTGAAAAAGTGTTTCTTTAGGGAAAAAAGTTTAAGCAAACTCTAGAACAAAAACAAAAACAAAAAAGAAACATGTTTTTACGTTGATTGAATTTGAGTAGTTCTTGTACTTATTATGGAAATAAATTGAATTTGTTTACAATACATAAGAGGAACAAATTAAAAAGAAAAGAAAAATAGATGAAGAGTTATAAATGAAATGTCTTGAAAATAAAATACAAAAAGTGTAGCAGATGTACCCTTTTTATGTGCAACTAATGTTGTTACTTTCAAAGTTTGTAACCATTCACTGTATCGAACTAAGGAATTAAGCCAACGAGTTGCACCAAAAGCTAGAGTGGAGGTAAATAGTGGCAGGACATCATCATCCAAATGAGTGTAGTCTACTTCTACATGCTCAACCCATACAACCTAAACATAAAAAACAAATTAGAACTAGGGGTCATTGTGTTTAAAAAAGTGATTATTTAAAAATCATCTAAGATTTCTTTAAATAGGAATTTTTTTAATAGAAATAGATTAAATAAACATATATACAATAGAAATCTACTTATCAAAAAAAATCAACAAATAAGTTTAAACAATATTATATCGTATATGGTTTATCAAAATGAATTTAATTAAGAACCAAAGTCAACTTCATAAGTAAAACAATAAATTAAATACTATAAGAAAACAACCTTAGAATATCCGTTTGGCATTCCAGTGATTAAACATCCTGAAGGTCTTTTCAGAAAATGATTTGTTGGAGAAGGAAAATACTTCTCCAATGATATATCAACGACCCCCCATTGATTATGAGACAATTGCTTGCTGTACCTTCCAAAATAACACTCTCTAGTCGGTACAACAGGAGTAGGCAAATGAAGTTCTGTGCTCATCTGTGAAAAGGAAAGAATGTAAATTAGGAAATGTAAATAATGTTCACATTAATTTTGATATTCTAATGAACATTAAACATCCTTTGTTCATCTCAAAAACATGTGACTGAAATTGGCATAAGACTAGTGATTTTTTGTGGCATATAGAATGTAGAACATAAAGAATTCCACGTAATGATTTATATGAAGGAGAACATAACAATTAGCATAACTGAAACCTATATAAGGAGACAACAATTAATATATTCTGCATAGGCAGCATAGCTACCATACCACGACCTAGCACTGCACCTATATATGATAAACTGATTAGAGTCAATTATCTGAGGAGTAATTCTATGGAAACATATAGACAACAATTCCATTTTGGGATGGATTTGAGGTGGAGCGAGAGAGATAAAAGGAAAAACAAGATAATGGAAATATAATGGACAAGGAAGAGAAAAATATAAAATAGAAATAAGATGAAAGAGAAAATAAATATATTTTCACCTTACCAAAATTTATAAACACCGATGATGTAGATATAGAAATTTCACATGCAAAGTATGTACATAATCATAGTCCTTCCAAAAAAAAATGATATAACATTAATATATTACCAAAATGACTTAGAAAGAAAAAAGTAAAAAGTGTATGAATGTTAGATTTACATTTGACATTTTCAATGCAACGCATACGTTGAAAACAGAATTTTTCTTTAAATTTTTTTATGAATGATTTCATATTATTTCCAACTAATGTTGTAATGTTTAAAAACTCAAGCAGATTCAGAAAAATAATTATCGCAATTCATATTAGGAAACATTTCAATTATACCATATAAATCTAAAAGATTTACGAAGAGAACAGCTAAGAATATTCTATACACTAATTAAGTGTATATTTAAATTGCAGTTGGAAATGTTATGCGTGCATTCCAACGTAAATATAATGGATACAAGTAAATAAACACAAAGCAGTAATCTTGATTTCATCAGTTGATAAGAGTATTTTTAGCTCAAATACAATAGTAACTCAAACATACCCTTCGCAGTCAAGTAGCAAATGCATGTTGTTCATGAAAACACGTATAAAATTAGTATTTAAAGGAACAAATAACATATTGAGCTTACCACATGTAATTTGTGATCATTGCTTCCTTCCACTCCTACCAAAGTTCCTACTATTGCTGCTTTTGAAACAATACTGTGAAATACACTTGACCATTGATTCTAGCTCCAAAAAATAGTAAATGAGGAATCATGAAATCACATTATATATGAAAGTAACCATAGTTTTAAATTGTGTCCACACTCTACAACATCAATGACAGTTTTTGAGGCTTTGTAATTATCTCGCCAGGAAAACTGTGACTGCATTTTTCTACCATTTTACCAATTGTAATACACTTGCCACTGTAACTAAAATTTAAAACAGTGAAAAAGATGAAAAGATAACTTACCATATCCATCAGTAATTCAACAATGCTGATTGGAGTCATGTTAATATATGCTACATCTCGTGAAGCTTCAATTTGTAGAGCTGCAGTAGGAGTTGCAGTTAATGTTGGATTCCCAGTTTGAGAAATGTCAAAGCTTTTTAAATTTTGATTCTCTCCAGCACCAATCAAATCAAAAATCTCCTTCAGCGATGTATCAACTAGACCAAATTGCCTCAAATATTCAATATCATTTAAAATCTCATATCTATCCTTTGTGTGGGGTTGCCACAAAGGTTGCTCTGCAATGCATAACTTTAACAACTCATCCATAGCTGAACATGCATTCTCAATGATTTTAGTTTTTGTTGGCTCAGAATATATTGAAACCCCAAAAAGAAGGTGACTGGCTGGTTGCATGCTGAGTTCAATATTTGGAATGCCGTTTGTGGAAGCTGAATCCGATATAGTAGCATTAGCACTTGGAGATTGTTCAGAACATAATGTCGAGGAACCACTCCCATTGTTATTCTGTGAGGCATCAATCTGAGAATGATAAATGAAACCAAATAATGAAAACAAAACACATTACATTAGCATAATGGTTAAGTCAATTCACAAGTCATGAATTTCTACTCCAATTTGTAGCTGTAAAACTGGATCAAAACAGTGTTATAGATGGAGAATAACAACATATAATGAAAGGTTAAAATTCTGTGATATAAAGATGTCATTGCTGCCTGTGCTGCTATTTCAGAAGATCTCCCTCCTAGATAACTTATCTGTATAGCGTACTTATCAATCAAATATTTTTCTTAAAAAAAAAAAAAACAAACTGTCGTGTCATTCTGTCAACTTGGGCATGGCTCGCTGTTTAACAACAACTATCAGAAATTACTCTGATCAAATTAATTGTCCATTTCATGTTTAGATGTCTTAATAAATTTATACTAGAATTTTATATTGTATAATCATTAGACTCAAAATTAGGAATGATATATAATCTAAAAGATTTTATTACATGCATTTTACATCATCGTTTAATTATCATTTATCATTTACGACATGTGTTATTTTCACATTAATTTTACAAAATCTTATTAATCATGAATTTTGATCAGATCATTGTCTAAAAAGTTTCACGTTTTATAAAAATTAAACTGATACAAATTTATCTCGATATACCCAGGTTCGACAATAACATTTGTCATGGTAAAATCAATCCATGGAGAGACCAGATTGCACAACCTCAATTCATTCAATACAGATGTTCAGTTGTGAAAATGAAAAAGAATTGCTGAAAAAAAAAATTGTGTTCAACTGTCAAACAAGAGAATATAGAACATCCATCATATCTCAAAATAAACATGGCATGATTTTTTAGCACGAGAATCGGTGACGAGTGCTTAGCGTAGCTATTAGAAAGGGATCAATAAAGAGATAAACTAATTAAATTCAAATTCTTGTTTCAACTCCAACAACTAAATCAATTTTAAAATTCAATTTACCTAGCAAATCATATCAACATTATCTGGTGCTCTTACCTGATTACCTTGCAATCCTTCATCGTCCATAGTCTTGACCTATGTAATTTCTGTGATTTTTCGTGAATCAATTATCCAGCAAACACCATTTGCAACGATCTCAAATGTTCTGTTAAAAATAAAACCATAGAAATAGGTTTATCCTTCAGGTAAAACCCTAGTTGTTGATGAAAAACCATATTAAAAATATGATACTTATTGTTTGAGATGACAGAAAAAAAAAGTGCAAGTGATCAATAACCTGATTTAGAATAAAAAGCTGTGGAATGAAGAATATACTTTTGAATGTTAACCGTTGGAAGAGACAAGTGATCAATTAAGACTGATACGTGGGTATCAGATCAGGAGGAATTGGGAAGAGTGGCCTTCTCACTACGGAGTTGTGTTAGGAATTTATTGTTATCTCATATTTATGATTTGTTTATAGAAAATAAAGAAAAAATATTTAAATATTTTAAAATTTACAATTTTTAATACACATTTTTAGTTTTAATGTTTTCGTAACTGATCTTTAAATTTTATTTTTTTTATAAATAAATATTTTAAAATTTGTTTTTCCTCCAACAACTAAATCAATTTTAAAATTCAATTTACCTTGCAAATCAAATCAGCGTTAACTTGTACTTTTGCCAGATTATCTTGCATCATTATCCAGCAAACACCATTTGCAACGATCTTTTTAATTTTATCTTGTTTACAAATAAATATTTTAAATTTTGTTTTTAGTCACATCAATCTTTAAACTTTTTATTATATTTTCACATAAGGATTTTAATTTCAATTTCATTTAAACTAATATAAGTATTGGGTTATAAGAAAATAATTTTTTTTTAATTTTTATTTTTAAATTAATATTATTATTTCTAAATTCATTTTTATTATAATTTAATATAAAAAATGAATTATAATTAAAGAAAAAATGATGAAATTATTATTGATATATTTAAGATAAAATAATATATTTTTAACTTGATGAATATAAAAATGACAAACTATAAAAAAAATTTAACAAGTGGTTAAATTTACTAAAATGCTAAAGTCTAACTTTGAGTACAAGTGGAAGCTATTAACATCTGTCAAAGTCATTTTTTTTTAATATAGAAAATGTATCATAACATGTTACTTATTATGGGTAATCTCGTCAAAAACATTCCAACCTTTCATAATGATGAACAGATTAATTTAGTATTATGTTGAGTATGTTGGTCATCTCTAATTGTTTTTTCTCATGTAGATATAGCAAGCCTGTTACGTACGGTTTTGTGTTAACATTGTTCTCGTGGTAATCAATACTACCTACTATTATTTGGGTATGTTAAAAAGAAAATTAAAAAAAAGAAAGGAAGAAGAAGATAGTATTTAGATAAAAAATGATGTGGGCACTCTCCAAATATTTGAAGATAATTTCACTTATTAATATGATAAACATAGTAATTTTAGTTCACAGCAAATTTTAATATATAATTAATCAATCAATTTACTCATATTATTTTTATTTATTAATTAATATTTTCTTTTTTATACATTTTATAATTAATTATTATCTACATATTGAAGTTGGTTATCGAATACTTTTTAATCATAGATCAGTAAATAAAGTTAAATACAAGGAATTTAAAGATATCTTCTTTTTCAATCTTAAATCAATGAATAAAGCTAGATACAAAGAATTTAAAGATATCTTCTGGGTACTATTTTTCTAACCACATGGTATATAATAAAAAACAATGATACCTGTAGATAAAGATGATGGTTGCCAGTACACCAGTCAATGTATTAATTGACATTAGAGTTTTAAAATATTTGAAATTTTTTAAAAATAATATATAAAATTATTTAAATAATTAAATTTATAATATTTAATTTAATTCAAGTTATTTTGAATTTGAAATTATCAATATGATACCTAAATTAATCATCACTAAATTACGTACATTCGTAGAATCTGGGTTAGACCCTAAAATAAAAAATTACCCCATTTAATCTATTGAATTTGGATTATTCAACTCATTTGGATTGTTTTAAATTTTTATCCAATAAACACTGTTAGTTTACATTATATTATATATGTGCATTACCTTTCTCAAAATGTTAACTTATAATATCCAATTCATTATGGCATAGATTACTTCTATTGAAATTAAATTAATAACAATAAAAATTACTGCATTGAATAATAATTAAATTAAGTATCATCAAAATTATGATAATGATATGGTTGCAAATGATAATAGTGGTCATGATTCACATATGCCTTTTCTTTTGAAAAACAAAAGATGTAATAAAGTAACGGATTTTATAATTTTAATTTCATTGATTTTATAGTTTTAAATAATTTGATTCTGCATATATAATTAAATATTTCCAACTTGAAATGGGTGCGGTAGTCCAAAACCAAATAATAATTTCTCACAAAATAGAGTTGAAATATAACTATACTTTGATATTTGGTCAATATAATACTTTACCTTTCTTATCTTTGTCAAAATAGTGAGATATTCACATTGTTGTGGTAGCTTTCTCTGCATTTTCCATCCCAAATTATTAGTTACAAAGACTCTAATTAAAATTATTTTTATTCGGAGAGATTATAGCTATAAAGAGATGAGGGCTGTTAAAGTAAGAATATTTGAATTCAACAAGCTTCACATGCTAACTTGTGCCATATCATCCATGTGTTATTTCAACTTCTGAAAGAGCCATTCCTCTAAGGCTCTAACTATTACTGGATTCCTTCATAGATTACATTGAAAAGGAAAACAGAGGTATTTGACCTAAATTTAGTAATTTTCTACATAAATCACATTAGTTGGGTCCCCACTAAGTAGTGGCCTCAACTCAAATAATGTTCATGTCTTTGACATTAAGATTCTTCTAATTAATTGTTTATTCTTATATGAATTTACATCTTAAACTATATAATGTATAATTATTATTGTCTCACGTAAGGATGACTTAACAGCATCGCTCATACTTTAGCTACCACATCATATGATTGTTATAGCCTTGTTATATTTATAACTATAATTTAATTTATAAACATATCTTGTTTATGTATATAGAAGAGACTGATCTATCACTTATTCCATATAAATTTGATAACCTAACCTTTAAATTTTGTAATATTATCTTAAGGAATATTCATTTATATTAAATTTCAAATAAATTATACGCATGTCATACAAGTTATATATATGATATCAAACAAGTTAAAACCCTGTTCTTTATAAAACGTTTTTAGTTTATTTGTCACAATCAAATACATGCTAGATATCATTATATATATATATATATATATATATATATATATAATTGAAAAAAAATATATACTTGAAAACAACATTGTTAATTATGTGCTTGGATTAAGTAATAAAGACATGTAATTTCTGCAATTTTTTTCAACTAGAGCTTAATTTCATAAAGATAATTTGGATTCTTTACTACTTAATAATTTGTGTCCTCTATATAGGAGGGAGAAAAATCAAGAAAGTGTGCTGCTTCTAGCTGTTAAAATTAACTTAAAATTGGTGGCTGATTTTATATATATATATATATATATATATATATATATATATATTCCTTATTTTATTTTTTTTGAGATTAGGGAAAAAAAGAAAAATATAAAATAAAATGTATAAATAAAAAGAGTAATATCATATACTTTGGCTCTCCTTTTCGGTTTTGATTTATGAGTCATACACTAAAGAAGTTGGAGAAGGTATTACAATGAAATAATCATTTGCTTTCACACACAACATTACACGCACAAATGATCAAATTATACGAAGTTTTACAGAAAAATAGATAAATGTAACTATCCCCATGTAAAATCTAAAAATAAAATGGTGTGAAAAATGGAGACGTAGAAAGTATACATTTAAATAACTTTATACTTAATTAATAACATGTTTTTCCAATTTCAGACCATTTCAGGTCTTTCAAAAGAGCCCTTAACAAAGGATTTGTATGGTCAATTGAATTTAATGGAGTCAAACGAATAAAAAACTTTTGGGTTTTTTTTTCTTCAAACCATTATAATCAACGGCATTCTTGATATATATAGTTTCAATAACTAAATGATAATTAAAATTACATATTAAATTAAATTTTATTTTGTGATTTGTATTTCTTTTATTAATTTTCTCTCTCTTTTTCTTTTTTTCATATTTTGTGAAGTAATTAATTAATTATTTGACTTGTACTGCACTTAACTTTCAAACATTTATGACGTTGTTATACTTAATTTAAATTTGTAACCCTTCAAGTCCCACTTTCTAACAAAGACATCAACTATAAACTATGAAATTAGATATATTGATGTATAATGTTGAGCTAAGAAGTAATTTACCATTTTTGAAGTAGGTTTTGTGGGGCATGGCAATAGATAAGTAAACTCTTTGAGAGTTTAAAATTATTCTCCAACAACAACATACATAGATAAGAGAAGAATGGACAATGGAGCCAGGCTCCTTGATAGGATCTTTGATGACGTAGTTTCCATAGGTCAAGACAATAAAACAATTATGAAGCAAACGTCAGCAAAGGTACAGAAAAGTCTTCAACAAATGGCCAACAACAAACGCCAAAGTCATCATCAGCTAGCTATCTTTATATTCTTTTCAAAACGATCCCTTCTTTATTTATTTGTACCTTTGTTTATGGTTCAAGTCAACAAAATTAAACTCTCAATACATCATTCCCTCCAATGATGATGCATTGTTTATCTTTTTTCAACGGATGAGCACCCTTAAATTATGAATCAAAGAAACTTAAAGTGGCAATAAAAAAGCGAAGGATCTTTATCTGATCAATTCTCAATTTCTCTCTACATTTTCAAGATTATGCTTTGAAAAAAAAAAGGTGGGTAATTTTGAAGCTATAGTTTTTATTTTCTCCCTTCTAACATTGTGAAATTAAAATTCACAATGCATAATAAACATGGATGTAGTTATTACAATGTGAGACTAAGTCAATCTTATAAAACTAATTAATGATGGTGGTCTTGACAATGTAAAAGTTGGAGACATTTTTTTACTGACCCATACTCAAAATCATTCTATTCTTTATAATATTTTTCTATTAAAGGAACAAATTTCTAAATTTTCATATGACTCATCAGACATTCAAGCTTCTGGAATAATTTTTATGGATTCTATTGAAACGTCTTCCTAGTTATATCGCGAATCTTTTAGATAAACCTCTAAAGGAATTAAAAAGTCTAGTATACTGTGACTAGTGATTTGATCCAAATTTTCATTGTATAGATTTCAAATGAGTGACTAGTGATTTGATCCAAATTTTCATTGTATAGATTTCAAATGAGAAACTTCATTCCATTTCTTTTAATTGTAATGTCCTGAATCTGACATGTCTCTTGGTATAAGGAACATGAAACTCATTTCACTAATTCGAACTAAATAACGAATTAATAAATCTCATTCTTTTTGTCATTGAATTTTTCAATTAAATTTTTTATAGCATTCATAATTATCAATTTTATCACAAATCCCTTTATATTTGAGAAGCCCAAAATATATAAACCCCAACTTATTACTTCCTTCCCATCCATAACCCCTATCCTTCAACCCGATATAAAGTAATAGGATTCAACCCGATATAAAGTAATAGGATTTGTCTCCGTTTTATGTATTTTTAACAAACCATATTTATATATGACTTATCATCTCTTAACAAAACTATATTTATATATCACGTATGATCTCCGACAATAATAACTATACATTAGTTAAAATACTGAAATTGTAATTTATTTATCCTTATCACAAAAAATTTGGGGAGATACTCAAAATTTGTAAATGATAGTTAAGGAGCTAGCGATTTGTATGTCAGTAACGGACATGGGGCGATATATATGAGTCGTGACATTATACAACCTTATTTACATGTGTTATATAATAGGGAAGAGGGGATTTTAATATATACAGTGACAGACACGTACGAACAAAATGTGTTTTATATACAACAGTTGAACCGAATTTTAAAGTTGGTTAGTACTCCTATTTTCCATCAATTTTTTTAAAGAATCATCAGCAATATCTATTTATTAGTTAATTATATTGTTGGATTTGAAAGCTTAAGTTGAACTATATCCATTAATTATTTTTGGAGTAAGTAGACAAGGCAAGTAATGACTCATAACGAGAGAAATTGATTGCGATAAATTAATAGAATTATATATGCAAATTTCTCCTGAGACTTTGGGATTAGGGAATGAGGTATAGCTAGTGGAAAGAACATTTCCAAACTTCTGTAGGGTGAGTGAATGACTAATTCAAAACGTTAGTGGAAAGTTAACTCAGCCATAAAGAAAATTTTAGGCACATATCTATCTCTCACCACAAAGGTCAAACTCTCTCTAACACACACACACACACTAAGCTAATTTTAACTTCCCCAATTCTATGTACCACCCCAAGATTCCAAAGTCATAATCATATATTTAATCATATCTATGTGTATATATTTCTTCATTGTATATAACATATGTATATTAAATAATATGGTTTCCGTGGGAGACTTGCTTTAAAACTAGCCGCCGAACCCGGTCCACCCTTATATTAATTTGCATCATTTGTTCATCTTCTCTCGTTGGCTTTCAGATAGAAAGAAAACTAAGCTGATGAGTACCATAAGAAAAGGTTCTTCTTCAAAGAATGTTATGATGGCTAGTGAGTGTGACTCTTCAGGGGAGAGTGGTTGGACTAAGTACTTTGAGGATTTCCTTGATGATAATCATGAAATTTATGATCAGAAATGTTCTCCGTCTTTATTCTCTGGTAGTGTTGATGATGTCTCTTTTGTCTCTGATGCTGCCTCCTTGGCTGCAACGAAAAAATTTACTGACAGCACACAAGCTCAGGAATCGATTTTCAAGAAGAGAAAGAAGATCAAAATAGCTTTGCTTGATGATGCTTTGGAAGATACTGCAAGTTCTCCTATCAAAGGCTTCCAGGTTCATTATTTTTCTTCTTATTTCTTTTAGTACGTTCCCTTTCGATCCTTTCAATTAGTGTTGGTTAAGTCTATAATTTATCAATGAGATATATTTTAGGCTTTATGAATGAGAACCATTTTATAGAATGCAAAACAGGTACAAGGGAAAAATGGACTCTATTAGGTTAATCTGATCAACTTTATTATTGATAGTGTATATAATTATCTTTTTTACCTTATGGTTTGTTGGAAAGGCATGGAAAATACATGACAGTTTTGTGCTTAATTGTATCAGAGGCCATTTCCTTTCTCACCACATAATTTTTTATTTTTTTTATTACCTTTCCCTTCTTTGTTTCATTTAATGAACGATTTAATTAAACATTTTTCAAGTAACAAAATTGCTTTTTTGTTTTGCTTTTCTAGGATGAAGGAAATACCATAGAAGAAAGAGGTGATGAAAGGAATGGAGTTGGTTTTCATGAGAGGGATAATGACCACACAGAACTGAAGAAGAAAGGCCTTTGCTTAGTTCCTTTGTCCATGATAGTGAAATATCTAGGTTGATTAGTTCCATGATATATATAAAAAAAAAACCATACATGCATTTGGGAAAATATCCATATGGCCATATGTTGCTGGACACCCAGAGGAAAAAAAGAAACATAAATGTAATAGGTCATATAGTGTGGGGAAAAGAGAGAGAGAGAGACAATGAGGTGTTTGCATTGTTGAGATGATAAAAGAATATCACTTATGCCTTTTTCTCTCTTAATTAGTGCAAATAGATAATCATGTGCTAGAGCATGTTGTATATAATGATCAAATCATTATTTTCAAATTTCCCCAACAATTGAAACACATGCAATTTGTGTATATCAAGTGATCCTTTTTTTTTTGACACAAAGTCCTTTTATTTGTTTCCAATGCCATGGCTGTACAGTACCACTTTTACACTAGAATAGCACTCGTATATATATGGAACATTCTCAATTTGTTATGAAGCAAAGACTACACATAAGAAACGGAAAGTTAATAGGACTAAAAGAAAGGTAAAAGTATGAGTAGTTAGCCTCATACGATAACTAAATTTTATTTCATATAACCACTAACATGATAACATGAGAGAGCTTAATTATTAAGATCAATGATGAGAATATACATGTGACTTGTGAGCGTATATTCTTTTGCCCTTTCTCTCACAGGATACCAAGTAACATTTGAAGTGTACAAATTAATATTTGTCCTAACGTTAAATAGGTAATTTAATTAGAATGTGTGTAAAATAAGCTAGTTTTTTTTTTATTAACCTTATTACGCTAATAACTGAAATACACAGTCAATCAGTCAACTCACTCATAGAATATCTGTGTATTTATCTCTCTTCACATTTTATACGTATATGTATTTCTCTTTCTTAACATTTTATAAACAGTTGTCTGATTGTCTGCGTATTGCAATTGTTTACTAAATATTTTTATTTTTTATTAGGTATACTAGTTCCTTAATTGACAATATTGTCCTTTGACACATTGTCAGCGTATAGGGCTGAACCCTACGCTGAACCCATGCATGCATTGTAGAGGAAAGAATCCACAATTACATAAATTATTCCCCCTAAGAGCATCTTTATTTTTTCTAACCCTCATGATTATGTATGTAGATAACTAGCTTTATCATTTCGCTAACATTTCAACAAATTAGATCCTGGAATATTTCCTAGCTTAGCTAGGTTAACCAACGCCCAACAACTCTCTCTATATATTAATATTAAAAAATTACATATTGCAAAGTTGTGGGAGAATTAATATATAATCGTATGAAAATAACTACCGACATATATGTGGGAGCCAGCTTGAAGAATCAGTAGGTATATAACATACATTTTTGAACTCTATAAGGTCCTTCCAACAAAGCAAGGAGAAGAAAATGGAAGAGCAAACTTGGTTGTTTTACGTACCTAACGTTCTATATAGGTGGAGCCGTAGGTAAGCTAGTTTAGTATTTTTTTGAAAATAATCATTTCAGAGTTTTTAAGGAATATTCTGGGATTGTGTAAAGTCATATATGCTTTTGAGAAAAACTTAAACTCTCATGCATAGCCTTTATCATGTTTTTTTAAGCTAGTTAACTAATTTTGCCTATGCATTGCTAATTAAGTCTAGGGGGAACAAGCCTAAATATTATATAAAAATGTCATCCGAAAATATTTGTTTCAAGTTCTAGACAACTATGGTTTGGGAATGTAACATTTTTTTTTTATGCAAGTTATAAGAAATATTCCTATGAATGCTTATGCCTTCTAATATTTTTCCAAAAAAATGTCATCCGAAAATATTTGTTTCAAGTTCTAGACAACTATGGTTTGGGAATGTAACATTTTTTTTTTTTTTATGTAAGTTATAAGAAATATTCCTATGAATGCTTATGCCTTCTAATATTTTTCCAAAAAAATGTCATCCGAAAATATTTGTTTCAAGTTTTAGACAACTATGGTTTGGGAATGTAACAATTTTTTTTTATGCAAGTTATAAGAAATATTCCTATGAATGCCTTCTAATATTTTTCCAAAAAGATTAAAAATTTTGCGCTGGGAATGTAACATTTTTTTTTTATGCAAGTTATAAGAAATATTCCTATGAATGCCTTCTAATATTTTTCCAAAAAGATTAAAAATTTTGCGCAACCGGGGAATCGAACCCCGGTCAGTACCGTGGGAGGGTACTATGATACCACTACACCAGTTGCGCTTCTTGTTTATCTTGTTGTTTATTAAACATTATATAGGTTTAACTAGGTTCACATTAGACATCCGTTCACTGTAGGGTTTGTTTTATTCTTGAAAATTATCTCTCATAAATATTTTTTTCTAATCGATCAAAACATATTACGAAATATACCACTATTTAATATCTGTAAAATATTTTTGGGTATGTTAGATAATTTCAATGACTATGTCAAAAAATTTATCAATTTCATAAAAATCTTAAATTTTATTGGTAAAATTTTACTTTTATTCTTTATGTTTATTTAAAAATTAAATTATATCTTTGTGTTTTATTTATCAATTTTGAATTTCATCTCATTTCTGTAGCATTTTTTTTCTTAATTTTTTTGCTACAAACACTCCTTAAAAAAAAAAAATCATTTGTAAATATGACGCTAAAAGAATACATTATACATATAACATGAGATTTAAGATTTTTTTAAAAAAATAAAAACTAGAAAAAACACTTTGTTTATCATTTTCTTTCTCTCTTTCATTTTTTTCTTCCTCGTCCCTTGTGGTAATAACTTTTTGCATAGGTACTGTGGCATGCATGGGATGGTTAGGCTAAGGTCAAAGGACGAATATTCAATTGAAAAATGAAGGAGTATGTTAGAATGAGAAGATTGCTATTAGGCTGAAAATTAAAATAAAAAAGATGAACCAATCAATTGATGATTGAATGAATAGTCTGGAAAGGTGATAAGTATCCTTTCACATAGATTTAAACTAAGTATCATGCAATTGTCATTAGGTATTAGTTAAAATATAGAATATAAGATGATCATGATTAATGGTTAGTGAAAATTGGAATTCAATTATAAAAAATAATTGTACTACGCAAAAGACGGCCCAAAGATTTAAAATCACGCTCGAATACATTTGAATAACTAATTAATTTTTGGGTAACTAGTCTTATGATTATCAAATAAGAATTAAATATCAATTTATTAGTTGTCGTCACATAGCACTTACACATTAATTAAGTTCAAAATTCTTAAAAATATAAATACTCACACGTCTTCATTCGCAAAGTCAGTGTAACACGCTCAAATTCTCAATTTAATCTATGATCTCTTTTCCATGTTAATTTCAAGTTAAGTTGATAAATTATTAGATTTTCAAAAAAGTCAGTTAATACCCATCATACCAAATTAAAGATCTTTAAAGAGTACAAGATTAGATCATCACAAACCATAAAATCAAAACACAATTAGTACGTAACTCACAAAACGCGCACACAATAGAGTTCAATTTCAATAGAGACTAAAAAACACATAAACAAAAGCTTTGTACAAGATGGTGGAAGAAGAGAATCCATGAATGCACTCCTTTGACACTTCACAAAAAATCATTCATTTGCACAATTCCATTAAGCTTCCAAAAACTCATTGGTTAGTTTAATTTTCAGAAACATTCAAAAATACATCCTAACCAGTAGTTTACTTGTTCTTATTTTTCTGGGCTATTTGTAATATTATTAGGCAAATATTCTTTCTGTATGGGTGAAAGTACGTACCCTTGTACCTCCTTAATATAGTACATTCTCTTTGTTGATAAAAAAATGCTATAAATATAGGTTGAGTTATAACTTTCACACAGGAGCTGTGAGCATTTAAGAATTCTATAAACATTGTAGTGTGTCAAATCTAAGAGAAGCTAGAGGCCATGTGGGAGTGGGATGACAAATATTTTGTCAATGTGGGTTTCCTGCTTGAGTTTCTTAAAATCTAAGGTTGACATTTTCAAGAATCTAGAATTCACGATGGCAACATTTGTAGGAATATATCATATATGGTATGAATGAAGCCCATCATTTATTTTCGTTATGTAATTAATCCTTTTCCTTTTGCATTATGTTTTATTTAAATTTTACTTTGTTGTAACATTTGCTGCCATGGTACAAATGTAACCCATCACCCTCGTCTTGTTAGATTTAGCTCCTTCAACTTTTGTATAGTTGCTACTCGTGGAAAATTTCTTACCCTCCAAGATGGTTCTCTCATTCCAATTAAGATGATAGTAACGTTCTACCCATTTATATGTCAGCCTAAAAAGGTATTAACGTATGAATAATAAGATGTTGTATGATAAATCCATCACATGTGTTTCAACTTTTTAATAATATATAGATATAATCGTGTGTAATCATTAATATATTTGTATTTTGAGAAAAAATACATCAACATGTTAGTTAATTAAATAAATAATCGCAGTCAACTAATCTGTTAACTCGTATTTATGTATTTTTTTATTAAATTCTTCTCTTTAATTCTTTTTCTTTATGTTTTATCAGTAATTATTTGAATTACGTCTTGGAACTGTATACGGAAAAAATTAAACATTTCTTCTGATGAACTACTTTCAAGGTATTTAACATCCTTTAAAAACATTTAAACAAATCAAATATTACCATATCGAAATGCATTTATCTTATAAAATAAGTAAAAATATATTAGTAATAATATGTACATATTAAACTGAAATTTTTAAAAAGAATTATAAGATTAATTTTTTTTCAAAACCGTAATTAATTAAGGGTTTGAAAATTTGATATTTTTTTATATTTATTTTGAGGTTTTTATTCCTCAACATTTTTTTTGACAAAAGTGACTCAACAAACAAGTGAGATATCATAAACTAAAAATATAATAATAATAAATGCGCATAGAAAGTGAGAGAAACAGAGAAAGAGAGAGATAGAGCGCGCGGAGTTTTAGTTAGTATTGAACGAAAACTCTCAACGGAAAAAGCTAACAGTTGAAGAAAAGCTCTCCTTCTCCTTCTCCTTGGATCTATTACCATCACATTGCCATTGATTACATTCTCAAATCTCAATCCCTTCTTAAGATTTTGAGATTTTGAGATTCCACCCTCCTTCTCCTCTATCTTTTTTTTTTTTTCTTTTCTTTTCTTTTCGTTTTCATTTTCCCGTGATTTTCCACTTTCTCTCAACCATGATTTCCTCTAGCAGAATCAAATCCGTCGATTTTTACAGGTTAGGATCTATATATTTTCCTTTCTTCCATATTCGTGCATTTCGCATTTTTGGATCATCTTGTTCTGTTTATCTATTTGAATTGAATGCACCGTCTTGCGTGTTCGCCTGCGAATCTTCAATTTCAAATTCGCATTAGAATTCAGAAATTCAGAAATGAGTGTTTTCTGATTGCTTTGGATTATAATATTTATTTGTTGCTGGTTATAGTCATCCATGTATGAGGTTTTTGTATTTGTTTTTACGTTCTGTTGAGGATGATTTGAGAGAAATGTGCAGCGTAAGAGAACAATGATGCGGTTTTTTAATCAATTTCTATGTGTAAAATTGAATGACAAAAATAAAAGTGAACGAAGGATTTTATTTTGAGTTTTGTTGGGGTTGTGCACCAATCACTGAAATGAGTTTTTCTTATGCATAGTCAGGAACCGAATTTCGTCGATATGTTTAAGGCTCTGTTTTGACAATTGTGCTGTACTTTGTTGGAGAATTTGATTTTGATTCATTGCTCAACCAGTGAACCATGTTCTATCATTTGTTTGAGAATATTTGATACTTCGTTGTTTATTGGAGGTGCTAAAAGTTTTATACTGACAGTGACGGGTGATCAAGTTTTAAATTGTAAAATATTTTGTTACAAGCAGTTTAACTTTTGATAACAACTAGTGAATATCCTGTGCCTTGCACATATCCTTTTCGGAATTCATCTGGTATGGAGCAGAGCATATATTTTAAGAGAGAAGATGTTTGAAACTTGAGAATGTGCTTAGTTAGATTCAAAGAAAATTGAATTTTGAATAGGGACAATTGAGGGTCTACTTGGTTTGGAAAAATAGGTTTTGTCTTTTTATTTCCTATTTCCACAAATAATCGCAAAACTTCCACTTTGTATTTAATTTATTTCCTATTTTCAAAATTTTGAATAGGAAACACTGAGAACAAGTTTTTGTAATTATTTTTGTATAATCATTCATTTTCTTATATAAATCTTTGGAAGCAGTTAATAAAGTGAGAACAAAATGATGTTTTTGTAATTATTATGAAAATAAGAAATGAAAGCATAATGTTTTCTGAAACCAAATAGGCAAGAATATGTTATTCTTTGGGGGAGAGTTGAGTAAGAAATTAAACCACTCAAGTAAAAGGACTTGAAACATATATGGGTGGATTTGTGAATGCATGTGACTTGTCACATTAATGTTTTACCAATAGATGTATTTACTGGTTGTCTTCTGTCAACAGAAAAATCCCAAGAGATTTAACTGAGGCGTCACTATCTGGAGCGGGGTTATCCATAGTAGCTGCTCTCTGCATGGTGTTTTTATTTGGAATGGTTTGTAGCTTTTACCCTTTATGAGTGTATTCTGGATTGAAAATTAAGTCTTATGCCTCAATTTGGTTATGTCAAATTTCATCTTAGAATTGGTCGTCAAAATTCATATTGATTTATATCACGAAACCGTGTTGCAGGAACTTAATAGTTATGTCACTGTCAGCACCTCTACGTCTGTGATTGTTGACAAGAGTTCTGATGGGGACTATTTACGCATAGATTTCAATGTCAGGTAGAAGGCTAATAAGCATTTGCTATCATTTTATGTACAAATTAATAGGGTTTCTCCAGATGGGCTTGGCATGCTTCACAGAACTTGGGCTTCATGATATTTGTAGACCATCACTCTTTTTATCAAGAATGGGTAACTCTCTATTAGAGAATCTATGAAGGGAACCTCTTAGGGGTTTGATAAATTGTTGAAGAAAACGGTTTGTAATTTGACAGAAATTATTTTCTTCAAGGAAGAGGTTAAAACTTTCTGTTTGCGGATCAGTGATGTTCATATATTACACTTCTTTTTTCCTTTCAAGCTCCTTTTCAAACTGGGATTGGGATGGAATTTTGAAAAACTGGAAATCCAATTTATATTTGATACATTGTGATTGTTCGTGAAATTGACATGAATCAAGGATTGCCATCGCAATAATTTTGTTTTTGATCTCCTGATTTTTCTGAGTTTCTATGCCTTCTTCAACTCATCTCATGTCGCAACTATAGCTATCTATAGTATTATTCTGACTTTTCATTTAATTTCATGGTTATTTATGAACTTTCCTTTTTTCTTTATCAATTGTTTCTTGCTGATGGCTCCAATTTATATTGTAGTTTTCCTGCCCTCTCATGTGAGTTTGCATCAGTTGATGTGAGTGATGTGCTGGGAACAGTAAGTTTCTAGAAATTTTGCTCACTTTGGTTTTCAATCAGTGAAATGTGTCATATGCTCCCTGAATTGACCGGAGTGCAGTTAAACTGTCTTTAAGACAGAGCAAACAACATTAATATGTCCATATATTTATTATTTCCATTTGAACTTCATGTAATAAGGTCATAAAATGTTTGTTATCTCTACTAATACCCATTAATGGTGCTATTTGTTAAAACTGAGTAACTTAGTATCGGCTAAACACGGGGATACTACTCATGAACGGTGCTTTTTATAATGTTGTGAATTCAGACCAGCAACTTGTAATTAACTTCTAGGAAATGTAGTTTTTTGGTTCTTCTAGAAATTTCAGTGTTCTTTTATAAAGCTACCTTTTTAGGTTTAACACCTTCAGAATTCTATATACCATATTTGCCCATGTAGTGTGAAGCTAAGGTTAGGTCTGAAATATAAGAAGTACTTGACATGGATTTAGTGCTTCTTTATGCACTATTCTTTATGTTCCAAATGAAAAAATCTTCATCTTTTGATGAATTTTATGATTTCCTATAATACCTTCTTATCTTTGATTTCTTGATATTTCATCATTGTCCTTAATTTGTGACATCTTGTTTTCAGAACAGGCTGAATCTAACAAAAACAGTTCGCAAGTTTTCTATTGACTCAAATTTAAGACCCACTGGTGCTGAATTCCATTCAGGACCAGGTTCTGACATCATTAAGCATGATAATGAAGTAAGTGAAGAAACCATTGAAGGTGCTATTGTACTCTCAACACAGAACTTCGATAAATATGCACATCAGTAAGTGGGTTAATCATGTACTTTTTTTAATTTTTTTTTTTTTTGAGCTTCAGCTATTTGGAATTGAATAGTTCTTTTTCCCTCCTGTCTTGGACTGCACAATATTTTTGTATCATTTATCCCTTTCTTTTGGCAGGTTTCCAATTGCAGTTGTTAACTTTTATGCTCCTTGGTGTTACTGGAGTCAACGTTTGGTAATTATTTTATCTTCATTTTTTCTCAAATAAGGTGGTTCATGTTGCCTTTTTTGTTGTCTAAATACATTCACTTTTCTGTTTCTAATCAATTATTTTTATTCCTTGAGAAACAAACAATGTCTTAGATAGAAACAATGCAGTAGGGGTAAAGCCTAATTTGAGTGCTTAGTGATATTCAATCTCATCAACAAATATGCACTTTAATCGTGACTAATGGAACTCCATGATGCAGAATATTTGTATGGCATGCAAAGGGTGTAAGTGCTACATAGTGCATATCATCTGGCTCATACAAGATACTTGATTAATTACTAAGTCCTGATAAAAGAAATCATGTAGAAGTTATTCTGTTTAATGGTTGAAGGCTTTTATGTGATGCTTTCATCTTTTTCCTTTCAGAAACCTTCATGGGAGAAGGCAGCTAAATTAATTAAAGAGAGGTACTTGAATTTTAATTGTGTTTTTCTCATTCCTAGAAATTACACTGGAGAAAGTTTACTGTGTCATCTCTTAATTTGATGACTTATTTGTATGATCGCCTTTCTATGTAGATATGATCCAGAAGTAGATGGCCGTATTATTTTGGGGAAGGTAGACTGCACTCAAGATGGAGACTTGTGCCGGAGGTACCCTTTTTAAGGATTCAGATTTTTAATTGCAGTTGATTTAGTTATCTCCTTGATCTTTCTGTAGTATTTATTGACAATTTAGGTTTTTTGTCTGATAAGAAATTTGGGAGAACCATACAACAAAGTAGTTGAAGAGTCGAAGACCATATAAACCCCACACTAGAATCCATACTTCCAATGTGGGACTCAAGTCCCCATTACACCTTACAATGGGATCCTTACTTGACTGTTAAGCACTAGTCCCAGGCAAACACTACAATGCCATTGTTACAACCCGCGCTGCTTGTTTGCAGCTATGAGACATAACGAAAGACTCTGATACCAAATGATAAACATCCAAGCACCTGAGAAACTTCCCTTAAAAGCTAGCCGTTAAAGGAGGGGAATCAAGTCACTTAAGTACGCTGCCAACCATTCTATACTATTTGATGTGGGATTAAGGCACCCTATAATACCCAAGTATCTATCATAGCACTGCCCCGGAGAGCTTACATCCCAGCAGGTCACAGTCTATGACACTTCACTCAGTCTTTTTTGCCTTCCTAGGTAGCCCTTTCCTAGACTCTGGAAACCAGCTCTAATACTAGTTGATAGAAACTGATTCAGATCAAGCACACAAGGAGTGAATTTCGTTAAGAACATTAATTCCTAATCCTAGCCCCAATGTGGATATTTCCAAATATTCGAGCGAAGATATTCATTCGTTTTGACATATTTTGAATGTATTCTGTCATTGCATACAAGAATTACATCCAGGAGGTTATGATCATGTATTATAACAAACACAATGATGATATAGTTTACAGATATATGCTTAGCTCACTAAAAAGATGGAGATGAGCTTTAATCATAATTGATAGCACATATTCTTCATTGTAATTTGAAGTTTCCTTTTTGTCATTTTTGCTACTTTTTTCTTGTCATTTCCCATTTATGCTTGTTTTTCTATTCATCTCAATATCCAGGCATCATATACAAGGGTATCCTTCAATTCGTATCTTTCGTAAAGGAAGTGATATAAGGTAATAATAGTACATGATCATTTTTCTTTTGGAAATTACACTTGCTTATCATTTTTTAGATATTATATGCTTGTTTATTTACTTAATTATATTACATGTTTCCGTGGGCTGATAGTTTTTTCCCTTTCAAAAAATTATGGAAATAGTCCTCGAATCTTATCTAGAAAAGGAAAAATTATCAAAAGGCCAATATTTAATGACAGATGCATTGGGAGGATGTGAGGTGCTAGTATTTGAAACTGGAATACATAGATCAGCTTAATTTTGAAAGTAAGACCATATTGGAATTTGTGATGAGTTATGTCCTATGTGGCTCAGTAGTACTAGTTGTAGTGAAAGGTAACATGGAGCTGCTACTGCTACCTATACTTTTTCTCCTTGACCACCACAGCAGTGAATCATTCTATCTGTAGTCAATGTCATTTCAAAGAAATCTACATGATGAATATCTAGATAGCTTTTGTTTGTGTACATCCAGAATATTGAACCCCTTTGGTCTGTAATTGGGTTTTTAAAGTTTTTGGATTTCCGATCGTATCTAATCTTTTGAATCTTTTTCCTATTTCAGAAGTGACCATGGACATCATGATCACGAGTCCTATTATGGAGATCGTGACACAGATAGCCTGGTCAAGGTACACATTATATTTAATTTAAATTAGCATTATTTGAATTAAGGTTTAATTATTTATTTACTCCCTATACCTGCACAATCTTTACGTTTTAGTCCCTATACCTAGAAACTACTCTTTTAGTCTTATACATTATTAAATCTATTTAGATCCTACATATTCACTTTTTAATTATTTTTTAGTCCATACACATTTGAATTGCAGGGACTAAAATTGATTAAAAAGTGTAAATGTAGGGACTAGAACAAGTAATTCCTGGGGATGTGGACTAAAAAATAAAGATTGCGCAAGTATATGGACCAAATGAGTAATTAAACTTTGAATTAATATAAATGAGTTTAATTAATGCTTTTAAATGCAATGGAACATCATTTCTTTACAATTAGAGTGAAGCATACCTGATATGAAGTACCTATACTGCAGACAATGGAGACTTTAGTGGCATCTCTCCCTTCAGAATCTCGGAAGGTAGCTGTTGATGATAAATCCAGGAAAAGACCAGCACCATCAGCAGGGGGGTGTAGAATTGAAGGATATGTACGTGTGAAGAAGGTATACTCCCATATGGAAAAAATTAACAATCTACATTAATGTCGATAAACTCTGGTGCTTCCTTTTTTCAGATGTGAGGATGAACTAAGATTCACATTGCACTAGAAATAACTGATACATTTGGTTCCTAGCATGCTTTTAAATTGTCTTTTGCTTTTAATATAAGCTTTATTTTTTAATATTTAAATGACAAACAAATTTTATAGGGGAGATATGACCTACAATTTCTTTTTCTTTTCTTTTTTAAATATTATGCTGAAATATAAGCTGTTTTGCTCCAGGTTCCTGGAAGCTTGATCATCTCAGCTAGATCTGATGCCCATTCCTTTGATCCTTCTCAAATGAACATGTCACATGTCATCCACCATTTATCTTTTGGAAGGAAAATGTCACCTAGGGTCATGAGTGATGTGAAGCGCTTGATACCTCACATTGGTAGCAGCCATGACAGGCTGAATGGTCGATCATTTATCAATACACGTGATTTAGGAACAAATGTTACTGTAAGTAAATATTTAACATAATAGTAACTTTTTATTTGAGAATGTGACTTCTAATAGTTGGCATCTGCATGTTTGATTGTTAATGGACATTATGTTGACCTGCATCTGCTAGAGTAAGATGCAATAGATAGCATGAATGCTCAGGACCTGAAGAAATTCTTTTCATTTTTAAGACTGCAATACCCTAGTCCTCTATAAATTGCAGTCCAGCACCATTGTAGGATCAGGTGGGGCCTTCACACTCCTCCTTCACTCATAATCTAGAAAATGATTTTGATGC
This sequence comes from Hylodesmum podocarpum, assembly GCA_026586105.1. Classification (NCBI taxonomy): domain Eukaryota; kingdom Viridiplantae; phylum Streptophyta; class Magnoliopsida; order Fabales; family Fabaceae; genus Hylodesmum; species Hylodesmum podocarpum. Next base: position 7,865,270 of record JALJEV010001433.1, read on the forward strand.
ATTACAGAATGTTGCTAGACTTCTACAATAAACAACATAGAAATCAATAAAAGCTTTGTTCCGTAATCCCTATCTATGCATAGTAAAGTCACATCACTAAAGAGTGATGACCTCCTTAAATCTTCAACCTTCTCAAATATTAGTTTTACTATTCAAGATGTGCAAAACTGTTGAACCTTAATATGTTTGGGTTATTATCTTGTATGCATCTGTAATGTCTGTTTGAAGCAGCCAAACAAAAGGATAACAAATATAAAGAAAGAAACATGAAGGTGGAGGCGATAAAACCATTTAGAAGTTCCTTTATTAGGTCTTAGTCTCCTCTGAGATAACACAAACTAATAGAATCTTATCTTTTGATAATTTTAATCGTGGTTATTTCTTTCTGTATGGATTGTTGATAACTACAGAAAGATGAGCGCCTCTGATGTTTATTTACTCATGTATCTGGTATCTGTGGCTGCAGATGGAGCATTACCTGCAGATAGTTAAAACAGAGGTGATAACTAGAAAAGAATATAAAATAGTTGAGGAGTATGAGTACACAGCGCACAGCAATGTGGCACAGAGTTTACACATTCCTGTTGCTAAGTTTCATCTTGAGCTCTCTCCCATGCAGGTTCACTTATGGAGATTATAGATTTGAATAAGTTGCTTTTTCTTTTCTTTTAAATTTCCGGTTGGTTTAAATACTTATTTATTTTTGTGAGCAGGTCTTAATTACGGAAAACCAGAAGTCCTTTTCTCACTTTCTTACAAATGTCTGTGCTATTATCGGTGGTGTTTTCACGGTTTGTATCTCATATTGTGGTTCAGTACTTGTATTGTTCCCTATTTGTCTCTTTGATGACTCTTCTGTGGTTTCAGGTTGCTGGAATTTTGGACTCAATTTTGCACAACACCATTAGACTGATGAAAAAAGTTGAGCTTGGCAAAAATTTTTGATATATAGTTGACAATTTATTATAGTTTAGGGTTCTTGATTTCGCTAGATCCACTTTAGCGCGGAAGTCTTTTGAAGAATGTTATCTATAGACACACCATAAAGCATAAAAAATATAATTTTTTAGTTTTTAACTTGGTAAAATGACCATTACATTGATTCCCAACTCCATAAATGCATCCTGTATTTGCCTCCACTAATTAATGTACTTGGGTTATTATTATTATTATTATTATTATTATTATTATTATTATTATTATTATTTTGTAGAGTGCACAGACTGGATTTAATGCTCTAAGAGCAAAATGAAATTAATGTTTACTGGTTGATCATCTAGTACTAGTATTAACTATTAAACAGTAACTTACTGCTTTAAGTATTGTGTTTACTTTCTTTATAAAACGAATCAGGAACAGTGTGTTAGTGGTATTTATCTTGCAATCTTTATTATTACTGTGCATGTTTAAAGTTTATTAAAAATTACGAAGTTATAAAAAAAATTTACAAAATTATGAATAAAATCCGTTAATTATGATTGAAAATCATAAGTAAAGACCACACGAATTTGTGACGAGCATTGCTATATTGTTTGAACTATGAAACAGTGAAACAATGCTATGCAAATCTATTACCTATTCTATAAAACAGTGTCACCACCTCAATTTTTTCCCTTTTCTGAAATTATTTTCTCAGTACTTTTTTCTCTTTTCCTTTAAACTTTTTTCCCTCTCCTTTTTTATTTTTTTCTTTCACCATAGCACTTATTGACCTCCACTACTAAAATATTAAAAAGTAAACTAAAATAAATTTTTGAATATAATTTTTAGAAAATAAACTAAAAGAAAATTTTGAATATAAATTTTAGAAAATAAATTTTATTTAAATGATAAAATATTACTGTTTTTGAAATGAAAACAAATACAAGTATGATTGAGCAGAGAACAAAATTAAGTGGCATATTTAATGGCTCTATTGCTGTTGAAAATGGTTTTATTTATTTGAAGTTCAACATATATTTTTACAATCATCAAGAACAACACAAAAGGGTACATATATTGTCAGTTTATTTCTCAATCTTCACAAACAAATATCAAATAGCATCCCAACTTTAGACCAAAGGTCGGTTCAATAATACTGAACTCAATGGAAAGGAATCTATGACAAATAAAAAAAAAGAAAGAATTTATGGTGGAAAAAAAGAGCAAAACTAAAAAATTACACTCAACCACTCATAGCACACACAGTACACTTAGAAAGACAAAAACAGAACTGAGGCCATGAATGCTCCAACAGAACCAGCAAAGCTGAGCAAGATTGAAGAAGCAGCATTAGACTTAGGAGGAGAAGGAGGAGTTTGATCACTAACAGGAGCTGGTGTTGGATTTGTAACAGGTGATGGTGGAGAAGGAGGCTCTTGTTGCTGAGGAGGTGCTGCTACTGGAGAAGGAACCTGTTGCTGAGTAGGTGCTGGTAAAGGAGCTAATGACTCTGTTATAACTGAAGGAGAGGGAGAAGGAGAAGGAGAAGGAGAAGCAGTTTTTGTTTGGTTTGTGTTTGTGTTTCTGTTGTTTCTGTCAGCCAGCACAATCACCACTAGTTTCTCATTTTTAAGACAGTTGTTTTTGTTTCCACTGATGAAGTAGTGAGGCCCTGATTGGTTGAGCTTGATTATTGTGTGGCCATCAGAGAATTTTTGAGAATATGCATCAATGTTGCAATTGCCATAGTCTTGGCTACTTACTTGAACCACTGAGTCTTGCCCAGAAGGGTAATTGAACACTGCAATTGGCATTGGTGTAAATTGAAATGTAACTCAAACTTTTTTTATTAAGGAACTTATCTTTTTCATTAATTAAATGATTGATTGGGCCATTTTACTTACTTAACAAAGTTTAAACAACTTGGAAAGTGATTGGTTCAATACAACACAATATTTCCATCATTTGGAGTATTATTTACCACCATGGTACAAAAATTTCTTAAACTACTACCGGGTAAAGGTAGAATCTTATATATATATATATATATATATATATATATATATATATATATATATATTGTAACAAAACTGAAAATATGTCATTGAATTTAGGACTTGGTTAAAATAGTCCAACTTTTTCACCTGGCTTAAATAAAAAGTTAAAAGCAATGAAGACATGCATAAAGTTTGTAAGTTGGGATTGAATAAGCACTTACCTAGGGAGTCTCCTATTTGAAATCGGCTCTTTTGTGCCCATTGATTGTAAGGATTGGAATTGGGGTCACTTGGGACACTCCAACCCTTTTGGCCTCCAACTACGAATTCATAGGCATCACCTTTGTGCACCAATAGCAACATCATACAAAACAAGCCCAGGGCATGAACTACTTCATTAGACCTTAAAATGATGGTAGCCATTGGAGAGGAATATCAACGAGGAAATGAAATGGGGCAAGTGGGTATTGAAACCAATTGCTATAGAAATGTTGGAGTTAGAGAGGGATGCAGTAAACTGAACCATCATGGGTTTTTGTAGGCACCAAATACATGCAAACTTTACAAAATGTGACACGGAAGCTTTTGCAACTTTTTCTTATTCTCTCCTCTCTTTGGGTTACTTTGATTCTGGAGCAAAGCATAAGTTCTTTCGTTGTTTAGAGTAATTTCTTTGAATTTTTCATCTTCTTTTGTTCTTCTTTTTTCTTTTTTTTTTTTTATGAGAACGTGCGTTGGTTTATACTTTGCTTATATGCATCTTACTTTTTTTTATATATCAAATGTTCAAGAAAGAACCATATGATATTATTTCAGTGTCAAAACATACATGCTACAATTTTCAAATCAATACTTTGGAGATAAAACACTATTCTTTGTTTTAATTTTGCCTTGACCTTTCTAGTTTAATCCAATTCCAATAATGACTCTGACAATTATCATGTGATAGGAGAACCACTTTTTTTTTACCCCCAGCATCAAAATCTTCTATTACCTGCTTCTACTTACACCATCGTCACCAAACCTAATATCAACTTATAATCAAGGAAAAATATAATTATATACCAGAAATGCTAAGTCACACTTAGTGAAAGTAGAAAAAAAAAGAGAGAAAAATAATAAGTATAATAGATGATATTAAAAAAAATAGAGAGACTTAAGAAACATAAACGGAATATTTAAAATAAATGAGTGGTCAAACATCACTATTCTATAATCAATTGCTTCTATCAACTAGTGCAACATTGTTTTAAGTTAACTATTGTTTCAACTTAATTATTCACCAATGGCTCGAGAAAAATCTTTGGAGGTGTCGAAATAATAATATTCTAACGAACATAAAAACTTTGGGAGTGCCCGATTAACAGCAATAAATCTTATTTTATTCAAATAAGATTTTCAAACCACCATATTTTATTCGAATTAGATAATTTAATTTTTAAAAGACTAAAAATAATAAAATAATTATTAAATATATCAGATATTTCTCATCTTAATTCTAAAAATATATATTGTTATTTTGGTCCTCAAAAATTAAAACTAGAATAGTAGAGAATGATAAATTTCAAAATTAAAGTGATAATAAACAATTAAATTTAGGGGTTAAAATTATCATAAATATGTTTCAAAAATTATTTTACTATTTTTTTATATTTTATAAACTAAATTACCTAATTATCATACTAAAATAATAATTAATTTACTTAAAAAAAATAGTTAACTTCAACTTCAACTTGGCGCAAACCTCCTAACGGTTAGAACTATATCTGGTTGATTTCTTTGATAGGATTAAGCATGTCAAAAATTTATGTTATTTTAATATTATCCCTTATATAAATAAAGAATTAATTAAATTTTTGTCTTTTTTTACTATTTCATATTTTGATTTTAATTTTATTTTTCAAATTTTAGTTCATTTATTATTTTTTATTAGTAGTCCTTACGGTTAACTTGGGAGTGTAAAGTGTAACATGATTCCATTAAAAAAAAATGTGTAATAATTTTATATTAACATTTAACTTTTTAATTTAATGTGACAAACTGGAAAATTAGAATTCAACTAATTGATGAAGTAAAAACTTAAATAACCGGTTAATAAAACACAAATTCCACTAACTATTTTATTGAACTAAGATAAATCAGTTTTAAAGATATTTCTTTATAAAAATTAATTAATTAAAGATATTCCACTCTTGATTTTAGTCTCATAATAAAGATTAGAAGTAAAAAATAACCTACGTGACTATTGCCAATGTCCTTAGCTGCAAATTAACCAATCCTCTCCTCCCTAAAAATTTACTATACAATTCTCATAATTTTATGTAATTGATTTCTTTTATAAATTAACAAAAATTTAATTAATAAGTTTGGCTGAAATGCTAAATTACACATGATAGCTTAAAACTATTTAATAATTTCTCCTCCGTCCACTTAATTCCTTGCAATTGAGTAATTGAACAGTTAAATTAAACATCATTAACTCAATATTTGAATTACCCTCACCTTATCTGAAAAACTTAAACTTTTATACAAAAAGATTAGGAGCAGCCTAACAATGAGGATTGAAATAATAGTCTTTAAGTTTAATCAGAGTCTGTTGCCTAACCATAACCATACCTATATTGAAGTAGCTATTCAATTTTCATGCTCTTTATTTTCTTTTTAAGATATAAATTATGTTATGTTTGCCTTCTTTTTTTTTTTTCCATTATTTGACCAATTTCTTTTAAAGAAAAGTAGTTGTTATGGATAGGATTATTTAAAGCTTTACATTACAAGGAAAATTCGTCCACAATTTTTGGTTGACCTGAAAAGTGTGTCAAGACTTAAGACCAAGTCTCATAGTTCGACACCAACTTTGTTGCTCTATCTTTCCATGTTTGAGTTTGACCTTGTGATGTTTAACCGTAAAGTAAAACTATCAAAGTTTCAAATCCCATTGCAATTGTAAAGTTACATTGTAATAAACCAAAAAGTGTATCTTTTGGTAAGACATTCTCTTTTGAAATAAAAAATAATAACAAAAGAAATATAAATTTTGCTATAATATTTGGCAAACAAGAATGACCTGCTAGTGGGAATTTAGATAATATACATAAAATTTTAAATTTTAAATTTGATTTTCAGTGTCATTTTTGTATATATTTATTAGTCTTTTTATTTATTAATAAAGAAATATTAAATATGTTTTTATTTAGATTTTCTATAAAAGAGAAGTTTTATCATTTTTTTTTCTTGACAGCTTCTTTAATGTATTTTAAAAATATCAAAATTATAACTTGATAAAAAAAATTCTTAAAAAAACAAGTACACGTTAACAAATATTTTTGACATAAATTAGTCTACACCTACTTGTTATTAAAATATTAGTATAGTGAATTGTTTTTGGAATACGTTTTAACAAGAAAAAGGTTATAATATACCAAAATGTTCTTTTTTAGAAAATAAATAATTATACATTAGAAAATATTTATTTTATTTTTCAAGTTATGAACTATGAATTTTGTTGTTACAAATTATATAATTTTTTATACGCTCAATCACTTATAATTCATAATTGTATATAATTTGTAAGATAATTAGGTAAAAAGTAAAACTTTGTTAGTATTCTTTTATCTTGTTTTAGTTGACTGATAGTTTAATATATTTATTTTTTTACACTTTTCATATGGTTATGTAAAGAGAATGAAAAGGAAAAAAGAACATAATCTGTGTAACTTGACGCGTTAAACGGAGAAGATGGTAAAAACATTGTGAATTTCTCTTCCAATTCCACCCTTTTTGAAAGGGTATTGCTATCTTCCTCTAACAACATCGCTACTACCAACCACCATAATAACATTCTAACTATTTATTTAAGACACGAAAATCCAAAAAAAAAAAAAAACGTTTTTTTTTTGTTCTGTGTAGCTTTTGGAGCTGGATCCCCGTTAAGTTCTTTACTTGACAAGTTTTCGTTTCTGGGTTTGGTTGAATTTTCAGAGGGGTCCATTTTGTGCTTGCTGACAAGGCTTTTTGATACCACAAATCATTGCATTTGGGTTGTTTGTGATGTGGAGAGATCCGGGAGTTTCAGCTGATTCTTTCTATGAAACTCGCCCCGATTGCACCGATGTTCCCGTTTCAAGATTTAAGATCAAGGTCTGTTTTTTCTCCTTTTTTGACCCTTGGTTTTTTCAGGTTTGGTATGTGTTTGTTTGGTGTGGAGTATTTTGATACGGGTGTGTTTGTTTATTGGGGAATAAGAAGTTTTTGGTTAATGGAATTTGGGTTTTTGTTGTCCTTTTATGAGCAATGTATGTCAATTTGAGGTTTTGTGAATGATTTTAATCGCTTAAGAGTATTAGGTATACGCACAAGCGTGGATGTTTTTTCTTTCTAAGCTATATTGAGCTTGTCAAGTGAATAACTGAAAAAAAAAATTTGTTCATTTGAGAAATAGCTTGTGATTTTAGATAATTCACAATCATACTTGAGGGTAATGGATGGATTTTTGACCTTTATTAAGTTGTCAACAATGGTTTTGATGTTGGTATTTTGTCTTGAGAGAAAATAGTTTTGATTGCTGCTTTTAGTATTGTGTATCTTTTTGCTTGTTGTGTATTTCAAATTCAGTGACGTCAAGTATTTGTTTTATTCAATGAAATTTGATTCACTTACTGGAATTTATTACACTGAAATTACATATCATAAATGCAAACTTGAATGTTAATGGCTTAATGCTATAGATTATATTGGTGTCCCTAGTCGTATGGATACAATCCTCACTCTGTATACTAGCTGTATGAATTAGAAGCACTTAATAGGTCAGGTCATGAGGTAGAACTTGTTTAAGTGCAACACTCATTATATTGAGATTTTCCAGTTTGCTTTTACTGTAATAAATAATGCAGCAGACAGACCGTTTATCAAGTCCTTGATTTATAAGAGTACTAAATCGGAGTAAGGATGACATATACACTGTAATTTATGATGGATCATGACTAATACCACATGAAGAATTGTCCTTATTGTGTTTGTTTATCATATAAGGCAAAGGCATTTAACAAAATAAATCAATTAGATGATTCTATACCTCATTGTTTGTCTCAAGTTCATTTGGGATGTAGTAGTTTTTCTTGCTTTTCTGTGGCGTTCTGCCTGTGGCCTCTTTTGGGAGGGGTGACCTTTTTAGATCTATAGAGATTGACATGTTGTGTTGTATATGACTTGTTCTTAGATTTATGTCTTTTACTTTTGGTGTGGTTTCTTGATCTAAAAAGAAAGAAAGAAAATTGTATGCCTTCAACTGAGAACTGTTACATTTAGTTAAATTTCTAATCTAGTAGCACTTATATAAGTTCATTTATTTTTAAGTTTTAACTTCTTGTTGTTATTATGTCCAGGCTGGTAAAACACTGAGTGCAAGAAAATGGCATTCTGCATTTACTCCAGAAGGGTATCTAGATATAGGCAAGACTCTAAGCCGAATATACCGTGGGGTAATTGTTTTTTATAGTTAAACTGCTGGTTCAATATGTTTGAGGATATGGAATTTAGTCTCTCTCCTACTTCCATTATGGTGTAGTCAGTGCAACAGTGAACATTTGCATGCTGGAAAAACATGAGGTTATCTGTTTTGTGTGGTTAAACTAACTATTGGAATGTAACTGAACTTTTTTTGTATGGGGATAATTTGGTTCTATTTAGAGTATGAGATACCATTACCATGGCTGAGATTGAAGTATGTAGAAACAGCAAAGTATCAGTATTAAATCAAACTGGCCAAGTTCTGCCAGCTGCGGATTTCAAGATATTATTTAATGAGTAAATATTGAAATTCCTTTTCCCACATATTTCCATATGCATTCTTCTTGTGAACCATCTTCCTCTTTTGGGCAGGCTTTTGATTAGAAAGTTTCCTATTCGAACTTGCTCCTTTTTCTTCCGACTTATTCTTTAACAAATGTCTGTCTTGCTTTTGTTTTCATACGTACACCTCTTCTATGACTTTTTTTTTTTTTTCCGGTGTATAATGATGACAACCAGGTTTGAACCTACAACCTTGTGTATACTACCCTAGTGGGTGAAACCTCTTCTATGACTGCACATAGGCTTTACATTACCAATCTAAGATAACCATGGGCTAGAATGACATTTTTTTTAATTTTTAGAATGAAATTGACCGATGCTCATAATTTTAGGTACCAAAATGAGTATTACACGTTTTTCAGGTGACTTTCATACTATTATGCATATTTATGTACAATTGTACATAAATATGTGCAGATAGTCTTAGAAAGTTCTCCTATTGATTTATTTTCTATACATTAATTTTTTTCCATCACGATCTTGAGTAATGCATGAGCTACGCCAATCATATTATGATAGGGGGCATGTCCCTAAAATTATTGAAGATTTTGGTTTATTATGTACACAAGTGCAAAGAGACAAGTGTTTGTCTGTATATGTGACTGTGGGTTGATGGTTGCTTTATTAAAATTTTTGAATCAGGGAGTCCATCCATCAATCAGGGGAGAAGTTTGGGAATTTCTACTTGGTTGCTATGATCCGAAGAGTACATTTGAGGAAAGAGATCAGATAAGACAACGCCGAAGGTTATTGGTTTTCTCATTTAATGATTATTTTTTATAAGGATCCTCTGTTTTACTCTTGTTATCATCTCAGCATCCTAAAACATTTAAAATTCTTATGGTGTTCTGCTTCTCTGTTACCAAGTTCTTCCTTTTAGATAAAAATGCAATGAGTTAAACTATAATATGCCACCACAGGCTTGATAAGCCTTAAAAATATGATAAGAATTGCTTCCTTATCCTTTATACGTGGATAATATCTATACTTTTTGTAATATAAAAATTCAAAGCCTGAATCCCAAATCTAATAGATCCTTACTTGATTATCACTTTTATTTTTTACATAATCAGAGTGGAATATGCTAAATGGAAAGAAGAATGTCGCCAATTGTTTCCTCTTGTTGGAAGTGGTAGATTTGTCACAGCACCTGTTGTTACTGAAGATGGTCAGCCAATTCAAGATCCATTGGTTTTGAAAGAAACAAATTCAGCAAATGGATTAGTTGCACTTCCTCAGGATAATTCTAGTCCTTTAAGAACAGGTTTTGCAAAACATTTAGAAAAGGTTACAGACAAGACAGTAATCCAGTGGATGTTAACTCTCCATCAAATAGGTTTGTGAACAATTTGTTCTCGATTATATGTTATCTATTTTGTTGGCATGCATTGTCTATGTTTCAAGCAGAACCTTGCTCGACAGTTTTTTTCTTCACATGTTCATTATGTCTGCAAATGCTTTCTTGTACAAATGCAAATTGATTTGCATGGCATGACTTAGTGGCTTTGACTTTGATTTTGTTTTTCTAATTGGGTAGAATGTAGACTGTTATTTTGTGAAAGTTTTCTAATGTAGTAATATTGGATCCTATCACATTAGCATGCGGATGACACTTTTCTTGCATGTAATACATTTCAGGTCTTGATGTGGTTCGCACCGATAGGTCATTGGTTTTTTATGAGAAGCAAGAAAACTTGTCGAAACTATGGGATATTCTTGCTGTTTATGCTTGGATAGATAAAGATGTTGGCTTTGGTCAAGGTGGGTCATACATATTTGACATTTTTTGGAAATAGACTGGTACTATATTTAAATATTCCTATTTTGTGATCTTACATGTGATAATTCCATGTAACTAGCTTGCACTGTTCTATGATGTATTGACTAGTTGTTGATACTTATGTTAACCTCAACAAGCCTGGCCCTAAATGCATGGCCAACATTCATAGAATATTTAATTATTATTTAACATATGGTAACTTATTATGTTCAATTATTTTAGGTTTTTGAAATAACATAGCAATTTCTTTGTGTATTTGGTCAACTGTTTTTAATTGGTCAGTGAAATTAAAACCTCTTAATTTTCATTGATTGGAAAGAAAAAATTAGAGAAATCTGAACCCTGAGAGTAAAAAATACCAACTTGGTTTGTGGATTTCTTTATGAGAAAAGGAATATAAAATAAATATAGGACCTAATTTAACTTCTGTTTTTCTTGTTATCTTGTAAAAAACAACTGCAACCACGATTTGCAACTAATCTAAGCTTCCTTTTGTTAACATTTTACAATTCTGAACAGGAATGTGTGACCTATGCTCCCCAATGATAATGCTTCTTGATGATGAAGCAGATGCATTCTGGTGCTTTGAGCGTTTGATGCGCAGACTTGTAAACATCTTATCTCTATGCTCTATTTTATTATTTACTTTAAACACATTCTTGAAAAGATTGGGAGGAGGGGGGGGGGGATCTAGTATTTGGTTATTGGATTGGATTTTCTTCCTCATATCTGTGCAGAGTTTTTAGAGGATCAAGTATTGACATTTGCACTGTTGGTATTTCAAGGAAATGTTGTATTCCTAGTTTGCTTCACCTTGATTGTTCACTTTTAAATAATATCTCTTGCTTAAGCTGCATAGCGCATATAGGCTGGTTAAAACTGGGCTTAAGTTCTTCATGGTTTGACACTAATGTTTTAGTTGCGCTTTTTCAGAAATTCATTCATTATGATGTTGAAAACTCACTGGTTTACTCTTTTCTTGTGCATACTTGGTCAGAAGTTCCTGTTACAAAGATGTCACAAATCATGCCAATGTCACTTTTTATTTGCCTTGCACAGTTGGAACTATCCAAAATATGAAAGAAGGATTTTTGTTTATTAATTACAACTTGGAAGAGATGAATTATAATGTATTTGTAATTCTGTATATGTTAGAGATGTAATAGAACTATTGTTGTGTTTTACCCTAATGGCTTAAGCTTTTGGGAGAGTTGGTTGCTAAGATGGATTAGAGTCTTCATGATTGAGTGGTTGAGTCTGATCCTTGTCACCATCTTTCTTCTAAATAAAAATTGAATTTCAACTCATCGATAAAAAAGAAATGGGCCTGTGCATTGCACATACTTGAAGTCCGAAGGGATCTTGTGTAATGGGTGTGTCAGGTGATGTAATAAACCCATTCATTAGCCTTCACCTAAAAGCTTAAAATTTTTGGTGAGTTGGTCATTGACAGTAGCTGCTTGAAATTTTATTTAGGTGACTTTATCGCTACACTTTTTTGCAAGAAGTTAGTTTATATTAGTAGTATTCCAAACATTCAACTTCTTCTCAGTTTCTTATGATCTGTGTTCTTGAATTTGTAAAGCGAGGCAATTTCAGATGCACGGAGAGCTCTGTTGGAGTGGAGGCTCAACTAAGTAATTTGTCTTTAGTTACTCAAGTAATTGATCCAAAACTTCATAAACATTTAGGTATTTTTTTGCATATATGCTTTTGTATTTTATTAATCACCAAATATGGATATATATATTTTTTTAACTTCATTTGGTTTTTATTTATGTGATTTAAGAAATTATAATTTCAACAAAATGTTAATGGAAATGATTTATTTGTTATGATCACTATTATATTGTCATTCAATGTTGTTGAATAAATCCCTCCTTTTTTTAATTAAGTTTAGTTACACTGTTCTCAATTGAGAAATGGAAAGTACTAATGTGTTGTCTTTTAATTTTGGAGCCCAGAGCATCTTGGTGGAGGTGATTATCTGTTTGCATTTCGAATGCTAATGGTTTTGTTTCGTCGAGAATTCTCCTTTTGTGATTCATTATTCCTTTGGGAGGTATGACTTCTTTTGTATTTTGTGATATATTATGTTACATTTATTGACCAAAGGAACATTAAGTTTTCCCATTTTTGTCATTTTATAGCCTATTATTGTTTCACTGTTTACATTGTTTTGTATTTATATATAATTATATAATATGGTATCTTAAGTTTATGAATCATGGTTCCTTTCCATTTCTCTTTGGGAGTGGATTTCTTGGGAATCTTTGTAAAATGATTATCAATAACTAATTAGTTTAAATTTTAACAGATGATGTGGGCTCTAGAATACGATCCTGACTTGTTCTTGATGTATGAAGAGTCTGAATCAGCTTCTGAAAAAGCTGCGGACTCTAAAGGAAAATCAAAGTCAATACGTCAATGTGGAAAGTATGAGAGAGAAAATTTGAAAAGTGGGGCAAAGAATGCTGATTCTCCTCTTCCTATGTCTGTTTTCCTTGTTGCTAGTGTATTGAAAGATAAAAGTACAAAACTATTGCAAGAAGCCAGGGGCTTGGATGATGTTGTGAAGGTTAGTCTTGTTACATCTAAGTTGCATTAAAGCATTAGAGTCATTATATGAATTTAATTTCAATACATTGACTGTGTAAAGCTTTTTTTACAATGTCATCCAATCATAAAGTGTGTGTCATGTATGGTGAGATTGTTGAGTTTTGTAATAGTTACTTGAAAAGCCATATTTAAGGTGATTTCTAGTTAAGTTGATAGTGTAAAAATCTTTACACTAACGTTTTAGGTAGTTATTGTAAAAATCAACAAACCTATCATCAAATGATGGTTTGTGTTGGATGATACTGTAAGCAACCTTTCACACTTATTATTTATTCTTGTATCTACTAACTTCCATCTTTGCTCCTTTGATGTAATTATCTTCAGATTTTGAATGACATTACGGGAAATCTAGATGCCAAAAAAGCTTGCACAGGAGCTATGAAACTTCAAAAAAAATATTTGAAAAAGGTAGTGTTTTCTCTGCAACTCTTCCTCACTTTTCATATCTTCCTATTTCCATATACTAAGAAAAGCAAACTACATCATAGCAGCAACTGAATATAGTGATCAATTCCTCAAGATGTAGTGAAGGAATATGACCATGTGGAATGGTACATGCCAGTGCCTAGTGTCACTGCTAAATTTGAATATCAATTGCCATCAACTCTATATAATTTATCATTTTTGCTTAAAATGTATTCAGTTAGTTTCTGAGACCCCATTATAATCTTAAATACATTGGACTAATGTGTAGATCTCAATCAAAACTATAATATTGATATTTAATCATCTTGTTTCTTCATATTTTGCTATGTGCATGTTCCCGTTCTTTTCTTTTTCCAATATAATCTCATTTAGTTACCTCCTAACTATATAAGTAATTTTGTAATTGCTGCAGGCCAAGAAACCATAACACCAAATACATCCAATGATGTTCTTTTTGTCTTGGATTGATCAACTAGTAATGTGTTGCTTCCGCGGGAGACAATAATGGACTTCATCAAATTTGGACTGGTGTTTACAGAATTGTAAAAAGAGACTCAAATATTCAACCATGAAAATCCCCCAGCAACTGTTGTATGTGATATCAATATTTTTTCTTGTTTATCCAGAAAAAAAGTGAGATTGTATATGAAAATAGAATTGTTTTCTACAACCATCTATTTGTACTTTCATATTTTTTTTTTTTGGTTGTTGTTGTTGTTGTAACATCTATTTGTATTTGATATTGCAAAGGAAACAAGTCACACGAAGCAGCCATTCGATTTCAAGCCAATGAAATTGATTTTTGTTGGGAATAAATGTTTATGCCCATGATCCAAGTCATCATGTAATTAATTCTAATTGTTAATAATAAAGTATTATTTTATCATTTGATTAAATAGTTTATTTGATAATGTCCTCGATTAGAATTAAAGACTTGTTATTATAATAGAGATTATAATAATGAGAAACAAGTTTGATTTTAATTTTAATCTAAATAGTTCTTGATCATAGGATTGTTGAAATAGGACATCAATAATCCGGATAGATTAATATATATATATGATAGTATTTATTAAATAAATATTAATAGATCTCATTTATTAATTCACATGTATAGATGAATTACATGTTGATGTGATCATTGAACAGATCCAATTGAAATTTTTTAAGGTTAATATTTACCATAAACTGTCAATAGAGAATTTTCAAGAAGATGTTAAATAGTTTCCTTTGACCTGAGATTGTCATAGTAATTAACGAGTTATTTATTGTATTTTGATTCCGGACACCTAGTGTTTCAAAGCACTTTTTGAATGGATATTGGATATGATTAAATACTTGTAGAATTAATGATTAATCAAGAAGGGATCTATCAACTCTTGGTAATGAGTTTGAGCTCTATGAATAAAATTATATCCTGACCAGGAAAAATTAAATGAGGGAAGAAATGAGTTTCTTAAGTCATTATGAATTAACTCAAAGAGAGTTTGACATTAATACCATACTCTAGAGTTAATCCAGAGCTGTAAGGATGGAAGAAAATATTATACTACTCTTCTACTAGTTCTTGAAAATAAAATGTTACTTCATGCTATTCGGACGTTAAGGAGTATTGCTAGATGCCTACCTTGATTAATATATTAATTTGATTGATATATTACCGACTTAGTATTGAACCTACGGGGTCACACACAAACAAACGAGTGTTCTAATCTCTGTTGGAGAAATTATTCTAATATTTGATTATTAATTAAATTAAAGAATTTAATTAATTAATTTCTTAAGTGGAATATTATCATATTTTTGCTAGCACTAGAAATATGAATAATATGAAAGATTTGGTGAAATAATAAAAACAAACATGAAAGATTTTCTGTTTGGAATTTGGGCTGAAAATTTGAATATCTAATTGGTTAGAGATAAAAGATAAGGGATTTGTTATTTTAATTTAATCAAATTATTTGAATTTTGAATCGCTAATCAGTTAGCAATAAAAGATAAAAGATTAGTTATCTTTTAACTGATCAAATATTTCAAAATTCGAATCGCCAATCAGTTACCAATAAAAGATAAAAGATTTGTTATCTTTTTTAACTGATCAAATATTTCAAATTTTGAATTTGATGAGAAGTTTGTTATCTTCGGTGTGCTATAAATACGGCCATAGGCTGCATGCCGAAAATATGATATATACAACAAAAGAACAACAAACAAAAAATCCTACTATCAACTTTTCTCCCGGATCACCAATCATTATTCCGCCTGTCAAAGTTGTTGGCAAATAGAGGTCAGTCTCGGTGTGGATACACGTAGAGTCTTCACATTATTGAAGAATTTTTTTTTGGCTTAAGTGCTCGTCAACAGGTACACATTTGCTATACCTTCCATTTAAATATAATTTAGATGCAAAATTAGATCCTTTTATTCCGCAATGTGTGTTAGCGAACACCAAAGTTCCTTCAATTGGTATCAGAGCTTTGGGTCTTTTGTATTTAAATTATATTTATGAAACTATGATAAGTTTTAATTTTGTCCTTTTGTCGTAATGGTCAACAGCATGTTGGTTGAATAGATGCAATGATTACGATGATTTGATTTTGGCTACATAATTTTGTCTAATATGTTGAAAAGGAAACGTAAAAGTGTTTACGATAATGATAAGGAGAAAGGAAAATGAGTATATGATACAAATTTTACAATTAATGATTAATGATAAGGAACGGCCTGACAACCAGGAGACTTATAGTTAATAATTGATTTTTGTATAAGATGCATGTTTGTTAAATTAATTGTATACTAAGCGCCTAGACTACCTGGGGGTATTAAAATTAATTTATAGGATTCACTATGATATAATATTTTGTATGTGATACATTATACTAGATTGTGATTGTACGTGAGAAACGACTTGAAAACCAAGTGGCTCACTCACAAAAATTATTTTATTTGATATTATAATTTGAGTAAAATATGTATATGATATGAAATTAATTTTTGTATGAGATACATTTGTTTTAAATTAATTAAATGCTTAACGCCTAGATTACCTGGGGAAGTATTGAGATTAATTTATTGATATCAATAGGATTGGCCTGACAACCAGGAACTTATGTGATATGAAATTAGTTTTTGTATGAGATACATGTATTTTAAATTAATTAAATGCTTAACGTCTAAACTACCTGGGGAGTATTGAAATTAATTTATTGATATAAGTAAGATTGGCCTGACAATCAGGAACTTATATGATGTGATATTTTAAATGTATGTGATACATTATCTTAGTATGTGTGTGAGAAACGACTTGACAACCAAGTGGCTCAGTCACAAATTATAGAAGGTTTTTATATGATAAAAATTTCTTGAATTACTAAAATTGTGTTGTAATTAATGATTGTTACTTATATTTTGATTTGAAAATATGTTGTGACATAAGTGTGTTTTGCTGTATCGTCAACAATATGTCTTCTCTATCGATTCGAATGATTCTTGAATCTAGAAAATTAGTCGGAACTAATTATGATGATTGGTACCGCAACTTGAGAATTGTTCTCATGCATGAGAAGCTTATTGACACCGTCGATAAGCCTCCCATGGAAACACCTGATGCAAGTGATGAGGAGGCAACCAAGGTTTTTCAGAAATACCTTGAAGACTGCCTTACCACTAAGTGCATTATCCTGGCATCAATGAGTCCAGAACTCCAAAGGCAACATGAACATATGGACCCAATTGAAATCATTGAACATCTTAAGAAGATGTACGACAGTTAAAGTAGGACGACTAAATTTTATTTATCTAAGACCTTGTTTAAGTCCTCATTGACTGCGAATGAAAAGGTTGGATCCCATGTCCTTAAGATGATTGATCTTATAGATACAACTTCAGAAGTTGGGTTGCACTCTTGGGAAAGAGCTTTCTCAAGATTTGATTCTTCAGTCACTTCCTCCTTCTTTTTCACAATTTATTATGAATTTCAATATGAATAAAATAAGTTGTGAACTGTATGAGATGCTCAATTTGCTAATTGATTATGAGAATCAAATTGCTTCTGAGAAGAAGAAAGGATCTGTCATGGTAGTTGGCAAGGGCTCTAAGAAGAAAGGTAAAGTACCGAAAAGGAAGCATCTTGGACCTAAGGGTGGTGTGACCAAACCCAAGAACAAAAGGGACAAGATTGACCAAACTGATGCTGAATGCTTCTTTTGTAAGGGGAAAGGTCACTGGAAGAGAAATTGCAAGAAGTATCTTGATTCTCTAAAGAATAAGAAACAAGGTAAGACATTAATGAAAAATGTTTTCATGTTTTCTTTGATTGTCACTGATTCTTCAACTTGGGTATTAGATACTGGTAGTAGTTTTAATATATGCAATACGTTGCAGGGACTACAGATAACTAGATGGTTGAAGAAGGGAGAAATCAACCTACAAGTAGGGAATGAAGCAAATGTTGCTGCTTTAGCTTTAGGATCGGTTTCTTTAATAATGCCTACTAGCAAAGTTCTAGTATTAGAAAATTGTTATTTTGTTCCGAAATTTGTTTCAAACGTTATTTCAATTTCTATGTTGGATAAACAAGGTTTTTGTATTATTTTTAATAATAACATTTGCTCTATTCATCGCGGTGATGATTTATATGTAAATGGTTATCTCCGACATGGCATTTATGTCTTACTTGATGTAAATCATAACTCGATTATGCATGTTTCTTCTAATCTTGAAAGAGAAAGGGATAGTCAAGTAAATAAAACATATCTTTGGCATTGTAGGCTTGGTCATATTGGCGAGAAACAAATTAACAAGTTACACAAGAAAGGTTATCTTGATACTTATGATTATGAATCATATGAAACTTGTGAATCTTGTCTCAAAGGAAAAATGACTAAATCTCCATTTATTGGAAATGGGGAAAGAGCTTCAGAATTATTGGGACTAATTCATACAGATGTTTGTGGGCACATGAAAATTCAAGCCAGAGGAGGGTATTCTTATTTTATCACATTCACTGATGATATGTCTAGATATGGTTTTGTGTATCTTATGAAACATAAGTCCGAATCATTTGAAATGTTCAAAAGATTTTGTAGTGAAGTTGAAAAGCAAACTGATAAGAGTATCAAAATGCTTAGGTCTGATAGAGGAGGAGAATATCTCAGTGATGAATTTATTGATTATCTAAAGGAGAATGGAATCCTCTCTCAGTGGACACCTCCAGGAACACCATAACACAATGGTGTATCTGAAAGAAGAAATCGAACCCTATTAGATATAGTTAGATCTATGATGGAGTTCACTGATCTTCCAGTAAATTTATGGGGATATGCTTTAGAAATTTGTCTGTCTACTTGAATAAAGTTCTGCAAAAAAAGCAGTTTTAACTACACCATATGAGATATGGAAAGGAACGAAACCAAATCTTAAACACATCAAGGTCTGGGGTTGCCCTGCTTACGTTAAAAGATTGCAAACAAATAAACTGGATGCAAGGTCTGATAAGTGTAGATTCATTGGCTATCCCAAGGAAACAATGGGATATTATTTCTACCAACATTATAACCATAAAGTGTTTGTGGCTAGAGGTGCAACCTTCTTGGAAAGAGAGTTTCTCGCAGAAGGAAGTCATGGTGAAGAAGTTGAACTTGATGAGACTCGAGTAACCAATGATGACGTAACTCAAAACCATGAGATGGAAGTCAATAGACCTTTACTTGATGTTTTAAAATTAAGACGAAAGTCTTCAACTCCAACGATTGTGCCTCAAGAGCCTGCTACTATTCAAGAACAAGTTGTTGTTCAAGAAGAAGTTAATGAACCAATCATAGAACAATTGCAGCAACCTTTGAACACAATGCATGAACCTCTTAGAAGATCTACTAGAATGCATCGTGTACCTAATAGATTAAATTTGTTAGTACAAGATGACATGTCGAATGAGGTTTATCATGATGATGATGACCCCAAGAGTTATGAAGAGGCTATGAGAAGCTTGGATCGTGACAAATGGAAAAGGGCCATGGAATCCGAAATAGAATCAATGAAGATCAACAAAGTATGGACTTTGATTGAAGCTTCAAAGGATATAAAACCGATTGGTTGTAAATGGGTTTACAAGAAAAAGATTGGAGTAGACGGAAAGGTCGAGACTTATAAAGCTCGTGTTAGATCAAGATGATCAAGGAGGAAAATGTTAGATCAAGAATGTCCCTAAGTTTTGACTAATTACAGAACAGACGAAACAAGTCATCAAGACTTGACAAGACGAAACAGGCAACAGACGGAACATGATCCTTCAAAATTTGAAGTGTTACGTCTGTCTAAGAGCCAAGCCATCAGACGATACTGGCACAGACGAAAGAAGACTACTCAAGTTGAAGACCTTCGTCTGTCCAAGAGTGAAGCTTAAGACAAAAGGATGAGACGAAACAAAGAAGTTTGAAGACTCATTTCGTCTATCCAAAAGTGAAGTTCAGTTGAAGTCTCGCGCCAAGATTTAAAATCTAAAGGAGTCATCATGAGAAGAATCCAAGATCTGTATGGGGATCTGCGCTTTCACATCCAAAGTCAAAAAGGTCTCTACCTTTTAGTCACATCTCTGTACAAGTCAGTAAAAGGAACTGCGCACGCAATTCAGTCCGAGATATCCGCTACAACTCTCATCAATCAATCAAGGATAACTGACAACCTTTATAGAAAGTTCTCAAGAAGATCTCCAACGACTCTCAACGGTATTCAAATGAGTCTAACGGCTATTTGAAGAAGATGTCTATAAAAGGACTTCACCACGACCAGAACAAGTTGGCGAATACGCTTATCTTCATCTATCTCTTAAGGATTCGCTCAAATCTATGATTGTGCTTTATTGTAAACACCTCTATGCGTAGAGGAAAACTTTGTTTTTCTAAACATCTTTCAAAGTCCACTTGTGTGGCATTTTAGCCTGAGGAGGCTGTGTTCCAAAGAATACCTCTTGTAATAGCCTGTGGAGGTTGGGTTTAAAGAATACCTTGTTGATTTAGCCTAAGAAGGCTGGGAGCAAAGAATATCTGTGTATAGCCAGAAGTGGCTGGGATCAAAGAATACTTGTAACCCTTTCACGGTTGGTAGTGAAAACTCAGCGGTTGCTGGGTAACTGGACGTAGTCTTGAATAGACGAACCAGTATAAAAATAACTGTGTTTATTTTTGTTTCGTCTGATCAACTAACAGGGGATAATCACACTATAACGTCTGATCATTAAAATCAATCTTTCAACATAAATATTGTTTCATCTGAACAGCTTTGAAACCCACAGACGAAAGGGATAAAATTTTTAATTAACACAATTCAACACCCCTTCTTGTGTTTTATCTTTTACAGTTTGGTATCAGAGCTCAGCCTCTAAGGGTTGAGCGCTTAACAGCTGCTAGAGGAAAAGATCCAGCATGGACTCACAAGGACCATCATTCTTATCCGGAGGAGCCTCCATGAACAAACCTCCAGCGTTCTCTGGAGATGATTATCCCTACTGGGCTGACAGGATGGAGATGTACACCAAGTCAACCCAATACAGATTATGGAACATAATCACCACAGGAGATATCCCCATTGTAAAGCTTGAAGGAGAATGGGGAAATGAAGAATACTCTCTGATGGAGCTAAACAATAAAGCAAGATATGCTCTTATGTGTGCTCTATCCAGAACAGAGTACAACAGATTCTGTGCCTACAAAACTGCTAAAGAATTATGGGATGCTCTCAAAATCTCATATGAAGGCACTGAAGACGTGAGAATGAGGAAGGCTGCCACTCTTCAAAGAGAATATGAAATGTTCTCTATGAAGAAAGGAGAGTCAATTGATATGATGTTTGGAAGATTCCAAACCATATTAAATGGACTTACTGCTCTGGGAATTACCTTCACAAAGGCCCAGAACAACATGAAGATCCTGGATAGTCTCCCTCCTCCTTGGGAAGCTATGTCCACAACTATCTCAGTTGGAAGAGATATGAAGACATTAACTCTAGATGAGTTAATTGGAGCTTTAAGGGTACATGAAGTGCTCTTATGTAAAAGGGAGAAAATCAAGGTTCAAGAACCTATAGCTCTTCCGTCTGTCAACAACGCTCCTAAAGAAGAATCTGTCAAGAAGGACAGTAAAAAGAAAGCAAAGATTTTGAAGGCTGATTCAACTGAATCAGAATCGTCTGATTGTTCGTCTGAAGACGAAGTCTCTCTCATGGCCAGACGATTCAAAAGAATGATGATGAAGAAGGGAAGAGGCCAACGCTTCTTCAAGAAAAAGGAGAAGAAGCTCCCTGAAAAGTCATCAACCAAAGAAGATAACACAGAGATTGTGTGTTATGAGTGCAGAAAACCGGGACACATGATATCAGAATGTCCCAGATTGAAAAAGAGGTGGAGCTCTAGAAGAGATAAAGGAAAGAAGAGTTTACTGACATGGGAAGACCTTGACAGTGAAAGCTTAGAGGAATCCTCTGAAGAAGAAGAAACAACAAACATATGCCTCATGGTTGGAGATCATGTCTCAACAGAGGTAAATTACAATGAAACTTCTTCATCCTCTTCTTTTGAGTCTGAGTCAGAATCAGAAGAAATATCATATGATACTCTTCTAGCTAACTCTCATTTTATTGCTCAGCAATACAAAACTTGCAAAACCAAGCTAAGACAAGCTTTGGAAGAGAATGCAGTTTTGAAATCTGAAATTGAGTTTCTAGACAAGAAAATATCAAGTGATGTTTCGTCGAGTCTGAAAAGGACATTTTCATTCTTGAAATCGAAATATTAAAGAAAGAAAATGAGTCCTTACTCAATGACTTAACCAAGTTTACAAAGGGATCCTCCATTCTTGAAAACATTTTAAAATATAGGAGATCACCAAAAGATAAAAGTGGACTTGATTATGTTAAGCAGACAGACGAAAGGAAAAATAAACCTGTTTCGTCTGATAAAAAGAAGAGGAATTACAACAAGGTTCCTAACATCTACAAAAAGGCTCAAAACAAAAAGAAGCCTTTTGTAACTAACAAGAAAAGACCTAAAAAGATTTGGGTACCAAAGTCACTTATTGTTCTGTTGCGAGATATCCTCAATGGGAAGAGACAAGACTTCAAGTGGTACCCTGGACAGTGGATGCTCACGACACATGACGGGAGACCTGTCTATGTTCCAAGACCTCAGACCAAGTAAAGGGTCTGTCTCATACGGTTCTGGTAAAGGTAAAATTCTTGGCATTGAGACTGTTGGTAAGACACCCAATACCCTTATCCAGAACGTATCATACGTTAAAGGTCTTAACTTCAATCTACTTAGCATAAGTCAATTTTGTGATAGTGGATATGAAGTAGCTTTTAACTCTGATGAGTGTATAGTGAAGAACAAAGATAAATCCATTCTTTTTGTTGGGAAAAGAAAGAACAACCTTTATGAGGTTTGCCTTTTTCGACCTAAGTGATCGAATGTAACATGTTTGATTTCAAACAGAGACGATGAACGAGATATT
The DNA here is from genome assembly GCA_026586105.1 of Hylodesmum podocarpum. Lineage (NCBI taxonomy): Eukaryota > Viridiplantae > Streptophyta > Magnoliopsida > Fabales > Fabaceae > Hylodesmum > Hylodesmum podocarpum. The sequence goes on from JALJEV010001433.1 coordinate 7,888,366, forward strand.
TGGCATAAAAAGCTTGGACATTTAAGTCTCAAGTATATTTCAAAAATTTCTAAGAAAGATCTCGTAAAAGGTTTGCCAAAAATATCTTGGAAAACCAATCGTCTGTGTGAATCTTGTCAGCATGGGAAACAACTCAAAGCTTCTTTCAAATTTAAAAATGTTATTTCCACGACAAGACCATTAGAACTATTACATATTGATCTCTTTGGACCCACTCAGACTGAAAGTCTTGGAGGGAAGAGATATGGATTTGTCGTTGTAGATGACTATACTAGATTTACATGGGTATACTTCCTAGCTCATAAACATGAGTCATTCAAAGTCTTTGAAATATTCTGCAAACGTGTTCAAAAAGAAAGAGGAATATGTATTAAATGCAGAAGGAGTGATCATGGGAACAGAATTTGAAAATTCGAGTTCAAAGCCTTTTGTTTTGAAAATGGTATATTTCACAATTTTTCGTCTCCAAGAACTCCTCAACAAAATGGAGTTGTGGAAAGGAAAAATCGTACTTTACAAGAAATGGCTAGAACTTTGTTGCATGAAAGCTCTCTCCCGAAATATTATTATCATGTATAAATCAACACTTCTTGTTATATTCAAAACAGAATATTGATAAGACCAATCTTGAATAAGACTCCATATGAATTATGGAAAGGAAGAAGACCCAACATTTCTTACTTCCATCCTTTTGGATGTGAATGCTTTATCCTTAACACCAAAGATCAACTTGGAAAGTTTGATTCAAAGGTGGTTAAAGGAATCTTTCTTGGATATTCCAACACATCTAAGGCCTATAGAGTATTTAACTCTAAGATGTAAGTTGTAGAAGAATCAATCCATGTAAAGTTCCGAGATAACTCAAAGGCTGATAAAGAAATATCAGACCTAGAAAATTTGTTTGATAACTTGCAGATTAACCCTTCTGGCCAGAATTCAAGACAAGATGATAAACAAGGGTCAGACGATATAGGGTCAGACGATACAAGGACAGACGATAGATGCACAGACGAACTCTCTTCGTCTGATACTCATCAACAGGGAGATCAAGCCCCTGCAAAAACATGGAAGTTTGCATCAAATCATACAGAAGATCTTATCATTGGAGATAGATCTCAAGGTGTTCAAACAAGATCTAAAGTGAAGTATATTTCAAGCTATGCTCTTGTATCAACTTTGGAGCCAAATAACATTGAAGATGCTCTTCAAGACAACGATTGGATTTTGGCTATGGAAGAAGAACTTAATCAGTTCACAAGAAATGATGTGTGGACCCTTGTTGAAAGACCAAAGAACAAAAGCATCATCGGAACCAGATGGGTGTTCAGAAACAAGCTTGATGAAGCTGGAAAAGTGATAAGAAACAAAGCAAGGTTAGTAGCACAAGGGTACAATCAACAAGAAGGTATTGATTTTACTGAAACCTTTGCACCTGTAGCTAGATTAGAAGCTATTAGAATATTACTTGCTTTTGCTGCTCACAAGAATATCGTTCTATATCAAATGGATGTAAAAAGTGCCTTTTTAAACGGTTTTATTGAAGAAGAGGTGTATGTAAAACAACCACTTGGCTTTGAAAGTTTGTCTCAGCCAGATCATGTTTTCAAATTCAAGAAAGCACTGTATGGTCTTAAACAAGCTCCTCGAGCTTGGTATGACAGACTCAGTACTTTCCTTCTTAAAAATGGTTTTTCAAGAGGAAAGGTTGATACAACTCTCTTCAAGAAAAGCGTTTCAAAGGACTTTATTATAGTCCAGATTTATGTAGACGATATAGTCTTTGGAGCTACTAACAACTCTATTTGCAAGGATTTTTCAAAGCTAATGCAGGACGAGTTTGAAATGAGTATGATGGGAGAATTGAAGTTCTTCCTAGGACTTCAAATCAAGCAGACGAAAGAAGGAATCTACATCCATCAACAGAAATACACTAAGGAACTTATCAAGAAGTTCAAGATGGAGAACTCCAAGCCTATGAAGACCCCAATGCATTCGTCTGGAGCAAATCTTAACAAGGATGAGTTAGGTAAGTCTGTTAATCAGACGATATACAGAGGTATGATTGGCTCACTCCTTTATTTAACTGCAAGCAGACCTGACATTATGTTTAATGTCTGTCTATGTGCACGTTTTCAATCTGATCCCAAAGAATCTCATTTACAAGCTGTAAAAAGAATTCTTAGATATCTTGTTGGAACAACTAATCTCTCTCTGTTTTATAAGAGAAATAGTGATTTCAGATTAAGAGGCTTTTGTGATGCTGATTATGTTGGAGATAAAGTGGAGAGAAAAAGCACAAGTGGTGGATGCCAATTCCTTGGATCATCACTAATATCTTGGTCAAGCAAGAAACAAAACTCCATTGCACTTTCAACAACTGAAGCAGAATACATTGCTGCGGCAGGGTGTTGTTCATAACTACTATGGATCAAACATCAACTTGAGGATTATTCCAGGTTTGAGAATCATATACCAGTATTTTGTGATAACACAAGTGCAATCAATCTCAGCAAAAATCCTATTCAACATTCAAAAGCTAAACATATTGAAATTCGTTTTCATTTCATAAGAGATTATGTCCAAAAAGGTATTTTCGATATACAGTTTGTTCAAACTGATTTTCAATGGACAGATATATTTACAAAGGCTTTAGATGAAACACGATTCAATTTCATTAAAGAAAGTCTTGGAATTATTTCTTTGAATGATTGGAAATTGTTTCGTCTGAGTTATTGATTGAATTTGTTCCGTCTGTACATTTTGTTCCGTCTGTACATTACTTGTAAGTTTAAACATTATGTCCGATCAAGTTGAATAGTTACTATGGTAAAATTCAACAGACGCAACTGTTACTTTTTAATAAGTTTATCTTAAGTGTGTAGGGAAAAATTAAAGAGAGCAATAAATGTGTCTGTCATTTATTGCACTATTCTAGGACAATGATAAGCACGCGCCGTGAATTACAGAGGTCAAATCAATCATCGAAAAGGCAATGATTTGGATATGTCAAATCAAGGACAATTTTCAATGGACACGTCATAAAAAGGGGCAGTTTTCAAAATCTCTTTCGTCTGATGAATTGCAATCATTTTTAACTGTTACCTATAAATACCTTTGAAAGTTCTCTCTTTTACTCTTTACAATATTTCGCTATTGCTATCGTCTGAAGAACTTACAAAACCCTTACTCACAAAACCCTTTCTCTCTCTAGTTTTTCAAACAACAACAATGGCCGCCAAGAACACCAAGGGAACCAAAACCGCTGAAGCAACCTTTTTCGCTCAAGATTTGTTCTTGCCAAGCAAATGGATTTCAAGGGAGACTCTTGAAAGCGTCTCTGAAAGAGTTGTGAAGATGTTTGACCACACTGGTTGGATGGGCTTCGCTGAGACGAAAGGCCCATGGCTGATGGAGGCATACGCCGAGTTTTGGAGCGATGCCAGAGAGTTTGATGATGGGATTGTCGGTACCATTGACAACAAAGAATACATCATCACTGTTGACACCATTGCTGAGGCTGAAAATTGCAAGGCCGAAGGACGTTTCTACAACCCCAACTGGGTGAAGAATGAATCAGAGGAGCATGTTGACAAAATCATCTATTTAAAGAAACCCAACTCTGAAGATCCCAAGTCCTTCAGATCTGGAAAACTCGCTCCCTTTGCAAGAATCATCCATAACCTCTTCTATAATATCTTCACGCCAAGGACTGGTTCAAGGGACAATGTGAGTGTTCGAGACAGATTCTGTATTTTCTATTGTCTGAGAAAAGGAAGAATGAGTCTCCCACACATTATTCTCGACCACTGGGTGAGTGCTTTGAAGAATCGGAACATTCGTAGGAAGAGTAGCATCCCCTACGCCACTCTCTTCTCCACCATCATCATCAACCAGGGTTTCGATGCCACTGGAGTCACATGGCACCCTGAGGGAAAAGAAGTGAAAGCAAGCACCTTTGCAAAGATGCATCTATCTCCAAGCTTCTTTCCTCACTCACAAACCCAAACACCATCCCAAACAGAACCCAAAACACAAACCCAAACACAAGCCCAAACACCAAACCAACCTCAACCTCCTCCTTCTGTGATAATATCTGAAGTTCCTTTTGAGGATGTTCCTGAGGAACCCCTCAAGAAAAAGAAAAGGACTACCAGAATCAAGCACATTGGTGCTAAAACAAAGACACAGACGGTATCCCCAAGTGAAGACGAAGGGGTCACCATTCCGTCTGAGAAAGTTTCGTCTGTGAAGATACTAACAGACGAAGAAAAACAAAGGAAAGACGCAGAAGAAAAAGCAAAAGCTAGGAAGCTTGCGCTTGAGAAAGCTGCTAAAGGCAAGGATAAGATGAAGCAAAAGCTTGCATCTATCGTAGTTGGGGAGACAGATGAAGAGCGTCAACTCAAAGAGGCTAAGCGAGTCTCATTTTTGCTTCAAGCTGAAAGAGAAAGACTCTTTCAAGAAAGCATTCGCGGCATTGGTTCGTCAGAGGGCATGGATAGTGAAGAAACTGCCTAGATTCAGAGAGACGATACTCAACTAGCAGAGGAGTTAGAAACCATGCTAAGTGAAGAGACCTCTACAATGGAGACCCTTCCATCAACAACAACACTCCTAGACGAACAACGGGCAATTCCATCTGAGCCTCTTGTTGTGTCTCCGCTGAATGCTGCTCACCTTGCACAGACGTTACCTGCTGTGTCTGAGGAAGCATCCCACATACAGACGATGGAGATTCTGTCTGAAGGCATCATACTTGTTGAAGATGCAAGTTCTTCGTCTGATGAAGAAGATTCTAGAGTGGATGCATCAAGGGGAAGAGTACATGCTGAAGTACTTAATCCAGAAGACTTACCCCCAAAGCGCAAGATTGACTATTCGTTCCTAAACGAATTAGTCATGCGAAGATATGAAGAAAGCACTTGCGCTGACAGACTAATCAAACCTGATTGGGTTATTGGAGCGAAGATTGATGAAGTCTCCAATTTTGTTGAATCGTCTGAGCCTGCTCAATTAGCAGACGACGAAGACCTGTATATAAAGAATACATCATACATAGAGCTGAAGAACCCTTATCAGTACAGAAGAAAGAAGGGATTCCAGCTGGGGAGATTTGTCAACCCCATTATATACAATAAGTCCTTGAAGCCAGCTGCTTTTGATGAAAATGTTGTTTATTCTCCAGAGGAGCAACGCAACTGGTTGAAGCGTTTGCCCTAGGACACTCTAGCTAATTTAAATATCAAGGGACTAGAAAATATAAAGGCATATAAGGATCATCTTGCTGCGTCGGAGATTGAAGGACCAGCGCTTGGCTATGAACCCCACATTCCACAAAGAAATAATCCAAAGTGGAGGTTGCGATACGAGATCAATGCACCAGTTTTTCATCACTGTACAAATGGTGATATTGACTCTCTCCGCTATGAGCCGAAAGACTGCAAACACTGGCATCTTGACGCCATAGATCGCCATGATCCAATGTCATTCACAATTCCTCTCAATCAAACATAGTATGTTGGTTTAGGCCACTCTCTAGGAATTGTGCTCCCGTGAACGAGACCCCATTGTTCTGGGATCAACCCACGCTACTCTCTCCTTCTAGATGAGTATGAAGACCCTGAAGAATTTGCTCACTCCCTCCCAGAAGACTACAATCTACCTTTCAGGTTGATGGCTGGTGCATATCGAAGGGAAGCAAAGGAAAGAATCATATCTATCTCCCACGTCGATCGCCAAGCTACGAAGGATAGAAGATATTGTCCCTTCATGATGGGTTCTCAGTTTTCCCTCTCGGTGACGGACGAAACAAAGTACTCTATTGTCTTAGACAGAAAAAGACCATGCTTGGTCAGATATCTGGCTAAGGGAAAGGAAAAGAAGGTTTCGTCTGTAGCTGACCACTGCTCTGGAACCATCTTTGATGAAGACTCTTCCGTCTGTGGCAGAGTGTTCCCTGGTAGTGCATTTGTATATTCTCAGGAACAGCCACTGCTTGAAGTATCCATTCCAACCAAGTGGTATACCCATCAATGGAACCGGAACTTCACAGCCTACCTCGATCTTCCTCTTTTCACAATGCGTCTGAAGAAATCACCCAGAGTGATCATCATTGATGACACTATACCTTTTGTGGAGGAGCCTCAAACACTGCAAGTGCCAATTGATGATGTGGTGGAGGTTGCTGAGGCTGATGAGGAGATGCCTAAGGCAGCTGATATTGAAGAAGCTGAGGAGTATAAGACTCTGAAGCGCAAATATGAGGCCTTGGAAGAAGATTGTCAGCACTTGAAAGCAAAGAACAGAGAACTTGAAGAAAATCACGCTTCTCTATCATCTCAAGTGTAGCAGCTTATAGATGTTGTCATGACCCTGCTGAACAAAAAGTCAAAACCTTCTTCTTGATCAGAGTTTTGATGATCACAGCCCAAGGGGGAGAGAAAAGAAAGCATAATCCAAGGGGGAGAGCCTAACCCAAGGGAAAGAAGAATGGTACAAAGCAAAGTCTGAGGGGGAGCAAGGAAGAAAAGCTTCGTCTGAGGGGGAGAAACAAGAACAAGGAGTATCGTCCTAGGAAATTATACTGTTGTATTATTGTAAAAAAATTTTTGCTCAGATATACATTGTAATTCTTTATTGTTTTCTGCTTTGTAATACCATTGTAATATTCAACTCTGATTACATCACATTGATGTAACAATAAATCATAAAGAGGTATTATTCAGAAAACATCGTCTTGATGTAAATCTGGCTCATTAAACTCGTTGTTAACTAACTATGTCTTATGCAGATTTTCGTGGTATGGTCTGTAATCATCAAAAAGGGGGAGAATGTTAGATCAAGATGATCAAGGAGGAAAATGTTAGATCAAGAATGTCCCTAAGTTTTGACTAATTACAGAACAGACGAAACAAGCCATCAAGACTTGACAAGACGAAACAGGCAACAGACGGAACATGATCCTTCAAAATTTGAAGTGTTACGTCTGTCCAAGAGCCAAGCCATCAGACGATACTGGCACAGACGAAAGAAGACTACTCAAGTTGAAGACCTTCGTCTGTCCAAGAGTGAAGCTTAAGACAAAAGGATGAGACGAAACAAAGAAGTTTGAAGACTCATTTCGTCTATCCAAAAGTGAAGTTCAGTTGAAGTCTCGCGCTAAGATTTAAAATCTAAAGGAGTCATCATGAGAAGAATCCAAGATCTGTATGGGGATCTGCGCTTTCACATCCAAAGTCAAAAAGGTCTCTACCTTTTAGTCACATCTCTCAGATACAAGTCAAGAAAAGGAAGCCGCGCACGTAATTCGATCTCCGAGATATCCGCTGCAACTCTCAAAAATCAATCAAGGACAACTGACAACCTTTTTGGAAAGTTCTCAAGAAGATCTCCAACGACTCTCAACGGCATTCAAATGAGTCTAACGGCTATTTGAAGAAGATGCCTATAAAAGGACTTCACCATGACCAGAACAAGTTGGCGAATACGCTTATCTTCATCTATCTCTTAAGGATTCGCTCAAATCTGTGATTGTGCTTTATTGTAAACACCTCTTTGCGTAGAGGAAAACTTTGTTTTTCTAAACATCTTTCAAAGTCCACTTGTGTGGCATTTTAGCCTGAGGAGGCTGTGTTCCAAAGAATACCTCTTGTAATAGCTTGTGGAGGCTAGGTTCAAAGAATACCTTGTTGGTTTAACCTGAGAAGGCTGGGAGCAAAGAATATCTGTGTATAGCTAGAAGTGGCTGGGATCAAAGAATACTTGTAACCCTTTCACGGTTGGTAGTGAAAACTCAGCGGTTGTTGGGTAACTGGACGTAGTCTTGAATAGACGAACCAGTATAAAAATAACTGTGTTTATTTTTGTTTCGTCTGATCAACTAACAGGGGATAATCACACTATAACGTCTGATCATTAAAATCAATCTTTCAATATAAATATTGTTTCGTCTGAACAGCTTTGAAACCCACAGACGAAAGGGATGAAATTTTTAATTAACACAATTCAACCCCCCTTCTTGTGTTTTATCTTTTACAGCTCGCCTTGTTGCCAAAGGTTATCGTCAAAAGGAAGGAATAGATTATGACGAAACATTTTCTCCTGTGGCAATGCTCAAATCAATTCGGATTCTACTTGCCATTGCAGGATACTATGATTATGAGATATGGCAAATGGATGTGAAAACAGCTTTCCTTAATGGTGAGTTACAAGAGGAAGTGTACATGACACAACCCGAAAGATTCACATCGTCGGCCGATTGCAATAAAGTTTGCAAGTTGCAACGATCAATTTATGGATTGAAACAAGCTTCTAGAAGTTGGAACATTCACTTTAATAAAACAATTGAAAGATTTGATTTTGTTAAGTGTGAGGAAGAACCATGTGTCTACAAAAAGGTCAGTGGGGAGTACAATCATTTTTTTAGTGTTATATGTAGATGACATATTACTAATTGGGAATGATGTACCAACATTGCAAGGCACGAAAATTTGGCTGTCAGAACAGTTCTCCATGAAGGACTTGGGAGAAGCAATCTATATTTTAGGAATAAAGATTTATAAAGATAGATCTAAAAGATTGCTTGGACTTTCCCAATCTGTGTACATTGATACCATTTTGAAAAGGTATAATATGGAAGATTCCAAACGAGGTTATTTGCCCATAGGTGTTGGAATTACTCTTAGTAGGGAGAATTGTCCAAAAACTCCTGAAGAAAGAGAACGCATGAGTAGAATACCATATGCTAGAGTAGTGGGAGCTATCATGTACACCATGACTTGTACACGTCCTGATATTGCTTATGCTCTAGGTGTAACTAGTCGATATCAAGCAAACCTTGGTGAGGAACATTGGAAAGTGGTTAAGACCATGCTTAAGTACTTAAGAAGAACTAAAGACCAATTTCTCATTTATGGAGACTCTGAATTGAAACGAAAGGTTATCGATGCAAGTTTTGCATCGACAAAGATGATAGCAAGTCTATCTCGGGATATGTCTTTACTTTGAATGGTGGTGCAATAAGTTGGAAAAGTTCCAAACAAGCTACGGTAGCGATTCAACTGCGAAGCGAGTATATAGCAGCAAGTGAAGTCGCTAAAGAAGCTGTTTGGATGAAAAAGTTCATATCTGAACTTGGTGTGGTTCCCTCAATAGTAGAGTCAATTTCATTATTGTGTGACAATAATGGAGCTATTGCTCAAGCAAAAGAACCAAGATCACACCAGAAGTCCAAACATATTCTGCGAAGGTATCACTTGATTAGAGAAATTATAGAACGTGGTGACGTTAAGATCGAAAAGGTAGATGGAAAGGAGAATGCAGCAGATCCGTTCACCAAGGCGCTTGGCATAAAGGAGTTTGACAAGCACAAATGGGAATTAGGAATGAAATTCATGAATGATTGGCTCTAGGCAAGTGGGAGATTGTTGGGAATAAATGTTTATGCCCATGATCCAAGTCATCATGTATTCAATTCCAATTGTTAATAATAAAGTATTATTTTATCATTTGATTAAATAGTTTATTTGATAATGTCCTCGATTAAAATTAAAGACTTGTTATTATAATAGAGATTATAATAATGAAAAACAAGTTTGATTTTAATTTTAATCTAAATAGTTCTTGATCATAGGATTGTTGAAATAGGACATCAATAATCCGGATATATTAATATATATGTGATAGTATTTATTGGATAAATATTAATAGATCTCATTTATTAATTCACATGTATAGATGAATCACATGTTGATGTGATCATTGAACAGATCCAATTGAAATTTTTTAATGGTTAATATTTACCATAAACTGTCAATAGAGAATTTTCAAGAAGATGTTAAATAGTTTCCTTTGACCTGAGATTGTCATAGTAATTAACGAGTGATTTATTGTATTTTGATTCCGGACACCTAGTGCTTCAGAGCACTTGTTGAATGGATATTGGATATGATTAAATACTTGTAGAATTAATGATTAATCAAGAAGGGATCCATCAACTCTTGGTAATGAGTTTGAGCTCTATGAATAAAATTATATCCTGGTCAGGAAAAATTAAATGAGGGAAGAAATGAGTTTCTTAAGTCATTATAAATTAACTCAAAGAGAGTTTGACATTAATACCATACTCTAGAGTTAATCCAGAGCTGTAAGGATGGAAGAAAATATTATACCACTCTTCTACTGGTTCTTGAAAGTAAAATGTTACTTCATGCTATCCGGACGTTAAGGAGTATTGCTAGATGCCTACCTTGATTAATATATTAATTTGATTGATATATTACCGGCTTAGTATTGAACCTACGGGGTCACACACAAACGAGTGTTCTAATCTCTGTTGGAGAAATTATTCTAATATTTTGATTATTAATTAAATTAAAGAATTTAATTAATTAATTTCTTAAGTGGAATATTATCATATTTTTGCTAGCACTAGAAATATGAATAATATGAAAGATTTGGTGAAATAATAAAAACAAACATGAAAGATTTTCTGTTTGGAATTTGGGTTGAAAATTTAAATATCTAATTGGTTAGAGATAAAAGATAAGGGATTTGTTATTTTGATTTGATCAAATTATTTGAATTTTGAATCGCTAATCAGTTAGCAATAAAAGATAAAAGATTAGTTATCTTTTAACTGATCAAATATTTTAAAATTTGAATCGCCAATCAGTTACTAATAAAAGATAAAAGATTTGTTATCTTTTTTAACTGATCAAATATTTCAAATTTTGAATTTGATGAGAAGTTTGTTATTTTCGGTGTGTTATAAATACGGCCATAAGCTGCATGCCGAAAATATGATATATACAACAAAAGAACAACAAACAAAAAACCCTACTATCAACTTTTCTCCCGGATCACCAATCATTATTCCGCCTGTCAAAGTTGTTGGCAAATAGAGGTCAGTCTCGGTGTGGATACACGTAGAGTCTTCACATTATTGAAGAATTTTTATTTTTTTTTTGGCTTAAGTGCTCGTCAACAGGTATACATTTGTTATGCCTTCCATTTAAATATAATTTAGATGCAAAATTAGATCCTTTTATTTCGCAATGTGTGTCAACGAACACCAAAGTTCCTTCAATTTTAACATTCATTTCTTGCCTTAATTATCTTTTGCATATAAACTATAGCTACCTTTTAAATTAAAGCTAAAAATAAGATTTTAGTTTTTTTTTAAAGAGTAGCACCTGTTTTTATTTTTATTTTCTTAGCTTAAGAGTTTCTTTTATTAGAAGTAGTTTGATAAAAAATTTCAGCATTTCTGTACCTTTACCTTTTACACGCATAACCAAACCAGATTACCTTTCAATTTGCTTTGATTACAGTCTTACACTTATATTTTTCAAAAACTTTTCTTTTTACAGACTCTCTTATATAAGGGAAAGAAAAGGGGATACAAAACATTCAACAATATATTAATTAAATAATAAGGTCTACTGCATTTGTGTGACGTTACCTTTTCTTTTTATAAATTCAAATCCAATCAAGTTTTATTTCACTAACATAACATTTAACATCAAATAATACATACATTATCAAATAAAAATATTGTAAAGATATAAAAATAATGTTAATATTTTTTAATGTTTATAATATAAAATACGTATAAATATATTAACCACATTTGTAATTCATCAGGGCATGGGCTTCTAGGGCGAGGATATAGTCTATGTGTCCATCCCAAGATGATTTTTTGAGGAAAAAATTCTCTACCTTTAATTACTATGCAGAATAGTTCAAGTTCCTGTGTAGGTGCAAATTGATATCTCTAGACTAATTTATTCATTTTATTATAAAATTTTAAGGATCAACTGTGCGATTCTATAAAAATAATTAAGATAAACCGTTGACAACCAATTAAGTTGTTATTATATTTTTCATGCAAGAACAACTAATTAAGTGAATAATTTTGGCATAATTAGTTTGCACATTATTACTAATTTAAACCCAAAGCATTAACTAATGGTACCTTATTTCTCGAGGAGATCAATAGTTAATATTAGATCGTTTATTACTAATTTATGCTCAAATCATTAATTGAAGTTACCTTTATTTCTTGAGGAGATCATCAGTAGCTAATCGTTTTAACTAAATAGTAGCATATTGTGTGGTGATTCACACAAACGATAATTAAGTTGACAAAACCAGATCTTCATTCTGAAAATGTGAAAACTGTTAGAGAATTTTGTTATGCTCATATATAACAATATGAACATATATACATAAAAAATAAGTTATTAAATTATCATAAATTAAAGCTATTGCAATTTTGTATATTCATATCTGTATTAAATTATGATACATTATATTATCTAAAAAATAAGAAAAAATATATATATTTATATGTAGATAAGATTATTTACTTAATTATAAGAAGTAAACATATGACTTAAAATCATTAATATATATGTATAAATTATATATTCAAATATTACAATATTATTAATTTAATATCTTTAAATTTTTTAAGTATACAATTATATATTGATAAGATTATTTTTACTTCTTATTTTTTATGATAAGTTAATACGAATATGTATGTCCAAAAATACATTAGTTTTCTTATTTATGATAATCTTATATTTTATTTTTATATATATGCTCATATTTTTCAAAGCCAATACATTTCTTACATATATTCGTATTAAATTATGACAAATTAAATTATCGTAAATGAAAATAAAAAGTAAAAATAATCTTATATTGACATGTTAAAAAATTATAAATAGTTATACAAATTTTTATATATATAAAATATAAAAATGTTAAATTTAGCAAAATAATGATTGTGTGTTCCCCTAGTCTAATAAAATTCGCGAGGACAATTGAAGCTGAATTAACAACGCCATATTTTCTTTCCAATTGTAGATTTGAAACATTAACTGTCTCCCGCAACAACTGCTAAAACTAACGGAACACAGTTTCTCTCTCCAATCCAAACCAATTATATACCATCTTTTTCTTCTCCTCTCTATTTTCCCTCTCGCCGCCGCGTCCCCACGCGGCCACCACCACCACCTCCTCCTTCCTCGTACAACACACACAAAACCATCATTAAAAAACACAAAAACAAAAAAAAAAAAATCAACAATAATGGAAACTGCTTTAAAAAAGGCAGGTTCCTCATACAACAACGCAAAGACAACAAAAATAATCACAAGCACAACATATCTGTTGCTGTTCTTTCTGAGCCTCGAGGCATGTCAAGCTCAGACTCCTGCCGGAAAAGCAACGCCAGGTCTCGCCGACATGGAAGGCTGTGACGGCGTATTCCTGACTTACTCCCTCACCGGACGTGAGAAGGAATATCCGCACGTGAAAAACGTTTCAAAACAGGCTTGGGCGTTCAAGGCTGAGGCCTCACTCATCAATGTTGGCGACGAAGAAATTCAAGGGTGGAAGATGTTCATTGGGTTCCAGCACCGTGAGATTCTTGTGTCCGCCGATGGTGCCGTATCCATCGACGCCGGTGACTTTCCAGCTGATGTTGGGAACGGAACCACCTTCGTGGGTACCACTGTCTCAGATTTGAAGACTGCTATTGAAACTGCTGGTGATCTTGATCAGATGAGAGCTAGAATTGAGATGAAGGGAACCCAGTTTGGTTTGGGTGCTGGTGCTTCACCTATGCCCAAAACTATTCGTCTTGAAAATGATGGATTCAAATGCCCTGGTTCTAGTCGTCGAGGTATTTCTTTCTGTCTCTCTTCCTCTTCTCTTCTCTCACGTAATCATGAATAACATTTCATGCAAAATCAGGTAACTTATGTAATAACTCATATTTTGTAATTTTAAAAATTAAATACTTTGTCTGCGTAAATATTCACTTTAAATCACAATTTTAGTACCCAGGTCTATGTCAGATAATTTACCGAACTAATAGGGAAAATAACAAAAATAATATTTATGTAATATATTTATTGTTTTAATTCAAAATTTATTTATCTTATTTTAGTCCCTAAATTATTATTTATTGTCATTTAATTATTGAGCCAGGAATAAGATGATAATAAGTAAACTTATTAATTTAAGAATCAACGAAACAATAAATGATTAATTTTAAAGATTAAAATAATAGTAATAATAATAAGCATATTTTAGAAATTATTTTATTATTTTTATTTTTTAGGAATTTTAAAGATTAAAATAATAATAAATATATTTTAGAAATTATTTTATCATTTTTAATTTTTACGAAATAAATGGTTTTTAATGCCAAATTGATAATTTACTATCGAAATTTGTAATTTTAATGACTAGTTTAATATATTAATTATTCCATGCAAAATGCTTCTTGCTAGTTACTTTACCTGAGTTTTTAATGATATATTATTTTGGGTTATTCTGATTGGCTTGTGATTAGGTGCAAAGTAAAATAAAGTAGCATATTCACTTTTGAACATGAACCGTTGAAGATATTTGGAATATAACTGTGTTAAATTTATCTAAATCAAATGAATTATATATGCATGATAATTATATATTGCAAGTCTTGTATAATCGGGTTAGATAAGGACAGGAACAAACAATTTCTATGTACAGAAAATAAAAGACTAGGAATTATATATTGTTGACACGCAAGTGAATGAATGGTGCAGGCACAAGAATGTTCGTGTGCTGCAGAAAGGACCCAAAAGTGAAGGCAAAAAAAGTAAAGAAAACACAGTACCCACCACGTAGGTACGGAGACCTAAACATAGCATATGATGTGCTTCAATCATTCCAAAACAACTACTACGTGCAAGTAACAATGGAAAACAACCACCCATTAGGTCGTCTTGATCATTGGAACTTAACATTCGAATGGCAAAAGGGAGAGTTCATATACTCAACAAAAGGAGCCTTTGCTCGCATAAAATCCCCTGCAGAATGTTTATATGGCCTTGCTGGAAAATTCTACAAAGACATGGATTTCTCAGAAGTTGCAAATTGTCAAAAAAAACCAATCCTCTCAGATTTGCCAGCAGAGAGAGCAGAAGATGAGAAGTTAGGGAAACTCCCTTCATGCTGCAGAAACGGCACCGTTTTGCCTCCACTTATGGACAAGAACAAAGCGAGGTCAATTTTTCAAATGCAAGTGTTTAAAATGCCACCAGATACTGAAAATAGAACAACAATCACACCTCCTGCAAAGTGGAACATTGATGGTGTTATAAACCCTCGTTACAAATGTGGTGCACCAGTTAGGGTTGATCCTCAAGTTTTCCCTGACCCTAGTGGACTTAAGGCAATTACAACAGCTGTTGCAAGTTGGCAAATAGTGTGTAACATCACAAAACCTAAGCCTCAAGAAACACGTTGCTGTGTTTCATTTTCAGCATTCTACAATGAATCCGCGATTCCTTGTAATACATGTGCATGTGGTTGTGATGACACAAGAAAGTGCAATGCCAAGGCTAGTCCACTGCTTCTTCCACCAGAGGCACTTCTTGTGCCTTTTGATAATAGAACCCTAATGGCACGTGCGTGGGCTAAACTTAAACACAAGCGTATCCCTACCAAACTCCCTTGTGCTGATAACTGTCCTGTCAGCATTAACTGGCACGTGAATTCGGATCACAAGGAGGGATGGACGGCTAGGATCACTCTTTTCAATTGGGAGGATTATTCTTTTGATGATTGGTTCACTGCAATTCAGTTGAATAGGACTTTTGAGGATTTTGATGACGTGTACTCTTTCAATGGAACAAGAATTCCTGGTCTTAAAACAGTGTTCTTACAAGGGCTTAAGGGTTTGAATTTTTTGGCTGGTGAGACCAATGGAACACGTCCTAAGGACCCAAGGGTTCCAGGAAAACAACAAACTGTGATTAGTTTCACAAAGAAGCATACAAAAAAATTTGATGTTACACATGATGGGTTTCCCACTAAGGTTTTCTTTAATGGAATGGAATGTTCACTTCCTACAACTAGGCCTACCAAAAATTCATCAGGGCGTAAATCTTCTACCAGTGTTGTTGCACTCATTTTCATAGCGTTTGTGACTTTCTTGATGATCCAAGACAATAGAGTGTTATTAATGGCTTGGCTTTAAAGGTGATGTGCACTAAAAGGCTTTATTTTTCTTCTCTTCGGGGATGCTTTTTTATATATATGTGACTCATCAGTCAATCAACGATGGTGCAAACTGGGCTAACGATGCATGTGATGTGGTGATGATAAGAGCATGTGATGAGGGACGCAGCCTTTTGTGTAAAAGTACATAATTGTGTATGATACAACAAGATTGTGTGTGGAATTCAGTACGTTTCTAGCTCATATTCCAATTAGATGGCCTTTTTGTTTGACATACGTTACTTTAGTGTATGAGTTGTTTGTTTATTAGTTTATGTAGATACGTTTCTCAAACTTAGTGTTTATCCGTCTCATTGATAGGTTCATTTCTACCTGTCATCGAAATCTTCTCACAGATTTTATCATGGGATTATGCATGAGATCACTTTGGGATTTTCTGGGTGGGAGTGGACTAATATTGCTCCTAAGAGCTTCAGTTTCAATGTTACTTCTCATGGTTTATTATTTCTTTGCTTTAGATGGACTTAAAACACATGATAATCAAATTGGGAAGGTGACTTACTAAACTAGGACAGAATAAATTGTGTAGGGAAGAAGACCATTGATATCAAAGGGAGTGGTCCTAGGGAAATAGAAGGGATGAAATCGAGAAGAAAAATAAACATATGCAGTATGTGAATAATCAGTTAGGTATGATATAAAATGTAAAGAGAGAATCAAACAATCAATTATAAAATATAATATATATATATATATATATATATATATATATATATTATATTATATGAGTGAATTGTGTATAAAGAAGTTAAATCGATAATAACCAAGAATAACTAAGGAGTCTAGTTTAATATATTCGTTTAGCAACGTGAATTAATTATTATAAATTTCATAGTAAATAGTACTGGAATTCAATTCCTTTTAAATAACAAAAAGTAATTGATGAATGTCAAATAAAAGTGTGCATTGAATTGAAATCGACAACCATCGAGTAATACACTTCCTTGGCACATAAAGTTACTAGTTAATTCAATTCTAAGCATAATTAACAAAATCATTTTATTCTTTAACATTATTAAAGATGCTATTCTAGTAGTAAACATTATAAAAATAAGGACAAAAATGAATTCCATTTGGGAATTTCGATCACTAAAGTGATATCTTCATAGTTTCCGAGTCAGTGACTGTTTGCAATTTAAGAAATTAAACATTATGCATTATTTAATTTTTTCACAAATTTTCTTAAATTTGATGTTTAATCACCATTATAATATGTAAAATTGAAAAGCTATAACATTTTCCTCTCACCTTATTTATATACTAGTCATATCAAGAGATAAATAGGTGAGGCTCAAGAATCATTCACGTTCAAAGAACAACGGTTTTGGGTTTTTCCTTTAACATTTTCTTACTCTCATATTATCTAAAGTATCAAATTTCGCCAGAAATAAAGTTGTAGGGACAAATCCTGATGTCTTGGATCTGCAAGTAACGCTAAACATGTTACAAAAGGCCAACAAAATGTAATACAACTTCCAAAACTAGTGTGGCGGTGAGTAATTTCATCTTCATGCACGTAGATCTAGCTCTTGAAATACGTTCTATCTATAAGGTGTTCTAAAGCTGTTCAAAGTCATGTACCAAACCTAGGAAAACAAGATCTTTTTTTTTTGTTATGTACATCACAAGTTTTCTCCCGTCCACGAGTCAAAAACAATGTCAGTTGACAGTTATTTCCTCCACGATATTGATGTCCTCAGAGTACTGAGCTTTAGGCTCTAAATCAATGAACTGGTTTGATTTACTTGCCAAGTGGGAAATGCTAACTCTCCCTTGCCGCTTAATATAATCAGCAACAGCTTTCATCTCTTCTTGAGAGATGTATATGAATTTCCCTCGGTCATCCATGACACCCGAAAGCCGACCTGATGCACAAAATCAACTCATTATATCCATCCAACATGCCAGCGATAATACAATTTGTAAGATATGATAATCTCCAAGCAAAAAAACAAAGCCAATAACATTTGAACACATAAGAAATTAAATTTTGTAAAGTTGTTAACTGTGTTAAGAAAATAAGGAGCAGCACCTGTGCTGATAATAGGATGCATGAATATTTTTTTTTTATTATTTTCCATACATTTAAAAGATGAAGTTATATTGATTTTTGTTTGGGGTGAATGGGGGCAGAAATTAATTCAGGGCCCCTTCGTTTAAGCTTTAAGAAAAAAGTAATATTTAGAATTATTAAAAAGTGTTGTAATTTTTAGAAAATTTATAAAAAGCAAAGGTAAGGAAGGTTTTATTATAAGGACAACCAATGAGTAGGGGCCATCCCGTAAGTTGTAAGAATAGGGTATATATTATAAAAATTATAAGGATTCTCAATTGCGTCAAATATTACTTCCATTTAATGAAGTATTGCTAAGGACTTGCCGAGTACCAGAGGAAGTGTTAGTGATGTAGAAGACAAAAAAAAATGGGGGGGAAATATTAGCATCACTCTCTGAAGCACTCTTTTTCTCTCAATTACTTTATTATAGGTTAAAATTTATTGGAGATCACAAATTTTAATCGGGTTTGTAATCTAAGTTAGGAGAGAGTCATTAAATGAGAGGTGAAACCCATTGTCATTTCAAATAAGTTTTGACAAAGTGTTAAAACCAGAGTACTTAAAAGATCCAGCATTTCTCCAAACAGAAAAGGAATAATGGATACCCCTTATGTTCTTATAGGATGTTAGAAAATATAAAAACAAAGGTTCTTACCCAAACTTTCCAGAGATGTGATGCGATTGATACATTCCTGCATCAGTACCCGGTGTCAAAAAAAAAAGTAAGTCCAAAGAGACGAAAGATATCACTCAGAAAGTACAAACTAAAACAATTTGATTCATCTTTAAATATATTGGTATCTCAAACAAAGTATAAAATACAGATCCCCTATTTAGAAACATTAAGAGGGATACATATTGGGGTTAACACCCGTAATATTATAAAGAAAAAAAATGCAAGCTACGCCTACAGTACCAAAATGGATTATATTTATAATTCACACCTGTATCTCTTCTCCCAAAAGTATTTGATAAGGAATGGACTTAGTAAATAAGTTCAATTTGATTATTAGTTACGTGTGGTGCACCCAAATAAAGGTTACAAATTATTTTAACATCAAATCAGATTGGAGTCGTGTCATCTATCTTAAACACTAGGTTTTCCGTAGCTTCCTTAATCCTTACAATATAAGATACAAAAATATCAAAAATAAAATATAAAAATCAGTAACTTCAGGGTAGACTTAGTTACCTTTCTAAACTGTACTTCTATTCCATTATTTTTTCGGAATGGAAATTAGATTGTTGGCGGCAAGCAGCTCAAGTGGTTGTGTGGTTTATATAGTAGTATAGTACTAGTCATTGTGTAAATGTAAAATACTAGTCACATGTATTAGTATTTAGTAGAAACAGGAACATTGGATCAGCTTGTGTATAGAACCACTGTAAGTAATTGCCTAATTGGTGGACTACTAAGTATTCTCTTCGTCAATTTTCCCTAACCCTCTATTAACAATCTTGTTTTCTTTCACACAATAAAGCCCTAGACAAAATCTAATTATATGTTAGAACTGCTTCTCCCATAAAACTTTGCAACAGCCTATAAAAGAAAAATGAAGTCTAAATAGCAATAGATAGTCCAATTCAGATGAAGGAAAAGAATACCTGTGTACGCAATTTAAATTCTGCAGCAAGATCTTCTAAGGGAACACATTTGTGCTTCTGAATGGTTACAGAAAAATTAAGTCTAAATAAGAATGGCTATAAAATCTCTTTGAAGGTGACAATGATAACCATAGTTACTTGTTATTAATTTTTTATGCCTTACAGAAATGTAAAAAGTTAAGCAAATTTGGTCAGGGAAAATGAAGGAAATATATAAAAATTATAAAACAGAAAATAACCTTTATATACTCAACAAAATTGGATAGCAAGTCTTCAGTATTATCCTGCATTTCTTCCAGGGTACCTTCGTCATCAACTGAAAATTCACCTTTCCACTTCTCAAACTCTACTGCAGCAGCCTCCTCCTCCTTAGCCTTCTGAGCTCTGGCTTCCTCTTCCTATATGAACCATGTCAAAGCATGTGCTTTGCCAATTAATAAATCATACGTAAGTTAATCCCAAAATCAATTCAGAACAAGGTAACAAACTCACCAACATACGCTCCTGTGCCTCACGCTCCTCATCCTTCAACCTCCGTATTTCAGAATATCGATCTTGTTTTGCCTGCCTTGAATCTCGTGCAGCTTCCTCAGCCTTCCAATAAAATAACCAAATCCAACCAACTATTTAAACTCTAATCTTCAGAGAGAAAGCCCCCAAAAAGTAAAACATTAAGAACAGAAATTCAAGAAATACATAAGAATTCCTGGAAGGGTGGGGAAAGGGAGTTGCCTTGAATTACCCACTGGACACCCCTATCTGAATGCAAATTTCCTGTATTAAACCTTTAAATACACACATATTTCATTTCAAGAAACCACTCTTTTGGATCAATCCAAACAGCACAGTACTTTGGAAAATAGGTGTAGAAGGCTACAAGTCATGGTGCAAATAACAAGAATCCGGCCAATAAAAAAATCAAGTAAAAAGAATTGTACCAGTTTTTTAAAACATAATAAAGAAGAATACCTGACGCCGTGTTTCTCTTTCTTGCCTTCTAATTTCCTTTTTCTTGGATGCTTTAGCCTCATAATACCCTCCACCAACAGTTTCATCATCACTTTCATCCACAGATTCTGTTTACATGCATAAAGCTGAACCCATCAATCTGTGTGTATGCTTCCAACACAGCATTGTACACATGATACTTTCATTCACAAACCAGTCCAACAGAACTTCCATATAACAAAATTAAGCCAAATAGTGGACTCCACAATGTGCCAAAATCCCTAAATGTCATTCTATTCTAAACATTAACACATCTGACAAGATAGCGAAGGAAAAAAATGATAGCAAAGAAAAGAAATCAGATAAACTTCTCAATAAGCAATTATATGGAAAAAAAATAAGGATAAGTAAACTAAGCTTCTCTCATAAGCTCAAATTAGCTTGTCAAAGAAGTTCTCTCATTTAGCTTCTCCAAAATCTAGTTTTAACTTGTGTATAAGCTAATTTTAGCTTATGAGAGAAGCTTAAAAGCTAAATACATTTGTCCTTATTTCTTCTCCTACAGGTACTTATTGAGAACTTTAACCAAATAAGGCCAAAAAGAATTAATCTTCCCTCGTAAGTTAAAATCAACTTATGCATAAGTCCAAATAAGCATTTAGAGAAGTAAAACGAGACACCTTCTGTAAATTAGTTTCCTCATAACCTAACTTCCACTTACAGAAGAAACTTAATTCATTTTACCTAACTTCCACTTACAGAAGAAACTTAATTCATTTTACCTTATTATAATCTTCTCGCAAACGTACTTATAAAGAAATTCATCCAAACAGAACCTAAACACACAAAGATCACTAAACATCCACGATTCCACATCCAACAACCTTTCCTAGCGTTAAACAACTCATCCTAGTTCCAGTTACATCTCTAATCCATATTTTCATTCACCAAAGCATTATCGCATTACACACAAAATCAAAACAAATTAAATTAAAAAATAAACAAAGAAAACGAACCTTCTTGCGCGGCAGGTGGATCTGACGAAGTGCTAGCTCCAGCAGCAGCCGGTCGGCGACGCATGCGGCGAGTGGCGGTTGCACGCGCCACTGTTTCTCTTCGCGGAGCCTAACAATTAATAATTGAATATCTAAGAATTCGGTTATGGCTCGAACAAAGTGAAGAGATTAGGGTTTTGATGGCGAAATGAGGGAAGAGTGATAACGGAGTTGCAAACCTGAGGAGGCTCGTCGCGGTGAGGGGGAGATCGAGAATCTTGACGGCGTTTCCATACGAAGAGTGGGATCAACGATAGCATCAGAAGGATCGAGAGTATTGCAACAAATAGACCCTCCATTGCTGCGCTCTCTCTTCTTCTCCTTCTTACTTTCTTTTTCTGCTAGCTTTCTCACGAAACTGTTTTTCTCTCAGCTCTCAGATGAAAACGAAACGACGCCGCTCATTTCCTTACTCTTACGAACTAATCACTCTCATTTCTGTGTGCTTGCATTTTCAAAATATAAAAATTTATATTATGTTTTTATCACTTTTATTTCTAGACCATAATAAAATATAAAAAATATTTTTTAATATAGTATCTTTTTTATTCTTTTATAGACTTAAATATAGTTTTTATTCTTTTAAGTATGAAATAAAATTAGTGTTAGAATAAAAGGTTTAAGTTACTTAAATTTTTTTAAAAAATATCATTTTAATTTATAAATATTATTTAATAACAGTTATAAAACATTAAATAAATTAATATATGAAAAATAACTACTTATTTTGAAATTTAAAAGTAGAAATGTTAATTTTAAACTTTACAAGTTAAAATCAAATTTAATCTAAATTTAAGGAATTAAAAATATATTTAAAACTTTCTTATGTAATTATTTAATAACATAATAATTTTTTAATTTGTAAATATGATTTTAAAAATATTTTTTGGTTGATTGACAATATTTTTTTACAGTATTAGATTTATATCTAATAAAAATAAAGTTATTAAATAAATGAAAAATATAAATGATTTTATTTTTTATTTTGCATTTTTAAGAATGTCCTAGATATATTTATAAGTATTTAGCTATAAATATTCTATCAACCTGAATACGCATGTAATCCTTTTACAAGAAAAAAGATTGTAAAGTGTTACCTAAATTTTATTTTATTTTTGGTAAATTAAAGCATTATGTAAATAGACGTAAATTATAAAAATATATTTTAAAAACATTAAGAACAAAATTTTATTGATAATAAAAATAAAAAAAATAGTTGATAGACAAATGGAATACGCAAATAACCAGTTATAAAATATGAAGAAAGAGAAATAAGTATTACGGAGAACCAGATAACCAATTATAAAATATGAAGAGAGAGGAATAAGTATTGCAGTTGGCCGAATTGGCTAAGTATTGCAGTTGACTGCTAAATAAAGTTATAAAAATAAATTACAATATAAGAGAAAAATATTCAAAGAATATTTGAAATCTTAACAACAATTAATTAATAGAAATTTATTTTAACCGTCATTTAAAAATTTTCTGGACAAAATTGTTTTGAGAATGAAATTGATATATTCTATTTGTCAATGAGCAACAGCCATTACAAAGAACAAGACTTTCAGTTTTATTTTAAAAGATGACTTCCAACTTCCATTGATAAAAGTGGACATATAAATACAGAAATAATGTGATAAGGAATTCATAAAAAAAAACGAGAATGATTATGTTAACTTGGAAAGGAAATTGATGGATCCTTGGACAAATTCATCAAGGAGAGGAGATCCATCAATGAATTATTGAGGGGATAACATAACAGGCAGATGCTTATATGTTGTTGTTATTTTATAGGATGTGTCATTCTTAATTTTTAAATTATTTTTATTATTTTAAAATCTTAAAAATATATACAAATTAAATAAATATTAAATCATCCCGTTTCAGTCATGGTTTCATTCTATCTTGTTTTCCTTATTCACTGTTTGTTTTCCATTTAATTATTTTCCTTTAACATTATCTTATGTACTAGATTTAAGATGTATATAACTTAAATTGTTGTAGATCGATCAAAACCAACACCAAAGAAGAAAAAAAAATTCTAATAAAAGATATAGAAATGACTTCGATAACAATGATGGTAGAAATATTGAAAAAAACTAATAACGTTGTAGCAGAAGACTACAGAAATATAATAGACTTGACGATGAAAGATATACTTGGTCTTAATTAGTTTAATAATGAGGCGAAAGCTTGTAAGCAACATTCAAATTTCACCAAATGTCATCGTTTTATGATAAGAAAAAATTTAAGCACGATAAAAAAAAAAAAAAAAAAAAAAAAAAAAAAAAAAAAAAAAAAACAACTCTGGTATCATCATCACGTGTCATTTGATTTGCAACAAAGAGGACTTAAGAAGTGTAAACACACATAGCAAAACCTATATTACTTTGTAACTAATTATAATACTGAGTCAACTCATTTATAAATATATATATTATTTTATATATTTTTTTTCACCGTTTACTTATCTGTCAAATATTTTTTTAAGAAATACCAAACTTTTAACTGAGACAAACTGTCTAGCAGGATTCATGTAAGATTAGATTACTAGAATTTAAGGTGTAAAGTTGTTTCATTTGGTTATGATCTAACTCCCTCACCATTTGTTTACATACTTCTTAGATATCGTACAATGGATGATGTAGAAAAAGAGCAAGTTGATAGCTTGAACTTGTGTTGATGAGAACATGTCGTATCATGGGGCTAATGATATGACAATCTTTTCGATGTTCACCGTAATAAGTGATGACAGACTTGAAACTTGGAACAAGCCAGGTTGATTACCAATGCTTTGGAGATGTCGTGATTTTTGATGCCACATATAAGAAAATAAGTATAACAAGCCATTTGTCATTTTTTGTGGATATAACCATCATGGAAAGTTACTATATTTAGATGTGTTAATTGCTGATGAAAAGGTAGAAACTTATAAATGGGTTTTAGATGCTTTTTCTCATGCAGTGTTCGAAAATTACCTATACGGGTGGTGACTGATGGTGATAGTGCAATGAGAGAGGCTATCAAGGATGTTTTCCATGCTTTTCACACAAATTGTATTCATGGAATCTCCATCAACATGCATTTGAGAACATGAAAACTAAAAGGTTTCTTAAGTAATTTAAATATTTGATATATTCAAACTTCACCACCGAAGAGTTTGAATTAAAATGGAAGAATGATCTCAACAAACACGAGCTTGCTGATGATAAGTGGGTCAAAAAAAGATGTGAGATGAAAGAGAATTATCTCTGGTCCATCTATTTAGATGGATTAGTTTTGGCTAGTTGATAAAGGCCATTAGATATGACAATAAAATATTTAATGGTTTAGATGTAAGGATAAAAAAGTTAAAAATTAAAAAAAAAAAACCTATAATGAAAAATAAAAATAAGTTGATCAGTGTGATCCATTCATTTTGGTCTGTCAACGTAGAACCCATCATGAAATATAAAAAGAAAATTTACAAACATAAAAAATGTTTTGTGTAGGATCATAACGGTAAAGATAAAACACAATAAAAAATTATACCGTATTCACCAAAATTTTTGCAAGCACTTTTTTATTAAGAAAAGCTTTGTCTAATAATTCAGATAAAAGCTCAAACGAAGACAACATGAAGTAGAAGAATAATATAGATTCATCTTATTTTAAGATCACGTCCAAAAATTTATTAATAATTAAGGTTTTATTATATCTCAATGAATATAATTATTCTTTGATCTTAGTCTCTTTAAACTATTACAAATATTATTTGCATTCAATCACTTCAAGTTACACTTGATAGAGATGAAAAAATATATTTTTTGGACACTTCAAGTTTCCATGATAGATATTCTTTATACACAACTTCTTCCTACTATAACTAACACTTGATAGAGGTGAAAAAGTAAGTATAACTTTTATGATAAACCTCTTAGCGTAGAGAGATTATACATTAAAAGCAAGATAAAGACTACAAAGAGAAGAGTAGAGAACTTTCAAAAGTTTTAAGTTTATGCATAACATGGGTTTCTAATTTCAAATTTTTAAACTTTAATCTTTATATAATTGAAGATCTTGCATTAATAGTTAGACTCAGCTTCTCAAGTCCATTCACATAGTGAAAGCGTGTTGTGTTGAACAACCTTGAGCACTAAATATCTTTACATAAAATGTCTCATCACATTTGACAAAAGTCATGCTTTAATGGTTGAAAAGTATGAACTTGTGAAAATTGTTTTCTGAAACAAATCTTCTTGACGAAAATTTCTTCCTTTATTCTCTTTTATTTCTAAATTAGACACATCTTTTTCTTTTTATACAAATAATAGGTAAACACATTGTACTAGCTATTTATCCCTTTATCAACATATGTAGATAAACAAAATAGAAGTTAAGTCAAAATCTTAGCATTGTGAAGTAATCATTATATGGGATACTTACTCTATTCGTGTTTATAGATTAAGTTCTGCTAAGACTTTCTATTTCGTCTAGTCTAATAATTTTAATATGAGTTTTGTCTACTAATCTTCATTTGGTGACTTCAATTTCAGGCTTCGTCAACTCCTGGAACTCATGAAACACCTGAAACTTAGCTTTCGTCAATTCCTGAAACTCATGAAACTCTTGAAATTCAGCTTTTGTCAATTCCTGAAACTCATGAAACTCAGCTTTGTTTGATCATATAATAAAAAATGATCATTTATATTTTAAAATAAGATGTAGTGTAATAATTAAAATTTAAAGTCTCAATTATATTTAATCTTTTCAAATTTAACAATCTTTCATTTTTTTTATGATTAAATACTATCATTTAAAAAAGATATTTGCATAATTAAAATTTAAAGTCTTAATTTATCTTTAATCTTTTTAATCTTAAGAATTTTTTTTTAATGATTATGTACTATCATTTAAAAAAGATATTCACGACCTAAGTTTAGACTTAACTAAGAAAAAACTTGTTGCCCATTTTTGAGTGAGTACAAACTTTGCTTCCTCTAGAGTCTCCAAGTTTTTGTCGTGTTCTATCTACACTTGAAATGTTAGTTCCATAGAATAATTGAATGATTTAATTTCAAATCAATATAAATAAATGTTGAATTGATCAATGTGATTAATTTTTATCTTTATTAAGATTCAAAGAAGCTTTCACGTCAAGACAATGTATTTTGATGTGTATAAACAATTAGGAAAAAAAATAAAGAAAATATTTTTCTTCATTTTCATTGTTGGTTCCCCTTTAACCAAAGCTTCTTTTAAGTCTCTATGCTCCCCCCCTTTCCTTTTTCGATATCTCTTTCCCTTGAATTTTATCTCCCCCCTTGACCTTTTCCTATATCTTTTTCTATTCTCCCCCATGGTCATAATAAACCTAAGCAACAAGATCTGGTGGTGGAGGACGATTTGCAAGTAGTTTCATTAAAGTTGCTTTAAGCTTTTGAACTTTAGCCTTGATTTCTCGTCCTCAACTTCTAGGGTTGAATATTTATGCGTTTAAGCTCTCAATACTCCTAGGCAGTTGGAACCAGCGAATGCTCAGGAAAGCAAATGACCAGAAGAAGGGGAAACTAAACTTTAAAGGTTAGGTGAATAGTCCATTAATAGTTAAACACCCTCTCAAGGTTGATCAAAACCAACTTCTTAAGGTCTTCATTCTTAGTATAGAAAAAAGCAGACACAGGAAGATGCACCCTGTTGTTTTCACTAAATCTAAAGGGATATAGGTATCACACTGTGAAGTATGCTCCAAGTCAGTCAAGTGTTGCTTCAAACATAACCTAACATACTTTATTCTAGGCATGTAATTCTAGATTTTGTTGAACTCCACCTTGGTGAGGAAAGGTAATACAAACTCCAAAACAGTATTTAAGAAAAACAAGATCAATAGAAGGAAATGTTTATTGAATACGAGAAAAGAAACTCAGAATGGACGCAAAGGTCCAATCTGCCCAGAGCTACAGCTCCTCAGAGAAACCAGAAAAGGTTCTCTCCAAAACTTGCAATAATAACCGAATATCCCCCATCAAATCCTACCTCCCTGATCCTATAAACAATCCATACCCCCTTTCTCTCTCTCCTCTAACCAACCTACAATTCCTAGGATGCCACGTCACACTTCTTTGGCCTTTTCCTCTCATAGACCCTGCCCCACCTAGCTTTACCATTCTCTTCTTGGATCAAGGGCTCATTGAGCCCACTGGTATTTGGGTCTGTATCAATACCCCCTCCTTGAAGAATCGCCTTGTCCTCAAGGCGCAGTTCTGGGAATTGGCTTCGAATGATGGCTTCATCCTCCCAAGTAGCCTCTTCTATAGTTTTCCCCGTCCACTGAATAAGCCACTGCAACTTAGTTTCCCCTCGTTTTGTAATCTTTCTGGCAGCCAACACAGCTGCAGGTATCATCACCTCTGCCTTGTCGTCGTCTAAACCCACAGGTAACTCTATTGCAGCCTCATAGTTTCCTACTGCCTTTTTTAACAAGGAAACGTGAAAAACGGGGTGAATCTTCGAATTCTCCAAGCAGCTTCAATCGATAAGCCACCTCCCCAATCCTTGCTTGTCACTTCAAAAGGCCCATAATATCTTGCACTCACTCGGCTTAGGATTAACCCCTGTTCATCACCGAGAGTCTTTCGTTCGTTTGAGTTTCAAGAATACATAGTCCCCACACTAAACCGCCTATCCTTACGATGTTTGTTTGCTTGAGCTCGCATTCTGTCTTGAGCCCGAAGCAAATGAGCCTTCAGTTGTCTGAGAACTTCGTCCCTTTCCACCAAATCCTTCTGCACTGCTTCTACTTTCACTTCTCCGGGGACTACTTGCACAATCTTGGGTGGTGACCTGCCGTACACAGCTTCAAAAGGAGTCATCCTTGTTGACTCATGGTAGGTGGAATTAAACCAAAATTCAGCCCAGGGCATCCAAATAACCCATGTCTTGGGTTGATCAGTGATAAAACAACGTAAATACGTTTCAAGACACCTATTTGTCACTTCAGTTTGACCGTCCGTTTGAGGATGGTAAGCTGTGCTTATTTTTAGCTTGGTCCCTTGCATCTTAAAGAATTCCCTCCAAAATAAGCTCATAAACACCGGTCCCTATCACTCACAACAGAATTTGGAACCCCATGAAGCCTAACTACTTCTTTAACAAATATCTCGGCAAGAGCCTTAGCGTGTAAGGGTGCTTCAAAGGTACAAAATGGCAAGATTTTTGTCAAACGATCCACAACGACCATTATTGCTTCAAATCCCTTGGATCTCGGAAGACCGCAATGAAGTCCATACCGAGATCCTCCCAAACTCTCTCCCGGAATAGGCAAAGGTTGTATAAGTCCACCGGGGTTGCAGTGACATATTTCTGTCGTTGGCATGTGTCACAAGCCTGAACAAATCGTTGAACATCATTCTTCATTCCCCTCCAATAAAGGTTAGCTGCTATCCTTCGGTAGGTTCGATAGAAACCTGAATGACCACCTTGGGGAGTGGTATGGAATTCCTCCAAGAACTTCGGAATCCACACTGAATTTTCAGGTATCACCAAACGATCTTTATAAAAAAGAACGCCCGTTTGTAATTGTACACCCGCAATGACTTTCCCTTCAAGCACCTTTCGAATTTCTTCAATGACCCTCTTCAACTTTTCATCGAGTGAACTTCGCATTAACTTCCCGATACCCAACCAAACCGGAAAGTAAATCATGTTGTTTAACTCCAATTCATCCCTACTCCTTGACAACGCATCGCTCCACGATTCTCCTTTCCGGTTTATAGATTATCTCAAAATTGTAACCCAACAACTTTGCCACCCAATTCTCGTCGCCCTCTAGTTAGTTATTTCTCTCTTTGTAACAATTGCTTGAGGCTCTTTTGATCCGAGAATACCGTAAATTTCCGGCCCAAACAAGTAAGGTCTCCAATCTTTGTATAGCTAGTGCTACTGACCATTAGTTCCCTCTCGTAAGTCGATTTGGTCGATTCCTTGGGCTCAAAGCTTTACTAAAGTATGCCACAGGTTTCTTCTGTTGCATTAAGATAGCCCCTATCCCTGTACCCGAAGCATCACATTCTAAAAAAAATTCCTCATCGAAATTTGGAAGCTGTAGCACTGGAGCTGTAGTGATCTTCCTCTTTAACTCATCAAACGCTGCCTGAGCCGTGTCATTCCATCCAAAACCATCCTTCTTGGTTAACTCAGTAAGAGGCTTGGCTATTTTACCGTAATCTCTAATGAATTTACGATAATAACCAGTGAGTCCTAGGAATCCCCTTACCCCCTTTACGTTTTTGGGACAGCGTTCACCACGCTACTCACCTTGGCAGATCCACAACACTACCCTTGCGAGGAAATGATATGGCCTAAATATTCCACTCGTTCTTGTCCAAACGAGCATTTTTCCTTGTTAGCGTACAACACATGGGATCTCAACACATTCAACACTTTTTCCAACAACAACAAGTGCTCCTCCCAATCACGGCTATAAATAAGAATGTCATCGAAAAATACTAAAACTCCTCGCCTCAACAACACACGAAAAACTTCATTCATGAGAGCTTGAAAGGTTGAGGCGCATTCATAAGGCCGAAAGGCATTACGAGATATTCGTAATGACCTCATGCGTTCTAAATGTTGTTTTGGGGATGTCTTCTTCGCGCATCCTCACTTGATGATACCCCGAACGTAAATCTAGTTTGGAGAAAAACTTAGCCCCATTTAACTCATCAAGAAGCTCTTCTATGACTGGAATAGGAAATTTATCCGGAATAGTGACCTTGTTTAAGGCTCTATAATCCACACACATACGCCATTTGTTATTCTTTTTATTCACCAAAATTACGGGACTGGAATAAGCACTCTGGATATATCGTACATGCCCCACTTCTAACAATTCTCTGACTTGTTTCTCAATTTCATTTTTCTGGTGATAAGCATACCTATATGGTCTGACATTGATGGGTTCTTGCCCCGGTTTAAGAATGATTTTATGCTCGATAGATCGCACAGGAGGAAGGCCTTGAGGTTCAACAAACACATCATTAAAATTTTGCAACATCACCTGCAACATCTTTTGCTGTGTTAAATTTAAAGTACTCTTTTCATCGCTTTGATTTCTTCCGCCAAGCCACACACTGAAGCAAGCAATGACTTCTCAGGAGAGGCTCCTCGAAGTACCATCTCCCCATGATTTGTCTTAACTTTCATTATTTGTTTCTTCCAGTCCACCATAGTTTCTCCTAGGGTGATCAACCACGACATACCCAGGATCACATCTATGTCCTCAAGATCAAACAGTATCGCGTCAATTCCCAGTTGCCCTTCTTCCAAATCAATTCTTATCCCACGGCATAGACCCTGTGTTTGAGCTTTACGCCCATCCCCCATCAAGATCCATATTCGCTTCGTTGGTTCCCAGCGCCATCCCAAGGCTTCAACAAGCTTCCTTGAGACAAAATTATGGGTAGCGCCATTGTCAATCGAGCATGTAATGGAATTTCGCCCACCTTACCTTCCAATTTCATCGTGCGAGGTCGACCCTCCTCCTTCTTCAGCGCGCACAAATTTAGCGATGTACACGCACCGTCAGGTTCACCATCGTCTTCGCTGTCGATGTTCACCTCGAATTTCTCCCCATTCTCTTCGCATTCGACACGCAATTCCTCATCAAACATGATAACCCGAAGTTGCTTAACGGGGCATTGATGGAGGGCCCGTACGATCCACCACACTTAAAACACAGCCCCCTTTGTTTTCTATCTAGCAGATCCCTGGTATGATAAGTGGCGAATCCCTTTATCTTTGGGTCCGGATCTACTCTTCTCACCCCTTCATTTTTTCCATTGGGCCCCGCCCATTACTTCCCCAACTCCCATGATTCTCGCTTTGGGTCCGCTTTTTACCCGACCAACTTGAAACGGTCGATTCCCCACATGGATCTTTCCTTCTCCACGTTGCTCGCTCGTCCCCGCCACTCTCTCGCTACGTCCCGACACCTCCAAGTCAATCGCACGAGCCACGTTCAAAGATACGACTCCGAGTCACGGATTTGCCGCATGTAGACTTCTTATTTTAGCACGCATCGTAGGCTTCAATCCATGAGTAAAGTACGAGAAGTATCGCTCGTCTTGCATCCGAGGCACTCGAGCAATTAAACATTCGAAGCTTCGAATGTAATCGTCTATGTTCCCGTGTGTTCCAACGATGCTAGCCTGGTCGTAGGCACTTCCTTCTCCCTTGGTTCCATACCTCTCCAAGTAACTCTTTTTTAAATCTTCCCATGTCGATCTTCATACTCATTCAACAGAGAATGGAAAAAATGGATCGTGCCTCCCTCCATACGAGAGTTGAGCCAAGTTCACTCTAACCGCCTCTCGCGTCTCTCGCACGTTGAAATAAATCTCTCGCGCGAGAAATCCACCTGCGGGATCTTCGCCATCAAAGGAAGGAAGTTCAATCTTTTCATAGATCGACGGAACTCCGCGGATCCTCTCCGTCAAGTTGCTTAAAACCGGATATGACTCCAGTTTTTCCCTTCTTCGTGTTGGATTTCTTGGGTCCAACCGAACCCTGTTCTTCGTCTTCCCCATCATCATCTTTCTTGAGGCTGGAGACTAGGTCAAGCAACTTTGAATGATTATCGGCATTCTCCTTGTACATGCTCTCCATTCGGGCCTGATTCTGCAGGTTCTGATTAACGAGTTCCTCCACAACCGCCTTCAACTTCGTTAGCTCTTCATTCACGCTTTCTACCTTTAATCCTTCGTTCTTCTCCACCACTGGTTCTCCCTGAGCTTGTTGTTTCTTAGTCGGGGCCATGATCTCCAGCGACAGAGATAATCCGGCAGGTCGGACCAGTTAATACAAACTCCAAAACAGTATTTAAGAAAAACAAGATCAATAGAAGGAAATGTTTATTGAATACGAGAAAAGAAACTCAGAATGGACGCAAAGGTCCAATCTGCCCAGAGCTACAACTCCTCAGAGAAACCAGAAAAGGTTCTCTCCAAAACTTGCAATAATAACCGAATATCCCCCATCAAATCCTACCTCCCTGATCCTATAAACAATCCATACCCCCTTTCTCTCTCTCCTCTAACCAACCTACAATTCCTAGGATGCCACGTCACACTTCTTTGGCCTTTTCCTCTCATAGACCCTGCCCCACCTAGCTTTACCATTCTCTTCTTGGATCAAGGGCTCATTGAGCCCACTGGTATTTGGGTCTGTATCAAAAGGTTTGCATCTAAGCAAGCGAGACAATGCATCTAAGTCATCTACCTCATTCCCTATGCCTTTTGCAAGCAACTTGGCAAAACAAGAGGGTGAGCATTGTCTAAACACACTGAAAACATAGTCTTGTTTGAGGTAAGACATGTAAATTGGATCCAAGATGAAATGACACTGGACGTCTTTCTTTCAAGGCCCTTCGTCTGATAATCTCCCAAGAGCATGCTTGATCTTGAATCTTTCTTTTATACATTTGAAACATCATATCTAAAAGCGTATATTATAATCCACTAGATTAAAGCGAGGGAGATTAGGGGGAGATTCATACTCTTGAACGTGAATATTATGCTTAAGGTGAATTCCCTTCCAAGGTGAATATTCCGCTTACTAGGCAAAACCTGCCAAGACCCTAGAGTGAAAGCACCTTAGCTTGGGGGTGTCTTCTACAAATTCAACCTAAAAACGTTACCATTAAAACCCAATTGGGTCAATTTACCCAATATCAAAGACTTACACAAGGCTTCTTCCGGTGACCCAGCACATCCCAGCCCTCACGTACAGGCATAACGGGCCGTATCAAACCACGCTCTATTGATTAAAAATATAAAACTTACACCTAATCTGTTTAGCTGTTAAAGATTTTTATTTTTGGTTTAATCTTAACATATTTAAAAGACTGAATTGGCTTATCAACTTGATTAAATATCTGTTTTGAAAAAAAAAAATCAATATATTTTAAAACCTATTTTACCTTTAAAATATAATCAAATGCCACATAGGAATTGATTAAAATTAACCTTAAAACATAAATACTTATCTACTCAAATCCCAATTAAAAACTTTTGTAGAACCTAAATCTGACCTTTTTATTTGAATAAGCTTTTTAAATAAAAGCTTAGTCTAACCTTTACAATAAGCAGGCCAGACCGAGCCAGATTTCAAAGAGGTTAGATCAAATACCCTAACAGCTGCGACCTGACCATTTTCAACCGTCCACATGCTTCAAAGCTGTATCAAAAGACATTTTAATAAAGCTTCAAGAAACCGTCCAATCTTTTTTTTTTTTTTTTGTCAAAATATTTTTTAACGAACTTACATTTAACAATCAACTGTATAAAAATATCCATCATAGGAAGCCAACAGTGACGCATCCAAGTATCTAAAAATGTGAAATGAGGTTGTATAGAACTCTATTGAACTTCTTTGATACATGTTACTAAAGCAAGTAGCACATAATGTCATAAATTTCATAATCCCACATCACAAATGTTATAAAACCAGAACACACGGAATACCACCCACAATCACATACGCGCGCAACTTGAAGTGAGCCAGATAGAATTTGACACTCAGGTTTACAGTTGCTCAGAAACCATGAATCTTAATGTGATCTTTCTTCACAATACCTGCCTGTTGACAACAACGAGTGGAAACACAAAAGGATTTCGTTAAAATGAAATTAGTATTTTTTTTTCATTATTTAAAGACAACATATTCATCTGATAAATTCCAGATGTCATTCGGATTTCCGTACAGTGAAAAGCATAAACCAATGTTTATTTGTCACACTATAAGGCAAAAAAAGTATGAGAATCTAGCTATTGCCCAGATTTGTGAACTAAATGTCGTAATACCACAACAGAAGCAGCAAAGTAAAAAAGGAGGGAAGAGGGTGAACTAGACAAACCCATGGGGTTCAGGTTAGATAAAACTTAAAAAGGATAAACTAACTTGGATGACATACAAACTGCATTGTATCAAAGATGTGGTGACAGTTACCTGGACTAGGAAGGTAGAAACATTCTTCCTCTGATCACCTTGAAGTTGAATCACCTACACAAGAAAAATTGTTGTTTTAAGTCAAGAATAGAACATTGTCTTAAAAGAAAATGTCTACACATACCTGTCCTAGTTCTGGGTCCTGCACAACTGTACCATTGCAACAGAACTCTTTCTTAAGGTCTTTAAGTATCTTGTTATAGCTGAATTCTTTCTTCAATCCCTGGACAGTTGTCAAGCTTTTTCTACCATTTCGTTGCTGGATACGAATATGCACATACTCCTTTGACCCAGCACCCGAGTCCTCAGCATTTGCCTCAGCAAAAGGATCTGAAATTGTTGGTACACAACCCACAAAAACCAAATTGTTACAAACACATCAACAAACAATTCCACACAATAAATGCTGCATAAGGCTGTAAGCATCAATGTAGAGAATTAACAATAACCCTCTAATAACTGTTGAAAGTGAAAAAAAGGGTCCAACTTCATATTCAGGAAGTAAAAGAAAAGGGAAAATCAGTAAGCAACTACATTTCTAGAGTATAGCAAGGGATATAACATCAAGATTCAAACATAGAACTTCATGGGTGCATATGCTTCGACATATGAAGACACGCAGGGCCATATCAAGTGTGAGCACAAGAGGTAAGATCACACACACAGGGGGCCTATCAGTATAACGAAGATTAACCATTCATTTCAATCATGCAATTGAAAAAGGAGGTAAAATTCAGACACGGACATGCTATGTTATTAACCCGAGTGACAACATATCCGAAGTACCCAACCATACACAATATCACAATATATATGCATAAGCATAACTAACGTCTATCCTCTATTAAGGAACTGCATGTATACAATGAACAAGACAATTAATCCACAGACAACACTTGTCAAGAATTTAAAACTCACCGAAGGTAGTAGGAATCTGATCGTCTAATTCAGACATGAAACTTTGCTCACCGAAACAGAAAGTCCTACCAACCAGATTGGTTACACCTGGATTTTAGATTCAACATTTCAGCTAAATTACCAAGACAATAAGCTCAACAATAATAAAACATCAAAGTCAATAATGATGACGAAACTAAACAACACCGTTATCCAGACCGATCACAGATCCTCAGTCTAAGCTGATATTATATGAGATAATGAAGCAACAACAACAAGTCATGTTTTGAGAAAAACCATAAAGAATAAAATAAAATAATTTGAAATCAGCAGTGACAAAAAAAAATTCAATATTTATCCAAAACAAAATTTTGCACAAATGGTCAAATTAGCAAGATCATAAAAGCACGATACAAGCTATTTACTAAAGTATACACTATATCTAACTTTTGATATCAGCCATGAAAAAAGTCTTAATTGTAAGAAAACACATAAACATTTGAAGAAAAAAAAAAAAACTCTATCGCGATCACAAATAAACGAATATCTAAATGGTCAAACAAAATTCACGGTTTTCTGGAAGATCGGATCGAAACCAAATAAAATCACCAAAATTTAAACATGAATCAGATTGAGACGATAGTGACGGATACAGCCAAACCTAACCCTAAAATTGAATGAAACAAAAAATAGATCTAAAAAGGAAGACAAAAGGGAAAGTTAATTAGATGTTACCTAATCCTAGTTTAGAGTTTGATAGGTCTGAATCGATGAAAATTGAAACCCTAATTTGGATAAGGCAGAACCTCTCCCTCTCACTCACTAACTGTGAAGCGTTTAGTTCGGGGAAGAGAGAAAACAGAGACGATATTTAGCGTTGGAAGAAGAAAATATAGAGAGAGAAGTGAGGTGGGGGTAAAGCTGTGTTGCAATCAACGTCACGTGTGAAGATAAATATCTACTCTCGTAAGTGAGTAATGAACATCACGCGCCACGTCTATAAGCGAGTTTTCGAATAGCAGGGGACACTTGTATCACAAAAACATAGCGAGTAGAATTACTCGCTTCGGTTTGGACGGTATGAGAATTGATTTTTTACAAGGACAAAATTGTCCATGTACGTAAACTCGTGTTTAATCTTCAGAAACATGGTTGGAACATTTACAAATGTACTTCAGATACTAGTGTATAATCCTCAAGGAAAAATGCAACTTTGCATAGTTTTTTTTTTTTTTTTCAGAATTTGCAAAGGTTGTTAACACTAAAAATTTTCATAATTTTTAATATTTTTTAATAAAATTGATTAAGAATTATAAAATTATGAATGAAATTATTAAATAAAAAAATGAGAACTACACAATTTTATAATTTGTAATGGATTTTTAGTCAATAATAAAAATTAAAATTATTTTTTTACTGGATGTTAAAGAAAAAAATGTATAGCTAAAATTTCTCTATTATTATTTTCCATAAGTTAATTCACTCATCATGTTTTGTTAAAATTAAGAGTGAAATTAGGAGAAAAAAAAATATAAATGATAGAACAAAGAGAGTTAAAGAAGCAAATAGACAATTAAAACCCGATTGGGCTTTAGAGGATGCCCAATTAGGATCCTAAGAAGAAGAGAGATAAAATAAAATAAATGGCGAATTTGAACTTAAGTTGGCCCAAAGTCAAAAAATAATAAAAATATATTGGGTTTTGGCCCAATATAGAAATCGATGTCGTCCAAATTACTATTTTGGAGGGGAAAAAAATAAAAAAAGCGAAAAAATAAAGTAAAACATAAGTGTTTAATAAATATTAATCAATTTCGTTATTTTTCACAGAAATTGAGTGAAAGCGTAGTTTAAGAGAACATATATTTTTTTTATAAAATAATTTAGTATTATTTTATCTCGAATAATTTTTCTATATAAATGTTGGGAAATATAGTCTTTTTTCTCAAATAAATAATATTTTAAGTATAGAATTATTTCATTAAACAAATAAATATTAAAGGCTAAGAAATAAGTTCCAAATGGTGATGGGCTAGCAAGAATGTTGTTTTCCTAAAATAATAATTAAATTATAATTAGGGTGTATTGAATTTAAAATTTTAAAGAATTTTAAAATAATTTTTAATAAAAATTCTCGTCTCAATCAAA
This sequence comes from Hylodesmum podocarpum, assembly GCA_026586105.1. Taxonomy (NCBI): domain Eukaryota; kingdom Viridiplantae; phylum Streptophyta; class Magnoliopsida; order Fabales; family Fabaceae; genus Hylodesmum; species Hylodesmum podocarpum. The sequence goes on from JALJEV010001433.1 coordinate 7,926,139, forward strand.
ATTTTAAAATAATATAAATAAATTTTATATATGATATTCAATTAAGATAATTAGAAAATTCAAATAGATTATGAAATTGTATCCTACGTGAAAATATTTTTTAACAATTGTATCAAAAGTTTCTCAATTTTTATATTTTTTAAAGTTTGAATTTTTTTTTTAAAAAAATGGTGAAATCCCTTAAAGGAACGTGCTTTATAAATTATGAAATTCACAAAATAACGAGAAGTAGATCATATTTTTAAAATGTGGTGAACAAAATATCCAGGTATGATAGATGACGTTATTTAATAACATGAAAAATATTATTTTAATTTATAAGTAGCATTTATTGAAAATTACAAAATGTTATTTAATTTAAATTATTGTAAAAACCTGAATAAATATAAAATAAAGAAATATCAAATTTATTTAATTATTTATAAAAAGTACAAACCAAAATAATATTATTTTTAAAAATCAAAGGCATAAATATAGTTCACTAGGTATTATTCCTCTGCCATGCGAATGCAGCCATGGAAACCACACGGGTAGAGTTTACAAATGCATGAAATGTTACGTGGAAGCACGTTATCATCCATTGAAGCTAACGCAGCCACACACCCCCACTTCACTTCCACGTACCTCATTGCATGCAATCCCACACTCCCAAAATCTTCCATAAATACCATCACACTCCTCTTCATTCTCCACTCATCAATCAATACTAGCAAATTTATATACACCAAAATGGCCAAGTTCACTATCCTCCTCATTGCTCTTCTCTTCATTGCTCACACTTGCTGTGCCTCAAAGTGGCAAAAGCATGAGCAAGAAAGTTGCAGCGACCAGCTCGAGAATATCAACCTCAAGAAATGCGCCAAGCACATCATGGAGAGGATCCAGGACGAAGACGATGACGATGAAACCAATGTTATAACCACTGTGCGTGGAAGAATCAACTACATCAAAAAGGGACAGGGAGAAGATGACATGCAGAAGTACTGTTGCAATGAACTCGATGAGTTGACCAGCCACAGCTGCAAATGCCGAGCGTTGCAGAAGATAATGGAGAAGCAGAGTGACAGACTTGAGGACAATGAGAAGAAGGAAATGGAGAAGGAGCTCATGAGGGTGGCTAGGAAGTGCGGGCTTGGACCAATGATGGGGTGCGATTTGAGTCCTCAGGAGGACTGAAAAAATCCGCAGTAAAAAATGTAGTGCATGTGAGAGATGTGATAGTTTTTGAACTATGCTTAGTATATATGAAGTGTAGTGAGTAAAGCTATCAGTCTGTGCATGCATGTAAGTGCGTCTCTTTAATAAAGATCATCATTGATGGTGATCGTCAATGTATGTATGTACTGTAGGCAATGGAAGCACTTAGAGTGTGCTTTGTGGCATTGCCTCTTTCTGTTTTCATAACCGAGTCTTGTAATGTTTCCCACTTATAAAATCACTTTCTTTTCAAAATATTCCTTTGCTATTGCTACCTCTTCCAGTTCTGTCTCTTAATTTGTTCTTAATTTGTTCATGAAGATATGTTCTCCTTATTAATGGAGGAGCTTGGGAATTACTAAATAATTCTGCTCACTAAATTATGAACATACATCAAAACATTAAAATAGCAATAATAATAATAGTAATAAATAATAGTACATGGGTTAATTATTTCCGAATATGTTATTGTTTTTATAATCTATTCAATCAAAAATATTATTGAATTATTTCTTTTTATTTATCACTTTTAAGAGACTAATAGAAGATAATGTATATATATACGTGTCTGTGTAGTGTGCTAAATATAATAACGTACAGAGAACTAAATTTTACTGTAATCAATGAGCTGGTATGTGTGATTATGTTTTTAGTTAAGCTTACAAATATATTTTTTTTTTATTATTCTCCAAAATAAAATTTGTAGGGTAATAATTATTTTTCAATTAGTTGGTGTGTAGTAGTGCTTTTAAATGCTTCTTTCAAGTGTATGGAGACGAGCGTGTCATGTGTCCATTTTTGAAAATAGAAAATCTTTTCCATAAGAAATAATTTCTAAAAAATTGGAAAATAGAAATTTTTTTCCATTTTTTTAAAAAATAATTTCGAAAAAAATATAAAATATTTTTTTAAAATACTTTTAACAGAAACATCATTTTTAAAATATAACTGAAAATATTAAAATATTCTTAAAAATATTAAAATACTCCTTAAAATAAGAGATGAAAAAAATTGTTACCTTAAATAAAAAATGTGGATGAATTATCTAACATTTTCTGCAACCATGTCATTTCTTACACAAAATTTTTTTTAAAAAATAAAAGAAAACCCATACCCAAAACCATTTTTAAAAAATAAAAGAAAACCCAATTTTCTAGAGAATTTACGGAGGATTTCATTTTTCTGTGGAGAGTGGATTTTGATGTTATTTCAATTTTCATGTCGAAACAGAGTTCAAGAAAGAAAAACTCAATCTCACTTTTTCATTTTCATGAGCCCATTAATCTTGCAGAGTTTTATGGTGCGTCTTAAATTTATGCATACCCTTCTTTAAAAGTAATTTGCGAATATAGAAACTATGCTTTCATTTCATTCTGTTTTGTTAAATAATATAATATAATTTTGATCGAATTAGTTTTGAGATGTATATTTTAAATCTAATATTTCTTTCATTACGTAATTTTAATAGAATTAATTTTGAGATATATGTTCAAAAATAAATTTTATGATTAGTTAAATTTTTATTCTCAACTATTTTAAATTTAATATTTAATCCTTCTAATTTTTTTAATAACTTTCAGTTCCTTATTTATTATTTATTAATATTTTTACCCCACGTTAGATTAAGTATTTTAATAGTGTAAGTATTACGCAATCTTTTTTCAGCACTTGACAACTTCAATTTAATAATAATAATTAAAATGGCTGATAGAAAATAAATAATAGACTAAAAGAATTAAAATTGCTGATAAAAAGTAAATAATAGACTTAAAAATTGACAAATTTCTAGAAAAATTACAATTAAAAATACCAAATAATTGAGGGGAAAATTTTTACTAACGTTAATTTTAAGTATTTTTTTTTCATTTGTAATTAATTACATTTGTCACTAAAAGGAGCAGAAGGGACTTATTTTTGCTACGATTTTGGGTTGGATCATGATCTTTCACATACATGTTGATATAAGACCCTCCAATAATCACATAAGCCCATATTGTGGGCAAGTAATCCACAATATGCTCGATCGGCCCAACGCCTTCATCATCCATGAGATTGTTGGAGAATTAAAGTGGTATTTTGTTTTAAGAATTGTTTTCTGTTTTTATTTTTAATTTTTATTTTCTGAAAATAATTTTTTTTTGAAAATTATGTAGAGTTACAGTTTCCTTATTTTCACCTAATTTTAAAAAAATCAACTAAACACATTTTCACTTCTATTTTCTATTTCCAGTAAAAATAAAAATAAGAAACACTCAAACCATATAATACATAATATAGATTATAGATTAATTTCATTTTCTCTAAAGCATCTAGCCTCAATTAGCATTTTAACACTTTGCATTTGACTTAAGCATAGTTCATCCACCACTTTTTTGAGGTATTGAATCAGCTTCAGATAGTTCTAGTAAAGATCATCTTCATCACTAATTAATGATCATGTACGTACAATTTTACTATGATTCATGGCTTCCCTTTACCTTTTAGAAAAGAGAAAAAATAATAAATCCTCTACATTAATATCATTGTTAAAAAAAAAAAAATAGAAGAAAATATATCATAGTCCATACTTTTTGAACGTTCTTACAAAAAGAATTTGAATTTAAATTCATCATGACTAACTCCTTTTAAACTCAACCTCCTTAATAATTAATCTTATTAGTGATATTTGTTAAGTGACCAACTAACCAAAGTAGAGACACATATCAATAAATTTATTAATGTGTCCTCTAAATTAATCCCATGTGGTAAATTGCCACCTAATTCAACACAACCCCTCTTTTTATGTATAGCCTGTTATGCCATGCACACTTTGAGGACTTTTACTAATATTGATGCATCTTGCAATGGTAGGCATAAATGTTAGTTTATCCCTTTTTCATTCGTAATGGTATATACAACACAATGCAATTATTTTCTATTTTAAATTTTGTGTTGTAATAGTAATTTATGAATTAATGCAAATATTTTACTTTTTATTATCACCAGTAGGATTAACAAAAATAAAACAACCAAAATAAAAACTATTAAAATTAATACATATTTACTAAAAACTAGTAGTAGCTTATAATGACTTTAATTTTTAGCAATCGAAAATAGACTGAATTGTAAATTAAATTATTATATATCCTTAAAATATTTACGTGATTTGAATAATTGAGTAGGATCAATGCAGTAGCTATAAACCTATTCGTTGCGGCAATAGAAAGATTCGATCAATACATTGCTGCGAAGAACATTTTGACGGCTACGAGTAGGGTGATTCGCATATTAGAAATACATTTAGCATAATAATATGCTCAAAAAATGTTAATTTTGGGAACCATCGCGTAGGAATAAATAATTTATTCCTGTACTTGGTTATAAAATGTATTTTTTATAATTTTTTATAATATTCTTAGAACACGTGTTTGGTTCATAATAATATTTTTATGAATATTATTTTATTTTTTAAATATATCTTTAATTTTAAAATTGAAAATATTATCAATGAATTCATTTTAAATACTTATTTTTCATTAAAATCATAACATTACACAAAACTCATACAAATTAAATTATTCATATTTAAAGTAATATATTGACATCAATCTTATATACAAATCATAAATTCAAAAATTTTCATAAATACATAAACTTTTACATTCATAAATACATACCTATAAAAGGCCTTCTTTTAAAATATAAGTTGAGCGAAATGATAGACAAAATCAAACAAAGAAAAAATACACACTTGAATTGAATGAAACAACCTAGTAATAATATTGAGGAACGACGAGCTTACCTGACCACCGAAAAATAACGACAATGAGTGAACGATGGAATAGTAATACGAACGAAAAACGTTAAAATGACGAGACAAGCGTTTTCAAGTAGTGTTTGATCGATTACATATTAATTAATATTTGATTGATTGGTCTGAAACGAAAACAAGCGACACTGTAACGATAGACGTTGAAGATAGAAACAATAAAGATTATATAGGAAATAAAGAAAAAGAGTAAGGATAATTTAAGATTTTTAATTTTTAATAAGATTATAATTTTAATTTTATTTTTATATGAACATCTCATGGAATAGAAATCTTTCATACCCATAGAGGAAGGTGATATAAAAATTGCGGAAATTCATGTTTTTTATCCTTTTTTTAACCTTGAATCAATATGGATATATTTTATTCTTATAATCACATTCCTAAATATATAGAAAGATATTAACCAAACACCCTGAGAATTTTGTGATTAAGATTTTTACTTTTCCATTGGTATTTAGGTTAGTAATGTATTTAGTGAACAAATTTTTACTTGTAGTGCTTGATAATTCGGTCACTAAATGATACTTTTATTATTTTACTGTATAATTAATTTAACTCATTGAACCAAATACTCATGGTTGATCAGTTGGATAAATTTTAACTTTTTTTTCTCGATCTCTAAAGAAAAACACTAATATAAAAACTGTGTTTCACGTTAATTTTAAAAAAATTACATGATATATGAGAAACATTAAAAATAGAGATTTTTTACGTCAGTTATATATATATATATATATATATATATGATATCTTAAATACATTTCACATCAGTTATTTAGTAATAATTAACGTCATATATGATTTTTCATGCCGATTCAAGAAAATAACTGACATGATTTCTATTAAAAATTTAATTTTTTAAGCTTTTCTCGTCTACCAATATGCTTTCCTTAGAAATCTTGAACTTCAACAAGCAAGCCATTTCCAAGGCTATTTGGAAAACGGTAAAGAATTAAGAAATTTATTCAAGAAGTAGTATCTTAAGAGATTAAAAAAACTAAAAAAGAAACAAGAAAAACTTATAACATATGGACTTCACTAGAACCACGTTGTAATATGATGACATCTTTTTCAACTGTGCTTTTCGACCTTAAAAAGCATGAGTTCGTTGTGTCAATAATTTTTCAGCTGCAAACTTTGTCGTGACAACGAACCATTTGCAAGCAAACAAAAAACCAATATCAGTACTTTACGAATAACCACAAAAGAAAGGGAACCAATTCACAATTTTACAAACATTAATGTGATCTTGAAGTATAGATAATGGTACAATAGTAGAACATAGGCTTACAACATCGATTAAATTGGGCTTTTAACATCGATATTTAACTAACGTTAAAGGGGTTCAATATCAAATATCATGACTTTTAACGTTACTTCTGTAATTGATATTAAAAATCCAGACTTTTAACGTTATGGATAAAATTGACATTAAAAATGATTAAAAAAAATTAAAAAAAGAGAAGGACTTTCAATGTCGTTTATTTTACAATCCACGTGGAAAATGATTCAGCATTTTAAAAAATATATTACTAACTACAAAATTCATAATACAACCTAACTATTTTAATTGGCCTTATTAATTTCAGTATGTTATATTTCAATGCTCACGAGGTTCACCGGTTCAATAACAAAAGAAATCATTTAACATTTAAAATTACTCGAGCTATTTATTATCGAATGTAAATTCAATAAGAAATCAATACTACCTTAACTACACAACTATATATATATATATATATATATATATATATATATATATATATATATATATATATATATATATATCAATCTCCTCCAATTTACTATCAATAACTAAATATTAGTGGCAGCTGCATCAAAACAAGAAGAGAAATGTCTTTCTTATTTTGGTATAGAAGGAATGTAAAACAAAACAAAATATTAACTCCAAACTGACGTTAAATAAGTTACGACGTTGGTTATAAACTTAACCGATGTTATACGAGTGACGTTAAATATCAAATTTATACTAGTGATATTCCAAAATGCTAGCAGAAAAACAAAAATAAAAATTATAACTTTACAAATATTAACCCAAATTAAAATAACCCCATTGTTTAAAGAATAAAACTTTGAGAAAGAAAAATTAAAATGTTACCTGTCCAACCCATCAAATTGCATTTTTGTCAAGCCCTTGAGTGAACAACTTAAACAAACAATCAAATCTCAAAATAGGAACCCCTTGAAGCCAACACACTTTTAAATGAGATGCCTTACATAAAAGATGAAGCTATTGATTAAACAAAACAAAAGGATAATCTAAAAACAAATGATGGAGAGAAAAGGGATAAAGTGAGAATGATGTTGAGAAAATGAAGAAGACATGATGTCCGCCCAACAGTAGTTGCGCAATGGAGGAGCAATAACAAATGTGAGATTTGAGTACAAGGAGAGGTGACACATAACTTTAACAACATTTTTCACGTCGGTTCTTAAAATAATCGACGTGAAAAACATACATAACATCGATTTTATAAAGAATTAATGTGGTATATTTCACGTTAATTATTTTAATAATCGACATGAAAAATGTTTTAATGTTATTTATTTAAATGCCTACCCATAAATATAGAGACATTATTTATTGTTCTTGCACTAGTGAAATTAATCCCACTAATGTTTTGTCCATATTTTAATCAACTAGTGACAATTAATCAATCTATATTAACCATATTAACTTATTTTGACACTCAATATTTTCTATGGGTTCTAAATATAGAATTTTAATATATATTATATATTATTATTTTATCATGTAACATTAAAAATATCATTTAAATTTAATTCTAAAATCAGTTAATTATTTTAGTATCAGTCGTTAAATCTCTTAATTTATCAATATCTAAATTAGTTTCTATTTAAGTTTCTAACTAAAATCAACATTAGATTGATTGTCATCTAATGAATACTAGTTTACTGTGAATTAAAGTACCATTTATAAGAACTATTACTATTAGTCTAGTTATAGGAAGTTGGAATAGTATTCATAAAGTTTGAAATTTGAGCCAGTCAGCTTTGTCGTTATTATTGTTGCTTTTTCACGTAATACGTAAATATGTTAGAACTGAAATACCTCCATTATAAGGAATGGAGAGAATAAACACCCTAACACGTTCAACACTTTGATTATGTTTAAATGGGACCATAGCCTTTTTATATTTTGATTAATGTAATTTCTAATTAGATCCCTCATTAAAATAAAAAATTACATAATGATCTTTACACCCAGCCACTTCTGGTTAAACCGATATTCTTTAAACACAATTTTCTTATGCTAAATCACTTGGTATTTTTTGGAACGCAGCCTCCCCAGGCTAATACAAAAGGTATTCTTTGGAACGCAGCCTCCTCAGGCTAAAGCACCACATAAGTGGATTTAAAAGAGCTTCTAAGAAACAGACTTCCTCTTCGCAGAAAGAGTTTTACAAATAAAGTACAAAGCTTTTAAGAAAGTAAGCGAAATCACAGATGATAGTTTTTTGCAGCGTGTTCGCTAACTTGAAAAAGAGCAAGTGAAGTCCTTTATATAATGTCTTTAAGAGATCTGTTAGACTCAACTTTAGTGACCGTTGTCTTTTTCTATAAGCTTTCACATCATGTTACAGAGATTAATCAGAATAATTAATGATGAGTAGCGGAGTCAGCGCACTTTAAGTACCTTTTTCTGACTTGATCAGAGGGGATAACAAAAGCATGATTTGATTTTCGTGTTGTAGAGGTTTTGCATAGTATCCAACCACTTTTGGAAGTTTCTTTAAGTAACGACTATATTTGAAAATTGGCGCGCGTTACTCAGATGAATGACTTGCACTTCATTAATTTCATGGACGATTAGTCTTCATATTCTTCAGTCTGATACTTCATCTTGAAAATACTTCGTTAAGCTTGATCTGAAGACTTCGTCTTAAGCATATCGTCTTATGCTTTCATTTTGTGGCATGCTTTGAGACAGACGAATGACTTAAACTAGATGAACTTTGAGGGGTCATCTTCCGTCTGTTCTTGTTCCGTCTGGTGTTCCGTATATTCTGTAATTTATCAAAACTTGAGACGTTAATCATCTTGATCTAACAATCTCCCCCTTTTTGATGATTACATACCATACATAAGATGATACTGAAGAATGCATCTGCACAAGACAAAGTTATCCAAAAAGCAGCTTATCATGCCAGAATTACATCAAGACGATGTTCTTGAAATACCTCATTATATAAAGTTGTTACATCAATGCGATGTAATCTAATTGTACAATTACAAGGTTATTAGAGCAATCATATAAAAAAATAAAGAATACACGGTAGTATCAGAGCAAAAACAGATACAATAAAAAAGTTACAAAACTTCCTCAAACCCGTTCTTTATTATTCGTCTTCGTCTTGAGCTCCCCCTCAGACGATGCTTTCCCTTGATCCATTCTTCGTTCTCCAATACTCCCCCTTAACTCATTCTCCCCCTACCTTAAAATATTCTCCCCCTTGGGCTGAGAATCATCAAAATCACTTGGGTGGAGGCTGAGGCTGCTGCTTCATCAGATTCATCACAAGAGCTTGAAGTTGCTCCATACGAGCGTTAATAACTTCTTAATTTTCTTCAAGCTGCTCATTCTTCTTCTTTAGAGACGCATGGCTTTCCTTCAACTCATCGTACTTCCTCTTCAAAGCATTATATTTATCAGAAGATTGATCAGATGATTGAGGTTCATCTGCCTCTGAGTCAACTTCCTCAAGGATAGACTCAACTTGAGATCCCTTCAGACCCAAAGAAAAGAGGGGCAACTCCATACGAGTATTGAAAGATTTATCCTAGCGCCATGAATAACTTTTGTTGAAGGACACAAGTTGTTGATACTAAGGCTCATGAGGAGGAAGAGTGTAAGTAGATGCTGCACCAGGAAAGAAGTTGCCAATAGTTGCAAAATCTTCATCAAAAACAGATCATGAGCAGTGAACCATGGTTGCTTCATGTTCTTCTATCATCCGAAGCATCTTAGGGTGAATGGGTTTGGAGGAATGAGCTTGAACCACCTTCGTGTGTGCATAGGCAGTTTCAGGTAAACGTTTTGGAATGTGCCTTGCAAATATGAAGACTTTGGGAGCATCATACACCTTATTCTCTTTGCCTTTGGCTAGGTATTTCACCAAGCATAGTCTAGGACGATCCATCCTGACTTCGTTTCATTCGTGGCAAGAGATGAGAATTAGGAGTCCATCAGAAAGGGTAGAAATCTTCCTTCTTTCTCAGCTCTGTTCTGTAGTAGACGAAAGGATTGGAGTCTTCCTTTTATTTCTCTTCTATAGGTTTTGTCCATCATGGAGTAAGACAAATCACTGTCTACTAGAAGTGCATGGACACATTCGTCTGGTGTCTCATACTCAGCAAAATCCAGGAAGTAAGTTGGTTGAACTCCTGAGCAGTGAGGCCTTATCCATGGAAGAGTAAGGCCTAGAGTGTATCCTAATCCGATATACTCCGTCTTATTCATTGGAATGTTGAATGGTTGAGGGTCGTGGCAATCCATAGCGTCTAGATGCTAGTGCTTGTATGCTTGAAGGTTCAAAAACTCAGACATAAAATCTCCATGAATGCAATGATGAAAGATTGTTGTCTCATCCGGGCGTGGACGAACAATCTTCTTTGTAGAAGTTCTGGAAACGATATTGGGTTCATAACCCATAGTTGGTCCTTCAATCAACAAACCTTAAGATAATTCTTATAATCATCTATCCCTTCCAAACCTTTAATTTTCAACGCTGCCAAAGCATCTTAGGGCAGACGTTTCAGCCAATCACGTTGTTTATCTGAATTACATTTCTTCTTCATATCAAACTCCGCTGGCTTCAAAGGTTGGTAATAATTTATGGGATTGACAAATCTCCCAAGTTGAAAGCCTTTCTTCCCTCTGTATCTGTAAGGGCTCCTCAACTCCATGTAGGGAGTGTCATGAATGAAAATATCTTCATCATCTGCACAATGCCTATCATTGGCAGACTCAGACGTTTCAGCACAAGAAGATTCAACTAACCTCTTCATGACTAACTTATTGAGAAATGAGTAGTCAATCTTGTACATAGGTGGAAGATCCTCTGGATTCAACACTTTAGAGCGGGATCTTACAACAGACGCAACATGCCTCTTTACTCCATAACACTATTCATTAAATGAAGAGCATGATTGGACCTCTATAACATCAGACGATACCTCCTTCGTCTGTGAGCATGTTTGTTCTTCAAACGCAACAAAAATAGTCTGAAGAGGAACTGCATTAATAGGAGACGCAATTAAAGGTTCCACAACTTCGCTTTGTTTGTCTTGAGGAGCAGATGAATCTAACTCCATTGAAGGCATTTCTTCACTAAGCATGGTTTCAAGTTGCTCAGTGAGAATGACACTGTCTTTCTGGATCTAGGCAGTTTCTTCATTATTCATGCCTTCTGAAGTTGTTGGTGTAGGAGCAGCATCAAACGATCCAATGCCTCTTGCACTTTTCCGGAACAGACGTTCCCTTTCAGCCTCAAGAAGAATAGACGCTTTCCTCGCCTTCTTCAATCGTTTTTCCTCTTATTCAACAGAGGGTACGAGAGTTTCAGCTATTTCCTTCCTCTTTCCTTTCAGCGTTGCCTTTTTCAAAGCAACCTCCAAGGCCTTTGCCTCTTCTTCTTTGGCCCTTTAGGTTTCGTCTGCTCGCCTTCTAGCAGACTCAAGCATCCTAGATGCTTTCATGGCTGATTCGTCTTGTGGGGGTGAAGAAGATCTAGGCATTTTAAGCCTTATTGCCTTGGTTTTCCGTCTTACCAAGGGTACCTCTGGAATGGTTTTAAAAGGAACCTTTGTGAGCTTTATGGTGTTGGACTTAAAGCCTGAAGATGCTTTAGTGTCTCTCTTGGTGTTTTTGCTTTTGATGTAAAGTAATTTTGGTTTTCTTTAGATGAAGTGTAATTAGGATTGATCCATGTATTGTTTGTTGAGTTTAGGCATGAATGTGTTGAGTTCTTTGTTTGAGGCCCCAGAGAATGGTTAAAACTTGAGTATGGATGATCATGTGACTAATGTTTGATTTCCCTATGTGAAAAACAGTTTTGAAAAACCTGGAAATCCATTTTTCACTGATGTAATCGATTACAGGGGTGATGTAATCGATTACATATGTTTTCTTCTCTGGTGTAATCGATTACATCCCTAGGTAATCGATTACCATGGCAGAAAATATTTTGAATCTTCTTGCTTCTTGATTTCACCCTTGATGCACTCCGAATTGGATCTTCATGTCTTCATGAGATTTGTAGCTCTATCAATCCTCTTTCATTTGCAAAAAACCAGAGCTCAAAACGATATCTGTAGAAGAAGTTATGCCAATTTTGGTGAAAGTGGTCAAGCAGGTGCGCCCAGGAGCAACCAGGAACATTACTCACTGATGTAATCGATTACATCTCCAATGTAATCGATTACATGGCCTGGGAACACTGATGTAATCGATTACATCTCGTTGTAATCGATTACATGCCTGTAAAATTCAAATTGGAGGGTTCTAACGGCTAGTGTAATCGATTACATGCATTTGGGATCAATTACTTTGACCGTTAAGCTTCAAATTTGCCCGTTTTCATGCTCCAAAATGTTTTATAAATACTCTTTTGATTGAAACTGAACTTGGTTCTTGGGAGAGAAGCTTTAGAAATGTTCAAACACTTTTATATGCTCTGAAAATAGAGTTCATCAAGGTTTTCAAAGAGAAAGGGCAAACTTGATACACTCCTGTGTTGGGTGGATTTCATAGAGATTATTTGTGATCAGATTCTGCACTTGAGGTGTATTCTTTACTGATCTTTTGTATTTCCATTTTTGGGTTGTTGCTCTAGGAGAGAGGTCTCTCTAGATAGAGCATTGTATTTGAGAAGTGATTCTCAAAGGTTGATCTTGGAGGTGCCAAGATCTTGGAAGTTCTGTTCTTCAGGTTGAAGAACAGTTTTGGGTGTTTTGATTTCGTTTTTGTGTTGCTTGTTGCAGAGTGAATGTAAAAGAACACAAAAGGGATCATTTGATAGTGGAAAGCCAATCGCAACAGTTGTTGGGTTGGGACTGGACGTAGGCAGTTGGCCGAACCAGTATACATCGCTGTGCACTCATCTTCTTCCTTACTCTCTTTACAGTTTTCTCTATATTGTTATTGATTATATTCTGCTCTGTATTTGGAAACTGTATTGATAATCAATTCATTAATTGGTTTAGGAATAAAGTCAGTAATTGAACCTGTAATTGAATCTGTAATTGAAAGGTAATTGATAGGTAATCAAGATTAGCTTTTGGCTGAATTAAGAAGAATTAGAAACACGCGAATTTGGGGTAAAGTTTAGCAAGAATCTATTCACCCCCCCCTCTAGATTCATACATAGGGACCAACATATGGGTGGTAGAGGTGGAGAAGATGTTTGAGTTAGTGTTTGGGATTTGTTGATTTCAAGATTGTGTATCTTGATACCAGGTTTGAAGTTTGTTGATTTTTTTAGAGGAGAGCGAGGTTGTCTTTGTGTTGGTGTTTGGGATGGAGGAGGTGCGTTTCTCGGTCGTTTTATAAGGGTTCTGTGTTTGGGTTTCTTCTGTGAGGGTGAAGGTTGTGGTTGTGTAGGTTCAGTTTGTGGTTGAGGTTGAGACGGTTGGGATTGAGATGATTGGGGATTGAGAAGTCTCTTAAGGTGAAGACAAATCTCATCGGCTTCATTCTTTGTCATTGGTTGAAGGTACATATGCATCTTAGAAAAAGTACCTTGTTTAATCTCTGCACCAACATTGTACCAATCACATCCACTGTGATCAAAGCCTTGATTAAGAACAATCTTAGCGAAAACTGCAAGGTAGATGATGCTCAACTTTCTCTTCAAAGTCCTTCCCTTTAACGCAGAAATCCAATGATCCATAATTACATAAGGAAGACTGATTTTCGTCTTCTTCATCATATGGTAGAGACAAAAGCGATCTCTGTTGTTCACATTATCTCTTGAGCCAATCCTTGGCCTGAAGATGTTGAAGAACAACTTGTACAGAATCCTGCATTCTGGCACCAAGTTGCCAGCCCTCAAGAAGTTTGCCAGATTAGACATTTTGGGCTTTCCATATAAGAGGGTGTCAATCTCTTCGTTGCTGAGTTGAGCACTCCAGCCAGACGAATAGATTTCTCCTTCAACCTTTGCTTTTCCAATGGCAGCAATGGAGTCCACATTGATCAGAAATTGTTTTTCTCTAATCATTCCAACAATTCCTTCATCTACGACCTTGGCATTTTCCCAGAACTTGCCATAGCATTCAAGCATCCATGGCCCTTCCCATTCAGAGAACTTCAACCATCCACCAGCTTCAATCATCCGGGTAGGTGTACCAGAAACCTTGAAATGAGTATTTCTTCTAATCCACTTGCTAGCAAGGAACATCTCTTGTGAAAAGAAAGTTCCTTCTTCAGCAACAACCTCTTGAGTGTTCTTGGCGGCCATTTTCTAGTTTGAAAAGAGAGAGGTTATGAGAGTAAGAGTTCTTAGAGAAATAGAGAGTCAATGCAATAATATTGAACACTGTAAAGAGTAAAAATGTTAACTTTCAGTATTTATAGGCAGATTAATGAAAGAGTTATAATTTATCAGACGATAGAATAGAAATCATCCCTGATTTGACGTTATCACATGATTGCCCTTTTAATGATTGATTTGACATATGAGATTTACTGTGCGTGCCTCTCATCGTCCTAAATAGCGTAATAAATGTCAGACACATTTAATGTTACATTTATCATGTCTCCTTGCACACTCAATTTAAATTAGTTAAATAATAACAATGCGTCTGTTGAATTGTTATAAACTAATTCAACTTGATCAGACGCAGTGCTTTGTCTTAACACGAAAGATAAATCAGACGATTCATATAGACGAATGAAGTAGACGAAAAGATCAGACGAATAACTTAATCTTTTAAAGAAACAATTCCCAAATTTTATTTAATGAAATTAAAGCGAGTTTCGTCTAATGTTTTTGTAAAGATATCTGCCCATTGAAAATCAGTTTGAACAAATTGTATATCAAAAATACCTTTTTAAACATATTCTCTTATAAAATGAAATTTAATTTCAATATGTTTAGCTTTTGAATGCTGAATAGGGTTTTTGCTGAGATTAATAACACTTGTATTATCACAAAATACTGGTATTTGGGTTTCAAACTTGGAGTAATCCCCAAGTTGATGTTTTACCTAAAGTAGTTGTGAGCAACAACCAACTGCAGCGATGTATTCTGCTTCAGTGGTTGAGAGTGGTATGGAGTTTTGCTTCTTGCTTAATCAAGAGATAAGTGATGTGCCCCAAAATCGACATCCACCACTTGTGTTTTTCCTCTCCACTTTATCTCCAACATAATCAACATCACAATAGCCACTTAAGTTGAAATCACTTGTTTTTCTTATAAAAAGAGAGATTAGTGGTTCCAATAAAATATTTAAGAATGCGTTTAACAGCTTGTAAATGTGATTCTCTAGGGTTAGACTGAAAACGAGCACAAAGACAGACGATAAACATTATGTTAGGTCTGCTTGCAATGAGATAAAGAAGAAAACCAATCATACCTCGGTATAACGTCTGATTAACGGTCTTACCTGATTCGTCTTTGCTAAGACTTAAGACTAGCACCAGACGAATGCATGGGGTCTTCATGGGCTTTGCATTTTCCATCTTGAACTTTTTGAGAAGCTCCTTAGTATACTTCTGTTGATGAATGTAGATTCCTTCTTTCGACTGTTTGATTTGTAGTCCTAGGAAGAACTTTAATTCTCCCATCATACTCATCTCAAACTCATCCTGCATTATCTTAGAAAAATCCTTACACAAGGATTCGTTAGTGGCTCCAAAGACTATATCATCTACATATATTTGAACAATAATAAAGTCCTTTGAAACACTTTTCTTGAAGAGAGTTATGTCAACCTTTCCTCTTGAAAAACCATTTTTAAGAAGAAAAGAATTCAATCTATCATACCAAGCTCTAGGAGTTTGTTTAAGACCATAGAGAGCTTTCTTTAGTTTGAAAACTTGATCTGGTTGAGATTGTCTCTCAAAGCCAGGAGGTTGTTTGACATAAACTTCTTCTTCAATAAAACCATTTAGAAAAACACTTTTTACGTCCATATGATATAAAACGATATTCTTACGAGCAGCAAAAGCATGTAAATTTCTAATTGCTTATAATATAGATATTGGTGCAAAAGTTTCAGTAAAGTCAATACCTTCTTGTTGGTTATAGTCTTGAGCTACTAACCTAGCTTTTTTTCTTACCACTTTACCAGCTTCGTCTAGCTTGTTTCTGAACACCCATTTTGTTCGAATGATGCTTTTGTTCCTTGGTCTTTCCACTAAGGTCCAGACATCATTCCTTGTAAACTGGTTTAGCTGTTCTTCCATAAATAAGATCCAGTCATTCTCTTGTAGAGCTTCTTCAATGTTCTTGGGCTCTATATCAGACACAAGAGCATATCCAGACACATCTCTAAGCCTTGACCTTGTTTGCACTCCTTGATGTTTATCTCTAATGATCATATCCTCGGTGTGGTTTAAGGCGACCCTCCAAATTTTGGTTGGAGCTTGAGCATCTTCTTGTTGAGGTGCAGACGAAGAGGGTTCGTCTGTGTTAGCAGATGTTCTTTCGTCTGATCGTGCATCTGAGTTTGTTCGAACAGATGGACCAGCATCTTGACCAGAGGGGTTTATCTGAAAATTGTCAAACAAATTTTATAGGTTTGATATTTATTTATCAGCCTTTGAGTTATCTTGGAATTTGAAATGGATAGATTCCTCTACTACTTGTGTCTTAGAGTTAAAAAATCTATATGTCTTAGGCGTATTAGAATATCCAAGCAAAAATCCTTTCACAACTTTAGAATCAAACTTTTCAAGTTGATCCTTAGTGTTTAAGATGAAACATTCACATACGAATGGATGGAAATATGATATGTTGAGTCTTCTTCCTTTTCATAGTTCATATAGAGTCTTCTTCAATATCAGTCTTATCAATATTCTATTTTGAATATAACAGGAAGTATTAATTGTCTCTGCCCAATAATATTTTGGAAGGGAGCTTTCATGCAAAAGAGTTCTAGTCATTTCTTGCAAAGTACAATTTTTCCTTTCCATAACCCCATTTTGTTGAGGAGTTCTTGGAGACGAAATATACCATTTTCAAAACAGAAGGTTTTAAACTTATAGTTTTCAAATTTTGTTCCATGATCACTCCTTACAGACAAAATACATATTCCTTTTTCTTTTTGAACACGTTTACAAATTATTTCAAAAACACTGAATGACTCATGTTTATGGGCTAGGAAGTATACCCATGTAAATCTAGTATAATCGTCTACAATGACAAACACATATCTCTTTCCTCCAAGACTTTTAGTAACAGTTATAACGACCTTGTCGTGGAAACAACATTTTTTGATTTGAAAGAAGCTTTAAGTTGTTTCCCATGCTGACAAGATTCACACAGACAATTGGATTTCCAAGATATTTTTGGCAAACCTTTCACAAGATCCTTTTTAGAAATTTTTGAAATATACTTTAGATTTAAATGTTCAAGCTTTTTATGCCAAATATCTCGTTCATTGTCTACTGAAATTAAACATGTTACATTTTGATCACTAAGGTCAGAAAGACAAACCTCATAAAGATTATTCTTTCTTTTCCCTATAAACATAATGAATTTGTCCTTGTTTTTGACTATACATTCATCAGCATTAAAAACAACTTCATATCCATTGTCACAAAATTGACTTATGCTAAGTAGATTGAAGTTCAAACCTTTAACGTAAGACACAATTTGTATAACAGGGTTAGGTGTCTTACCAACAGTCTCAATCCCTAGGAATTTACCTTTTCCAGAATCGTAAGATACAAACTCTTTACTTGGTCTAAGATCTTGGAAAATAGACAGGTTTCCCGTCCTGCGTTGCGAGCACCCACTGTCCAGGTACTAGCTTGAAGTCCTCTCTTCTCCTATTAAGGATATCTGCAACAGGAACAATGAGTGACTTTGATACCCAAATCTTTTTGAGTCCTACTTTGTTAGTAGAAGAAGGTTTCTTTTTATTCAAGGTTCTAGAATTTTTCTTGTAATTATTTAGAACCTTATTATAGCTTTTACTCTTCTTCTTATGAGCAAACGAAACAAAGGTAGTTTTCTTTTCGTCTGTCTTCTCAACGTAACCTAGTCCACTTTTGTCAGACGGAGACCTCCCATATTTTAAAATATTTTCTAGCATGGAGGATCCCTTAGTGAACTTGGTTAAGTCTTTAAGTAGATATTTATTTTCTTCTTTTAATCTTTTGATTTCTAGAAGAAGATGTTTCTTGTTAGATTCAGACAATGTTTCATCTGATACTTCCTTTTTAAACAACTTCTCTTTTTCAGTTTTTAAAGCTGCATTTTCTTCCAAAGTCTTTTTCAACTTGGCTTTGCATGCTTTATATTGCTCAACAATAAAATGAGAGTTTGTCATAAACGTATCATATGGAATATCTTTTGATTCTGAATCAGACTCAGACGAAGAAGATGAAGTAGTATGAGTTTCTATTACCTCAGATGTATGCAAATCTCCAGCCATCAGATAGATGTTGGTTGTTTGTTCTTCCCCAGAATCGTTAGAGCTTTTGTTGTCAAGGTCTTCCCATCTCAGCAAGCTTTTCTTTCCTTTCCCTTTTTTAGGATTCCATCTTCTTTTAAGCTTGGGACACTCGGATCTCATGTGCCCAGGCTTTCTGCATTCATAGCAGACGATATCTCATCCTTCTTCTTTGTTTGTAGGTTTCTTGGGAAACCTTTTCTCATTCTTTTTGAAGAAGTGTTGACCTCTTCCTTTCTTTATCATCATCTTTTTGAAGTGTCTAGCCATGAGGGATATTTCATCATCAGATGGTTCTTCAAACAAATCAGATTCTGTAGTCTCAACTTTCAGAATCTTATTCTTCTTCTTCTCTTTTTTGCTAGAATCTTCTTTGGGAACTTCGTCAACAGACGGTAGAGCTATAGGCTCTTGAATTTTATTTTTTCCCTTTTGCAGAGATGGACCTCATGCACTTTCAGTGCACCTATTAACTCGTCCAGAGTTAATGTCTTCATGTCACGTCCAACAGAGATGGCAGTGGACATAGCTTCCCAAGGAGCAGGAAAGCTATCCAGAATCTTCATGTTGTTCTGAGCTTTAGTAAATGTAGTTCCCAAAGCAGTCAGACCATTTAAGATAGTTTGTAATCTTACAAACATTGCATCTACAGATTCTCCTTTCTTCATTGAGAACATTTCATATTCTCTTTGAAGAGTGACAACTTTTCTAAGTCTCACGTCTTCTATTCCCTCATAAGAGATTTTAAGAGTATCTCATAGCTCTTTTGCAGATTTGTAAGCATAGAATTTGTTGTATTCTGTCCTTGAGAGAGCACAGGTGATACCATATATGGCTTTGTTGTTCAGCTCCATAACAGTGTATTCTTCATTCCCCCACCCAGATTCAGGTTTAACAAGGGGAATGTCTCCTTGCGTGATGATCCTCCATAATCTATACTGGATGGATTTGATGTACATTTCCATACGATCAGCCCAGTAAGGATAGTCATCTCCAGAGAACGTCAGCGGTTTGTTCATGGATGACCCTCCAGATAGAAACGTTGGACCTACAAAATCCATCCTAGATCTTTTCCACTAGCAGCTGTGAGGCACTTAACCCTTAGAGGCTGAGCTCTGATACCAAACTATAAAAGACAAAAACACAAGAAGGGGGGTTGAATTGTGTTAATTAAAATTTTTGTACTTTCGTTTGTTATTTTCAAATGCTATCATACGACACTCTTAAACTCTTTAACTGTTGATTTTAATTATAAGACGGTTTGATAGTTATCCCCGTAACAGTTAAACAAAAGATATTTTTATATTGGTTCGTTTATTCAAGACTACGTCCAGTTACCCAGCAACTACTGAGTTTTCACTACAAACCGTGACATGGTTACAAGTATTCTTTACACCCAGCCACTTCTGGCTAAACCGATATTCTTTGAACACGACCTTCTTAAACTAAACCACTAGGTATTCTTTGGAACGCAACCTCCCCAGGCTAATACAAGAGGTATTTTTTGGAACGCAACCTTCTCAGGTTAAGGCACCACACAAGTGGATTTAAAAGAGTTTCTAAGAATCAAAATTCCTCTTCGCAGAGAGGATTTTACAAATAAAGTACAGAGCTTTTAAGCAAGTGAGCGAAATCACAGTTGATAGCCTTTTGCAGCGTGTTCGCCAACTTGAAAAAGAGCAAGTGAAGTCCTTTATATAGGCAACGTCTTTGAGAGATCCGTTAGACTCGGTGACTGTTGTCCTTTTCTATAAGCTTTCACATCATGTGGCAGAGATCAATCAGAATAATTAATGACGAGCAGCGGAGTCAGCACACTTTAAGTACCTTTTTCTGACTTGATCAGATGGGATAACAAAAGCATGATTTTCTTTTTATGTTACAGAGGTTTTGTATAATATCCAACCACTTTTGGAAGCTTCTTCAAGTAACGACTATATTTGAAAATTGGCGCGCGTTACTCAGATGAATGACTTGGACTTCATTAATCTTCATAAACGATCAATCTTCATATTCTTCAGTCTGATACTTTGTCTTGAAAAGACTTCATTAAGCTTGATCTGAAGACTTCGTCTTAAGCATATCATCTTATGCTTTCGTTTTGTGGTATGCTTTGAGACAGACGAATGACTTGAACTAAGATGAACTTTGATGGGTCATCTTCCGTCTGACTTTGGCTTGCAATGCTTCAGTCTGATGTGTTTCGTCAGTTCTGTAATTAATCAGAACTTGAGATGTTAATCATCTTGATCTAACAATATACACATAAGTTAGGTCACACTCATTTAATTTCTACAACAATCTCTCACACTTACACTACATATGTTATCATTTACACATGTATACTCGAGCCAAACATCACTATGAACTAATAAGGTATTTTTTAAAATCTCGTGTATTTGACTATATTGACATAGGATTGAAGATGTTAAACAATATTATGTATTTATTAGAATATTATGCATTTATCTTAGATAATATTATGCATTTCTATTTTATCCATTTTATTTGTTTCAAGGATAATTTAGTCATTTTCTTGATAGTATATATATATATATATATATATGTATATATATATATATATATATATGTATATATATATACATATATAATATACATATATATATGTATATATATATATATATATGTACTATATATATATATATATATATATATATATATATATATATATATATGTATTGTTTTGCTAATTACAAAAACGAATGCACACTAATGAAACTCTAGCCTCTTGTTCTTGTATTTTTCATTTTTTTTTTCTTCTTATGGTTGTTAAGGTTTACATGGTATCAGAGTCTATCCTAGGATTGTTGGCCCATTGTCGGGGATTGTTGCTCCATTGTCGGGGATTTTTTATCCCAGTGCCGAGGATTGTTTGTTGTTGTTGTGTTTATCGTGTCCTGTAGTTACGCTTGGCGTGAGGGGGATATATTAGAAATCTCACATCGCTTAGAGATAGGGCATGTTGCATGTATATAAGTGAAGAGGAATCCTCACTATACAAACGGTTTTGTAGGGTTGAGTTAGGCTCATCATTGGCATTTCAAACATGGTATCAGAGCAAGGACGATCCAAGCTTTCACGAATCCATTTGATCTGACAACAACTGATGCGCCCAAACGGTGATAACACCGCTTGCACTTGCTATGGCAAGTATACCATTATAAGTATTTAGAATAAGGTTGTTGATCCAACGAGGATAAGAAAAATTAATTTATTCTGTTTAATATCGCTACAATATGAATAGAAGATTGAAAGTTTTATGAGAAAGTAATTATAGCAATGATGAAAAATGCGATGATTTATGATCAAGAAAGTGTTGAGTTCCCGATTTCATCACCAATTATTCCAACATTCTTCTCTCGGTTATTCAAATTATATTCTTTGTTGGATCGGATTCCTACCATCTTGACCGTCCCTCTCAAGATCACACACGCCGCCTAGATTAACCAGATTAATTAATTTCTTAAGTTAATACCAAATTAATTATGGAATTAGTTATATGAATCCAAGGACAAACTTAGGTGTTGTCCACACTACTACATACTCCCATCTATAGGACCCTAGCGTAATAATGGTTGATTTCTCCAGTACAACCTAAGTTTCTTTTCTCAAAGCTCCCCTAGGATTACGTTCAATTTATTAATGGTCAGTTAACAAATAACATTAAGAATAGAAGAAATAAACGTCTACTCCCATATCTAGGACAAATAGAAGAAATAATTAATCTCTACCGCCTAGGTTTCTTTTCTCAAAGCTCCCCTAGGGTTACATTCAATTTATTAATGGTCAGTTAACAAATAGCATTAAGAATAGAAGAAATAAACGTCTAGATTAACCGAATTAATTAATCTCTTAAGTTAATACCAAATTAATTAGGGAATTAGTTATATGAATCCAAGGGCAAACTTAGATGTTGTCCACACTATTACCTACTTCCATCTCTAAGACCCTAGCGTAATAATGGTTGATTTCTCCAATACAGCCTAGGTTTTTTTTTTTCAAAGTTTCCCTTAGGTTACGTTCAATTTATTAATGGTCAGTTAACAAATAACATTAAGAATAGAAGAAATAAACGCTCAATCGTATATTGAATAACACTGAGAATTGTATTAAAATAAATTAGAGTTACATCGTTCTCCCAATCAAAAGTTAATTTATGATAGAATAGAAAAAACACAATAAATTAAAAGAGAATACATAGATATCTCTAGCATCTCCTTCCCTTTTCGTTTATAGTTGAATTCTGTTATCATCTATGAACTGAGATCTTTCAGCCGGCGTACAGTTGTCGTCTAGGTCTGGTCGTAAAGCGACTGAAATTAGATCTAAAATTAGGCGAATTTCCTATTGCCTGTGAACAAATTATATTTATAGCCCTTGGAAATGTTGAAAGTAAATGAATTTATAAAAAGTACAAACTAAAATAATATATTTTTAAAAATCAAAGGCATAAATATAGTTCACTAGGTATTATTCCTCTGCCATGCGAATGCAGCCATGGAAACCACACGGGTAGAGTTTACAAATGCATGAAATGTTACGTGGAAGCACGTTATCATCCATTGAAGCTAACGCAGCCACACACCCCCACTTCACTTCCACGTACCTCATTGCATGCAATCCCACACTCCCAAAATCTTCCATAAATACCATCACACTCCTCTTCATTCTCCACTCATCAATCAATACTAGCAAATTTATATACACCAAAATGGCCAAGTTCACTATCCTCCTCATTGCTCTTCTCTTCATTGCTCACACTTGCTGTGCCTCAAAGTGGCAAAAGCATGAGCAAGAAAGTTGCAGCGACCAGCTCGAGAATATCAACCTCAAGAAATGCGCCAAGCACATCATGGAGAGGATCCAGGACGAAGACGATGACGATGAAACCAATGTTATAACCACTGTGCGTGGAAGAATCAACTACATCAAAAAGGGACAGGGAGAAGATGACATGCAGAAGTACTGTTGCAATGAACTCGATGAGTTGACCAGCCACAGCTGCAAATGCCGAGCGTTGCAGAAGATAATGGAGAAGCAGAGTGACAGACTTGAGGACAATGAGAAGAAGGAAATGGAGAAGGAGCTCATGAGGGTGGCTAGGAAGTGCGGGCTTGGACCAATGATGGGGTGCGATTTGAGTCCTCAGGAGGACTGAAAAAATCCGCAGTAAAAAATGTAGTGCATGTGAGAGATGTGATAGTTTTTGAACTATGCTTAGTATATATGAAGTGTAGTGAGTAAAGCTATCAGTCTGTGCATGCATGTAAGTGCGTCTCTTTAATAAAGATCATCATTGATGGTGATCGTCAATGTATGTATGTACTGTAGGCAATGGAAGCACTTAGAGTGTGCTTTGTGGCATTGCCTCTTTCTGTTTTCATAACCGAGTCTTGTAATGTTTCCCACTTATAAAATCACTTTCTTTTCAAAATATTCCTTTGCTATTGCTACCTCTTCCAGTTCTGTCTCTTAATTTGTTCTTAATTTGTTCATGAAGATATGTTCTCCTTATTAATGGAGGAGCTTGGGAATTACTAAATAATTCTTTGCAGTCAAAGAGATCTCACTAAATTATGAACATACACCAATCATTCTTATAATAATAATACATCAAAACATTAATAATAGAAATAATATTAATATTAAAATTACATAATAATAATTGAGTTAATTATTTCTGACTATGTTATTGTTTTTTTAATCTATTTAATAAAAAATATTTTTGAATTATTTCTTTTTATTTATCACTTTTAAGAGATCACTTTTAAGAGATCCGGGACAAGTAGAGGATAATTCATTTTTTATTTTTTGGGAAAGTGGATTTTGATGTTATTTCATTTTTCATGTCGAAACAGGGTGCAAGAAAGAAAAACTCAATCTCACTTTTTCATTTTCATGAGCCCATTAATCTTGCAGAGTTTTATGGCGCGTCATATGCATACCCTTGTTTAAAAGTAATTTACCAATACATAGTATTTTAGGTAAAATTATTTTTTATATAATTAGTTTAAAAATGGTCTTCTAAACTTATTCTGTTTTGTTAAATAATATAATATAATTTTGACCGAATTATTTTTGAGATGTATATTTTAAAACTAATATTTCTTTCATTATGTAATTTTAACAGAATTAATTTTGAGATATATGTTAAAAAATAATTTTGTAATTAGTTAAATTTTTATTCTCTCAACTATTTTAAATTTAATATTTAATCCCTCTAAATTTTTTAATAACTTTAAGTTCCTTATTTATTTTTATTAATATTTTTACCCAACGGTTAAATTAAACATTTTAATAATGGAAGTATTACGCAATCTTTTTTAGCACTTGACAACTACAATTTAATAATAAAAATTGAAATGGCTGATAGAAAATAAATAATAGACTAAAAGAATTAAAATTGCTGATAAAAAGCAAATAATAGACTTAAAATTGACAAAGTTCTAGAGAAATTAAAATTCGAAATTCTAAATAATTGAGGAGAAAAAACTTTATTAACGTTAATTTTAAGTATGTTTTTTTTTTCATTTGTAATTAATTACATTTGTCACTAAAAGGAGCAGAAGGGACTTAGTTTTGCTTCGATTTTGGGTTGGATCATGATCTTTCACATACATATTGATATAAGACCCTCCAATAATCACATGAGCCCAAGAAGTAGTACACCTTGTTCCTTTAAGAACCGCTTTCACATGCACAAAACATGGGCAAGTAATCCACAATATGCTCTATCGGCCCAACGCATGCATCATCCATGAGATTGTTGGAGAATTTAAGTGGTGTTTTGTTTTAATAGTAGTTTTCTGTTTTTTTATTAATTTTTATTTTTTAAAAGTAGATTTTTTCAAAACTATGAAATGGAGTTACAGTTTCCTTATTTTTACTCAATTTTATAAATATTTTCAAAACAATTAACCAAACACATTTTCATCTCTATTTTTCTATTTTTTCTATTTTTAGTAGAAAGAAAAACAAGAAACATTTAAATCAAATACCACATGAGGTTATAACTTAATTTCATTTTCTCGAACAAAAACACCTAGCCTCAATGGGCATTTTAACACCTTGCACTTGACTTAAGCATAAAAGCATTTATGCAACTCTTTCCACTAGGGAGGTCCCTCCACCACTTTTATGAGATATTGAATCACTTCGAATAGTTCTAATAAGCATCATCATCCATTAATTAATGATCATGTACGTAAATACTAAGGCAAAGTAAGCACTTATATTATGATTAATGTCTTCCCTTGTACCTTTTAGAAAAGGAAAAAAATAATAGATACTTTATGCTAATATCATAGTACGTAAACAATAAAAGAGAAAAAAAATTAAAATAGAAGAAAATTTATCACAATCATACATTTAATGAGCATTCTTACAAAAAAGAATTTGAATTTGAATTCATCATGACTAACTATTTTAAATTAACCTCGCTAATAATCAATCTTATTTGTGCTAATTTCTTAAGTGATCAATTAGTCAATTAATAGACATATCATCAGTAAATTTATTAATGTATCCTTTAAATTAATCCCACATGAAAAATTCTCAAATAATGTAACATAATCCCTCTTTTATGTACATGACCATACAAACTGCTGAGTTATTGTCATAAAAGATCATTAATGGTCTATTAATACAACTCACAATGTATAACTCGATGATAAAGTTTCGGAGTCATATTTCTTGATTTAATGCCTCGAACCATGCTATAAATTATGTTTCCATAGCGGAGGAAGCTATAAGTTCTTGTTTTGACACTTTTCCATGATATAACTCATGGCTAGCAAGAAAATGTACTTTGATGTGGATCTTTTACTATCTTGACATCTAACATAGTCTGAATCAAAGTACCCAATAATCTCCACATGATTTAACCTGTAGTATGTGAGCACATAATGTTTAGTTCTCTACAAATATCTCATAACCTTTTTCGCTGTTTTTCAATGATTCATTCCAAGGTTACTCAAATATCTGCCAAACCTTCCAACAATAGACGTTATATTTAGACGTGTGTAAACTTATGTATACATCAGACTCCCAATAGATGATGCCCGGAGAATCTTCTGCATTTCACTAATTTCAATGTCATTTTTCGGGCACTGGTTATGTATACATCAGACTCCCAATAGATGATGCCCGAAGAATTTTCTGCATTTCACTAATTTCAATGTCATTTTTCAGGCACTGGTTGAGATTGAATTTTCTCATGTTGAAACAGGGGTGTCAATTGACCTATAATCTTGCATGCCAAATATTTTAAAAATCTTTTCTATATAATTTTTTTATAACAACCCAAGAATAACCTAAGAATAATCTCAATGTATCTAAATTTCCAATACAAAAGACATTTCACCAAGATCTTTCGTACCAAAAGTTTTTTATAAGATAGTCTTAGTTTCATGCAATAGGTTCTTACCATTAGTTGCAAGTAGTATATCATCAACAAATAAGATTAAAAATATGATACATGCAATCTTTAACAACATTTGTCTCAAAACCAAATGAGACAACTGCCTTATAAAATTTATATAATATTATTAACGAGAAACTTATTTGAGTTCAGGGATGAATTTCTTTAATTTGTAAACCATATACTTTGCATCGCCAAATACAAAATTTTATGGTTATATCATATATATTGTTTCATCAAGAAGGGACTCTCTTTCTGTATGGAGGGAATTTTTTTTTATCAATCACTATGTTTGTTCGACGCATCTTTTTATTTGATGAGAATAGTCTTAACTCAAGTTGAACAAACTGCGTCAATGTAGTGAGATATCCACCCGGACGGAGTACATACTAAATAGGTAATTGTTAATGCTTCGGAAGACCTGGCCAGATCTGCCCTTACGGATCTGTTGAAGGGAGGATTGCTTGACAACTACCCTAATGTAACTCCCACGGCTAGTATGAAGACTGCCTGCACGAGAGGTTTTAGGATAGGCTCTTGGAGCTCACAAATGCACTGTTGACTTGCCCGAAACAAAAGCTTTTGAACCTGAGAAAGTAGGTCTTTGCCCGATCATCCAATTCACTCCAACAGACAGGCATGAAAAAGAACTGTCTTAACTATTAGATCAAAATGATTAATATCTCTAAGTTTTGATAATTACAAGACAGACGAAACATCAACAAGCAAAGTCAGACGCAACAAGCATAAACGGAAGATGACTAATCAAAGTTGAAGTCATTCGTCTGTCTCAAGTCAAGTCATCAGACGAAAGGCTAAGACGAAAACTCTTAAGATTGAAGAAGTTCATCGTCTACCAAAGAAGTGAAGCAAAGTATGAGTCACTCGCCTCAAGATTTCAAATCTTAAGAAATACTCTTTAGAAGCATCCAAGATCAGTATGGGGATTCGCGCTTACATATGCAACTCGAAAAGGTCTTCACCTTTTTGTCAAAGTCTCTGTACAAGTCATAAAAAGTACTGCACACGCTACCAAATCCGCTGCACACGCCATGAATCACTCAAGTACTCTCTGACACCTTTTTTGGACTTCACTTGAAAAATGTTCAACGACATTCTTCTGTGTCTAACGGATATTTAAAGACGTTGCCTATTTAAAGACTTCGCTTCTTCAAAGTTCAGTTGATGAACACACTTCAAGTATTCAAACTATTGTGAATTTGCTCACTGTTACTTATGCTCTCTATTGTAAAACCCTCTCTGTAAAGAGGAAACTTTCTTTTTAGAAAACACTTTCAAATCCACTTGTGTGGTGTTTTAGCCTGAGGAGGCTGGTTGTTCAAAGAATACCCAAGTTATTTAGCCTGCGAAGGCTGTGTTCAAAGAATATCGTGTAACAGCCAGAAGTGGCTGGGCGCAAATAATACTTGTAACCATTTCACGGTTTGTAATGAAAACTCAGTTGTTGCTGGGTAACTGGACGTAATCTTGAATAGATGAACCAGTATAAAAATACTTGTGTATTTGTCTTCTTAAGTGTTTGACTAACAGGGATAATCAAACTATAACGTTTGTTCATTAAAATCAACTTTTGAAGATTAAGACTGTTTCGTCTGAATACCTTTAAACTCATAGACGAAAGGAACAAAATTTTTAAAGTAACACAATTCAACCCCCCTTCTTATGTTCTATCTTTTACAGTTTGGTATCAGAGCTCAGCCTCTAAGGGTTGAGCGCTTTACAGCTGCTAGAGGAAAAGATCCAGAATGGAGTCATAAGGACCTTCATTCTTGTCTGGAGGGTCATCCATGAACAAGCCGACGATGTTCTCTGGTGGTGACTATCCATACTGGGCTGATCGGATGGAGATGTACATCAAATCCACCCAGTACAGACTGTGGAACATTATAACTCAAGGAAATATCCCTATTGTCAAACCCGAGGTTGAATGGGGAAATGAAGAATACTCGCTTATGGAACTCAACAACAAAACCATATATGCCATCATGTATGCATTATCAAGGACAGAATACAACAAATTCGTGCCTACAAAATTTGCTGAAGAGCTTTGGGATGCCCTCAAGATTTCGTATGAAGGAACTGAGGATGTACGTATAAGGAAAGCTGTCACTCTTCAAAGAGAATATGAGATTTTCTCAATGAAGAAAGGAGAATCCATTGACATGATGTTTGGAAGATTCCAAACAATACTGAATGGACTCACTGCACTGGACATTACATTCACCAAGGCCCAGAACAACATGAAGATATTGGATAGTCTTCCTCCTCCATGGGAAACTATGTCTACTTCCATCTCAGTTGGGCGTGATATGAAGACATTAACTCTAGATGAGTTAATAGGAGCCTTGAGAGTACATGAGGTACTTCTGTGTAAAAGAGACAAGATCAAAGTTCAAGAGCCCATAGCTCTTCCTTCTATCAACACCATGCCAAAGGAGGAAACTCCTAAAAGGGAAAGAAAGAAGAAGCACAAAGTTTTAAAAGCTGACACCACTGAATCTGATTCGTCTGACTGATCGTCTGATGATGAGATTTCTCTTATGGCCAGACGCTTTAAGAAGATGATGATGAAGAAGGGTAGAGGTCAACGCTTCTTCAAGAAGAAGGAAAAGAAGCTCACTGAAAAACCTTCAAGCAAGGAGGAGAGCTCAGAAGTTATCTGCTACAAATGCAGAAAACCTGGACACATGAGATCAGAGTGTCCAAGATTGAAGAAAAGATGGAATCCTCTTCATCTGAGTCTGAGTCAGAATTAGAAGAAATTTCATACGATACACTTTTGGCTAACTCACATTTTATTGTTGAGCAATACAAAGTATGCAAAGCCAAGTTGAAACAAACTTTGGAAGAAAATGCTACTTTGAAAACTGAAAATGAGTTATTGCAAAAGGAAGTATCAGATGAAAAATCACCTGAGTCTGAAAAGGATACTTTTATTTCTGAAATCAAAAGATTGAAGAAAGAAAATGAATCCTTACTCAAAGAATTAACAAAGTTCACTAAGGGATCCTCAATGCTAGAAAATATTTTAAAATATGGGAGGTCTCCGTCAGCCAAAAAGAAACACAAATTTGTTTTGTCTGCTCATAAGAAGAAGAACAAAAATTACAATAAGGTTCCAAATGACCATAGAAAAGATAAAAGAACCTTAGACAAAAAGAAATCTTCTTCCACTAATAAAGGAGGACCCAAAAATATTTGGGTACCAAAGTCACTTATTATTCCTGTTGCAGATATCCTTAATAGGAAGAGAGAGGACTTCAAGCTGGTACCTAGACAGTGGGTGCTCACGACACATGACGGGAGACTTGTCTATGTTCCAAGATTTCAGACCAAGTAAAGGGTCTGTATCATATGGTTCAGGGAAAGTTAAAATCCTAAGTATTGGGACTGTTGGTAAGACACCCAATCCTCTTATCTAAAATGTGTCTTATGTTAAAGGTCTCAACTTCAATCTACTTAGCATAAGTCAATTTTGTGATAGTGGATATGAAGTAGCTTTTAACTCTGATGAATGTATAGTCAAGAACAAGGACAAATACATTCTGTTTGTTGGGAAAAGAAGGAATAATCTCTATGAGGTTTGTCTTTCTGACCTTAGTGATCAGAATGTGACATGTTTGATTTCAGCAGATGATGAACGAGATATTTGACACAAAAAGCTTGGACATTTGAGTCTCATGTATATTTCGAAAATTTCTAAAAAGGATCTTGTGAAAGGTTTGCCAAAAATATTTTGGAAATCCAATCGTCTGTGTGAATTTTGTCAACATGGGAAACAGCTCAAAGCCTCTTTTAAATAAAAAAAAAAATGTTGTTTCCACGACAAGACCACTAGAACTGTTACATATTGATCTCTTTGGACCTACTCAGATTGAAAGTCTTGGAGGAAAGAGATATGGATTTGTAACTGTGGATGACTATACTAGATTCACATGGGTATACTTTCTAGTGTTGGTCCCTATGTGTGAATCTAGAGGGGAGGTGAATAGATTCTAGTTCCACTATAGCCCAATTTTAGCGAGTTTCTAATTCCTTTTAATTCAAACAAAACTAATCTTGATTACCTATCAATAGTTGAGACAGATAAGCGAGAAATATCAAAGATACACAGCGGAAATACCAAAAGGAATACTCAGAAACACGTTAGTAATCAATATACAGCGTAATCAATATCAGTATCTAACTGTTCGAGTTTTAGTTGATTACCGAGTCAATTACCGAGTTAATTACCTAACAACTTGCAGAAGATAAATCGTGATAACAACAATGTCAGGTAAACGGTAAAGAGAATAAGGAAGAAGAAGAGTGCACAATGATTTATACTGGTTCGACCCACTGCCTACATCAAGTCTCAACCCAACAACTGTTGCGATCGGTCTTCCACTATCAAATGATCCCTTTTGTGTTCTTTTACATTCACTCTGGAACAAGCAACACAAAAACGAAATCAAAACACGCAAAAGCCTATCCTTTAACCCAAAGAACAGTTCTTCCCTGACCTTGGAACACCCAAGATCAAACCTTTGAGAACACGCTTCTCAAAGACCTTTACTCTATCCAGAGAGACCTCTCTCCTAGAGTAACAACCCAGAAACCAAAAAGGTAAACAAAAGATCAGTTTAGAGAATACCTGGAGTGAGTGTAGATCTGATCACGAAGATAACACTATGAACACCACCCAGTCAGAGAAAAGATCAAGTTTTGCCCTTTCTTTATGAAAACTTGATGAACTCTTCAAGTTCTTTATGGGTTTCTTGGAAAAGATGATGAACTCAGTTTTGAGATAATTTGAAAGTGTATGAACTTTTCTAAAACTTATGTTCCAAGATCTTATGTTAATTTTTGAGAAAAGAGTATTTATATATTCAATTAAAAACTTAATTCGGGCAACTTAATGATTTTCTGATAGGGGTAATCGACTGCCAGAAGCTGGTAATCGATTAAACCAGTGATCAAAGGTTTCCAGGGTGATTTTGGCTCATGGTAATCGATTAACCCGAGGGGGTAATCGATTACTCCAGTGACAAATGAGTTCCCACACTTTGTTACCTACTGTTGGTAGTTGATTACCTGCTGTTGGTAGTTAACTACCTACTGTTGGTAATCTATTACCTCAGTTGGTTACCAAAGACATTTTCAAAGCAATATAGAGAGGGAAATCAAGCATTTGACACATGAGAAATCACACAAGATTGTCAAGCTCTCCAGCGCATTCAAACAAAGAACAACCACATACATGCCTAAACTAAACAATCAATACATAGGAAACTCCTAATTACATTTCATCTAAGAAAACCAAAATTACATAATCATCAAAAGCAAAACACCAAGAGAGACACCAAAGCATCTTCAAGCTTTAAGTCCAACACCTAGCACATAAACATGAATCATTCAGTGTCTTTGAAATATTTTGCAAACGTGTTCAAAAAGAAAAAGGAATATGTATTGCGTCTGTTAGGAGCGATCATGGAACAGAATTTGAAAATTCTGAGTTCAATGTCTTCTGTTTTGAAAATGGTATTTTTCACAATTTTTCGTCTCCAAGAACTCCTCAACAAAATGGGGTTGTGGAAAAGAAAAACCGCACCTTACAAGAAATGGCTAGAACTTTGTTGCATGAAAGCTCTTTTCCAAAATATTATTGGGCAGAAGTAATTAATACTTCCTGTTATATTCAAAACAGAATATTGATAAGACCAATATTGAATAAGACTCCATATGAACTATGAAAAGGAAGAAGACCCAACATTTCTTACTTCCATCCTTTTGAATGTGAATGTTTCATCTTAAACACTAAGGATCAACTTGGAAAGTTTGATTCAAAAGTGGTGAACGGATTCTTACTTGGATATTCCAATACGTCTAAGGCCTATAGAGTATTTAACTCTAAGACGCAAGTTGTACAGGAATCAATTCATGTAAAATTCCAAGATAACTCAAAGGCTGATAAGGAAATATCAGACCTAGAAAATTTATTTGATAATTTCCAAATTAACCCTTCTGGTCAAAGCTCAAGTCCAAATGGTCAACCTGGGTCAGACGTAAGGACAGACACAAGAGTAGACGATAGAAGTACTGACGAACCCTCTTCGTCTGATGCTCACCAACATGATGATCAAGCTCCTATAAGAACGTGGAAGTTTGTCTCAAACCGTATAGAAGATCTTATCATTGGAGATAAACATCAAGGTGTTCAAACAAGATCAAGACTTAAAGAATCATCTGGTTATGCTCTCGTGTCAAATATAGAGCCCAAGAACATTGAGGAAGCTCTACAAAATAATGACTGGATTTTAGCTATGGAAGAAGAGCTAAACCAGTTTACCGGAAATGATGTTTGGACTTCGATAGAAAGACCAAGAAGCAAAAGCATCATTGGAACGAGATGGGTGTTCAAAAATAAACTTGATGAAGATGGGAAAGTGGTAAGAAACAAAGCAAGGTTAGTAACTCAAGGCTATAACCAACAGGAAGGTATAGATTTCACTGAAATTTTCGCTCCTGTAACTAGATTAGAAGCCATTAGAATTCTACTTGCCTTTGCTGCTCATAAGAATATCATCCTATATCAAATGGACCTAAAAAGCGTTTTTCTAAATGGTTTTATTGAAGAGGAAGTATATGTAAAACAACCTCCTGGATTTGAGAGTTCATCTCAACCAGATCATGATTTTAAACTGAAGAAAACACTATATAGTCTTAAACAAGCTCCTCGAGCTTGGTACGATAGACTAAGTTCTTTTCTTCTACAAAATGGTTTTTCAAGAGGAAATGTTGATACTACACTCTTTAAGAAAAATGTTTCAAAAGACTTTATTATTGTCCAAATATATGTAGATGATATAGTCTTTGGAGCAACTAACGAATCCTTGTGCAAGGATTTCTCTAAGTTAATGCAGGATGAGTTCAAGATGAGCATGATGGGAGAGTTGAAGTTTTTCCTAGGACTTCAAATCAAGCAGACCAAACAAGGCATATACATCCATCAACAGAAGTATACTAAGGAACTTCTAAAGAGATTCAAAATGGAAAATGCCAAAACAATGAAAACTCTCATGCATTCGTTTGGAGCCAGTCTTAACAAAGACGAATCAGGTAAGACCGTAGATTAGACGGTATACAGAGGTATAATTGGATCTCTTCTCTATCTCACTGCTAGTAGACCTGACATTATGTTTAGTGTCTGTCTATGTGCATGTTTTCAATCTGATCCTAGAGAATCACATTTACAAGCTGTTAAACGCATTTTAAGATATCTTATTGGAACCACTAATCTCACTTTGTTTTATAAGAAAAATAGTTATTTCAATCTTAGTGGCTATTGTGATGCTGATTATGCTGGAGATAAAGTGGAGAGGAAAAGCAAAAGTGGTGGATGTCAATTGCTTGGTTCATCACTGATCTCTTGGTCAAGCAAGAAGCAAAACTCCATTACACTTTCAACCACTGAAGCAGAATATATTGCTGCAGCTGGGTGTTGCTCACAACTACTTTGGGTAAAACATCAACTTGAGGATTACTCCAAATTTGAGACCCAAATACCAGTATTTTGTGATAATACAAGTGCAATTAATCTCAGCAAAAATCCTATTCAACATTCAAAAGCCAAACATATTAAATCAAATTTCACTTTATAAGAGATTATGTTCAAAAAGGTATTTTTGATATAAAGTTTGTTCAAACTGATTTTCAATGGGCAAATATTTTTACAAAAGCTTTAGACGAAACTCGCTTTAATTTCATTAAAGAAAATTTGGGAATTGTTTCATTAATTGATTAAGTTTTTCCGTCTGAGCATTTCATTTTGTCTGTACATTTTAACTGCCTTCGTCTGTGATATTTTACTTTCGTGTTAAGACAAAACATTGTGTATGATCAAGTTGAATCAGTCTGAGAAAATTCAACAGGCGCAAGGTTATTATTTAATTAATTTAAAGTTAAGTGTGCAGGGACAAATTAAAGGAAGCATTAAATGTGTGTCATTTATTGCACTATTCTAGGACATTGAGAAGCACGCGCTGTGAATTGCAGAAGTCAAATCAATCATTAAAAAGGCAATGATGAGGTCACGTCAAATCAGGGGCGGTTTCAACTTCTTTCGTCTGATGAATTATAACCGTTTTGTCTTTGAATATAAATACTCTGAAAGTTTACTTTTTTATTCTTTACTGCATTCTATGTTCTTACTATCTATGAGTATTCTATTCACACACTTTCTCTCTCTTTTCAAACTTAGAACAATGATCACCAAGAACGTCAAAGCAACCGAAGCAACTTTCTTTGCACAAGATCTCTTCTTGCCTAGCAAGTGGGTCTCAAGGACCACCATTGAAGGCATCTCTAACAATGTATCAAAGATGTTGATACACAAAGATTGGATGGACTACGCTGAGATGAGAGGCCCATGGTTGATAGAGGCTTACGCGGAGTTCTGGATTGACGCGAAGGAGTTTGATGATGGTATTGTGGGTACCATTGACAACAAGGAGTATATTATCACAATAAACTCCATTGCTGAAGTTGGGAGTTGCATAGCTGAAGGGCGCTTTTACAACGCTGACTAGATGAGGTTAGAGTCTGAGGAGTATGTTGACAAGTTGCTCTAAGGAAAGGCTCATGACCCTGAAGATCCCAAGTTTCTGAGATCTGGGAATCTCTATCCCACATGCAGAGTCATCCACAACCTTCTCTACAACATCTTCACACCTAAAACAGACTCACGAGACAATATGAGTACTCGTGACAGATTCTACATCTTCTACTGTCTAAGGAAAGTAAGGATGAGTCTTCCTCACATCATTCTTAACCATTGGATAAATGTGTTAAGGAATAGGAACATTCATAGGAAGAGTAGTATCCCCTACGCCACTCTCTTCTCCAAAATCATCATAAACCAAGGGTTTGATGTCACTGGTGTAGTATGGCATAATGAAGGAAAGGAGGTCAAAGGAAGCACCTTTGCCAAGATGCGTCTGAGCCCTAGCTTTTTTCATCACAATAGGAGTGAAGATGAAATTCCTCTTTCTCCTATTACCAAAGATGCTTCCCACAGAGCCTGCATCAAACGCGCCAAACCCCAAATACAAGCCCAAACACAAACCCAAACACCTATCCCTCATCCACCTGTGACCATATCTGAAGTCCCTTTCGAAGATGCTCAAGAAGAGCCTCTTAGAAAAAAGAAGAGGACTATCAGAATAAAACATGTTGCGTCTAAGACACAGGAGAAGGAGATATCCCCTGATGAAGATGAAGGGGTTGAAAAATCATCTAAGGGTGTACCGTTTGTAAATATCCTTACAGACGAAGAAAAACAGAACAAAGCAACCGAAGAGAAAGCAAGAGCTAGAGAGATTGCTCTTCAAAAGGCTGCTAAAGGCAAAGAGAAAATGAAGTAGAAGCTTGCGTCTGTGATAGTTGGAGAAACAGGCGAAGCAAGGCAACTAAAAGAGGCTAAGAGGGTCTCTATGCTGCTTCAAGCTGAAAGAGAAAGAATTTTTCTCGAGAGCGTTAAGGGCATTGGATCGTCTGAAGCTGCGCCTGCACCAGCAACTTCAGAGGGCATGAATAGTGAAGAAACTGCCCAGATCCAGAAGGACAATGTTCAGTTAGCAAAGGAATTGGAGACTATGCTAAATGAAGAAGCTCCAACTATGGAGGTTTCTGCACCAACACTCCAAGACGAACATAGGATAACTGTCTCTGATCCTATTGTTATGTCTCTTCTCAAAGCTGTTTTTGATTAGACGATACCTGTTGCGTCTGAAAAAACATCCTATCTACAGACGATGGATATTTTGTCTGAGATAATAATTATTGAGGACGCATGTTCTTCGTTTGATGAAGAACATGTTGATATAAAGAGGATGGATGTATCATGGGTGAGATCTCACGCTGAAGTTATAAATCCAGAAGATCTTTCACCCAAGCACAAGACTGACTATTCGTTCCTTAACAAATTAGTCATGAGGAGATTTGCTGAAAGCTCTTATGCTGAAAGACCAGTCAAGCCTGACTGGATTCTTGGAGATGAACTTGAAGATATCTCCGATGATGGTGAACCGTCTGAGTCTGCTAAAAATGGTTACTTAGCAGATGATGAAGACTGTTTTGTAAAGGACACTCCCTATATTGAGTTGAAGAACTGATGTAGGTGCTCCATGGAAGGTGATCCAATGAAGCTCCCAAGGTTGCCCCGATCTAGTCTTCAACAATGCTCCACGGTGAAACCAAGAAAAGCTCTCGGCCAAGGAGTGTTTAAAGGTGTTTAGAAGTTAAGAATTGAAAAGGAAAATGTGGAGAAGAAAAGGAATGGTGGTGGCGCCAAGGTGGTGACACCTATAAGCCTAGGAGGAACCGCCACAATGGGTGTAGGGAACCATTGATAAGATTCAAAGAAAATTCCCTAAGGAAATAAGAGAAGAAAATCTCTCAAGAATGCACAAAGCTATTCATTCATCAAATTGCCAAAAGATCCTTACAATGGGGTTTGGCCATGGCATTTATAGGGAACCAAGCTTGGCCTCCAAGTAAGCCTAACCACGGTTTAGGAGCCACTAACCAAGGTTAGGGCTGCACCAATCCGTGGGCTTCCTTGCAAGCCAAGTAACCATGTGGGTTACTTGGTTGTTAAGGAAGCACATGGCTTCACATGGCCTTCACATGGGTGCACATGGGTTTGTCTCCCCTTGTGGCACATGTGATTAGCCATGTCATCAATCCTAATCACTTCCTAATCAAGGGTGGAGATCCTTGATTAAGTGTTGGCATGGATCCAATGCTTAATCAAGGAACTCCTTCCTAATTAGCAAGTGTCTCAAGGCTTCACACAAGTTTTTGAACCGAAAATGATTTTAGCCGCTTTTTGAAAACCTTGTGTGGCCTTGACTAGGAAAGCATGGCATGTGTAGGTGTTTATGGAAAATCATGGGCTTGGCCCTAAGAACCCATGGGCTTAGCCCAAGTCATACCCTAGAGCTATTACAATATAGGACTTAACCATGTTCAAAAGAATTTACAAGTAGGTTACAAGTGATAAGTCCTATACTATCTTCATGGTCTTGGAGTCTTCCCACCTCCTCTTCTAGCCTTCTTTGCATGCTTCTAGTAACTCTTCTAGATGTCCCTACATCAAGAACCCTTATCAGTACAGAGGTAAAAAGGGATTCCAACTTGGGAGATTTGTCAACCCCATCTTTTATCACAAACCCTTGAAGCAAGCGGACTTAAAAGAAGATTTCATTTATACCCTTGAAAAGCAACGTGAATGGCTAAAGCGTCTGCCTTGGGAAAAACTGGCTTCTTTGGACATCAAGGGTTTAGAAGAAATAAACAAATACAAGGATCATCTAGTTGAGTCGGTGATTGAAGGACTAACTCTTGGCTATGAATTCCACATTCCTTTCAAAGAAAACATTAAGTGGAAGGTTAATGCACCTGCATTTCACCATTGCAGATATGGATATCCCAGCTCCATCATCTATGAGCCAAAAGATTGCTCTCATTGGCATCTGGACGCCATTGATCGTCATGATCTTGTACCCTTCACAATTCCAATGAACCAAACAGAGTATGTAGGTCTAGGACATACTCTTGGAATTGTTCTTCCTTGGACAAGACCACATTGTTCAGGAATCTGTCCTCGCTACTCCATCCTCCTTAACGAATATGAAGACCCTGAAGAATTTGCTCATGCGCTTCCTAAAGATTACAACATAGCATTCAAACTGATGGCTAATGCTTATAGAAGGGAAGAAAAAGCTAGATTGGCTTCCCTCTATCACATTGCAAAAAGAGCAAAGAAGGAGTTGAGAAATTGTCCTTTCATGTTGGGATCTCAATTCTCTTCTCTCATTTCAGACAAAACCAAGTTCTTCGACGTCTTAGACCGAAAACGACCTTGCTTGGTCAAGTTTTTGGCTAAAGGGAAAGAGAAGAAGACTTTGTCTGTCCCCAAAACCTTCAAGTTTGCAAGGCACATTCCCAAGCAACTTCTGTCTGCTGCATACTCGCATCACAAATCAATCCAAGCCAAAGCCTCAAGGCCTATCAATCCTAAGATTCAAAGGATGATAGAAGATCATGAAGCCACTTCTGCTTTTTGCTCTAGGACTTCACTTGATGAAGATTCTACGATCTGTGGCAAGGTTTATCCTGGAGAAGCTTTCACTTATACACATCCTTCTCAGGAACATCCAGATCTTGAGCTCTCTATACCCAATAAAGTTTTTACTTGGCAATGGGAGAGGGATTTCACTACGTATCTCACACTTCCACTTTTTACTCTACGTCTGAAGAGGACTCCAACCGTGTTCATTGAAGATGATTCTGTACCAATAGTTGAAGAGCCTCAAACTCCATTTATTGAGACTTTAATTGTGGTCATAAAAGAAGAGTCTGATCTTATTGTTGAAGAGTCTCAATCGCCTCTTGTGGAGAACGCTGATAAAGTGAAGGTTATGATTATTGAGGATGAAGCCGGGAATGCTGATGAGTATCACACTCTGAAGCGTAAATATGATTCCTTGGAGGAAAATTGCGAGCATCTTAGGAAGAAGAACAAAGAGCTTGATGATAATCAAGTTTCACTAACAATTGAGATGTAGCAGCTGAGGGAGATTATCATGGGCCTTGTCCAACAGAAGCCTAAACCTCTTACTTGACAAAGTTTTTGATGATTCTCAGCCCAAGGGGGAGAATAACTTAGAAGGAAGGAGAGGTTGTGCTAAGGGGGAGCCATCGTCTAAAAGGGGATTATCCGTCTGAGGGGGAGTTAACAGAAAAATGAAAATGTTTTTATTTTTTTTTGTATCTTTTTGCTCTATTTTAATTGATTCTTTATTAGTTTGTATAGATTTATACATGTATACTTCTAGACTTAGAGCATTTGTTTTCTGTATACCTTGTAACACTGTATATGGTTTACATCACATTGATGTAACGATTCTTATAAAGAGGTATTTTTCAGAAAACATAGTCTTGATGTAAATCTGACTTGTGCTTAAACTGTTCTTAGCTAACTTTGTCTTGTGCAGATGCTTCCTTGAGAAATTTATCAATATGGTCTGTAATCATCAAAAAGGGGGAGATTGTTAGATCAAGATGATTAACGTTTCTAAGTTTTGATAATTACAAGACAGACGGAACATTTCCAGACGGAACATCAACAAGCAAAGTCAGACGCAACAAGCACAAATGGAAGATGACTCATCAAAGTTGAAGTCATTCGTCTGTCTCAAGTCAAGTCATCAGACGAAAGGCTAAGACGAAAACTCTTAAGACTGAAGAAGTTCATTGTCTGCCAAAGAAGTGAAGCAAAGTATGAGTCACTCACCTCAAGATTTCAAATCTTAAGAAGTACTCTTTAGAAGCATCCAAGATTACTATAGGGATTCACGCTTACATATGCAACTCGAAAAGATCTTCACCTTTTTATCAAAGTGTTTGTACAAGTCAGAAAAAGTATTGCGCACGCTACCTAATCCGCTGCACACGCCATCAATCACTCAAGTACACTCTGACACCTTTTTTGGACTTCACTTGGAAAATGCTCAACGACATTCTTCTGTGTCTAACGGATATTTGAAGACTTTGTCTATTTAAAGACTTCACTTCTTCAAAGTTCAGTTGGCAAACAAGCTTCAAGTATTCAAACTATTGTGAATTCGCTCACTGTTACTTCTGCTCTTTATTGTAAAATCCTCTCTACGAAGAGGAAACTTTCTTTTTAGAAAATACTTTCAAATCCACTTGTGTGGTGTTTTAGCCTAAGGAGGATGGTTGTTCAAAGAATACCCAAGTTGTTTAGCCTGCGAAGGCTGTGTTTAAAGAATATCGTGTAATAGCCAGAAGTGGCTGGGCGCAAATAATACTTGTAACCATTTCACGGTTTATAGTGAAAACTCAGTTGTTGCTGGGTAACTGGACGTAGTCTTGAATAGACGAACCAGTATAAAAATACTTGTGTATTTGTCTTCTTAAGTGTTTGACTAACGGGGATAATCAAACTATAACGTCTGTTCATTAAAATCAACTTTTGAAGATTAAGACTGTTTCGTCTGAATACCTTTAAACTCACAGATGAAAGGAACAAATTTTTTGAAGTAACACAATTCAACCTCCCTTCTTATGTTCTATCTTTTACTTTAACATTCATCTAATATAATTCAAGATCAAAATGTGCAGCAAGTGCCATCAATGTTCCAAATGAGCCTTTTTAGGAAACCGGAGAGAAAGTCTCATTATAATTAATTAATGTCTTCCTATTAAGTAAAGTATTTAACCTTTATATTTCTGCACATCA
The DNA here is from genome assembly GCA_026586105.1 of Hylodesmum podocarpum. Taxonomy (NCBI): domain Eukaryota; kingdom Viridiplantae; phylum Streptophyta; class Magnoliopsida; order Fabales; family Fabaceae; genus Hylodesmum; species Hylodesmum podocarpum. The sequence continues at coordinate 7,967,578 of JALJEV010001433.1, forward strand.
CCATTAGAATTCATTTTAATTTTATAAATCCATTTACAACCAATAGGTTTCTTTTTTTGCAGGTAATGGAACAAGACTCCAAACTTTATTATCTTGCATAGATTTATACTTTTCATTTATGGTATCTATCCATTTTTAAGAGTTAGAATCCCTTATTATTTGATGAAAGTTGATTGGATCATCTTCCATTGGACCATTAGTGTTATGCATTTTTGAAAAAATGTTATATAATTATTTAGAATAGCACTTCTCTTTTCTCTTATGGATCTTTTTAATGGCATAGTTTGTCGAGGTTGTTGAGTCTATTCTTCGGGAATAATATCTTAGACCTGAGTGGAAAATTCTTTATCATTATCTTGTTGAAGTTCTAAAATTTCTTCATGATAAGTGACAGGTATTGAAACCTGCACACTATTAACATCAATACTAGAAATTGAAATTGATTCATCCTAAAAGATAATGTTTCTCACTTTATTTCTCCTCCAAAACTCAACATCCTCAAAAAAACGTTACTTTTACTATTTCAAAAATTGATTTTATTGTGTGATCATAAAATTTATAACCCCTTGCTTATTCAAAGTAGCTTCTAATTGTTTTGGAGACCAAATTCCTTTCATTAGGCCTGTTAGGCCAAGCCTCGGATGGGCATCTCCATACATGAAGATGCTTTAAACTAGGTTTTCGATCTGTCCAAAACTCATAAGGTGTTTTAACAACTACTTTAGTTGGTACTTTGTTCAAGATATAAGTTGTTGTCTTAATTGTCTCTCCCCAAAGTGACTTAGGTAGGGTGGATTAACTAATCATACTCCTTATCATATTCTTAAGAATCTTATTTCATCTTGTAGTCACTCCATTCACGATATGTGATCCTGGCATTATGTACTGTAGGACAATTCTACGTTCTTTAAGGAAGTTAACAAATGGTCCTAAGTATTATTCTCTTAACCTGTTATATCTATTATAGTCCTTTCTACTATGATCAGACTTGATACTCTTCATTTTCTTGCCAAGTTGATTTTCAACTTCAACTTTAAAATATTTTAATATGTTCAGTGACTTTGACTTTTCATGAATGAGATATAGGTACCCATATGGAGAGTAATCTTCTGTGAATGTGATAGCTCGCGTATGAGAATTATCAACACTTAATTTAAAAGGAGAATGATTTAAAAGAGAATTTATCCATTAATAAATACTTAATAAGCTAAAATAGTAATTAAAGGTGTTATTTATCCACTCAAATATTCAAATGGAGATTATATAATCTCTTTATATTCTAATTAATGTAATTTCTATTTCAATCTCTTTTCAAAATAAGAAATTACATAATAATTTTTACGTTAAATAATTTTATTTGATATAATACCCTTCTAATCTAAACTTTAAACATAATATATTCATGCATATCAATAATAATATACACGTCCTAACCCAATTTCATTTAATTTTTACACCTACACCACTTATTACAATTTACAATTGCAATTATCGGTTATGTACATATAATTTATTAATTAAATAATATAATTTTTACAGTTATCATAAACGCATTCTTAATCACTATTTGTCTAGCAAATAATTAACTTCCTTTTTAGGTATGATATCGATCTTGAAAAAGTAACTTTTGTTGACGTGATAAGTATTGCGATATTGTTGTCTTGTAATTGTTGTCATTCATCTCTTATCCTAGTTATTAAATTATTGGTTCTCGATTGTGCTAACTTTTAAATAACTTTGAGAAGTTTGGAAGTTTTTGCAACACTGCAGAAATGAGTTGAAAGCTTGTTTTCTTGTTTCATCCTACTTGGGTACGTACGCTGCAACCTCTCTCTCTTGAATGATAGATGTTTAGGGACAGGTAGCTAGTGTGATGAGGCCCCGTATGGTTGTTAATTGATATTAAGATATTCGATATTTTGAGTAATGGAATTAGGAGCGTATGGTGCGTGTTTGCATTATATGGAGAATGAGGATGTTGTTCCCATCTTAATTTGTGGATGAAAACATTAGTACGGATGATCACTATTTGTTTGGTTGCTACAACTCCCCGTGTATGTGCCATGCACAAGTCAGCCTACAGCTGGTTTCAACAAAAACCGGGTCCTCAAACAATGCCTTACAATTTATATCATACAAACTGGATTTGAAAGCTCACAGTAGATATGCTGTTTCAACGAATTTCCAAGATGGATGCTGGATGTATGCAAATAGACAAATATATATAAATTTTACTTCGTTAAAAAATGTAATATATAATTAATCAGTCAATTCTCTCATTTTTCTCTCTTCATATTTTATAATTGGTTATTTGCGTACTACAGTTATTTATTAAAATTTTTATTATATATATTGATTTTAAATTATTTTATTAACTGACTTAATTATATAATTATTTTAAATTAACTGATATCTATTAATTATACAATCTAATTTTATTATTCATATTTAATTATCACTGTTTACTAATTAGTTTAGTTGTATATATTTTTGAATTTTTAGATTCACATAATATATTATAAATTATATGAAGATAACTAATAATTAATTAGATATTTTCTTAAGTTTTATATACTTTATTTATGTTGCAGTCATGTGACATGGTTAAAAATTATCACGTAGGTTAACTATTTATTCTATATTATTCTCTTTATTTTATTTAGTGTTATAAATTTTAACAAATCAAATGCACTTTTAAAAAAAATATTCTTTAAAAAAATCACTATATATCATTCGGGTGTTTTACTACTTTCAGTTTTTCATTAATTTTTTATCATTAATATTTTAGTCTCGTATTGTTCAGTAAATTAACATTATTAAGTGATGATGTAATGACTACGTAACCGTGTGAATTACTCATGTGACATGGTAACAAATTTTGATTTGTCATTAATTAAATTCTTTTGATCGCCACTATTATCATGTAGTGATTGAATCAGGATATGTCTTTTGGAGATTTAATTCAACAATCCTCGAACTCTATACTTCCAAGAAAAATGTCTCAAATTTCTTTGGTATTTATGTATTTAATTTCTTCGTAATACTTTTCTCACACAGCCTTAAAAATAATTTTGGTCTTGCCTGTGAATTGTCCAATTTAATTTCTAAAAAATAAAATAGTAAAATAATATTTAAATATAATATATATATATATGTTATTTTAATCTACGAAAAATATTTATTATTATTTTGATTCCTGAATTATTAATTTTTAATCTATATTCAAGAAACTAAAACTGCCAAAATTCAGAGATTAAAATAAATTATATAATTCAAGAATTAAAATAATAACAAAGATAATTCAAATGATATACGTCATACACTTTTGAGACTTTGTATTATCTTTATCTTTTAAGAATTAAATTGTCTGACTTATATATAAAAATAAAACTTATTGTTTACTCTTTAAAAAATCTCAAAGATAAAAAATAATATATATAATATATATTCAATTAAAATAAACCATAACAAAATTAACCATATTTGTAATGGTTATGAGTATATTTTAAGCCAGTTTGTGAATTTTCACTATTGAATTATATCAATTAAAATAAACTAGGCAAAACAAATAAAAAGACATGCCTTTTTCGATCCATGTAGGATGCCACAATTCACCAAATAGAGAAAAGAATCATGCTAGGAAAGGTATGCAATAATGAAAAGTATCATGCATGCTAGGACTAAAAAAAATTTGACCTTGCCCATGAGATTAGTAAATTTTATACAGGTTGTTGAATAAGAGTTTCAAGTATTAAAACTTCGTTAGCCATGTACTAAAAGATATTAAGCATGTCTTGGAGGTTTTAATTCTTAATTTGGATATCAATCTCTCGTTTTTTTTTCTGGAACTTAGAATAGGCCACGTTGTACTACTTTTACCATTGTCAGCAATTCTTAAGTGTAATTTTGAATTATATCTATAATATTCAGTGATATATGCATGAAAGAATCAAGTCAGTTTTTTATTCTTTTCTTTAACGTGATTAGATCATCTAAACTTAGATAAGAGATCTCACTCGTGAAATAAATTGTGGCATTTACTGTTTAATTAATTAGGAGTAAATCATGATAAGTCTTTGTAAGATAATAATTCCGATGAAAAAAAAAAGAATTGATAAAATAAATTAAAATATAATTCACTTTATTTCAATTATACACAAATATTTAAAAATTTAAATATAAAAATTTATGTATATTATTTCAATTTTCTATGACCATTGGGCTAACCTAAGTGATTATAATTGTAATTTTGAGTGATATTTATGTGATGATGCTGCCAAGATGAAGGTGGAAATAGATAAGGTAATCAAAAGTGTGGTAAAAGAAAATCACTGAGAAAGCAAAAGTGTTAGAATGTTTGGTCAAAGATCAAGGCCACTTATAATTAACCATATTTGTAAGGGTTATGAGTATATTTAAAGTTAGTGAGATGCATAAAATATTTCTATTTAAACTTTAAAACTGATTTTACAAAATATCATAAAATTAAAACAATCTTTTTTAACTCACTTTTAAAATATTATTTTCTAAGTTCTCAATGGCTTACGAGGTGAACCAATTTGAAGATTATTCCACTGGTATTGTTTTAATTTAAACCTGTAAAAAGTGTGTGGACTGGTTAGTATGTCACTTTTAAAATGAATTATTCAAAAAAAGGGTTTTGTGAAAAATTCAGAAAGAATTCAATGTTTTCTTGGAGCACGTATCGAGTCATAAGTGTATTTTCAATGAAAAGGACAGTTTCTGTTAACAAATGTTTTCAAATGTAACATCTCTAACTGCTATAAGAAAATGTTAGCTATCGTTTTTGTTTGGCTTAAATATGTCAATAACTCTTATACTTGAAATTTCCTGTTTTCAGTTTTAATTTTTTAACCTCTCATTATAAATATGTCAGATATGATTTGTTACTTTAAATAAAATTATTTTTGTTTTCTATTTCTAATATGATATATGAAAAATTATAAGTAAAAAATGTTTAAGGAATAATTTTTATACATAAAAGACTTAATATTTATCATTAGTATGTAATAAATAATTATGAAAACTAAATCCCAATAACACCCCTAATTTTTTAGATAATTTTATAATATGAAATCTTTTAACTATTTAAAAGTATTACATTAAGATCTTTTATATATTATGTTAAAATTATTAGATATCCCGTCTACGGATGATTTAGTAGATATCTAAAAGAAAAAAAATAAAAATATGTTTTTGTATTTGTAAAATTTGAAATATTTAAATTTAATCTTTTAAATAATTTATTTTATTTTAATCTTTATAATGTGAAAATGTATATTTTTTATTTTTAAAGTGGTCCATTTAGATAGAGTTTTTAATTATTATAAAGTTCTAATTAATCTACTTCAGAGAAAAAAATAATACAATTTTAAATTAGAAATTAAAAAATAATTAAAGATATCATAAACGAGGACTATTCCTCGCTTATATACATACAATATTTTCTATCTTTGTGTGATATGAGATTTCCAACACAATCCTCTCACGCCAAACGTGAGAATAGGTACGATAAATCTACCAACTACAAAATATTCTCTATAATGGAATGCAAAGGAATTCTAGGTACAGAAGGAAAAATCCCTACAATAAAAATATAAAGAGATTTTGGATATAGAGAGAAGAATCTCCTATAATGAGGTGTAAAAGGATTCTAGGTACAGAAAAATCTCCTACGAATACATAAGGAAGAATCCCCTATAACAAGATATAAAGAATTTTAAAATAAACTTTGATAACATAAACTTTGATAACATGTTAAAAATGTGGTTGAGAGATCTAATTTAACCTTATAAAATCGACTCAAAGGACAACTCATTATTTATAGATATTAAAATTTCTAATAAAAAATATTAAAAATATTTTTTAAAATTTGAGAATAACAAAAATATATATATTTTTGCAATCGGGGAAAATGTGAATGGATAAAATGTAATTTGTTGTAATATAAATGAGTTAATTTTTAGGGGATTGAAAAGCAAAGGGAAATTGTAAGTTGAATAATGCAGAATGTGTGGTCAATCGGAAAGGGAATTGCCGACTTATTTGTGGATATTTTCTTTGGTCGGGAAGGAGAGAGACAGAGATTTGTTACCTACATGTCGTTGTCACGTGGCTGCATTAGGGTCTGGCGTTGTCACGTGGCTGTAATAGAATTAAAACAACCATTATTCAAGCAACAGGCTACTTTCTCACGTGGTCTCCGTGTGATTTATCTGACCACTATGCTACTTTTCGCGTGGACATGTCTCAATCTTTGTGGGGAACCTATTTCTTTGTTCTCATATACACAGCAGTCATTTCTTTTTTTCTTTTTTTATGTTATCTTATTTATATACTTATCCAATCTATAAAAGTTGAGAAAGATATCACATTTTTCTTTTCACTTTTTTATTAGATTATTCTTTTAATTTTTTGTCACATATTTTTTTTAATAAATTTAGAAATTATTAATATTTTTAATTTATTTTAAAAACTAAAATTATTAATATCTCTATAAATTTTAATTAAAAAAAAGTCAACTATTGACACATTCATTCACATCACGCTTACATCTACGTTTTTGCTAGAACAATCAAGAGATCCAGTAACTGTAACTGTTACAACATAATAATGAATTATATTGATGACATAAATGGTTAATATTTTTTAATTTTGACATTAACGAAATTATTTAAAATATGTTAAATTGGAATTTTTATAAAATATACTAGTGTAAATATTTAAAAATATAATATTTATATAATCTTATAAAATTTCAAATTGAAAGGAGAAAAATTATAAAAGAAGCTTTTGATATTAATTCTTCTGTGAATGTTATGTATATTATTTAAGAGAGTTAATATGGATAATATTATGTGTTAAATCATATATATGATTAATTTTTTTAATTTAATTTAATTTATTTAATCTTATATTTTATTAAATATATTAACAAATAAAATAGATCAAATTAAACAAAAATTAACTTAAAATTTTAAAAAAATATTTGAGATAATAATTAAAATATCACATAATTCAAATTGATATGATTAGTTCATAAATATTTACAAGAAAATTAAAATGAAACTTTTTATGATTTAATTTATTTTCAAAATTAAAAGTAAAAATACTTATATATTTCAGATTAGATGACGGGAAAGATGTAATTGATGCGATAAAATTATGAAATTTTAATAATAAACCTAATAATAAAACCTAAAATAACATTTATAGATCATATGTAAAAAAAGAAAAAGTGATAAAAATAGTTGTAATATCTTGGCGGCACTTCCTGTCGGCAAAGACAATGAGGTCGACTTCACGTTTCATTTTGTTGTGGTATATGACGCCAGCAAAGGGCAATAATGTCGACTTCAACTTCATTTTTTGTGATTTGACATCAATAAATTAGCATGTGGAGAAGCAGGTGTTATGTGGTGCTGTCTTCTCTCAGATTTTTTCATTTAATCCAGGTTTCGTTAGGTAGGGAATAAATAAAATCATTTTTTTTTAACTTAAAACAGAATATTCATAATTTTTTTTTTCTCTTCTTTTCTTAATTATCATCTGAATTCACTCTTGTAATTGTGTTTCCAGGACTAATGCTTAAACACATTCAATGGTTTGATAAAGTTAATGTGGATACGAGTATGAAGTATCCTTCTACTCAGTTAAACGACTTATTTATTTTCGTTTGAAGATATAAACAAATTTCAATAATCTTCAATAGTATCTACTAAAAGAGTGCAATTAATTAAATAGAGTTATGCAAATAAAATACTTATCTGATTGTAAAATTTCTGATATCCGTTTAATTTATATAGATAAAAAAATAAATTTTAATGATCGTATATTACTCTTGAAATTATATAGTCAATTAAAACATCAAAAATAGGTAAGTACAAGATAAAAGTATATTATATTTGAATTAAATTTTAATTAATTTAGGCTTTATTAGATTATGTAATTAATGTATTTAAATATTTTTTGGGAGTACCTCACCTCCATTCATGTGGATATAAAAAAAATTATATATATTGAAGATTAATGCTTGACAATTAGGTATAAAATACTCTAATTCACTAATTAATATATATATATATATATGTAAAATTAAGATTAATTACATTTAATAATTTCATTGTTAAACAAATAATGTAAAGCTACACTGCACCTGTGACTAAGTCCCATATTTTGTCATGAAATTAATTTTGATTAATATTCATCATTAATCGTAATCAAGCTTTTGTGAGGTTTTGAATTTATTCTGATTCTGCTGGTTAAAATATTGCTTTTTAACTCTATTGAGTACTTTTCTAGGGGAAAATATCTTGGATCATCCCGTTACCTTTTATTATTTACTATAATTAGTTCTAATACGTCATTTTCGCACTCATTTGGTCATCATGACAAGAATTAGGGTGGTGATACCACAGGGAGACCACCGTGATAAGATAATAATAATTACAATAATGACGATAACTGAATAAAAGAGATAATAATAGTGTTTATAATGTTATGATAGTGTGCTGATAAATCAATGATAATCTTGTGAAAATGAGTGATGTTATAATTAAAATATTTTTAAAAGTTATGATAATTAATATTTTTAAAAGTTTGTATTTTTTAAATCTCGTAGATCTAGATCTATTAAAATATTAAAAATAAATAATTATTTTTTAAACAAAAGCAAAGTAATTAGAAAAAAAAGGAATTTTTGTATCACCTATTTAAAGTTATTTTCTTATAAAAACTTTCAAATTCACTACTTGAATGGATTAAACTTTATTTTACTCATCACTCACCAACCGATTACAATGTCAAATTTTAACGACAATAAAAAATTTCAAAATTTCAAAATTTCCCCACTTTAAATCCTAGTCTTACGTGCTATAAAATCTTTTAATTTCCCCCAAAAATTCCCTACTTGTAAATTTGTAAATATATTTCAAATAAAAAATCTTTCACAAATATTCAAGTGTTTGAATAGATAATGATAACGGAGGAATTTAACTGCATTGCTATAAGTCCTACATTTTTTATTTTTAAATATTTAGTTGTCTATATACTATTGTTCTTCGGTACTTCTTACTTATCCTTGATAAGCCATATATTGGTGCTTCTTGCTATTTCAAGTGGATAATGACATAATATAAAATAATATCCGATTAGATAATTCGATCAAATATAAGTTATTGTCGGAAAAAGTATGTATTTCCAAAATTCAATCTACTAAAGAAACAGTTTTTTTTTTTTATCTTTCTAATATTTGTTATTATATTAAATAATAATATGATGATTATAAACTTATTATAATTTATGATAATGAGAAATAATTTTATTTTATTTTATTTTAAATTATTCTTAATCATATAATTATTACAAATAAAACACTAATATATACATATATATATATATAATGATTTTTGTTAGATAATATTAATAAATCTTATTTATTAATAATTTACGTGTAAATATGATTATTAAACTAGTTTAATTGAGATTTTTTAACTAATATATCTATAGTAAATTGTTAATAGAGATTACAAAAAGATGTTCAACCGTTTTCTCTGACGTTACGTTGTTATACTAATTATTATATTATTTGTCATATTTCCATTCTAATGATTTTATAAAATATTAGATATAATTAATGTATTAAAAGGAATCTTTTAATTATTAATAATGAGTTTAAGTTTTAGGTATAAAATTATATATACTCTAAACAATAAAATGAAAAGAAAAATTCTTCAGTCATTAAAAGGTCACATAAATCATGATAGAATATTTAATATTATAATTACAAATGAATAGAAATTAAATATCTATCATAAAGATACATCAAATAGGTCCCCCTCTGAAATTTGATAGGTTGTTAATCCACTCATGACTCAACGATATTTAGACACTGCATTTTCTGCGGCTAAAAGTCAAAAACTGATTTTGTTGCATTCGTGTGTCCCTCTTTCTCTGATGCCACGCTTGTCCGCGTATTCTCTGCTGTAGCCATATACTTCATTTTAGTGCTATTTCAAGCTTCAAGGGTTCATATATATGATGCTTATAAATACTTGTGCAACCACCAACACCTCTCATTAAGAAAATCTCAACTAACCCAGTACTCTTCTTGTTGTCAGATAGAGTATTAGTGTTGAATCCATTCATATAGAGTCGTGCATTTCTTAAATTTGACCTCAAACTAGAAATTTGATACCCAAGGAACCTCTCTTTCCTTTTACATTTACTTTCTCTATATATGCTGTGTTTTCTTCTCCCCGGATTCCTTACTAAGAGCTGGTAGTATTTTGAAAGTTTTGTGACTTCGGTTGAAACGCCTTAATCATCTTCAAACAAAGCGCAGTTGACTTCGGTAAAATTTTGATTCATAGTGTTTCTTGATTATTATCTGTCTTGTACACTCGAGATTCACTCATATGTCTCTGGAATTGGGCTTAAACCCCCTTGATTTTGTTTTCAAGTTGTCATCCAAAAAATCTCTTTTCAATGAATATATATATTTGTATGCTTCACTTTGTTTGTATTACAAAAATCATGTTCTTATAATATTTCACTTTGTTTACATTCCAAAATTATCTTACATGTCTATGTAGCCTTTCAGGCTCATGTTCCAATTTTTAATTAGATTGCATATCTGGAGAGATCAACGAGAAAAATTAATAGAAGTATATGTTTTCCCTCCAATTTGAGTATATAAGTAAAACTCCAGATCTTTGTGTATATGTAGCAAAGAACTGACTAGGGCAACAGAGGTAGCTAGTAACACTGAATACATACTGGGAACATTTTCAGCCCAAGTTTACCGAGTAAAACTAGTATAAAACTGATTTTTAACATTAGTTTTAGACCATCTTTAACATCAATTCTGAACTGATGTTGAAAAAACCTTAAATGTGAGATACTGCTTGCTGACATCAAATTCATGGCCGGTATTAAAAATAATTATTAACATCAGTTGTTACATAACTGATATTAAAAACAACTTCCTGCCCAAGTTTAGCATATGAAAGCTGAATCGTCTTCTGTTTGAACCTGTTATTCCAGAGAAAGCACTGTGCTCAAATGATGAATGTGTAAGTTTACATTTGGGAATATTCAATATTGTGCCTTAGTGGCAATTTAAAGGGCCACGTAATCATTTATCAACAATTAGTTTGTAGTTAATGCATCCAGGATCGGTAAAAGTATTATCGACAATTATAAGGAGCGCTAGCTGGTAAAATTAAACTCTTTATTTCCGAGGAAAAAAATGAAGCAATTCTATTATTTTTCATATTATACACTAACCTTAGTTTATTTGCTAATGTTCATTTCACAAAAGTTGTATTACAGGATTAGTTTTACAGCCCATACATTAGCTTATTGCCGATTGTTATTTCCGTTATATGCATATTTTGTTGCAGCAAAATTGATAGAAATTATAATTATTTCATTAAACTAAAGTTAAATTGCGACAAAGGTCAATCTAGCTTGTTCAATTGATTGAAAAGAATATATGATTTGTTGTAAATTATCCAAAACTCGTGTTATTTTATTCATACCCGTAAAAAAGTTCACGGCAAAATGTTCAAAATTAGAAGTTTACTGATTTTCGTATGAATATAATTTATGGAACACATGCTGAATAATTGATTTAATTATGATAAAGGCTTGTACCATTTTCATATAGCTCTGGATCAAATGGATTATGAACCTCCATTCCTCGAGACCTACAAGACCCTTGTGCAAAACCACGCTGGGGATTCAAAGAATGACTACACCTCTTTGATGGAGAGATCATGTGAGATACCTTTGATCGATCTTGACCGTTTAAACAGCGAGAGAGACAAATGCATGGAAGAAATTGCAGAAGCTGCTAGTAAATGGGGTTTCTTTCAAGTTGTTAATCATGGAATTTCACAGGAGCTGCTAGAGAGCCTTCAGTTTGAGCAAAAGAAAGTGTTCTATCAACCATTTGTGAACAAGTCTTCCAATGTTAATTTCCCTAGTTTATCTGCAAAAACTTACAGGTGGGGAAATCCATCTGCTACTAATCTGAAACAATTGTCATGGTCAGAAGCCTTTCATTTTCATCTCACTGACATCTCAAAGGTGGACCAACATGAAAGTCTGAGGTAGGCATCTTCAACTTTTATTTATTTATTTATTAATTTTGTTAAATGTAAATTTTAATCCATTATCTTTGACTGTTTTTTCACTAGGTACATTAAATTTTAAAAACTTCATTTGATATTTAAGTTCGTAGAGAGTTTTATTTTATTTGTTTTGTAGAAAGTTTTATTTTGATTTTCGTAGAGAGCTTGTAGTGCTGATGATTATTGAAGTTTTGAAATAGAATTCAGTTTGATACATTAAATGATTGCATTTTAGTCCATTAATTTTGAAAATATATGTAATTGTATTACAAAGAATCAATTATTTATGAAAATTTGAAATTTTCCATTTTTCTCCAACTTTACATAAACTATAAAATTAATTTCTATATTAACACAATATATATATATATATATATATATATATACACACACATATATATACATATATATATATATATATATATTATTGCAAAAAAGTATTATGTAGAATGAAACTTGTAAAATTTAATGTACTAAATAGTGAAATATAGTGGATAAAAATAATATTCAGCTTTTTTTAGCACTATATTAAAAAAATGATAATTAACTAGTAATGTTTATAGATATTGAAAAAATCCTATTTTTTAACATTCGGGTGGAAGAACAGTTGGTCTGAAATTTTTTATGGAAGTAGAAATAGCAACCACTATTAAAGGACTATTAATATGGCTATGTCAGCTCTTTTTTAATCTGCTTCTTTAATTGTTTGTAAGGTTAATACAGAAAAATTTAATTAAATTGTTTTGTCTACTCTTCTTTAGCATTATATTATTAGTCATATAAATATAAATTTTTACTGAGTGATTAAATAAAAATTATTTTAAGTAATTAAAATAATGTTTTAATATGAAAAATCAACGTAAAATGATTTTCATTTAATCAGTTATTAAAAATGTTAATGAGAAATATAAAAAATTTTATGAATACTAGAATAAAAAAATTTAAAAGATTAAAAATAAAATTCTATAAAAATAAAAAATAAAAATTTAATTAATTACATGGTCACCGAGTTAAAATCTGTCCTAAATAGTGAATTTGTTGTTCTTTTTTTAATATTTTCTTTAAAATGTTAGATTTAATATGATTTTATGAATTGATAATGTAAAAGTTTTCAAATTGATAATTTATACATAGAAATTAAATTTATTTACCATTTTGATGCCTTACATGCATGTATTGAGTTTACATTTAGCTTTCTTATTTTGGTGTACTTGTAGTAACTGGAGAATGAGTGTTTTAACTTATTATGACTATAAAACAGCTCTAGTACATTAGTGGTGCCCTGCAATCTAAATCTACATCTTCATTTTCTTCATAACCTTTTGAAGAAAGACAAATATTTGTCACCTCAACTCAAACTTTATATATATTTTTTTAACATTTCATTTAGACTTATAAAATATCAAATTATCTGATAGAAAAAAAAGGAGAAAGAGTGTGCAATAAAACTTTTTCAATAGATATAAAAGTAATGTAACAAAAATGATGAGTAATATGATATAATTAGGGTTTTGAACTAAAATTCTTAATTCACATTACTTATTTTGTACCAGGTTTATATATTATTTTTGCAAAATATTAAATCACTCCATAGAAAAATGAGAGAAGAAAGAGGAAAATAACTATTTCAAAGAAAAATAAAGGAAGGTAAACAAATTATAATGTATCAACCAAACAATCAACCAAATTATGACTAATCATTATTTATTTTGTCTACTTAGTTGAAAAGAATAGACCTATTTTTAAGTAGGAGTCAGTTGATTTGATGAATATCTGGAATCTTTTTAAAATCTTATATATCTTGATATTTTTATTAGGCAGGAGGAGTATCTAGCATTAGCAATTGCATGTTTATTGTAAGCAAAAACCAAAGAAAACATAATTTGTATTGTGTTCTTTTTAATGTTATTAGCACTATATAATATTACCCTTGTTTAATTGTTTGTCTAATAGCAAGAAACAAAAATGTCCACAAATAAGATTATTCTTTGTGTCCATCTCTTAACAACAACTACTCTTGAGATATGATGAAAAATGTTATTAGAATAATGATGTATATTTTTCATAAGATTTTTCTATTAATTATTTTAATTTAGTATTTATATATAGAATGCATTGAATAAGAAACCAAATATCTTTAATATCTTAATACTATTAAATATATTTAATATTTTAAATTAATAAGGATTCTCATAACCACTGAGGTGGTTAAATAGTAATGAATCTTGTCAATAAAACATTAGTAAAATATAAGTAAAAAATATAGTAAAAAGAATTAAAATTATTTATTATAAATCTTTTATTAAATGTATTTATTTTTTTATTAAACATTATTTTTAATATAAAATAGGAGGAGGATTTATATAAAAATATAAGAATATACTCTTTGAATTATTTTTTTATAATAATGAAATAAAACACTTAAAGATAATTCATGTATTTTAAAAATAATATATTAAAGTAGCAAAATATTAGTACATTACTCTTTTTATAGCTACAAAATAATTTTAATTATTTATTTGATCTTTATAATTTTATAAATTTAATTTATTTTTTAATTTTATAATGGGAAGCCATAGTTGTTTTTAATTCTTATACTTATATCTTTAATTTTTTTTTAATTTCATATTTGTTTTAATTCTCATACTTGTATCTTTTAGTCTTGTTTTAATTCTTATATTAAAGAATAGCACCATTTTTACAGTAGCATGGTACTTGCACACGGAAGAGTATTCATTACTCAGACTTTATTTGAGAAATCTAAATTTGGATTCATTTAAACTAACAACAAATTATTAAATAAATACTATACAGATGCTTGAACCTAGGCAGCATTTGTTAAAACAAAACAAAAAATTAGGAGGGGTAAGGAAAATTCAGGAAGTGGGAGTAGAAATATTAAGAGATAAGCATTATCATTCTTATTATTCACACTATTCCTTTACTCCTTTAAATTATTTTCAAGGCCTTTGTGTGATCTATATCTATGCTTGCAAATGTCTTAGTTTTGTTAACATGCTTAGTGTGTTTTACCTAATTAACTTATGCAAGTACTTTTGTTTTCTTCCTTTTTAACTTAGATCAATCCTTGAAGCTTTAACAACAAGAATGTTTCTCCTTGCTGAAAGCTTGGCACAAATATTAGGCAGCAAATTGAATGCGAAATCCAACTTTTTCGGAGAGCATTGTTTGCCAAAAAGTTGTTTCTTCCGACTAAATAGATATCCTCCATGTCCTATATCCTCAAAGGTGAATGGCCTGTTGCCTCACTCTGACACTAGTTTTCTTACCATCGTCCACCAGGACCAGGTTAATGGATTGCAATTGATGAAAGATGGAATATGGATTACTGTCCAGCCTAATCCACATGCTCTAGTCATTAATATCGGGGACTTCTTTCAGGTGAGATGACATTGTTTGATCTAAAGTAATTAATGTTATATTTCATATAATATCTTGATTCTAAATGGACAAGAATTACAAATACTGGCTGATCAATTGACTTGACCTGAAATTATAATTGTATTTGATTGATGATTTTGAATTTAAGACCATGAGTATACTGGATTTAGTTAAATAACTTTTATAATGTGAATCAATTCTATAAAGGAAAAAGGGTTAGGGTTTTTGAAAGAAAAAAAAAGTTAGGGTAAAAAATGAAATATTTAGTATTAAAAAGAAATCATAAAACAACAATGTAAGATGGAAGTGCAATAGAGGAAGGTAACGTAGAAAATGTGAAGGAGGTTGTGTTAGTGTCAACTCGTAAGAGAGTTATTAAGTTAATTTAGATTATGAGAACTTTATTAATTGAATTCTATTTAACTTGATTATGAAAAAATACTCTAAGAAAAATAATAAACAAATTAAATAAATAAAGTAACTGTATATAATATATTTTTAAATTATAAAAACATTTAATATTTTCTTGTTAATAGGATTAAGAAGAAAATGTTATAAGAGACTTATTTTTTCCTTTTGGGACGAATGCGGTAAAATTGACTATAAATGAACTTAATTTTAAAAATTAATTATAATTAGAATTGCTATTTTAAATTAATCTGATTTATATTTGGATATTTTTAATCTTAAATTAAATCCACATTAAATCTTTAAATTATATTTCCTATTTCAATAAGGTTAAGATTAACTTCTCATGGGCAATAATTACTTGTAAGACATGTCTTAATATATAATGCCCAATATATAAATGTGCTCTTCATTTTCAATTAGCACTCCATAAAGGTCAAAAACCCACCAACTTGTCGTCAAATCCCAATGGACAAAAAAGCTAGAAAAGATTATCCCGAGTCCAATTGAAAACTATTAGAATGAATACGTCACAAAGGTAGTAACAAGATGACATAATTCACATTTACAATAAAAACATAATTTCAATAAAAAATCTCATCACCAATTTCCCTAAAATGGCTGACAAGAAATATTGCTAAAATGTTCTCGATAATTTGATTTGCTATCTTTTATTGATTGACTAAGTACAGGTATTCTCCAAGACCTTGTAAACTTAATTTGTGGGTCATATATAATGTGCAGGCATTGAGCAATGGTGTTTATAAGAGTATAAAACACCGAGTGGTTGCTGCTGAAAAAGTAGAGAGGTTTTCTATGGCATTTTTCTATTGCCCTTCGGAGGAGGCAGTTATAGAAAGTCACATTGAGCCAGCTATGTACAAGAAATTCACTTTGAAAGAGTATAGGCAACAGATTGACAAAGATGTCAAGCAAACAGGGGATAAAGTGGGGCTCTCTAGATTTCTCATGGAGGATAATTAATATATAAATTTCTATATGTGTAAACTTAATGCCAACTTCATTTTGAAACGTTCTTTTTCTTATTTAGCATTATATATATATATATATATATATATATATATATATATATATATATATATATATATAATAATAATAGTACTGCATTTTAGCTAGATTTTTATTACTAATTAATTTCAATGATAATCAAAATTTAAAAAAGGTTTTATTGTGAGTGTGGTTCAAGGCCAAAGGTGAGTAATGTGAAATATATATACTCCTTTTCTGATTCATGTATTATTTTGCTACTAGTCTATTTATCTTTACCCTTTTGAATTAGCTAGCCAAGACTTTTGCAACTTGATCAGAAGACCCCTTGTGTTGTCTCTTAAACTTGTAATAAACATTTGTCTGTTGAATAGGTGAAGATGGATATTTCTTTCTATAAAACTTCTAGTTTGAGTTTCTTATAATGAAAACTAATTGGTACTATCTATCTCATTTAAATACGTTGATATGATTCAATTTAAATGAATTTCAATTTAACGTTGCTTTTAAATAATGAGAATTTTAAACAAAATAAATCAACATTACATAGTGAATCTAGTCAACGATAAGCCTGAGGGGAGGAAGGAGTTAGATCCAACTTGCAGCATGTATTTTCTCTAACTTAACTGGTAAAGTTTCAAGTCGAGTCCTCTTTAAGTGGTTGTATAGCTTACAATTATTTTATCAGCAATTTTTGTTGCTGCTAGAAGGTAAATGTAGTTATCGTTAGATTTCGGCCAACTTTTCAAACCCCAATCATTTGGTGGTACACAATAATGAAAATCATTTTGGCAGAATAATGAAAATCATTTAATTTCTTTTTCTAAAAAAAATAAAATTTCCATTATTTTTACAGTTATTAAATTTTGTCTAAATACATTTAATTTCTTTTTTTAAAAAATAAAATCATCTAATACTGATATCTTTATTAATTTTTTATTTGAAATTTAAATTATACTATTATTAATAAGAGATCGACCCGTAGTGTGACCAGCGTAAAATTACACAGGACTTTCACACTAAAAAATATAGGAAGCACTAGGAGAAACATTTATTTAAATTGGTTTGATTGATTTTTCACGTCCGTTATTCATGATATTGACGTGAAGTTTATATAATTGACATGATTTATTTGAATTTTTCGTCGATTGAGTAAGTAATTGATATGGTATGTAGTATTCATATTGATTTCTTGTACAATCGATGTGAAAAAATCTTTTATTAAATTTTCGACTCATTTCACTATCGATTCTTGTCATGTTGTGATTCCCATCTTCCATGTCCTACAATGTTCCGATCTCGTTGTACCATTCCTATTACTCTCATTGTGCCAATCTTATTGCCCTCGCAGTCTTATTTTTGTGTTCTCTCATTCTCACCGCATCAATTTTGTTGTCCTCGCTGCGTTGTTCTGGTTGCTCTAGCCCTTTATCCATATATTCCAATTGGTACTCTTCTTTTATTTTTTTTCCTATTTTTTTTATTCTTGTAACTTTTTTTTTGTGTAAAATCATGCAGATTATTGCATTTAAATTTGTAGCTTTGCTTATTATTAGTGTGGGTGATCTTTAGATTGACTTATTTTACTGTCTCTGAACAAAATTGAATGACTTTTCTATTTTCACATCTCTAAGTTGGCATGTTTGTATAAATATTTGCTTTGTTAATGCTAATATTTACTATCTCTACTTGTGCTTAATAAAATATTAAATTTTGTTAAACGAAGACTATTATCTACATGTGTTAGTAAGTGCAATAAACCTTTATATTATATGCTTAACTTGTAAAGGCTAGTTTGGTTGATTTTGTCTTGTTACTGTGACTTTATATTGCAAGTTTACGTGAATGAATACATGATTTTTTCATGATTCCCTATTGTTTGCAATTGGAAAGCCACCAATTAGTTATATTAACCCATAGATATCAAGACAATTGTTGAATTTGCACTACTAGAGGTTTGTTGGAATTTCTCGTGGAGTTTTTTAACCTTTCACCAAAATAATTTTAATCTAAGATTTTTCTAATGTATGATAATTCATAAATTTTGTTACTTGTTTTCCTTTTTTAGACATTGGATAGAATAGATATATATCTTTTTTCTAATACATATTTTTTAAGGTAATTAACGTTACACCCTAACTTTTTTATCGCTTTAGAGTAAGAAGTACACAATTTAAAGAAGAAAAGTGAATATCATTAAAATAGATATTATCTTTACAATCATTAAACACCTTAAAAATAACTAATTAAAATCAAATGAATTAATAGAAAATTCAAAATCACTAACATCTACGACTTAGAATAACTAACGAAAGACAATAAAACATCTTTAACAAAATAGGATCGCTCTAATCCGAAAGCTCTCTACTTTAAGGTTCTTTCACCCCAACTTGCTAACTGTGTGTACACTCATCCATGGAGTCATCACTTGTGTCAAATCACAAACTCAATTCAAAGGGTTAACTCATAAGTTCATGATAATGATAACAATAACAACAATCGAATATAAGATAATCAATAATAATATGCAACTTAGAATGATGCACATAACTCATAACTTGTTATCATGTCATATGGTACCATTAAACCATACTGAACGATGAATAAGAGTACATGTCACCTACGACAATTTCACTAGAGATATTAGATAATTACAGTTAAGAAAACCAGTGCTACAATGGGAGCTACTTCTCACTCATGATGATAGGTCACAGTGGAAATTTTCCCACCACGATAATCCTAAATTTTAAGTTATTACCTCAATACGTTAGGGACCAATTGTTTTAATTTCTTCATTCTCACATTTTACAAATATTTTTACTTAACTATAATAATTTAGAACATTTCCAAAAAATTAAGATCAAATTGAAATTTTAATTTTCAATATATCTTTATAAGAGTTCTTCTTGTTACTATTGTACATGACAATAGATTGTACTCTCATTAAATAGATAATGAAAAAATCAATTATAAGTATGTTGATCGACTTAATTGATTAACTAAATAAAATATATGTATATGTTTAGATGCACGTTGAAGAATTGATTCTAAATTTAAAATTGATCATGGATAAATCTTGGCATGTTCATTTGTACATTGGAGGAAATTTAAGATTGATTTATGGATAAATTTCAGCAATTTTGGTATTAGATACAAATATTATACTAAATTTTATTACAAATTTAATTTTATAATAAAAAAATTCAAATATAAATCAAATCATTCTAAATTAATTTTAATCAAACAAATTACGCAAAATCAATTTTATTCGTAATCAGTTTTACTCACCCCGTCCAAACACACGAATTGTACTCAACCAGCAAAAAGGAAAAAGAAAAAAAAGAAGACAATGAAAGGATCAAGTGAGTCCTTTACTTGTAGGTCCATCTAGTCCAAGAGTCATGAGAAGGGATTGGGCCTCATTCTAGTTCCCTGTCTCAAAAGAGTAGGCCTAGCCCATTAATGTCTTCAATCCATTAGTCCCATTCTATTGCATTTTTGGGCTTAAAACTGTTACTGTCACTGCATCAAAACTAACTCAAATTATTAGTTTTATCAAATTAGGGTTTACGAAATAAGGGTAGGATTTACGAAACTTCAACCTAAATTAATTCCCTAAAGCACAATTATATATTCAGCAAAAAATAATCATTAATTCTTACAAGTATTATAATTTTCTTTCATTTTGTTTCTTTATTGTTTTTATTTGTTTCATCATATATATGCTGCCGCATATTTTGGAGTTGCCGACAACATTTTCAGTGAATGGAATGACAGCATCGTGCATATAAGCTGGCTTACGTCCATTTATGGTTTTGCCGACCAATGAATGAATACAGTGTTTTCTTGTTTCTTTTCATATTCTATTCATTAACCAGGTAAATCTGTTTGTAAATTAATTATAACCTTAAAAAAATATAAAAAAATTATTTATACAATTTTTCTGACATATTTATTATAAATGCACCAACTGTTCGAACGTATTTTTTAAAAATAGACTAATAATTATAATTAATTTTTAAACAGACTCATTTATATATTAAGTTTCCAAAAACAAACTCATATCCGTCATTTCATTTCTGAAAACATTTTTTTTCGTTTTCATCTTTTATAAACAACTTGCTACTTTACTATTTGCTAAATACTGTTTCTATTTTTATACGTATAATAATTAAGATTTGTAGTACTTCACGTTTATTTGAAGTTGAATTGAATTCACTAATAATAAATTTTTTTATTTACGATTCACAGTTTAATCACAAAAGTATCTAATGTAAAAATAACAATATTTTCTAGCAAGCATTATGCGCATAATAGTAGAAGATACAATTTTATGTACATTTACGGGTGTTATTTATTTTACGTCAAGAAAAAGTAGGCTAAACAATTCATTTGAAGATAATTAGTTTAATTCACTTGTATTAATGTACAAGTTATTCTTTAACTTCTTTTATTTCAAATAAAATAGATTTCCCCATATATATATATATATATATATATATATATATATATATATATATATATATATATATATATATAACTTTTGTATAAATATGATTTTTTTAAAAACAAGACTTCAATTTATCGTAAAGAATAATATTTAAAAAGAAAATTCAGATTTTAAAACTTTTAAATAAAACATGCAAAGAGATTGAGTGAATCAATTAGTAAATTTGACTTGGTACGTTAAAATTAAAATGATAAATTGTAGGGATTTCTAATGCTGTATCTTATGAAAATTACTTAAAACTAAATAGTATTATTATTTTAACAAAATTTATTAATAGAATAAATAATGTTGCAATGCGTATTTGAAGTGAGTTACTTATACAAGTAATGTTCTTTAATCAGTCCTTAACATATGGTGACGATAATAGTACGAAAATATAAATAATTACTTTTACATATTTCGAAAGAGATCAAACAGCGTTACTTGTATAAATTACCGTTCCTTGATCAGTCGCTAATTTAAGAGTGTTAACTTCGTAATTTGTTTGGATTAATTTGATGAACTCGTTGATTTGAATTAAATTAATAATATTTATTTAGATTATATTTGAATTAATCTAATTGAATTTATCACTAATTAGTTTAAATGATTGATTTATATTTAAAAATTTAATTAATTTATTGAGTATTGAAAGAATAATTTTTAAAAATTTAATTATGTTATTTAATTTTATATTTTTATTCATTAATTTATTTTATTCTTTTAATACTTCAATTATCGATAAGTCTTATAAATGAATAAGTCTTACTTTCACCGATAAGAAAGTTGTTTACGTGATTAGAAATTATGATAAGATTAATTTAGATGAATATATTTTAAAAAATATTTATAAAAAAAATTAAAGATAAAATAAATTCAATATATTATAAGTTAAATTAAATTCTAAACTTTAATATTTTAAAATATTAATTAATTTTTATTTTCTTAAAAATAATAATTTTTTAATGTAAAAAATAGATTTATTCCATTCAATACAATCCGTTAAGATCAGATTGGATTGTTTGGAAGGAAAAAAAAAGTTAGAAATATAGCCACGGTCATAATCAAAAGAGTGAAATATTTCTTACTTCAACAAGAAAATTAAGCCAAAAATATTTTAAAATTGAATAAAAAATTTATTATCAGCTTCATTTTAAGTGAATATATATATTTTTTGAAATTATGTTTTCAATAAACCACCAAACTTAATGTTTAAATAATAAACCACCAAACTTAATGTTTAAATATTTCAACTAA
Organism: Hylodesmum podocarpum; assembly: GCA_026586105.1. Classification (NCBI taxonomy): domain Eukaryota; kingdom Viridiplantae; phylum Streptophyta; class Magnoliopsida; order Fabales; family Fabaceae; genus Hylodesmum; species Hylodesmum podocarpum. The sequence goes on from JALJEV010001433.1 coordinate 7,990,297, forward strand.
ATAGGACTAAAAAAGTAACGTTAGATTGGCGTCTACTTGATCAACATCAGTTAGGTCGACATTGTCATGGACACTATCTATTCAACTTAAAAGATAATTTTTGAATCATAAAAATGTAGGAGCTGGGAATTGTGATGATGTATTCTATCAATGTATTAGTTTTCAGAGAGGGTATGTTCAGATTTTTTTTATGATTTTATAAACTTTTCATTTTAATTTTTATAGTTAATATATAACTAGTTTAGTTTTTATTATTTATAGTTTTTCTTCTTTACTCTTTATTATTAACAATGCTGTCAAATTTTAGTGATGGGAATTAAAACGAGAAAAATTGTAAATCACATGAAGTAAAATGAGTAAATGACCTCTTATAAACTACAAGAATTAAAAGAAAATTTTATCTAAAATTATAAGAATAAAAAAGATAGTTAAATCTTAAAATATTTGAGAAAATTGTAAACATATATAAATAAATATTTAATTTATCTTCTATTTTATGTAATTATTATTGAATAAATTAATTTAATTTAATTAGTAATTATAAAAGTTATTTTTTAATTACTATTATTTATAAAGATATTTTAAAATAACTAAATTAAAAAATAAAATAGACATTTTAACACACATATGACATAACAGTATATTTGTTTACTTAACTACATTTTTCAGTGTCAGATTCTAATAAAGTGTAATACACTTGTCAAGACCATAATAAAAGTTTATATGATTGATTAGACGAGAGTTATTAAGTGACAATCGTTGAAAATCAAAGGAAATATAATAAACTATCGTGAAAAAGAGTACACAATTAAAGAATAAAATAACGTGTCGATAAATGTTCGTGATGATGGGAACTGCCGAACCGAAAAACCATTGAAATTTTGAGTGGAATTAGGTCGTTCCTGTCTAATGTCTACCACATCACTCTTTTCCTCTCTTTGTTTTCGTTTGTCACAAACAAATTCATCTCAAACAATTCCACGTGATTAAGACCATACTTCACGTGGTGCGGCCTCAACCCTACCTAAAAATAACGATAATAATAAAACTCACTTTTTAAATTTATTTAATAAAAAAATATTATTAATTTTTCTCTAATAAAAATATCTGAAATGTATTCTCATATTTTAAAAGAAATTCTCATATTTATAATATAAAATTCTGTTATTTATACTTGAAAATTTTTCAGAATTTATTTTAGATTATAGTAATTATTGCGTCCATCGTGGCTTTTCGACATGTGGTTATCACGTGGGAGGTGATCCCTACCAAAAGCATTGCACGGACAGACACATAGTTAATTCATTTGTCAACATTTTTTGTTGCAAACAAAAATTAGGAACTGACATTCATCATTTGGTTTTTGTCCGTTCGGGGTCAGATTATGCCCTTATGTAATGACCTAGATTCGTTTATATAAAAATATTTTATTATCTATCTTTCTATGTGAAATTATTTATTTTTTTTAAGAATTCATTCTACTTCAAAATATAATATAATAAAAAAATACACAAAAAAATTAACGTTGTTTGATGTCTCTTAGTTACAATGTAATTTTTGGACGGAAGAAAAATCACAAACCTTTACCACAATGTAGTTTTTGGACAAAAAAAAACTATGAACCCTCGCTACATGTTTGACACAAACTATTTAAAATCTAAAACATTCATTATAGATTTAAAAATGTGGTGTAAGTGAATAAATCATAATACTCTACTTTATATAAATTTTTCATTCATATCTATTTTTAATATTTTCTGATGTGCGACTTTGAATTAACACAAGACTCGACACTTTTACACATATAAAGTGAGTAGAAAATACATTTTAATATTATGTATTTTTTAAAAATACATTTTATTTATTACTAAAAAATCAACTTCTAACCGATTTATCATTTTACGTGCTCAGCTGATATACTAATGATTCAACTTGATTAGCTTTTATCAAACAACTAATCTTTTTGTTAAAATATATCAAATTGTAGATAAAAAGGTTTACATGACAATTATTAGAGTTTAAAAATTCAAAACTCAAGAGTACTGAGATGATATTTCCGGATTAATACTTTTACGATAGTTCTTTCACAAAATTGGGTATCATGTGTTTTATATTAATACTCTTATTATTTGGTTCTTTTCTCTTATAATCAAATAAGATTCATATATCGTTAGAAAATAAAGAATTAATACCAAAATATCAAGAAATTATAGAAGAAGGAACAACTTATATCATTCAAAAATATATCAATTGCTCATAATAATGTCAAATACAAAAAAGATCACTTACAAATTTAAACTATGGGAAATAGAATATACTTTAAAATTAAGGATTAAGTAATTTCAAGATTTTATTTTAAGTTTATGTTTTCCTTTTTCTTCTTACATTCTTCGTCAACCACATAAAACATGCTAATTGGTAGATTTTACCACTAAGCTTTAATTTTAGTTATCTGTGTTCTTTCTTTTCATGTGTTGATATTAATTAATATTAAATATATTGGTTACATTATTGGGCATGTTATGTAGAAGGATACTATCGCATATAAAACAAATCAATCTATTAAATATTATGTCACGTTTGGATTACGGATAATTTTGTTTTAATAACAATGACAAGTTTTTTTTTTACTTCATTAACTTTTTTACGAGATTAGAAGGAAGTTGTCATGTCATATATGAAAATCACCTGCTCTAATTAGAAACTATAACATAATAATGATGTATTATAAATTAATTATAATTTTTATAATATATCATTTAGATATTAAAGATATATTTATTTATACAAATTAATTATTTTTACAAAAATCATCAATAAAATTACCCCGATTCATTCAATACTATATTTTCATAACCAGTCCATTTCACGACTCTATCTACCATTTCTAGGTATATTATGTATTGATGTTTAGTTTAAGTCATTTTCGTTTTCATTTATATTAAAAATAGAAAATAAAAAAGAAAACGTGTTTAGTTAATTATAGAATGTCATCCTTTCGGTCATGTATATAACCCAAAGAAAAAAATGTTACAAATTAATATATAATATTACCTTCAATTTACTAAAATTTATAAATTAATTTATATAATATTATTTTTAAAATTAATGTGATATTATTATAAATATTTTCAATATACAAAAAATAATCAAACCAAGCATGTTTTTAATGTTTTCATTTTTTTAAATTAAAAACAACAATTAAAGCAAACATATTTCTTAAAATCAGAAAAACTGAAAATAAAAAATATTTTTAGAAAATAAAAATTTAAAATAAAGATAGAAAATAATTTTTGAAACTAAAACAACCTAAAATATTAAAAGAAGTTTATGATTGTTGTCAAAAAGAAAATCTTAACTCCTGGTAAACTGTGTTTATTTTTATCGGGGAGGGATGGCATTTCAGATTATATATTAGAATTATAGATTTGATATAAATTTATTTAAATAAATGGATAAGATCTATTTTCTTACGACAGGTGAAGACTTCAAATGGGAATTACAATTTCTTTCCTTGAATATTAATGGTCACTTTTGTATGAGTATTTGTTAATTTAAAATGTTTTCGTATTGAAAATAAACACTACGTACAGTCAAATAAAGAAAGTTAAATATTTTTTTGAAGAAGAAACTTAATAATTAAACGCAAGAAAGTTATATATTTATGGCGTCCTCGTTGGTTTGAAATGGAGGGCATACATGTAATATGATTGTGTCATCTTCCACTACTTATTTTGTAATATGCACACTTGTACGTACACGTTTTACTTTCCTTCAATATTGATCTTCTTGTGATGGTTCCTATTAAACTTGTTCTTATCACATGATATCTATTAAATCCTTCTAGAAAAGATTGAATTTGAGGTCAAAAGATGAAGCAATGGAGTTATTTGAATGAGATATCTCATCAGAGCAAAGGTACCCCACAGGCCACAGGCCACAGGCCATGTATTCCAAATTTTATTGGGTCCCAAATGCAGTTTGTTTTCTCTTCAATCTTATAATGTAAGTGTATTGTCGGAATGAATTCCAGTACAATCCATCAATGACATCACCCATTATTTCTATCTTGTTAGATATGCCACACGACTACACATTTTCAAGAAATATTAATTGTTGTCTATTAAGTATATATAATATTTTTTTAATTAATAAATATTAGTGATTAAATTTTAAATTCTTTTTAGAGGGGTAAAGATCTCCTCTTTTTTGTTCTCCCTTTATCCTTTAAACATCCGTTACTAGACCATAGTTAGATCTGGTCAATTAATAGTACTTAAATATATATATTATAAAATTGTTAAGACCTTTACAATGTTCTAATAAGATAATTAGAATGTAAAAGAAAAAACAAAATTGATTATACAGTGCCTATTATACAGTATCTATTAGAAAAATGGTGTATGTAACATCAAGTAAGTATATACAGTTTGTTTAGAAAAATTATACATATATATATGTATTATATATTTTTTATAAAAAATAATAATATATATATATATATATATATTAATAAATCGCTGTAACTATAAAAATTACATATAACATTTATTAAAAAGATCGTTCTATATATAATTTTTAAATGATAAGTTAAAATAATATATTATATAATATTTTTTTATAAAATTTGCAGTAAATAATATATATATATATATATATATATATATATATATATATATATAACGTACTTTTAAGTTAAATAGTGTTGTTTTTATCAAAGCAAATAGTAAAACATTCGGAATTCAGATACATAAGGAGGTATTAATTTTAGCCACGAAATGTATTTAAATAAAAGGAAACGATATGTGAACAAAATAATACCATGAGAAGGAGAAGAGAGAAGGTCAAACACAAAGAATTCACAAAGAGAACAAAGGAGTTAGACAAGACTCAGAAAAGGAAAAAACTTAGAAAAAGAATTTGGGCAAAACTCAAAAGATGAAATACTTATAGAAGGAAGAGAACATGAGAGAAAGTTGTGAAAGAGAGACTCACAGAGAGAATGAGAAAGAATGAGAAACAGGAAATTAAAATTGTGACTTTAACAGCAAGTTAAATAACATCTGATATCGTAACTACAATCAACGTCGTTTAACTTGGAACCTGACGTTGTAAACATAATAAATCGGTTATTCTTATAATTGACATTAAATAAGTGACATTAAAGGCCTTTTTTCCACTAGTGATAGATCAATAAGTGTATATATTCAAATGAAATTCATACATGATAATAATAATATCGTATTTTGTAGATGATTTGAATAAAATTTTAAATATCGTCATTCATTATTCTTACGTTGTTATCATCCATTTAAACAATTTTTTCATAACGAATCACTTCAGCAACCTTGTCATGACTTTATCGTGTTTGTATATAAGTACGATGTATATTCATTAATAGATAAGACTTTTGAAATAAAAAAATTGTTATATTTACCTAATATATATGTTGTAGATATAAATTAATTGTTTTGTGGTGAAAACCTATGTAATATCACAAGTCCTAGTCATCTTATGACATTTGGCCTCGTTATACTCTTACACAAAAAAAAAAATTAAATCATAACTAACAATTATATCTTTTAACCTAGTAGTAAGCGCTTAATATCATAAATCGATAACACTTTTCAACTAGAAAATTGTTATATTTACCTAATATATATATGTTGTGAGTATACATCAACTGTCTCATGGTGAAAACCTAGGTAAGGTATTAAGTCTTAGCCATCTCATAACATTTGACCTTGTTATATTCTTATACAAAAAAAATTAAACCCTAACTAACAATTATATCTTTTAACCTAATACTAAATATTTAATATCAGAATCAAGATCATGAAATTGATTTTAATTAGGTGTAATCAAGGAGAGATTATTATAGGTATACATATTAATTGTCTCATAGTAAAAGGTTAGATCAATCAAGTTGACTAAAGTCAACTGATAACCGCTAAGACTATTATAGAAAATTTACTCAAATATTACATATCGATGTGTAAATGCCACGTAAATAATGCTTTAAAATATGTCTATTTAAATAAATGTTATAAATAAATAATTTTGACATAATAAATTAGTTTATGCCCCCAAATTCCTTAAAAAATATTAGACCAATTTTCACCATGGTATAATCCAGTGATAATATATTTTAAACAGAGTATACATATGTGGAACTTGAGAGTTTAAAATTAAGGACAACTCCAAGTACTTGGATAGCTCACTCTCTATCTCAAATGGATTACGAACCTCCGTTGTTGGAGATCTACAAACCCCTTCTGCAAGGTTCTCTCGGTGTTGATGTTAGTAATAGTACTTGCATAAGAAATGACAAATATTCCGAGTGGTATGAGCTTCCTCTAATTGATCTAAGCCGGTTAAGTCTTAATAACCAAGTTGAGAGGGAAGAGTGCATGAGAGAAATCAGTGAAGCTGCAAAAACGTGGGGTTTTTTCCAGGTTGTGAATCATGGTGTTTCTCAAGAGCTTCTTCAGAGTCTAAGGTGTAAGCAAATGGAAATTTTCCGGAACCCTTTTGCATGTAAGTCTCAAGAGAATTTCTTGAACTTACCTGCGAGAAGTTACAGGTTAGGCAACCCTTCTGCCACAAACTTGAGCCAAATTTCATGGTCAGAAGCCTTCCACATGTGTCTTCCAGATATTGCTAGGATGGACCACCACCAAAACTTAAGGTAGGTTGCTCCACACTGCATGTTGATTTTGTAGATTTTAGGGTCACAACATGCTAGCTACAAAACTTGCAACAGCAAAAAATGAGGTTAAATTAAAGGGGGAAAGTTAGGTTTAGTTTCTTGATTTTGTTTATGTTGTCAAAATTAGTTAAAGTTTTACTTTCATGATCTAGCTTCTGGTAATTATAATTCAATACAAACTTCTATTATGGAAAATATTGAAATAAAATTCTAGTTCTGATAGAAAAAAAAATACCTAAGAATTGTACATAAATTTTGTCTCAAATTACATCTATATGATCTGGTTTGAAGTTTTAACATCTAGTTCTTTTGTCAGTAATTTCTAGCTCAGGATAAAATAATGCCAAGGAATGACTTTAGTCAACTAACCTTTTGAACATAACATGTATAGTTCTTTTCAAATTATTGATGTCTTGATGTCTCTTTGGTCATATAACACTTTTAATTTTTATGAGTTAGAACATTTCTTGTTCTGTCTATTAATAAAATTTTGCTTATAAAAAATTTAAAGTGAAAGGTTGACTTAACTAAGGTTACTCTTCTTTCTTCTTTGTTCATTCCCTTTCTTTTGATATTCAACAACATGGACGACCCGAAAAATAAGTCTTTATACGTAAAATTAAAGTAGATCTATGAATATTATGTTGTTTTCATTTTCTGTGCTTGAAGAAAATGATGATTGCTACCTTTTGCATATAGAGTTATTGCATGTAGGACTTGAACAATGGCCAAAAGTTTCTGTGTGCATTTTGTCTCCTTTGTGAATGATAAATTATTTTTTATTTCAAAAACTATTTATAAAACAATTTTACACAATTTTAAGCTAATAAACTAATTCATCTGTACTTATTACAAAACTTAAGAAAATATCTTTAAGTTTTGTCCTTTTTTAAGTAAATTATTCACTCATCAATAAATAATTTTTTTTTTTTGCTAAACCTAGATCAACAATGGAAGCTTTTACATCAGTAGTTGCCCCCTTGGCAGAAAGCTTAGTGGAAATTCTAGCTCAGAAAGTGAACATGAAAATCAGCTATTTCAAAGAGAACTGTTCAGCAAAGACAAGTTCTCTTCGTCTAAACAGATATCCACCATGTCCATTCTCTCCAAGGGTATTTGGCCTCTTACCTCACACTGACTCTAGTATCCTCACTATAGTGAACCAAGACCACATTGGGGGCTTGCAATTATTGAAAGATGAAAAATGGGTTGGTGTCAAACCTAACCCCCAAGCGTTGGTTGTTAATATTGGTGATTTATTCCAGGTACTTTCTATCTCACATTTCTTCTATTGAAAATGCTAATCAATACATTAAATTTACAGCTAAAGGAATTAAAAAAAATTATTTGGATACGGAAAATTATGTTATTTATGATTTTTTAAAATAAATTTTTAGTTATCAACCAATGATATTTAATAAGATTTTTTTATATACTTTTAGATATAGTTGTTGATTGGGAGTATTAATATTGCATTGAACATCTCTGATAAAATTATATTACATATCATAAATTTACATTTTTTACTCTATTATTTATGTCTTAATAAGTGCTAACAAACATTTTAAGTATCCAAAAATCGTTTATATATAGAATAATATACACTAATAAATTATTAACACTAATTTAGTAACATTTATATAATAAAAAATCTTATTAAAGATATCAAAATGTATTATCAGTAATATTTTACAATATAATTTAAATATAATATTTATTAAAACAGTACTAAGAATAATAAAAAATGTTTTTATATGTTTCTAAATACAACATTTTTTAAAATATTACCAACAAGCAGTGATAGCTGATATTTATTCTCCCTTTAAAACCGCTTGTGTGATATATAAAGATACTAATGTAATTGATGCGGCTTAAAGTGTTTTCAAAAGAGCTATTATTTCCCAAAGCATATAATATAAAAACTAGCCCCCCATTCTCTTTTTAATTATATCACCTTTTAAATATAACTTTTCATTTTAAGCGATTAGTGCAGGGTTGAATTTAGGTCAAAACACACGTATTAAGGAATCTAACTGTGTATAAATTATACTTTTTGGTAGAGTATATATATATATATATATATATGAAGGATTTGACGAATCTAGGAACTAGTTAAATGATCTAATAGTTAAACAAAAATCACTTTTGTTTTCCATATCTTTCTTCAGGGTCTGTCTAAAATGTCAGTAAACTAATACATAAAGAGAGCACATGAAACTCTTTAAATAGCTAGAAGGGAAATGAAAAGGTAAATAATTTTTTTTATTCTAAAATGAGATAACATTTGTTGTTTCTTTTAATTTTAGAGGATATTTTTAATATGCGTGAAGAAAAGATAAAAAAAAGTAATATATATATATATATATATATATATATATACATTAAATCATACATAATATAATATCAATTATCTAATGTTTATATAAAACCTGAAAATAAATTTATTCATAATAATTTATTTAATTTAATGATGCAAAATTTACATCACTCTAATTACTTCACATGGATTAATTGGTCCGATATTAGGAAAAGTATACACAAAAAAATCATTAATGACCTATCAAGGTTGTAGCAAGTAATTAAAATCTGGATGTGATATATACCCCGGCCGTTGAAAAAACTTTATTTTTGTTTTCAAGATAACTCTGTGTCTGTGGGTCCTGAACATAAATTAATATCTATAAGAGTGGTGTGAAAATTTTACTATGCAAACAACTTTGTTCTTAATAATTTCAAACACTGACTTTCCCTCACCTTGAATTGCTTACTCACCAATGGCAATGTTTCAGCGAAAATGGGCCTAACTTACATCAATGATTTATATAAGGACGAAAAAAAGGGATAAAAGTATAAGGATAGGATTGGGTGTTAAGAAATTAAAGATGAGTTTACAACATGCATGAACCCACTAGCCAGCTAGCTAAAGTCACAAAAGAAATCTAATGTCTAATTGCGACTTTGACAAACTGCAATAGCAAATTAGTCCAATAATATACTAAATTAGTATATATATAAATTTATATAAACATATGAATTTACCTTGTATAATTATAAAAATATCACTTTGATTTGTGAAGTTATTAAAAATCAATTATCTTAGCCTTCATATTTTTAATATTTTAAAAATTAAAATAAATTTTTGAGTTGATTGGTATATATATATATATATATATATATATATATATATATATTTTTTTTTTCTATTGTCAACTAATTAATAAAAGTTATTATTAAATTCTTTTAATGCAATTATTGTAGAAAATAATGAAGTTATATATAGAAAATAATAATTTAATTATGATTAGATAGTGGGAGCGAACCCTTATTTCACTGTGCTATTTGTTCAAAACTAAAATGATCATATTTAAATTGAAATGACATATTTAAGAGTAACATGATGTACATATTCTAGAGGAACCTAATATTTGAAAGTGAAAGGATAAGATGAATTAGTTATTAAAATATGAAACTAATAAAATAATTTCTAAAATTGTAATATATTTATTATTTTAGTTTTTAATAAACATTTAAAGTTATTTTGATTATTAAATTATATTATTTATAATCATTTTAATTCTTAATTTAAAAAATAATATTTAAATTTAAAATGATAAGAAATATATTTCAGGAACTATATTTTACTATTTTTATTTTTAAAGATTAAATAATTAGATATTTATTCTATATTTTATCAGCAAATGAATCCCATTTATTTTTTTAAAAAATTAACAGATTAATTACTCGAATTGGTGTAATAACTACTCACACTTTGGTGTTTGATTCCTAAGAATTAAAAGGAAAAATAAAAAATATAAAAGTGAGTAACCATTTTAAATTTGAATTATGCAGGCACTAAGCAATAGCATTTATATAAGTGCTAAACACAGGGTGGTGGCAGCTAAGAAGGTAGAGAGATTCTCAGTGGCATATTTCTATAATCCTTCCAAAGATGCATTGATAGAGAGCCACATGAGACCACCATTATTGTACCACAAGTTTACTTTCAAAGAGTACAAAGAGCAGACAGAGAAAGATGTTAAGGAAACAGGTGATAAAGTGGGGCTATCTAGGTTTCTCATCATGTAGAAACCAATAACAATCACACCCCCCAACAAAAATACATCACCAAAAGTAATTATTAAACGTTTGGAAAAGTTGCAATTTCCACCAATCATACTTCGACAGAACTTCATTTTTCTTGTACAAGTTCAATCATCACATTTTCAGCTTCTAATAACTCTATGCTTTCTGTACGTTCAAAGATTTTGAGGTTGCTCAGTATTAAAATCATGATATTAGTTTTTAAAATTGAATTAGTATAAGTCATTTTAATTAGTTCATAAATTTACAAAATCTTGATTTTAATTTCCTATTATAAAAGAGCAATAATTTTAGTTTATTTTCTGCTTTATTTTTTACTATCATTCTACTACATTAAGAACACAAAACAAAACAAGAGAGAGAGAGAGAGAGAGATTTTGCAATGTAAGTAAAGTGATGATTTTGTAAAGTTAGAAAATAACGTGACAAATACTTATAATTTAAGGACTACAATAAGACTTTACTTTGGGAGTGCACAAGTTTAATTAACAACAACAACAATAAGATTTTTTTTTTCTTTTGATAGATATAACAACAATAAATAACTAAAAACCAAATTAAATTGTGAAATATAACATAACTCACTATTTCTTAAATTCAATTTTTAAATTTTAATGCTGAATATCACTTTTACTTTTTTATATTTTGAAATTTTTTAGTTTTGATTCTTTAAATTAAAAAAAATTTAATTTAATTTTTTATGTTTTCAAAATGTCATATTTTAATCTTTATTGTTAATAATTTAAAACATAAAATAATTAATTCAATACAATAACGATTGTTAACCGCACCGTAAATAACTTCTTTATTTAATAACTGATCCGTTTATTGATACTGGCCTCTAATAATTGAGTTAACTATTTTATTTAATAACTAGATAAAGAAAGTTACTTGATGTTAATGAAAATTATATTAATAAAAACTAATATTTAAAATAAAAAATTATTTAAAAGATTAAAATATGACAATTCAAAAATATAGAAGATCAAATTAAATTAAAATAAAAATTCCCTCGTAGTGGAGATTTTAATCAATTTTGTATTGTGAGTCCCTAATACACATTCATTTGGACTCACATAAACCCTGTGACATACAATCGTTGCTTAATAAATTACAATTTAGCATGCTTCAGTGAAAACATGTGCATGTGAGCTACATGTTTATGTAAGAGCAGTGATATTTGATTTTTTATTTTAAAACATTTTATCAATTATTTTTTATTTTTTATTATATCATATATTTATCATGTTTATATTTTTCTTCTTCTATTTTTTCCTTTTTCACTATACTACTAGCGTTTGTGGTGTCCTAATATATATATTTTTGCTTACAATGATTTCCTAGACAAAACAAGATAAGATAAGGTGTATGTTAACTTGAGCTATATTTCGGTCTGTTGCCCCAACAGTTTTGACTGGAGTTGATAGCTTATAAAAAATAAAAATAAAAAACCGGCAACATTTGTTTTATTTAATATAATAATAAAAAGTTATATACAACAAATTTAAAATTTAATTCAAGAAGTAAGTTTTATTAAGTTAACCTTTCACATTAACTTTAGATAAAATTTTATTTTCACATAATAACCAGAACATATTAGGTTAAAAGTGTTGATTATGAACTTAACACAATCTTTAAAAATTATTTATAAAATAAAAATTATTTATTTATAATCATATTTTTTTATGAGATATAAAATCTCTAACACATTTTCTTATATTAAAAATTGTGAGAGAGTAAACAAACGGATGATCAGACAATAAATGATATAATAGATTTATTATTAATAAAATAATCTCAAGATAAATTAATATTATATTATAAATATGATATGTTAATCTAACTTAATTTTATAAAATCAAAATATATACTTATTTAATATTTATATTTATATTTATTTATTTATATATTAGATGTTTAATTTATTGATCTCTTGTTCTTACCATCTACCTGGGCATAAAATTTTAGTCATAATGACCGTATACTACTATATTATTATTACTATAATTATTATTAAATTTTAACATGAGATTTTAATATTACATAATCACTAATTTATTTAAATGTCTAAACCCACTACCATATATTGTAATTTTAAATTCATTAATTTATTTTACATGTTATCTATAAATGGTCTTACAGTAAAATGAATTCCTTAAATAAGCTTTTAAACTAAGTCAATCATTTTTATATAGATTAAATTGGACTAATTAAATTAGAAAATCAGATGAAACTTTAATCTTATGAATAGATTGATTAGTTTGATTCTTCTATCCTTGCTTGCGGTGAATAAACAAATGATGTGGATATTATTTTCTTTATCATGATAATAACAATAATAATAATAAGTGCTTTTGAAAATTGAAATTATATATTGAATTAACTTGAAGGGAAAAAGACCATCAAGACAAAATGTTTGACTTTAAGGACATATATTTCTTTAAAGTACTTTATATATATATTATATATAAAAGTAATAAAACATTATATGTGCCCCGGAAAGCATGGACATGTCAAAATAAACACCACGCAATCACGTCCTGCGAGATTGAAACTGAAAAATAGGTCACATGCAATTCTTCTTTTGCAACCGATTTTTCCGTCACTAATTATTTACTTTCCTTATCGATAAGAAGACATATCCTATCTTTTATGATAAGTGGTGGGATCCTTCCATTAACTAATTACTCATGTTTAATGTGATATAATAAATTCTATGTTATGTCTCATTATTTGTACGGTTTAACGTACAAATAAATTATATTTTAGAATTTTAGATAATATATTACTTATTTTCTCTGTATTCTACAATTTTTATTTGAGGTTTTAAAGATTTTCATAACATCAGATCTTTTATCCATACAAAAAAAAATCAAATAAAAAAATATTTTTGATATAATTCAAAATTTCTTTTTCTTCATTTTATTTTCTCGTCAAAACTTTTATCTTAAAAAAAAAAAACAGAAGGAGTCTTTATCATGAATAAGATTTTGTTTTTTATTTTTATTTCCTTTCACACAAAAAATAATGTCCATTATATGATTTAGAAATTTATATTTTTTTCCTCTATCTGCTGATTGGTCTTTACAATGGGAAAAATTACTCTTTAAATATTTTTTCACAAGTTTCAATGTTTATATTCTAAATATTTTTTCACAAGTTTCAATGTTTATATTCTAAATATTTTTAAAATTTTTTATAATCAACTCGACTCTCTTTTTAAATTTTAAATAAATTATCTTTTATAAACTAAGAAGAGAAGAAATTAATTTTAATATATCTCTAAAATAATCCCTAATAAATTTAATACATTTTTATCTAACCATCATCATATTAAATAATTTTTAAATTTAGTTATTATGTAATTATGTGAGTCAATATTAACATCATTGCTGAGTCAGGGCATGCATGATTAATTGGACAGATTTTAGGAAATGATTACTTATTATAAAAAAAAGATCCCATGAAACTAAAATACCACAAAGCAATTATTTTTTTTCAAATCAATACAAATTAGTCATTAAACACGCATTTATCTTGTACTTAGACCACTAAAACCCTCTAATTCTATCTTCATCACACAAATTAATACAAAGCAATGGAACCTCACTTGGTGATGTCTTGTCTGTTGTCGATTGTCACTCCTTACAAAATCAAGTCACATTCAGTCTCTAATTAGGATATTTTAACACAGAAATTGGTTGGTCGGTTGGTTGGTCGTTGATTACGATTGGATAATGTACGTGAGGTTACTATTTTCCTTGTGTTTTTTTTTTTTTTTTGTTCTACTGGATACTGTTTAAGTAGCTTCCCAGAAACAGTGTCAAATCTCCCTTTTCATACTAAGCAAAGAAATTTATTTATTTATATATAAAACAAATATAAAGATTTCTCTAATTCTTTCAATATATCAATTTTAAACTGCAAAAGGGGTTAAGTACAAATGACAAATGAGGAAAAAACACCTTAATTTGATGTGATGATCCAATTCTAAGATCTAACTTACTTTGATTAGATTTGATTATCTAAATAAGCTATTTCAGCAAAACAAATAGACCAAAAAAAAATTAAATCAATTACCAAGTCTCTATTATTTCCTTCCTTTTGAGCAAACCTAAATGTTTAAGAAAGTATAGAATATTGCAATCAATCGGAAGAATCATTTTTAATAAACGAACCAAACATAGATGCGTACCACAAAGTGGGAGATATTGCAAGAGGAAAATAAAAAGTCGAATAAAACCTTCTAACATAACATTGCAAATAGGAAATGTCAACTCTTAAAATTTAATTTTTAGTTTTTGAGTTTAGTTCATGATAAATTATGTGTTATAATAATTGATGTGGGGAGGAGAATGTTTGAAAACAAAAATTGAAGAAAGGTTTTCTAAGTAATTTAACCTTAAAAATGGAAATAGGGGTGTATTAGCAAAGAGAGAGTATAAAAATGTAACATGGATAGACCGAGCCCAATGATAGCCGAAGTGTTTCTTCACATTTGGGCCCTGTACCCTTCCTAGTTCCTTCCGTGTACAGTGATTTCTACGTTGGGCTAAAAATGCTTCACACCCAACCTTAATTTCAGGCTTTCTTATGATAAAAACAAAAAATGAAGGAATTTTTTCTAAACCTTATCATTTTGCTTCTTATATCCCTTAGTTGGATAAAATTATAAAAATATCCTTTAAATTTATAAAAAAAAAAAATTAAGGAATTCTGTAAATTGCCACAGTATATTATTCAAACTGTTAAAGTAAAAAAAAAAAATTAAGTAATAATTTGTTCTCATTTTGGAATTTGAGGTGGTCCGAAGCTCAATCTTAAGAATTCCGTGGCGTGAGGGGTTGGAACCCTCTTTTATGTGTGAGTGATTCAGGTTTTATTTCGTGTGTGATTATTGAGTCCTCTATTAGTATTTATAGGGATCACAATTAGGGTTCCTTATTCGTGGATTTCATGGGTTCAGGCCCAAGAATCCCGAGATATCAGGGAAAAGATATATGTCCATATTTGTCCCATTTACGTTGAGCTCAGCCCGGTCAGTGGGGTGAGCCCGGGTCCCGTGGATGAGCTCGGTGCTCATCCCAGGCCCGGTACATCAGCCCCCCGAGCTCGAGCCAAGCGATTGATTGGCAGAGTTAAGTCACGAGGTCGGCCATCCGAGGTATAATGGCGGGAAACGCTCGCGACGTTTGGTATTCTTTCGTTTTAATTTTAAATTAAATAATTAATTTTGTTATTTATTATTTTTAATGGGCCCCGACTTGGTTGGGCCACCGAATGGGCCTAACCGTTACCTTTGGCTGGTAACGGTTCCTTGCCCTCTTCAAATGCATTGCCCCCTTTTCATTTCTCTCTTTTGCTCTTCACTTGCACTTTCACCTTCGCCCTCCTCTCGTTGCTCTTCGTTCTCCTCTTCTCGTTGCTCTTCTCTCTTCTTCAAGGTCTTCCTTCACTCTTCAAGCTCTTGTCTTGTTCTCCCAGTTCTCGTCGCTTCCCTCTCACTTGGCTCCGCTCGCCATTCATTTTCTAGGCTCACCCTCGCTGTCTCGAGTTCGTTTCTGGGTTCGCCATTCTTTCTCTATAGGTATGTCTTCTTCGCACTCTTCTGCTACTCGTAGCATAAGTAGTTTGATTCCCCCTTCTGTGTCGGGTTTTGAGCCCGAGTCAATGGAGGCTTCTTCCTCCTCCATTGAAGTTTTGGCGGAAGAGGTCGATCTCCGATCTGGACCCTCCTCCGCGCCGCCGAGGTCCCCCTATTTGGGACCGAGGTTCGATCTGTTGGTGCCGCCGAGGTCTCCCCCGCGCAGACCGAGATGAGGCGCGTTGAAGTCGCTACGGATGTAGCCTCGAGGGAGGTCGAGGAGGCCGATCTCGAAGTCCCCGTCCCTGCTGGGGAGCCCGACTTCTCGTGGCTCCTGGCCGACGTGTCTACTCGAGTCTCTTCCTTCCATAGTACCGAAAGTGTGCAGGCCGTCCTTGATCGGTATGCCGTCTTGAGGGACGGGTTCGAGGATGTGGCTAGCTTTAGAACTTGTAAGCCCCATCAAAGAGTTCATACTCGGACTCTCATCTCTGGTCGGTATGCCATAACGGTGTACGAGTACATGTTCAAGGAATATGGCATAGTCTTTCCTTTGAGCCGCTGCGAGACCGAGGTCCTCGCCTTCTTGAATGTGGCTCCCAGTCAGCTCCATCCTAACAGTTGGGGTTTTCTCCGTGCGTTTCAAATTTTATGTAAGATGCTCGGCCTTAGGCCGAGTTCTCGTGTGTTCCTTCATTATTATCAATTGAAGCACGGCCCCAAGGTGGGCTGGGCTTCCCTGAGCAGTGCTTGGTCTGGGGGGGCTTGCTCGTTCCTTACACACAATCATACAAGAATTTCAAGGAGAGGTATTTCAAACTAGCTCCGGTCACTAACCGGGCTGTCCAGGCCTTCTTCTTGAAGGATGACCTAAGTCCTAGGTACCCTTTACACTGGTGCCGTCCTCACAAATATACCAAGTTTCCTGAGGAGAGGTTGACCCCGGGTGACAGGAATATTATTCAAGTTTTGGAAGGCCTCCCCCTTCCCATTAGCAGCCGAGCTCTGATTCACTCAGCTCGGGAGGAGGATCCCTATCAACACTTCTTAGGTAATAACCCTTAGTGTCTCCCCGTCCCAGTTGTGAGTCCTTGGTCCAAATTGTTACTTGCATTTCTAACTTGTATTTCTTGTTTTGGTTGCAGGACTAATGGCCGATAATGCCGACCTCATCCGTATCATAAAGGCTCGCCAAGCAAGCTCTGGTCCGAGAACTCGGGGCGGCCTCAGCTCGACACCTAGTCCGAGAATAAGGGGCGGACTCAGCTCGACGCCTCAGCGGGGAGGGCTCAGCCCGGCTCTTCGTCCTTCTGCTACCCCTAGCCCGGCCAAAAGACCCCGGGAGAAGAGCGTTGAAGCTCGGCCAAAGGCCCTGCCGCTGGCAAGAGGCAAGGGCGAGAGGAGGCCGAGACCGCATCATCCCTTCCTACCCGCAACCACTACGCTCCTCTTGCCATCTCGGCTGAGGCAGAGGCTTCCCCTTCGGCATTGTTACATGGGGGTGCGCCAGCTCCTTCCTTGAAGACCTCGACCAAATTACCTCTTGGCGCATCATGGTATAGCAAGGAGGGTTCAGACCCTCGAATTGAACAAATGATGGCCGACGTCCTCCCCGGCCAGTCTTTATGGGACCCCTCCATTCGGGGCGAGCACATTAAATTTGGAGACCCCTTCCCCAGCTCGTATGACACTCTCTCTACTATTTTGTGGGAGTGAAGGACAATTTGGACGGGGCCGAGGTCCTCCTTGCTCGGTCAACAGCCATACTTCGCCACTCAAAAAGGTGGGTTGAGTGGGCAGCCGGCCTAGAAGCTCGGGTGGCGGAGTTGGAAAATGCTTCTACTCTTCGCGAGTCTGAATTCGCGACGAGGTTGGTTACTTGGGGGGTGGAGGCCGCCAAGCTGAGAGCAGATAAAGAGAAGGCCGAGCAAGGCAAGGAGAAGGCCGAGATGGAACTCGCGGCCGTCCAAGCTGCCAAGGAGGAGCTCGTGCAAGAGCTCGTCACTAACAAGGCCATCCAAGAGGAGTTGGAAGGCAAGGTGGCCTCGGCCGAGGACCGAGCTACAAATGCTAAACTGAAGGTCGTTCAGCTGAGGGAGCAGCTCGGGGAAGCCGAGAAGGCCATCGAAAAGGAGAAAGCTACCGTGGCCGGGCTGGAGGATGCCGTGGCGGATACCTTTTACAAAGGTTTTGATCAAGCAGTCCGACAAGCATGCTTCCTGGCTCCAACTTTGAATCCTGAGTCTTTCGATGTTCTCAAGGATGTCGTTGACGGGGAATGGGTTGACTTAGCTTAGCCGCTCCTTTTGCTTTTCACTTACTTTTTATTTCCTTTTGTGTGGCCGGCCTCTAAGGTCGGTCTTCATTTGTAATTAAGGTCCTCGGGCCGCGTACCTTTTACTGCTTTAATGCAATTGTCTTCGTTTTTACACCATATTATCGTTGTTTCCATACCGCGCTCTTTTATTTTACGCGCGCCGCTTTTCTGGATGTTTACTTATGTTCTTCACCTGACCGACCTCC
The DNA here is from genome assembly GCA_026586105.1 of Hylodesmum podocarpum. Lineage (NCBI taxonomy): Eukaryota > Viridiplantae > Streptophyta > Magnoliopsida > Fabales > Fabaceae > Hylodesmum > Hylodesmum podocarpum. The sequence continues at coordinate 8,009,214 of JALJEV010001433.1, forward strand.
AACGGGGTCTCAGGTCCGAGCCCGTCAAAACACTTGTAAACGAAAACAACTTGGTGGAGGGACGCGATGTCTCCTCTAGCTCGGCAGCCGCCGAGCACAGAAATAACTTGGTGGAGGGACGCGATGTCTCCTCTAGCTCGGCAGCCGTCGAGCACGGAAATAACTTGGCAGAGGGACGCGATGTCTCCTCTAGCTCGGTAGCCGCCGAGCACGGAAATAGCTTGGTAGAGGGACGCGATGTCTCCTCTAGCTCGGTAGCCGCCGAGCACGGAAATAGCTTGGTAGAGGGACGCGATGTCTCCTCTAGCTCGGTAGCTGCCGAGCACGGAAATAACTTGGTAGAGGGACGCGATGTCTCCTCTAGCTCGGTAGCCGCCGAGCACGGAATAACTTGGTAGAGGGACGCGATGTCTCCTCTAGCTCGGTAGCCGCCGAGCACGGGAATAACTTGGTAGAGGGACGCAATGTCTCCTCTAGCTCGGTAGCCGCCGAGCACGGAATAGAGATAAGTATGAGGATGCAAAACTTCTTTTATTGAATACTGACGCGGTGCCTCGTTAAAACCTTTCCCGGAAAAACCCTACTTAGGGAAAAACCCGGGCTTAGGAAAAAGAGTACACCTCCATGACAAATGAGAGAATACAACGAATGTAACTTACTGTATTGAAATTTAAAGTGAATATGGCATATTCTAGCTAAAATATGGCTTCAGGTGACTTGCGTTCTAAGTTCTGGGTATAAGACGTCCATCCATCTCTTGCAACTTGTAGGCCCCATTGTCATGGGTCTCGAGGATGCGAAAGGGACCGTCCCAGTTGGCAGCAAGTTTGCCGTGAGCTCGGTTTTTCCTAGCCTCCCCGGTCTTTCTCCAAACGAGGTCACCTAGGACGAAAGACCGCTCTCGGACTCGGGAGTTATAACGACGAGCCGCCCGCAACTTCGTGGCCAACTCCCTCACTCGAGCTTCTTCTCGCACTTCTTCAATAAGGTCGAGCTCCTCCCTGAGGGCAGTCTCGTTGCTCGAGGGTGTGTGCGTTAGCATCCTCCACGAGGGTTCACCGACCTCTACTGGTATCATGGCATCGAACCCATAGGTGAGGCGGAATGGCGTCTCGTTGGCGGAGGACTGAGGTGTACAGTGGTACCCCCATAGCACGCTCGGTATTTCTTCCGCCCAGTCTCCCTTTACACGGCCGAGCTTCTTCTTCAACTCGTTGAGGATGACCTTATTGGCTGCCTCGGCTTGTCCATTTGTTTGAGGATGCTCCACTGACGACGTCCGGTGCTGGATGCCGAGCTGGGCCAAGAATGCACGAAAGGTAGCATCTGTGAACTGTCGCCCATTATCAGTAACCAGGCCTTGGGGTATGCCGTGCCGGCAAACGATATGCTTCCATACGAACTTCTGAACCTGCTTCGCCGATATGGTTGCAACGGGCTCGGCCTCGATCCACTTGGTGAAGTAGTCAATGGCCACGAGCAGGAACTTGGTTTGCCTTTGCGCTGGTGGGAACGGGCCGAGGATGTCCATCCCCCATAAGGCAAAGGGCCAAGGTGACGAAACGAGATGGAGCTCGGTCGGCGGGCGAGCGTCGGCGGCGAACCGTGTTCTTGGCATTTCGACGGACTCAGGACATAGTCCTTGGCGTCTTTCTTCATCGTAGGCCGGTAGTATCGGCCGGATTAACCGGGGCCGCCATGTTCTTTGCCCCCGAGTGCATCTTTGTAGATGCTGTGTGGAGCTCGTCCATCACGTCCGTGCTTGCTCCTTGTTCAAACATTTGAGCAACGGGGTCGAGAAGCCTCTCGGAAGAGCTCTTGGTCCTCGGACATAGTAGGGAGCTTGACGACGTATCTTACGTGCTTCATTCTTATTGTCCGGCACGACGTTGTCTTGCAAGTATGACACGAGTGGAGTCATCCACGAGCTCGGTTCGGTGTTGATGGAGTAAACCTCGTCTTTGTCCCAGCTCGGGGAGATGAGCACTTCCTGAATGATTGAATGATGTTGTCCCCCTTTGCGGGAACTCGCCAGCTTGGATAGGATGTCCGCTCTGTCATTTTGTTCACGGGGAACGTGGATGATCTCAAACTTAGCGAAGTGAGACAGCATGTTCTTTACCCTGTGATAATATTGCTGAAGGAGGGGTTCTTTGGCTTGGAACTCGTCCCTAACCTGAGAAGTGACCAGCTGGGAGTCACTTAAGCACTTTAGATGTCGAACGCCCATGTCCGGGCTAATGCGGCCGGCCGGCGGAGGCCTCATATTCACTTGATTGTTTGAGGTTGCGAACGAGAAGCGTATCGCTTGTTCCAAAACGAGGTCGTCCGCCCTTCCGGAATAACTCCGCTCATTGCCTTTTTTGTTAGAAGATCCGTCAACTCTCAGCGTCCAACCTAGGTCGCGGTCGCCGAGCTCAGGTAACTCGGTGAGGAACTCTGCCAAGAACTGGGCCTTCATAGGTCCTCGGGCCTCAAATGTCAGTCTGAATTCGGATAATTTGACAGCCCAGGCCGTTATGCGGCCTGCCAGGTCGGGACGCTGCAAAATTTTCCTGATGGGGTAGTCTGACCTCACCACTATATCATGGCTACGAATGTAATGCCTCAGCCGGCGAGCCGTGAAGACTAGGGCGAGCACCAACCTCTCTACGGTCTGATATCTGGTCTCGGCGGGCTGGAGTGTCCGGCTCACGAAGTATACCGGGGTCTGTGCTTTGTCAGCCTCTTTGACGAGGACCGAGCTGATGGCAACTTCTAAAACCGCCAAGTAGACATACAGAGGCAACTCGGGCGATGGGTTGGCTAGGGTCGGTAGGGAAGCTATCTGAGCTTTCAACTTGTCAAACGCCGCGGCGCACTCTTCATTCCATTCAAAGCGGGCTGATCGTTTCAATAGTGCGAACAGGGGCTTGCTCTGCTCCGCCAGCCTGGGCAGAAAGCGAGATAGAGCGGCCAGGCGTCCGTTGAGCTTCTGCAAATCCTTCAGGCAGGTCGGGCTGGGCATACTAGAGATGACCGTGCACTTGTACGGGTTGGCCTCGATTCCCCTATGGGAGATCATGAAGCCGAGGAACTTTCTCCCGCCCACACCGAAGGCTCACTTTTCTGGGTTGAGCCGAATTTGATGTCGGCGTATCTTTGAGAAGATTTCTCTGAGGTCGGCAGCATGTTGGGTTTGGGTCTTCGACTTCACCACCATGTCGTCAACGTAGACCTCCATGTTGCGTCCGATCTGGGAACTGAAGACCTTGTCCATTAGTCGTTGATAAGTGGCCCCGGCATTTTTGAGACCGAAAGGCATGAGTTGGTAGCAATAAATGGCCGTGTCTGACATGAACGCGGTCTTTGGCTTGTCAGGTGGATACATCGGTATCTGGTTGTAACCAGAATATGCGTCCAAGAAGCTGAATGCCTCGTACCCGGCCGTGTTGTCCACTAGACGGTCGATGCTCGGCAACAGGTAAGTGTCTTTGGGACAAGCTTTATTCAAGTCGGTGTAGTCTGTGCACATCCTCCACTTCCCGTTTGACTTCTTGACCATCACAACATTGGCTAACCAGGTGGTGTATATTATCTCCCTAATGAAGCGAGCCTCCAGAAGTTTGCCAACCTCCCTTTGAACTACTAGGCGGCGCTCCTCGCCTAACTTCCTCTTCCGTTGCGCCACTGGCCGGGCATGAGGAAGCAATGACAGCTTGTGGCACATCAAATCAGGGTCGATGCCGGGCATATCGGATGGTCTCCATGCGAATAGGTCAGCATTTTCTCGTAACGTGGCGATTACTTCCTGGCGGAGGGAGGTCGGCATGGAAGTACCTACCTTGGTGACCTGCCCCGCTTCCGGGCCGAGCTGCAGTGGCTCAAGGGGCTCGGAAAAGGAGGGATGCTCCTCTTCGAACTCGGCCCTGGGGTCCAAGTCCATCGGCTCATCGGTGCCGAGAAGAACCGAGCATATGTTAGAGGTCGGTCTCCCCTCCTCCTTCTTGATAGAGTACGGTGTAACCTTCAAACTCCGTGCGTAACATACTCGGGCCGTCCTAGGGTCGGCCTTGACGGTAACTATCTTCCCCCTATCTTCCGGGAACTTCATGGCCATGTGAGGTGTGGACACAATGGCTCCTAATTGGTTCAGCGTCCTTCTGCCGATAATGGCGTTGTAAGAGGTGTCGGCATCAATCAGAATGTATCTGACCTCCACCGTTTTATAAGCCTCGCTCCCGCCAAAGGCAGTGAGGAGGTCGATATAGCCCCGAGAATGGAGTCTTTCTCCAGCAAACCCGAGCAGGGGCTCGGGGTACGACTTGATGATGGTCTCAGGTAACTCCAACTGCTTGAAGACAGACCAGTACAACACGTCGGCCGAGCTCCCTTGGTCGATCAGTACTTTGCGGACTCGCCAGTTGGCGATGGTGCACGAGATGACCATGGGGTCGGTCTGGTCTGGATCGTCGATGCTGAAGTCGTCGTCAGTGAATGTGATGGAGGGCAGAGTTCTTTTCTTGGGTGACCCTATGTGATTGACGCTTCTCGCGTATCGTTTTCGGGCCGAAGAGGTAGCTCCCCCTCCTGCAAAACCTCCTGCGATGGTGTTGATGGTTCCCTTTACCTTGTCGGGGTTTTGATCGGCTTCCTTACCCCAACCTCTATCTCTGCGTTTGCTCGGGCCATCTCAGGCATTGCGATCTGGATCTCGGGTCCGTGACTTGGAGCTCGTCCCGGTATACCTCTCTGGGTGCTTCTGTCCTTCCTGTACAAATCTTCGCAACTCGCCCGATCTGATGAGTCGTTCTATCAGGTCCCGTACCTGGCGACAGTCTTCGGTAGTGTGTCCTGTATTCTGGTGATAGGCGCACTCCTTGGTCGGGTCAGCGTCCGCGGGCGACTGGGAGGCTTTAGGTCGGCGAACTAGATCCAACGCGCACGCTTCCCTAAAGATCCTGTCCCGGGACGCATTCAGGGGGGTGTATGAGGTATACGCACTAGCACGACGTTCTCTCCTGGACTCCGACCGACGAGAAGAGGCCGACTCCTTTTGCTTGGGTGGAAGAGCGTGTTCCCGAGCTCGGCGTTTAGCAGCCGAGTTCTCTTCTATGCTCATGAAGCGGGCGGCTCGAGAGCGGAGGTCGTTCATGTCGATAGGGGGCTCGGTGAAGAGGGAATCGGAGAATGGGCCGGGATTGAGCCCGGCTTGTATGGAATGCAAGGCGACAGCGGGATGGAGATTGGGTATGGTTCGGCATGCCAACGCGAAGCGAGCCATGTAGTCCCTGAGGGACTCCTTTTCTCCCTGTATGAGATGATGAAGCGACTGCGAGGTGGTTGGGGTCGGCCGAGCATCTGTGAACCGGGCTTGGAAGTGTCGGTACAGGGAGTCAAACGAATCGATTGACAATGCGGGGAGCGAGTAGTACCAATCGAGGGCTATTCCCTTCAGGGTGGAGGGAAACATTCGGCAGAGCACATAATCATCCTCCACGGTCATAGCGACTTGAGTGAGAAAGGCCCTCACGTGAGTAACTGGGTCGGTGGTCCCATCGTACTTGTCCTGGGACGGCCACCTCCAAGATTCAGGCACTCGCACAGCTAGGATGGCCGGGACAAATGGGTGGAGGTTCCAAATGTTACCCAATCCAGGTGTCCGAGGAGGTCCGAGGTCGGCGAATGATTGAGCATGGGAGGGCCGAGCTCGAACATGGGAGTCCGCATGCCGAGTCGCCGAACTCCCAACGTGCATGTCCTCCCCATTCGTACGGGCATGAGAGGGGGCGATGCGTGAACTGGACCTGGCCTCTTCTCTCGGCCTTGGCTCGCCCTCCGTGTTAGGGATGGGGGAGGGTCTATCATGAATTTCCTGGGTTCTTCGTCGCAGTGCCTGCAATTCTTGAAGATCAGCTTCGCGCTGTTGCTGTATCGTATTCAAATCCGCCTGCGTGGTCTGCAACGTCCTCTCAATTTCTCGATTATGGGCTCGCAGGGCTTCCTCGCGAGCGTTCATCCTTGCGTGAGCCTCCGCCAGCGCCGCGTCCACCCGCGACTGAATGAGTTCCGCCACAGCGGGATCCACCGTAGCGTTGGAGTTGCTGCGCGTTCGAACCATCTGAGCGTGTTTTGATTGGAATTTAGAAAGTGGTGGTGGGATAAGGGATTATCTCGCCCCACGGTGGGCGCCAAATGTTCTCGCTGGAATTTGAGGTGGTCCGAGCTGAGCTCGGCCCTGAGAATTCCAGCGACGTGAGGGGTTGGAACCCTCTTTTATGTGTGAGTGATTCAGGTTTTATTTCGTGTGTGATTATTGAGTCCTCTATTAGTATTTATAGGGATCACAATTAGGGTTCCTTATTCGTGGATTTCATGGGTTCAGGCCCAAGAATCCCGAGATATCAGGAAAAAGATATATGTCCATATTTGTCCCATTTACATTGAGCTCAGCCCGGTCAGTGGGGTGAGCCCGGGTCCCGTGGATGAGCTCGGTGCTCATCCCCGGCCCGGTACATAATTTATTTTAACTATTACGGAACTGTAATATGTAATAGAAAATTGGTTTTATTTTTTTATGGAATGAGAGTCTTAAACAGTTAAATACGTTAATGAGGAAATTTGTAATGATATTGTTTGTTTTTATATGGCCTGAATTAGCATTAATTATTAATAAAAAGTCCAAATTGGTTCTGCCTCTTAGCGTGAGACTTTTTTCTTTTTGGCTCTCGACTTAGTTGTGACCAGTCACACCATGTTTGAAATTACACGAATTCCCAATCACATTCAAATTGTTGATAGTAATACTTTTTCATGTCTCTCCATACCTTGTTTCTAACTTAATTTCAGTTGGACAATCAGTGGAGAACAATTATAACGTTAATTTTTGTCGTGCAGGTTGTTTTATGTAGGATCATGAGAGAGCTAAAATGGGCAGATTATTGGCTCTACAGTTTTCTCAGTTGAATCTTCTGTCTTTTCATCCCATTTATTGAAACATGGTCTATTGAATAATAAATTTTCGTACTCTCTTATTTTTTATTTTACTGTTCGCAAACTTGATAAAAATAAACAATTTTACTAAGTTAATAACTATAATAAGCAGTCAATCAGCTAACTCTCTCACAGAATATTTACATATTTTTCTCTCTTCACACTTTATATTTATATATATTTCTCTTTTTTCATATTTTATAATTAATTGTCTGATTATCTGCTTATTGCAGTTGTCTACCAGATATTTTTCAAAAGTAAAACTCTTCGCTTCCAAATTTGGGACCCCGTGTTGCTAAATGTTTTAATCTTAATCATAGTGATGTTCGGGGAATATTGCCAATATTATACAAATTCATTGAGACGTTTATCAATTATTATAGCAGGTTTACGTGGGTTTATTATCTTCGTTCTAAATATGAGGTTTTTCCCATGTTTGAGAATATTTTGGCACACTTGTGGGGGTCATTGGACCAAGAATGTTTTATATTAAAAATAAATATTTGGCTGCTTATTTTACGCGACTTTTCAGTTTTTATTAGAGAAAAAAGTATAGAAAATAAGTGCATTTTTATCACTTTCTGGAGTGTAATTTATTTAGTGAAATTTCCATTAACTGTCTGAGTATAGTAATTTTTATAAGTTCTTTCTTTAGAAGTTTATTTTTGTTAATTGTGTGAGCAGAGTGATTTTTGTAAGTTATTTCTGTAGAAGTTTTTTGTTATACTTTTTGACATTTTACATAATGAAATTTTTTTTAAATTAGGTCACATGATTTTTGTTTGTCTAATTGTGGGGTTTTTATTAGATCAAAGATGATTAACGTCTCAAGATTTTGATTAATTACAAGACAGACGAAACCAAGCTACTCAAGACTTGCTAAGACGAAACCAGCACAGACGGAACATGATCCTTCAAAGAAGAAATTCTGCGTTTGTCCAAAAGCTAAGTCATCAGACGATACATGCACAGACGGAAGAGGACTACTCAAGTTTAAGTCCTTCGTCTGTCCAAAGAGTGAAGTCTAAGACGATAGGATGAGACGAAACAACAACAACTTAAGACTGAAGAATCATATCGTCTATCCAAAAGCTGAAGTCAAGTTGAGTCTTTCGCGCCAAGATTTGAAATCTAAAGAAGTACTCATGAGAAGCATCCAAGATCAATATAGGGATTCGAGCTTACACACCAAAGTCAAAAAGGTCTTCACCTTTTGTCACATCTCTGTACAAGTCAGAAATAGTACTGCGCACAACCTAGTCCGCTATATCCGCTGCGACTCTCATCAATCAATCAAGTACAACTGAGAACCTTTTTGGAAAGCTCTCAAGAAGATTTCTCAACGACTCTCAACGGCATTCAAATGAGTCTAACGGCTATTTGAAGAAGATGCCTATAAAAGGACTTTACAGCTTCAAGAATCGGCTGGCGAATACGCTTATCTCTTTCATCGTCTGAGAATTCGCTCATATCTGAACTTAGAACTTTATTGTAAAACCCTCTCTGCGAAGAGGAAAAACTTTGTTTTTCAAACATCCTTTCAAAATCCACTTGTGTGGTACTTTAGCCTGAGGAGGCTGTGTTCCAAAGAATACCTTTTGTTTTAGCTTGTGGAGGCTGGGTTCAAAGAATACCTGAGTAATTTAGCCTGAGAAGGCTGGGAGCAAAGAATATCTTGTAATAGCCAGAAGTGGTTGGGTTCAAAGAATACTTGTAAATCTTTTCACGGTTTGTAGTGAAAACTCAGTAGTTGCTGGGTAACTGGACGTAGTCTTGAATAGACGAACCAGTATAAAAATACTCGTGTTTATTTGTTTCGTCTGTTTAACTAACTGGGGATAAACATACTCTAACATTTGCATATTAAAATTAATCTTTCAATATAAACGTTGTTTCGTCTGAACCCATTTGAAATCCACAGACGAAAGGGATAATTTTTTTTTTAATAAACACAATTCAACCCTCCTTCTTGTGTTTATCTTTTACAGTTTGGTATCAAAGCTCAGCCTCTAAGGGTTGAGCGCTTAACAGTTGCTAGAGGAAAAGATCCAATATGGACTCACAAGGGCCATCGTTTCTATCCGGAGGAGCCTCTATGAACAAACCCCCAGCTTTCTCTGGAGATGATTATCCATACTGGGCTGACAGGATGGAGATGTACATCAAGTCAACTCAATATAGATTATGGAACATAATCACAACGGGAGATATCCCCATTGCAAAGCCTGAAGGAGAATGGGGAAACGAAGAATACTCTATGATGGAGCTGAACAACAAAGCAAGATATGCCCTTATGTGTGCTCTCTCCAGAACTGAGTACAACAGATTCTGTGCCTACAAAACAGCTAAAGAATTATGGGATGCTCTCAAAATCTCATATGAAGGCATTGAAGATGTCAGAATGAGGAAAGCCGCTACTCTTCAAAGAGAATATGAAATGTTTTCTATGAAGAAAGGAGAGTCAATCGATATGATGTTTGGAAGATTCCAAACAATATTGAATGGACTCACTGCTCTGGGAATCACCTTCACAAAGGCCCAGAACAACATGAAGATCTTGGACAGTCTCCCACCTCCTTGGGAAGCCATGTCCACAACTATCTCTGTTGGAAGAGATATGAAGACATTAACTCTATACGAGTTAATTGGAGCTCTAAGGGTACATGAGGTACTCTTATGTAAAAGGGAGAAGATCAAGGTTCAAGAACCTATAGCTCTTCCATCTGTCAATAACATCCCTAAAGAAGATTCTATCAAGAAGGACAGTAAAAAGAAAACAAAGATTTTGAAGGTTGATTCAACCAAATCAGAATCGTCTGATGGTTCGTCTGAAGACGAAGTCTCCCTCATGGCAAGACGATTCAAAAGGATGATGATGATGAAAAAAGGCGAGAGGCCAACGCTTCCGGGGAAAAAGGAGAAGAAGCTCCCTGAGAAGTCATCAACCAAAGAAGAAAGCACAGAAGTTGTGTGCTATGAATTCAGGAAACCGGGACATATGAGGTCAGAATGTCCCAGACTGAAAAAGAGGTGGAGCTCTAGAAAAGACAAAGGAAAGAAGAGCTTACTGACTTGGGAAGACCTTGACGAGTGAAAGCTCGGAGGAATCCCTCGAAGGAGAAGAAACAACAAACATTCGCGCCTCATGGTGGAGACCATGTCTCAACGAGAGGTAAATTATAATGAAACTTCTTCATCTCTTCTTTCGAGTCGAGTCGAATCAGAAGAAATGTCATATGATACACTTCTAGCTCACTCTCACTTTATTGCTCAGCAATACAAAACTTGCAAAACCAAGCTGAGACAAGTCTTAGAAGAAAATGCAGTTTTGAAATCTGAAATTGAGTTACTAGACAAGAAAGTATCAAATGATGTTTCGTCTGAGTCTGAAAAGGACATTTTCATTCTTGAAATCGAAAGATTAAAGAAAGAAAATGAGTCCTTACTCAATGACTTAACCAAGTTTACAAAGGGATCCTCCATTCTTGAAAATATTTTAAAATATAGGAGATCACCTAATGATAAAAGTGGACTTGGTTATGTTAAGGAGACAGACGAAAAGAAAAACAAACCTATTTCGTCTGCTCAAAAGAAGAGGAATCACAACAAGGTTCCAAATATCTACAAAAAGGCTAAAAACAAAAAGAAGCCTTTTGTAACTAACAAGAAAGGACCCAAAAAGATTTGGGTACCAAAGTCACTTATTGTTCCTGTTGCAGATATCCTTAATGGGAAGAGACAAGACTTCAAGCTGGTACCTGGATAGTGGTTGCTCACGACACATGACGGGAGACCTGTCTATGTTCCAAGACCTCAGACCAAGTAAAGGGTCTGTCTCCTACGGTTCTGGAAAAGGTAAAATTCTTGGCATTGAGACTGTTGGTAAGACACCCAATACACTTATCCAGAATGTATCATATGTTAAAGGTCTCAACTTCAATCTACTTAGCATAAGTCAATTTTGTGATAGTGGATATGAAGTAGCTTTTAACTCTGATGAATGTATAGTCAGAAACAAAGATAAATCCATTCTTTTTATTGGGAAAAGAAAGAATAACCTTTATGAGGTTTGCCTTTTCGACCGAGCGATCGAGAATGTAACATGTTTGATTTCAATGAGACGATGAACGAGATATTTGGCACAAAAAAGCTTGAACATTTAAGTCTCAAGTATATTTCAAAAATTTCTAAAAAGGATCTCGTAAAAGGTTTGCCAAAAATATCTTGGAAAACCAATCGTCTGTGTGAATCTTGTCAACATGGGAAACAACTCAAAGCTTCTTTCAAATCAAAAAATGTTGTTTCCACGACAAGACCGTTAGAACTGTTACACATTGATCTCTTTGGACCCACTCAGACTGAAAGTCTTGGAGGGAAGAGATATGGATTTGTCATTGTAGATGACTATACTAGATTTACATGGGTATAGTTTCTAGCCCATAAACATGAGTCATTTAAGGTTTTTGAAATATTCTGTAAACGTGTTCAAAAAGAAAAAGGAATATGTATTGCGTCTGTAAGGAGCGATCATGGAACAGAATTTGAAAATTCTGAGTTCAAAGTCTTTTGTTTTGAAAATGGTATATTTCACAATTTTTCATCTCCAAGAACTCCCCAACAAAATGGAGTTGTGGAAAGGAAAAATCGTACTTTACAAGAAATGGCTAGAACTATGTTGCATGAAAGCTCTCTCCCTAAATATTATTGGGAAATGCGATTAATACTTCCTGTTATATTCAAAACAGAATATTGATAAGACTAATACTGAATAAGACTCCATATGAACTATGGAAAAGAAGAAGACCCAACATTTCTTATTTCCATCCTTTTGGATGCGAATGCTTTATCTTAAACACCAAAGATCAACTTGGCAAGTTTGATTCAAAGGTGGTAAATGGAATCTTTCTTGGATATTCCAACACATCTAAGGCCTATAGAGTTTTCAACTCTAAGACACAAGTTGTAGAGGAATCAATTCATGTAAAGTTCTAAGTTAACTCAAAGGCTGATAAAGAAATATCAGACCTAGAAAACTTGGTTGATAATTTGTAGATTAACCCTTCTGGTTAAAATGATAAACAAGGGTCAGACGAAACAAGAGCAGACGATAGAAGCACAGACGAACCCTCTTCGTCTGATACTCATCAACAAAGAGATCAAGCCCCTGCAAGATCATGGAAGTTTGCATCTAATCACACTGAATATCTTATCATTGGAGATAGGAATCAAGGTGTTCTAACTAGATCGAAGCTAAAGGAATTGTCTGGATATGCTCTTGTATCAAACATAGAGCCAAAGAATGTTGAAGATGCTCTTCAAGATAACGATTGGATCTTGGCTATGGAAGATGAACTTAATCAGTTCACAAGGAATGATGTATGGACCCTAGTTGAAAGACCAAAGAACAAAAGCATCATTGGAACCAGATGGGTGTTTAGAAACAAGCTTGATGAAGTTGGAAAAGTGGTAAGAAACAAAGCAAGGTTAGTAGCACAAGGGTATAATCAACAAGAAGGTATTGATTTTACAGAAAACTTTTGCACTGTGGCTAGATTAGAAGCTATCAGAATATTACTTGCTTTTGCTGCTCACAAGAATATCGTCCTATATCAAATGGATGTGAAAAGTGTTTTTCTAAACGGTTTCATTGAAGAAGAAGTGTATGTAAAACAACCTCTGTTGGTCCCTATGTGTGAATCTAGAGGGGGGGGTGAATAGATTCTTGTTAAACTTTACCCCAAATTCGCGTGTTTCTAATTTCTCTTAATTACCTATCAATTACCTTTCAATTACAGATTCAATTACAAGTTCAATTACTGATTCTATTCCAAACCAATTAATGAGTTGATTATCAATACAGTTTTCAAATACAGAGCAGAATATGATCAATAACAATATAGTGAAAACTGTAAAGAGAGTAAGGAAGAAGATGAGTGCACAACGATGTATACTGGTTCGGCCAACTGCCTACGTCCAGTCCCAACCCAACAACTGTTGCGATTGGCTTTCCACTATCAAATGATTCCTTTTGTATCCTTTTACATTCACTCTACAACAAGCAATACAAACAAAAATCAACACACCCAAAATTGTTCTTCAATCTGAAGAACAGAACTTCCAAGACCTTGGCACCTCCAAGATCAAACTTTGAGAATCACTTCTCAAACACAATGCTCTATCTAGAGAGACCTCTCTCCTAGAGCAACAACCCAGAAATTGGAAATATAAAGATCAGTAAAGAATACACCTCAAGTGCAGAATCTGATCACAAATGAACACTATGAAATCCACCCAATCACAGGAATGAATCAAGTTTCCCTTTGTCTTTGAAAACCTTGATGAACTCTAGATTTAGAGCATATGAAAGTGTAAGAGTTGTTTCAAGAAGCTAGGTTTTCAGCACCTTCATATGTTTCATCAAGATTATACTTATAGAGCAAATTTGGAGGGAGAAAACGTGCAAAACTGAGCTACAACGGTCAATGTAATTGATCCCAAATGCATGTAATCGATTACACTAGCCGTTAGAACCCTCCAATTTGAATTTTCCAGGCATGTAATCGATTACAACGAGATTTAATCGATTACATCAATATTTCCAGGCCATGTAATCGATTACAGTAATGATGTAATCGATTACACCAGATGGCCAAAAACATGTAATCGATTACATGGTTAATGTAATCGATTACACCAGAGGGGAAGATCAATGTAATCGATTACATTAGGCCTGTAATCGATTACATCAGTGAAAAATGGATTTCCAGAATTTTCAAAGTTGTTTTTCACAATTGGAAATCAAACATTAGTCACTTGATCAACCATACACAAGTTTAAAACATCTCTGGGGCCTTAACACAAAGAATTCAACACATATATGCCTATACTCAACAATCAATACATAGATATATCCTACTTACACTTCATCTATGGAAAACCGAAAATACATTCATCAAAACCAAAACACATAAGAGAGACACAACAGCATTCTTCAAGCTTCAAGTCCAACAATCTCCCCCTTTTTGGTTTTGATGTACCAAATCACATTTGAGGTTTTCCTAGAGTTAGGATATGTGTTGTTCTTTGAAAATCCTGCATATGTTAGAAATTTCCAGAAAATACCATATGCATATGCACTACTAATCAACCATTCATTCAAGTATGTATGACATGATTCAAATACAAATATAGATCAAGACCAATGAATCATAAAACAAACCAAATTTTATTTAATATCAAAAGCAAACACTTAACATAGTTCAGAAATCAATAAAATAAAAAAAAAAAAAAAAAAAAAAAAAACAAAACATAAGATCTCCTAAACAATATTAGCTAAACAAAACAACCTATAAAAGCTACTCTCAACTCAATTCTCAACTCCCCCTATCTAGGATATCCTAACTATTCTCCCCCTATTTGGTATATCAAACCAAAAAGAGAGATACAGCAGAGGAGTCACTGATAATCACCATCATCATCATCTTGGTTGAGGCGCTCCATGATGGTTTCCATCAATGATTTCATGTCAAGGAAACGCAAATTTTGATTCCTATCCAAGTCTTTAATTTGCTTTCCTAGATCCTCTTGGCGCTTATCCATCTCCTCCAACCTATCTAGCACAATGGACTCAAAGCGAGACTTAGGGATGTACTCCCCAGCTGCTGAATCCTCATCCTCATCAGAAGGAGGATGTTCTTCTGGTTGTGGTTGTTCTTGTTGTTGTTGCCGTGGTGGTTGTTGATGTTGTTGTTGATGAATTTCCTCTCTAGGTACCCAGCCCTCAGCTGTCTTGGTCAACCTCATCTTTTTCAGCATCATATCACCAAGAACATGGATATCCCTGACCAATTCTCTGTGCTCGTTGGAGACATCCACTTGACACCTCTCAAGAACACGTGATATGAGCAAACCATATGGGCACTTAAATTCATGGAATTTCTTTACCTTGGTCATGTTGTCCATGATAACATGAGCCCAATCAATCTGAATCCCATTTTTCAGGGCAGCCATCAAGATCATATCTTCTTCCATGAGTTGTGCATGATTGGTACCTCTAGCAGCCAAAACCCAGCAAATGGCATAATGAAGAAGACGGTCGTCAGTGTTGAGACCAACAATGCCAAAGGTCTTCCTCATACCTCTTTCTCTTTTGCTGACATTTCAGCCTCCCAAGACTCAGGATTTCTCAACATGCTTATATAAAATGTATCCTTCTGTAGTTCAAAGCCTTCCTCTTCCAGATTCTCCAGAGAAGGGACTATCCCCTCATTTGTTATTCCACCAAGTTCGAAGAACATGTCATGAGTCAGAACAATGCTCACTCCTTTAACTTCAGACATAATTCTCCCAGATACAGAGTGATATTTCAGATTGGAATAAAATACCCTTACCAAATCTGGGTAAATGCAACCCCTCAGTCCAACAAATTTCTCCAGGTTCTGATCCCGGAGTGCTGATTGAAATGTAAACCCTTCATGGTCCAGCCATCTTAAGTCCACAATCTTTGGGGGTACGAGTTCCCTATTTGCGAAATCAGTGAAGAAACGAGTTTCTTGTTCCTTCGTGGTGAACCAAGGGTTGTGATGCACAGCTTCTGCTGGGGCCTTCCTCTTGGAAGATGATTCCTGTCGCTTCTTCGTACGTCTTTCTTCTTGTACGTTCCTATGAGCACTTGTTTTCGTTCTCTTGCTGCTCCCTGGTCCTTCCATTGCTTAATATTGGTGGTGAAGAAGAAGATGAAGAAGGTTGAAGATGAATGTGGGATAGAGAAAATGACGGCCGTGAGAGATTAGGGTTTGGATGAGAAAGGGAATGTGAATGTGAAAGAAAAACCCTAACACAACACTAATAAAGATCACAAAAGACTAGGTTCAGTGAATGTGTGCAAGTGGGCTTCCAAAAACATAGAACACAAAGCCCAGAAACAAAGAACAAAGCTCTGAAAAACACTTCCAGAGCGCATGTAATCGATTACATTCACGATGTAATCGATTACATCAGAACCCAAAACCCCATGTAATCGATTACATTGTTATTGTAATCGATTACATCAGAACCAAAACATCATGTAATCGATTACATACATGTTGTAATCGATTACATCCTATAGAAAACCAGAAAACAAGTTGAAATAAGGCTATGAACTGCAATGTTAATGATTTTCACATATAGGATGTTTGAAAAGCATTTGATTCATCATATAAAAGGTCCAGATCATGTTATGCAATGAATTCATATCAAGTTTAAGCACAAATGAATGATTAAACTAACATACTTACAACACTTTATATGAGATGTTCTTCACTTAGAATACCAAGATTGGTTCTAAGTTTGAAGAACCTCTCCTTGGGCAGAGGTTTGGTGAAGATATCCGCGAGTTGATTCTCTGTGTCAATGAATTCCACCTCAACATCTCCCTTCTCAACATGATCTCTAATGAAGTGATGACGCACCTCAATGTGCTTCGTTCTTGAGTGTAAGACCGGGTTCTTTGTGATACTGATGGCACTTGTGTTGTCACACTTGATTGGAATATGATCAAGCTTAAGTCCAAAATCCTCCGGTTGTTGCTTGACCAAATGGTCCGAAGCACAACCTGACTACCTACGACTACATACTCTGCCTCTGAGTTGAAAGAGCTACACAGGCTTGCTTCTTGCTATACCATGAGACCAAGCTTCCTCCAAACAAATGACACACACCACTTGTGCTTTTCCTATCAGTTTTACAACCAAACAAAGTCAAGCATCACTAAAACCAACCAATGTGGGATACGTACCTTTTGGATACCACAAACCACGGTTCGTAGTTCCTTTGAGATACTTCAAGATTTTCTTCCATTTGCCATGTGTGATTCCTTTGGTGCAGATTGGAATCTTGCACAAACACACACACCGAATATGATGTCCGCCTACTTTCTTTGTGAGGTACAAGAGTGATCCAATGATCCCTCTATATCTTGATTGGTCTACACTTTGTCATTTGCATCATTATCCAAGTAGAGATTAGTTGACATAGGAATGTTTGAGATCTTACAACTCTCCATGTCGAATTTCTTCAACAATTCCTTGGTGTACTTTGCTTGATGTATGAAGATTCCATCTTTCGGTTGTTTGACTTGCAATCCTAGGAAGAATTTGAGTTCTCCCATCATAGACATGTCAAACTCCCCTCGCATGCTATTCACAAACTCTTCACACGAGAGATTTATTAGTTGATCCAAATATAATATCATCAACATAAACTTGAACCAACAAAATACAGTTTGCTTCCTCCTTATGAAAAGAGTTTTGTCAACATTACCTCAGAACCCTTTTGACAAAAGAAATTTACTTAGCCTTTCATACCATTGTCTAGGGGCTTGTTTAAGACCATATAGGGCCTTCTTGAGTTTGTACACATGTTGGGATATCGAAATCGGTGAATCCAGGAGGTTATGAAACAAAAACTTCTTCATTGATATAGCCATTCAAGAAAGCACTTTTAACATCCATTTGAAACAACTTGAAATCATGTATGCGAGGCAAAAGCAAGTAAAACTCTAACGAGCTTCTAGTCTAGCAACGAGGGGCATAGGTTTCACCAAAATCTATTCCTTCTTGTTGATTATATCCTTAGCTACTAGTCTAGCCTTATTCCTAACCACAACTCCATTCTCATCTAACTTATTCTTAAACACCCATTTTGTTCCAATTACATTCATATCTCTTTTAAAAGGTACTAACTCCCATACGTTATTCCTTTTAAAACTGATTCAATTCTTCTTGCATAGCATTCATCCAATATTCATCATTTATAGCATCATCAACACAAGAAGGTTCAAATTGAGATACAAATGCATAATCATCCTGAGAACATGTTATGAGTAGATCTAGTAGATACTCCTTATGGATGTCTCCAATGATGTTGTCAAGAGATAAATCTCTTGGTTTCCTCCATTCTTTTGGAAACTCATGAGAAGTAGTTGGTGGTTCTTTTTGTTCTTCTTTGCTTGTGCTTTCTTTACCTACATGCTCATCATCATCAACAAACACACTTCCCTTTTGGGGATTGTTAGTTTCATCAAACTTGACATGCACAGATTCCTTAATGCACATTCTCCTTTTATTAAAAACTCTATATGCTTTACTTGATGATGAATACCCAATAAACACACCCTTATGACCTTGGCATCAAACTTACCAAGAGGCTCTTTGCTATTATTCAAAACAAAACACTTACACCCAAATACCCGAAAATGAGAGATATTGGGTTTCTTGCCTTTATAGAGTTCATAGGGGTTTTCTTTAAAAAGGTCGAATCACAATTCTATTTAGAACATAGCACGCGATGGAAAGCGCATCAAGCCAAAAATATTTAGGCAAATCACTTTCATTCAACATAGTTCTTGCTAGTTCTACTAAAGATCTGTTTTTCCTCTCAACAACCCCATTTTGTTGTGGAGTTCTTGGAGCGGAAAAATTGTGATCGATTCCATATTTTTCGCAAAACTTTTCAAAATGTTCATTTTCAAATTCCCCTCCATGATCACTTCTAATGGACTTGATTTTCAAATCTTTTTCGTTTTGAATCTTTTTAGCAAGTATTTTGAAGACTTTGAAAGTGGTGTCTTTACTTGGTATAAAAGCAACCCAAGCAAAACGAGAGTAGTCATCTACAACAACTAATCCATATAGATTTCCACCTAAACTAGCGTTCTAGATGGACCAAAGAGATCCATGTGCAGCAATTCAAGAGGTCTAGAAGTTGAAACAACATTTTTAGATTTGAAAGAGTTTCTAGATTGCTTGCCTTTCTGACATGCATCACATAGACCTTCTCTTTTGAACTTTAATTCAGGTAGTCCTTCTACTAAGCTCTTAGATGACAATTTATTAAGTTGATGAACATCAATATGTGCTATACGTCTATGCCAAAGCCAAGATAGATCATCATTAGACGTAAGACATGCATGATATGATGATGAATGATCAAGTTCAAGTATATAGATGTTACCTCTTCTCTTACCTACCATCAATACCTCATTCGATTATTGTTATTGATCTTGCAAAGCCTTTGTCGAATGAAATTTGATAGCCTTTGTCGCACAATTGGCTAATACTCAGAAGATTGAACTTCAAACCTTCTACAAGCAGTACATCTTCAATCACGGAGTTGGATTTGTCTCCAACATCACCAATACCCAGAATTTTGCCTTTGTTATTATCTCCATATACTATTGAACAGATTCTTTGGATTTGAAGGAGATAAAGTTACTCTTGTCACCGTCATATGTCTTGAGCGACCACTATCCAAATACCATGTTGAGTGTTTGGCTCTCAAGCACACCTACACAAAGAAAGATATCATTTGGTTTTTGGTACCCAAATCTTGTTGGGTCCTTTCATGTTAGAACAATGACTATCTTTCTTAATCCATTTAAACAATCCATTATCTAAGCCTTTCTTTCTAATCATGCAGTTATAATGATTATGTCAGTTGCATACAATAACTACATGAGAAGTTTCTATACTTATTTGGTTTGTTTAAATGTATGGAACTTCTTGCTATTCTTTTTCAAAGGGGCAGTAAAAGATTTACACTTTGAACAGGGCAATTTCAACTTGTCATTTTCATCTTTCAATTCTTGAATATTGGTTTTCAAAACAGAAATTTCATTTTCTAAATCTGCAACTCTGTTTTTCAAAACTTTACTTAGTTTTTCAAATTTTTCTGCTTCTTTAAATAACTCACAAAAAGCAGTATATAGTTCATCATAATCATTATCATTTTTAGAGAGTCGAGAATCACTTACCTCATTATCCGGTCTGGTTTAGCCATAAGACATAAGTTGGCTTCCTCATTTTCGCTTTCACTAGAGGATGGCGAGTCATTTTCTTCCCAAGCAATGTAGGCCTTTTTCTTCCGATACCGGTCCTTCTTGGGTTTTCTTCTTGCTCCACTCTTCTAGGCTCACCTGTTTGATTTCTTCAAGTTAGGACACTCGATCTATAGTGTCAGCCTTACCACATTCATAGCATGTGACCTTTGAAGATGAACCTTTTCTAGCATTGTTGAATCTCCTTTTGTTGCTGTCCTTCTTCATGAACCTTTTGAACTTTCTGACCATGAGATTCATTTCTTGCTCAGACTCATTTCCACAGCTTGATGATGCATCACTATCACTAGCTGTGTCCTCCATTTTGAGTGCCAAACTCTTAGCCTTCTTGTCCTTTTGTTCTTCATCAGCCATACGTGACATATCCATCTCATATTCTCTCAGCTTACCAAACAACTCAACACTTGCCATTAAGGCCAAGTTCTTTGATTCTGTAATGGCTGTGACTGTTGGTTGCCATTTTCTGCTTAGAGACTTCAGCACCTTTATGTTTACCTCTTCCTCAACAAAGACCTTACCGAGTCCTTTGAGGTGATTCACAATGTGTGTGAATCGCTTCTGCATGTCCATGATAGACTCACCTTGTGCCATTCTGAACATTTCATACTCTTGGATGAGTGTGTTCTTTCTAGCTCTTCTCACCTCAGGAGTACCTTCATGAGTCACCATGATAAGATCCCATGCCTCTTTCGCTGTTGTACAAGCTGAAATTCTAAAAAATTCATCAGAGTTTAAAGCAGAATGTATAATATTTAAAGCTTTAGCATCATTTTCTGCTCTCCTAATTTCTTCTGGTTCCCACTTCTCAAATGGTTTTTCTAATTCATTTCCATTAACTATATACGTGGGGATTTTGAAATCAGTTATAACTGCTTGCCAAATACTTCTATGAATAGACTCCATAAAAATTTTCATCCTAACTTTCCAAAAAGGATAGTTATCACCACAAAACAGAGGAGGTCTATTAATAGAGGCACCTTCAGCAAATGGTAATTGATTACTGGCCATTATGGATCAAATTCTAGAGCAACTTACTAGAAGTAGCTCTGATACCAATTGTTGGTCCCTATGTGTGAATCTAGAGGGGGGGGTGAATAGATTCTTGTTAAACTTTACCCCAAATTCGCGTGTTTCTAATTTCTCTTAATTACCTATCAATTACCTTTCAATTACAGATTCAATTACAAGTTCAATTACTGATTCTATTCCAAACCAATTAATGAGTTGATTATCAATACAGTTTTCAAATACAGAGCAGAATATGATCAATAACAATATAGTGAAAACTGTAAAGAGAGTAAGGAAGAAGATGAGTGCAACGATGTATCTTGGTTCGACCCTACTTACGTCCAGTCCCAACCCAACAACTGTTGCGATTGGCTTTCCACTATCAAATGATTCCTTTTGTATCCTTTTACATTCACTCTGCAACAAGCAATACAAACAGAAATCAAAACACCCAAAACTGTTCTTCAATCTGAAGAACAAAACTTCCAAGACCTTGGCACCTCCAAGATCAAACTTTGAGAATCACTTCTCAAACACAATGCTCTATCTAGAGAGACCTCTCTCCTAGAGCAACAACCCAGAAATTGGAAATATAAAGATCAGTAAAGAATACACCTCAAGTGCAAGAATCGATCACAAATGAACACTATGAAATCCACCCAATCACAGGAATGAATCAAGTTTCCCTTTGTCTTTGAAAACCTTGATGAACTCTAGATTTAGAGCATATGAAAGTGTAAGAGTTGTTTCAAGAAGCTAGGTTTTCAGCACCTTCATATGTTTCATCAAGATTATACTTATAGAGCAAATTTGGAGGGAGAAAACGTGCAAAACTGAGCTACAACGGTCAATGTAATTGATCCCAAATGCATGTAATCGATTACACTAGCCGTTAGAACCCTCCAATTTGAATTTTCCAGGCATGTAATCGATTACAACGAGATGTAATCGATTACATCAGTATTTCCAGGCCATGTAATCGATTACAGTAATGATGTAATCGATTACACCAGAGGGCCAAAAACATGTAATCGATTACATGGTTAATGTAATCGATTACACCAGAGGGGAAGATCAATGTAATCGATTACATTAGGCCTGTAATCGATTACATCAGTGAAAAATGGATTTCCAGAATTTTCAAAGTTGTTTTTCACAATTGGAAATCAAACATTAGTCACTTGATCAACCATACACAAGTTTAAAACATCTCTGGGGCCTTAACACAAAGAATTCAACACATATATGCCTATACTCAACAATCAATACATAGATATATCCTACTTACACTTCATCTATGGAAAACCGAAAATACATTCATCAAAACCAAAACACATAAGAGAGACACAACAGCATTCTTCAAGCTTCAAGTCCAACAACCTCCTGGTTTTGAAAGTTTATCTCAACCTGATCATGTTTTCAAACTTAAAAAGCACTGTATGGTCTTAAACAAGCCCCCAGAGCCTGGTATGATAGACTCAGTTCGTTTCTTCTTAAAAATGGTTTCTCAAGAGGAAAGGTTGATACAACTCTCTTCAAGAAAAACGTTTCAAAAGACTTTATTATAGTCCAGATTTATGTAGACGATATAGTCTTTGGAGCTACTAATGATTCTCTGTGCAAGGACTTTTCAAAGCTAATGCAGGATGAATTTGAGATGAGCATGATGGGAGAATTGAAGTTCTTTCTAGGACTTCAAATAAAGCAGACGAAAGAAGGAATCTACATCCATCAACAGAAATATATAAAGGAACTTATCAAAAAGTTCAAGATGGAGAATGCCAAGTCTATGAAGACCCCAATGCATTCGTCTGGAGCAAATCTCAACAAGGATGAGTCAGGTAAGTACATGTTGATCAGACGATATCGAAGGTATGATTGGCTCACTCCTTTATTAGCGCAAGCGGACGATATTATGTTTAGTGTCTGTCTATGTGCTAGATTTCAATCTGACCCTAAAGAATCTCACTTACAAGCTGTAAAGAGAATTCTTAGATATCTTGTTGGAACAACTGATCTCTCTTTGTTTTATAAGAAAAATAATGATTTTTGTTTGAGAGGCTTTTGTGATGTGGATTATGTTGGAGACAAGGTGGAGAGAAAAAGCACAAGTAATGGATGCCAATTCCTTGGATCATCACTAATTTCTTGGTCAAGCAAGAAACAAAAATCCATTGCACTCTCAACAACTGAAGCAGAGTATATTGCTGCGGCAGAGTGTTGCTCACAATTACTGTGGATAAAACATCAACTTGAAGATTACTCCAAGTTTGAAAATCATATACCAGTATTTTGTGATAATACAAGTGCAATTAATCTTAGCAAAAATCCTAGTCAACATTCAAAAGCTAAACATATTGAAATCCGTTTTCATTTTATAAGAGACTATGTCCAAAAAGGTATTTTCAATATACAGTTTGTGAAAACAGATTTTCAATGGGCAGATATATTTACTAAGGCATTAGACGAAACACGTTTCAATTTCATTAAGGAGAATCTTGGAATTATTTCTTTAAATGTTTGAAAATTGTTCTGTCTGAGCTAGTTGTTAAGTTTGTTCCGTCTGTACATTATTTCGTGTTAAGACGAAACATTGCGTCTGATCAAGTTGAATAGTTACTGTGGTAAAATTCAACAGACGCAACTGTTACTATTTAATAAGTTTATCTCAAGTGTGCAGGGACAAATTAAAAGATGCAATAAATGTGTCTATCATTTATTGCACTATTCTAGGACATTGATAAGCACGCGCCGTGAATTGCAGAGGTCAAATCAATCATTGAAAAGGCAATGATGTGGACACATCAAATCAGGAGCAGTTTTCGAAATCTCTTTCGTCTGATGAATCACAACCGTTTTTATCTTTGCCTATAAATACTCTTGAAAGTTCACTCTTTTACTCTTTACTGCAATTTGCAATCTTTTAAACTTTCCAAACCTAATACTCACTAAAGTCTTACTCTCTCTTTTTCAAATATCAACAATGGCCACCAAGAACACCAAAACTACCAAAGCTGCTGAATCCACCTTCTTCGCGCAAGACTTGTTCTTGCCAAGCAAGTGGATCTCAAGAGAAACAATCGAGAGTGTCTCTGAAAGAGTTGCTAAAATGCTAACCCACACTGGATGGATGGGTTTATGAACCGAGAGGTCCATGGTGATGGAGGCATACGCCGAGTTCTGCGGCCGATGCCAAGGAGTTTGATGATGGTATCGTTGGTACCATAGAGACAACAAAGTAGTCATCATCACGGTGGACTCTATTCTTGAGGCCGACAACTGCAAGGCCGAGGGGCGATTCTATAGCCCTGATTGGATGAAGATTGAGTCAGAGGAACATGTAAATAAAATCCTCTACTCAAAGATCCCTGACGCTGAGGACTCCAAGTTCTTCCGATCAGGAAATCTCTTTCCAACCGTCAGAATCATCCACAACCTCCTCTACAACGTCTTCACGTTAAGGACTGGCTCGAGGGATAATGTGAGTACTCGAGACAGGTTCTGTATTTTCTACTGTCTGAGTAAAGCAAGGATGAGTCTTCCGCACCTTATCCTTGACCACTAGATGAGTGCGTTGAAGAATAGGAACATCCGTAGGAAGAGTAGCATTCCCTACGCCACCCTCTTCACAAAAATAATAATCAACCAAGGATTTGATACCACTGGCGTGGTCTATCACCCTGAGGGAAAGGAGGTAAAAGCCAGCACCTTTGCAAAGATGCATCTGACGACAGGCTTACTCCATTCGCAAAAGGAGGAAGTACCTCTCTCACCCATCACCAAAGACCCTCCACACAGAGCTCGCATCAAGCGTGCTAAGCGACAAACACAAGCCCAAACACCGTCCGAAACACAAACCAAAACACAACCCCAAACACTAAACCAACCTCAACCTCTTCCTCCAGTATTCATCTCTGAGGTTCCTTTTGAGGATATTCTTGAAGAACCCCTCAAGAAGAAGAAAAGGACCATCAGAATCAAGCACATCGGTGCTAAGCCAAAGGGACAGACGATATCCCCTAATGAAGATGAAGGGGGCAATATATCGTCTGAACATGTTCCGTCTGTGAAAATACTCACAGACGAAGAAAAGCAGCAGAAGAAAAGGCAAAAGCCAGAAAGCTTGCGCTTGAGAAGGCTGCTAAGGTCAAGGAGAAGATGAAGCAAAAACTTGCGTCTGTCGTAGTTGGTGAGACAGACGAAGAAATACACTTATCTCTTATCTCTTTCATTGTCTGAGAATTCGCTCATATTTACATCAATGTGATGTAAAAGATTGTTACATCAATGCGATGTAATCTTGGTACATTATTACATTGGTATAGACAGAAAACCAATAAAGAATTACAATTGTAAGCTATACTAAAGAATTACAAGTATAAGCTATACAGAAAAAGTACATGATATAAGTAAAAAAAAATACATGACTCCACCTCAGACGATGCTTGCTCTTTGAATGCTCGCTCCCCCTCAGACGAAGCTTTTTCTTATTCTCTGCTCGCTCCCCCTTAGACGTTGCTTTCCCGTTGTACCTATCTTCTTTCCCTTGGGCTCTTCTATCTTCTTTCCCTTGGGCTATTCTATTCTCCCCCTTGGGCTGTAAATCATCAAAAGATGATCAAGAAGAAGGCTTTGGCTTCTTGTTGAGCAGGGTCATCACAATGTCTTTTAGCTGCTGCACTTTAGACGATAGAGAAGCTTGATTTTTTTCAAGTTCTCTGTTCTTTGCTTTCAAGTGCCCACAATCCTCTTCCAGGGCATCATACTTACGCTTCAGAGTCTTATACTCCTCAGCTTCTTGAATATCAGCCTCAGCACCCTCAACTTTGTCATCAACCTCCACCATATCATCAAAGTGTACTATTGGTGTTTGAGGTTCTTCCACTATAGGAGTAGTGTCATCAATGATGAGCACTGTTGGAGTCTTCTTCAGACGCAATGTGAAGAGTGGAAGGACAAGGTCAGCCGTGAAGTTCTGTTCCCATTGCCATGTGCAGTGCTTTGTTGGAACAGAGACTTCCAGATCCGGATGCTCCTGGGATGGGTGAGTGTATGCATAAGCTTCACCATGAAACACCCTGCCACAAACGGTAGAATCTTCATCAAATGAAGTTCTAGAGCAAAATTGTGAAGTGGCTTCATGATCTTCTATCATCCGTTGTATTTTTGGATTGATAGGGCTTGAGGCTTGAGCTTGGATTGCTTTGAGGTGCGCATAGGCAGCAGACGGAAGGAGTTTGGAGATGTGCCTTGCGAATTTGAAGGTCCTGGGTACAGACGGTACTTTCTTTTCTTTTCCCTTAGCCAAAAACTTGACCAGGCATGGTCTTTTTCGGTCTAAGACTATTGTGTACTTTGTTTCGTCTGACACCAGTGTAGAGAACTGTGAACCCACCATTGAGGGCCAGTATCTCTTATCCTTCTTAGCATGCCGATCAATATGGAAGAAGGAGGCTTCTCTTCCCTTAACTTCCCTTTTGTAGGCATCAGCTATCAACTTGAAAGTCAAGTTGTAGTCTTCCGGTAGAGAGTGAGCGAACTCCTCAGGGTCTTCATATTCGTTGAGGAGGATGGAGTAGCGGGGTTTGACTCCAGAGCAATGTGGTCTTGTCCGGGGGAGTACAATTCCAAGAGAATGTCCTAGACCGACATACTCTGTTTTGTTGAGTGGAATTGTGAATCGCATAGGATCATGACGATCTATGGCGTCAAGATGCCAATGAGTGCATTCTTTTGGCTCATAGATGATAGAGTGTGCGTCTCCATATCTACAATGGTGGAAGACAGGCGCATTCACCTCATACCGAACCTTCCATCTTGGATTTTCTCTATGTGGAATGTGAGGTTCATAGCCAAGTGCTGGTCCTTCAATCACCGACGCAGCAATATGATCCTTGTAGGCTTGAATATCTTCTAACCCCTTTATGTCTAGGTTGGCCAGTGTATCCCAGGGCAGACGCTTCAACCAATCACGTTGCTCTTCTGGGGTGTAGACGATGTTTTCATTGAAATCTACTGGCTTCAAGGGTTTGTTGAAGTTGATGGGATTGACAAATCTCCCTAATTGAAAACCCTTCTTGCCTCTGTACTCGTATGGGTTCTTCAATTCAATGTAGGGAGTGTCCTTGATATAACGGTCTTCATCGTCTGCTAAGATATCATTTTGAGCAGACTCAGACGGTTCACCATCAGTGGAGAATTCTTCAGACTTCTCTCCAATGATCCAATCAGGTTTGATTGATCTTTCAGCACAGGTACTCTCAGCAAATCGCCTCATGACTAATTCGTTTAGGAATGAATAGTCCACCTTGTGCTTTGGGGGTAAGTCTTCTGGATTGATCACTTCAGCATGTGACCTTCCCCATGTAGCATCCACCTTGATTATTTCAAGTTGTTCTTCATCAGACGAAGAATCAACTTCTTCAATAAGTACAAAATCTTCAGACAGAATCTCCTTAGTCTGGCGGTGGGATGCTTCCTCAGATGCAGCAGGTAACGTCTGTGCAAGGAGTGCGTTTGGCGGAGACACAACAATAGGGATTGCCCTATGTTCGTCTTGGATCATAGTTGAAAGAGAGACCTCCCTTGTGGAGACTTCCTCACTTAGCATTATTTCCAAATCCTCCGCAAGCTTGGCATTATCTTTCTGGATCTGGGCAGTTTCTTCACTATTCATGCCCTCTGAGGTTGCTTGAGTAGACGCAGCTTCAGACGATCCAATGCCTCGAACGCTATCGAGAAACATTCTTTCTCGTTTAGCATGAAACAAAATAGAGACTCTTCTAGCCTCTTTCAGTTGTTTTTCTTCGTCTGTCTCACCAACTACGACAGACGCAAGTTTTTGCTTCATCTTCTCCTTGACCTTAGCAGCCTTCTCAAGCGCAAGCTTTTTGGCTTTTGCCTTTTCTTCTACTGCTTTTCTTCGTCTATGAGTATTTTCACAGACGGAACATGTTCAGACGATATATTGGCCCCTTCATCTTCACTAGGGGATATCGTCTGTCC
The DNA here is from genome assembly GCA_026586105.1 of Hylodesmum podocarpum. Classification (NCBI taxonomy): domain Eukaryota; kingdom Viridiplantae; phylum Streptophyta; class Magnoliopsida; order Fabales; family Fabaceae; genus Hylodesmum; species Hylodesmum podocarpum. Next base: position 8,037,076 of record JALJEV010001433.1, read on the forward strand.
CTTTGGCTTAGCACCGATGTGCTTGATTCTGATGGTCCTTTTCTTCTTCTTGAGGGGTTCTTCAAGAATATCCTCAAAAGGAACCTCAGAGATGAATACTGGAGGAAGAGGTTGAGGTTGGTTTAGTGTTTGGGCTTCTGTTTGGGGTTCTGTTTGGGATGGTGTTTCAGCTTGTGTTTAGGGTTGTGTTTTGATTTGTGTTTCGGACAGTGTTTGGGCTTGTGTTTGTGGCTTAACACGCTTGATGCGAGCTCTGTGTGGAGGGTCTTCGGTGATGGGTGAGAGAGGTACTTCCTCCTTTTGCGAATGGAGTAAGCCTGTCGTCAGATGCATCTTTGCAAAGGTGCTGGCTTTTACCTCCTTTCCCTCAGGGTGATAGACCACGCCAGTGGTATCAAATCCTTGGTTGATTATTATTTTTGTGAAGAGGGTGGCGTAGGGAATGCTACTCTTCCTACGGATGTTCCTATTCTTCAACGCACTCATCTAGTGGTCAAGGATAAGGTGCGGAAGACTCATCCTTGCTTTACTCAGACAGTAGAAAATACAGAACCTGTCTCGAGTACTCACATTATCCCTCGAGCCAGTCCTTAACGTGAAGACGTTGTAGAGGAGGTTGTGGATGATTCTGACGGTTGGAAAGAGATTTCCTGATCGGAAGAACTTGGAGTCCTCAGCGTCAGGGATCTTTGAGTAGAGGATTTTATTTACATGTTCCTCTGACTCAATCTTCATCCAATCAGGGCTATAGAATCGCCCCTCGGCCTTGCAGTTGTCGGCCTCAGCAATAGAGTCCACCGTGATGATGTACTCTTTGTTGTCTATGGTACCAACGATACCATCATCAAACTCCTTGGCATCGCTGCAGAACTCGGCGTATGCCTCCATCAGCCATGGACCTCTCAGTTCAGCGAAACCCATCCATCCAGTGTGGGTTAGCATTTTAGCAACTCTTTCAGAGACACTCTCGATTGTTTCTCTTGAGATCCACTTGCTTGGCAAGAACAAGTCTTGCGCGAAGAAGGTGGCTTCAGCAGCTTTGGTAGTTTTGGTGTTCTTGGTGGCCATTGTTGATATTTGAAAAAGAGAAAGTAAGACTTTAGTGAGTATTAGGTTTGGAAAGTTTAAAAGATTGCAAATTGCAGTAAAGAGTAAAAGAGTGAACTTTCAAGAGTATTTATAGGCAAAGATAAAAACGGTTGTGATTCATCAGACGAAAGAGATTTCGAAAACTGCTCCTGATTTGATGTGTCCACATCATTGCCTTTTCAATGATTGATTTGACCTCTGCAATTCACGGTGCGTGCTTATCAATGTCCTAGAATAGTGCAATAAATGATAGACACATTTATTGCCTCTTTTAATTTGTCCCTGCACACTTGAGATAAACTTATTAAATAGTTACAGTTGCGTCTGTTGAATTTTACCACAGTAACTATTCAACTTGATCAGACGCAATGTTTCGTCTTAACACGAAATAATGTACAGACGGAACAAACTTAACAACTAGCTCAGACAGAATAATTTTCAATCATTTAAAGAAATAATTCCAAGATTCTCCTTAATGAAATTGAAACGTATTTCGTCTAATGCCTTAGTAAATATATCTGTCCATTGAAAATCTGTTTTCACAAACTGTATATTGAAAATACCTTTTTGGACATAGTCTCTTATAAAATGAAAACGGATTTCAATATGTTTAGCTTTTGAATGTTGAATAGGATTTTTGCTAAGATTAATTGCACTTGTATTATCACAAAATACTGGTATATGATTTTCAAACCTGGAGTAATCTTCAAGTTGATGTTTTATCCACAGTAATTGTGAGCAACACCCTGCCGCAACAATATACTCTGCTTCAGTTGTTGTGAGTGCAATGGAGTTTTGTTTCTTGCTTGACCAAAAAATTAGTGATGATCCAAGGAATTGGCATCCACCACTTGTGCTTTTTCTCTCCACCTTGTCTCCAACATAATCCGCATCACAAAAGCCTCTCAAACTAAAATCATTATTTTTCTTATAAAACAAAGAGAGATCAGTTGTTCCAACAAGATATCTAAGAATTCTCTTTACAGCTTGTAAGTGAGATTCTTTAGGGTTAGATTGAAATCTAGCACATAGATAGACACTAAACATAATATCAGGTCTGCTTGCAGTTAAATAAAGGAGTGAGCCAATCATACCTCTGTATACTGTCTGATCAACAGACTTACCTGACTCATCCTTGTTGAGATTTGCTCCAGACGAATGCATTGGGGTCTTCATAGACTTGGCATTCTCCATCTTGAACTTTTTGATAAGTTCCTTTGTATATTTCTATTGATGGATGTAGATTCCTTCTTTCGTCTGCTTTATTTGAAGTCCTAGAAAGAACTTCAATTATCCCATCATGCTCATCTCAAATTCATCCTGCATTAGCTTTGAAAAGTCCTTGCACAGAGAATCATTAGTAGCTCCAAAGACTATATCGTCTACATAAATCTGGGCTATAATAAAGTCTTTTGAAACGTTTTTCTTGAAGAGAGTTGTATCAACCTTTCTTCTTGAGAAACTATTTTTAAGAAGAAACAAACTGAGTCTATCATACCAAGCTCTGGGGGCTTGTTTAAGACCATACAGTGCTTTCTTAAGTTTGATAACATGATCAGGTTGAGATAAACTTTCAAAACCAGGAGGTTGTTTTACATACATTTCTTCTTCAATGAAACCGTTTAGAAAAACATTTTTTACATCCATTTGATATAGGACGATATTCTTGTGAGCAGCAAAAGCAAGTAATATTCTGATAGCTTCTAATCTAGCCACAGGTGCAAAAGTTTCTGTAAAATCAATACCTTCTTGTTGATTATACCCTTGTGCTACTAACCTTGCTTTGTTTCTTACCACTTTTCCAACTTCATCAAGCTTGTTTCTAAACACCCATCTGGTTCCAATGATGCTTTTGTTCTTTGGTCTTTCAACTAGGGTCCATACATCATTCCTTGTGAACTGATTAAGTTCATCTTCCATAGCCAAGATCCAATCGTTATCTTGAAGAGCATCTTCAACATTCTTTGGCTCTATGTTTGATACAAGAGCATATCCAGACGATTCCTTTAGCTTCGATCTAGTTAGAACACCTTGATTCCTATCTCCAATGATAAGATCTTCAGTGTGATTAGATGCAAACTTCCATGATCTTGCAGGGGCTTGATCTTTTTGTTGATGAGTATCAGACGAAGAGGGTTCGTCTGTGCTTCTATCGTCTGCTCTTGTTTCGTCTGACCCTTGTTTATCATTTTGACCAGAAGGGTTAATCTGCAAATTATCAAACAAGTTTTCTAGGTCTGATATTTCTTTATCAACCTTTAAGTTAACTTGGAACTTTACATGAATTGATTCCTCTACAACTTGTGTCTTAGAGTTGAAAACTCTATAGGCCTTAGATGTGTTGGAATATCCAAGAAAGATTCCATTTACCACCTTTGAATCAAACTTGCCAAGTTGATCTTTGGTGTTTAAGATAAAGCATTCGCATGCAAAAGGATGGAAATAAGAAATGTTGGGTCTTCTTCTTTTCCATAGTTCATATGGAGTCTTATTCAGTATTAGTCTTATCAATATTCTATTTTGAATATAACAGGAAGTATTAACTGCTTCTGCCCAATAATATTTAGGGAGAGAGCTTTCATGCAACATAGTTCTAGCCATTTCTTGTAAAGTACGATTTTTCCTTTCCATAACTCCATTTTGTTGGGGAGTTTTTGGAGATGAAAAATTGTGCAATATACCATTTTCAAAACAAAAGGCTTTGAACTCAGAATTTTCAAATTCTGTTCCATGATCGCTCCTTACAGACGCAATACATATTCCTTTTTCTTTTTGAACACGTTTACAGAATATTTCAAAAACCTTAAATGACTCATGTTTATGGGCTAGAAAGTATACCCATGTAAATCTAGTATAGTCATCTACAATGACAAATCCATATCTCTTCCTTCCAAGACTTTCAGTCTGAGTGGGTCCAAAGAGATCAATGTGTAACAGTTCTAACGGTCTTGTCGTGGAAACAACATTTTTTGATTTGAAAGAAGCTTTGAGTTGTTTCCCATGATGACAAGATTCACACAGACGATTGGTTTTCCAAGATATTTTTGGCAAACCTTTTACGAGATCCTTTTTAGAAATTTTTGAAATATACTTGAGACTTAAATGTCCAAGCTTTTTGTGCCAAATATCTCGTTCATCGTCTGCTGAAATCAAACATGTTACATTCTGATCGCTCAGGTTAGAAAGGCAAACCTCATAAAGGTTATTCTTTCTTTTCCCAATAAAAAGAATGGATTTATCTTTGTTTCTGACTATACATTCATCAGAGTTAAAAGCTACTTCATATCCACTATCACAAAATTGACTTATGCTAAGTAGATTGAAGTTGAGACCTTTAACATATGATACGTCCTGGATAAGTGTATTGGGTGTCTTACCAACAGTCCCAATGCCAAGAATTTTACCTTTTCCAGAACCGTAGGAGACAGACCCTTTACTTGGTCTGAGGTCTTGGAACATAGACAGGTCTCCCGTCATGTGTCGTGAGCAACCACTTTGTCCGATACCCTTGAAGTCTTGTCTCTTCCCATTAAGGATATCTCGCTTGGGAACAATAAGTGACTTTGGTACCCAAATCTTTTTGGGTCCTTTCTTGTTAGTTACAAAAGGCTTCTTTTTGTTTTTAGCCTTTTTGTAGATATTTGGAACCTTGTTGTGATTCCTCTTCTTTTGAGCGATTTAAACAGGTTTGTTTTTCTTTTTCGTCTGTCTCCTTAACATAACCAAGTCCACTTTTATCATTAGGTGATCTCCTATATTTTAAAATATTTTCAAGAATGGAGGATCCCTTTGTAAACTTGGTTAAGTCATTGAGTAAGGACTCATTTTCTTTCTTTAATCTTTCGATTTCAAGAATGAAAATGTCCTTTTCAGACTCAGACGAAACATCATTTGATACTTTCTTGTCTAGTAACTCAATTTCAGATTTCAAATCGCATTTTCTTCCAAGACTTGTCTCACTTGGTTTTGCAAGTTTTGTATTCTTTGAGCAATAAAGTGAGAGTGAGCTAGAAGTGTATCATATGACATTTCTTCTTATTCGACTCTGGACTCGAAGAAGAGGATGAAGAAGTTTCATTATAATTTACCTCTGTTGAGACATGGTCTCCACCATGAGACAGATTTTTTCTTTGTTTCTTCTCCTTCAGAGGATTCCTCTGAGCTTTCACTATCAAGGTCTTCCCAAGTCAGTAAGCTCTTCTTTCCTTTGTCTTTTCTAGAGCTCCACCTCTTTTTCAGTCTGGGACATTCTGACCTTATATGTCCCAGTTTCTTGCATTCATAGCACACAACTTCTGTGCTTTCTTCTTTGGTTGATGACTTCTCAGGGAGCTTCTTCTCCTTTTTCCTGAAGAAGCGTTGGCCTCTGCCTTTCTTCATCATCATCCTTTTGAATCGTCTTGCCATGAGGGAGACTTCGTCTTCAGACGAACTATCAGACGATTCTGATTCGGTTGAATCAACCTTCAAAATCTTTGTTTTCTTTTCTTGTCCTTCTTTGAGAATCTTCTTCGGGATGTTATTGTGAGATGGAAGAGCTATAGGTTCTTGAACCTTGATCTTCTCCCTTTTACATAAGAGTACCTTATGTACCCTTAGAGCTCCAATTAACTCGTCTAGAGTTAATGTCTTCATATCTCTTCCAACAGAGATAGCTATGGACATGGCTTCCCTGAGGAGGTGGGAGCTGTCCAAGATCTTCATGTTGTTCGGGCCTTTGTGAAGGTGATTCCCAGAGCAGTGAGTCCATTCAATGTTGTTTGGAATCTTCCAAACATCATATCGATTGACTCTCCTTTCTTCATAGAGAACATTTCATATTCTCTTTGAAGAGTAGCGGCTTTCCTCATTCTGACATCTTCAGTGCCTTCATATGAGATTTTGAGAGCATCTCATAATTCTTTAGCTGTTTTGTAGGCACAGAATCTGTTGTATTCAGTTCTGGAGAGAGCACACATAAGGGCATATCTTGCTTTGTTGTTCAGCTCCATCATAGAGTATTCTTCGTTTCCCCATTCTCCTTCAGGCTTTGTAATGGGGATATCTCCCGTGGTGATTATGTTCCATAATCTATATTGAGTTGACTTGATGTACATCTCCATCCTGTCAGCCCAGTATGGATAATCATCTCCAGAGAAAGCTGGGGGTTTGTTCATAGAGGCTCATCCGGATAGAAACGATGGCCCTTGTGAGTCCATATTGGATCTTTTCCTCTAGCAGTTGTTAAGCGCTCAACCCTTAGAGGCTGAGCTCTGATACCAAACTGTAAAAGATAAACACAAGAAGGAGGGTTGAATTGTGTTTATTAAAAAAAAATTTATCCCTTTCGTCTGTGGATTTCAAATGGGTTCAGACGAAACAACGTTTATATTGAAAGATTAATTTTAAGATGCAAACGTTAAAGTATGTTTATCCCTAGTTAGTTAAACAGACGAAACAAATAAACACGAGTATTTTTATACTGGTTCGTCTATTCAAGACTACGTCCAGTTACCCAGCAACTACTGAGTTTTCACTACAAACCGTGAAAAGATTTACAAGTATTCTTTGAACCCAGCCACATCTGGCTATTACAAGATATTCTTTGCTCCTAGCCTTCTCAGGCTAAATTACTCAGGTATTCTTTGAACCCAGCCTCCACAGGCTAAAACAAAAGGTATTCTTTGGAACACAGCCTCCTCATGTTAAAGTACCACACAAGTGGATTTTGAAAGGATGTTTGAAAAACAAAGTTTTTCCTCTTCGCAGAGAGGGTTTTACAATAAAGTTCTAAGTTCATATATGAGCGAATTCTTAGACGATGAAAGAGATAAGCGTATTCGTCAGCCGATTCTTAAAGCTGTGAAGTCCTTTTATAGGCATCTTCTTCAAATAGCCGTTAGACTCATTTGAATGCCGTTGAGAGTCGTTGAGAAATCTTCTTGAGAGCTTTCCAAAAAGGTTGTCAGTTGTACTTGATTGATTGATGAGAGTCGCAGCGGATATAGCGGACTAGGTTGTACGCAGTACTATTTCTAACTTGTACAGAGATGTGACAAAAGGTGAAGACCTTTTTGACTTTGGTGTGTAAGCTCGAATCCCTGTACTGATCTTGGATGCTTCTCATGAGTACTTCTTTAGATTTCAAATCTTGGCGCGAAAGACTCAACTTGACTTCAGCTTTTGGATAGACGATATGATTCTTCAGTCTTCAGTTGTTGTTGTTTCGTCTCATCCTATCATCTTAGACTTCACTCTTTGGACAGACGAAGGACTTAAGCTTGAGTAGTCCTCTTCCGTCTGTGCATGTATCGTCTGATGACTTGGCTTTTGGACAGACGCAGAATTTCTTCTTTGAAGGGTCATGTTCCGTCTGTGCTGGTTTCGTCTTAGCAAGTCTTGGGTAGCTTGGTTTCGTCTGTCTTGTAATTAATCAAAATCTTGAGACGTTAATCATCCTTGATCTAACAATATTAAACGTGTGATTCGGAATATAATCTTTTAATACATTGTAATAACTTTAGTGTAGGTACTTCTTGCAATATTTTTATTTTCAAGATATAAATCAAGATTAATATAATATTTTTCACTTCATCAACATATAAAGCTTTAAATATTAGAATTTAAATCGAAAACTAAACATGATTTCATATTTTGAAATATTTAAATTGACTTTCAGTTTTAAAGATCTAAATTAATCTATTATGTATATAAAATGATCTCACATAAAAATAAACTCTAGTTAAATATGAGGTGCTTGTGATCTTAATTATCACTACAATTTCACCAAAATATATTTTTGTATATTAACAATAATTTAATTCATTAAATTTAACCTCTATATTAATCTTAATAACCTTTTGTAGGATGCAAGTGGCCTTTAATTTTTCACCCATATGCATATGATACCTTATTAGCTTTACCTCTTAACACTTCCTCAATTCACATCACACACAAACTATAGAATAATCTAGAAATATTTTGTACAACACATGACGCACTATATATAATTTTATCATCTGAAGATAAAATGTCAATAACATTAAGCTCAACATTGGGGTAGTTTGACTTAAATGGGCCCATGGGCCGTTACGCTAAGCCGGGGAGCGTAACCTATAAGCTAGCAGTTACGCTGAGCCCACGAACATAACATTTAAAAACGGGTTACGTTAAACAGCGAGCGTAACCGGGCAGGGTATTGACACGTGTCAATCTCTGCATTGGTTCGAGACTAGGACGTAACCTACTTTGTAGTGGTTACGTCTCAGGCTGAACGTAACCCTTTATTTTTACTTTCTACCTCCGCCTCCCCTTTCACTCTCAATTCCTCTCTTCCTCTCATACTTCTTCCTTCCACAACCGAAATTTGCATTTTTTTCTCCACTGGTCCCCACTGCATTTTTGCCTCTCAAGCTTATTTGGACCCCACTTTGGAGTAGTTTATTCCCCACCTTGCAGTAGTTTATTCTCCACCTTGCAGAAAGTTGGTCCAGTGAAATTATCAGGTAAGATTTTTTAAATTGAAACCTTTTTAGTTGTTAGAAAAATATAAAATTTGTTATGCAATAATATATTGTGTTAAGTATAGTTTAGGTTGTTAGGAAAAATTACGGTACTAGAAATGATTATAGTTTAGGTTGTTAAGAAAAATATAGACAAGTAGAATTTAGAATGTTTTAGGTTGTTAGAAAAAATATAGGTATGTAGAAACTGAAATGTTTTAGGTTATTAGTAGATTTATGAGAAAAATTATTAGAATATCCTAATAGAATATTATAAAAATTAATTTGTGTAGCCCCACATAATATTTAGTTTTAAGTAATAATTTAAAATATTTAGAATAATTCTTTTTCGCGTAATTTCATAATTCTTTTTAGCGTAATTTAATTTAAAGTAAAATTTAATATATTAAATTTAAATTGGGTAGTTAAGATTATTTGTTGGTAATTAATTTTTATAATAGATTAATTTAAATATAAATAGAATGAATAAATTTTGTTTAGCGTAATTTTATATAATCAAAAATAGAATAGATTAAATTTAAGTTTGCGTAGGTAAATAAATTTTTTTTAGATTATTTTTTAAAATAGATTAAATTAAATATAAATTGAATAGATAATTTTTTTAGTGTAATTTTATTTAAATAAAAATAGATTAGATTAAATGTAAGTTTGTGTAGGTAAATAATTTTTTTTTTATATTATTTTTTAGAATAGATAATTTTTTTTAGATTATTTTTTAGAATAGATAAATTGTTTTGAGCATAATTTTATTTAAATAAAAATAGAATAGATTAAATGTAAGTTTGTATAATAGATTACTTTAGAAAAAAATAATCTTCATTATTTTTTTGTAGCTTAAATATGTTTACATAATTAATTATTTCAAAAATTTATGTGTATATCAGGTGTGTATGATGGCTTCCTCATCTATAACGACAAAGATTAGGATTGAGTCTGGTTCCGTTGAAAGGGACGTTTTGTGGATGCAGTCTTACCATATATCTGAGCATATATGGAATAATGGAGACAGTAGGAAGTTGAAGATCCGACGTGTTGTGCCTATGTATCAGGGTCGGCATAGGTTTCCTGATGAGATTTATGAGTACTTGCACGAGGCGGGATTTTATTGGGCTTGTCGGATTGGTTATATGAAGCTTGATGCAGCATTGATCAGTCCACTTATAGAGAGGTGGCGACCTGAGACCCACACTTTCCACATGCCGTTGGGGGAGTGTACCATTACACTAGAGGACGTGTCATTGTTAGTTGGTATGCCGGTTGATGGTAGGCCGCTATTAGGACCTACCACTGGTGATTGGGGATTGATGTGTGAGCAGCTACTGGATGTTAGGCCTGATCAGGATGACATAAGATGATCGTTTTTAAAGTTGTCCTGGTTACACGATCAGTTTGCTGATATCACTCCATTCCTTGGGGATGTTGAGGCCATGCGGAGGTTTACTCGAGCATGGATTTTACGATTCATTGGGGGAATATTGTTAGTTGATAAACAAAGCTCTAGAGTGTCTCTTAGATATCTGCAGTTCTTAGCAGACTTATCAGAGACAAGGCAATATGCATGGGGTAGCGCACTCCTTAGTTACTTATACAGGGAGATGTGTAATGCCACTAGTGCTGAAGTGGCTTCGATTGGCGGGATGGTGAGAGTTATACAGCTTTGGGCATGGGAAAGATTTACATGTTTAGCACCACCAGTCATGACTACACGTGATTAGGGTGTTCCTTTTGGTCACAGGTAATATAATTTATTAGCAACTATTATTTAAGTTATTACATTTTTAAATAATAATTAAATGTTGATTTCTTTTTGTGTAGATGGCTACCAGTTCTACCGAGGATTACTTTCGATGACGAAGTAGATGATATAAGGAAGAAGTTGGACTTACTGAAATCACATGAGGTAACATTGCTTAAGTTTTCAATTAACATTGTTTGTTGATTTGGAGACTTAAGTTGACATTACAATTATTATTTGAATGCAGTTTCTTTGGCAACCATATGCTGGTGGAGTTACGAGTCTTGTACCACATATTTGTATCGTTGGGCATGAGATATGGCGCAGCGTGATACCACTTGTGTGTTTCCATATTATTGAGTGGTATCAGCCAGACAGAGTCATGAGACAGTTTGGATTGCGGCAGTTTGTACCTGCTGGTCCATTGCAGCCTGATAGTTTACATCAGTTGACTCTGAGAGGTAAGGAGGACAACAACTGGATGAATCTCCTCCAGCCTTATTTGGTTAATTGGGAGAACCGCGCACAACTTCAGGTTCAAGGAGAACCTATGATTGGGTCTATAAGCTATAATGATGAATACTTAGTGTGGTACAAGAAAAAATCTAAGCTTTACATTGACAAGAAGAACGCAACAGATGGTGGCTTCATAAGTTTTCATATTATGTTCTATTCTATCTATGTTTGTAAATAATTACTGACAAACACATTGTTATTGATGCAGGGTGATATGATTGATATGTGTATGTACTTATCTACACCTGATGGATATCAGCATATGTCACCAGATGTTATGTATGATCTTGGTAACAGGATGGCCGTTTTGACATGTCAGACCGATCGAGTTACACAGCCTGTTACCAGTGCGCCACCTAGGCATGATATAGGATTTGTGGAGGATACTAATATCCTCCCTCAGAGTAGGGATACACGTGGTTTGACTAGTCGTAAAGCATCCGTTGTTGCAGATCCTTATCAGTTACCACCTATGCTTGAGAGAGGTCACGGGATGTATTACACTCCCGAGTATTTTACACAGCCCCCTACTCAGATGCCACCGATATACACTTATCCACCGACGGACACTTCATCACAGCCAGGGCATTCTCATTCCCCGGTACATACCTTTGGTGAGATGTTTGGCACTATATTTGGCGACTCCTCTGCAACGGGAGGGGCTGTTGATCTTAGCACCCCTATGGGGCCCCCTTGGATTATTCTTGATGATGTGGGACTGATGGATGACTTATTAGGGGGAGATTTGCAGGCACAGTTTGATGATGTTGCTAGTAGTAAACAGCAGCGTCCACGAAGGAACCCTGCTAGAGATGCACAAAGAGGGGGTAGGCCGTGTGGGACTGGTGGTAGATTTCATGCAGGTCGTCATGACCATTGATGTATTTGCATTTTTATTATGTGAATAATTTATTTGATATGATTATCATGAACATCTTGGATATAATTTATATATTATGTTGTTTAGTATTGCATTTAAAATGAAGATTTTACACAAAACAACTTAAAAGAAACTAACCAATCAGACGTAATATTGAAACTTATAATAACAAATACTTTCTCATGTATGTGAGTTACATGGACAATTACGTCGATTATGTCCCATTTGACCACATATACCATATTTGACTCTCCTCTGCGACGATTCAGTCCAGTCCATTTCGTTACGAATCCGGGTCGACTTCGGTCTATCTTTACCTCGAATACTTGATGCATCAGGGACTAATTTTGTCGATTGTTGAACAGGGTCGAAAGCATCCTCGTTCCCCAAAGGCCACCACTCAGCTGAATAAGCTTTCAAGATGTTTTCATTCTTGAAAACATCGTCCACAAAGTGAAAAAAATCAATACTAACATGTCCACAAACAGCAATTACATGTGAACATGGGTAGTGAAATGCTGACATCCGACCATACTGACAATATTTTTCACTTAACTTTACAGTCCATTTGCTACCCCCACGCTGTGTCAAATGATTGAAAGTCTCTTCAACTTCAAATCGTGTTTGTTGTATGTCATATACACGAACAATGTGGGTATTTGCATCAACTTGATTTCTTTTAATAGCCTGTATAATTTTGGAACTGTAGAGGTGACCTTCACTATATTCTTGTTAGGCGCGTTGTCCTCTTTCAACGAAATATTCCCGACATCGACTTTATGTGGACTTCACCAAAGCACTTATAGGAAGATTCCGACATCCCTTGAAAACCTTATTAATGCATTCAGATAAGTTTGTTGTCATATGTCCATATCGACGATCATCCTTGTCATATGCCATACTCCACTTTTCTTTAGGGATCCCTTCAATCCAATTTGCAATTGCAGGATCTTGCTCACAAAATTTTTGAAGATTCCTGTCAAATATGTGCTTGCACGCAGTGCAACCTACGATGAAACAATGTCAAAAAAATAGGGTTACTATTATACTATGTTTGGGAAGGTAATTAACAAAAATAATTACAGTACTATAAATAAATAAAAAAAATTAACTAACTTCACCAACTGTTGTTTTTGTTTTTGTTTTTTGAATTTATGATTGAAATTTGAAGCAATATGTCTGATGCAATATACATGGTATGCTTGATTTCTACTTCATCCATTTGCCTCGTTGTCGATTGCCGATTTAATGCTACGGTGACGATCGGAAATTATGCAAATACCATTCTTATCTGTTACATGTTGACGCAAATGACACAAAAATAACGACCACGCAAATAAGGTTTCACCTTCAACAACAGCGAATGTTAGAGGCAATACGTTTCCATTCCCATCTTGAGTTGTTGTCATTAGCAATGTCCCCCGATATCTGCCGTACAAATGCGTACCATCAATCTGTATGATTGGTTTACAATAATTGAAAGCCTCACCACATTGACGAAATGTCCAAAACACACGTTTGAATTGTCGAAATTGAGGGATAAGATTGTCTCCGACATAATAATCTTCGTCAACAATTTCATAAAAAGAACCAGGTGAGTAAATCTGCATGTATCTAAACCAAATAGGGAGCTCAGAATAGGAATCCTCCCAATCATCGTAAACCATGGTCATTGCCTTCTGTTTGCCTAACCAAGCCTTCCGATATGATATCTTATAATTTAGCTCACTTAATATTCTTTCTTGAACTAGTGATATTTTAATTGAAGGGTCTTCCCTAATCATACCTGTAAAAATAAAAAATTAAATAGTTATAGTTGGAGAATAGGTTAATAATTATAAAAAAGGGATAATTATTAAAACGTGTACAACTTACCCACAATGCACATACTGATCATATGAGATGTAAGATGAACATGATCTTGAGTCATATTAGGGTTTACACAGGTATGAGGGCCACCCCATTGGATAACTTTCCATCTTTCAATTCTCTTTGATTTTATTGCACACATATAGAAAGGACACCGGGAACCTGGATTACTCTTGAGACAATGAACAACATACTTTATTGGTTTTGACTCATTGACCGACATTGTTTGGTGCACATTCATCAAATACCGATTAATAGCATTTTGAACATCCTTCTTGTTGTCGAACTCTAAGCCAACAAATAGTTCTTGGCCCTCTTTCCAGTCCTCTTCAGCAGTTAAACCTCAACCGTCTTCTTAATCGGAGTGCTCCCAATTAACGTTGGTATAATGTGGTGTTGTTTGCCAGAATGGTTGTTGCCCACCCCCTTCATAAAACACACATTAATAAATTCATAAATCCCAAAAAATATAATACTAAATCATATTTAAATAAATCATTACAATTGTAATTTTTCAAACTAACTGTAAACATCATGTTGGAGGTTACCACTTAAACTGCGGTTAAGATCGTTTCTTTCCTCATCATCCGACTCAGAAAAATTACAATCCACATCTTCTTCATCAGTAGATGTATCACCATACGAATCAGATACCATGTAGTCATCATCATCATCCGAACTAAAGTTTAGACTTTCACAATGTCCCTCATACGACATATCAACATTTGTTGGTCCCACATTGTGTATTGAAGATGAACCACCTGCTACAATTACTTGTACGCACAATTCAATAGGACTAATGTTTTCTCTCAAATAATTATTAATCATACACTCAACATCACCATCATCAGCTATTTGTACCAGAACAAACTTATTTTTAACGTAATATCTAGTAACGATAGAACTAATTACTTCATTAGAATTTAACTTAAATTTTTCACGAATACTATTTTCTAACAATTCAAAATTTATTCCTCTATTTATTTGCATGGCTCTTCTTGATCCTTCAAACACGACACCTTCATCATCTCCATGTATTCTACCATTCATATACACAACAATTATAATTGAAGAATTTATTTTTCAACAATTTATCTACAAAAAAAAATATCAGTATTAAATATTAATAAATCATAATATACAAATCAATTTATTTCAATTAATTTATCAACCTCACCCTTTTTGCGTAGAGAAAATTTTTCAAATGTTCTTAAAAAATATAACACAAACAGAAAAATTAAAATCAATAACTTAAATAAATAAATCACATTTTATCTTGTTGTGCTGTGAATGGAGGAATGAGGATATAAATAGAGATTGGTTACGTTTGGACCTGCACCGGAATTAGCCCAAAGTGACCCATCATACAGTAATAAAGGTTACGTCCAACAGTTGGACGTAACCCATGTTGTGAAGGTTACGCTCCAAGCTTAGACGTAACTCACTTAGATTACGTCCAACAGCTGGACGTAACCCGTTTCTTAAAAGTTACGCTCCAAGCTTGGACATAACCTACTTCGATTACACTCCAAGCTTAAACGTACCTAACTAAAACAACCTTATATACGTAAATATTTTTCGGCTGATCCTAAATGTAATTTTTTTTCAACGGAAATATTTAGGTCAAACTGCCCAACATTGAGCTTAAATAAAAAAAAATAGACCAATGAAATCAAATATCTTTCTTCTCTATGCTACGCGTTTTCACACGCACGAAGGCTTTTTGCTGACTTGATCCCACGTACCTCGAAATATCGTTAAACCGTGTTGCAAGTCGTCGCGTTATAATGCATTATTTAATTTCAATTTTTATTCTATCAATCGAAAGTAATTTGAATTTGATACTTTTTGTTGTTGAATTATTTTGAAATACATTAAATAAACCTTAAAATGTATAATGAATACGAAAAAAAATAATTAAGACTTATCGTAAATATCCTGTAATATTTTACTTTTTCTATATGTTATTCTACATTAAAACTTATTTCTTACTATATGAAATAATAAAGCCCCCTATACTATAAACCTCGCCGTTAAGTTTTTTTCTCTTCTATTTTCATGAAATAAAATAAAAAAAAAATTAAAAACTACATGCTCTCTCCTTAAAATAATTTCAATCATATGACTCGCATTTTTGTAAAAAGTATAACTTCTCATAAAAAAAAACACAAAAACATGAGTTTCGAAGAAAATCAAACTCATACAAAAAGTTGAAAATCCCTTTTTTTTCATTTTATTATAATGCTTATCTGTTTTTTCATTATTAAATAGTATTTATTTGAATAATTTCTTTAAACCATTCCTTGATTAGCAACTATTTATAATTAGAATAACGATGTCACATGTCAAAAAAAAAATTTATTTACTAAATAAGTCTTATAAAAATAGGCAAATATTTTCCTAGTAATTAAATACATGTAAACTAAGCAATTTTATTTTATTTTACTTGAATAAATTAACTCATAAAATATATAGACACTACGTTTATACATTTTATACGTAATAAGACTAAGAATTTGTCGAAATACACAAAATTAAAATATTAAACCAGACCCAAATATAATATATGAAGTAAAACCTAGTTTTTTCAAAACAAAAACACAGCAAGCGAGGCAACAGGACGTGGAAATTTCGCAACTCTTTCCAAAACAGCAAATTAAAAACACACATAAACCCAACTCAACACAACACAACACAACACCACCAAAACAAAAAACACACACTACACTCTTCCCGTGTTCCTCTATTTTCCGGCCACCGTAGATGGAGGATGCCGGGTCAAGCTGCTGCTCGCGCTGCATAACCTTCCTCATAAGCATAGGCCTCACCGCTCTCTTCCTCTGGCTTAGTCTCCGTGTCAACGAACCCAAAATCTACATCGACTACATTTACGTTCCTGCCCTCAACAATTCACATTCCAACACTACCCTTATCTTCAAACTCAAACTCGTCAACGAGAACAAAGACAAGGGCCTCCAATACGACGACGTTCAGCTCTTCTTCAAAGTCTTCGTCAACATGAACACCACGCGCGCGCTTGGCAACGCCACAGTCCCGAGATTCTACCAGGGGCATCAGAAGAAGGCGAATAAGTTAGGGTCACTTGTTGCCGCCGCCGGTTCTAACTTGACGGCGGCCTTTGACGGCAAGGTGGTGTACTACCGTGTGGATTATTTGACGGCGGTTAAGTATAAGATTCTGTTTTGGTACACGAAACGGGACCGTTTATGGGGAGGGGCAAATGTGGAAATGAATAGGATGGGGTTGAAAGAGCATCGTAAACCCGTTAGGCTCAGTGGGAAATCGTTGCCTGTGATTGAGTCCGGCGCACCGGAACTCCTTGGATGCTATCGTGCGCTTGTTTCTTTTTTCTGTTTTGCTGCGCTTCTTATCATTTATTAATGGGTGTCGGTTTAGTTTAGTTAGTTGACTTGACTTCACTGCCTTGGAGTTTTCTTTCTATTATTGTTATTGTTTTGTTCAATCAGGTTGTGTTATTTATTTATTTATTTTTATTTTTGTTTTTGTCACTCATAGTTTTTTCATAAATTATTGAAATGGGTCTACCTCCTGTCTAAATGATGAAAATGATTGAAAAATAATGTAGAAAAATTGGAGAATAAAATTTGAATTAATTAATTTTTATTTGTTTAGATTAATTTGAGTTTTTAGATTTTTTTAATAATTTGAATTAAATCAAATCAATCTAATTAATATTAGTTTAATTCAGTTCAGTTTAATTAGATTTAAAATAATATATTAATATAAAGTTATTTTAAAAAAATTCACTAATAATCTATATCATTAAAAAATATGAAAAGCATATTACGTTATAACATTCTTATTCACCTAAATATTAGAAGAAAAAAAACATAATTGTTTCGTATAATTTTATTAATAATAATAAAATAATAAACGATACATATGTTTGATTTAATTTAATTCAATTTGACACAAATTTGATATTAAACTAATTATTCTTATATTCAATTGTTCGGTTTGAGTTAAACCAGCTAACTTAATTTTTTTTAATTAATTTGATTCAAAATTTCAAATTTATTAGATTGATTCTCAACTATCAACACTCCAGTATTAGTGAAAGAGAATTTGGAACATGATAAATGCATAGTATAATTTCTTATTTTTCTAATGCTGTTTTGGGTTGGAGGCTTCTTACTATATAAAAGAAAAACATCACGAGAG
Source organism: Hylodesmum podocarpum (assembly GCA_026586105.1). NCBI lineage: Eukaryota > Viridiplantae > Streptophyta > Magnoliopsida > Fabales > Fabaceae > Hylodesmum > Hylodesmum podocarpum. The sequence goes on from JALJEV010001433.1 coordinate 8,054,870, forward strand.
AAAGTTGAACATGTTGTTATCTAATTTTTGTAGTTCCATGAGTTTTGAATGTGGCATAGAAAAAAATTGAAGCATAGGAAAAAAAAGGTGATAGTGTTTGGGGTTTCAATTGAAGTTGATTATAAATGCAAGTGCGTTACTCCTACTACGTTCGAAAACTAAGCACTGAGTTGCGTTTACGTTCATACACCAAACACGCCACTTTCAAACCCCAATCTTGTTCTTCTTCTTCTTTAACCTCATCATTCCTTTCAGCGGACGATGAGAATTTCACGCTCTCAAGCCTCAGGTTTAAGCCACCCGCTGATTCAGGTGTCAATATAACCCTTACTCAACACTCACCGAAATGGTTTCTGCGTATTTTAGAATCGGATTAGTTATGTTGATGTTGGAAATTGTTGCTGAAGATGCTACATTGTTCGACAGTTTGAGTATAAGAAATTAAGAATCTACTTTCTTTTTTGATTGGATGTGTTTGGTGCAGGTGATTCGTCTAATGAAGTGTTTAAGCACATTTCTTCTGTCTTCCGCAGTAAGTGTTTGTTAAAATTTCTCTGAGAATACACGCACACACATATAGGATCGGTATCGGGTGAGAAATGAGAGCGTGAAAGGATTGAATTTCTGTGTGTAATTTGAATAATGGTTAAAATTTAAACTAATTGAAATTAATTAAAACAATATTTACCATTATGTATATCTATTAGTTTATCTAATGCAGAGGAATGATGAAATGAGTGAAGATACATAAACTAGACCTATTTAATTCTGAGTATGTACGAGATATGAGTTTGGCCGGAAGAGAGGCTTAAGGCCTTAAGGGTGAAGGGAGGAGGGAGAGGTCACGGATTCAAATTGCTAACATTTCTAATAAAATTAATAAACTAACATCACCAATAAAAAAAAAAAAAAGAAAAACTCTGAGGATGTATCTTTACCACATTTCATCATTCTTCTGCATTAATTGAGCTGATAGTGTATGGTTGAATGATCAAAATTTATTCCTCCCTTGCTCTCACTGTATATATCTCTATCTACTCTAGGATAACACGAAAAAACTGAGGAAGCTGGAAGTAGGTCTAGTATATGTAGTTTAACTTTGTAATTACAATTCTTTTTGCCTTGTTCTTTTTGGACCGGGGGGGGGGTAATGGATCGAGGTCTCTATTCTGTAGTTTGCCAAAAAAAAAATAGTTTTTTTTTAGTGGGATAAGGCTTTGTTGTTGATTTGGTTTTATTCTTAGTGAACCGTGAACTACAGCACTGTCTCCTATGAATAAATTACGTTTTAATTTATGAGCTTGTTTTCTCTGTCTAAAGGGTTAATTATATTGGATTATTATTACTGACTGCAGCTGGCAAGTCAGTCAAGAAAACTGATTCTGAGGAAATTGATGGTGCAAAGGAGTTTGAAAGAGGGCCAAATCTATCATGGTTGTCAAGCATATCTCAAAGCAATATATTACTGCAACGGAAAGAGCAATCCCGCAAAAAGAAACAAAAATGTGTGTTTGAATTAACTCAAGAATCTCGTTTTCAGAAGTTAATTGAAGTCTGTGCAAAGGTACTAGGACCAGAGGCTACCCTTGACCTGTTTGGTAAAGTTGGACGAAAACCTGGTGTGAAAGGATACAATGCATTGGTAGAAACGTGCATAGATAAGGCCAGAGGTACCAACGATGAAGACAGTGCAATAGAAGAACTAGGGAAGGTTTATAACCTTTTTAAGTCAATGAGGGAACAGGGTTTAGAGCTACAAGAGCAAACGTATCGCCCACTTCTTTTGTATATAATTGACATGCATATGGTTGAGGAGTTTCAATTTTTCTGTGCTGTTATCAAAGATGAGAATCCCAGTTCCGTTACAAGACTGGGTTACTATGAAATGTTGCTGTGGTTAAAAGTTAATAACGAAGAAAAGATTCAGAGTATTTGTAACTATATTGCAGAGAATGATGGTGAGGACATGTCTGATATGCGAGGTAGGAGGATCTTTTTACTGATTTCTATCCCACTTGCATTATTTTGCTATAGTCACCTATCTGCTGAAGAACAGCAGGCTTTGGATTTTAACTGTAATGTATGTTGAAAAGTTCATCAGTGTATTTTGCATTATACAGAGATGTAATTGATGTCTTCTATGTTATATTTTGAGATTATTTGAGGTGAAACTATTCAGCCCATGCATGTCTGAACTCCAAGTGACGTGATCCATGCGGTTAATTGCATTTGATTATTCAGTTATGAATGCTTTATGCTATTGTATCACAATTAACTTATTTATCTAAATTCAAGCCTGCTCTGTCAGTAACATGTTGAGAGTACGTACATTGCATTTATGCAGCTCATTACTTGAAGTTTCTATGACAAGCATGCATGTTTCAAAATCATTGCATCTGCTATCTAGGAAGGAAACATAACTATTAACATGATGCTGCTTTTTGAAAATTTTGTTTCATGTAGCACTTTAGAAACTTATATTGTTTTCAACCTATGTTACAGAAAGTTATTTATTGGCTCTTTGTGAAAGTGAACGGACAGAGGAGATTTTGAAGCTGTTGGAAATCATAGGCATAAAAAACCTTTCGTCTACTGAATCTGTAGCAAAGATATTCCAGGCATTAGGAAGATTACTGTTGGAACCTATTGCAGAGAAATTCCTTTTCGACTTCAAAACAAGTGGTAATTATGATATTTATCTTCTTTCACCATGGATGATGTATGTGAGACACGACACTACGTTGCATTTGGAAAAGAAGAAAAAGAATGTGCATATGCTGTATGAGCCTTTTTTATCCATTGAATTCTGCTGCTCTTGTATTTTATATATATTAACTTCTCTAAATTAGGACTGCACGGATTTTTTTTTCTTTTGTGGTTAATTGTAAATGAAATGAATTAGATTTTTTCTAACATTCTACCTGTGTATCTGAAGTAATATTATGATCAGGGATTATGTATTGCATTCCTCTATAAATTCAATTCTCTCCCCTCTCTCTCTGTGTGTGTTGAGTATGCCTTGAACCCAAATTTTAAGGTAGTATCTGAGCCTATCTAGATTCATTATTGAGTTGCTGTATTTGTGTATGCTCTAGATGGTTATTCCTAGTCATGAAGTGGTGTTGTTATTGGGCACGTGCATTTGTTCATGCTCTAGATGTCCAGTCTTGGGGGGAAGGGGGCTGTTGAGATTCCATATCAACTAGATATATGGTCAATGAAGTCCTTATAAAGCTTAGACATTTCTTACATTACAAGCCGATTTTATAGGGTTGAGTTAGGTAGCTAGATTTTAAACCCAAATTCTAAGAATATTTATGTAAGTTTCCTTACATTTTGCAGATCACGAAGCAGATAATATTTCAAACTTCATTGCTAGTTATGCTGTGAACATTCCAAATTTATCAGTAAGAAATATCCCACAAATGGTGCTGATAATTTCTGAGGCCATGGTCCTATTAAACACTTCTGCTTTATGCAATTTGGTTCATTCTAGAATTATGTATCCATTCTCATTTTTATTTTACTTCAGACTTTAGTATGATTGATGTAGTATAACAGCTGGTCTTTTAGTTTCTATTAGCTTACTTTAGTGACAATTTTTTGACAATTGATCTTAATTTATTAATTAAAACTGAACTACACAGAGAGGTATTTGTAGGTTATCATGTATGGTGCTTTAAAGTGAATTATCAAGTGCTGATAGAATTGGTATATCTTTAATATGTGGTGTACCTCTTTTGTGGCTAAAATTTAAAAGTCAATGAGGTTTTGCTTCATTGTGCTTGTGTACTAAAAAGTATATAGTTGCGCGTAAACTTTGACCACAATCAAGAGATGTCAATAGCAGATTTATTGCATACATGTTGTTTGACATGATTTTTCTTTATTACTCATCTGCTATTGGGGGGAATCTTTGTGCATGTGTGTGATTTTTCCTCTCATGCATTGTTGGTATTCTTGAAGGTTGAGGATGTCATAAAAAAATTCAAGGATTTGCACCAAACACTAGAAGTTTCACCTTCATCCTCATCATACGAGAAGCTCATTTTACATAGCTGTGCATTGCTCAAGGTACAACCTTGTTTATTGCATTTTAATGATTACCAAGTGACTGCCAAAACCTTCTCTATAAGAAGGTAAAAGAATCCAGAAGAAAATTGGAAAATAAGAGAACCGTCACATATATTTACTTTCTCTTCATTGTTAATTATATATATTTTTACTTAAATAGAAAAAAAAATATATATATACTCATGCTTGTGCATGCAAGTAATTCATAAGTTCTTTGTTTCTCCTTTCCCACTGTAATGACTTTGCAGGTTCTTTCCTCTGCTGCAACTGACATATTCTTATACTTGTTGATGAAAAAACTTGAAGATCTTATACAATGCCCTGTCCCCTGATATCCAAAAATCATTAGAAGAATTGATACTATTCATAAAATTAATTTAAGAGAAAAGGAAAGAAAAACAGAGATATTGTGTAACATTTGCTCTCTGCCCATATATGCTTGACCTTTGTACTTTTAATCAACGTTTGAAAGGTGTGATATGTCTTGTCACTTTCATAGCACCATACTTGAAATTTTAACCTTTTAACCTGCAACATCCATCATCTTTATCAATGATGTTGATGACTATATAATTGCTGGAGAAGCGTCATTTGAAATTTACTAGACTGGAGAGTGATGTTTTTGACACTCCTAAGGTCAGTGAGAAGGTTTGTGTAACTCTGCATCTTTAAAAAGGACTTTGTTATCTGCAGTTGGTGTACAAGTAAAGAAATAATCATAGCCTTGGGAACTTTTATCATTCCTGCCTCTCATAAGTGAAACTTGACTTGGCCTAATATTTGTGATTGCATTCACTAAACATTCCTGCTTTCCATTTAGCCTTACCTAAACTACCCTGATTCAATGGGACTCTGCCTTCTTCAAAACCCTTTTGCAAGCTTGCACAGTACAGTGAATGAAGTGCCACTAGCCTAGCTTTCTTGTCAACTGAACAGCCATTTGGTTTTCTCTTCATAATTATACTTCAGAGGACTTGATATATAAACAATTGAAAGCATTCTGCTCTCTGCTCATATAAATTACTTCTTGGTTTGCATTAAAATTTCAACTGCCCTCCTTCCACTGACTACAAAGTATCTGTCAATTATCACCCTTCTCACGAATATTATCGCCTGCACTTTAGAGACACTAACCTATAAAATGATATTTCCTTCTGAAGTAATCATTTACTAATCTTCACATTCTTTGCTTTGTGAAGTCACTAACACTTAGACGAGCAAGATTACTGAAGTAGACACAGATGATAGGAGGAGAGAACATTTGTTGCCAAGAGTTAGCAATGGACATCAATAGTTAATAATGTGTGTGTGTGAATATATATATATATATTGTGGATTTGCCAATTATTCCATGAAAAGCTTGGAGTTTGCATTTGAAATGAATTTTTGTTGGTTTGTAATGAAGTTGAATGTGGCGCTAGATATTGTCGATGAAATGTGTGAAGCAGGCTTGACTTTATCAACTGAGGTGTTAAACTCAATACTACAAATTTGTGATAAAACATCTGAATATAATTTGGTATGACCAATCTTCCATACAATCACTCCTTTGTTTCTTCATTGTTCATAACTTGTGTGCAATTGTTTGTATCTTCTTTTCACATATATTATAAACTTTGGCCTTTATGTCTAAGTTTATGATCTTGAAGTAATTATTATTGTTTGTCTAATGTCAACGAACTGTGACTTTGACTAGAAAGTTTACTTTGACTAGAAAGCACCTGCCTTTACCTTAGGAAAAAATGACATAATTTTTCATGGTGACAAAAGAAGCATTAATCAGTAAAGATTACACATTTTATGTTTTCTTTCTGAAGGACAAGTAATACAGGCAGAATTTTAATTAAATATTTTGCAAGACTATATGCTGAAATGGGCTCTCTGCTAGTTGTTTGAAGCCTTTTATGTCATCTAGCATAGTTTACTGTTCTGATATGTAATTTTTGTTTTCTTCTTTGATATATTTTTAAATAAAGGTACATCGAATCTTCTCTACCATATGTCAATACAATTTGGAATCAAATGAGGAAACACTCAGATCTATGATAGACTTGTTCTTGAAGATGAAAGATGTAAGTTGTAGGTATTTCATTACATGCTTGTGCTCATCAGTCTTTATACTAATTTTGACTGCATCTTGTTAAACATGAATTATGATAGTAACTTTGTGGATGACTGTGAACATTATCCCTTCATCAAACTTATTTTTTATTTGGTTTAATGCAGCTTGAAGGTGCATTTAAGATGCTTGATGATTTGAAGGAGTTAAATTTGAAGCCAACAGCAAGCATGTACAATGCCATAATGGCAGAATGTTTCCGAGAGGTGTTGTTTCTGATTACCGAGGATGCCTCTGTTTTTGCTCTTGTAGACTTTTAACTTCTTCAAGGAGATGGGAATGGTTTGCTAGAACTTAGAATATGATTTCTGGTAATTTTTGTGGCTTTGGCAGATAGATCAAATGGAGTCTGTAAATGCATTTCTAGATGACTCGAAAAGAATATAGCTTGGAAATGTCTCTTATCCATACATGTTAAACAAGTAAATGGATTTATAAATATTAGATTTAGGTTTGAGGAGGCCTAAATTCTGTTATAACTTATAATACTGATTTGTAAAATATAACATTTTAGTTGTGTAAATTTTAAATTTAATATGATTAAAATAAGAACCAATTAAGGATAAAATTTAATATAGTTTAAATTAGACCATGATATGGACTTATTTATAAATTCCTTAAATTACATCTATTAAGTAACACCTATTAGAAAGTGTTAAGGATTAAAAAATTAATATGATAATTAATGGATGTATGAATTTGTCTGCTATATTTTCTTCAGGATTTAATATGACTACTATTTTTTCCAGTTTTATTTCCATTGGTATTTGAGGAAAGGCTTGTTTGCAACATAGTTTTTAAACTACTAGTTGAGCTGGAAAATAGTGGTTAATACTCAAACTATTTTGCTGTTAAACTGAGTAAGTGACCCAAAATCAATTGAATTGCAGCTAAAATGGCCAAGGTACTTGAATCCATTGCAACCAGATTTTGGCAATTTATTATTGATTTTTTTTTTGGTTGGCTAAACTTTGGGACCACCTGAAATTGTTAGGGCCATTCTTAGTGGTCTTTTGTTTCATGGCTCTCTTTATTTAGTTGTAGATTATTGATGTGATGCAAATCCTTGAAAAAGGTTACTCGGCGAAGGGAATTCTCACCATGCTCACCCAATCTAGAAATTACTAGCCACTTACAGATATTAGCTCCTTGTAGTTTAGAGATTAGGCAATGTATTGAAGTAATTCATTACTTCACTATGGTTTTCCAATGTAACTAAAAATATGTTAATTATTTCTCCTTATACTGTGTTATTGGTTGGAATATTGCTGTTGATAATGTAGATAGTTTCATTGTCACAATCTGTTATATAACAAGTCTCTATTCTCTGGTATTTTGACTTTTTAAGATGTATTTAAATAAATTCGTCACCTACTTTACAATGAATTCCTTTTCTCACCCTTTTTGGCTCAAATATTGCAGAAAAACATTAGTGATGGGGTGAGGGTCCTTGAGCACATGCAATGTGCTGATGTAAAGCCGGATTCACAAACTTTAAGCTACCTGATTAGCAACTCTAAAACTGAAGAGGATATAGAGAAGGTAAGTTGTGTTTTGATAGCCTTGTAATAGTTTCTTGCATATCTAGCTGGATCATGAATAAACTCACCTCTTCCATTTTGGCCATTCTGTGATCTTTTAATCCAGTGTGTCCAAAGGTTATTTCTTATATATATTGTACCTTCTGATGTTATATCAGACTCATGCAAAATTTAATAGTATGTTGATTAAGGCCTCCTTTCAGAAGAACCAAATACTGTTCAAGAGAAATTGCATTTTGTATTGATCCCTTCTTTCCTGTGTTTCTAGTTTATGGTTGTAAGCACCCCGCAGTTAAATTTTTCAATGTTATCTTTCATGGTTCCACTAAGCATACAGTTGTTTCCTTTTTGTTTATTTATGCTAATGTTGCAATGCAGCACTTTAATATTTTTGGGTTTACATAACATTGTTTTGATGAACGGCCGTATGTAATTAGGATATGTTGTTCACAGATGTGTTGAGAGCTTATGATTTTATATTTCAACATTATGCTTGTAGTATTATGAAGAACTGAAGGAATCTGGAATAGTAGCTACAAAGCAAATTTTCATGGCACTTATAAATGCTTATGCTGCTTGTGGAGAGTTGGAGAAAGCAAAAAAGGTATGGGTCCAAGCAGCAAATGCTGCTTTCTTGAAAAAATCTCTTGTTCCAAAAGGATATAGATGCATTTTTCAAGCCCTAATTGTTTGATTGGATGAACTTGCATATATCTTTTTCTGGGAAGTGATTGAACTTGTATATTGATGAATAATTGCATGATAAGTCATGTCTATACATTTGCTTGGGATGTTAGCTTTTTGCTGACCAAATTGATATTACAAATCTATTATATTTTTTGTAAATTACTTAAAATTACAGCAAAAATATTATTGAAATATCCCATAATATTTTTGTTGTAAATTACTAAAATTACAACAAAAATATTATTGGATATTTTAATGTATTCTATCAATTGTGAATACTTGCAGCCTAAACTTTCTTTTCTTCTTTAATTTTTGTAACATTTTTTTTTTTGCACTCCTTGGTGTATATTCCCATTTTTCCACTGTTCCTTGTGATGCTATTATGAATTCAGAGGTTTTTAGGACTTTGTAACAGTAATAGGTTTCTTACACCAATTTTTTTTGAAATTTATAATATATACTTGGACTAGAGCCATCTATTATATGCTTAAAGCACTGAATAATCTTCATGGTGATCCCATTAATCCTTAATGTTACAGGTAATCTTAGATCCATTGATACCGCGGAAGAGCCTGAACCAAATCAAGGCTGTTCTTGTCTCAGTACTTGCATCACATGGGCAATTGTCTGAGGCTCTTTCTATTTATCAGGAAATCAAGCAGGCTGGACACAAGCTCGAGGCAAAGGATGTTATGAGTCTCATTGTAAGGTTTTCAATAAATCAAAATTTATATAACTTCTATCTTATAAACATTCATAACCAAGCCATTGGACATTCATAGGAGCACACTGATTCCGAGGGAGAGTTGGATAGGTTGCTTCTACTACTTGAGGAATTGGATGATACAGACTATTGGAATGATGCTTGCTGTAGAATTATCTTGTATTGTGTTTGGAACAAGCATTTAAGGTTTGGTTTTTCCCCATCACCTAATTGAATTTCTGTGCACTAAAAAATATATTCTGAAATTTACCTTGTGTTCATTGTATTTTATGTCAGTTCTGCTGTTGATCTTTGTAATCTGCTCAAGGATAAGTTCCAAAACGATGAAAAAGTTATAGAAGTTCTCTTTGATAAGGTTGGCTCTGGCTTCCTTTTCACTTAATTTGTATAATTCAATGATATAAGCAAAATGGCTGGCTATGTTGAGTTATTGTTGTAGTTTGTGCATGTCTGAAACACTTTCAAACAGCTATGTATGTGTTTGGATTTCCCTTTGAACTTTGAAGCTTGGAGAACAGATGTGCACACTTTCCGAGACAGAAAATGGAGAAGCAATAATAACCCTTCATTGAGTGAAACAGTTCGTTCACATTGGTGACAACTTGTTTGCAAACACACATTATGTTGTTAAGGCCTTGTTTGCAATCATTTCTGCAAAGATAAAAATAGTGTATTGACATCATTTTTATCTTCATTATAGGTATTTTCTCAGATTGAAGCGTCTAATTCCAACCATTTGCACACTTGCCTCGAATTGCTTTCGGAAATCAAGGATAAGCTTGGGCTTTTACCTTCACAGAGATGTCATGATTCTCTGCTACGTGCTTGTGCCGATGCCACTGACATACATAATACTGAATGAGGCTCCTTATCAACAGGGCTTTGTATATAGCGTTTTATCAAGTTGACTCTACAACTTGCCTCTGAATTATACAGTTTTTACATACTATAAACCTTTTCTGCCCCCACAAAATTTTTAGGATTGCCCTGACAATGTTGGTATTTGTTAGCAAGGGAAAGGCTATATGATAATTATGCAACAATTTAGTAATTATGTTTACTTAGTAATGATTCAAGGGAAAGTTTTGGCAAATTCTTTTAATGATGATGTGATAACAAATAACTCGATGATAGTGTTAGTAGTGTGTCAAGTCAAATTGGACATCAAATTGGATATCTAATTGAAGATGCTCAGTTCACAATTCATACAGAATAAATGTCCGATGTATGTTGGGGATAAAAGAAATTTGGCAAAGAATATACATTTGATTAGTTTAAGAGCAAATTCAACCAATTGTGAAAAATATGAGAAAACTTTTACTTCATCGCTGAAAATGGACCCTAGACTACCATATAACTTGTTGCGAATAAATAATTGTCACAGATGATCAATAGAAACTGATTGACAACGTATTTTTTTAAAACTGAAAACCAAAGCCCTCAAACTAAAACTGTTTTGATTTTTAAAACATCTGAAACTTAAAACTAAAAACAACTCCAAACTGGACCTAGCGATTTGGTGCAACTTTGTGTAGTCTTCGCTGTTTGGAGGTGTGAGAAAGTCAGATATACTGCGCATATTCAAAAGCTATTCAGTAGATAGATTCACAGTCCTATCAAATTTGTCAAAATTCTTGTTGCAAAATCGAGATTAATTTGAAGAGCATTTGATCTGCACTTCAATTTGTTTTATTAATATTTATGAATTTAATTTTTTTTATAAAATAGCAAGGTTAACGCATGCCCATAATAGAAAAAACGTAAGAATAAAATCACTATGTATCTATAGAGAAGTCTAACATAAATAAAAAAAGATTTAATCAATGTACTTCCTAAGATTTTATGATATTATATAAATATTTTAAATTTTTTAATACCTACATTAAATTCTTAGTTATTTTAAAATATTTCATTGATATTGTCTTATATATTAAATTAATCATTTCTTAATTTTAAAAAACACTGCATCATGGTCCTTTTAAGAAGGTAAAAGTAGTGTTAACAGTGAAAGAATATCGGATGCAATTTAAAAAAAAAAAAAAAAGATATAATTTATTTATTCTAAATAAAATTTAATATAAATGGAATCACAACAGGATAGTTCAAGCTATCTTATGTCGAAGTGTGACTGTATGAGGAAGGGATGAAATCCTGCTATCTTATGGATAAGTTCATTGTTTAAGCTTAAGATCATGAATCTTAAGCTACCCAAAGTACTTAACACACAATAATTAACGACTTATAAGTAGATATTCTATTTTAGAACTCAGAATCTGATCATATTTTAGGTAAAAGAATGTGATGATTAATGAACAAAACATTTATGAGTAGTGTATCTCTTATGTCACATAATTCCCATGAAAAGAGTTTCAAAAGGAATAAGCAACAAGTATGGCTTGCCTGCACCTTGCTTTGGCCTGTTCAAGTCTCTCCCCTAATGTCTCTTCCTTCACAGAAGCCTTAACCATAGCCAAATCCATTTCCATCAACTTCAACACTCTAAACAGTTCTGTCACCATTCTCTCTTCAACTTTCCCTTCATCTCTCAGAATCTCAGCCTCTTCTCTTGCTCTTTCAGCAACAATTTCTCCCACTTTTGCCAACAGTTCTGTTGAACCAAACTCCTTCCCCATAAGGGTCTCAAGCTTCTCCAAAAAATCAGCTATGACATATCCTACTGGCCTCTCTAGATTGATCTCTTTGGTTCTCTTCCAACCTATTTCAAAGTTTGGTGGCTCTGCCTTCTCAACCTCACTTCTTCTTCTTCTCTCTCTCACTATGTCTGATCTTCTTCTCTTCTCAATGGGAAAAGACTCTGTACTGTTCACAGTACTAGAGGAAGGGTCTGGTGTTGGAAAATCTGCCTCAGGATTGGAATCTAAGGATGTGCATCTAATGGAAAAGTGCTTTTTGGATTGGCTGTGAATGGAAAAAAACTCTGGTGGACTTGATGCTTTGTGTGGATTAAAGTGAATATGGAGAGAAGGGTATGTGAAAACTGTGTAAGTCATGTTAGTTTTGAAGTGAAGTGAATGAAGAATGAAGATAAGGCTCTTCTCTTTTTCTTTTGGACAATGGTTGATTTGGTTTTGGTTTGGTGTATATATGTAATATGCATAGCTATCACTTTTTTCAGATAATGCAGTTAAGTTATTGTCCAATATGCTAATAATATCAAGAAATATCTATTGTTTCATTTATATACATACATATATATATATATATATTCAATTTATAGTGAGTAATTAAATAAGCATGAGTTGAAATATATTTTCTTGTCAATGTTGTTTATTGCTGGTAAAATAACATATTTTTTAACTTTGAAGAAATTAAAGTCTTAGTCTTATAACATTGATCTAGCAAGGTTGAGTGAGTTAGAAAAATTCATATAATAACTTATTTATTTAATTTTTATGAGAAATTAGAATACTAAATTACTTATTCAAGATATCTTTCTTCTTATTAAAATTAATTTGGTCTACTAATTATATTTATTTGACAAAAAATCAAAATCAATGGCAGTTCAAGTTAATGATTAAATTGAATCGCTAACATCTCGATGCTAACATCATCAGAATCAATATTAAACCAAATTGAATCGAAGGTACTTGCCTTTAAACAATTCTAACTTAAAGTTAAGACATATATAGTTGCAAGCATATTTTGTGACCAATGGGATCAACGATAAGAAATATGCAAAAAAAAAAAAAAAAAAAAAAAAGTACTTCCTTCATAAATTGATCCTAAGTCCCGTGAGACATCAAAATTTATCTTTCAGCGTTACGTGATGTGATATATATATATATAATATGCGTAGTGTATACGAATATTTTTAACTATTTACATTATTATGATTTTAATGGTTTAGAAATCTAATAGCCTTGTTAAATAAGGTCTAAGTTGAAATCATGTCTTGATTTAATTTTGTTTGTTCTCAAAATTTTATAAAATCTTATTCATTAATTAATTATTTTACAATGATAATGATTTATGTATATTATCATAATTTTTTAGTATTAAGATGATTAAGCTAACTTCAATTAAGATGAATCAAAACTTTTAATTTTGATAATTAAAATTATTAGAGCTTAAACAATAAAATTTGATTGGGGTTGCAAAATCGGTTGAATTCATTGAGTTAATCTGCTTTGAAATGCTATTTTAAGATGTCGAGTTGATGTTTTAGACCCGTTGATTGTCATTATGTTATAATCGACCCATCATAGCCCATAGAAACTGGTTGAATATATGGGTAGAGTAAGTTAACCCGTTAACTCGTTTAATTATTTATTATGTAAAATCACAAGTGAGTATGATTGTTTTTAATAACTTTAGTTTGTATGAAACTACTAGACATTTATATTCTATTTGAAATTCTAAATATTGATATAGTTGGCTTACATGGATTATGCTCTACCTTATGACAAGAGAATCATTTTCTTCAACACATTGAAATTGGAAAAAATACAATAAAATCACGACATGGATTGTTTCATGGGTAGTCATTGGATTATATCTTTATTATCATTTTTTAATTAAGGAAAAAGTCAGTTAACCAAAAATAATTTGGATTACTTTGTAATATTTATTTTATGATGAGTTAATTCACCAACTCGCTAACCCATTAAAAATGAGGTGAATGAATATTTTTAACCTAAATATGAAATATAGAACTAGATGAGTTATTCCATTTTTAACGGGTTAATGGTAGGAGGTTAATTTGTTTTACTATCCCTAAATTTGATATGAATGCATCGTAATAAATGAAATAAGTTATTACACGAAAGACTTGCATATAATAAAGACAAGATAAACATGTGTTAAGTCAAAATGATTTAACATCTTAATTTTGATAATTACAAGACAGACGGAAACATCTACAGACGTAGAGGGAACAATGATCAGAATCATTACTTGCATATACGAAAGATGCACCATCAAAACATTAGAAGTTCCAGACGCAAAGTTTAAGTCGTTCTACCCCAAGTGTTTTTATCATACGAAGAACTTTGATGATCAGACCGAGAGCGCGTCTCAACTGCAAGTCATGAGCTCAAGAGTGAAGATTTGAAGACTTAAGTTGAAGACAGACGAAAGAATTCAACACTCAACTCATTAAAATTATTCATTCGTCTACTCTTTATGAATTCCAAGACTCTGAGTAGACTCTGAGTAACACGTGCATACATCTCCATTCAACCATTACTCAGAATATTCTAAAGGTGGAAAGGAATTTCAAATGAAACCTCTGCAACACGAAAAACAGTTGTATGTTTTAGTGAAATCTCTGAGCGAATCAAGTCAAAGGCAGATCTCACACTGACAACCACTGACTTTCCATTTAATGTTCTGATTGCTCACTCTGCCAGATGCGAAAGTACCTAAGACAAGGACTAACGTTAACATCTACAATCTAAAGGTTACTTCACGCAATCACCTATATAAGGACTTCATCTCTACGAGTTCAAGTTGACGAACTACTCTGATCAAGAATATTCATATACTCGCTCAAACTCTCAAGAAAACAAGTTTGCTCGCCACAAACTTAGAATAGAAACTTCATTGTAAAATCCCTCTCTGCGCAGAGGATATTTTCTATTTGAACTTATTGTAAGCTAATGTTGTGGTAATATTGTAGCCTGTGGAGGTTAAGTGTTTAAAGAATACATTGGATCAAGCCTATAGAGGATGATAGTCCAAAGAATACCGTGAGTTTAGCCTGTGGATGCTGTTTTCAAAGAATACCTAGGTTTAGCCTGCGAAGGCTGGGGTCAAAGAATACTACTTTAGCCTGAGAAGACTGTGTTCAAAGAATATTAGTGTTGTTAGCCAGGAGTGTCTGGGTTTAAAATACTCTTAGTGGAGTCTCAGCATGTTGTTGGGTAACTGGATGTAGTCTTTCTTGAGACGAACCAGTATAAAAATATTATTGCATTAATTATTTTAATTGCTTACTAACAGAGGGATAATAACTTAAACTGTAATTTTAACTAAAATCAATCTCTGAAGAACAAGTATAAGTTTGCGTTTGAATTAAACATTTTTATACAGACGCAAAACGCATGTCTAAAAAAGTTTTAAGTAATAAACACAATTCAACCCCCTTCTTGTGTATTTGTATTTTACAACATGTGTTTGATTGATCCGATGAAGCTCTTGCGTTTGATAATGCTTGAGTGTGAAAGCTTAAGGATAAACAAAGTCTGTCTTATATGATGAGATTTGGTTTAATAGAAGAATCAAGTTTTTAAATCTTTACACATTTTGATAATAGCTTCCTTTTAATTTTGACAGAAATTCTAGATGGAAAAGATTTGAAGATACTCCGGTATAAAAAAAAGTACCTAATTTTTGTCTAGGTCTCAAAAGTTATGTTTATGTACCAACAAAAAGAATATTTGATAGGTGTAGAGTAATTTCTGTAAACATATATTTTCTTTTTTCTCCAGTACAGAACAAAGAACATGTGAAAGGTTGCTTTGCCACTACTATTAGAAACATCTTATATACAAACATTAAATGCCTAAAGAGATAGTTCTTTGTTTATGCATATCAAAAAAACTTAAAAATAAGTCTTATTGACTAATTAAGTGGAAATTCATATAAAGGTTAAAGTTAGAATTAATTTTTTTTTTAAAAAAAGAAATAAGTTCAAGAATAACAAACTTTGTCTATGTACATCTTAAATCTTTTTTTTCTTCTACTTATACACAATCTTAAAAAAAAAAATTGTACTTATTTATAAATCTTTTTTTTGCATAGAGATTGAAAATAATTAGTCTAAATTGTTCGACATCTTTACTTTGTATTAGGTTTAACTTAGTAAAACTGAATTCAAACAATATTTATTATAAAGTTTAAAATAGTTAAGGTAAAAGAATATTTGGATATTATTTATAAAGACAATTGAAATACTATCTGTGAAAGTTAGAAATGACTTGACAAGAGAATACTAGTAAAAGTTATAGTGAAATCTTAACATATTGTTAAGAAAAGATATGCTAATACAACCCTGTTGTGATTCTTTCTTTACTTAACTAATGTCTAGACTGTTATTCGTGAGAACTTGTGAAAAACTATTTTAAACATATCATCTATCTTTAATCTTAACATATTGTTAAGGAAACTAACATGATCTCTAAATTAAGATATGCTAATATAACCTTGTTGTGTTCATTTCTTTACTTAACTATTGCCTACACATTTGTTTGCGAGAGTTTGTAAAAACTATTTTAAACATATCATTTATCTTTAACCTTAACATATTGTTAAGGAAACTAATATGATCTCCAAATTAAAATATGCTAATACAGCCTTATTGTGTTCCTTTCTTTATTTAACTATAAACTACACGTTTATTTACGAAAACTTGTGAAAAACTATTTTAAACATATTTTTCATTTTTATTGGATAATATTTTCAAAATCCTTATAAAAATATTTTAAAATATAATTCAATACACTTTTATATATTTTTTTCCTTTATACATCCCATCAATTATTAATAATTAATCATTATATAATAACTATAAAAATATGATAAATGATTAAGATTTCAATTTAAAAGATAATATTTGAATCAAATCCCAATACATTATATAATATTTGGACCAAATTCAATAACATTTATAAATTAAATTAATTTAAATTTTATTCATATTATAAAATTTTATTTATTTAATTTGATTCGATCCTATCATAGGAATCACTTTAAAGTACACTTATTATCATTCCATTAATCAATTTAGTCGAATAACCATTTACACAAGAAGTCAACACAATCAAAACTACACCCTTAATTTAAACTATAACTCAAATTAATTCACAAAAATTTTTAAAATTACATATAGAATATACATAGTTTAGTCCAGTCAGATCCGATCTAATTTAGTTTAATAAACCTAAAATATTATTTATATATATTTTTTGAGAAATTAGAAAAAATATGCATTTTCTCTCTCATCTTTCTTTGTCTGAAACCCTAAGAGAGAGAAGAGCTGAGAAGTAGAAGAAAAGATGGGCAAGTCATTTGGTTTGGGCTGTGAACCTGTGGTAGGATCATTGAATTGTGCTAAGAAGAAGGAATACAGAGTCACTAATCGTCTCCAAGAGGGAAAACGCCCTCTATACGCCGTCGTTTTCAACTTCATAGATTCCCGCTACTTCAACGTTTTTGCCACTGTTGGTGGCAACAGGGTACCGCCTCTCTCTGTTTTTTTTTTCACCACCCCATTTTCTTTTCATTGCTAAAGTTTCAATCTTTAATGGTTTTTCTTCTCAATTGCTTAGGTTACTGTTTATCATTGTCTTGAAGGAGGAGTTATTGCTGTTTTGCAATCTTATGTAGATGAAGATGTAAGTAATCAGTGACACATCACTCTATTGTCTCATTAAATCTCTATTTTGTTTGTTTGGATTTCATTTTGGTAGGTATGTGTATAGAAAATTACTTCAATTTTCATGTTTTTATGTAGATCAGAAGGATGAGTCTTTTTACGCATTGAGTTGGGCATGTAATGTTGATGGAACCCCTTTTCTTGTGGCTGGAGGAATCAATGGGATAGTCCGTGTCATTGATGCTGGCAGTGAAAAGATATACAAGGTATTTTGGTTATAGTAATGAACTAGTGATAGCATACTTGAAGCATGTGATGATTATATATTTTTTGCATTTAGGATTATATGGAGTTTGCTCGGGTTTATTTTATGACATAAGCATTCAAGTAGGTCTTTGATTATGCATAGTTTTTCTTCTTTTTTTTTTACTTGTTAAAATAAGTTTGATGGTGAAGCTTATAAAAATAATTGGGAGAGTTTGGAAGAGCTTATTTGAGCTTTATGAAGTAGAGACACTTCTCCTATGTGTTAGACATGTTTCTAACACTTAGACCCCGCCAACAAAGGTTGATCCAGTTGGTCAGAAACAAATTTATATGCCACAAAGATGTTAGTTCAATTCCTATTGTTTATTTGAAGACCTTGTTAGTGGAAAATCTGTAAGTACCTCAAAGAGTCTTGTGGCTTGCCCTAACCTCGATGAACACCCAGAACCCAATTTACTTAAACTTCTATCTGCCAAAAAATTGAAGTTTTTCATTAGGTGTCTAGATAAAATATTATTCATTGTTAGCTCAGCATCTTAGGAATTGTGTGATTTGACTTTAAGCCTAACTCAACCACACAAAATTAGCTTGTAAGGTGAGGGGACTAAACACTACCCTTTTGGCTGCAATTAAGACAGCCCACAAAACTAGCATCTAAGATGAGGACTGCCTAAGCTTTGTAAGCTCTATTTAAGCCATATTTCTAGTTGATGTGGGTGTAAACATCACCCTTGAGGCTGCAACTAAGGCAACCCCCAAAGAGGTCACCACTAAGATGAGCTTGGGGTAACTGCAATTAAGATGGCTTTCTGATGCTCCATCTCACACCCAAGGATATCAACCTCGAGTATGGCAATGCATGTGGTCCGATAGTGGTTTTAGGATAGGCTCTGATACTAATTTGAATTTTGGGTCTAACTCAATTGCACAAAACTGGTGTGGGCTGCCCAAGCTTTATAAACTATTCAAGTCATATCTCTAGTCAATCAGAGATTATGCCCCACCCTGATATTGCAATTGAGGAAGCCCCTAAAGAGGCTGCAACTAAGACCGGCTAAGGATGACCACAATTAAGGTGACTTTCTAATGGGATGTTGTAGTCAACACTGTTATTCACAATTTTTTCCTTTCTTTTTGAGTATTATCATCATAGAAAAGATGCTGGTGTCCTTATTGTAGTCTAGTTTGAGCTTATGAAAGTGGTTCATGTCTTTACGATGCATTCTTTTTAAGCTTATTTTAAGAAGCTTAACATCAAAGCTCATCAATATAAGCTCTTTTTAGCTTAACTTTGTAAGGTTCACTGTCAAGTTCATGAATAAGATCTTGTGAGACAAGCTCTTTGTTGAATCAGGTTCAATAGAGTTGTTTACTGGTTTACCTTGACACACCATAAGTTTTTACTGAACAAAATCCTTATTTAAGTTATTTACCCAGTATGCGTCCTTAGTGTTGGTTGTTAGTCTAAAGTTTGTAGGAATTACTGCAAGCTAAGTGTCTTAAATATATATTTTTTGTTCAATGATGTTGAAATGTATTGGTTGTGTACTAATCCCTGCGGCTACTTGACATGATGCCCTCCTCTCTGCAGAGTTTTGTTGGCCATGGGGACTCCATAAATGAAATCAGGACTCAAACATTGAAGTCATCACTTGTGATATCTGCAAGCAAAGTAAATAGCTTCTCCATATTTTCACTATTAGAGAATCCCTTCCTTTTCAGTCAATGATATCTATGGTTGACCAGGATGAATCTATTCGGCTATGGAATGTTCATACTGGAATATGTGTTTTGATATTTTCTGGAGCTGGAGGACATCGTAATGAAGTCTTGAGTGTTGTAAGTGTATTCTTCATCTAATATATACATCCTTTTTTCTTGCTCAATTACCTATTCTTAGTGATAATATAAGATTTTGATTTTGGAAATAGCCCAGCTAACTTTTTGTTTCTTAACATAGGATTTTCATCCATCAGATATATATCGTATTGCTAGTTGTGGAATGGATAATACTGTAAAAATATGGTCTATGAAGGGTAAGATATTTAGTTTTATAGTTGCATGCATTTTCCCTAACTCTATCCAATATTCCAGTTAGAATGATATCTTCTCCCCTAACCGGAAAATCTTTTTTTGATACTAACAAAGATAATAGCAAGAACATGAATGTAACTGTTGATACTAGGTTAGTAAGGTGCCAGTCTGAAACAATCATAGTTATCTCATCAGTTATAATGCAAATAAAGGATTAAGGAAAAAATCTTTTTTCACTTTATAGTATTGGCTACATGTGGATCAAATGACACAATTGTCAATGTTTTCAGAGTGGCTATTAATGATTCCTTGGTTTTCTGTCACCTGAGTTTATCCATGTATTCTATCCAACATATGATCAACTATTCTTGATGAATTTGATGTGATCTTTTGGTATCTTTGATATTTGTTTGATGATAACATGGAAGCTGCAAGTAGCAATTTCTTTATTTTTTTTTGGAAAATTCTTTTGTGGAACATGATGCCTCGTTCTGTTTATGCTTTGAATCAATTAAAATGTGCATGAACCAATTAAATCAATTAAGCATTTATGCATGTGAATATTTTATAATGTATCAATTATATGCTTGCCCTTTTCATTTTAATCCATTGCATCCTTTATGTCACCGCAGAGTTCTGGACATATGTAGAACAATCATTCACATGGACAGATCTTCCATCTAAGTTTCCTACAAAATATGTCCAGTTTCCTGTAAGCAATGGTTTATTTTTTGCACATATCATTCATTTTTCTAAATTTTTATTTCTAATTCTTGCAATACTTGATTTCAGGTATACAATGCTTCAGTTCATTCTAATTATGTTGACTGTAATAGGTGGCTGGGTGATTTTATCCTCTCAAAGGTGAGTGATTGCTCAGTATCAGTCCACTAACTGCAGGAAATTAAATGTTAGGTTTGTTGTGAGGAAAAAAACTATTCTCTAACTGGAATTTATGTGACTTCTATGGCTGTTGATATCATAATCTTCCTGGTAGCAAATACAAGCAATAAAATTAATGAAAACAACAAATTAAAAAAAAGAAGGATAACTGGAGTTTCTAAACTGGCTCTTCAATTGGAATCACACTGGTTTAGAGTTTGGAAATGCTATGCTCCAACGTTATCAGCTTCATGAAATTAGTAGCTTCTAGTACTATTATTAAAACGGTAAATTAATTGTTTAATATTTTTATGGTATCACTTTGGTATTCAATGCATCTGTTTAAGCACTTTCTTTGGTAGACAAGCAGACTTAGCTTTGTTGTATTGATGTTTCTATACTTTTTGGCTTTGCTCAGTTGAAGTGGGAAATCATTTTTAATGAAGTAACTTTTACACAAAAAAAGTTCAATAATTGGTAGATAAAAACTCGTAAAGTTTTATGGGCAAGTCCTCCATTTTGAGAACTTGACAATGAATCATGAATATAGTATTTTTTATTTTTTTTTTTTAATTTGAATTTTCTGATTCATAGAGTTACTTACCAATTCCTTAAGTAATGGATTATGTTACTTTTCCAGAGTGTTGACAATGAAATTATCTTGTGGGAACCTAAAGTGAAGGAACAAACTCCAGGGGAGGTTAGTTATAATTTTTTATCATCTGTTTTCCGTTTTTTTAAAATGTAACTTTTAATCACTCTTCTGTTTTTGTGTGTGTGGATGTTTAGGGTACTGTTGATGTCCTTCAGAAATACCCTATTCCCGAGTGTGATATCTGGTTCATCAAGTTTTCTTGTGATTTCCATTTCAACATAGTTGCAGTAGGTAAGAATATCTAATTGCATTTTTTTTTACATTTATTATTTTCTCTAGTATGTGCAGCCTCAATTCTACACTGACTGGAACTAATTATTGCACAATTTGTTTATTTCAGTTTCTGACCATTTGGACTAGAGTTCTTTTGCTAGCAAGTTTGTAATTTCAATATTTTAGTTATATTTTCTATTGACTTCTTTTCATTTTCTGGGTCTGCCAGGTAACAGGGAAGGGAAGATTTTTGTTTGGGAATTGCAATCAAGTCCTCCTGTACTGGCTGCAAAGTTCGTCACTTTATCTATCAATTAACTATGTTTTTATTTGGATAAATGTTTCTATAGGCACTTATGAGACCTAAAAAAAAATGTAAAAATGAATTGAACTTCTCTCATAAGTTAAAAGAAGCTCTTTCATCTAACTTATTCAAAAGTTGAAGTGCATAAACTGAGTTTTACCCTCTCTCCTAAAATAGTCTTTAAAGTATTAGAAATTATATTAGTTGTTCTCGAAGCATTAAAAATCATGTTACTTAGTCCCTCAAGGATTAAAAAATCCTTCAAATTAGTCTCTTGGATGGACTAAATTGATGGATTTTCAATACTTCAGGAATTACTTGTATAATTTTATTAGTTTAAGGGCTATTTAAGAGAGAAGGTAATCAAATTGATGGTTTATTCATGTTCTTATGTTGAGTTACCATGTTCAGGTTGTCACATCCTCAATCAAAATCTCCAATCAGGCAGACTGCAACGTCCTTTGATGGAAGGTAATTCATCTTATATTGATGTTCCTGCTCATAGTTTTGATGCAAAATTTGTTTTTTGTTTTTAACTTTTGTCCTTTCTTGTGTTGTGTTGTAGTACTATATTGACTTGCTGTGAAGATGGGACAATATGGCGCTGGGATGAAGTTACAAACTCCTCAACCACCTAACTTACCTCCATCCAATGCCATGTCAAACATGAGGGAATTTATGGTTTATCAGTTTAACCAGTCATGTACACCAGGAACCTGGTTTATTGCATGGTTTTGAATTTGTTTATATTGGTTTAGAAAGTCTTGTAATGAAAAAGGTTTAACTGAGAAGTTATAGTTAGAAGTTAGTATTTAGAGAAATAAAAGAAAGGCCTTAGTCTTGCATGTGTTACATATAAGAGTGAAAGAAATGATTAAACGAGCAGGTTCGTCTTAAAATACCGGTTTAAACAATTTAGATAGCTGAATTATGAGAGAATCTATTAGGAACCCAGATTAGCAATGATAAGAAAGAATAGAAAATAGTGTATTTCAATATTGGAAATTAACAAAGAATAGGAGATGAATATTCCCTTCAAGGGTTTTTCCTTGGAGGATATTTCTTTTCACATGGAAAATAAGCTTAATCCACAAAAAGATTCATCTATCACATTTTCCCTTTTTCAATATTCTCCTTCATGGCTTCATCTCCCTTAACCTCTTTTTCCCCCTCTCACCACCAAGCACATATGACACTGTTCTAGGCAACATACTCCGCCGCAATCTTTGCCATCTCCATGGTACAAGTATTTATGATGTTGTCTATGGCAACAACACTTGTTTGTAGTTTTGAGTTTAAATGTAAATGCATTCGAGTTTGTTTCGTGATTTCGTTTAGATCTTTATTTGTGATTATTTACAAATGTAGTTTCATATTCATGATTCTCTTGCTTGTGTGTTTCAAATGTATTATGTGATCGCCTTCCACATCTGCGTTACCCATGCTCCTGAATAGAGAGGAAGGAAGTGGAATGAGAAAGTGTTGAAAGGAAAAGAAGAGGGTGTATCAGACATGATAGTTATCAATGGAGAAGAAAGAAGAAAAAAAAATGATTGGTAGAGAGTACATGGTAATATTATGTACATAAAATAATTTTATCCATTTGATAACAATTTTGAAGACAAATTACTCATTTTCGTAAACATTCCATTTGTCTTGGCAACACTTAAAAAAGAAGAAGATAATTTATAAGATAGAAAGATAAGAAATAGAAGGAGTATCATGGAAAGCCGATAAACATGTATAAAATTGCTCTAATAAATTAGAAATTATTGATAAGATTTAAAGGTTCCGCCAAAAAAAAATATCTCTACAGAAAGAAATAAATTTCTATTAAAAAATTCAAACACTTGTTACAATGTCACATATTAGACTTATATAGATATAGGTGATTTGAAGAAAAAGCTTAGTCTAATTCTAGATTATTAATTCTAAATTATTATATAAGGAATGAATATGAACTAAAGTTTAAGATTAAGTTATATGTAATTTTCAAAGAGTATTACTGATCACTTTTAAGGATAAGGTAAAGTACTTTACCCCTTAGTCACATTGTAAATTTCTCTTTTCTTTATAACTTAAAGAGAATTTTACATAAATTAATTTTTGAATATATTATTTTTCTTTTTGCTCAATTATTATATTCAAATGAAAATGTTTTTATTTTTTAAAACATACAAAGCTTTTGTACGTGAAATTTAAATAGTAAACTAGAAGATAAAATAGTAAATTCCAAGTAGTAGGAATTCAACCCAAAATTTTGACTGCATGTCTGTTGAAGATTGCGTGTTGAATAATGAATCAACAACTCATGGCAATAACTTGCTAAAGAGAAACCACCAGACCTGTTGCGAAAATGACTTTTCACAAGGCAATGGTTACAACTAGAGTTAACTGCAATCTAGAGTTAACTAGTTCTTTTCAAAATGCAATGAGGCTTAGATGATTGTTATTTAGTTTTGGCTAAATTTTTTTTTTGGTACAATATGTTTTGATATTTTTATGTTTTGGCACGTTTTGTTTTAAAAATTTTAATTTTGTATTTTAAATTTGTATTTGGTATATTTTAAGTTTTATCACTATCTGACATGTTAATGCAAGTGGACATGGATGTTAACTTGTACTATTATCCTATGTAGCATTTACAATATGTTACTCATGTGTTTTTTAAGTTTTTATATTTATTTATATATTATGTTTTTTAATTGTTTTATTTTGTTACATTGTGTTTTTAAATTTTATTTAGATTCATTAAATTTACAAAAAACAATCACAATAGTCACATTAAATTAGTAGCATAAGCAATGAGTTTAATTTCATCAAACTGTGAGAATAACAATAATCCATCATAACACACGCCATCGTAATTATCTTCGTCATTCTTCAGTTATAAATTAGATTATTCTGCATATCTAACTAAGAATTATTTAAAATAGTGATGATTTGTTTTCATTTAAGTGACTCATTAAATGCAAACTTAAAATACTAAATTAAAACTTTAAAATTTGATGTACAAAATGTAAAAACAACAAAAATTAATGTTATATGTTTGATTCCCAGTATAATCTGTATAATTTTATGAATTTTACCCTTTAGTCCCTGTAATTTAAAAGTGACTATCTTAGTACTTGTAGTTTAAAAAATGAAATTTTTGTCCCTGTAATTTATATTTTAATTCCTTTTAATCCCTATGTTTTTAATGACAAAAACTAAAAATGAGTTAAAAGGGAATCAAAATATAAACTATAAGGATTAAAAATATCATTTTAAAAATTAAAGGGATTATAATGGTCATTTTGAGACTATGAAGAATAAAATGTAAAGTATACGAAACTTTAAGAACAAAATAGATAATCAAACTGCTATTCTATTATGCAAGACAATTTTTAATTTAAAATATCAAAATATATTTTACCAAAATTTATTTAAAGTCTTAAACATTGGTTATGTGAGGTTCTGCTAAGTTGTTTTCTAAACAGAGTATGCTAGAGCCTAGAGTTATTCGCTGAAACTGTATGCACTGTTGCACATGTAAACAAAGATCATGAGAGCTCAACTAAAATTCAAACGATTGTTAATTTTATCTTTTACAATGCAAGACAATTATTTAATTTAAAATATTTAATTGTGCATATTTGATCAAGTTAATTCTGGTTATACTAAATTGCATCGTAGGATTAGAAAATCTGCCCATCCCCTATTATCTAACAACTCTTGATTGATTTTTTTTTCGCAAAAGGAAACAAAATTTTGTTACATGAAAAATGAGGAGTCATGGTGGCTGCCTAGCTTGTACAACACTCAACAACGATTTTGTATCCTATATACAATATACAATATTGTAACCTATGTGAATCATAATCTTTTGATTATAAATGTACAGCAAAAATGCCAGAGGAACGTTAAAGTTGATTGCGTAATTGCATCAATAAGCCCTGCATAGTCTCTATCTTTTGACTCAGTTGGACGATGGTAAGGTGTTGAGAGGAGGACTCTGAAGTACCAATATCACTCATTATGTCATTAACTTTAGCTTGTGAATCCACAAGTGCTTCCTCAAGCAAGGTTAATGTTTGCTCGGAGGTTCTGTGTTGTTCCTCGTTATTGAGAATTGGCATTGGAGAAACTCCTCTACTACCAACACTTCCATCTCTACTAAACTTTTCAGGAGAGAAAATCTTGTCAATGCCTTCACTTCCTGCAAATCATCATACCATTATTAGAAGATTATGAAATAAAAGAAGGAATAAATAAGGTTCTGTTTAGTCTGAGTTAGCATGCTTTCCAAAATCACAGTTTCCAACTCAACTTGTCCCAAAGGAAACCTTTTCAGGTGGCCAAACTCTATTTAGCTTTGGATGTAAACAGGAATCAAGTGCACATGTGAACTCCTAGGAACAATAGTAGTGTGTACAAGCCATATGGTGTGCTCAAACAGTTGAGCACAATTAAGTTTCCAATTTATGAGAAACTCCAGACAATTGCCATTGCATGTATCATTGTATTGTGCTTTTGTTAAAGATAAAATCCAATTACTTCCTAACTTAAGGAAAGTCTGAAGGTTCCACTAATAGAGCTTAAAAGAATGAGATATTATATCTAATGAAAATAAAATAATTCAATGCTTAAGAAAATTTGATAACATACCTAGGTGGCCAAGTTGATCTATTACAGACTGACCAACAGAACCTTCTAACTTTAGCAACCGTATAATTCCAGCAGTTATCCGGCCAATTGAGTCAATCTCAGATTTGCACAAAAAAGTGAGGTGCTGAACCTCATCCCTGGTTACAACTGCTTCAATCTGCATGGAGAAATCATCATTATATGCAACCTTCATATATAAGAGAGACAACACGCCATAAATATGAAATTGTCATTACCGGTTGTTTAACAGAGAATTTTAGGTTTTCCACTTCCCAATTAACCATTTCATCATCGACACTCTCCCCACCTAATATCAAGCGAACTTCAAGACCAATTCCTCCAACTTTGTCGGTGAATTCTTTACCCCCATTTGTAATTAGCATTGTTGAAGGAATGCCATTTTGTATATGAGGCTTCAAGATTTGCAGACCTTGAACTCCAACCTGCAAGGGGTATGATAGGAATAGGGCATGTGTAAAAAGGCAAGAAACAGAAATGAGAGGATACAAAAACTAGACCAACTAATAAGTATACTAGGTTTTACCATATTTAAACAGAAGTATATAAGTCGGACAAAAACCAGGTTACATGGTATTTAACATTTTCTGGGTAAGTGCATACAGAATGCGTTTTGATCATTATAGCAAAGTCTTTATTCATTACCATCATAACAAATAAGACAAGAAAATCTCCTAGCCTTGTGTTTGTTGATTTAAGCCAGGTAATAAAACATTTAATTGAGACTTTGAAAACATAAATGAATTAGAAAAGATAGTTATATAATCCACTTTAAGGCATGAAAAGTTGCAAGTCTTCAAACAGATATTTTATTAAAACTAAGGATATTCTATTAAAACCGAGGATATAAATATGTCTTCAAACAGATGTTTTGTTTTACATAGTTTTCAGAGTTATTTCTGTTTTAACATGGCAAGTTACTTATGCTACCCCCACCCTCCCCATGAAAAAAATGGGGACACTTTTCACGTGTTTACAATTCCTGCAAGATATGATGCCTGATAGAATGTTGAGATATTTTTTTATCAAGTGTGTTTGCTTTCTCTCTTTTATAGTGTCAACTAAAAAAACATTATTCTTGAAAGCAAATAGAAATATCTTTATTTATCAGTAGTTTGGAGCAGTATTTATGCACATAAACATTAAATCTTTAAAAACCAGAAAGAAGCATCTTTTTTACCGTAATCAGATCTACTGGATGTTGCTTTATTTTTTGCAACTGTGCTTTTCCATTTGCAACATTTGTTGGACTACTTTTTGCATTTAGTCGTAAACCATGGAAAGTTGCGTGCCAACTCCTTTCTTCTCTGTTTTCATCTTCATGGTTGGAGAACCACCATCTTTCAGCTGTATCTTGTGCATCTTCAAGGGCAAATAACCAGTCTCTCAATTCTACAGTTACATCTACATCATCGGGCTTCTTCAATTGGGGAAAACTGGTTTCTTTCCCTCCTGTCATACTTCCAACTGGTAAGAAAATAGTAAGTATATTTAAATGTAGCAAAAGAACATGCCAAAGATGAACAGAGAACAAATTTATTATGTATTAGGCACATTAATAACTACGTAAAATTAGATGACATCATGTATGTCATTTTCATACCATCTTCTGAATCATCAACAATGAGAGGAGTTGCCTTAAAAAGTTTTGACAATGGTCCTTTTTGTAAGTTTTCCAACCCCTTACAGAGATTCGTCCCAGGAGCACCATCAGGCCCAAGTATTCCAAATCTATGTAAGAGGGCTTCAGTATAGTTCATTCCTCCACCAAGACGAACCCCAGATATAGATGCTGAGACAGTCAAACTATGAGACTCCAAGTCTTGTTCATATAATGGTATGACATGCACCATGCTTATGTCTAGAAAAGGAAGTGAATGAGCATTTCCATTCAATAGATGTTTCTCATTCTTATGCACCCAGAAAACAGCTCTTAGTTGAGGATATCCATTATCACTCAATGAGGGGGCATTTTCCTTAGAACTCAAGAATGAGCCATTTTCACACGGTAAGTGCCCCTCTGCTTCTACACAACCTATCTCAACACTCTCCCAACGTAGAGTAGATGAAACCATAATAGCCCCACCAAGGGTTCTATGAGTGGCACTAGTAAACAGATCATCTCCAACAAACTGAGCTAAAGGCATCCCCTCAACATTAACAGAAGATGACTCCAAAAATCGAAGTTGGAGGTTTTTCACCGATAAACTCACAGCAGCATCACTAGGAACCTTCTCCATCACCTTTCCTCTAAAGGATTTGTCCCTATTATCCTCCAACCGTTTCCTTTTTCCAGCCATTGCTATCTTTTCACTAACTATCCCAAAATAACCATATAGATCCAGGACAAAAAACAATTGTTCAACAGAAGTGTTGGACAGATACTGATCACAAGCAACTCCAACCCTAACAATACCTCCGGGAGGGGGAACTTGTAACAATGGACTGCCATCAGCAGTTACCATAGCTACTTCCATGCAAGCATCTTTCAAATCAACACATCTCCACAATCCTGCTGTCTGTCCATGGGAATTTTGACATCCAGTTCTGTCAGTACAGGCTTCCAGAGACAGAGTAAGCTGGGATGCTCTAGCAGTCCACTTCTTCTGGCTAGCATCAATTGGTTGACCTTCCCAAAGACAGAAGCAAGCAGGATCTTTCTCCAAGTTCAACAGTCTTAGTTTGAGAGAGGGTGAACTTAAAAAGAAAAGGCTTTCAATGTGAAGCCTTGCTCCAGTAAAGGATGTCTGGCCTGTACTGGTCATGTCACTTTCAGAAATATCTAATCTGGTCTTGTCAAATGGAACAGTAAGATCAAGTCCCTTGAGATTGAAAACAAAAGATTTCACTGAGAAATCTGGTAAAATGTCGCCAGGATTGACAACAATACCATCAGCTAATAAAGAGGATATCCTCAGGCATGATTCTTCCTGTAGATGAACCTGAAAAATATACAAAGATCATCAAATTATATGATTGGAAAAAATAAGTAGAAAATAGATACACTTTAAAGTCTATAACAGACCATTTACCAAAAGAGCCTGGACATACCATAAGAGGCTGACAGTCAATAACAGTTTCAGAAGTGAAGGATGGTGGAAGTGGAGAAGGTATGATCTGAAGAGCATGGAGGCATATTAGAGGGGTTCCCTCAATCAATTGCCATTCCTGTTCTGGTAGAGGATATATTGGAGGGCAAAAGCTTCTGGCTGCCAAAAGAAAGGATAGAAAAAAATTAGTGAACAAACAATATATGCATTGCTTAAGTTACTTCTTTTCAAGAATCTGTTGATAACTTAATACCAAATGCTGGCACATGGAAAGCATCTCTCGTGACAGCTTGCATTGATGGTTGCACTAAGATACATGGAGGGGAACAAAAGGTGTCCCTGCATTCCAATATGCACAAACTACAACTTAGTTTCATTGTAACAATTAGTGTAGTCAACTCAAAAAAAAAAAAAAAAAGATTGTTATTTCAGC
Organism: Hylodesmum podocarpum; assembly: GCA_026586105.1. NCBI lineage: Eukaryota > Viridiplantae > Streptophyta > Magnoliopsida > Fabales > Fabaceae > Hylodesmum > Hylodesmum podocarpum. The sequence goes on from JALJEV010001433.1 coordinate 8,084,853, forward strand.
TGTCAAGAGCCACCATATTGATTAATCAAGTGGGGCATACTGCTACTCATTAAGAATACAAGAAATTCTTATTCTTTTCCTTTTCTTCTTTTCAATTGCAATAACTTCTCCCAATTCAACCCAGGATACCTATCATCTAACCATAAAAGTAGTTGGTGCACTAGAGAGCCCACTACCCATTGCCAATATATTCAGATTAGTATATTCCCACCACCAGCTTCCAATCAAATCCTATGAGAACATAATACATTTGACATAGATGCCCACACCTGTCCATACACACAGGCAAAGCTTGCTGAATTCTCTGAATAGTTGTTAACTTGTTATTAAGACAGGGCACAAAAACACAAACCTCAAAAATAATCCACCAACTGTAATCCTTGTCAAGTTATTATCATCATCTCCTTCAGAAAGACTGGCCTGCAAGGATATTCAGTCAAACAATATAACTCTACTGCTACTGAAAGCCTGATAACATTACCAGAGGATAAGAAGAGGGGGCAAGATATGAATATTTCTCAATGGCATTGTCATGAACCATTAATTGCTAAAGGTTAAGCTATTGGGTATAGACACATGAATGGTTTTATAATTTATATTTTATTTCTAATGCAAGAGCGCAAAAACTTGAGACGTACACCTACCTTGTGCTGAAATTGAATTTTTTTTATTAGAAGAATGACTAGCAAGGATAGAACGCTAGACCACTTGGTCTTAAAGGTTCCAATACCATGTCATGAACTGACAATTTCACAAGATTAAATGGTGAAGACATATGAATGATTTATACTATGTAAGCAAAGGCAGCATACAGACACCCATAGCATGAATATCCAGAGGGGAGAAGAAGGATGTTTCCATCTTTGGTTTTTTCTATGAGCTGTATATAAAAAACCATTCATGTGTCTTACCCAACAGCTTAAGCTTTTGGGATGGCTGGTTCATGACATAATATAGGTCCAAGTTAAAAATTAATTTTCAGCATATCATAAGCTGATAAGGTAGACACGTTCATTGTCCAAGCTTCAAGCCCAACAACAGGCTCTCGCTTAAGGGGATGTGTTGGATATAATAACATTCATGTGCTTTCATCTAATAGCTTAAGCTTTTCAGATAGATGGTTCATAACACTATGGACACTTAGCTGATGATTAAAAACAACAAACTTGTCATACCAAAATTACATATGTCGTACACTGCATATATTTAATATTTATAATTTTAATATTTTTTTTTCTGAATCATTCATATCCATTTTAGAAATGTTACATGTATATACACTTAGAGTTGCAAGTTATCACTCAATGTTAGTCCAATGGACCCAAATAAAATATACCTACAGGTGTTTTAAGCCCACCAAAGAGTCTTAAAAGGAAAATACAAGACTGTGTATGATTTTTTAATTTTGGCTCAAGGTATAGTCAATTTTATTCTACCTATTAGATAAGGCTCTAAGATAACCAATATCAATATTGAGAGTTATATAGACAAGTAGTCAAGGGGGAAAAAAGTTAAAAAAAAAAAGAGTACAGAAGTGCTAAATGGTTTTAGAAAAAATCATTACAAGACTTACCCGAGAAAAAGAGAGGGACTGCATCAAAAGTTCAAGCTGGAATTCTGCAAGTTAATGCTAATAGTTGGTTCATTGTTCAAGCAATGATATACCTAAAACTAGGATATTTAATAATAATTCAAGGAGACAAAGATCGTCAAAAAAATAATCTGAAAGGTAAAGACAAACCAGTATCCTTAATACAAAGAAATATATGATCTACGACAATTGAGACAAGAGAACGCCCAGCTGCTTCAGTGGATCGCTGTCAGAGAAAGTCAAAATGGAACATTATTATTTAGTGCATAACAAACTACTGAGGTGTTCTCAAAGGAGGGGGAAGTTAAGACAATATGGAACCTGCTGAACCTTGGAATCAACATCACCCCTGTTCAGACAAACAAATACTCCCGTCATAAAGCGGAGAAGTGCACGTAATCCTGCTCATATTTGAATCAACCCATGTCACATCCATGATATTTATATCAATTCAATAAGGACACAAGAAGCCCAAAATGTGCCCTTTCAATTACCCGGTTCGCTTAATGCAGGGCACACAGCTTCATTGATGTGCAATTGAACCTCAAGTCCAAGTGGACTATTCAAGTCAGTTCTCTGAATTGTGATCTGGCAATAATAAAACCGAGCTATATTTCATGAATCAAAAATACAATTATGAAACAGAGCATTTACAAGATGTATGGGGTTCATTACAAATGCTTCTCCTGATATTCCTTCTATAAAACGCTCTCCTCCAAAGAATACTCTCTTTGCACCATCATCATCCCTCAAGTTTGATCCCTCTTGAGATAGGCCTAATGCAGCCTCTGTGAACATGTCTGGATGAGGCAACAGATCAATTGACAAAGATTGCCATTCCAATTTCTGAGCAGGACATAAAACTGTGAGAACTATTATATGGTAATACACGTTGGAGTAACATAGCATCCTCAACATTGAGAATATAGCAGAAAATAATTTTTATCAAAGAATGCTAATCTTTTAATGAAATGATACCAATAATATAGAAAAAGCAATATGAAGGATATAAAATCACACCGATACAGATTACACACTAATACATTAAAACCAGTGAAGGGGGATATATTACTTTGAAGACATATATGTACTTCTTGCTACTGGAGAAATCTCGTGCTTCCTTAAGATTTACAACCTGATAGGAAAAATTCTTCAATGAAGTGGTATACACAGGTAGAGTCTGAAACTATTGTAAGCCTGAGTTTTTAAGTAATTACCTGCCAGTTTTCGTTCGTGGTATACAGCAAAAGGTTGCGTATGGTGATAGATGCCATAGGTGGAGCCCTGCAACCAGAGGTGGTGAATGGGGGATGTTTATAAATAGACTTGAGGCAAAACTTATAAATATAGTCTCTGAGCCAAACACAAGGCAAAATTGATCAACCATCAGGTTTATGCTTAAGACTACCCCACAGAACCACCCACAATATTTTAATTCCACTACAAGAATTGTATTTTAGATACTGCATCAATCTCAGCAGGAAACAAGATACTAATAAGATATCAATTTCAAGTTATGGAGATCCATTCAATAACACTTGACACGGTTGGTAAAGCATAAATAAACAGAAGAAGATATCAAATTCAGAGCACTGGCAGGTATTAAAAAGTTACCATGTTGCTCCCCCTTGGCGACGAGAGCCACCACGAGTTTCAAGTAACAGATTAACTGTTTGAATTTGGATAGTCATGCCATCTGCAATCTGACAATTGCCCACAGTCAGTGTGAACAAGCAACATTCAAACAAGATACTTGCATTTATGGACTAGTGATCAACATGTGCTACGAACTATCAAAACTAATACAAAGAATCAGCATTGCCATATTCCATCCTTTCATTGGATCCTTATCCTCAATATTCCAACCTTTTGCATTACCTACATCTTTTTTATGTTACTAAGGGTACTTCCCTCACAATAATTGCTCAAACTCAAATCTTGCAGACGTGTTTCCCATTGTCAAAACCAACTGCAAACTGTACGATTGATTTCTGTGAAGTTATTTATGTTTAGATGTTTTCATCTTTTATCAAATACAAAAGCTAACTAAAGTTACTTCAAAGCAAAATTTATTCTGTCCTCCGAATCAATTCCTCAATGTGAAATAATACATGTTAACACTTACCTAAGATCACGTTAACTAATATTTCAATGAGGTTCTGGATCACCTAACATGAATCCAAAACACAATGCGTGCTTATTTTTTCTTTTCTTTTTAATCGACAAATGTTAAATTGTTAGTTTTTATCAAAAATGTTGAACATGAATTCTCATCAATCAATCAATATGTACATATATATCAATTCATAGAGCCAACTCAAACCTTATCAGCGAAACCGTAACCACTTCCCTTGGCGGAGGCAGCTGACGGCGCAGAACTGCACATAAACGACACAACAACAGAAAATGAAACAAACGACAGCAGAAGCAAAAGCATCAAGCATAACCAGCGTCGTTTCAATGTTCACCTGTTCGAACTAAGAGATTCATCAGAATCAGAATTCTCCTCGAGAACCAGATCGAGTTTATCAATATGCACAACGATTGGCTCCGTCTGCACATTGCTCACCGACGGTAGCTACAAAAAAAAAAAAAAAAAAAACACACAAACGAAACGACAAATCACAATCGAAAACAGTAAAACAGAGAAGAAGTGAACGAAATCGGTTACCGAGAGCAGGACTCAACTGTAATCTCTAACTTGCCGACTTTGGCGGTGGCAACGTTGAGCGCGGGCGGCAATCCGACGCTGGAATGCAAGGCGTCGCCGTCGATATCTGAGAGCGAGAATCAAAGTCGGTGAAATGAAAAAGGAATTTGGATTTGGATTTGAGTTAGGATTGTGTGGTACCTAGATTGGAGAGGTGAACGGTGCGTCCCTGCAACTTGAACTGTTCTCGGGAGAAGGATTTGAGCCAGTACTTGAGTGTGTACTCCAGAGCCCGACCCAGTATTGACTCCATTCGGATCCTGCAATTCGGGTCGGGTTTTGCTTTCAACTCAATTCAACTTCTTTTTTCTTTCTCCTTCCTTCCTTCCTTCCGCGCGGATCTCTGATGAGAATAGTATTATACACAAATTAAATGAAATGGAATTTCGATTGCGGCGAGGCACGTGCGCCACGTGATAGATCAATAGCAGAAGAACCTCACTGTGCCTGATTTGTCCGTTATTGTGTTTTTTTTTTAAGGAAAAGCTACAATAGTTTCTTTCAACAAACAATCTTGCAACATTTTATCTAACATGTTGTTATGTCTTCAAACCTCAACTTAATTTAATATGCATTGCATTCATACATTCGATAAATGTTCATCTTTTTTTTTTTCAGCTATTGTATTGTAAATGTCAAGTATATATACTAAATTCTTTATCAATAATTAATTTCTACCTAAAAGTCTAATTAGTCATGGTATTTTTTTCAATCATATTTTTTAAAAAGGTAAGATATGACTTTTTTAACATATAAGTGCTTATCATATTTTTTTTTTCAGCACACTCTTCACATAAGCTACTAGTTGAACACTCTAGTGTATGAAACACTAAATTATTTCTAATTCCATACTTATCTGTCCATATATGTAACCAGAATATTTATATAAATATATATATATATATATATATATATATATATTATTTTAAAAGAAATTAGTGTGGAACATGTGCCTCGGGTTTGGTTTCATAATGTGAGAATGTGATAAGGATAGGAAAATCTAGCCTGAAAAATAAAATATATATATATATATTATTTAAATTTTTAAATTCAATTATTTACCATTATTTTTTATTTTAAAATATGAATAAATAATATAATTTAAAGATAAAATGATTCGGAGGTTAAAATATAAATAAATTATATAATTTAGGAAAAAATTGCCAACAAATACCTTTTAGGAATTATTTTATATTTTTTAATAACTAAAAATATTCAGTAAAATTGTAAATATTTTTTTAATTTGTTAGGTAGAACATAGGGTGTGTGACATGTGTATTATTATTGTTGAGAAAGTAGTAAGCATTTAAATTGATTGTAATTTGAAAATGTTGAGATCATGAGGGCCTACCCCTATTAATTGGCATGATGCTATATTTATGTAGGCACGTACGTACCAAGTTGCCATCTTTTGCTGTTTGGGAAGGTAGGCTGAGATCTGAGTTACCAAAATAAACATAGATTTGTTTATGCTGTGGTATAAGCTTCCAACTTTTTCTTTATAAAACTATTAATTAAGTCTCTAAACTGTTAAAAGTCTGTTTAAAGAATTTTTTAATCTATTTGATATGATTTTAATATTTTAGTAATTACTTAAATAATTTTTAATATTTTAAAAATCATTTAAAATAGAGAAGAATAGTTTAAAGATCAAATTCATGCTTTACATTTTTTTCTCCTCTAAAATGCTTTTGCATCATCTATCACCCATGTTAAGTATTCTTTGATTTTAAAAATGTGAGTTACAATTAATCTTGTTGAATTATATAAAATCAACCACAAAATAAAGTTGTCTCGATTATAGGTAGGTATTAATGTATATAGTATGAATATTTTTCTTTAAATATAATTTATTCCATATTTAACTTCATCAGGATTTGAACAGAAACACCAACCACTATTACTTATTTACATGTTTGGTGTAGTTTGATCACTATAAGCATTGAAACTTAATCTATATAACTATGTTAAGATAAAATATGATTATATATTATCATACTTGAAAGGAAAAAAATATATGTATAAGGCTGTATTTGTGGAAATAATTTAGGATGTGGCTTATATTTTAGGAAGAGACTAAATAAGGATCTTTTCTCATGTTAGTAACTTTGATAGTGGGCCAAGAATATTGTTTTCTTTATTTATCTTCTTTAATCTTGTTCTGGACAAGTTTGCTACTTTATTCCCTTTACAAATGAGATACAGCTAAATCAGAAATTAAAAGGGATAGGTGACACCGTGACACACACAATGACAAGAAAATAAGTGTGAATGAATGAATGAATGATCCAACTCTTGATTTTAATCCCCAAATTCAACTTTATTTTAATCACTAATGTGTTTACTGTATTATTTGATAAAGTTGATATTTTTTTTCAGTTATTAATATAATTGTTTTGAATTGGGCCTTTATATAAATTTAATATATGAAATTTAACCCAAGAGTGTTTTAAAAGACCAATAAATTGAAATTGGACATGTACCTGGTAACATGTCCACCAAAAAGAAAATGTCTTGCATTTTGTTCCATCTCAAATTTACTCATAGAATACTAATACAATTTTATTTCACAATTAATTGTAATATATAATTAATCAGTTAATTTATTTGTATTTAATTATTTATATATTATAATTGTTTATCAAATTTATTTTTTTTACTAATACGCTACAAATTACTCAGTATAAAACACAAAAGATTTTTTTCCCCTCACACCCCAAGCAAGAAAAAAACATTACAACAGTAGCTGTTCAATTTAGTGAGATGCAGCTGGAGTTACATTTTCATAAAATTTTGATATCCTTGTGGATGTTTGGTTTCATGGTGAATCACTTACTTTATTCAAAACAAAATTCATTCAAATTTAAGATGTTTGGTTGTAAAAGTAAAATCACTTTTATTTGAGAAAAATGAGTTAGATTTGAATTTAAATATTCAAACATTTTGTGTAAAAATTACTAATTGTTTTCTAAAAAATAGAAGATGAATATATTCTTTAGAAGCGAATAATTTGATCAATTAAAATTAAGAAATTTCAGTGACTTGATTTGTCTGTTGAAATTGAGTTCTTTTCATAAAAGAGTAGAAGCCTTTTGCTAATGTGTTAAAAGGAAAATTCTATATTCAAGAAAAGAAAGTATTATGCTGCATCCTAACTCTTTCAAATAGAAATATACCACAATAATTTAAATATAATAAAAACAACGATACAAATAAAAAGAAAAAAAAAAATCATTCATACTTTACAAAACTTCTGTCTAGAACTGGCTTTTTCTCTCATGGACTAGAATACTACTCCCTATGGTCCCAACAGTTACAATTGCTCTGCTTAATGTTAGCTCTAACCAGCAACTCTGTTATGTGACACTTTTAGTTTGACAAGCATCAAATCTAACCATGCCTCTACAAATGAAGGTTGATAAAATCACAACCTCTACATTTAAATGATCAATAAATAAGACAATCTTCCCTTCAAAATTGGACAAGTATAAGCATAAGTTGTGCCTATAATACAACAAATGCTATACAAGAACAAGCTAAAAAGGGCATGAAATCACCAAAGAAACTCTACCATTAAATGATCAATAAACAAGACAACTTGCCTTCAAAATTGGACAAGTATCAGTAAAAGTTGTGACTATAATACAACAATGTTATACAAGAACAAGCTAAAAAGGGCATGATCACCAAAGAAACTCTGCAATTAAAAGATCAATAAACAAGACAATCTTCCCTTCAAAATTGGACATGTATAAGCAAAAGTTGTGACTATAATACAACAGTGCTCCACAAGAACAAGCTAAAAAGGGCATGATCAACAAAGAAAACAATTGTTACAAGTATCACTTCCAACTTAAACCTAAGGGCTATCATCATCTGAACTAAAATCATCCACCCTTCTATTAGCGATCGCCGGAGAAATTCGCTGAATAAGATCAGGAGCAGGAGAAGGAGTAGGAGTAGGAGAAGGAGCAGGAGAAGGAGGAGGATGAGATTCGGAGGAAGATGAGCCTCTAGAATGATTGTTAGAAATTTCTGGCTTTGCACTTTTCGGTGCTGGTTTCTTTGCTGCATTAACTTTTATCTCCCTGCATACCTTATCCAACATTATTAAGAAATCACGTACTATTGCAAACAATCTCAACCCTTCATCTTTCCCTGTATCCCCATGAAAGTAATCACCAGTGCTTTTCACTAAGGCCATGATTCTCTTCTCTTCTTGTAGCAAACTTGTGACATCACCCTCAGCTTTCTCCACAAAACTCTTCACCGTTTCGCCAAACCCTTTATCATCAGTCATGTTACTTAAGTCCTTGTTTACAAAATCTTTTGTTTTTATGATACCATGGCCTAGTCTAGAAGTTGTTCCTACTAAGCCATCAGCATCTATAGCTGCTGCTTTCTTCACATTCTCAAGTTCAGTGCTTAACCTTGCAACCGCTTGAAGACCAAGTTCTCTATAATGATCTTCTGATTCAATATTTATGTCTTCAAGGAGATCATCTGTTTTTATACTTGAGAAACTGAGGCTGTCTTTAGCCATTCTTGCAGCCCTTATGCCTTCGGTGCGTATTATTTCTTGAACAACAAAATGTAAGAGAGTGGTTTTCCCATCTACTCCTTTTACATCAGATAGTTTCAGCAATGTATCAAGTTTGAATGCTTGTGCACCACCACGGAATGTTCCATCATTCATACGGTTCCCTGTTTTGAGAACAGCTTCAAGAAGCTTGAGGAACAATCTACTGCTTTTTAGTGTTCTACAAGCAACCTGTCATCATATGAAAAAGGTAAAGGGTAAATAATATTTGTTTTTTTTCAAGGTTTTGACACAATTTTTTTTTTATCAATTTAGTCTTGACTCTAAAGAATATTGTCATGATATTCATTTTAACTTCCAAAAATAATAAATAAATTCTTTATTTTCTTAATATTACTGCTTGGTGCATGAATCCGTGGGTGTATACTACAATACATACGTTATAGTATATTTTAGTAGTTATATTGTCACCATCAGCAAAAGAAAATAGATTGACCTTATAAGACTTAATAACCTGATATAACATTTATAAGAGTGCATGCAGGTGAAAGTGAGAGGACTAATGTGTGTATACAAATAAAGAGTATAAGCAGTGTAACACACAAGCATAGGGGGCAAAAGTAGTAATGTGATTTGGAGATAATACCTCTAAAGTTCCAAAAGAATCTCGCGTAGAATTGAGTTCCTCATGAAGAGTACCCATGTAAATTAGTGCTTCCATTCGTTTATATGCAAATGGAATGTCAACTAAGGCTTTTAAGAACCTATCTGCAGGCGCAAGTTGGGCTAGACTACCATTGTAAAGTCTAAGCTTAAGTTCTTCCTCTTGAGTTGGTGCCATCTTTAACAAGGTTTGAAGAAATTCTGTGGGAAGCTCGTTTCCTAATCAACCAAACATGGCAAAAGATATCATAATAGAATCAAAGCCAACAAAATATTTGTTAACATTTTTTTGCATTATTACCCTTATAAAACTTCTCATGATTGAGTACTCAATGATTTGTGTTTTACTAGAAGAACCTAACATTAAACTGATAACTATCAAAAATTGTTGAAGACAAAAAGAAATAAAGAAATAATTACCTTCAAGAAGTGCATCACAAACTTCTTCTATTGTCACATTTAACGCTTTTAATAAAATAGATAAATTTTGTGCTTTCTTTCCGTTAATGATCTGTATAAATTGAGGTGCAGCTTCTTGGGTGGACTCTTTTTTTTGTTGGCCTTTGTTTTTATCCGCAGCTGGAGCAGTATAACCAAAAAGTGTCTCCATCATTTCTTCATTAAACCTATCAAATATTCACCATTAAGAATATCAATAATAATAAAGATCGAAGTAGGTAATTCAAAGAGTCATTTTAATTCTAAAACGATATATTTTGTTATTTTAGTTCCTAAAATGTTTCGATATACAACTCGAATACGAAGACGACTACTTGTAAAATATATGAAGTAAAATTTATAATGGACTGATTGTCGCCTAACTTTACTCCAAAATTTATAAGCATCACAACTAAAATAATAAATCATTCTTGAATAGCAATAGAAGTTTGGGATATATCACTCACTGGAATGATCCTGCTTTGAGTTGATTCCAGACCATGGTTTGGTCATTGTTAGCCTGAACTTTGTCCCAGAAGAAAGGTTTTAGCTTAGCTTTAGCAGGACCACTATATTCATTTTCAACATTGGCTGCAACTTCATCTTGAGACTTACTTCTCTTTGAACCAAATGGAGGAGCTCTTGGAGGACCACCTTTAGGAAATGGTGGTGGAGTTCTAGGACCAGCCTTGCCTGGTGGTGGTGGAGGTGGTCGAGGGCCTTTGCCAGGAGGAGGAGGAGGAGGTTGAGGACCACGACTAGGCGGTGGAGGAGGTGGAGGACCGCGGCCAGGTGGTGGAGGAGGTGGAGGAGCATTGCTAGGAGGCCTTGTTGGTGGTGGTGTAGGAGGTGGAGTAGATTGTGGTGGTCGTGGTGGTGGAGGAGGAGGAGGAGGAGCATTAGAATTAGTAATAGGAGGCTGAATTATTGGTGGCTCAGGAGGAGCAAGATCAGGTCTTCCAGGAGGAGGTTTCAAAGGAGGTATTCCATTTCCTATTACTCTTCCAGGTGGAGGTTTCAATTCAAATGATGGTCTTACACCAACACTAGCAACTTCTACTGATGGAGCTTCCTGCATTGAATTCTTAAGATCATCAACTAGTATATTATTTGATGATAGAACCCCATTTTTCTCCAATTTCATTGAATTTTTGTACATACTGTTATTGAAAGAAGAATCTGCAAGATTGAAGCACATTTTGTTAGGATTAGTGCATGTATATATGTTATCAAGATTGGAGTTTTATGTTGATAATTTATATAATCATTTAACATAATTTACTATGTATAATTATTTAATACAGTTACAACTATATAGATTCCTAAGATAAAATTCCAATTCTGATCAACATAATACAAACTTTATTTAAGTTTTGTTCATCAGAAAATGAATTTTTTTATACTTACTTAATGAGTGGTCACTCATGCTCATGCTGAGAAGGGGTCTCTCATCATTTTGGCTAACTCGACCACTCCCACATAATCGAAAACAACAGAAAAAGATCAATGCTGCACCTACTAATCCCACTACTCCAATAATAGCCACAGGCATACCACTGTCTTTTTCCTTAGAGCCAGAAGATTTAGACTTGCCTTTTTTATCAGAGTCTTCACCTTTTTTGATTGATATTTCTGGTATGTGTTGAGTAAAAACATCACCCAAATATCTTCTAGAAGAAATTGATTCAATCTTAGTGGCATGCCAAGTCTTGAAGTCATCCTCTTCCTTATGAACATTGAATGGAAAGTTATTTTTTCTCAAACAGGTAAGAACCTTTTCCTTTAACCGAGGATAGCATGCATTGCTTAATTTTTGGATGTTTTCTCTAGCTATTGAATCAATTTCTAAACTAATTTCTTTGGTGCTTTTGGTTGATTCCTCTGTGAGGCATAAATCAAGATCTCCATTTTCTTTCTTTAAATGAACCAAATCTTCCCAACAGGTGTGCCGTAGTACCTCTGCCTGTGGTCATGAAACTATAACAATTTTAGAGTCCATTCATCTATTCATAGCAACAAAGGAGAACATATGTACTGTAAAGTTTGACAAATATGATTACATAATAATCAAAGCATTGAAAATATAAACCTGTCCTTTCAAAATAGTGTGCATGCTTATTTATATCCTAGAGAAATTTATCAATTTTCAAAACAAAACCAGAGTAAGGTACAAATACATGGATTCTTAAAATATAAAATTATAACATCTTTCTTAATCAAGTATGCACATCACTTTTACAAACCACAAAGAGATACAATTCAATAGTAATCTCAACTCAGAGTTCATATAAAAAGTCAAGCAATCATGTGATATAATAAAGCTTTTGCAATTGTATGACCTTTGGTGATCTTTAAGATAAATACACTTGGAAGACTAAATTCTACTATCAAGATGATTAAAAAATCAAAATGATTACCATAAAAAGTGGGTGGCATACAAGTTCAATATCACATCCATATATCATGTTGGTAAATAGTGGATGATTAGTGAATCCTCTAAAGTAGAAAGTTACCACCACCTTTAAATGTCTGTGTTCATTTTTCTTTAATTCTTTTGGGGAAGAGTTTGAACTTAAAAACTATACACAATTAACTGATGAAGTTAATCTTACCGTGTCCTCAGTTAACAGACCAGATGAGGGATCAAATAATTGGCCAATGAATTCTTCTAGTGTTTTCTTGTCTTCAATGGTGGCTACTCTCATGGTATTAAAAACCAAACCAATGCAAAAGATAACCTTGAAGATACCCATATATCGTTGAATTGCCATTTCAAAGTGATTCATGTGCTTTGCATTACATCAATGCCAAAACCCAACAATCATGTAGGATTCCATTGCCTTCAACATTTGCCATCATAAAATGCCAACCCAATTGTATTCCTTTGCAAATTACCACTATCATTGGTTTGTGGGCACAAATTCAACAACACCCACCAAAAAATATGTACTGACTTGCACAATGTTGGGATCATACATAACAATGAACCAAAGCAAAAACCAATTCTTTCAACCCAAATTACCAATTTGTTATTAAATTGGGTCACGCTCAAATATTATAATAACAACAAATGCAAAGCATCAATTCAAATAACATCCTATAACAGATCTTGGCACATGGAAAATTGAAATTCAATTCAATTCAATTCAATTCAATTACAAACCAAAAACTTCAAAGGAAGATTCAAGAGAGGGTTATTTCAATTTTTTTTTTTTTTTTTTACCCAATGAAAGCAACCAAAAACCACAAGCTATTAGATCAATGCAAATAAATTATATTGTTGTTTGTGATGAAACATTGGGTAACAATGTGATGATTGAAATTTTCTTGGCGCGAGGAACCCTACGCGCAAAGGGCCGTCCTATCAATTCTTCTGGATTAGGACATTGGCACCTACTTTGGAACACAGATTCTCTTTTTATGTTTTTTTTTCCCTCTCTCTTTCTCTCTCATCTTCTCTTTTTTCTTCTTCTTCATTTTTTTTTTCCAAATAATTTTTTCCCAAACAATTTTCTAATTTTATGGAAGTTACTTGAAAATTTATGAGCCATTATAAAATCAGGGATTCATTATCACCTTTCTATATTTAATTAACTAAATTTCTCATTGGAATTTCTTATTTCTCATTCTCAACCTTTTGTCAAAAATATTCGAGCAATTAGCTATTGTTCTCTAAACATCTAGGGAATGGAAATAACATTTTTTTTATACAATTGTAGATTTTATTTCATGTTTCCATCTGATGAACATTACGCATTTATAATTCTTCTTGTAAAAAAAAAGCATTTTTCATATTTTTATATAAGAATTCATCATCCTTGTGTAACCATGATCACGATCATATATAATAATAACAATGACATACGTCTTAAGAAAAAAAGCCATACGTAATATAAAATAAATATTTTTTTAATCACTCGTCAACCTTATATTTCTTTAAAATGAAGTTCATAATATATTTATAAATATATAAAGATTCATATTTTTATTGTCTGTAAAATGAGTTTTGATTTTGATTTTTTAAAGAAAATTTCTTTGTTTTTCATCATCGTAAAATTTGAAATCATTATTTTTAGTTCTTATAAAATGAACTAATTTTTATTTTGATTTTTACAAAATACTTTTGTTTGTTTAAAACATAAAATTGTTTTTAGTCTCCTAATACTATTTTAAGGTAGATAAATAACATTTATTCTGGAGATCATTTAAAATTAGAGATGTTACGTGCCATAACACTAGTGAGTATGACCTCAAATAATACTCAACCTTTCATTAAATATATATACAAGTGAAACATCATATCTTAAACTAATATCTTAATTAGTTGAATTTAATATTCACGTATTTCGCATTAACTAAAACCATATTCAAATTATGAAAAAATAAAAAGCGTAACAAATATTATAGATATAAAACAAGTACTTCATAGATAACTAGAAGTGTTAGTTTTTATTGTTAATATTTTGTCATTTAACTATTATTTTTAATGATAATAATTAAAAAGAAAAGTTTAAAATTAAGGCATATTAATTTTAATTTAAGATTAAATTTAAAAATAGTTAAGAGTTTAATAACTAAATACATAATTTTTGAAGTTATTACTAGAAGTAATCGTTTGAACTTTATTCAGTATTAAATATGAACTACAAGCCTCCTTTAGCCAGTAAAGTTATTCCACGAGATAGATGTTCCTTGAATGAATGATTACCAATGCCTTGAAGCCTCATTGCATGCAGTCAAAAGCTCAATGTTCTTACCAATAAAGTTACACAAAAATAATAATAATAATAATAATATAGATTGAGGATGTGCACCAAGACAATGAACAATTCATTCCTTCCAAGGCATGCAAGAATTAAGATTCCGTCCACACAACTTTTCTCTGTGGAGAGGCACGTAATGGATTTGGTTGATAAAAACGGAAAAGCCAACTACACAATTATTAGATGGGACTTATTTTCTTTTGCCAAGATTAAAAAGTTGAATATTACTGTTTAATAGTTTTATCACGTAGATCCACAAAGTGCAACACTATAAATGGGGCACTAGAAAAATTTATCACTATTTAGAGAAATTTAACTGTTTGATGCATTGTTGTTGCCACAGCAAAATTGCTACTGCTTACTTATCTGATAAAACATGATCTTCATTTTATCATATGCAAGCAATGTACAACAAGAAAGCATCAATTCTCCATATGTCTGCCATGTGATAAACAGTTAAATAAAACAGTTGGAAATGAAAAGTATCTTGACAGAGAAAATTGATGCTTGTCGGTGCTTAATCTGTGAATTCAGTAATCTTCAGTTGGATTTTATACAAGATAAACTTCCACAAATCATGATTCATTGAAAAGAACAAAGCAGGGATGTGAAAAAAAAAGTAGTTTTTGAAAAATTGAATTTTTTGAAGAAAAACTCAAATTTGACTGTTTTATTAAAATTGATTCCATTATTCAGATCGGTTTTAATAAACTGATTTGATTTGATATGGTGAAATTATTTGAAAAATTAATTCATATATAAAAAATTAGGTAGTTAAATTTAACCAAATTAAACTAGTTTTAAAAAGTTTTAAAATGAACAACTTTTTTAAAAATAATTTATCTAAGCACAATCATTTTATAAAATAAATAGGAGAGTTGGGATCTTTTCGTCTTATCAATTTTTACATTAACTTTATTTATCAATCAATCAACCAATTCCTCACAGAATATACGTATCTCTCTCTTTATATTATAACTGGTTGTTTACATGTTACAGCTACGGTCTGTCAAATAATTTTCTCTTTGCATTTAATCTGAACAAAGCCTATCCCACTTAATTAGTCTAGCATAGTGGTTGGAAAACTCTTAATATGGTTTATGGTAGAAGATAGAACATGAAAGTTGAGTTGCTTTCAATAATCTGATTTGCATTTATACAACAAATAGAAAGAGGTTGAAGATAAAATTGCATGTTTGTGAACAACTTTTCTTGAAAACTAATCAATTTGTTTTTTAGAAGTTCTCTTAAATGGTTGACAAAAATAAATTCTTGTTTCTCTAAAATAAGCTGAACAAATAATGTAGTGGTGAGTGAATAAATCATTGGACATTTTATAAGAATGAATAGAGTTGCACAAACATTATTTATTACTAATGCATATAATTAGGCCAAAGCATTGCTACAATGTTCCCAGATTCTGCTAGAGCATCCATCACTTGTCACAGGACTTTGACTTGATTGGTATTCCTTTCCATTTTTCACATCTTGTGCTAGACAACCAAAATGCATAGGGATACCACATATCCTTTAGCCATACGTAATATGCCTGACATGGTTTCTCTTTAGAATGGAGAAAAAGTTTAGAAAAGAAAATATTCCTTTATAGCTTTACAGCCCCCAAATATGCCAAAAGAATTTGTTCTGTTGTTCATTAGATGGCTTCTTTCACACTATAAGAGAAAGGAAAAAAAGTTCTGTCTACACCATAGCCTCAAAATTGTTCAGTAGTGTTCCTAAGCATTCATGAGTAGTTCTAACAAGAGGCTTGAGGTTCAAACAGAAGATCAAACTCCACATAAATGGTGTGTTTCATTGGGAGAAGAGGCTTTCAAAAGATTCTTCAGCCAGACTAATCCAACAGTGCACAAGGTTTTTGGTGATGGATCACTTTTCAGTCCACTCTTGTTTGGGAAGTTCTTTGATCCTTCTGATGCCTTCCCTCTATGGGAGTTTGAGTCAGATGTGTTGTTATCTCATTTAAGAAGCTCCAACCAAAACACTGTTGATTGGTGTCAGACAGATGAAGGTTATGTATTAAAAGCAGAAATACCAGGTAAGACAAAACGGCTCTTCATTTTACTCTTATTTGTAAACTGAATCTATGTTAAACAAATTATGATACAATGAATCTGCTCCCATCATTTTAAAGACCTGAAAAAAAATTAAAAAGCATCTCAGAACTGGAGGAACTAGGTTTTACCTTGCATCAAAAAATTTCTTCACTAGCATCAAAAAATTTCTTCACTAGGTTTTAGTAACAATAGGCACGAAAGATATGAGTAAGTAATATATGCACCAATAATATAATACTGTCATCTAATAACAAACTGCTATGTATGACAAGATTTTTGTTATTATTTTATAATAGTTACCTTGAAAGTTGTGTTGACGATGATTTCTGATAGGTAAATTAAGTAATCTAACTATATTTCGTAGCCAACTGTAAATATATATGTACACATATATGTATTTTTTTTTCGTATTTTATAATTGGTTGTCTGATTGTGTGCGTATTACAGTTGTCTATCAAATATTTTTCTTAGGTAATAGGGTAAATATTTATTGTACATGGCCATTAAACTCATGACCTATTAGTGTATGGTGGATCTTAAAATCAAATATCTAAACAAATGAACTTGAGCTGATTAGAGTTGATGGGCCCAAGTCTCCTTAGATTCTATTAAGAAAAGTTTTTAACTAGCCAAAATTTGTGTGACACCAGTGGTTTGTAAAAGCAGGAACTGGGAAAAATAACATCCAAGTCCATATTGATAAAGGGAAGGTTGTGGAAATTAGTGGACAATGGAAGCAGCAAAGAGACTCAAAGGCACATGATTGGAGGTGTGGCCATTGGTGGGATTATGGATATGTGAGAAGGCTTGAGATGTCAGAGGATGCAGATTGGAAGAACATAGAAGCATACATACATAATGATGTATATTTAGAAATACGAATTCCCAAGAACCAACAGGGTCGTGATCTTCCTCAGGGAAAGGATGTGGCTTAAACAAACGCAGAAGCAGTGTAAAAATTTAAGAGAATAACAGGTAGAGCTACTAGAGTTTGTCACAATCTAGTAGCAACTTTTATGGAAATTTAAACCAAACATTTAACAAAGTTATAACTCTTAAGTTTCCAGTCTTAAACTAAACTCAGTATGAGAAAACATTCTGATGATGTAAAACACATATATATCTATATATATCCAAAAAAAGGGAATGAAAAGAAAATTGTGGTGTATAAAATGCAATTATTTTTGGTTTTTAAATATTAGAGCTGTTTATTAAGGATTATTTGATTGTCAGTGATTATTGAAAGAAGGAAGCAAAGGAATATGAGGGATAGCCAATGACAATGTAATGTCTATCATGTCTCAAACACTATCTCCATCTCTGTAAACACCATAGCAAAAATTTCTATCTAGAGTTTCAAGTTTTCAGATGAAATACATAGAAAACAGTTGAAAATGTTCATACTGATACATGTCAGGAAAACAAAGAATAACGTTTTAGACTTTCACTGCATGATCTGAAAAACTATAACTTCATAAGAAAATTGAGTCTTGTTTTCTTTCACATAAATTGGTGAGAGTCATCTGAAAATAATAAAGAAGACTTTGTATTGTACAAGAACAGGCAACATAATAGCATTTAATGATTTAATAACACTGTAACAAAATTATATATACTTGAAGGTGCATGAACACTTGTTTCATCATTCATGCTGAAAAGATTCAATGGAAAAAAGTAGTTAGTTCTTATTCTTAAGTCCAATAACATATTAATCATGACAACTCAATTGTACATACATATTTCAAAGGACATTCATGGTTGAGTTAATGTGTTGGTTGTAAATAATTATTGTTTGTTGAATGTTAGCCTCATGACATTTAAAGTAATTATAACCCAACAGCTGTTTTACCGGTATAATAAAAAAAGATTAGGCACTGCAAGATAATGTTACTCCAAAAGTTACATCCACTGTAGCTTGACACATAACTTTATTTCTTAAACACATAATGAGAGATTTAACATTTATTTCATACATATGAAAATACAAGTGAAAAAATACAGGTTAAGACTTCAGATAAATTCTAATAATTTGAACGATTAGTCATTGACTCTGAGTTGAAAAATACTCTGGTTGATAAATATAATTTGTTTGAAATCTTACATCACTTAGAGATAAAGTCTGTTATATGTATATAAGTAAAGAGTAGTCCTCACCTTATAAGCCAGATTTGTAAGGTTGAGTTAAGCACATCACTCGCATTTATAACATGGTATCAGAGCCTATCCTAAGACTCTTTGTACCCCATGTAGGGGACCATTTGTAACTCATTGTAGAAGATTCTTTGTAGTTGTGGGATTTACCTTGTCATGTTGTCACGCTTGGTGTGAGGTAGGTGTATTGGAAATTTCACATTGTTTAAAGATAAAACCTCTTATATATATAAAAAAGTGATTAACAATCCTCACCTTACTAGCCAGTTTATAAGGTCGAATTAAACTCATTACCCACATTTCTATCCATAATTCACGAGCACGCAACTTAAAAGAAGCATTAATTTGTTAATACTAAATATTTTGAACTGTGTCAGGCAAATTTCTCACTGCCATCTCCCATTTCATTTAACATGGGTCAGTAATTCAATGTGATGGCCATTTAAGCATTGAAAATTGTGGTCTCATAGCAGTTGGCAACAAAGGAAACAAGAACAAAAAACACTATGACATCAAGAAAGCCTCATTACTATGACAAACACTAGTCATACATTAAATTTACCTGATTCACAAATTATATGATGATAACGACTTTGATAAAAGGATTGGAGCAAATTACTATAAAGGAACTATCAGACTCAATGGACGCCAAAAAAACACTAGGAAATATACTATTGCTTGTATCAAATAATTATATGAATCACATTGCATATGAACTGTCAAATTTTATTAAATGACACTATATCGAATAATGTGACAAAATAGATAAATAATTTTGTCCCCTTAAATATGTACTTGGAGATTTGTCCTCTAAGTTGATATATTACAACATATATTAAAAGAAACTATTGTTTTAAATGAATAATAAACTTGTCCAAGAGGCAGAGAAATCTATAAAACCTGACCCACGTAGATTTTCACAGCCACTGCCACTAAAAACACCCATAAAAGAGCTAAGAGGAGAGTGAAACTCCATCTCTAATGGAGGCAATTGTTGAAGAAATAGAAGGCAATCTAGCAATCAAACAAAGCAAAAACAACTTGTCAATTTAAGGACATGAAAAAAAACATAGTAATTGAAAAACAAAGGAAAATGGAGATGCGGGGTATCGATCCCCGTACCTCTCGCATGCTAAGCGAGCGCTCTACCATCTGAGCTACATCCCCATGTTGATAAGATAAGAAACACTTTAATATATAAAATGTACATATATGTGAAACATTATAATGACAAAGGAATCTCCAGAAGGGTTTGGAGCCTTCTAAACGGACTTCTCAATGGTCTCACGTTAGATTTTGATTTTTGAAAGGACTATTTTAACTTATCAATGGTCTTTTATTTGATCTTAACGTTATGTTTAACATAGAAGAGTATCATATAAAAGAAGTAAAATTTTATGTGGGTCTTATGTATTTTTCACTCTGCTTTAATTTAAATGTTTTTTTTTTTTGCCATTCCATTTCATTTTACCAAACTAACTTCTAATGTCTCTAGTAGATTTATCTAATTTGAAATTTTTCCATAAAAAATAAAAGGCTTTTTTTTTTTTATCTATATCATCTCTAATAGTCTTATTTAATTTGAAATTTTTTCCATAAAAAATAAAATACTTGTACCATCGTGCCAAAAGTATCAAGTGAAACTATTTCTAACAGATATATAAATCATGAAAAAGATATTTTGAAACTTTTCAACACAAACAAAATATTAAAAAAATATAGATGTGGTCAAGTGAAAACATATGAACAATACATGCTATTGTCTACATTGGAAGGCAAAATAAAAGTCAAATTAATAGTTACAAATAGAGAATTCCATATTGGTATATATTATCCTGATGGTTGCCTAGCTAGTGTCTAGACTCTTCCCCAAACCAAGCAGGCCAAAACATTGAGGGTTGTACCAATATGCTTCCAAGACTCAATTAGGTCAACCAAGGTTCAGCCAACTCTAATTGTTAAGTACTATGTTTCATAATAAGCCTCCATTCATGACTGCAGGCTTAGCTACTAATGAAACCAAACTTCTCTACTTAATTTAGTTGATTTAATTAGTCTACTAATTTTACTAATTTTTTCTCAAATCACCTTGGAGTTGTTAAATAAAAAAAAGAAATACTTCATGAATAAATGAAATACGTAAAAAATCAAAAAATTTGTTATATAAAATATAAAAAGAGAGAAATATATGGACATGTATATGTTTTATGAGTAAGTACACTTGTTAATTACAAAATAAAATTAGTAAAAGAATCCTGAAAACTAAACTCGATTTATTCAAATCATTTGAAAGTCAACTAACTAGTCACATAAAAATAATAATGTTATGTCCAACAAATTTAGAGGTACAGCTAGCTTGTTATACATAGTAAATTATTTATGACTAAGAACTTTGCATAATACACCCGAATGATAATTACAAAGTGAATTATTATTAGTAGATGAATAACCCTATTGAACAAGTAATATTCAATACTTACCCAACAATCTAGTAGTTATTATTCAATACCCACCTAACCGATATTTGTTTCTGTCTCCAAAGAAAGACTTGGTTATTAGCTTTTGAGAAACTAACCTTTCCACATACTTATGAATCAATTGCTTGATAATTTAGCAAAGGAAGTTATATTTGGTTAAAAACTTAACATCACCAATAAGATTAACTTCCTACTCATTCTTCATTTTTGGTAACACAAACTAATTAAACACCCTCTTGAGATTATTGGTGCAAAGCAAAGACCAAATGGTGTGTGATTGGAGGATCCCTGATTAGAATTTTTGCCGACAGTCCATTGTTGCCTAAGGGCAAGATCCGAACATCTAGAGAAAGATTGTGATACAAAGAATTTCGAGCTTTATTCTACTTAACATGGAAAGTGATGTCCACTATATATTATTGTAGTAATGCAACAAGCATAGGACAAAACTTTTTTTGGTGCATAGAGAGAGGAGGATAAGTCAATTCTATAAGCATAGTTGAAGAAGAAGCCTCAGGAAAATAAAATTAAAAAAGGAGATCATAGGAAAAGGACATTAAGGAACGAAGCTTTGTACCAAGAACTGAATGGAAACACCAACAACTGTTTGTTTTGTGTCATGTGGCATGATTTCTATGGTAAATTATTGTTTTTTTAATTATGAAATATATTTTAAGTAATGATTATATTAAATGATACGGGAATAACTTTATATTCGTTTTAAATTTAAGTCCTTACAATTTTATTTTTAGATTTTCTTTGAAAAAATCTCTTATTAATGAAAATTTTACGAATATTTAAAAATACATGTGAAATCTTTTGTTTTTATAATATGAGATATTATTTACATTCAGTTTACCTTATGAATTAATTTATTTTACATCTAAATTAATTAGAATTTAATTCTTGACATGTCTAACTAAAAAATAATCACTGGCATTTATATTAATTAATATTAACCAATGTTAATATATGATACCTTATTCTATTATAAAAAAAAGTTTGGTATTTTTTTTTACTGTTTCCTTTTTGTTAGGTTGGTACTTGGCAGAGGAAGCAAGTTAATTAACTTTTGTGGCAAATGAAAGTGAAAATTCTTAACTCTCTTCTGACGCAATAGAAAAAAATTGTTTAGTTCTCAGGTTGTCAAAGTTTGGATTGGATTTGGAGGGAATAGTTCTGTTGGATTCTCTGCTACAGCAGAGGGATGAATTAAAAATTGTAATTAATTTATTCCTGTTTTTTAATTTAAAGAACATTAAAACGAACTTGTTTTATTCGTGTCACTGATCTTGGTCTCTGTTGCTCCTGCATATTTGGGAATAAATTTAATTTTGGAACCCAACTGGTTTTTCTATTGGGAAAATGTTTCTTTGTCCCTAATCATATGGGAACAAAGTGCAACTATGTGAAGTATTCAACATGTTCTTGTGTTATTTGTGTGTTTTTATGGCAAAAATTGAAGATTGTTGTTAGAGGATTTATAATTAGTGTATTGGATCGGATTTGGGTTTAATGAAAAATTAGTGAATCCATCTTGTGTTTAATTAATATGTAAGCGAAAAAACAATGAATCGAAATAAAATTAATTGAAATCGGTATAGAACTAGTTTAATGTAGTCCCATTAAAATGATATTTTTAAAAAATTTTAAGTTAAAATATTTTAAACAAATAAAACACATTTAATAAGAATTACACATTGATTTAAATTATTTTATTAATTATTATTATTTTTTTGTTTTATAAATCATATAATTTGATTGTTTATATCTTGATTTAAATTTTTACTTACATAGAAAAATATTATTTTAATTTTTTAATGATATAAATTTATAATATCATATTTTGTTTAATATTATTTAATTATTACTGTTATTTTGTTAACATTGATTTAGTAACGATTCAGTGTTAGTAAGGTGCTTAAATAATTAAGTACCAATCCGAATTTCCATAACTGTTGTTTCTGGCTACAATTAAGCTGTGATTAGAAGTTGGTAAAAATAATAAGTAAAAAGGAAAGCATTTAGATGAAAGAAAATTGAGACACAACAATAAAAGACTTCCATTTTTTGTCAGATTAAAACACATGATGATGAGAATAAATGTCTTTTATATTGAATAGCTTTTATGTATTTTCAATGTAATGATAAATAAATTCAAACAACCTTTTTTTCCCTGAGGACAAAAATATTTCCCTAACTTTTGTTCTTGGATACTTTTTTTTTCTTCTTCTTTCAACCATATAATTTTTCTTTCTCTTAATCGTGGTAATAATAATTTTTCACTCGAAACATGTTTATTCTATGTCAGGACAGATCTAGAACACAATTAGAGATAACTAAAAAATTATTTTATGTATGTAATTAGATAAAAAAATTGTTTATTTATTTATGTAATTTTATGAAAATATTTATTGATTAATTATATATAAAATTAATTTTATATATGTCATAATATTTATTTTATTTTATTATACTTTTTAATTGTTTTTTCCATCGCCCTTGGATCTGTCACTGTGTACATAATTGCTAGCATTCATTAATCATAGCCAAATAAATACGATTAAAATATCAAGAGAGCTTATTTATTTTAGTAAATTGTATTGTAAAGGACCATGTGCTTAAATAAGGTATTGTGTTAATTAATGTGTTATATAATGTTGATAGTATATTCTTATACATATATATATATATATATATATATATGCATTTTTAGATAAATTAATTTGTATATTTTGTAACACCTGGTCCTATTCTTTTTTAATGATTCATAAAATTTCAGTAGTAACAAAAATTAATATCACGTTAAAACGATTATATCAAAAAATATGTTGTTGCTGCTTCTGGTTTTGAACTCAGCCTTTTGAAACTCTTTCCACAGTTTGTGTAGGAGTATAAAATTATATTTTTGGAGTATTATTACAAAAATATCTTTTTCATCACATATATTTAGTAGTTATTTAATATTCTTTAAAATGTGTTTTTATTTTTAATTTAAAAATAAAAAATTAAGAAACGTGTTTGATTGATTTTTTAAAAATATTTTTAAAATTAAGTAAAAATAAAAAAAAAACATTACCATTTACAATTTTCATAAAACTATTTTTAAAAATAAAAATAAAAAATAATTTCTCAAATCAAACATAATACCAGAGAAAAAGCACATTCTTGAAAATATATAATTTGTCTGATAATATTTTTTAATAACTTATACCAAATTACTCTCATAAACTCGTGTTTCTGAGAATAATTTTGTAGAAATAAATACACTAAAATTTGATATATAAAAAAGCACGATGCAAGCATTTCGTATTGGTGAAGGTAAACTTTAGTGCTACCAAACCATCATTATCAAGCAATTTTTTTGGCCCATGTCTATTACATATCCTTTTCAATTTGTTCAAGTCTTTGTCAACACCTATTTCATCATTTTCAATCTAACCCTCTCTAAAACAAAGCAACAAAGCCATGCTTTTACGTATGGTTATCATTTTATGTACTTACAACTTCTTTTTAACTATGCTTTAATAATTAAAAAAATGATTAATTGACTTATTTGTATATATACGTCCAAACATGAAGTAAAGTCAAATAAATAAATAAATATTAGTAACAATTATCTTCTCAAGTCACACAGAATACTTAGTATTTTTGTTGTGTTTTGCCTAGTTTAAATATTAAGTAACATTAACATTCTTGACAAAACATAAGCATTCACCATTATATGGGAAAATTAAATGATATGGAATTATTTCTATTTAATTAATAAATAGTAAGTTTTTAATTCAAATTATATATATACAACTACTTTAAATTGTAACTATTAAAATAAAAATAAATAAATGCTACCCATTGTTATAGAAATGGTCAAGAAATGGGAAAGAGAAAGATTTTTATTTTAAAAAATAGTTATATTAAAACTTTATTTCACATTAACTACATTACATAATTTACATAATATATACGTATTTTTTTCTTATATTTTATAACTAATAGTCTGATATACAATTTTTTATTAAATATTTTTTTAATTTACGTTGCCTACAGGTAATTCTTTTAAAAAAAATTATTGGTCCATAATAATTGAAAATTAAACATAAAATTAGAAAAAATGTTTTTATATGTATAAAACATTTGTTGGGGGTAATTAATGCATTGCATGGAAGAAGGAATCTTACACGTGATAGGCAACAAGTGAATTTAAAAAGTTGAAAAACTGGGAGGCAGTAAAAATCTAAACTATGTCCCAACTGAAAACAGTGCAAAACACAACACAACACAGATCTACAATCTATTGGAACTACACTTACCAACACAACTAGATAACATTAACAACAATAACTAAACCTTTTTTTTTTTTTTCTTTCTCTGTTATTTTCACTCTCTTTTCTTCTTTTTAAAGATCCACCATTTTTCTCTTTTCTCTTCTCTCTTTATGCTCTTTGTGTGTGAGTTTGAGTGTGAGTGAGTGTGTGGATCATCAACAATCTCTTCTTGTTAAAGCAACTAGAACTTTGATCTCTTGTTAGCTTTCAACACAATTTATGACCCCACAACAATACTAGTTTTCTCTCTCTTTCTCTCTCTCTTTACTGCAGTTAGTAGGGTTGTGAGTTTCAAAATGGAGACAATGAACTAGAACTAACCTAAACCATTACTCACATTAACACCTTCAACTCCTTTAAGCTATCAAAGGTACCCTTTTTCTCATACCCATGTTCTTTTTCCACCTTAGTTTCAGTCACGGGTGGTTGTTTGTTTTTCTATTCACATAGTGAAGTGTCACGGTTAAAAAAGTGATATTTTTGCTGTGGTTTTCCTAGTTTGTGGGTGATGAGGTTCTCATAGACTGAGACCAACGAGTTGTTGGGGCAGAGAGAAGAGACAATGGTGGGAACCCCAATTAATGGAAGAACAAGGCCAGCTTTTGGTGTTGTGAATGGTGGTGGTGGAGGCCACGATCTTGGCCCAAGTAGTGATCCACCAAGCAATGCTGGGTCAGATTATGGCATTATAGAGTTCACAAGAGAGGATGTGGAGGCTTTGCTCAATGAAAAGGCCAAAAGGAAAGACAGATTTAATTACAAGGTTAGTTGAAGTTTGTGGCTTGATAATGGTCATTGAGTTTGTGTTTCATATGTATCTTGTGTTTCTTGGTTACATTTTTTTGCTATTTATGTTTGAGATCCAAGGGGGTGTTAAGTGATAGGTATTCTATGTGCAAGTTTTTGGTCCTTAATTAGTTTATACTATTTGTATAGCACATAGTGCTGTTTGAATTACTTCTTGGTTACCATTCACACAAGATTTTGTGATTTTAGGAAAGATGTGAAAATATGATGGATTATATAAAAAGGCTGAAGGTTTGCATCAGGTGGTTCCAAGACCTTGAGATTAGCTACTCACTAGAACAAGAAAAGTTGAAGAGTTCATTGGAATTAGCCCAGCAAAAATGCATGGAAATAGGTTGAGATTATTTTTTCATTTTGTTTTTTGGAAAGTCCTTATCAAGTTTGTGGACTAATGTGGTTAGATTCATTTAATTGCAGAGTTGCTGCTCAAAATCAAGGAAGAAGAGTTGAACTCAATTATTGTAGAAATGAGAAGGAACTGCACTTCTTTACAAGAGAAGTTAGTAAAGGAAGAAACAGAAAGAACTGTAAGTGGGATTTTTAAGTCAAGTATGTGGAAATTCCAGGGTGAATTGCTTGGTGCAACATGGAAGGGAAAGGTTAAAACTTCATAACAATTTTTTACTTATTATTATGTTTGAAAATGCTAGGCGGCTGCAGAATCACTTGTTAAAGAGAGAGAGGCAAGGCTTAACTTCGAGAGGTCACAGACTACACTTCAGGAGGATCTTGGGAGAGCGCAACAAGAGATCCAAAGTGCAAATCAGAAGGTAAAATAACTGTACAATCTCAATTAGTTGCGTTAGGAATTATTCTTATAACTAACTGTCTACATCAACGGATTTCTGCAGATATCATCACTCAATGACATGTATAAGCGGTTACAAGATTACATAACAAGTTTGCAACAGTACAATGGAAAACTTCACTCAGAGCTTTCTACAGTTGAGAATGAACTTAAGCGTGTAGAGAAAGAGAAAGCTGGCGTAGTGGAGACTGTTACCATGTTGAGAGGCGAGCTTACTTTGTCTATGGTGAGTTTTCTGCTCTGGAGTTTGAACTGTTTTAGTTCAAATTCAAGTACTCATGTGTAAGGTTGCTAGAAGTACTTACTCTCTTAGTCTTAATAAGCACTGGACTGGATAAAGTGCACTTTTTGTTGATGAGTATAGATGATTGTGAAAAATCTTATTATTAATATATTCTTGACTTTAGTAAATGGGAATGTTTGGATGAAGATGATACTTCTGGAAACATTTGAATGCAATATATTTTCGAAAAATCTTGTGTATGTTTTTAATGTCTTGACTATGTCTTCATTCTTGGCCCTGATTTTGCTTTCCCTTTCGATGTTACTATCTCACAAAGGATGAAATTTATTGTGCACAACCTTAACTTTAGTGGGTTTACTCAAAATAATCCCTGTGGAGTTCTTAAGCTCTTCACATAAGGATAAGATGAAGTTTTGGTTTGGTTTAGAATGAGTGGTTTGTAGTTGAACTAAAGTCTCAGGGAAAATGTTTACCGTTAAACAAATAGCCATGGTTCTTCTAATCGTTAAAAGCCTTCAATCGTAGATTTGCAGTGGGAATTTGATTCCTCCAAAAGCATTAAAACGCTACTGCATGGTTATAATCTTCATGATTTTCTTTTAATCTTTTCATGTAAAAGAACACAGAAAAATGGTTTACCTCTTCAAGTCTCAGTAGTCTTATATTGATTGACAGTTTGTCTTGAAGGCAGAGTCATATTTTAACAAACTCAAATTGTCTTAGTAGTGCATCTTTGACAAATGTCTGGATCAATTCCTCCCATTGTGTGGCACACATTCCAACATAAAAATCTAGGATTGAGATTAATTTGGATACTTTCCTCCTTGAAATTTCAAAAACCTGTTCTTAACATGCAGCCAGTATTTACATTTTTTCATTGGTTGTTTTACTAGTCTGCTCAAGAAGAGGCCGCAAAACAGAAGGAAGCCTTGGCTAGTGAAGTTACATCTCTTCGAGTAGAGTTGCAACAAGTGAGGGATGATCGGGACCGCCAATCATCTCAAGTGCAAACTTTAGCTTCTGAATTAGAGAAGTCTAAAGATTCTACAGAAAAGTCCTGCTCTGAACTGAACAACTTGACTATAACAACAAAAGAACTGGAGGTTGGTGTATATCCTGTTTCTTTTTGGTAAATGTCACATCCCCTTGTTATCATTGTAAAAATGAGATGATGACTTTCCTGCGCAGGCAAAATGTGCTTTGCAAGATGAGCGGATAAAAGTACTACAACAGCAGCTAATTACTGCAGAGGAGAAACTACAGGTAATGAATGAGGCATAAACTTAGAAGTAAAGGAAGTCTTGTTGGACTTATGATATGATATGTTGGTTTTTGGTTCCTTATCAGGTTTCTGACATATCTGCAAGTGAGACAAGAACAGAATTTGAAGGGCAACAAAAACTTGTACAAGAGTTGGAAAGACGTTTGGCAGATGCAGAATATAAAGTTATAGAAGCAGAGAAGCTGAGGAAAGAATTACACAATACCATATTGGTAATTCCCTGTGCCAAAATTTGTTGATGATGAAAAAATAAGATCAAATCTGTACCATACTAATCTCCATTTTAACAGGAACTTAAAGGGAACATCCGCGTGTTCTGTAGAGTGCGACCTTTGTTACCTGATGAAGGTTCTAGCGCAGAAGGAAAGATTATATCTTATCCCACATCAATGGAAGCTTCTGGACGAGGCATTGAATTGACACAAAGTGGTACATCTCATGATGCTGTCCCTGAACTTGTTTTTCTTCAAATTGATGTATTTTGTTATAGTTTATTATTTAACTGTTGTAACTTGTGGTGCTATTGTTTTTATAGGCCAAAAACATTCTTTCACATTTGATAAAGTTTTTGCACCTGATGCATCACAAGAAGAAGTTTTTATTGAAATTTCACAGCTTGTGCAAAGTGCTCTTGATGGTTACAAGGTAATCTCCTCTAAGTTTGGCTTTTATTCCTTATGTATCATTTCAAAATCTATTATAAGTACACTATTGTATAGCTGCAAGCAATTGAGCAATTTCTAGTCAGAGATATAGAACAAAAAGAATCTAAAAGGCTTTTGATCTATAATATTTATGTTTTACATATGAAAAGAAAATTGACACCAAGGATTCTATGAAATATAATGGACATTTTTCTCTTCCAGGTTTGCATTTTTGCCTATGGTCAGACAGGGTCAGGGAAAACTTATACAATGATGGGCAGGCCTGGACATCCAGAAGAAAAGGGCTTGATCCCTCGTTCGCTCGAACAAATATTTCAAACACAACAGTCTCAGCAACCCCAAGGCTGGAAATATGAAATGCAGGTCATATAGAGTATATTCTTCTCTATTAAAAGATCATAAATTGCGATGTTGTGGTCTAAGAAGGTTTTTCCTTCTTAAAAATTAACAGGTGTCAATGCTGGAAATATACAACGAAACCATTCGTGATCTGTTATCTACAAATAAGTCATCGCCAGATGGAACACCAACACGTGTGGAAAATGGTACTCCTGGGAAACAATACTCCATCAAACATGATGCAAATGGAAATACACATGTTTCTGATCTCACAATCGTGGATGTTCAGAGTGTAAAAGAGGTTGCATTTCTTTTAAATCAAGCTGCTAAGAGCAGGTAATTACTTCATAAGGTTTCTTTATAGGCTTCTAGTGCTTGTTCCACATGATTGTGTCAGTGTGTCTACTATACCACTAAGATGCAATAAAAGAACTTGCCATTTTATGGCTATTGCACTTCCTAGTTTTTATTGTATTACTATTTAGAGTATCTTTTTGTTACTTATGTAGTTATATAGGATCAAGAGAAATGGACTAGTAATTTTGGAAAAATAAATTTGGCTTAGTTCTAGTGCAACAAAATATTTTGATTTATTTTATAGAAGTTAAAATTTAATCATATTTCTTTTTCTTTTGTTTTCTTTAGATCTGTGGGAAAAACTCAGATGAATGAACAATCTTCTAGAAGTCATTTTGTATTCACTCTTCGAATATATGGAGTAAATGAGGTATGGTTGTTTCTCCTCTTATGATAATAGAACCATGTTTCACACACTCACTGACAATCTAACATGCAATCAAATTGCAACCTATGTTGTTCTGCCAGAGCACTGACCAACAAGTACAAGGTGTTCTAAATCTCATTGATCTTGCTGGGAGTGAACGTCTGTCAAGGAGTGGATCAACCGGGGACCGACTGAAAGAAACGCAAGTATGTAAAGCCTGATGTTTTCTATTCCATATAATTATGCTTCTTTAACTACCATTCATCTAAACTTTCTTTCATTGGTAATCAGGCAATAAATAAAAGTCTGTCATCATTAAGTGATGTTATATTTGCCTTGGCCAAGAAGGAGGATCATATACCATTTAGGAACTCAAAGCTTACATATCTACTTCAGGTGATTATTTTTTGTTCACATTTGAAATATTCTTTCAGTATTTAGTTCTTCACCATATTAAAAAATTCATAATAATGCCAGAATTTTCTTACCTTGATGATGCACAAGCACCTCTAACTAGTTATAAAACAAAACTACTGTTTTATCGAATTATCTGTAAAGCCATTTACTTGAATGCTCATGAGGAACTTCTATGCTATGCAATGTTAGTATCCCTTCATTATAATTATACAACCAAACAACAGCAAAAGCCTTTTCCTCACATGTTGAGGTCAGTTACATGGATCACACGAGTCATTTGGCTTGATTATATTACAAAAGACCAGAATGTTGATTGTGGACTCCTTTTTCTCTTTTTTACAAGACTAAAAACCATGTAATCTAAAATAAGTGAATTATATCATAACTAAATGGATTTAATTGGTATACACTTACGTTGTCAAACAATTACAAAATGTTACATCTGTAACAAAGTTTGACTCTTATCCTAATAACCTTAAAGTTACACACATCATGAATCATATTACACTCTAACTAAATCATATTACAAATATATAGACCAAAGATAATTCGTATCATGTAACTATGATATTAGAATGGTATCAGTTGGATTGTTAAACAAAAGTCTCAATGCAGCTGGTTGATAATTTCACAATACTAATAGCATCTTTTGTTGATTTCTTGTAATCATTTGAGGTGATCTAATTTGTTTTGTTGAACACAGCCTTGTCTAGGTGGGGACTCAAAGACATTAATGTTTGTAAACATTTCTCCTGACAATGCTTCAGCTGGAGAGTCACTATGCTCACTCCGATTTGCATCAAGAGTCAATGCTTGCGAAATCGGGACACCTCGCCGGCACACCAATGGACGCCCTATAGAAACTCGCTTGACCTATTTCTAATCTTTCCATACATGATGAACATATCGTTTAACATATTTGTGTCATCACTACAACAACCATAATAATTCAATTCTAACATCATGCGTATAGATTGTATTGTATAGTAAAGAAGTTACTGTACTTGGTTTTCTTAAGAAAATCTCATTACTATTTGCAATTCTGTTTGATGTTATGTTCATAATTTCATGTTGCTCTACTTTATTATCACCATACATATTTGTCCGCTTCAGACATTTTTGGATGCACTTCTTAGGCATGAAACATTCAGTACAGGTCCATTAATAATTGATAATATGCTCAAGTAATTTTTTTTGTCCATTGTTTATCTCGTATTTTGGGTGTCAATTTTTCTAAAAATTTTTTAATTTGTTGTCTTTTGAAGGATTGACATAGTTACACAAGAAGGAATCATGTGATATTTATCACATTAATATTTAATGGTTTAATTTTATGTCATAGACTAAAATATTGATGGAAAATAATTAAGGAATTAAATATTGTTAAGATGTTTTAGAAGGATTAAAAATTAAAATTTAAACTTAAATAATCCTTGAAAATATAAAATTTGACACTTCAAGAATAGGACATGGATGTAAAGGACATATATTCATTTGTAATTTTGCTTAATTTACCTATTAAAATAACATTTTCCTATCTTCTTGAGGACATGTTGGATATGATAAAGTCTAGTTTTGAGAGAAGAACGAATGACAATGGTTTTATATACATATAATATAAATTAAGAAATACATTTTGGATGATCACTAAAAATAAATTTGTCAGATAGGTTTAAAGTGGATAATACATCCTTCTCTTAGAATCAGCATGGTAATAAAATTGATTTTTATAAGAGAAATAGTAACACAGGATAAAGATGGTGTCAAATTGTTTTGTACATTATATCCATCTTGTCCATGACTTCTTTAAGCATAACTTCAGTTTCCTGATAGCATGATTTTGTCTCAGGTAGACTTTTCTTCCTTGAAGCTTCTTCAAGCTGCCATTGCATAAAAAATTCAATTTTTCAATTAATCTAGCAACTATTAAACACACAATTTTGAAGGAAAAAAAGAAAAAAACAAGAGTATTACCCTTTCAAAATTATCAAACAATTTGTTAGCCATATCAGTTAGTTGCTGCTTTTCATCCACAGGAATGGCAGAGATAACCTTGTCAAAATCATAGTACATAACTGTAGACTTGAGTCTTAGGTACCTCCTCACATAGTTGAGTGTGTCTGCTGCTACCAAATCCGCCATTGCAAGAAGATCAAATGCATATTTCTTGATCCTATACACACTTCCTTTCACTCCAATATTTGCCATGAACAGCCCCCTTTTAAGAAAAGAACGTGTCCCCGTTTTCTCATTTGCAATATCTAATCAAATAATAAACATTCACATCAAAAGATATCAAATACCCTATTTGACTCATATAAAAAAGTGCAGTCTAAAAATTTGAGTTTAACAAACAATTTTACACGGTTAACTAATCATAAATCTTACTAGAAACAGCTTTATAGATAACTTGTAGAAGTTAATGATTGAAACAAGTGTGTAATATGAAATTATTGAAATTTGAATTGTTAATTTGCTAATCAGAAGTTATGGTAACTATAATTTGAAGTGCAAAATGCACATTTTAGATGGCCAAATTCAAAAATACTATTCATAATCCCAGTGAGGAGTGAAACATCAATCAAGTATAAAAGCAATGAATGCCAAATTTCAGCTCATGATCATTCACCATGTATGTAACTTTATATCTATGATTGAAAGAACTACTTAATTATATTCTCTTCATTTGTATAAATTAGTAACAAGAAAGCTTACTGTTGGTGACAGTTAGTCCTGGAAGAGGGTGATCTTCATACCAGAAACCATTATCTTGAGCCAATGAAATCTTATCATTGAATTTCCATGTAAGCACTATAGTGGCAAGGCCTACTGCTGCTGCTCTTTTAGTAGTCTGAAGTGAACACTCTAATGGTTCTTCTTGTGTTTTGCTTCCTACAAACGCAACAACTTGTCCTCTCTTTAAGTTTTTGTGTCCATTTGGAAGGCATGTATGTGGAATTAAGGTTTTGGAGACTCCATGCAAGTTTGTGAGAGGTGTCATCATAGTGAAGAAACTCAAATAATGAGTGAAGTGTGAGAATGAAAAAACATGGTTCATAAAGCTTAGAAATAATAAAATTTTATGTCATATCCATTAGGAAGTGTTATCCTCTGAGTGCCAATAAAATTGTTATCCTCATCAAGGGTGCTATTGTATTTTCACTTTATGTGATTTATGGGCTTCATGGGCCTGGGTTTTGCGTTGTGGCCCTATGTTATCTCTTATGGGCCACTCTTCTTGGGTGGGGGAAAATTGGGCCTCTCATTTCTTCCTTCGGCCAAAAGTTTCACTGTTTATTTTGGTTTTAATGTTATTTTTCTTTACAGGATTTTAATATTATTATTACAGCTTGTGAAATTGGATTTTGTTTCTAAAATTGTTCTCGGTAATGTAAAAATGGGAATGTAGTATTCTCATATTTATTTGGTAAAGTTATCAAAATATTTTTTCATATACATCATATATTTTTAAGAATTCATATTTTTATTCTCACGTGAAAAGTTGTTAAGTTTCTATAAAAATGAAAGTTACTTCCTATTTTAAAGTTATTTTATTTTAATTTTATTTTCAAATTAAAAAATAAAAAATTTCTAGGAATAATTATAATTATAAACACTTGTAATGAGAATAGTATTTTAAAAAAAAATCCTAAATTATATTCCAAAATATAAATTAGTCCATAAAACAACCGGGCTTGAGTTTTATTAGTTTATTAACATATCTTGTCTCTTCATTTATGGCTCTTTTACACAATTAGTAATAATAATAATAATAAAACGTAAGTACTTTAAAATGTTAATTATTTTAATTGCTCATAATTTGTTGCGACTTAAAAGAACAACTCGTTTGTTTGGGATTTTTTATGATTCTAAAACTAATCCCATGATAACGTAAGAATGAGTTTATTTAGTTTAATTGTTATGATTGCACAAATAATTAAAAAAATGGTGTAGTATTTTATATTCATTCACTAACATTTTAGTATATACAATGCCCAAGATGAATGCTTATTTTTATATAACTGAAATTTATAATAAATAAATTTTTTTAATATATAAATTATATTATAATTAAAATTTATAATATAGTCAAAACAATAAATTCATTATAAATAAAAAAAATTAGATATATTAATTATATTTTAGATTTATAAAAAAAATTATATTGTGATACAAATTTATTATAAATTAAATCAATTGAAATTCTTTTATTATGGCTAGAGACTTTAAACTCCCTAAAAAAAATATAAAATTATCCTTAAAATACTTTATTCAAAGAAAGTACGCCATGATCGCAACTGGCTTCAGTGTTGAGTGTCCTGGAAAGTTTCAACAGGTAGGGACAGTAATAACTTTAATACTCAACTTTTCATTATAATAATTAAAATCTCTTGTCAAGAATTTATGGTGTGTTAATCATGTTTAATGAACTAGTAAACACATAAATAAATTAATAACTCATCAATAATGGAACATGTTGGCCAAGTTAGGTTAAGTTAATTACCTCATCACCTATTGATGGCAACGTTGGATAATTGATCGTGACTCCATCATTCATTTTGTTTCTACAGTTTAAAAATTATCAGCAATTTTTTTAATATCTGCAGATATTTAATTTATAAATATTTTTTAAAGAAAAAAAAGAAAAATATTTAATAAATTATTTATGAATTTAAAATAAATAGATATTATAAATATTATAATGTATAAATTATAAAATTATATAAATTTATAACTTTAATATATTTTAAATTATTCCAACAATTTTTTAAAAGATATATTTATAATTTCATAAATTTATGTCATTTTTCTTCTATAATATAAGTGTTTATTTTCTATATATTTAAAAAATATAAATTGATCAAATTATAAATAATATTCTATGGAAATGAAATAAAAGTAAATTTTAAAATATATCTATATAAAAATGTTTAAATAATTTTTCATCAGTGAGATACATATGGATAATAATAAAATCCACTTATGTCATCTACAAATAACTATTTAAATATTTCTATATTCTATATATATATATATATATATATATATATATATATATATATATATATTCATCCCTTCATTGAAAATAATCTTACTTCTATTTGTTTTCAATCTCTAGGAAATCACCTCCTAATGCTTGATAAGGTGGATACTTGGTGCCCAATAATTTCCATATATAGAGCCAATTAAATAAAAATTTCAGAGCAAGGATGGCCTACACAAAACACAAACCCTAGTTTGGTTGACATTCGTGTGTGTATATTAAATGGGCAACTTGTCTTTAACCTAATATGGTTAACAATGATACATGAGTAGATATTCAATGTGAAATTGACATGATAAGAATCATCCCAAATTGCAAGTTCCCAAGATAAATGAGAAACCACACAAAATTTAATATTTTTGCTGGTTGTTTCTGTCCTAAAGCTTCAAAATAGTAAAATAATATATGCCCTTGCTTAGTACTTATATAATATGCATATTTGGCTAATTTCAGTTGGTTCTTGAAGATTTCTTATCTTCCCTAGACAAATAAAACTCAATATCTATAAATTATAAGAATTTCCTTATTATAGATAAGACCTATACTTTTGCAATAACCATTGTTTAATGAACCACAAAAAATGGATGGTCCAACCCCCTTCAAATGAAGAATATTTATATGTTGAGGAACAATAAAAAATTAATAAATTTTTAGAATACGGTTGACAAGTATCTGAAAAATATATTTTTTCTGCAAAAAAACAAATCAAGGAAGAACCAGTTAACAAATTAGTATATCAGTGTATTATTAGTGTCCTAATAAATTAAAAAATTATCAGTTAAAAAGTTTCAGTTAAGAAATTGATAAATTAAAAGTTATTTATAATCTCAACAAGTTATAAATATATTTGTGTCTTGTTGAGGACACCCGTTATTATCTTTTCATGAATTACTATTATTTGAGAGCCGTGGCCCTTAAAAGAATTAAGACAAATGTTAATTAATGTTTTAAGAGTACTCATGAAGGAATTAAAAAAAGAAAACTTTATATTAAAATACACAAAATTTTATTATTTAATTTTTTTTCTTATTCATAAATTGTTTTCTCTTTTTAATTTATCAATGTCATATATTGGATAGCATCACCCTTATATTAATTTTATCACTAAAATTATATAATCTTTTTTCTACTCTATCAATAAGGTTTTGTCTATCCTCCTATTCTTTGATGCTGAGCCATAACTAGCATTGATTGTTTTCATGCCTGTCAACCTATCACCAGAGATCAAGCAAAGCTGATAATAACTTATTGAGTGATGCATTAATGCCATTTAACCTAATTTAAAAATTTTCTAAATATCATAGTTACTATAATTTTTCCTAGAAAAATAAAAGTGGAACTTATGTTATATTTTAATTCTATGCATGAATCACATGGATGTGAATTGGCCAAGGAAGAGGTCCCAGTATACATCAATCTAAAAAATGTCTTATTCAAAAGAACAAAATAAATTAATAAGAAAAGGATAAATCAGCAATTTTCTTGTGCAATCTTGTTCAAATAGTCATGCTTCTTCCAAGAGCATTTTTATTTGTTTAGACCCTTTTAGAGAAGCAACAGAAGCAGAAGGAAATGGAAACCAAAGAAGAACTCAAAAAATCTAAGGTTATCAAAATAGACTCTACAAAATCCTGGGAAAGCCACATCTCTCATGCTACCAATCAAAAGTGCCCTGTGAGTCTCCTTTGTGTTTGTGAATTCATTAATTTAATTAGTTTAAATCAGTTTTTCTTTTGTTCATCTATTATTACAAATTGGTTATCTAAGGAACCAGTT
Organism: Hylodesmum podocarpum; assembly: GCA_026586105.1. Taxonomy (NCBI): domain Eukaryota; kingdom Viridiplantae; phylum Streptophyta; class Magnoliopsida; order Fabales; family Fabaceae; genus Hylodesmum; species Hylodesmum podocarpum. The sequence continues at coordinate 8,122,692 of JALJEV010001433.1, forward strand.
TCAAAGATCATTGAGAGTGGACAATTGGAGATAGTACAAGTTTTTTCTAAACTATGTTTTTTGGTCATTAAAAATTTCAGGTTGTGGTTCATTTCTCTGCTTTCTGGTGTGTGCCATCTATAGTGATGAATCCTTTCTTTCAAGAATTAGCCTCCACTTATCAAGATGTTCTGTTTCTGACTTTGGATGTTGATGAGGTTAAGGTAACTTGATTCCCACACAACACCACTTTTGTTTGTTAAATTTGGTGTTATTTTAAACTATGTAGCACATATCTTCAATTTTAAATTCATCTATCTATATTCCTTAAATCTAATTTGCATAAAATAAAATGCATTGTTATCCGAGAGGAATCAAATCAACTAAAGGGTGTCCACACAAATCCTTTCAAATTGTTTATTTTTGGATTCAAACCCCACTTGGTCTTTGTTTTAAGTAAACAAGGATAATATAATTAACTAAATCCTATCTCAAACCTAATCTTCAATAATATATATATATATATATATATATATATATATATATATATATATATATATATATATATATATATATATATATATATTCGTAAATGCTTTAACTTACTTAATGAAACTATTTATTCTTATATAATAACAGACATCCTTTTTCTGTTAATCTTTTAATTCTTTATCTACTTTTTTTTATTTCTATTTCTAAGTAGAATTGATTTAAAGATTATCAATGAGAAAACATTTGACATTAAAGGCCAGTATATGTAGACCAAAAATCTCTCAAAAAATTTGAATATATAGTTTTCTTATTTAAATAAGTTTGAAGTCTCTCAACTTTTGAATTGACCTGAAATTGGAATTCATGGATGTCTATGTGTATGTTTGAAACCAAATTCAAAATGTGGATCCACATTCTCACTGCATCCAAAGTTTAAAAATTGTGGAAAGTGCATGAAAATAAGATGAGTGGACATGATTTTTAACGTTTGCAATGTGTTTCTAAACATTAATGTTTGATTCAGGAAATTGCCTCTAAGATGGAAATCAAAGCCATGCCGACTTTTGTGTTGCTGAATGGAGGGACTCCAGTGGAAAAAATTGTGGGTGCAAATCCTGAGGAAATAAGGAAAAGGATTGATAACTTTGTTAACTCCTTCCTACAAAACTATGCGAACCATGCACATGACAAGAACAAGGAATAGGCCATATCTTACAATTGTTCACTGTACTGAGAATCATTTCACATGTATTTCATATATATCCCAAGTAATAATTAGTATCGGTTGTTCTTTGCTTGTTTTTTTTTCACATGTTTGGTGATCTATGTGATGGTTGAGACATTAAAAGTGGTAGGAGTATAAATGCTATTTTAGTGTATATTGTTGAATTGAATTTCTTTAAGATGAGTTATAAGATTCTTTCTTTGTTGCATCTTCCCAAGCATAACACCATGCTAACGCGTTAAATGGAATAATTTTGTTACTGGTTAATTCTATATTATTATTGTAATAATTTTTATAAATTTAATATATTTAAAATAAGATTATTTAAAAATATAATATATTTAAATAAAATAATTTTAAAAACATTACAAAGTGAAATCAATACAAACCTTGAAATATTAGTTGAGAAATAATACAAATCAATATAAACATCAATGGATAACATACCTTGAAATATAAAAAATATGACAAATAATAAATTGAATTTTTTAAAATATTAATCACCGGCTAAAAAATTAATACAACCAAAGAAACAATTTACCTTCCAAGTAATACAGACACCATCTTTCTTTTATTATAAGTATCATTCTCGGTTGTAGCATTTTTCCTTTTTTACGTTAAATTTAGATAAAAATATATTTCTCCAAATAGAAAAAAAATAATGATATTTTCATTTTCCATTATAACTTTTATAAGAAATAATAAAGTTGTTAAGTGAAATTTATTAAAGACAAATTATATATCTAAAATTTTGATAATTATAAATTAACGTGATAAAAGTATGAACCTATGAATGAGTTTTCAAATTTTTCAGACGAAATTAGTCTTATGTCAAACGAAGTTAATATTTCTACAGACGAAGATAACCATCGAATGATCCAAGATTGATTGATAAAATGATATATTCACGAAAAACTAAAAGATGAGTATCACTTCCATCTTACTTTTCATTACACACAGACTTTTACTTATTAAATTTTTCATGCAGAGTTTAAGTGTTCAATAGTTAAAATAACGTTTAAGTCAACAAAATCTCTAATAAAGTTATACCCAAAAAGTCAAAGAGTATGTTCTCTGACACAAGAGATTTGCAACTAATAGTAGATTCATTTTTCAGAAGTTTTAAACCTTGTACCATAAAAACTTTCTACAGAGATGCTGACAAGTCTAAGTATCATTAAATGCTGAAGAATGTCGACCTGTTGTTGTCAGCTTAAAGTGAAGACTTTAAAGATGTTGAGTCTAACGATTATTTCAAATTTACATCTATAAAAAGGCTGAAGTTTGAAGATTTAAGATCGCAAGAACGTTGCTACTATGAAGTTTTTAGAATTCTATCCATCTCGCTTTGTTATCTTATTCATTCTTTTGTAAAGTCTTAGTTTGATCTTAATTATTAATCCCTCTCTACGTAAAGGTTGAACATAAAAATTAGGCACTTTTTAAATCCACACTTGGTGGTACTTAGCTTGCAGAGACTATAATCATAGAATACTATCTTAGCTTCCAAATAATACTTAGAGTTATTAACCTAAAAAGACTGGATTTCAAATAATACTTGGGTTTTTGTTAGCCTGAAGAGATTGTTTTCCAAACAACACTTAAGTTAGTTAAGAGTGGCTAGGATTAAAGAATATTCTGTATTTTCACTTGTGTATTGTGGAAACTTAGTTTTTGCTAAGAAACTTAACATAGTCTTTCTAAGATGAACCAATATAAACTCTTTTCATCTTGTCTTATTTATTTATTTGTTTGACTAACTTGGGTTGCATTGTTCTTTTTATCGTCTGTTTCAAATAACATTTTATTCGTTTTGTAAAAAGAACTTGCGTCTAAATTCTATTAGATTCATATTTCGAAAATAAATAAAAAGCTTGTGAAAATTTTTATAAAACACAATTCAAACCCGTCTTGTGTTTTTCTTCTTTACAATTTGGTATTAAAGTTCGATCTCTAAGGGTTGAGCGCATAACTTTTGTTAGAGGAAAAGATCCAAAATTACTAGCTCCTCAACTATAAGTCACTAGCTTTGTTAACTCCATGAATAAGTCACTAGCTTTTTCTAGGATGATTATCCATACTAAGCTAATACAATGGAGATGTATATTAAATTCACCTAGTACAAAATTTTGAGGATTATTAACGAAGGAGACATTCCCTTGACCAAGTCAAAATTAGATTGGGAAAATGAGGAATATTTCATTATGGAGTTGAATAACAAAGTTTGCGATACTATAGCATGTGTTTTATCCAATACAGAGTACAATAGATTTTACCTCTACAAAGCTGTTAAGGAGTTATGGGATGCTCTCAAAATATCCCATGAAGGCACTAAGGATGTTAGATTCAGAAAAACAGTCACCCTTCAACGAGAATATGAGATCCTCTATGAAGAAAGAAGAATCGATTGTTGGCATGTTTGGAAGATTCCAAGAAATCTTGAATGGCCTTAATGTTTTGGGAACCACCTTTATTAAAGCCTAGAACAACATGAAGATCTTAGATAACCTTTAACCTACATGAGAAGTTATGACAATTCTCATCTCTATTGGCAAAGACATGAAAACTTTGACCTTTGATCAGATCATTGGAGCCTTATTGATTCATGAAGTTCACCTCTAGAAGAGGGAGAAGATCAAAGTGCAAGAGTCCATTGTCTTGCTTGTTGAAGAAGAGTTTCCTAAATAAGACTCAACCAAAAATGAAAGAAAGAAGACTAAGGTTCTTAAAGTAGAAGATGAGCCAATTGCATTTGAAAACTCAAATGAGTCTTCTAAGGACAAAGTCTCCTTGATGGCAAGGGGATTCAAGAAAATGAAGATGAAGAAAGGAAGGGCCAAAGATTCTTAAAAAAAAAAGGATAAGAAGTTTTAGAGATCAGTTGTTATGAGTGCAGAAAATCAAGACACATTAGATCTGAGTGTTTAAAGCTAAAAAACAGATGGATCTCTAAGAAAGGAAAAAAAAAGAAGAAAAGTTTGCTAACTTGAGAAGATCTAAATAATGACAACAGTGAATTGTTTGAGCAGGAAACTACTAATATCTATCTGATGGTAGACACACATGATACGTTTGAGGGAATCATCACTAACCTAGTTTCAAATTTATCTTCCTCTTCTTCATCTAAACCAGATTCAAATTCTGAAGAGATATTTATGTTACCTTATTGACAAATTCTTATTTTACAGCAAACAAAGGATTGAAAAATTAAGCCAAAATCAACTTTGAATGATATTTTTAAACTCAAGGCCTTATATAGATTTTGACAAAGAAAGTATCATCTAATGAATCAGAATCTTCATTGGAGTTTGAAAGAACTCATGTTTTCTCTGAGATTAAGAAATTAAAAAGAAAAAATATAAAATTTTTACGAAAGCTCTAACAAAATTTGCTTCAAGCTCTTCCAAATTTGAAAATCTTCTAAAAGATGAAAGAATTCCTTTTGATAGAAATAGATTAGGTTTTGATCATATCAAGAAAGAAGTAAAAACCTTATACAACATCTCTGCATCTATATATGGATGATGTGGTAAGGCTAGTCACATAGAAGTGACCTACAGAAGTAAAAACCTTATACAACATCTCTGCATCTATATATGGATGATGTGGTAAGGCTAGTCACATAGAAGTGACCTACAAAAGCTAATTTGTGTCTTTCACAAAGACACATGCTAAAATCAAAAAAGGATAATAAAAAATACCTCAAAGACAATCAAAATTTTCTAAAAAATTAGTAAAAATTTAATTTTTATTAAGAAATTGGACATTTCTTTTAAAGACAAATTAATATAAATTCTCTAAATCTTATTTTATTTATTTATCTATTTGACTAATTTGGGTTATATATTTTTTTTTATAATCTATTTTAATTAACACTTTATTCATTTTTTAAAAATACACCAAAAAAAATAACTTACAAAATTTTTATAAAATACAATTCATTGATATATTTTTCATCTTTACTAAAACCTATACCCAACCCACACCTTTTTTTATTTCTTGAAGAAAGTAAATGAAAGTATTTTTGCCTGTGTTACGTGACAGTAAGAAACTTTATAAATCATCTTATATAGCATTTTCTTTAAGGATTTTAACCATCAATAAATTTTAAGGAACATTTTTGCAACATAGCCATTATATATAGTCTTGCATTGTCTTTAACATTTAAAACTGAAAAAAAAAAATAAGTGTACTGTGGTAGGAACAATAAGTATAATGAAAAATTTACAAAAAAAAAAAAAGAAAATTATTTCTCTCTTTTTAATTTTTCTTCAACTAAATTGTCTTTATTTAATATTCTATTTATTTTCATTTCTTATATTTGTCATATATTTCTACTCTTTTATATTTTTAACATATTCTATTCCTTTCAATTTTTCATAATTTTTTACTTTTTCTATTTCTCTCTCTTCTTTTATTTTTACCGAACATGTCTTTAACAGTTAGTTTGTGTCTTCCTCTCACGGAGTCATACAGCACTAAATTCCCACTTACAATGTAAAAACAAAATATTCTTTAGAGATGACCCAATCAAATCTTTAGAAGTGTGAATATTAGAGAACACACATGGGATCCATAAGTTACATATGGAAATTTGTGTATAAAAAAATAAAAGAGTTAAAATTGAGAAAAAATAAAAATTTTGATATTAAAATTAAAATAATTTACTGGTATAAAAGTTACCAAATTTTTTTAAAAAAGTTGAGTTTTTCAAAACATGATTTTTAAGGAATATAAGATAATAATTACATTACAAATCTTAATAAAAGTAAGATATTAATTTAAAAGAAATCTATTTTATCATGCAAAAGATGATGAGTGGGTTATATAAGAACCTAACAATGTGTTTCAGCTAGCTTTTATAATAAATTATTGAATGGTAGTTACTTAGAAATAAAAAAATAATATTTGTAGACACGCATTCCATGAATGCATTAAATGTTTAACCAAAACCTTTGTAACAAAATTATCATTTGAAATAAAAAAGTATAAATTATTGAAGTGCATGCATTAATGGATGTAGAATACCAAAGAAATGACAGTGTGAATGTGACAGCATGACAGCTTTTCAGAATTCACACCGTTCACACAGACATATTATATCTATAATATGATGATGACTCATCTTTTGTCGCCCTATTTTAAAGGACACATTTTTCCCATGTGTAAAATATGATTAATTACTAGTATTTATAAATGATATATAAAAAATATAATAACATTACTCTAAAAAATTATTTAATAATAAAAAAATCCAGTAGTAGCTATTTTCTTCAACATGATAACAGAGGCAGTGCAATTTTCGTAGTTGTGTGTAAAAGGAATACTTTATTGAAACTTCAAGATTTTTAATTATTTTTATTTAATTTTTATAAGAAAATAGAAATAGTAAAACATAATTTTAACCGTTTTTAGAACATTAATTTTATTCTAGTAACTACTAAAAATTAAATTTCATATTTTAAAATTTTTATATTAATGCTATTGATGTTATAAATTTTCTATTAATATTTGTTGAATCACTATAATGATTAAACTGTGAATGTTTCAAAAGTATGAACCAAAATATCTGAATAAAAGATAAAACTTTTGAAATTATAGAAATAGAAGAATCAAATATCTAAATGAAAGACAAAACTTTGGATCAAATTTACATTTAAATATAATTTTAACTACTGATAATATAATCAATTAATAATTAATATTTATTCTACCGATTCTCACATAAAATATGTTCTCATTAGATACGTTTTATCCAATTACATATAGACTAATACCATGTTACCATATTGAGTAAAACAAAGAATGACGACTTTTTATGTTATTTAGTGCTCCAAAATGCCTCATAATCACACTTGGACATTTTCTTTTCATTTTTTAGAATGTTTTATTCTGGGAATAATGAATTATGGGATTATGATTCTCAAAAATTAATATATTTGATTAATTATAAAATATTTCTGAAAATATTCTGCATTTTAATAAAAAATTTCCTATAATTTTAATTATTTATTATAATATTCTTTACTTAAAGTAAAAGTAAAAAAATTTGACTCGAGAAAGTTGGATTCTATGCCTCTCGTGACAATTTTTTGCGGGAAAGTGACTTAAAATATTCTTGGCAAATAATGTTTCTTAGGGGTTATTTGATTCACATGTTAATTTATATTCGCGAACATATTTTTTTTAGAAATATTTACGCATTTTATATTTGAATAGAAAATGAATAAAACACACACACACACATATATATATATATATATATATATGAATTCTCAAAAACATATGATACATGAAAATATATTTTTATAATTTATACCTAACAACGAGGATGGATGATACCTTCACATGCTCACATTTTTTGGGAGAGTTTGTTTTGTTTCGAGTGTAAACTTAAGTTCATCAGAATATTATCCATAGAAATACTATTATGGAGAACATTATTCACCTGAATATTTTTTAATAACCCTTTAATACGAGGAAAAAGAGAAAAGAAAAACAAGAGGAATATACATTTCTAGAAATATATAATTCACGTGAATACTTTTTAATAATTTGTATTAAACATAAATATTCCCACCTTCTTATTTTCAAACAAGTTTTCTAAAACTTAAAATAAACACATACTAGAAATCTTATCTTTTAAGATGAAAACCAAGAAATTAAAAGTTTTCTATCAAGCAAACATTCTCCAAAAAAATAACATTATATATATACTAAATTTCTTGTTTAACTAATAATTTAATCTTATACTTGTCTACACTCTACAATTTTGGTGTATATGCAAAAATGGTTAAGTTTGAGTCCCTCTTATGAAGAAAAAAGATTAGACAGAAAATTGAAAAAGGTGTTCAATTGATATCTTGCTTTGACCTGATCTTATTGGTTGTTTATTCAACGCGTTTTCGGCATTTTACGCTTCTTACCTTATTCACCAGGAAGCAACATGTCACATTTGCGTAAGCATGCAACTTTTTTTTTTCTCTACAAATATTTGGTGGCTAATTATTTTCAATATTAATTTTTTATTATTTTTCTTTTTATTTTGTCTTTTTTTACATTTTATAAAATATTTTTATTTTATTTCATATTTACTTTTCTTCTTTTCCTTCTTTCTATGTCCTTGCAATCAAATAAAGTATAAAACTAAAAAATGATTAAGAATAAAATAGATTTGAGACATTAATATATGTAGTTTATTTTTTAAAAAACAATTGTTTGATAGTTTTAAATAAAGCTATGTTTAGGTGGTGAGTATATATTTTTCAATATTATTATTATTATTATTATTATTATTATTATTATTATTAATAATTAGTGAAGAAATATTGAAAAAGTGTAAGTAAGATTTTTGGTTGAGAAGGGTGTTTGAGTTTACATGTGATTGTGGTGAAATCACATCATGACTAGTCATTGTTAGACATTACCAAAGATTCCTCCTTTTCCCACAAACAAAGAACAACCATCCTTCTCTTCTGTTCTCTTCTCCACTTCCACTGCATCCAACCCAATTCTCTTTTTCTTTCACTCTTAACAGTTACAACAACAATCACTTCAATTTCAATTTCAATTTCCAAAAGATACAACAAAAACAACTCCACAGAGAAAACTTGAGTATTTTCCGGGAAAATCATGGTTTCCCCGGAAAACACCAATTGGCTGTTCGATTATCCGTTGATTGACGACATGCCCGTCGCCGATGCCTCCTTCACTGTATCAGCTTCCACCTTCTCCTGGGTCCCACCTCCTTCCAATGTTCTCGGGTCAGTTCCCATTCTCATTCATTCCTTTCTTTCCCTTTCCTAATTAGGGTTTCTGTGCCAATTTCGTTAAACTGTTAGGTTTTTGTTGCTGCTGGAACTTTATGATATTCTTAAATCTTGTCTTGTGCATGTGCTGCTGCATTTGATTCAGCATGTTTTGAGAATCTTGTGTAATTTAAGATCTGTATGTCATTTGTGTAGGTTTGGTGTGAGAAGGGGAAGTTAAATAGTTATGGTGTAGTTTTTTGGTTAACTTCTCCTTTAACACTCATACCAGAAGAAATACCATGGAAAAATTAAACAAACTTGTGTAAAATGAGCTTATGAATAAGTTAAAATTTTGATTTTATGAGAGAGTTTTTTTATGGGAAAGTTCTAAACTTCTAATAAATAGGTCCTTACCCAGTAGTATGTGTTTGCTAACATGTGATTCTGTTTTGCTATCTGTTTATAGTGTTGAAATTGAGGGTTCACTCGGGGATTCTGATGGCCTCAAAGATCCTGCTTTGAAGAAGAGGTACGTTTTTTTTTTCCTGCATTTTTTTAAATAAGTAATTTATAACCGTCAATGAAAGAAAAAGAATAAATAATCAACATGTGTAGTCTTGTACCAACATGTTGGTGTTGGGCTTGAATCTGTTAATCAATGTCTCGGATTCGGATTTTGTGAATGATAAAAGCATAGTTGGGAATGGAGATTCCACTAGAGGTGAGTCAGGTTCCTCAGCAGAGATCAGTCATGGGCAAATTCAGTGAACACTTTGCACCTATAAGGCTATTACATTAGCACTTTTATCATCTTTTTGTTTTTTTTTTTCCCAATCTCTGTTGTTTGGGTGGTGTGGTTTAGACATTAGAGTATCACACTTCGGTTTATTTACTTCATTTTAAAAGAAAATAAATTGATATAACAATTGAAGGCTGAGATCAAAAGACAGCGTATATTGTTTGAATGATTTAAAAGGACATGCCAGTCATAGGTTTGTCATCTATTAACTGACAGGTGCGAAGTAATATATAATTGAGTGAAAAGGCAATTCAACGAAGGTTCTAAAATGTTCTAAAATGAAAATGATAAGCACTGGCAGCATTAGTTCAGCAGTATCAAATATCAATAAAAATTTTGCCATGATAGATCCTATAGCATATATGTAGTTTGCTACTCTGCTCACATCTTCCCCTCCCTGTATAAAGCTTGAAGATGATTGAATTCAATCCAGATACTTATTGCTCGATAAAGTTATCCCATATCTCTTGTTAATTTTTGTTTCAGGGGTAGATCTGATTCATGTACCGCTTCTAGCTCTAAGGCATGTAGGGAGAAGTTGCGGAGGGATAGGCTTAATGACAAGTAAAATTTTCAATCCTTACCATTTATCCTGTGTTTATAACTGTTCTTGTGGGTCTGTGTGTAAATGTGTTTTTGAGGCATGTTGTTAAAATGATTGACATGGATAGGTTTGTTGAATTGGGCTCCATCTTGGAGCCTGGAAGGCCTCCCAAAACGGACAAGTCTGCCATCTTGATTGATGCTGTCCGAACGGTGACACAGCTGCGGGATGAAGCCCAGAAGTTGAAAGACTCAAATACGAGTCTTCAAGAGAAGATTAAAGAGTTAAAGGTGATGCCCCAATTTATATTCAAGATTTTTTCTTTTTAAGATGGAATGTTGGGAGATCTTTATTCAAGATCATTTCATTTCCTCAAAACCTCCTGCCTTAAATGTAGCACATTGCCGTAGGTGTGAGGAAAACATCTTGTAAACTTGTTTAATAGTACTAATTATTGCATTCCTATCTACTATGCAGGCTGAGAAGAATGAACTTCGTGATGAGAAACAGAGGCTTAAGGCAGAGAAAGAGAAGTTGGAGCTGCAGGTAAAATCAATGAATGCCCAACCTGCTTTCATGGCACCCCCTCCTCCAATCCCTGCTGCATTTGCCCCACAAGGCCAAGCCCCCGGCAACAAGTTGGTGCCTTTTATGGGTTATCCGGGAGTTGCCATGTGGCAATTCATGCCTCCGGCCGCGGTGGATACCTCACAGGATCATGTACTCCGTCCACCAGTTGCCTAAGTTGGCACTGTACAATTATTTGGGCTTCCATTTTGACCCAAAAGTTGTATTTATTTTCCCATAGTTTCTTGCCTTTTAGTTATTATCTTCTAAGTATTCCAACTGGATTCAGTGGTGGCTTTGACTGTGTTTGGCACCTGATACTATTATGAAGTAATGGCTGGTATTTGCATGTAAATGTTAATAAGCTTGTCTGGATGTCTTCGCGGCAGCTTTAATTTTGTTTCTGGTTTTGATATAATCCGAGGATGGAACCAAATAAATAAAGTAAATAAAAGTCCAGCACAGCAACTTGTCATTATCGTATTTTGGTTATACTGCAAAAACAGTAGAAGCGTGGCAGCCACAATTATTCTATAAGGAGAAAGAAATGGAATAAATTCACACTAGTGGGAGTTTCTCCATTATAATATAATGCGAATAAAGCAATGTGTCAAAGCAACTGTACTTCTCATTATTAAAGCGTATCGTAAGATTAACTCATTAAATTTTACTAACTTCACTGTAACTTCTCATGGCAGTAGGTTTATAAACTATAGCCATTATCCTCCACCACATGTTGGACTATTGTGTGGTTGAGAACAAACGGTACGAGTACAAGTTAATATCTTATCCCGAAACTTTGAAACAACTGTTTCATATCAGAGCTATAACACCCTGTAACTCTGTTAAACCTTAAATGGCATCATCTTCCTATCTCCACACAACTCAGTTCCACTCAATCCAAATTTCCAAGCCATCATCATGTCTGCCTCCACACTCCAATATTCAGATCACATCAATTTCATTTCCTACTACTCATTTTCTACACAGCCACTGTCACAACTCCCGCATCCCCCATAGTACCACTGTTCCCCTCAAAGCTACATCCACATCCACTCACTCCTCACTTTCTTCCCCTAACCCACCTATCACAAAGGAGGAGGCCATACTTCAGGCCAAGACATCCCTTTCAACAACCTTAGAGAAGCCACTCAACAATCCCAAACTGATAGGAAAATTCAAGAAACTAAAGCAACCGAAATTCCGGGTTGAAATTCCAGTCATCGATGACTCACCTGATTCACTGTCCCAACTTGCTCTTGATTTTTTTGGGGACATACCTATCAAAAGAAAAGGTTCTCCAATTAAGATCTTAGTCCTGTGGCCTGATGCTAGCTTAAAAGAATCTGCCACTATTGCCTTTCAGTCTCATTCAACTATTGAACACATTGACATTCCTTCAGTGGCTACAACAGACCCCAGAATCTTGAACTCTGCTGATGTGGCAATATTTTTGGCACCAGATAGTTCCCAATTGGCAGTGGTGAAAAGAGTGAGTGATGGCTTGTATCCAAAGCCAGTGGTTTTGTTTAACCCAAAATGGGCATTTGAGGAAGAGAACAACTTTGGTGAGATGAGTGGCTTTTTGGGTTCTTTTGATGTGGTTTATTCCTTTATGGGGTTGGAGGTGAGAGGGATCGTGAGCAAGAAAAAAGGTGTGATTTTTAAGTGTGTGAGAGATGGGGTTGTGAGTGGAGAGAGATGGAATGTTTTTGTAGAAGAAGGAGAAGAACTCAAGGTGGTTTCCTCTTTCAAGGCCAGGCCAACTATTGGTGAAGTTGAGAATGTATTGTACAACCTGATGGCTATCAATTCTCCCATAACCAAGTCTGCAAAGTTCATCAAGGGATTGGTATCCAATGTGACAGGGAAAAAGTAAGTGGAGATGAAACATTGGTCTTGAGGTTCTCTGATTTACATGAATTGTAGATAGAACATGTTTGTGAACATGTTTCAGTGAGTGATTATAGGTGCACTACTATGACTATTGTATTTGCGTGCAGTAATATATAGTAGCACTCCCCAATTTTGAATGAGAATTCAGGTTACTTTTGAGGACTATGCCTTAAGTTATTGATAATCTGCGTACAGTATACTTACGAAACATTTAATGTCATATAATTGCAAGATACCATAACCTGATTTTGAATTACATGATAAGAAGCTCTGCTGTTGGCTTATATGTATATTTAAATGAAATTGGATAAAATGGTCCTTTGGTCTCTCGTCTGACCTGAACTTCTATTATTTCTCATCTTACAAAAGCTTATTGTTAAAACCTTAAGCTCGCAGGTTTGTTTTCTCAAAAAATGAAAAAACAGTGTTGTATTAATACATGGTATATGATCTACAAATACTTATACTTACAATATGGATTTGGAGAGAAAAAGAATCTGAGAATTTTAATTGAAGTAAGAGTTAAAAGTGAAAAATTCAAAGCAAGAAAGGAGCATCATGCCCATCATTGTTGTGTCTTTGTTGTCATGGAAGGCCTTATGCTTGGAAGAACTCTCATTTTCTTTTCCCCTTGGATACGAATGTCACTTCTTCAACTCATCAACAAGGTCACGTTTTCTCAACATATAAGCTATTATGCTCTAATGTTACAACTCTTGATGAATTTATCTGAGAAGTCAACATACTTTGTCCACAATGACCTTAATTGAGGGAAAGCTATATCTAGCCATGGCTTTGCCCTGCCATTGAAATGGATGACACCAGCACTCTCAGCATCAGCAAAACTTGTATTTTCCTGATATCCCAATCCCAGCATATGCCAGAAAGGATCAATAACATGGACATGACCGTGAAATGCTATCAATCCAGGAGGTAATGTCCCTAGCTGCCACAAACTCAGGTCTGATTTGATATTCTACACAAAGCAAACCAGAAACATCAATATTATATCAACTATCACTCTTATGGAAAGTCAAGTTTAATGACACATTTGAAATATATCTCAAGTAATTTGACTTTTTTTTGTCTTTTTCTTACGGTAGAATGGAAGTTAAATATACCTGTTCAACCCAATAATGGTAAACATTGCTTATATTGGTCTTCCTCCAAGCCTCCAAATCAAAAATGTTCATGCCATAGGCCCAGGCACATTCATTGGGATTAAAATTTTTGGATATCAGAGGGTGGGAGAAGTTCAAATAGCTTTTCAACCTCTTTGACATCACAAACTTATCTTCTCCGGTGCACGTTTCTACAGCTCCATTGACTTTTCCATTCATCTCAATGTCCCACAGAGGTGAAAGATCAGTTTGTACCACAATGTCATCGTCGAGGAAGACCACCTTGTTAAGACTTGGAAACAACTGTTATGGAAAAAGCATCATGGCAATAAGCATCACAGGCACAAAAAATTTACCTAGTTATTATAAGTCATCAAATGAAAGGTTTACTTGCTATGCTATTCCTTTTACCTCTGGGAGATGAATCCGTATGTGATTCATCACTGAATTATACTTGGGACTAAGTGCTTGCAGTTTTGCTGCAATAACATTTGGCTTCTCAGTGGTATTTGCAACAATAGCTGATGATCCCCCTCTAAACTGTGACCTCACCTTTTGATCTTTCTCCATAGCTTCCAGAACAGGCACCTTTCCCTTTGTAAACCAATCAAAATGGTGCAATGCCTTGACCTCAATTATAGCAGGTGAAAGAGAATGCAATGAGAACCAAGCTTGCATGGGATAATAAGTCTTCCTGTCTGTAATTATGTGCAGAACAACTTTTTGAGGTCTTAGACAGTTGCGAACAAGCGATGTTGCAACCACTGATGCAGCCAGAACATTGTCTGAGGCAAGTACAAAATGGAAGTAGGAATTGTCAACCAGGGCAGGGACTAGTTCTGGAGAGGGGAGCTGAAGGCGTGCCGCTGCATTGTTAGTGTGTTCATTGGCCAAACTCAAGGAAAGGCAGTGAAGTTGTTTTGGTATGCTGCTCGATGCTACATGTCGATATAGATATTCTTGGATTTTGGCCATCCTAGTCCTCTGCTCCATAAGGGTTACCTAGGAAATGTTCAGCTTTAGAGTTAATGGAGAGGTTAACTTAGACAAGTGTAACAAATGCATGGAAATAGTTCTCTTCTGTTTGAAAAGATAGGAGAATGGTACCATTTCTCGAAGTTTAACTGCAAATGTCTTGGCATCATATCCACCTTTCTTCATTTCAGCCATGAACTCTTCTAAGGTTTGTGGAATATCAAACTTTCCCTGAAGTTCATGTTTGCCAAGAGGTTCACCTAATGTTTGGTATATCACTTCTGGGACCTATCAAAAGCCAATTCATTTTTAGCCACCAATGGAAAATCAAGGCCAAATAATAGCAAAATCCATTAAGATGGTGAATTGGTGATAAATATAACTAGAAGAGTTCAGGAGATTACAGTAGATTCAGACCGTCTTCCCAAAATCCTTGGTCCTAGTTTTTTTCCAAGACAACCTACAAATATGATTTGAAAGTTAATCAATATGACATAATTAATGATATATTGAACATATTTTCTTGAATCATAATTTCTCGCTGTAGAAACTCATTTACATGCTTGAAAAGGCCAGGTTATCTTTTTCTTTTAATGGAAAATAAAGTCAAGAATTTATGATTTCCTAATTCTGAGGTTTATCCTTTATCATTGTGTCTTTAAGATCATGGCACGTGAACTTGTACTGTAATATACCTTATCTACTTAAAATTTTAAAATTCGAATGTATGGTGAGGTTTACCCCGACAATAACTATTGATGATCCTATTCAGCCTATAGAATACAAGTTACATAAAAGTCCAGTTCTGACACAAATAATATAAAGAAACTCTCATAGTATACATCCAAGATTTAAAAAAGAACACACCAATGTATGTGCACCGTTTCCAAAGTGCCCTCAATCTATCAGAACCTTTTTTAACGAAAGGTCGGTGAATTTTTGACGATTTGTTCGAGGAGTGTGAGTGCAGCCAAAGAGCTATTTATAAAATTATTATGTTTCAAAGCATTTTAAAATAATAATATGCTTTGATGTATGAGAAACTAAAGCCTAGCCTTATCAACACCGTTTGATGCATATTCTCTATCCACTCTGTGTCTTTATGTCCTTACATGCATGTGTTTATGTTTGTGATCATACATGTGTGTGTGAGTGAGTGCATGTGACAGAGAGAAAAAGAAACTAAAGGTTTACCTATGGTAGAGCATTTGTTTTCTCCATCAATGCCATCAACTGCTGTTAAAACAAACACAAACCGGAGAAGAAAAGTGAAGAACAAGAGTGAATAGAAGAGCATTCTATACGAGACACGCCTTGATGCAACCTTAACTTTGATAAATTCCTTGAACCCTTTGCTTGGAAACACCGTGACATGCCTCAAACTTGGAGATATATGAAGCTGCATATTGTCCTAATGCAAAAGAAAAAAATATGAACACAACACAACACAATTAATGGCCTTGAGTTTTTCCTCTTGCAACTGCTGTAGTCCTTATTTCATTTGACAATTCAACAGCAGAGGAGAACTGCAGCAAGAACCTTTGTCAGGTTATGGTGTAAAAGAAAGGCTTTGTTGGTGCTTATGGTTGCTATCTTCCACCTAACATTGCTTAGCATTTGGGCCAGGCATGTCAATGGTGTTTGAGGTTTAAATATTTTTTATCTTTTTGAGGTGAACTAAGGTGGTTGTTAAGGAGAAAGAGACATTGGACTAAGAGGGAAGGTGTTGTTTGGTTCAAGTTTTGAGTACTAGCTTGGTTTTAAAGGAGGGAAGTTTGAGCAACAAGAGAAAAATTAAATATGAACCTTGTGTTTGTAATGTTTGGTGTATAGTTTATTTATGTTTTAGGCTTTGCCTCCACATGAAGCTTTTTAGTATATAGATTTAGAGTTTGGACTATGACAGAAAAAGTACTTCTATTTGGAAAATGACTAATGCTCTCTCTCTCTCTGAGGTGGGGTTCAGGATGTAGTTTTTGGAGTGAAAATTCAGTAAACGTTACTTCTATTTTCCTTGGAAGTACATGAAAATATAAGTTAGTTCAAACCATTGTTAAGCTTTTATTAGTATAAAGGGCTAAGAGGAGTTATTAGCAATTAGGAAAAGGTTCTTTGACCTGATTCAATCTTGTTCATTTGTCTTTGATATTAAATAGTGTACATAGTATTAATTCCCATTTTTCATTAGGTGCAAAACTTGTGTCTTATCATTGTCAATTTCATTATCACCAATTCTATCTCTATTTCAGAACCTTGGACCAAATTAAGTGAATATCTTAAAAATTTGAACTAAAAATTTTACTCAATCTGACCAAAATTGATGAAATCTCCAACAGAATATGTAAAAAATAACTAATATTATTATATCACCTACACTTAATACTTATTTAAATTACTACGTAGATCCAAAATTTAAGAGATCTAATTAAAACTACCATTGCCATTAAGAGACCAAAAATAACTCAATATTCAATAATTTTTTTTGTGTGTACAGATAAAGATTTCTTTTTAGCAACCAAAAAGTTATTCAAACTCTTCTTTAGTCGCTAAAATCCTAAAAAATTGAATAAGAAAAGTGAAATTTTCAAAATGACGTAACATCTCGTGGACATGATTTGTTACGTAGGGTGTATACATTGACAATGATAGAT
Source organism: Hylodesmum podocarpum (assembly GCA_026586105.1). Taxonomy (NCBI): domain Eukaryota; kingdom Viridiplantae; phylum Streptophyta; class Magnoliopsida; order Fabales; family Fabaceae; genus Hylodesmum; species Hylodesmum podocarpum. The sequence continues at coordinate 8,140,191 of JALJEV010001433.1, forward strand.
ATTCGTATTCCAAAGACCAACCTATTATATCAAAGATGTTATGCTTTCTTAGAAATTAATTGTGTGATGAGGGCTTCATTCCTAAGTTGGTGACAAAAAAATTGAAATCATTTTCTTTTTTTTCTGGGAAATTAACTAAAATCAAACAATTTGATTTGGTTGGAATTTCAAAACCTTTTCATGAATCCAAACTAAATCAATCTTTATATGAAACACAGGTTAGTTTAATTTGATTTGATTAATAAACTTTTTGTTTTGAAATTTTTATCAAAAAAAGAAAATATATGATTTTTTTTATAAAAATAATTATTGAATTTAAAATATGGATTAGATTATGTTTATTAAAAAGAGAAAACAAATCTCAATTTCTAATATATTATTAGTGTAAATATTTTTATATTTTAACTGATTAAGTTTTAAAATAATTATCACAAAAACTAATAATAATATTATATCAATAATTTGTAACTAATTCACAGTTTAAAATTTTATATCATGCGAATTGATTAAATTTTTGATTTTTTTTAATATATATTTATATGGATAGAATATGGGTTGACTTATACCTTTCAACCGCTTCTTTTATATATTAAATTTGATTAATCTAATAGTTTAATTTAATATTTTTATTAATAAGAATATATATATATATATATATATATATATATATATATATATAGCAATTTAATCGAATTTACTTTATAGAAAAAGAAATATTTTTATTCAAATGTATAATTTTTACAACGAAAACTCAAATGGAAAGGCTATTTTTAAATTAAAATGGAAAGGCGAAAAAGATATAATTTTTTCTAGTTATACCTCCAAATGGAAGATTTTAATTTATAATATATCAATAAATATGATTGAGAATAATAATTAATGTTTAGAATTTCGAAATGACATAAAACAAATTAAAAATAAAATTTGCTTAAAATTAACATAATGTATAACAAACCGTATCCCGTATTAATTGTATTATGAAAGATTACATAAAATTAAACGTGAAATTAAATGCTGATTAATCATCATTTCGATTTCGATGTTGATATACTAACCCACAAATGACAATAACTGATAAGTGTCTATTGTCTCTAATAATATTACCTTTCATCCTATTTAAAATCAAAAACAAAATGCAATGTTCTTTTTTTCTTAAGTATTCCTCGTGGGTAAATATAAAAAATAAAAAATAATTTTAGACATAAATAGAACTCAATAGTTATTAACTTTATCCTATTGAATGATAATATTCTTTGCATATTTTTATTGTTATTTTCAATGATTTGTTTTTGTATTCTTAATATAAGTTTCAATGAAAGGTAACTTAAAAAAATTATTTATAATTAAAATCAGCAGAAAATAAATAGTTTAAATTAACTTTCTTAATATCCACACAAATTAATTGAATTTACATGTATTTAACTATCTATGTATGGAAAGAGAATTTATTATTAAATTTCGTTTTAATCTCTAATTAGTTATAAGATCTATTATATACTCAGTTTTTTTTTTCAAAAAATTAGGTGTATTTATTGAGCTATCCTTAAAATAATATATACTTGTTTTTTTGAAAAATTATCTTTTGAAAAACAACATCCCCTTAAGTCATTTAATATTATGGATAATATTAGAATAAAAAAAACTATAACAATTAAAATTACACGTTGAAAATGAAGATTTAATTACGAGATTTAGCATCATGATTAATTTAATAAATTAGCTAAACATCTTTAGCATACGAAGATAAATATCTTTGTATCTGTTCTGGACTCTCTTTCACGACCCAATTGTATTTGTAGATTGGTAAATTTAGCTAAAATGTAACATTGAACAATTGATGTTTGATATTTGGTTACACAAACTTATAAATATATGTGAATCAAAATTGATAAGCTAACTATACAATAATAGAACAAAAAATTAATCTTCAATTACATAAAACACAATTAAAAAGTTTAATCTTTTCCTTATGCTTTGTATAATAATAATAAATAGAGTAAAGTAACAAGATCATCATGGCCTTGCATTCTAAGATTCAATATTATATGCTTTAAAGACACTCTGGTTGACACTTGCAGCAGCCAATAATGACCAATTTGTGCTAATTTTACATCTCAAAATAAAGGAGCTTTTAACACATTGTTTGTTGACCATATAAATCACAAATTGGAGAATTAAGAATATTTGGTTATGATTTCAAACATTTTATTTTCACATCTCCTAAGTACAAATACTATTTTAATACTTTGGAAACATTCATAAATGTCTTTGGGCTTTTTTATTGTTGTTTACCTAAACATGAAATAAGATTTCATTAGACTTATAGTGGACACCTTATGTAAATTCCTTCTTTACCTATTCTTATAAACATACATAAGTGGGGTATTAAACCTTTGGGCCTGGCCCTATATAATGTTAAACTAATTTAAGAATTGTATTTTTTTTATTCCAAAATTGTTATTCTGTTCTGAAATAATTTTTCTTGGAGAGAATATTTATTCTAAAATTGTTTCATTCTAAAATGAAGGATACTTTTTAAATTCAATATAAAGAAGGGTGAATGAGAAAATCCATTGGTGCCTTTGAAAACTATGATTGAGAAAAAATATATGCACTTATTTATCAAGTTTTCATATTATTTTTTAATTATCATAATGACTACTCTTTGGAGAATTTTGATCAAATTTAGCAAATAAACCCATAAGTTGCCAATGATCCAAATACATATTATGGACCTAAAACACATACCATAAAGAACTTTCCAATACTAAATAGACCACAATGTGGATGTGAAGTAGGGAATTATGATAAATATTTTGTTAAAAGGTAGGGATTATGTTAGGATTTGTCCAAAAAATACATTTTCCACACAACCTCACATAATGAACACTATTATAAATTGGTAGCCAATCATAAAATACTAAAAATAATATAAATAAATAAGGTTGGGCATACTTCACTTTTTACATTTTCACCATCACACAAATTCAATCAAGTGGAACTGAAAATTTAGATTTAAAATTTATCGGTTTAATTTTAAGATTAAGCTAGTATTAATATTTAAATTTATATTAAACTTTAACTCTATGTAAACAACATACAAAAGAAAAAATAAAGTGTAATAAACTCCTCCACCTAAACGCCTCCTTTTCTCCAAAATCTTAGTTCTCCACATTCTAACTTGTAAAAAAAAAAAAACAATAACAGTTAAATGAATTTCTTTTGAATAATTAAGGACCTCATCTTATTAAGATACTTTTTCTTTTAACTAATTTAATTAAAACAAATAGGAAGATAATATATATATATATATATATATATATATATAATGTGTATAAGTGAAAATACCTTATATATATCTAATTTGTTTGTCAATTGATAAATAGTATTAAAATCTATTGTTCTAAATTTGAGAGGTGCAATTAGTCATCTAAACAAAGTCAGGTCATTGATAAAAAAATTTGAAGTTAAGATTTTTAATTTATTAATAAAATAAAGTAAAGATCATTTTATCTCCTCAACTCTTTTCTCAGAATTATTCATAGACTAATGCAGAAATTATTATTTTTTTAATATTTACACCTAGAAAAAGGGACAATGCAAAAAAGAATTATTTTTATTTTACATTTTTGTTCAAAAACATTATCATTCAAAACTTTCATTTTATGCCTATTTTCATGGATACCATAAGTAACCAACCATTTCAGTAAAAATAAAAATTGAAAATCACAGTAATATGTAAATAACATTTTACATGAAAACATTACTATTTTTTTAATTCTTTAACCAATTTATTTCAAGACATATTCCCCTCATATTCTCCTTCAATCCCTCAATTGCTTTGAAATATCAAAGTCACATCAGAGCTCATGTTTTGCGTGACCCATTCAATCATTACCTTATCAAGTATCCATTTTCTTATCCTCTAGGATATACTTACTCATCACTGTACGTATTTTATTGTTCTTATTGGTATTTTTCAGAATTTTCTTATTGATATTGATATTAAGTTAAATGGTATTTATGAAAATAAGATACAATACTTCCTTTGTTGTGTTAATAAATATTAGCAACATACTAATTATGTAGATTAACTATATATTTTTTAGAAAAGTATATTTCTCTTGTTATAAAGCAATGAAATAGTTGGAAATTCTAACTCTGAAAAAGTTGCAGTCAGTACATAAAATCATTGTTTAGTGAAAGATTGGGCTTTAGAAGGACTAATTACCTACATAATCTCTATCTTTCATTAGATAATTTAATCTTCCAACAAACTACTTTTTATTCAATCCAAATAATACTAATAATACAAGATGAAAAGGAAATCAATTTAACTAATAAAATGAATAAAAAGAAGGGAAAAAAATATACAAAGTGATTCTATTATTTACACATTAAAACTAATTATTGATATACATCCATCTGTTATTTACAATGTCAACAGAAAAAGAAATCCATCGTAGTATACACAATTTTGCATAGCAGTCAAGCTACTCCTCAAGCTTCTCTACCTCTCCAACCATATTATATATTAACAGTGTTAATTAAGCCTCCAATGCCAAATGAAAGAATATTTCCATGCCTGAATTAAAATGGGGGAAGTAGAAAGGCAAATACAATTACAAATTAACAATAGGCCAATGACAAATGTGTATACGTGATAATAATTCAAATATATATCTAGTAGTTTCACAAATATGATTGATGAACCACTATTGTACAAGCACAAACACAACTAACAAAAGAATTATGCTAAAACATATAGGATTTTCATTAATAAGAACTTTTTGTTGTCTTTTTCATTATTACTTTAGTGTAACATATAGGTTTTTTTTTTTCCTTAATGCTTATCCACCTCTATCACTATAACCATTATGCTAAAACAAGAATTACAAATGATTCATTGAGTTGAAAAAAATTAACCCAAGAAACCTAACAACTCAATAATTTATAAGCCAAAAGCAAATATAAATTACCTTCAATCAAATTCATCTTCATTTTCTTCAAAATGATTCTTCATTTTCAGGCTTTGTGTCACTATTTACAAACATGAGTTGAGCCTCGGTGTTTAAGTGCTCCCTTCTATTATTTACAATCTCATGCTGAGTATTTGGTTTAAAGGTGTCATTGTTATTTACAAAGCTCACAGTTTCAGATGGCACCACATGATTTTCCCACAGAGTTCCTTCAATCCCACTTTTGAATTCAGTAACAGCATCACCACCATTACTCTCACGCACATGAGATTCCAAAATAGTCCTGGGTGAAATCCTGCCATTAGACGAGTGAGAACCACGATGCAACAGTTGCTCATTTGTCTTGCTAGCAACAGCAGGAACCCTGCGACACAATCACCATTTATCAATGTCAAATCATAAATACGCAAAGCAAGCTATTTCAATACATATACAGCAAAACTTCAAGAATATAAAGAATAAATAAAGGCAAAGAAAACTTGTCTTCACCAAGTGAACAACCCACCAATTTTGTAGTTGTTCAGCCATCAGAGATTGAAATATTATTATGATATTAAATATAATACTAAGATGCACAATGTTCGACATAAAAATCAAATGTAAAATTATTATTTTAATTTGTCATCAAACCTTGTTTGTTGTAATGTTGGGGTCTGAATGTAGTCGAAAATCGGAACCAAGTCTTTTGATCTAGCTTCAATCATGCAGGTTGGAATCCTTTCGATCTCAAATTCACCGCCTGAATCAGCTTCTTCATTCATTAAGGTAGACTCTTTCAACATTGATTGGAAATATATCTGGTTGTCAAAAGAATAGTGCATGTAAACATCAAATGAAAGGGCATAACATAAAACTAAAAGCAGTTTTTCTTTTAATATTAAAATAATATACCTCTCGCTTTGCCCACAATGGAGTCTGAACACTATGCATTTGTAGTTCAGCTTCTGAAATATATAAATGATGCTCATCCTCAAGACAAGGATTCACTTTCATGACTCCATTCTTGATTTTGGGGCCAGCAATGTTCTCACCAAGTTCCTCAGGATATATTTTATTATTGTCTGAAATTCCATTTTCACCATATATGTCTACATTATCATCTCGCTCTCTCCGACTATGAGTCTGACATATATTCCATTTATGGATAGCGTCAACTGCTAGTCTTGCATCATCCTGTGGAGTGGAGTCGTAAGCAGGAGCCAATCCAGAAACAACAGCTGAATCATGACCAGCTATTGTCCGAAGAGCATATTGTATCATAGAACCAGTGGGAGAAAAGACCAAAAGATGATGCTTTGCTTTTGAATAGTTCCCTTCAGTGATTTTATAGTTGCGGAATGATGAAGCAATAGCCCCAGAATGGGCAATTTTCCTACCAGTAGCAGCTGCCGCAGCACCACTGACAGTGCCTCTCCAGCCATTAGATCCATTTCTAATTCGGCTCACAACAGAAAGAGTGATTGGAGGACCAGCCACAAACAGGCTCTGCTGTTTAGGCATTTGCACGACTGAACTATGAGACCGGCGAACTGCATGATTAAATGTAGCGCCTAATCCATTATTAACTGCCAAAAAACTATCATCAGAAGACTGAATATTTACATGTCCTCCTTGAGGATTTATGGCAAATAGATGGCTAGTGCCCCTTGAGGAACTGATCATAATCCACTTGCTGTCAGCACTGAAACTGATATCTTGTATAACCTGAAAAGTCCAACACAGAATTTTAGAGGTCCAATGATTAATTATGAAAAAGACAATGATTATGTGTTAAACAAGAGCAGAAGTGGGAATGAATTTCCACTCACTGCATTTGTAAGACCACGTTGCAGCCTGTACAAATGAACGTAAGAAGGACCAGAATCAGATCCTGACAAATTCTCACGTGCAGGCATTATCTTAAAAACATTTATATTATGACCCTGGATGGAAGCAGTCACTAATATGGTGCCACTAGGATCAAAGCACAACGCTGAAATGGGACTCTTGTGAGCCCGGAATTGGGCAACAATGTTTTTAGAGACAATATCTTTAACAATAACCTGAAAAAGAATAATAACAAAGTTATACTATGTAAAACCTCGAATGATTACAACAAAATCTAAGCCTCATAAGTAAAAGCAAAAACTTGTGTTTAGAAAGATATTACTCCCTTGAAAAAAAGATTAGTGCAGGAACAAAGTGGATACAATTTAATTAACAGTATAATACTAAATACCATTTCAACCAAGTATATTTTAAGATAGACCAATTTATCATGTCCATTTGAGCCAAAAAAGAAAACAAATATCCAAGTGATATACAATATATAATAAATTATGAACATAAATTAGCACAAAATTAAGAACAGCATTTCACCATTCCAATGTTATCTGCATCTGTTGAATGGCCATTAATTGTTCCATTGCCCTTAGAGCCAGAATTTATGGATTGTAATGAACCATTGTTATCAGAGCAGTATCTGGAAAGTTTCTTATACCCCATGTCACCAAGGGTCACAATCCCAGAAGCAAGATGCTTGCTGGACTCTTTCGCATAGTGTGCAATCAGGCTCCCATTTGAATTAGAAGAGAAACCAGAAAAGCTTGCAGAAGGTGTCAAATGTTGTGGGGTGACATGTCCTGAATTGTTGACTGCTACTGGACTTCCACTATATGCTATCCACCTTGGTCCCACCGCAAGCGGTCCATAACCTATGCCTCCGAAACCAGGACAACTTGTGACAATAGGGTTTGTAAGTAATGTATATTCCCTTTCTAATTTGGTAGCATCAAAACAGTGGATCTGCAAAAGAATAACTCCCTTAAGCATTTGAAGAGAGCACATAAAAACGGTGATTGGTATAGACATATAGGTATAAAAATATACCTGAGTAGATTGAGAAACCACAACTACTCGAGAACTGCACCTCACAGAATAAACAACTGATCTGAACTTCAGTACATGAACATATGATCGGGATTTCATAGAGTAAAACTGTACAGTAGTTGGCAGATGATTTCCATTCATTTGATCATGGAAGTTTGATGTGCTTCCATTGTAAGGGGTGGTCGATCCATCCTGAATGTTGTTACCTCCAGCAAAGAACCCATCTGTACAAACAACCAACAGTTGGCGGCTGTTTGCATACTTGTCTTCTGATTTCTTTGACGCTATTGGATTTGGTACCATTTGCATAAAAGAAACAGGGCCATCGTGTCTGGAAACTAGGTCTCGGACATTATTTGATTCATCAACATGCCAAACCTGGAAGCCAGATCGATAGCCTAGAAGCAGTACCTGCTGAAAAACTTCACCCTCACCCTCTAACTTATCAAACCCAGCCCAGATAACCTGTAAAAAATAAAAAATGCAAATAGATTAAAATATCAATTATTCAGAAAGAAAGGACACAAGAAATCTTAGATGCAAAAGAGCAAATCAGACACAACTTTGTGAAGAAAATGCTATGTCAAGAACTTTATTTGTGTAAGCAATGAAAAGCAATTTGCTAAACACTCAAAGGCTCACACAATTCAAATTTACAGTCCCCTTACGACAAATAACTCACCTTGATGTGCAAAATCATCAAACACCAAGACTAACTAAAAAAGCACAGTGAATTTGATTGCATAAACCTATAACTTACAAGTCAAGTCCACACATCCACCTCAAGAAAAAGATTATTGTCACATGCATTTATCATATTGAATATAAAAGCACTCCAGCTTTCTATATGGTTGAGATACAACTACAAGTTTCATATCAATTAAACCGTATCCATCAAAAACACACATCCAACGCTCTTTATCCCTTTATGTTAACATAAATTCCAACCACAATACAACAGTGTTAGCCACTAAAATAAATAAAAGTATTTCTTTCCAAATAGACTTCCTATACCTCTTCTGACTACCTAGCAACCACATGTTTAATTTAACTTCCAAGAAACAAATAGAAGCATTGAGCTCAGTTCAAACAAAATAAGTTAATGAAAAATAATAGATATACATGATATGGTATAATTGGTTGACCCAAAAAATATTTCAAAACTTGTAAAACCTTAATTTCTAGAGTGACCACACCAAATCAAGGTCTGTAAAAAAACTACATAAGCAGTTCCACAATCTAACCAATAAAAATGATCCCTTGGTAATAGCTAAGAAGAACAAAAATATAAATATGAAAATAAAATACTTTCGACCATTGACCAAATGTTTAAACCATAACATTATTGCGCCTGGTATGACTCTGCTTGTATTCAACAAAAGTCATTATTATTCCTTAAACACATGATTCTCAAACTCAAATAGGCCAATGTTTCTAGCTGAAACGAATAATATCTTACGCAACACCGAGGTTTTTACAAAATGGTCTGCGTAACAAAAGGTTTTACGAAGTGGCTGCAACCAGAACTGCAGCCACAATGGCCAAACTTATTCACAGTTTTTCACAACCTTAAAGATTGCAACAAGACTGGCCACAGCTAAAAACTCTTGTAACGTCAAATTTTCAAATAGAACTCAACAAGAGGGATAGAAATTAGCAGCATCATAGACTAAGAACCTATAAACACAATACCAAAATGTTTAAATCTAAAGTGTCCATGACACCTGTGTACCCAACTGCATTAATGCATTAAACTAATTTCTTAAATACAGCCTGTAAATACACAACAATGGTTAGCCACAAACTTTTCCCACAAAATCAGGGACTCAAACCCAATCAGAGAAAAGGTTCCTAACCACCACTCCAACATAAGGGTTACACCCTTACACACCTGTCCCCATGGATATAAAGTACACCACCTGCATCTAAATGTTAGAATATTCAAAATATTCCATTCTACGAAGCATCCTTGCATAATAAACAGGACAAGCATACTAAAGCATAAAGATTAAAGAACTTCACAGACAGGCAGCTATTAACTTCATGGGGCAAGCACTCTCAGTAGGCTAACATGGCCAAGCAAATACATTCTTATCCCCAAATCACACATTAAATACAATGAATATAAATATCACCTTAATTATAATATACCATGACTCCTTAATTTAAAACTCGCACACAACAAAATTCAAGTATAGAATTTTGAAAACTATGCCTTAATTACTTATTGAGCATGAACTAGCAGCAAATACAATAAATTCGACAAGCAAACCCTATCCTCTAAAATTAGAAGAAACCTAAACAATTCTTATTATACATAATCAAGATTATATCCCTATCACAAAACCAAGGAGCTAATTAAACAATTAAAAAAAACTAAACCTATCCCCCAAATTTAGAAGAATCATAAACTGCTTAAATATATATACATAATAAGGACTTTATCTCCATCACAAATCCAAAAAGCTAATTAAACAACTATACTTCAACCAAAAATAAACACCCTATAAATGCAAAGAAACAAGCACCTATTCTCGAATCATCAAAAACAAAAAAATCAACTGAGACATACCTGATCATGGTCAGGGTCATCATCCCTATCCACAATCGATGAAGCAACCGATGCAGCAGAACGTGCAACAGTGGAAGCACCAGAGGAAACAATCCTTAGATAGCTAGAGAGAGCACGAAAAGAACTTGGAATGAAACCGTTGGTTCTGCCACCACCAACACCATTACCCTGGTGAAGAAGCTGTTGCTTCTGTGCATCATTCCTCATCCCCATCACCAAACACAACAAAATAGCACCTATCCACAACACAACAACGATCAACGATTCCCCAAATTCACTCACCCTCAATCATAAATAAATAAATAGCCCCTCAACTTCCCTCCCCTTTCAATCCTCTACCACCACCACTTCTTCACCTTCTTCCACCATCCACAGACCAAATTTTCAATCACAACCACCCCAAATAAAAAAAATCCTTTTTTTTATCTGGGTTTTGTTGCAAAACTACACAAACGACAAACAAGACAAAAAGTTGGGATTTTTCTTCAAATCACAATCAATTATTTTATTTTTTTGTCAATTCACTGTAAACAATGATTTTTCTGCTGATAATCAATGAAACAATAAAGGATTCAACTAATTACACAAATCAAAAGCAAAAAAAAAAAAAAAAAAAAAAAAAAAAAAAAAAAACTTCACGCTTAAAAAATGCTAGCCATGATTGAAGAGAGAAGATTAAGGAAAAGGGTATTTCAAAAACCGCCAGAGAAAGGATGAAGAGATCTGAGGAGAGAGAAAAAAACCAAAAGCTAGAGAGAGAAAGATAGAAAGATTGCAAATTGGAATTAGTGATTGGATAACGAAGGAAGGAAGAAAGGAAGAAACGAAACGAATTGGGAAAATTAAAAGAGAAACAAAAAAAAAAAAAAAAAAAAAAAGGTCTAGGTTTCACGTCTCTTGTTTATGTTTTTCTTTTTCTCGTTTTTTTTTTTCTCTCTCTCTGAAAGGTTTTTATTAATATTTTCAAAGGTGTTTCTTGTTTTTGGGTTGTTGTTGGTTGTGTTGGAATTTGAAAGTTGTGTGTTGCTTCCAACGAGAGTTGAGTTCAACAAAAAACTAACCTCGTTCCTTCTATCTCTAACTACACGTCTTCTAATGTCCAGTATCAAACGCTGTCAAACAATTTTTCTTCTTCTTTTCATCTCTTTCTCTCTCTGAAAAAAAAAAAAAAAAAAAGATTGATTTTTTATATTGGTGGCACCACTTTTTATCTCACTAATAAATAATTAAAGTATTAATTGTGGGATTAAAATGATTGACGAATTAAATTTGGAGGGGTGGCTGTCCCAATTTTCATAATGGTTTTTACACTTTCCAAGTTTGCAACTCTTCGTTTATCAATGGTTACCTAATTATACGTCACTTCACGCATAAATTTATTATTATTTAGTAATTTGTGACTTTATGTATCTCTGTTATTTTATCAAATTTATAATTAGGATTAATATCACACTAAATCATGAAATGAAATCTATCCTTAAATATTTATTGAAATTATATAAATTTTTTTAAAAATTTTAAAATTTCAAAATTATTTAATTTACTTAATTTAAAGGACTTCTCATATTTTTGGATATATACTATAATTTTAATATTTTAAAATTTTTATATAATTTTTAATATTTTAAGAATTATTTAAAAATAGGTACTATTTAAGGATGATCGTTAAAGATTTTGCTATGTTTATTTATATAAGAGAATTTATTCAGGGATTGCACTTTGTGAGTTGGGAGATACATTTTCAGGATATAAAATTTTGGTTTATGTAACATTAAATAGTTTGGTTTTTAATTATATTATCATGCTTAATTTTTATACCATCCATGCAAACTAATTATTATAAGCATGTTTAAATATTAAATAACAAAAAATATTTATACTACTAATGTAATATAATTACATTCTCTGATTGATTATTTGATACATGATTAATGTAAAGATTCGACTAATTATAAATTTATAAATTCAATACTATTTTAAAATATTCGTATGACAAAAGGCAATGTCGTCATCATTCACGGCAATATATAACTGAATAATAATATAAAAATAATTTAAACCATTGGTATATTTTAATTAAATTTACAACATAATTAATTTTTAATAATAATTAATTATATCAATATTTATGCATTATTGATATTTTAAAATTTGAGTTTAATAGTACATAGATGATATAAAATAATTTCACATGCCGATCGGTCAAAATTCATGATAGATCATAATTTGTAAGTTATTTTTGCAAATATCAATAACTTTATAATAAATAATAATTTTTGATTGAATAACCATATAAATTTTATTATATTCTTAAATCTATGAAATAGTTCATCTTGAAATTAATGAGACATTGAAAATTAATTAAGCTTTGAAAAAAAAATTGATAAATGCTATGCGAATAAAGATAATTTTGAAACTTAAAACTATGAACTGATTTTATGATTTTTTTAATCTATGAAAATTAGTTAAAAATAGTTTATAGAAAAAAGTAGTCAGTAACTGATTTTTTGTTTTAGATATAATTTCATAAAATGTATTTTAAAATATCTTCTTTAATGATCAATTACGAGAAAAGAAAATTCAGTTAATATTTCCGCTCATAAGGCAAATTCATTGAATTGATTAATTAATTAAATAAAAATTTCGAACGTTTATTAATTGGATTTGAAAGAGAATTTGATATGATAATTAGGATAGCAAATGAGGAGAATCTTAACAATTCGAATAAAAAAATTATTTTATTTTTTCCTAATTTTTCTCATGTTCTATTAAGATTTTTAAATATTGAAAAAGTCTTGCAATATTTAATTAAGATAATTATAATTTTATTAAAAATTTTAATGTTTTTTTATTCAATTAAGATTTTTTATAACTTAAATAATTTTTTATATCATAGATTTTGTAAAACTTTATGATTTTTATTAATTTTTGTTTAATATGTATTTTTAAATAACTTCTTTGATAATCAAAATAATAGATAATCAATTGAGTGAAAAGAAAAATCATTTGATATCTTGCTCATACGGCAAGTTGCCAAATTCATTTAACTGATTGATTAAATAAAATTTTGTAACTGGTAATAACTGAATTTAAACAGAAAATTTGATGATTATGATTAAGAGGGAAAATAGAGGAGAATCTTAATTATTTGGAGAAAGTATTAATATTTTAACTTTCACTTTGAACTTTTTGAATCGTAAGTTACCAAAACTCATACTTTATTTGTTTATTAAAAAATATATATTTCTCATAAATAATTACTTTTATAAAAAAATTCTAGAAAATTGATAAAAGAATTCCTTCGGATAATTTGAACCAAACATATACTCTACTTTTTCTTCAATATTACGTACTAGTCTTCTATTCAACTACTGACTTTGTTTTCAGATATTTAACTTGTTTGAATCACTGAAGAAGTTAAATTATTTTAATAATTAATTGTGTGCGTAGTTAATTACAATAAAATTTAATTTTCGTTTGAATAAATCTGTTGAAAAATAATTAAAAGACAGTTCATTTTGTGGCTGCAAAAAACATTAATTTTCACGCAATAGAAAATATAAAAATACTTAAAAAGAAAAAAAGTTATTGAAAGATAATTATAAGTTTAAATTTTTATATAAAAAAACAGCTTACTTTATAAGAAAAAATTATTTATAAATCTAAGTTATGTTATCAAATAACATAACTTATTTTCAGACAAATTTTTTATCAAAATGTACTAATAATATAACTCATCTTAATATTTAAAATGAGACTTAGGAACTTTTAAAAAAAAAAATGTTCTAATAATTTTGTGAGACTACAGTACTATAACTTTTAGCCATGAAGTTTTCTTTTTCACAAACTATTCTTATTTTTTCCGTTTCTGTATATGGGTGGTTGAATTAATAATTTAATCATGAACACTTTATTAGCTATTTCAAAACTACAGTAATTTTTAACCTTTCCGAGATGTTTCCTCGAAAATTAAACAATTACATTAAATGACTAAAATTGAAAATAGTCAAATATATATTTTTGGTTTAATCATTCTTTGAAACACGTGACTTAGAACACAGATCAAATTTACGAGGTTTTCCAATAACTGTGTCTGCATGTTAATTAACAAAACAATTAAATATGTCATCAGAATCAAAATTACACTTTTCCACCTACCTTACATATGCTATTTTCTTGCTTTTAAGGATTGAAACATATCAACTATGAATAAAGGAAATGAGAAAAACTTGCATGTGTCTGTTATCTCAATATAGTTATTTTTGTTAATGAATATGTTCTTGTATGAAATTAACCATGAAAAGCTTCATTCACAAGAAAAGTGGGGACCAAAAAATTTAGGCCACCCAATTAGGGGAATGGCCCATCACATGCAAACTATTGGTGATTGTATTGGTATCAAACTGTTGCGATCCGTTTTGTAGCTGAGTTTGTGATGCAAAGCTTTAGACAAAAACATACCTCTCAAAATATCCAATTTCATTGCTTTCATCTCACATGTAATCATGTGCACATATTTACTTCCATCAATTGTTAAATCTAGAGAATAAACATGGAAAATTAAGTTAAAGGGTTGGATTGGTTAAACTAAGATACTTGTGAATATTCCTGTATTCAATTTTGGGTCTTTTTAATTGGTGTTGATTAAAAAATTATGAAGAGAAAATATTTAATATGTAGGTGTGAGTATAGAAAAAGTGTTAAATAAAATAATTTTAAATATTTTAATAAAATTTTGTTTTTTTAATTTCTAATTTAGAGCTCTTATAAGACTAGTTAGTATTTATCTTCTATTTTTTAGTGATAAAAAAATGAAAATTAAAAAAAAACTACAACATTTTATGCATCTTTTCAAATGGAAATTCTTGTGTTTGATATGGAGTGATAAGTATTTTGTTATTAGAGATAATAATTATGTCTAAATTAGATATGACTATTATAAATAACTAAAATTTTCTTATAGTTAAATATTTGATGGAAACAATTATAACAGTAGCTTCACATCATGTTCCCTAATAGCTGCAGCACATGTGTACATTTGATAAATAAATTTAATTGTACAAAACATCTCAAACTTTTTCTTGCCTTATTTTGGAGGTGTTGGTTTGAGTTTATTCCTAGATTTTATATGCATGAGATTGGATAGTTAGAATTAAAAAGAATATATGCTCCTTGATAGCAAAGCATCAATGGGCAATGATCTGTTCAAAAGGCTAATGCAACAAGAAACTCCAAAGATAATATCACTTTTATCATAAAGTCAATGAAAATTTATCATTTCACAATCATAATGTTAAAACGTGCTTCTGAAGTAATGCTAGCATTTATATGGTATTTTTTTTTTAAGTTTTTACTTTATTTTCTTGATAAAAATATATTTTAAAGTATTTATAATTTAATTTGTAAATATATTGTTTAGTTACAAGTATTATATGTTATATTACTAACCTTATATTGTGTCTTAAAAAATCTTAAATTAAGTTTACTAGAATTTCTCTTTCTGAATATATAATTCTACTTTATCTAAAAAGAATAATAAAAAAAATGATGAACATTTAAAGGATAAAATATAAAAAAAAAATATATATAAAAACCTATATGCTAATATTTCAAAATTGCTACTTCAAATAACATCCAAACAAATGCTAAAATTTGTTAAATAAGATTTGTTTGAAATTTATTTACCGAATAATTAGATAATTTTTTAGATAATAAAAAAATTAAAAATTAATTAAAATATCTTACTGAATATAATAGTTTTTTAATTTAATGAAAATTGAAGACATTCGTTAAAAGAATCTATAATAACCTAGGACAATGGAGCTAGACCCTTTCGCAAGATAGTCATGGTTTGAATTCAAGAAAATAATTATTTATATTTATAAAATCTCACAAAATTTATAATAGCAAGCAATTATTTGTGAAATAAATTGAACCAATAAAATACTTAATTAGTTTTTTTAATAAAATATATAGTTAGGTACTGGTTCACCCATGTTTTATTCTCAAAAGTTACTTATGAATAAATGTTGGGTCAAATGTTTTATAATAATAATAAAGAAATACTTATTTTTTAAGAGTAAAATAATAATAAAAAAAGTGATTTATAGAAAAGTCAATACTATAATTTGTATATTCTACTATTCCACCCAACTTTCATTTTTATAAAAGAAATTAAGATAAAAGAATAAAATTAACAAATAAATCTATTCATTTTTTAAGCTTTTACTTTAAAAATTTATTATAAATGTGTATAATATAATATGAAGACTACAAATTTTACATATATATATATATATATATATATAATATTATGTTTTATATTTGATTTGGATATTTTGTTTTATATTTGATTTGAAAAATTACGTAACATCACAAATTAATCAAATTAGATAAGAAAACTTAATTTTTCATTAGTAAAAAATCATTGAACAAAAGGTTACATAATGTATAAAATATCTAAGACGCACTTATTTTCACTTCACTCTACCTATAAACATTTATGATGTAATTATTTTAAATTAATATTATTTATTAACTATAACAATCTTATCATATCATTTATATTTAATTATTATAAAATACTAACTAATTATATATATATATATATATTAAATATTAAATAGAAATAATATATAATAATATTATACACTATATAAAACTATTCAATATCAAATATAATATTTTACTAAATTTTATATTATCTATTATTTATCAAATAATGATAATATAACGTAATTTAGTGTTTACAACGTGGTATTCTTTTAATCCTCTTAATATCATACTTTTTAAAACAAATTAATATACCATAAATATATTCTATTTAAAATTTCTTAACTAGTTTTTTCTTTTATTACAACATTAATCCGAAGTACCCAACCATCAGCTTACAGTGATTAATTTCATAGGATATATTAAGTGTGCATAATGAAAATTAATTTTTTTAAACTAATATCGTAAAAACACTAGTTTGAATACTCTATTTTAAGGCAATTAATTAAAATTAACCGAATTTGTGTAGTAACCATTGTTGAAAATAATACATGCGAGGTTTTTTTTTTTTAATGAATAAACTGATTAAAACTGATAATCCTTTATTTGTTTTAGGCACTCAAAATTTATTTTATAGATAGATAGAATTAATATTTATTTCTTATTTTTAATATAAAATTACAATATTTTAATTCTTATCCTATTTTTTTTATCATTGTGGTCATTTTAACTATTTTCAATTATTCTTTAAGCTATTGACAAATACACAATACCACAAATATTAATTCTCACTCTCTTTGAAGACAAAAGGGAAAAATGATATGAAGAATGAAAGATGCTACCTTGGAGTACAAGAAAGAAATTGTTGTACATCAAGCACACTTTTTTGTTGTTTATTTCTCCAAATTCCTCACTTTTAATTAATTACACTCAACCATGAAAGTTATTATGCAAATTTAAGCTTTCAAGATACGTACTCCCACATAGCTTAATAAACAAGAAAAAGAATTAATATAAAAAAATTTAACCAACTTAACAATATATATATATTATTCTAGAAATATCCTCATATTATTTTATCATTTTAATATATGCTATCTCTAATAAATAATAAGTATTTATTAAGGATAATTCAAATGAAAGTAATTCAAATTTTAAATAAAATAAGAAAATTAAATGTAATTTGTTACATTTTTTAATCTACATAAAATTAAGCATTTTTACTTATATACAAGTAAAGGGAGTAATAATTTTTATTGATGTAGATTTATTCAACATGGGTTCTAAAATTTAAACTCTTACTACTAGTTGTTCCTCTCTCGATTATGAATGGTGAGTAAGTGTACATAGTTTTTTGTTTGTACATGAAAACTGAATTACACTTTTCTAACCATTCTTAATTATATATTAATCGACAATACTAATTATATTTAAAAAAAATTGAATTAATTTAAAGGTATTTTTGGAGTAAAAATATTAAATAGAGTAAGGAAGTATAATTTAAATTTGGGTCCTAAACTAATTGATAGGTAAATACTTGAATGTAAAATAAAAATATAACAATGAATTGAATTGTCTTTTAAAATTATGTTATAAATTTTTTATGACCGTGTAATCTTAAAAAGAATATTAAATACAAAGCTTCTTTAAATTTTAACAAATATTTTTTTACATGCTGTCTCTTTATACTTCACCAAACACTAATTTAATATAAAAGGACTAAGTTAATCATTTATAATCTTTATGCAATGATGAATTTACAATGAAGTCTAATAAATTCTAAAGTAAAATTATACAAAAAGGTAAGAATAAAGAAAGTTAAATTCATTTAATCTAAACTTGTATACTTCAACTTATTTTCTTATCTTCAAATTTTTATGTTTTACATGAAATAGTTATTAAAAGTCGTCTTCAAACTCAGTTTTCTATTTGTGAATTAAATGAACATGCACAGAATATCTCTTCTATTGGTTGGAAAAACAGTACACTTATTTTCATACATTACACTTTGTATGTACTAAGTGAAAAAAGAATTGTTTTGTGTCAAATTAAATAGACTTAATTTATCTTTAATAGTATTAAACTTGATTTCATATCATCATTTAAATTTAAATGTATTAATCTAATATTATATGTGTAATAATTATTTATCATTAAATTTAATTATTAAACTTTTTATAATTGTGATCACCAAAATTAAAATTAAAAGGTCTTTATTCATTTTAATCTTAAATGAAACGTAACATTCTCAAAGAAATGAGTGACTATTATTTCTCTTTCTCCAACGTGGATATATATTATTTACATGTCACTTCTACTTTTCGATTCAATTCAAGTTCAAAAATAAGATTTTTTTACTAATAACACTTCTCTCCAACTCACTGAGCCCCAACCAATTAAGATTTACCATTATGAATTCAATTTTTTTATTCTAGGCTTCTACTTCGTGTTATATTATAATTTACCCTGTCCTTTTCTCTTATCCACTTAATATTTCGTAAAAAATAATATGATTGAATTAAAATAGAGTAAATATTTGTTTTAATTCCTAAATTAAGTAAATATTTTTATTTATGTTCTTAAAATAATTAAAATTATAAAAATATCTCTAAATTATTATTTTGACATTCTCTTTAATGTTTCTATGAATATCTATTATTTAGTGATGTCAATCTAAATAATACAACAAGGTAACTATCTCATGAATCTAATTATATATTAATTAATATTTTTAAACTTATTTTTCTTATTAATTTGATTTTATTTCATATCTAATTATATACATTAACAAATAAAATACATCAAATTAATAAAAAATATATAAAATAATTTTTCTTAAAAAAAGTTAATATATTTACCTAATTCAGAAATCTTTTTACAATTTTATTTTTTTAAAGAACGAAACAAAAATATTCATCTAATTCAAGAATCAAAATAACATTTTACTTTAAAATATGACATTATCCCTGATTTTTATCCGTACATGGCATGGCATTATCTGGTGACTATTATGCGTAAATAAAATAGAATTAATTTGAGCAGATCATTCATGATTTTGTAAAATTCATCGATTCAAAACTGAATTTTAAAGTAAAACAATTTTTACTTAAATAACTTAAATAAAAATTGAATATCGACGAAGGACTAGTAAATTAGAAAACTATAACCACCGGAATTCAAAATTGATTCAATGTGAAGTAAAAAACAGCTCCTTACTTCTCCAATTCCAACTTTAACCAGAAGTGATTTTACTTTTAGCAGCCAAACATCTTATATTTGGATCAAATTGAATTTCAAAACATTGACATCAATGAGTGTAAACTGAAGAAAACATCATCAAATGAAAAGGACATGTCTTAAGGTACTGTAAAACATGTTATTCAAATCCAATTGCTCTCAAACATTTGAAATGAACAGTTCCATTTTCTTCCAAACAAGAACTAAATCGAAAGCTACTCACGCTAAACCAAACACCACATCAAAACCCATAATCTACATCAGTTGTGCAAAGAGAGACACACCATAGATAATTTAAATTGAAGTTTCATAAATAAACAATAAGGTATTGAAGGCTACACGAAGATTGAAAGTTGGGGAAAAAATAAATTTAACAAGAACCTCTCTTCGAGCTGAAGACCATCCTATGCACATTACTAACAAAAACCTAACTACAACTACAAAGCATAGACATGAAAACTATAGCCGAGAGAATCTAAATATTGTGAAAAGCTAAGACCCCATTTAAGAGTCATCATCAGCAGCAGCATTCTTTGATGAAGCACCAGCCTTCTTAGGAAGCAAGAGATTGTGAATATTAGGCATCACACCACCATTAGCTATAGTCACATCACCAAGAAGCTTGCTCAACTCTTCGTCATTCCTCACTGCCAATTGAATGTGACGAGGAACAATTCTTGTCTTCTTGTTATCCCTTGCAGCATTCCCAGCCAATTCCAGAACCTGAACACAACAAAACCACAATATTAATTTCAGTTTTGAAACTATTTTCTTATGTCAAAACTACTCATGCCAATTGATTAATTTTTCAATACGGAACTATTTGAATTGCTTATTGTTGAAATTTTCTGCAAAACAGAGGACTCTTCACTTGAATTGAAACAATTTTAATCATTTGCTTAATTTTTCAAAATTGATATTAAACATATGACTCTTCCCTAAAATTGACACAATTCGATTCATTTGTTTAAGATTTCAATTTGATTCAATTGTTTAATTTATAAAACTCAAACAAAATGAAGCAACACAAATCAATTGCAAATATAGAGAACATATGACTAAAATTGAAAAAATTCAAATCAATTGCTTGTTTTTGAAAGCTCACACCAAAACAGACAATCATTCGCTACAATAGGTGAGGAAAAACCTATTCAAATTTTGAAACCCTAGATCTAGATACATGCTCGAATAACAAATTGAAGAAGATTATAAGCGTAAGAGAAAAACTACCTCCGCCGCGAGATATTCAAGGACAGCGGCAAGGTAGACCGGGGCACCGGCACCTACACGTTCGGCGTATTTTCCGGCCTTGAGGAACCGTGCAATACGGCCGACGGGAAATTGGAGACCGGCTTTGCTGCTCCTTGAGGTGGCCTTCTTAGCAGCGCTGGATCCTAGGGTTTTGCCACGACCTGCCATTGATGCAAACTGTGATGTGATTTCAGAAACAAGAAGATTCAATAGATATGAACGATGTCCGATGACGGAGAGAAATTGTGAGAAGAAAGTGTTTGTATTTGACGAGTTTAAGCGGTTCCCAGGTTTATATATAATGGGATGCGTGGAAATTCGGCCAATGAGAGTGAATGACGCGGATCGATAATGAATACCGTTGGATTGAGTTGATTATGGACGGTTGAGATCGTGTATGTGCTTGGATTGAGGGGTGAATGGGAAATTTTGAGTCAGGTGAAGGAAGTACTACTTTTTACAATTTTTTATTTTATGATTCACATCTTGCAATGCTAATCAAACTGTGTTGGGATACTACACTATATGCTGGAAAGTACTTTATAAAGAAATAAGGTGCGTGGAGTTTGATAATAAAATTTTAAACAATTTTTTAAAAAAAAAATTAATTAAAATTGATAATAAAAATTTAAATAATTTTTTTTGTAAAATTTAATTTTTAATTACATCATTGTATAAAATTATTTAGAGTGAATTACACTTGTATTTTTTGTTGTTCTTTTTACTACTTGAGTATTAATAAGACTAGTACAATTTAGATACATCGCTTTTATGTTTATGTTTGAAAATCATCTTTAATTTTCATGGAATTCATAAAAATAGAAATTATATAACTTTATTTTTCGAGGACAAATCCTCTTGAAGAGAAAAAATATATGAATTAGGAAGTTTATTTCACTTTTTTCGTGCAGATTTGTACGTTGAATTTAATGTATCTTTTTGTTTTTTAATGATTTTTTAACTAATGTACTATTTTTATGCAGAATTTTAGGTTGAATTTAATGTATTTTTTAGTCTCTCTTTAATGAAATTTTTAATTACTTTATTATTTAAGTTGAATTTATTGTGTCTTTAAGTTTTAATGTTGGTGAGATTTAAATGTTTAATAAATTGTATAATGAAAATGGAGCATTTCAGGCCTACGAAGATGTACTGTAGGAAGCGAATTGAACTTAAATAAAATATAAGTATTTCTTTAATATGTTTTTTTTTAGTTCTTGAACAAAGAATTAAAATTGAAAAACTAATATTACCAATCTTTAACTGTGACGATCAAGCATGACTTATCACTCACCTATTTTTGAGTGTGACGTCAATATTCTTTACCGAAATAAAAAAATCAAAACAGTCTCCTCTCACAAACTCATCACAAACATAACTGTAGAGGGAACAATTTTAGCTATATCTGCTTCATAATTGATGTTATAATCGTCCTTTTTTAGTTTAGGTTCTACGTCATTTCATCATGCTCGATTTGTTTTGATTAACACTAGTGATGTGAAAACGCTCAACCCCAAATGTAAAACTAAAGTATTATTTTTGCTACGAATAAAGTTGTGAAACATTTTCTCAATCGTCTCTTCCATATTAACATAATTAAAAGTCACAAGTAGACATATAAAAATTTCAATAATATCAAATATTATATTAAGCTTCAAAAAGAAGAAAATAAAATATAAAAAGTAAATTAAACTTAAACAAAATATTCTCAAAATGAATAACCTGATTATCCTTTTATTAGATCCTCGTAGAAATATAATTAGAACTACGAAGGGTAACAATCTAATATTGATTTAGATTTACACGAGACAGGTATGGATAATAGGTTAAACATAATATAAGAAGATAACATTTAGATTAAATCAATGGAACCATCACCATTTGAGGTTGAGGTCCCACCAAACTTCTTAGGCAACAACGCGTTGTGAATATTTGGCATAACACCACCACTAGCAATAATTACATTATCCAGAAGTTTGCTTAACTCTTCGTCATTCCCAATTGCCAATTGGATATGGCGTGGTGTAATTCGAGTCTTTCTATTGTCAACTGCAGAGCATTTCGCCAACTCTAGAACCTGGACACAACAAATGTAGAATTCAACTTCCAAAATTAGGGAAAATAAACCCTAATTTTGAAACCCTAAATCTAATAACAAACACTAAAAATAAATGGAAAGTAATTAGTGAAAATTACCTCAGCAGCAAGATATTCAAGAACAGAGGCAAGGTACACTGAGGCACAAGAACCGATGCGCTCAGCATACTTGCCGATTCTAAGGAACCGAGTAATACGACCGACGGGGAATTGGAGCCCAGCTTTCTTGCTCCGTGAGATGCCCCTTTTGCGACCTTTGGATCCTTGAGTTTTCTCTCGAGTTGCCATCAGTGGTATGTCACAACTTTCAGAGAAACTAAATGCACCGGGAAGAAGGAGAGTTAAGACTAAAAAGAGGAACATGAAAATAGATATGAACTAGATCTACATAATTCCTTGGTTTATATAATGGATGGTGCTGGAATTTGGCCAATGAAATTGAATGTCTTGGATCGACTATATGATCGTTGGATGATGTTTTAATGAACGGTTGAGATTGGTTTGAGGTGAATCTGTCGGCACAAGTAAAAATGGTAATAAGATAATGCAATCTTCATTCACATTACAAGAATACGTCACCTCAATGACGTAAGTAAATATTTTTTTTCATAGATAACTAATAAATTATTTAAATAATTGGTTATTTAAATTGTAAAAATTTGAATAAATACAAAAGAATTGTATATTTATGTTATTGATTTTCAAAATTTAATAATCAAATACAAATATTTATTCAACTTTAAATATTTAGTTTTCATTAAGAATATGTTGTTTTTCCCTAAAATTTCATCAATCTAACAAACCTTTGGATTTAGATTATCAATGGCTATAATGAGATTTGAATTTGTAGAACTCCAACAAAATTTTTCTAAATGACTTTAAAAGTCTAGTAAAAAATTTTAAGTAAAGATTTAATTACTTATTTAGTTACTATAATTTAACAAACTTTACCTTTTAGTATCTATGTTTTAAAATCCTCTATTTTAGTCTATGTACTTGCAATTTAGTTCTATTTTAGTTCTTATCATTAATTCTATGATAACATTGTTACATCTAAATTCTTTAAAACTATTAACTAGTTCTTGTCATTAATTCTATGATAACATTATTATATCTAAATTCTTTAAAACTATTACCAAATTAAAAATAATAGTTCAAGTTATAAAAAAAAGTTTCGGCATTTATAAACTTCTATAAATTGAAAAATTAATATAGATTTAATAACACATTTGGTCATTCTAATTTCATAAACTTTACATTTTAGCCTATATACTTAAAAATTATATACTTTAGTCCTTATACATGCATTTTAAATTTCATTTTAACTCCTATACAAATTGTTAAATGCTTATTATTCTTGTCATTAAGACAATCAATAGGATTAGTACCATTAGTAAAGTTGTAAACGAGGTAAATGCGATCATAGGCAAATACATCAAAGAATTTAACGATGCTAATGTAATGGTTGTGCCAAATTATATAGAGTAATATCTGGAAATGAGTGAAACGTGGAGTGAAAGACTATGATGTTGATGTTGATATGATACTGCAAGTATACAATATCGTTCTACTAATAAAATGTTCTTTCATATGGATTATGTGTTTAACTTAGTAAAAATTGTTGTTCAAATTAGAACTAAAACACAATAATAAAAACTGAAATGAGAAGGATTTATTAGGAAAATAGTGATTAAGATTCATGGAGAAATATAAGTAGATAATTGAAAGAGTTTAAGATTCAAATTGTAAAAGCTTTTGGAATTAGGGATTCACACCTAAACTTCTTGTTTAGTCAATTTTCTTAATTTGATATTTTGTAAGGATGAAGTTAAATTTTGTTCAAATTTTTTTTCTCAACTCTAACTATATCACCTGGTAAGTTAGATAAAGGTTTTTAAAGTTTTATAAAAAGGGTTTTCACAAAAAACAAATTGGTTACACAAGACCGTCTCAGTTAGAAGATTCAAAAGATAAACAATAAACAACATAGAAGATTTTTATACCGGTTTGTCTTATCACAAAAACTACATTAAGTTTCTTGGAAATAACTAAAATTTTGCTATCTTTCAAGATATATAAGTATTGTTTGATCCATCAACTTTTGGTTAATCCAAGTATTATTTGAACACAATATCTTCACGCTAAATGCTCCGTATTCTTTGAATACAACATCTTCAAACTATACACTCTAAGTATTATTTAAACACAACCTCTCCAAACAAATACTTACAACTATGGGTAAAGGTTTATAATGATAAATGTTTGACTGGAAGAAACCTCCACACAGAAAGAAATTTATAATGAAGAACAAAGACTTTTTACAAAAAAGATTTGAATCTTGAAACTAGAAGAGTTTTGGTTCTTTATAGAGTAATCTTTGACTTCAAATCTTTAGCTTTTATATAGATGAAGAACTTGAAATAACTGTTAGACTTAGCAACTTTAACTTTTTCAATCTATCTGTTGGAAGCATGTTGAACATCCTTATACATTAAATGTAGTTGCATAGACGGTCATATCACAGACACATCCCATTTATTTTGACTTGGCAATTTTTTTATAAAGGAGTAGTAGACTTCCTTGTTTTATGATTAGACAATGAGCTTCTTGTTGCAAAATTTGCAGAAAAAATGACTCTATTTGTTGGGGTTTGTACTTATAAAAATGTCTATTCATAACAACTCCTATATTATTATGAAATTTTATTTGTTGACTTATTAATTTATTAACTTCATTTGTATGAGTCAACATTATTCATCTGCTAGCCTCATTCATCTACTAAGATGTGAATCATTTTTATCATCTACTAGCTTAATTTGTTTTGTAAAGAAAACTTTTACTTTAATCATCTGTAATTATCAAAATTAAGAGTTATAATTATCTAAAATTGAGGGTTAATAATATATAATTATTTGTAACTACCAAACTTTTACTTTTTCATATTTCATTAACATTCATACATCAACCGGTCCTTTACAGTAGGTCTAGTTTTGTTTAACACTGTACATATCATTATTTTTAGTTTTCTTAGGCCATTTCATTCATTTCTATCTTCTCTAAGCTATTTCATGCATTTTGACTTCTCTATGCCATCTTTTTCATCTTGGCTTCTCTGAGTCATTTTATATATTTGGGCTTCTTTATATTATTTCCTTTCATTCTGGCTATCGTTGGCCATTTCAGTCATTCTGGTCTTCTTAGATTATTTCCTGCATTTTAGCTTCGTTAGATCATTCCTTTATTCACAAGCTTTTCGTGTATAGATTTTGTTGAAGGTTCTCACATCTTTAACCCATATCAAAGCTTCAATGAAAAATCTCTATACTCACAAATCTCTATAATGCTTCTAAGAATTTTTTTTAGAGTCCTCGTGTGTATTATTTTATGCTTCTCGCTTGTTGTTTAAACATTTGAATGAATGAAATATTTTACTTTTAGTAATAATAATTAATATTATATTTTTCTTCAACAAATGTAAAAATATATAATTTTTTTCTAAGAAAATTAATAATGATAAAAATATTTGATCAGGTTTTTATAATTTAGTAAAAATAATAGAGAGGATTTTTGTGAAAATAAAACAATAACAGCAAGAATATTATATATTTTAATTTTTTTAAAAAATTTAGCTCCTATTTCAAGTTTAATATAAAAAATAGATTTAAATTAAAAAGTTATGGAACATTCTCTTAAAATAAATACACAATTGAATGTTTGTATTAAAAAATTTATGATAATAATTTTCTTATATATATTCAACCAACTGGCTCTTTTCCAAACTCATTAGGTCAAGCTTTTACACTACAGGTTTTAAAGAAACAGAGAACTTTTACTAGAAGAAAATACAGCATCATTTGAAATTTTCAAAAGGGCAAGAAAAAAAGCATCTAAATTTAAAAAAGGAGGGCACGACTTACGTGAAAAAGAGACATAAGCAGAGATCATAAATAATAGATACAAAATAAATATTATAAATAAATATTTGCCAGCAATAAGTTGAGGATTTTTAAAATATATTTATTTATGAGTAGGTGTGCAAATAAAATAAAATTTAATTTAATATTAAAAGAATTAAGTGACCAAGATACTAGTAATTTTTATATTATTTCATTTTAATTTGAATAATAAGATGATTCTATAAATATTATTACCGAGGAGTAGGTGTGTCATTCTTCCATTAAGTAATCATTGCCCATTTCGTTATTCCTGGGTCAGGTAACGTTACCCAGGCCCACCCGGCCCAATAACTTTTAAAAGAAAAAATAAAATAGAAAGAATAAACAGAAAAAGAAAATAAATAATTTTATTTCTTTAGTTAATATTTCCCTTTTTCTTATTTATTTTATGCCATCTGTTCCCTTTTTATTTAATTCATGATAATCTCTTACTTAATTCTTTTATTGTCATATTCTTTCATGCTATTAATAAATAAATAAATAATAAAAAGAAAAGTTTTAATTAAGAATCGAAGAAATTAATAATAATACCTATTTAATGACAGTATTTATTTTCTTGCCATTAGCCTGTTATTTCTTTGTAAATTTACACTTTTATAATTGTGTTAGTTCTATAGTTTATTCTTTTTAGAATATTTTATTTGTGTAATGGTCAAGTCTATTTTCTTTATCACATTTTTATAATTCATGGCGTGGTTTTGTGTTTTATTATACTTTTCTAAGTGATGATTGATTATATTTATCTTTAAAATTTTTTCATATATCCATTAATTAGTTTGTAATAATGATTTTCTTTAGAAAAATATTTGACATACAATTTAAATACACGTTTAATTAGTCAATTATTTATAAAATATAAAGAAAAAGAAAAAGAAATAAAAAAAATTAATAAAAAAATATAAATATATAATGAATTAATTGGCCATTGACTATAGAGTATTTTTTTCATTTTTTTATATTTAAGTTTGTTTTCATTTATAGCTTTTGACTTAAATATTTGTATTGTTAGAATAAAATATTATTTATTTTACAAAATAATTGAACTCTTTCAATGTCTAACACTTTACATTTCCTTTAAAAGAAAATGTTATGTTTTTATTAGCAAAGATGGTTATGGTGGATAATCACTTTGATTTATTACTCTCTCAATAATAATTACTCCAACTCCTTCTCAAAAAGAAATCCTGTACGAAATATTTAAATTTGTTTAGGATCTAACGGTGAAATATTTAAATTTGTTTAGGATCTAACGGTGTAACAGCCATTTTCAATGACTGAACCCCCTCATTTAGAAAAAAAAATATATTTTATTATCATTTAAAAGTATTTAAGATCTAATGCCATGATAATTTTGTTCTTGTCAAAATAAAATCAACACTTTCACAATAATCGAGGACACTGGGAGTACGAGTTCACTCATGACGTGGTAAAAAAAATATAATTAATTTTTTTGTAATATTTTTTTTATTTTTTCTTCAATAAATAAATAACTTACTTTTAGAAAGGAAAAATAAATATTTTTAAAGTTATATCACAGGTCAATAATTCTCGAATCCGCTTTTAATTTTATAGATATGTTTTTTAATATTTTATTAAAATATCAATGACAGACTCTGTTTTTTTTTATTTTTATTGTATTGGATTTATCAGATTGCATGATATATATATATATATATATATATATATTACGATAAATATTATCATCACACTAACAAAACAATAGAGAGACCAAAATGAAACTAAAACTATATGCATTAGGATTAAAATTAGGGTTAGGATGTCAAAGGCTAATATTCTTTTATATTTTAATTTTATTTTTTTATGTTTTTATTTTTTTCATTTTCATTTTTATTTTATTTATTTTAATCTATTATTTTTTAAAAATTTTATTTAATTTATTTAAAATAACATAGTACACTTCTAAAAAAGTAAATTAAAATTATTTTAATTTATTTAATTATAATTTTTGTATAAAATAATAAAAAATATATCATAAAATAATTATCTTAACTTCCTTGAAGTGATAGAAAAATTTTAAATTTAAAAAAATTTTAATTTTAAAACTAAAAATCATTACAACGGAAGACTTAAATATGTATGTTTTTAAAATTAAATATAAAATTAAAATTTATTATATATATAACAAAAATTAAAAAATTTGGGAGGTTACCGCCCCATGTTCCTCCACCTAAAACAGATGATTTCAAAGGATAGGAACTAAAAATAAAATTTGTGAACCTATAAAAATCAATTGTATAATTAAACCTAAAATAACTAAAGAAAATTGTGAAAAAATCATGACCAAAAATATTGAAGCAAGATAAAATGAGATAAATGTTATAATTGAGTAAATCAATGACACATTATGCATTATACAAGTAAAAATTTCAACTTTTATCTACCTGTATTTAGATATAACTAAGAAATGTATGTTTAAATTAGACGAAAGAAATTAGAGAATAAATAAAATAGGAATAATAATAAATAAATTTTTATTTGATTCAAGTGAAAATATTAAAAGAAAATAGAGAGTGAAGTTCGACAATTTGATTTAAATGGATTCATTTACATTTTTTTTCTTATTTAAATGGGCCCATTTAATAATAATTACTAAAATGGATCTTTACGCTGAGTTGAGAGTATAACCTATAAGTTACGGCTACGCTTCAGTCCATGGACGTAACCTTTGAAATGAGTTACGTCCGAAAGGTGAATGTAATCTTGTAAGGTATTGACACGTGTCAAGCTCTGCAATGGTTACGCCCAACAATCAAGCGTAACCGGTTACATCCTAGTGTTGGACGTAACCTTCTTCGTATTGGTTACGTCCCAACACTAGACGTAACCTTCTTTTTTAACTTTTTACTTTCTCTCACTTTTCACTCTCATCGTTTCACTCTCAATTTTTTCATTCTCTATTCTTCTCTTCTTCTTTCAGAATCTCTTCCTCCTACTCCAATCGCAACAGTGATTTTTCTTTTCCAACTGGTCCCCACCGCGTGAGATAAACAGGTAGGTTTTTACAATATAAATTGTTGTCCACCAAATTTGTTGTATAGTAATATAGTGTTAAATTTAGGTTGTTAGAAAAATTTCAAATTTATTGTATAGTAATATAGTGTTAAGTTAAAGTTTAGGTTGTTAGAAAAATTATAAGTATGTAGAAATGATAATGTTTTAGGTTAATAGATTATTAGAAAAATTATTAGTGTAGTCCCATGTAGATTATTAGAAAAATTAGTAGTATAGCCCCACGTAATATTTAGGTTTAAGTAATAATTACAGTCCATAGTTTAATGTTGGAAATATTTTTAGAGAAATTTAAATAAAAATAGAATAAATTAATTTTTTTAGCGTAATTTAATTTAAATAAAAATAGAATAGATTAAATTTAAGTTGGTGTAGTTAATTTAATTTTTTTTTATATTATTTTTTAGAATAGATTAATTTAAATAAAAATATAATAGATTAATTTTTTTTATCGTAATTTTATTTAAATAAAAATAGAATAGATTAATTAAGTTGGTGTAAATAATTTAATTTTTTTAGATTATTTAGAATAGATTAATTTAAATAAAAATAGAATAGATTAATTTTTTAGAATAGACACAAATTTTTAGAGACCTTTAAATAAAAATACAATAGATTAATTTTTTTAGCGTGATTTAATTTAAATAAAAATAGAATTGATTAAATTTAAGTTGGTGTAGTTAATTTAATTTTTTTAGATTATTTTTTAGAATAGATCAATTTAAATAAAAATAGAATAGATTAATTTTTTAGTGTATTTTAATTTTAAATAAAAATAGTATTGATTAAATTTAAGTTGGTGTAGTTAATTTAATTTTTTTAGATTATTGTTTAGAATAGATCAATTTAAATAAAAATAGAATAGATTAATTTTTTTAGTGTATTTTAATTTTAAATAAAAATAGAATTGATTAAATTTAAGTTGGTGTAGTTAATTTAATTTTTTTAGATTATTTTTTAGAATAGATTAATTTAAATAAAAATAGAATAGATTAATTTTTTTAGTGTAATTTAATTTTAAATAAAAATAGAATTGATTAAATTTAAGTTGGTGTAGTTAATTTAATTTTTTTTGATTATTTTTTAGAATAAATTAATTTAAATACAAATAGAATAGATTAATTTTTTTAGTGTAATTTAATTTTAAATAAAAATAGAATTGCTTAAATTTAAGTTGGTGTAACTAATTTAATTTTTTTTAGATTATTTTTTAGAATAGATTAATTTAAATAAAAATAGAATAGATTAAATTTTGTTTATGTAATTAATTTTTGAAAAAAAAATTATGTGTATAACAGTGTGTATGATGACTTCCTCATCTACTGACACAAAGATTAGGATTGAGTCTGGTCTCGTTGAGAGGTACGTTTTGTGGATGTAGTCTTACCATATCTCTGAACATATATGGAATACTTGAGACAATAGGAAGTTGAAGATCAGATGTGTCGTGCCTATGTATCAGGGTTAGTACATGTTTCCTGATGAGATTTCTGAGTACTTGCACATAAATGACTCATCTGTGATATGTCGACGTAAATGACACAAAAACCACGACCATGCAGATAAGGTTTCATCTTCCACAACAGCGAATGCTAGAGGCAAAACGTTTCCATTCCCATCTTGAGTTGCTGCCATTAACAATATCTCCCGATATCTACCATATAAATGTGTACCATCAATTTGTATGTATGATTGGTTTACAATAATTGAAAGCCTCACCACATTGTCGAAATGTCCAAAAGACACATTTAAATTGTCGATATTGAGGGATAAGAGTATCTCCGACATAATAATCTTCGTCAATAATTTCATAAAAAGAACCTGGGGAGTAAATTTGCATGTATCTAAGCCAAACAGGAAGCTCAGAATACGAATCCTCCCAATCACTGTAAACCATGGTCATTGCCTTTTGCTTGCCTAACCAAGCCTTCCGATATGATATCTTATAATTAAGCTCACTTGATATTCTTTCTTGTACTAGTGATATTTTAATTGAAGAGTCTTCCCTAATCATACCTGTAAAAATAAAAAATCAAATAATTATAGTTAGAGATTAGGTTAATAATAATAAAAATGGATAATTATTAAAACGTGTTCAACTTACCCACAATGCACATATTGATCATATGAGAAGTAAGATGAACATGATCTTGAGTCATACTAGGGTTTACACAAGTATATGAGGCGCCCCATTGGGTAACTTTCCATCTTTCAGTTCTCTTTGATTTTATTGCCCGCATATAAAAAGGACACCGTGAATCTGGATTACTTTTGAGACAATGAACAACATACTTTGTTGGTTTCGACTCATTGACTGACATTGTTTGGTGCACATTCATCAAATACCGGTTAACAACATTTTGAACATCCTTCTTGCTGTCGAACTCCAAGCCAACAGATAGTTCTTGGCCCTCTTTCCAATCCTCTTCAACAGTTAAACCCCAACCGTCTTCTTAATTAGGGTGATCCCAATTAACGTTGGTATAATGTGATATTGTTTGCCAGAATGGTTGTGCCCACCACCTTCATCAAACACACATTAATAAATTCATATTCCTAAAAAATATATTACTAAATCAAATTCAAATAAATCATTTAAATATTAATTTTTCACACTAACCGTAAACATCATGTCGGAGGTTACCACTTAAACTGTGGTTAGGATCATTTGTTTCCTCATCATCCGACTCGGATAAATTACAATCCACATCTTCTTCATCAGTAAATGTATCAACATACGAATCAGATACCATGTAGTCATCATCATCCGAACTACAATTTAGACTCTCACAATGTCCCTCGTACGACGTATCAACATTTGTTGGTCCCAAATTGTGCATTGAAGATGAACCACCTACTACAAATACTTCTACACACAATTCAATAGGACCAATGTCTTCTTTCAAATAATTATTAATCATACACTCAACATCACCATCATAAGCTATTTGGATAAAAATAAAATTTATTTTTAACGTAATATCTAGTAACGATAGAATCAATTACTTCATTAGAATTTAACTTAAATTTTTCACGGATACTATTTTCCAACAATTGAAAACTTATTCCTCTGTTTATTTGCATGACTCTTCTTGATCCTTCAAATATGACACATTTATCGTCTTCATGTATTCTACCGTTCATATACACAAAAATTATAATTAAAGAAGTCATTTCTCAACAATTTATCTACAAAAAATAATAATATCAATATTAAATATTAATATCCATAATATACAAATCAATTTATTTCAATTAATTTATCACCCTCACCCTTTTTGCGTCAAGATAATTGTTCGAATGTTCCTAAAAAAATATAACACAAACAATAAAATTAAAATTAATAACTTAACAAAAAAAAATAACTAAATTAAATTTTACCTCGTTGTGTTGTGAATGAGAAAAGGGGGTTATAAATAGAGTTTGGTTACGCTTGGACCTGCACCAAAATTGGCCCAATGTGGCTCACTGTACAGTAATATGGATTACGTCCCACAATTGGACTAATCAATTTTGTGAAGGTTACGTCCAAAAGCTGAACGTAACCCATACATGTTACGTTTCAAGACTGGACATAACCTACTTTGGTTATGTTAGAAGCTTGAACGTAACCATACAAAATAATCTTAAATGCGTAAATCCTTTCCAACTAAACTCAAAATTTTTTACAAATTGTACTGTTTAGATCAAACTGCCGTCTAAAAATATATATTAGATTTGTAATGAACTCGATGTAGTTATTATGAGATTCACAATTAGGTTGCAACCACTAACCAAGGCATGAGAAGTTTGATATCAAATGTTTTGAATTCTAACATTTATGAACTATTTTTGGTTTCCTCTTAAACTTTGATGCAAACATGGACAATGAAGAATTAGACTATCAAAAATCAATGGCTAAAACTTGTTACCATGTTTTCAACTTGTCCATAAATGTTTTCTAAGGAATTGATCTTTGCTCAATCTCTAGGATTGCATTTATGTGTAAATGTTTATAATATATTTATTTATGAGTAGGTGTGCAAATAAAATAAAATTTAATTTAATATTAAAAGAATTAAGCGGCCAAGATACTATAATTTTTATATTATTTCATTTTAATTTGAATAATAAGATGATTCTATAAATTATTATTATTGAGGAGTAGGTGTGTCATTATGATTAGGTAATCATTGCCCATTTCATTATTCTTGGGTCAGGTCACATTACCCAGGCCCACCCAGCCCAACAAATTTTAAAAGAAAAAATAAAATACGAAGAATAAACAGAAAAAGAAAATAAATAATTTTATTTCTTTAGTTAATATTTCCCTTTTTATTTATTTATTTTAAGCCATCTGTTCTCTGTTTATTTAATTCATGATAATCTCTTACTTAATTCTTTTATCGTCATATTCTTTCATGCTATTAATAAATAAATAAAAATAAAAGTTTTAATTAAGAATCGAAGAAATTAATAATAATACCTATTTAATGAAAGTATTTATTTTCTTGCCATTAGCCTGTTATTTCTTTGTAAATTTATACTTTTATAATTGTGTTAGTTCTATAGTTTATTTTTTTAGAATATTTTATTTATGTAATGGTTAAGTCTATTTTCTTTTTCACAATTTTATAATTCATGGTGTGGTTATGTGTTTATTACGCTTTTATAAGTGATGATGGTTGTATTTATCTTTAAATTTGTTTTACTTATCTTTAAACTTGTTTTACATATCCATTAATCATTTGGCAATGATGAATTTTGTTTATCTTTAGGTATGCTTTCATCTAGTTTTTTTTTACTTAAATATTTGTCTTGTTAAAATAAATTTTTTATTATTTTACAAAATAATTGAACTTTTTTAATGTTTAACACTTTACATTCCCTTTAAAAAAATGTTATGTTTTTATAAGGGAGAGTGTCATGGTGATGATCTTGCCCTTACACTTACTTTGATTTAAAAAATTCTACAAAATACTCCAACTTCTTTTTTTTAAAAAAAATCATTTACAAAATATTTAAATTTGTTCAGATCTAGTAACAACATAACAGCTATTTTCAATAATTGAACCGCTTCATTTAAAAAAAAATTAAAATTTCTCAGATAGATATTATCATTTAAAATTATTCAAAATCTAATGTCTTAGTAATTTTTTTTTCTGAAATAAAATCAACATTTTCACCGCTTAAAATCAATTAGAATACACGAGAATATGAGTTCACTCATGTCCTCATAAAAAATATAATTAACCCTTTTTTTTAGTAATATCTCTTCTTTTATTTTTTATCTTAATAAATAACTTACTTTTAATAAGAAAAATAAACATTTTTAAAGTCATGTTTTTTATTTACATAATTGATTAAAAGTAATAATCTCACACGTAAATAATTTTCGAATCCGCTTATTTTCTTTTACTGCACGGAGTTCGTAATTGCAAGATATATATTGCGATTGGTATTATCGCCACACTAACGATCGAGACCAAAATGAAACTATAACTGAAATAGATGATTTTGAAGCACAGGAATTAAAATTAAAATTTGTGAAACTATACAGACCAACTGTATAATTAAACCTAAAATAATTAAAGAAAATGGTTAAAAATACATGATGAAAAATATTGAAGAAAGATAAAATGAGATAAATATTATACTTGACTTACTCAATGACTCTTTATGCATTGAAGAGCATGCATTATACAAGTACAAAATTCAACTCATCATTTTGTCTTTATCTGCCTATATTTAGATATAACTAAGAGATGTATGTTTAAATTAGAGGAAAGACATTAGAGAATAAATAAAATATGAACAATAATATTAACAAGGTGATGTGTGGTTTAGATATTTTTTATTTTCATCTCTGTTTAAGATAAAAAAAAAAAAAATAGGAGTGAAAGCCTGTGATTGATTGAATTTTTTTAAGATATTTTTGTGAAAATATTTTTGAAATAAGTAATATTATATATTCATCCATTCATTATCTGAAATCCTGTCTTCTTCGTGTATCTGAAACACCATCTTTCATCATCTTGCTTCATTTCTATTTTCCTTTTTTTTTCTTTTTTTGGCATCACTATTCCTCTTCTCTTCTTTTGGGTATATGGTCAATCGATTAATTAATTCATAAAATTTATATCTTTATATATATTTTTTTTATTAATTTTTCTTTTTCTTCCTTTTATTTGACATTGAATACGTAATTATGTGATTACCTGTGTATTAGAATTGTCTATTCAATTTTTTTTTAAAAATTAAATGAAAACAAAGAAACTTTGATTTCATAATTTTTGACGGTGATATATTTGATAATTATGGAATTACACTTTTTGAATTATATCTCAAAGAGAAAAAAAAAAATTACAAGTACAACCTAAATAATAAATTTATAAATTAATATATAATATTAATTTTAAACTTTCATATAATATTATTTCAAAGATTTCTGATACACTATAAACAATCATATCAAGTATATTTTCAATATTTTCATTTTTTTCAAAACTAGAAACTAACAGTTAAAACAAACATATTTTTTAAAATCTGAAAAATGAAAAACACCAAATTTGTAATAAACTCAGTGTAGTTGGCATGAGATTCACAATTAGGTTGCAACCACTAACCAAGCCACGAGAAGTTTGATATCAATGTTTTGAATTCTGACATTTATGAACTATTTTTGGTTTCCTCTTAAATTTTGATGCAAACGTGGTGATAAAACCAGCGAAGAATTAGACTATCAAAAATCAATGGCTAAAACTTGTTACCATGTTTTCAACTTGTCTATAAATGTTTCCTAAGGAATTGATCTTTGCTCTATCTTTAGGATTGCATTTATGTATAAATGTTTATAATAATTGCAAACTTCTCAGTTAGTTCACATTGAAGGCTCAAATTCTATTTTTTAAATATACAATGTGATCACATTTTTTAATTCATCAGTAGTGGTTGGTGTTCTTGCTGCAGATCACGCTAGAAAATTTTGGGACCAAGCCTCTGCTATAGACCATTAATGATGACTATAAATTCAAATAGGAAGATTAAGACTTGTACATAGTTCCTTGGATATGATCCTGTTATTTTTGATCGAGAATTGAAATTTAAACTTGCTATATCTGTCTAATCCTTTAATGCATACCTTAATTACAAACAACTACAGAAACTGTAGTATATAAGTTTTGTCCAATAACATGTACAAAATATTCAAGAAGGAACTTGGTCTCTTAAAATATGACTTCATTTATTTATTTATTTTGATCTCACAGTAGTACAAAAGTTTTAAAATCATGTACAA
The DNA here is from genome assembly GCA_026586105.1 of Hylodesmum podocarpum. Lineage (NCBI taxonomy): Eukaryota > Viridiplantae > Streptophyta > Magnoliopsida > Fabales > Fabaceae > Hylodesmum > Hylodesmum podocarpum. The sequence goes on from JALJEV010001433.1 coordinate 8,177,949, forward strand.
CAGTTCTGAAAAACTATTGCCTGGAGGGGGGTAAATAACCATAATCTAGGCAACATATAATTGTCTGCTGAATTATATCTTCAACCTTATGCTTGTAACAAAAACCCAAATCTTTTAATTTCTTTGAGGAGATCTCACAAGGAACTTTATCGCAATTTTTCTCAGCAATCCTGCTAGTGTATATAAGAATAACATAAGCAATGAAAAAAGAATGCAAAAACAGTTTGCAGGGAAGAACATTCTTTACCTTTTCTTGATTGAGTAAGAATACTCTTGGGCAAGAAGACTAGCCAACATAGACATTGGACAACTTTGACTGCTGCATATGTATCTACCTTCTGCTTTAGAATTCTCCATAAGGAATATGTGTGCATTGCATATATCTTCAATGTGAACTAAAGCAATTGACCCCATTCGTGCATTTACAGCTAATAATATCTTGAAGAATTCAGGTTCACCTATTCATATAAGATCAATATGGTCAAACACCATGACATGATAAATAGCTCCATTAGATTGTAAGCACAAAAATTTGATGGTGTCTACTTTATGATGCACAAGGAATCCTAGAGATTAATTCAATGCTTTTGGGCAATTTGGTATGCAAGATGATTAAATTTACACATGTAATCTACAATATGAAAAAAATAAAATAAAATTCATGCTGTTTGATGATCCCCTTATGTGACCGAATTTCTGCAAATTAATAGAAATTCAAGTGATCAATATTTAATGCTTATCAATTTTTAGTAATATGGCTTTCACTTGAAACAATCACAAAAATTTGAGTTACTACAATAAAGATAATTCATTTTCCTTTCTTGCATAAATTAGACCATTTCTACTTTCCAAATGTTTTGATGATTTTCCAAATGTTTTGATGAGTAACATGTACATACCAACACGTACAAAGTTAAAAGAAATAACCTATTATTGGTGACAACAAGACTTTAACACTTGATGGTACATTAGCTGTGAAGAATGGGCCTGCAACAGTGGTTGTTATGATTGACACAAGATCAATACCATTCTCTTTTGCAAACTTAAATGCTGCCTCTTCTGTTGAAATCTTTGAAAGTGCATAAACCTGCCACAGTAAAGAAACTCTCAAAAGGAAGCAACATATAATCATACTACACAAATGCAAGCTAGTCATATCAAGAATTGAACACTTTAAAGAAAAAACTTCTAGAAGAAAAAAATTAAGAAAAAGAAAAAGAATTATTTTTCTAAAAGATTCAAACAAATCCTTTTGTCCTTTTATGAATCTTTTTAGAAGAAAAAGAATCAAACAAATCCTTAGATAGTTTCATTAGGTTCTAGATTCTAATTCTAGTACCATCATTGTACATTAAAAAAAAAAACTAGGTATGTAAAGCATTACTTACCCACCCACATGCTTTTGTTTTCAATATATGTTGAGTTTGGACTTGGCAAGATTCATCAACAACATGTTTCCACTTGCCATTGCTGTCTTTGGCAGTCATGGTACTTATTGAAGATGTGAAAACAACCTTTTTTACAGAATTGGAATTCAAGCAAGACTTTAGTAGGTTTATGGTTCCTTTGATTGCAGGGTCAATTATATTTGCTTGAACATAGGCCTCTACATGTTCAACACAATTACAAGTTTCATTAATATGACACAAAAAGCTTTGTGTTCTTTAAAGTTTCATTGAATTGAAAGAACTAGTCATGAGTGATGACATTACCAATGTTTTCTTTCCCAACCACATTAAATTCCATTGAAGCTGCAACATGAAAAACGCCATCACAACCTTTCACTGCATCATCAAAACTTCCTTCTTCATTTAAGTCAGCTTTGAAAATTCTCAATCGGTCAACTCTAGTCCACAGTGAGAGGAGGTGTTGTGACTTTTCTAGAACATTAAATCATTAGAATTAGACAAAGTCAACCTTAATTCTAGACCTTTCTAGCCTAATTACACAAAATAATAAAAATGGTAATTTTCTTAATTCTTTGACTCTGACCTGCTAAAACCAAAGGGAAATACAAACATTCAACAATCAAGATCCAGTGGTAGAATAAAAAAAGATGAACCCAAAATGAAACAAATTAAATAAATTTTTTTTTTTTTTTTTTTAAAAATGTTGAGAAGTAAAAGTTTACTAACCAGGATCTCTAACAGTGGCATGAACATTGTAGCCTCTTTCAAGAAGAGCTTCCACAAGCCATGAACCAATATACCCTGTGGCTCCAGTAACACAGTATGTTGCTGAAGATGAAGCAACTTCTTCACCTAATTTGTTCTTCTTCACCTTCTTAAGTGCTTCCTCCATTTCCTCCTTTTCTTTCTCTCTTACCAATTAAGCCAAAACCAATAAACTAAACCACCTTTAAGAAGTGCCAATTAGACTAAACCACTCTCAAGAATTTCCAATTAGATGTGATTTCAACCATTCATTCTCTTTTCATGACAAGGTAATGGTTGCATGGTACATCTAAAACAATTATTGGTATGTTTAAATAATACTAAAAAAGATAATATGATCTTTCTTGAAAGTATATTAACGTTGTTTTACGTTTTCTTTACTAATTATCTTCAAGAACTAAAGATACCATGAATACTATATGGATTTAACACTAAGTGTTGGACTCATAATGTTTAAAAATACAGTGTTGTTGATATCTATAAAAAGAAAAAATAATAGTATATATGAATATACGTGTGCTATTGCTATTGTATTATTATAGTGTTGGGCGAAAATGGAACACGTACCCTGGCACGTGCAACTGCAATCAATGTTTTATGCCTGACATTGATGCTAGTTCTGGAGTAGTACTGTTGAAGAGTTAAAAATTGCAGAGACTGACACGTAGTATTTTAATATGAAATCTCTAAGCAAATAAGGGAAAAATTAAGGGTAATATTAGAGAAAAAAATTATTAAATAAAAGAAATAGTTATAACTTTTTTAGTTGCAAAGAGAATAATTATCCACTCTCTTATATTAGGAGATAATACTCTGAAAAGTTCTTAATACTTTAAGAATAATGAGTAGATTTTATAATGTTAATTAATTAAGAATTAAGTTTGGTAAAACTTTAAAGTAGTTATGTAAAATGGATAGATTTATTATATATGTGTGAAAATTTTTGAATAACAGTTAAAAAACATATTAAATTCTTGTGAATAAGTATAATTTTGAAGAGCAGTATAACAGTTAATTCTATTTTCTAAAATTATATATATTAATTTTGTGACATTTTTTTGTAACATTAATCAGAGTATAATTTTAAATACATTGTAAGGGTAAAATATTTTATATTTTTAACCAATTAAAAAGCAGTTCAAATTAATTTCAAATATATGTCATTAATATACACTAAATATATTAAGTGTCTACTATTAATGTATATACTAGATATATTTATAAAATTATATTAAAATAATGAGCTATTTACTTGTTAATTTATTTGTGTTTATAAATATTCATGGACTATATAGTTACCTGTATGGTTAATGTTATGGGTTGAATACATGTGTCGAGACATTCACATGTATCACATGTCCACATTCAACTGCACAACTTCTGGTCATGATTGAATTATGTTTCTGCGGGTTATTTTTCTGATTCTTTATTTTTATATAGAATTTTTCATTTACAAGTGTCTTTTTCAAAAGTTATTTTAGTTAACTTAGAATTAGAGTTGAAATTTAATTAAAATTAAGAGTTGAAATTTGAAAATGAGATTTATTTTTTTACAGACCACAAGCATTTTTTTATTTTATTATTATGGGTGATAAATTATAATGTGCAGTTAAAGATTATAAAAATAAAATTTTAACATCTAAATTATAACATAATTAAAATTTATAACGAATATTTATATTTTTATATATAAATTATATTTTAAATTTGCAATCAATAATTAAATTTTCGATAAATAATTAAACTTTATAAAAAATATATATATTTGAAAATATTTTAACTATTGATAATTTTCTAGAAAGATTAAAATTTAATTTAAAGAAGAGATAAATGAAAACAATTAAAACATATAGACGCTTTATAAATATCAAATATAAAGGTAAAAAATAAAAGAATAGTAGTTTAAAATGGGTGGGAAGATCAAGATAAAAATAGTTCAGCTAATTTTGAAATAATATTATATATATATATATATATATATATATATATATATATAAAAGTACTATATATATATCAAAAAAAATATTGAAAAAATTTAAAAGATACTAAAAAAATATTTAATAAACAACTATAATATAATATATAAACAATCAAATAACTATGTATGTATGTAAATATATATATATATATATATATATATATATATATTCTATAAGTGAATTAATCAATTGAATACATATATATTTTGTGTGAGTGATTAGACCGATTATCTGTATATATTATAATTGTTGGCTAAGTAAAATTAAAAATATCATTGGATAATATATTTTAAGCGTAGATATGTATAAATAAAGTTGGAAAGAGAAATTCTAACAGCAGGCGAGAAAAACACTCAAAATTTAGGAAGAAAAATTGAGATTTGGGATCTCATATTTGGATTGAAGACAACGAGATAAATAATAAAATAATAATATTTTTTGAATACATGAGTCATGGTGGAAGCTTCAATTTGACTACTTTTCATGAACCACCCCCTTGTTAGCTCTTCATTCTTAAAATCAAGTTGACGATTTAAAAAATATAACTCAATTTGACAATAAAGAAATTGGATTTATTTTCTAGAACAACTTGTCCAAATTAATTTCAACATAAGTCATGTTAATGGATAAAACGACAAGAAAATCATGAAACTTATATGCATAAAATAGGTTTTGATTTCGATGTAAGATAAAGATGATCTAACATGACCATGCGCATTGATTTGTTTTCATTATTATTACTATTATTATTATTAAAATGCACCCTCTCATTTGATAATGACAACATTGTACAGGATTATTATATATACACATTAAGAGCTTGTGTAAATCTTTAAATGGATAGTAAAATAACACTCCTATTTTGGAGAAAAATTGATGTGCAATATTTTACAAAGATCAAAATTACCTATGATCTATTTATTAACTTTAATAATAAAATTTTCAAAACATTAAATATAATTTGATAAATAATTAAAATGACTATATTAATACATAATCTTTAAACTTTTTATTTTAAGACATTTATGCTTACTTTGTTGTACTCTAAAATTTTATCAGTATAACTCGGATACTTTATAACAGTTTTTGTAGTGGTTTTACATTTTTTTAGTATTAGTAATATAGACCAAAAACAAGTTATTACATTAAATTGCTTACTATTTCATTGTTTATTACAATCTTGATTGGACTTAGTCAATGAAAGAGAGAAAACAACCATTCTTTCACTTACATGAACAATTTTCACTACAAAAAAACTCAATTGTTCAAAGTCAACAACCAATAGACAAAAAGATTAACTCAACCAGGTTTTATTACATGAAGAACCACAAGCAGACCAAAAATATACATTAGATAACAAAATGGAAAAGTGATCACAACAAGTGCAGCTAGAGTTACATTACTGGTGAATGAATGGATTACACAAGTAAAACTAGGCTGCAGAAGCAGCTTCTTCAGTTTTCTTAGTAGCCTCCTTCAGTTTCTTCCAATTCTCAGTACTATCAATGATTTCTCCAGTTTTTATAAGGTACCTGACTTTTTTACCATTATCAAGGACTTTATGCCCCACACGGCTTGCTACATTTTGTTCTTTGGAGTATAGCATCACATTTGAGCTGTGAATAGGACCTTCAATCTGAAATCAAAAGATGTTTCTCAAACGTATTAGTCATTGAACTATTTTGCTTTATTTTAAGTTCATTATATAAGACAACTTATTTCTTATGAATCCAGAAGAAGTGTATAATAAATAATAATGAACAAATGAGATATCAAAGAAGGTAATCCATAGGTTCCAAGTGAAAACATAAGTTACTTTCATTCTTGAATAACAAGCAAAGGCGAAAAAGAATTTATAACTTTGAAGCAAGGGAAATGAAGACAACCTTAATAATTTGTCCTGGTTCTCCCTCTTCTCTACTCTTCACATGCTTTGTCTTCAAATTTGAATCTTTCACTATAACAGTGCTGTTATGCTTGAAGACTGTAGTGATCTCCCCAATTTTACCCTTTTCATGTCCAGATATGATTTTCACTGTGTCTCCAACTCTAACATGCATTTTGTGCAAGATAGGAAGGCTGTTTGGTTTACACTTCTTTCGTTCCCATCGTTTAAGCTGCCAGAGGAGAAACAGAAAAAAATGTTACACAAGACAATTATTAAGGCTAGCTACACAACTTTTTTCCCCTTTTCTTTGCTGTTTTACAAATAAATTGGGGAAGGTTTAAGTTTTGATAAGTTGATATTATCTTAAGAACATGAAAAAGCTTCATGCCTCATTGTAAAGACAATTTAAAACTGATCCAGTGCCAGCGTTCATTCTATATACTATTCATAAGTGAGAAAGTTCCATATCTGAGATAGCTAAGGTTCTATATTAGTCTTGAACAGGTTTTGTATCCCAAAATTTGTATCCCAAGCATTGATTGGATCAAGGACTTGTTTGGGTAAACTTCTCCAAAAAGAATTTGTAAGAAAAGAAAATAAGAAGAACAAAAAATGAAATGTACTTCTCCAAAAGTTAAAATTAACTTTTCATTAGCTAATTTATAGAAAGTCTCACATCTTTTAGAAAAGCTAAAAGAAAACACTTCTACAAAATAGTTAATGGAAAGCTAATTTTAATTTAGAGAAGTGCATTTCATTTTTTCCTTCTTATTTTCTTTTCCTAGAAATCCTTCTAGAGAAGTTTACCCAAACAGGCCCCAAGTCAAATTGTGCTCTCAGATATTAGCAAAACATTTTTAATCAAATTGATCTCTTTAAGTGTCATCAAGTATCAACAAAATAATGAACTGCAAATGACAGCAACTACACATGCAATGCTGTCATAACCTTTTGGTCCATTTTGATTGAGTTTAACAAAATCTGAAAAGAATAATCATTAGTCACGGATAAGGAAAGTATCTGACACTAACCCTCATTACAATAGGACATTGCTTCTCTGTTGGCTTAACCTGCATATCACAAATATTAAATAATATCATGTTAGTCTGCAAACTTGATTCATGAAATTCAGTTGCAAACTTGATTTATTTTATTCTTAATAGCCATTCCATTTGTTTGTCAGACAAAATGTTGATGCAGTTGTTGTTCTTAGTGAAACATTAAGCACTCTTAAAAGCTGCAACAAAATGATGAGCAAAAGAAATTAAAAGAACCTAAAAATTTGCAGTTCATCCAAAGTAAGGCTGGAAATAAGTTGAGTTAAACTTAACTCGACTCAACTTGATAAGAATTTTGACTTGACTTGTAATTCGACTCAAGTTTGGCATGAATCTTTATTTTTAGTTCAAACCCTTTCAAATTCGATTAGCTCAATTAGATTTAAATTTATAATTATTTTATATATTTTTATTTATTTCATACATGAATTCAATAATATCGAGCTAATTTACAAACCAATTGAGTCGAACTATAAATTACTTATGTTCAGAAGAATCAGAATAAACTCAATTTTTAAATCAAATTCAACTCATTTGGTTCATAAACCAAGTTCAACAAATCAATTATCAAATAGAGTCCCAAACAATGTTCAAGTTGATTCGGTTCATTGCCATCCCTAACAAGAGGGTTTCTTAAAAGATTATATTAATAAGAAAAATCACAATAAATTTGTTGGAGACATTGAGATAAGAAGTAGGATATTAACAAATATGGAGAAATAATCACAGTTTTTAAAAAAGCTCTCTCAAAAAGCTGATAAAAATATTCAAAATGATTAGAACCAAGTAGGCACTAAGAACACAAAATCCTAGCTGGAGCATGTCTCAAAAAATTTCATTGAAAGAAGATAAGCATTTGTTTTCTATAATACCAAAGGTTGTGAAAGCTAATATAATGGGCAAATCACAGAGATAATAAAATTGTAAAAAAAAAAAAAAAACACTTATCCAATTACCCAAAGATAGAAAAATGCTACAAGTTTAAAATTTTATTCCATTATCCATATCTATAGAATATGTTTCTTGAGTATAACAAGGCAACAGCTTAAACTGAAAAATTTGCTGAGCCAATTCCTAACTTCAAACATTAAAGTCCAATTCAAGAACATCAATCAGAAAATGTACATTTAGTTTCCTCAAAATTACTAATTATTTTTTCACCCTTTCCCACAGGGCTTAGTTATATTCATTCATTCTCAATAATACCAACCATGTTCCAATGTCAAATTCAAGCTCATTTTAATAGATAAACATGTTCTAACAATATCGGCATAATAAAAAAATAAAAAAACGAGAAAAACTGAAACTGTTAAGACCCATGAATTTGGACTCCAAAACAAGCATTCTGCTAAAAACTAAAAGACCCATTTGAATATTACTAGTGAGGAAGCACGGGGAGTGATCAAAATTGAAACTTGAATTAAAAAAAAAAAAAAAAAAAAAGAGTGTGGGTAGAGAGAAAAGCGCGTACCGGAAGAAGGGGGCAGAGAGTGGTGGGAGAAAAACGCTGTCCCAAGAAAGAATTGGAAGAGAGTGAGAGAGAAGTCATTGAGCTCTGAAGAGCAGCCATGGCTGCCATTGTTGCTGCAACCTCTTGCGCTTTCTGCTTCTGGTGAATGGTTTTGGATAATACAATGTGAGTGACAAGAGTATAGTTAGTGGTGTGAGCCTGTGAAGGAATAAGGAAAAAAAAAAAGATAAAATAAAATGGATGACAAACGACGCCGTATCAGTTGGTGTCAAAAATGGATTATGGGCTTCAAGTCTGCATGGCTTTTCTAGTAAGACCACATTTTGGCCCATTGGTTAAAGTTGAATAGTAGATTATGATTCTTTTCTAAACCAGATATTAGAGCTTAAATTGTAAATATAAAATAAACCCCACTTAGATATTAATTTTAATCATAATTATTTAGTTTTTAATATCATTAAAGCTTCAAATTCACATAGAATTAAGGGTAAGAATCCAAATATTATTAATTATTTCGAGAATGGATATATTGTTTATTCTTTAGAGCTATTTTGATCTAAGAAGCAAAACAGAAGTGCCATTATTGGCATTATTGACACATTATTTTATCTTTCTATCTTTCATTAATTCTTTGCTGCAATTTTCATTTTAGAAAAAATGGATTATGACAAATGGATAAATCGCCTCTTTTATTAGTATAAATAGTTGGTATTGTTATTAATATTTGAAAATTAATTTGTCTCCCTTTCCAAACAACCTATTTGATTTTTAAGTTGAAATTGTATGGTCTTTGTCAATTATAATTCAAGAACTCATTTATCAAGCAAGTAAGACGAGTTGGATTAAAACAATTCTCGTTTGTAGGATGCCAATAGAGTATGCAATAAAAAATATAGAGTATGCATATAATAGATTACAGGGCCAGAAAGGTAAATTTCTCTTTTCTCACTTCAAATTCTTTCTACTAAGGATTAATGTACCACAGAACTGATGTGATAAATAAAATAAATAAATAAAAGAAAAAAATGAGAATTTTTTTAACTAAACTTCATCAAATCAATGCCTAGTATCACTCATCACATCAAAAGGAATAATAATAATAATAATAATAAACCATGTTTCTGGTCCTAAAAAATATATAGATAGAACAATTTAATTTATTAAACATGAAAAAATAACAAAAACAATTCTTGAAATATATTTACTATTATTTTAGTCCATAAATTTAATCACTTACATTTAAATTAAGGACTAAAATATAATAAATAATATAATACAAAGATAAAAATGACAATAAATATCATTTAGGGATTTAGACAATAAATATATTACATTTTCAAGAACTATTTTGCTATTTTGTGTTTTTCAAAAATTAAATCAACCCATTTGACAAACTTTTGAGAACAAAATGGTGGTTTAATCAAGAGAAAAAGAATAAACAAAAATTAAAGTAACAAAAGAAGTGAGCTAAATGCAAAACCATGTTCTACAAATCATACGTGTCAGCTGCACTATCTATAGATTCTTCTCTTCGGTGGTCAGTGAGAGAAATAGAACTCTTAGTTTCAAGCTGATCAACATCAATGGAAACTTCATCAGCTGTGGCTGAGAGGGACTTGTTGTGATGATGATGATTCTTTTGGTGCCTTGATTTGAGGATCCTTGTAAACACTTGCACTGTGTCCCTCATGGAAGGGCGTTTCTTTGGGGCACGATTGATGCATTTGTATGCAAGTGCTGCCACTTCATTCAACTCTTCAAAATCACACTTTCCCTCTAGCCTTGAATCAACTATTTCCTCCCAACCAACTTTCCCTTCTGTGTTCATTGCTGCCTAATCATCCATCAAAAATGCCATTCATTAGGATAATAAATTAATCATGCATTGTGTTTTATGCTATTACATCAAATCATTTTTATAGGACAATGCCATCACATGGAGTTATTGTTAACACATGCTTGCCAGTGACTTGTTTTGATGTATTGTACAATAGGCTTAGCTGCACTTTTACTTCTAAGGATTTATAATCCAGCAAATTTTGTAAATAAAAAACTTTTGCATGCAAATTTTGTGAGAGAATGAAAATTTAAGACCAATTTGTAAAAAAAGAAAAAATTCAGAAGCAAAGGTGGTGAGATTGTGAAACTTTAAAGGCAAAAAGTACAATCAAGCTTATATAGCTCATGAAAACTATCTAGACCCTATTTGAATAAAATTCCCACATACTTACTTATAGGAGAAGAAAATAAAAAAAAAATAAAAAAAAGTAACATGTTTAGTGTTTCACACACAAGCTAAATTTAACTTATGTACTCAAGCTTTTGGAAAAATTAGATGAGAGAGCTTCTATTAGAGTTAAGTACATAAGTTGACTTTTTATAAGAGAAGTTCAATTCATTTTACTTTCTGATGTTCTTTCCCAATCAGTTGCTTATGGAGAAGTTTTATGAAACAGGATTCAAATTCATTATGTTCAGTAGGGCTTATAAGTAGAGGAGAGAACTTACAAGCTCAACATATTCCATAAGACCTTGCTGAGGATTTCTGCCGGCTATTAGCTCGAAGAGCAACACTCCAAAACTGTATACATCACTTTTCTTGGTGAATGTCCCTGAAGATATGTACTCAGGGTCAAGATAACCAAATGTTCCCCGAATTGCAGCGTGTTTATCCACCATCTCTTCTCTTGAGAGTCCAAAATCAGCAACCTATTTGATTAAACATCAACAATAAATGACTAAGCATCCTAACCAATACCAAATGATTGAAAAGTGTTTTTCCTCCAAAAGGACTCATAGGAAGAAAAAATAAGAAAAATGAAATTTACTTCTTCAAAAGTTAAATAAGGTTTTTATTAACTAATTTGTAGAAAATCACACATCTTTTAGAAAAGTTAAAAGAGAAAATTTCTACAAATGAGCTAATGAAAAACTAGTTTTAACTTTTTGAGAAGTAAATTTCTTTGTTTTCTTATTTTCTTTGCCTAAGAGTCCTTATGAAGAAATTCACCCGAACTGATGCGTAATCTATATTTCTAGACATGCCACATCACATGACATGTTAGAATAGTCACTGATGTCTAAATGCATATCAGATCATTACTAATTACTATATAGTAATAGCAACTTCTAAAATAATTATGAAGGCCAAACCCAACAATTTTTTTAAGCACTAAAACCAAAATTTGCTATATATATAAGGGAGTGGAAACAGGCTAATACAAACTACTTTTTTGTTATAGAGGTGATGATTAGCAATGACATACCCTGGCTCGCATGGACTGGTCTAAGAGAATATTGGAAGATTTGATGTCTCGATGGATTACAGGAGGACTTGCCTGAAGTAACAACAGATACAGTTATAACTAAATAGAGAAAGCAGAATCATCTCAGCACAGATAATTGGAGACTTACCCCGTCATGAAGATACTCTATGCCTCTTGCTACGTCTAAAGCTATATGAACCCTCAAATCCCAGCCCAGAGTTCTATTCTCTTCACCTGAATATAGAGACAAGTATATATACTAGTTATTATTGCATTTGGAAGTTGAACTTGGAAGGAAGCACCAGAAAAAAAATGCACAACAATTGATAGGCACATTGTATCAAAGTACTACTTCATATCTTGGTCACATGATTTGGTTAAAAAGTGCCTCCCATATAAGGTGGCATACCAGCAGTGAAAAAAGTTTAACTATGAAAGAATTAAAACATAGCCATTTGTGTAATTTACACAAACCAAATAGTAATTTCATAACTTTTGTTAGCCATTTGTGTTAATCACTAAATTCAAACCGGAAGGCAATGCCAATTCAACAACTTAGACAGTTGCCAATCAAAATAAGTAATTAATCTAATCCATTGAGCTGCCCCAAGTGGCATTGGTGGCATAGGGAAGAACTTAGGAGTTAAAAGTTAGTTAAGCAAAAAAGATAGATAGCTAACTCACTATACAAGTGGGAAGCCAAGCTGCCTTTACTCATGTAGACATATATAAGCATATGTTGCCCCTTTTCTGCACAGTATCCGACTAAATTGACCAGATTTCTATGATGTAACCTTCCCAACAGCATAACCTGAGAAAAATAAAAAGAACATAAAAGGTTAAAATTGCAAATTATTCTGTTCTATACCGAAACAGAAAGATCATACAGAAGAACTAACTACATGATACCTTAAACAGCACAGCTATTAAATTACCAATTGCAATTAAGTCATGTAAATGGAAACTCGCCAAGTTGACAATTATTCATATCAAGTTTAGAACACAAATATGTACAAGGTATTACATATACTAAACACATGGTATTTCTCTTATTTTGATTCTCCAAAATGATAAGTAAACATCAATCTTCTATGCATCCCAAAGTAATGAGAAATTATTATCTTCACCTCTGTGTGAAATTCTTTCTCTCCTTGCTTAGAATTACTTGCAAGAACTTTAACTGCAACAGTCTCACCAGTAGACATCTGAGCTTTATAAACAGGACCGAATGCACCTTGTCCGATGAGTGTTGTAAAATTATATGTTGCCTTTTGCAAATCCCTGAAGCATAAATAAAAGAATTGAACAGAAAGAAGAAATAGATAAATGACATGAAAAAGAAGTTGTTCTGTGTTCAAACACTTCAACACATAGAGAAGGTTCATCTAAAAACAAGAAGAATGGTAACAAATGAAGTTAATTAAATATATGACAACAAAACATACTTGTATGAATATTCTGGTATTCCAGAAGCTGAAACCATGTTACTACTCTTCTTGAAGCCATCAATCCAAAAGGACATGCCATTTCGTCCAGACCTTACGGGTGATTCTGGACCTAAGGTTGAGTCTGATAGAACAGTACAAGAGTCAACACCATTTTCGCGAATCGGTATCGTAGCTGCCCTCCGGGAACTGCTATTTCCAATCTGTGATCGCTTCCGGTGATATCTAAGACAGAACAATGCAGAAATTGCCAAACCAACTCCAATCACAACACCTATGGAAATTCCAATGATAAGTCCAATTGACTCCTCTTTCATCTCTCCTCTTAACTCTTCTTTTTGCTATAATTCCCTATTGATCATCCAATCCATTGAAATACCTGTCACAAGGTGCATGCATCACCATCATCATCATCCATGAAACAAAACATAATCAAACATATACCCCTAGTAATAGACAAATGTAGAGTTTTCCGTGGTGCTTTGTTTACGACATTGACCTTGAACCAGTCAATTGAAGGCTTTTAATCTTGATTTTCAAAGTCATTATCAAAAAGTCCTTGGAAGTATATAACACCCAAAAGATTAAAAAAAAAAATCTCGGTTTGAAAAATCAAAGATGTACATTGGACAATGACATCAGTACTTTGAAAAAATCAATTAAGAACACTTACCATCAACTACTTCACCAATTACCACCCATCACGACTATCCATAACTAAAATTCACCAAATCCACTAATCACACAGAACAAGAAATGCATCAAAGACTCAAAATAGAAAGGCAGCACAATATCCAAAACAAATACAACACAATCCTTATCCTTTCCTCTATACCAATCTGAAATGCAGAAATCTTGAAACTTTATCAATTTTTCTTTTCAAGTATTCATCCAATCTCACAATGACCAAAAAGCAGAAAAATGATAACAAGATCAGAATTTTGCGAAAAAGCCCAACTTAAAATTGAAATCTCAACTTAGATTCATACAAGAATGTGAAAAAAAAAAAAAATCATTTTTCCTCTTCTTTCATTCACCCCAAAAGCTGTTTTGTTTTTCCTTTACAACAACACTCAAAAATAACAAAAAAGAATGAAGAGTGAAGAAGCAGACATATATCCAGTTAAGCAGCCACGTTGAGAAAGAAAACACACTTTGAACTTTGAAGCAACATAGGATGACAGATCAAAACACTGACATTAAAAGTGGCTAACAAAAAAGGAAACAAAACATGTTCTTGGAAAATCATGGTTCATGAAAAGTGTATACTCACCAATTCACACACTACAATTAATAAATAAATAAACAGCTGAATTAACTGCAGCCAGAAGAAAGCTTCGTGTTTCGTGGAACCGTTGCTAAAAACACAACTCAGAAATGAGAAGGAACCAAAAGCAGAAAAAGATTCTGAACAAGATTCCAATAACAAAAACGAGAGAAAAGAATGTGTTATGTGTAAGAGAGTTGCAGAAAGACACGGTTTCTGAACAAGAAAATTAAAAACTGCATATGCAAACAAACCAAGTACAAAAAACTGCAAAAATTAAAAAAATAAATTTTTTTTAATTATATTAAATTATTAAAAGAATAATGCGAGCAATTTGCAATAAAAAAACCGCCAAGGAGTAATAATTTACATTTTTTTAAAAAAAGTAATTAAAGTAAAGTGACATTTTTTTTTATTTTGTTTTGTTTTTGAGAATTTTGTGACATATGGCAATAATGAGTGTTTGGGAATTTGGGCAGAGTTGTTGGAGTGGTCAAATGCGGCAGGGTCCATACTAAGCTGGACACGTGGCTCATTAATTGCCGTACAGTGTACCTTTTGATTATTTAAGAACCACTTGATTGCGTTTCTCCCTGGTTGAGAACTATAAATAGGTCTAACCTAAGCACATGAATTGGATAAATAAATTTAATTATTTAACTTGTAGACAATTAAATTTTTTTTTTATATGACAGCATAAACAATTATAAAGTTTAGGTTATATTATATGACTTTAATGTATATAGCATAAAAAGTTTTAACTGTGAATATATATATATATATATATATATATATATATATATATTTTATTTTTTTTATTTTATTTACAGATCAGAGACTTAACGCTGTAGGGTTGCTTGCACCAGAAAAAAGTCTGAAGTTTCGATTCTGATCTATCATATTTATTTGAACTTATTATTTCTGATGATGAGTGGTCCATTGACAATTATTATAATAGTTTTTATCTTTTATGTTGTAGTATGAAATTTTTACGTCATTAGTTAAATATTTCAGATATAATTAATGATTGTTTATAAAGCTAAAATATTATTTGAGGCAGTTTATAGTATGAGAAATGTTTTGATTAAAATATTCTAATAAATTTATTATTATTTTTTATTCGTAAGAATTAAATATGAGTATCAAAAAATTTATGATAATTCATGTAATTTTATCTATTTTGGTTAAAAAAATATTTGTAGAGATTATATTAGATATCAAAATAATTTAGACTTAAAAAGTTACTGAAAAAAAATTTGATATCCATGTTTATACTATATCTTGTCAAAGGATTATCCCCACTTCAGTATTCGGTTTTTATTTTTTAAAAAACAACCATAGTCACTTATTTGTTTATTTTAAGAAAACAAAATTGGAAAATCATCAACTTATCTGAAATAAAGATTTAAAATACTGTACTTATTACATTTTAGCTGTCCTTGCATGCAAAGATAATGAGTTTGTTAATTTTAATTTTTTAAAATAAATTTAAAGATCAAAATAAACTAAGTGTTAAAAATAAAATATTTCATAAAAAAATATACATAAGATTGATTTCTAAATTTCTTTAAAAGTAATATAGAATGATATAAACAAATTTAACTATATAGAAATATAATAAATAACTTTATAAATTTAAAAGGATGAAATTTTTCGGTACAAATAAAGATGAAAATAGGAAGAGAATCTCCTTTATTAATAATTAAGTTATAGACTATAAATAATAAATTTTTAAACATTTTTCATTATTATTTGTTTTTTCATAAATAAAATAAAACAAAAAACACAAAATAATATATAAGTATAGCTAGCACCAATATTTATCAATAGCCTAGTTATTCAAGTAAAAATAAATAAATAAAAAAAAAAGCTGAAAAGAGATTCCTAGCACTCAATATCTTTGGGATAAAAATAGTGGTTAATAACTAAAAAGTGGAAAATATTTACGGTATAAACTGTCGGTAGACATAGTAAAATTTTGAGCAACACAAAATTTTATCTCTTTTTAATTTCTTAGCCAATTCTAACTAATTAGGATTTAAAAATAAACAACCTACTGTATATGCCTACAAACAAAACCAATATATAGATACTTGCATACAGAACATTGTTTAAAAAAATAAAAATAAAAAATGAGAACAGAAGTGGATCGACCATCAACCTAACATACCTAAAAGACCTAATGTGACATGAAACATAGGAGAGTGATGAATCCAAGCAAGACTATACTTTTGGGATGAAAACAAAGTGAAACCCACTTCTGACCTTTATGGAAGTGATGACGATTATTACTTCATTGTGATCGTGATTATTGTTTAATTAACATTACTATGTTCAAGCCCATGTCATGATAAAGAAGAAAACATTCACATAAATTATAGATGTATAACCTTGACTCCTTTTTTTATTAGGCTAATTTTGCTTCTACATTTAGAGAATCTATACAAAATTCATTTTATGTTATGAACAAAAATTTATATAAGCTAGAGATGACAACATTTTACTTCTCAATATAATTAGTTATGTTATCTGCTGAGAAGATATTGCATGGTGTGGGAATCTTTCTTTGTATGACTAAATTTTAAAATATGCTTTGTGAAAATTAAAATCAAGTAACACACCTTATGTACGTGTGAGTCTCAATATTAAAATATTTATGTGTTATAAAAGAAATAAACCCAACATAACCAAACATAAAATAATTATGGAATAATGAATGAATACATAAATAATTACGCGAGTAACATTAATATTTTTTTTTATTAAGTCACATTATTATTGTAAGTTGGAAAAATGACAGATAACATTTATGAGCTATTTGTCATTTTGAGAAAAGTTATAGAAAAAAGCGAAGTATATATGCGTGATTAAAAAATAAAAAAGAATTATAGATATACATAGTGTTTAGAATTAAAGCGTAAGTACTAAATTATTCTTACTTTTTATGCACTTCTTTTTTATCAAGAATATATATATTTATGTTATTATATATCTTTATAGTTTTATTTTTTTTTTACTTTTATTTTCCATACAACTGAACAAGAAAAAGAAATTACTTTTCTTTTTTTTTTATTTCAAATAACTTTAAAATTATCACATTTCCATTCAATTTTTTTCCTTTTATCTCTAATTACTTTCATCAACCAAACATGTATAGCTTAAATTTTAGATAGGAAACAAACATGGTTTTAACTTTTATGCTATAATGATTAACAAATAGTTATTTTTTCAAGTCTATCAATCATTATCATATTTTTCAAGCGTATCATTGTCATATTTCCCTAAAACTAACGCTAATTGAAGTTTCATATTAAATTTCTTGCACATTGCTAGGTCAAAGTGCTGAATTTATTTCGTTAATAATAGTGTGTGATTGGTTGGCCATTCCACATCCTTGAAAGGGTTCCTCAATCAAATCCATCAGTAATAACGTATCTTTTGCTTAATAAGAAGAAAGATATTCTTATTTTTCGGTCACATAGTATATATGTATAAAATATAATTTATCAGGTTGCACTCACTGGCTAGTCCATGGAATATTGCAAAACCTTTTGGTGCTTCACACGTTTCATTGGACAAACCATATATTATTGCCTATTGGTACCACAAAATATATATATATATATATATATCATATCGTGCATTTTGTCGGTAAAAGCCAAAGCAATAAACATTTCCCTCGCAATATGTCTTCTGCTTTTTTTACAACCCTAATGTTGCCAATGCAATGTACCTTGAAATCTTGAATAGTATATAGTATATTAGAATATTTAATTAATTAATTAATTAAGAGAAAAAAAGCTAAAAGTAAATCATAATTTATATGATAAATTTGTTAATTTTGGTAATATCACTTCTTATTAGTCAATCATATAGTAATAAATTTGTTAATTTTTTTATAACAAAATCTATAAAAGTGATGCAAAATTTAATTTATAACTAATTATTTTATATTATTAATATTTACTCTTTAAAATTTTTAATTAATGCAATTGGGATTAGAATCTGGAGGTGCTTAATATAAAAGAACAAAAAACATTTTATAATGTGTGTAGTCAAACCAAGGGTGTTGGTTATTTTTGAAATGAAGAATTAGCTATTGCCTTTTCACTTTTACCTACTCTTGTATATATTATACACAGAGATAACCAAGAAAATCAAGGGTTTGATTAATCAATTATTGTAAGATTGGTCAAGTGAGAAGACACAAAAGCTCAAAAGAGACTTTGTTTGTACAGTAAACTGGAATTGTTTGTCGGCATCTCATAATTAATTAGAAAAAGAAAGTTTGTTTCATACATTAGATAGATCTTTTTAGTCTGCATATCAAAGATCTTAATTACCAGCTTTTATGAAAGGTTAAAAAGAAAGACATTTAATTTATCACCCGACGTGTGTGAAAAACTTGATTAATTAACTACGGGATTGTTTCAACTTAATATGTTAAATTGCTAAAGGTACGTTAGTAACTAAAGAAATTTGTTTTATCACATATAATAATTTGAGTTTAAAATTTATACATTTACATTAAAAAACAATTTTATGTCATTATGTAATCAAAATTTTGATTTTGTATAGTTTCCAATGATTTTCTTATAAAAAAAAAAAATAGAATGCACAATGAACTATGATTAATTAACTGCATAAAATATATACATAAATATTTTCTTTTTATCAAAATCAACAAACTTTTTTTATACAAATAATGGGTTATAATTAACTAATATAAAACACATTTCAGTACATGAACCTCTTCTCTACTAATTTTATCTAACTTAAGATTGTCTCTTTTAAATAATAGATGTGATCTTTATATATATAAAAAAAAAAAATCTTTAATAAATTAATGAAGGTGTTATGCTTTGAGATGGTTTTGACTTGTGAATATAAGAATATATATCCTTATAAGATTACTTTTTTGTTACGTTAGCTACCCTTTCAGAAAATGCCCAAACAACACTATGGTGGATAATAATGATCAAACAACATGAAGCATACAAAACAATGATCCACTTTTTCTTATTTGTTTTTTGAGAGCTACTTTGATAAAGAAGGAGGGTTCATCAATAGTATATAGCTTGAAGGCAAAGATTCCATGCAAGCCATTAATTTGTACGGTTGCACGAGGCTGAAGAAAAAACTTGTATGCTGGAAACTTTTTTATATATTTCATTATTGGACTTTGGGTATATAAGGCATGTGATTTGTACATGTGGAGGCATGTGCTTTTGTGCTCTAGTTCCATCTTCATGAATCACATGTTTAAGTGGAATATACAAATAATCTTCTTTTCTAGGTTATATAATACCCTGGCTCTTCTTAATAAGCCTACAAAGTTGTATATAAAACTTGTATATAATTTTATACATATATACTTATGTTAATTTAAAATTTTGATTTAGTGTTTATATTAGTTCACATGTTTTCACAAGCTTCCATTGATGTAAGTACTGGTCTTCCAAAGTTCCTGGCTGGGCCTCCATAAAACTATATTGGGTCAATGGGTCATATATAATCTGTTAGTTTCCTTTTCCAACTATTGGGCCAAAAAGAATAGGTACAATTAATAAAAATGTTTTTTGATTATAGTACAATACATATTCTTTTCAGGATTGACATAGTGAACCTGTTCTGCTTTGAACCTGAACATAACTCGCTTTTCACCATAATAAGAATGAGCTGCTAGAACTAGAAGTGTTCAACTATCATTAGGAATGTTCAGAATTTGGATAACATGTGAATCCGAATGCTTGTTTGATATTTGGTAAAGTAATTCTGAATTTAGAATTGATTTTTGAGTTTAAATAACTTTAACTAAATTAAAAAAATTATATTAATTTTATACTAAAAATATACAAACATAACTTATGTCACTTTATAATCAATTTTAATAAGAAATAATGTTTTACAATCAACTCCATTTAAAATCCATTTTATCACCATTATTCATTCAAACACAAACTTAATTTAGATTTTGTTATTGTTCGAATACAATTCATATCTGTTCAAATACAATCTCGATTAATAGTGGATAAAAAACATTCATATCTGATTCTATGTTCCAACTTTATTTTAAACCTTTCAATCGGAATTAATCTGGTAGGGTCTATTTGATTTGATTTATTTATAAAAATAAATGTTTCTTAACAATTTTTTATGTATTTAGTTAAACTACTTTTACTTAAAAACTAAATTTTATCTGCATTTTAAATAAATATTTTTAGTAAGGTTTTTTTTTAAACAAACTAATAAGACCTTTTTTTCAGAAGTACTTTTTTATTTCTCTGTAAGTTCAGATGTTAGCTACCATTAGTTTCAAACAACATAATATTATCAAATGATTACATAATTACTTTAATTATAACTAACGAAAACAGCTGTAATTGCATTTGTATATTACTAAAAGGAGAAAAAAATAACATGAAGAATATATGTTTAATTCAAGCTAAAATAAAGAGACAATAAACTTATACTTTTAATTTTTTAAATTAAAAATTTATAATAAATTTAAACATAAACTTTGATGATTAAAATATTTAATAAAATAAATATAAGATTCAATTAATTTTTAAATTTTGTAAAGAATAATACATAAACAAAAAATAAAAATTGAAATAATTTTATAAATTTAAAAGATAAAATTATCTAATAAAAATAAAAAAGTAATAATAAAGAAAATCTTTTTCATTGATAGTTATATATATTTATTCATATTTGACTTCTTGTTAAGAAACAGAAATGTCAATTTACAGGATCTTCTAGAGAACCATCTTGAACAGCCCCAGAGGTGAAGAATTTCTCCCACAAAATCACTTTGAGGATGTGAATCATATTTCACTCCGAAAAAAATATAAATTTAGTTATTATATTTATAAATATTTTACTAAATTTAAGTTTAAAACTTGATTGAGTTTTTTTTCTTTTTCTTTTTTTTTTTAAAAAAAAAAAAAAAGATTTAGGAGGAAACTTCATCGTTATCGACTTCAGATTCTCTCATTACTAAAACCGAAAAAATCCATAAAATATTAGGGACCCACATAATCTTGTGAGTCCATATATGTTATCTTTCTTTTTCTGCCTCTCAAAAAATGAATAGGAGTTGTTTTCATCCTTATCACATTGTATTGTAACCATTGACACTTTATTTTGAAAGAAATGTAAAGATGAAAAAGAAAGGAAGGAATAAGAAAAACGGGGAAAAGAAAGAAATTGTGAATACCAAGTACTGACAAAAATTCTTTCCTGCAATTTTGGAAGAAAACAATAACCAAGAGATTTAAAGTTGTTGAAAATATTATTATAAATTCTATGAATGCAATAAATATAAATAAAATTATTGTTTTATAAAAGTTATCATTTTTTCAAAGAAAGAAACTATTTCTGATTTATAATATTTTTAAATTTATCTTGAGTTTTTTTTTCATGTTAACAACCTATGTTTTTATCATACAGTATAAATATTCACTATTAATAATAAAAAGAAGTTCACACATTTTACTTTTTGTTTATTTGATAGATAAAATAAATATTTTAAATTTATCTCAAAATTTGATTATATATTATTGTTTATATTTTCATTTTATCATATCTCTTTGATTTTACTTAAGAATAGTTATGTTATGTCATTTCATAGATACATTTCCTTCTTTTATCACACTCTTTCTTTTTTCCTTCATCTCCTATCAACTAATCAAATGATCATCTCAATTAATTTCTATGATTAATTTTTCTCTCTGTTTTTCTTCTTTTACTTTCGTTCATAAACCAAATTAAAGTTTCAAATCCGATGGTATAATTTTAAAACTATTTTGTCAAAAATGCAAAAATTGACATAATGAAAAAAATTAATGACCCCAAAAACCCCGTACTCTCATTAATTAAAATGAATTAAAAATACATTTCTAAATTAAAAAATAAAGAAGCTAGAAAATATATTTCTCATGAAAGAAAATAACATATTGTTTTAATCATATTTTTTATTTACTTTTTCTCCTCGTTCTCTTTCTTCTACTTTTCAAAGGAAAAGAAATGGGTTCAATGATACAAAAATCATTTTTTAATGTACACTTTGTTTCATGGGAGCATGCTTTCATATTTTATTTGATAAAAAATATATATAATTATGATAGTGTGTTGTTTGGCTTTGGTTGGTTGACGATGATGTGTTTTATGTGTAAAAATCAAATAATTAATTCAAAGTGGAATTGAAAAATAATGCAAGAAAGAGTCAAAATCAAAGTGGCTTTCTCAGTATTGACCTGTTCCAATCCAAAGATCACGTTGCATGATTTCATTTCTTTTATTTATTTATTTTGTATTCACATTAGTCTTTTATATGTATTTGAGTAAATAATTGTTATTATTTATGTCGTGAAATTTTTTATTTTTAGTCTTGAATTATAATTTTTATTATTATGTTAATATTTTATATAATCTTGTTATTTTGAATGATGTAACGTATTAATTATTATTATATTAATTATAACTCATTTTTATGATATTTATGATATTTATATATTTATTAATTTAATATTACTTTATATAAAATTACATATAATTTTAATTAAATTAAATTAAAAATAAATTAATACATAATAAAATAAATAAAATAACAATTAGCAATTAGCATCTCACGGTTAATTTAATTTGTACTTTTTATATAAAAAATAGCTACAGAAAATTTAAAGTAACAGAAGATCAGAAATTCTTGAAATGTTTTGTTGTAAAATAAAATGAAAATATTGACATAATTAATAAGAATGATTTGGTAGGTGAATTGAGATGTGATGTTGGTTGATAGTTATAACCTGAAAAGCACAAAACGCAGCGTATAGAGATGTGTGGGTGTGGCAGATCCACGTAAAAGAATGCTTAGAAATGGGAACACAATCGTAGATATCGTCTATCTCAATTCCGCAACGTGATTCTTTTACGAATCTAACACTCGTGCCTATTACCATGTCGATTACACATACATACAAAACTAATTCTAAAATATATGCTCCATATGGATAATCATACTTTATATATTTTTTTTGTTAAAGTGTGTAATAAAATTTTCAATTTTTTATTCCCTAACTTGTTTTTTTCTTCTGGTCAAACAAATAGAATTAGCCTCATGTCTTTCAATAGTTAATAGATTATTTTATTAAGCAATCAAAGGGATTTTTTTTTATATAAAATATGTGAAATTTTTACGTTCAAACATCATCCACGTATTAAATATTTTTTCTTTTAAATTAAAGGCCTTTATTATTTTTTAGCGAAATTCATATAAAAAATTAGATTTCCTCAGGCAAAAATTCTCTCCGGCCATATCATGCAAAATCTGAATGTTAATTTAGTTTGTATTTCATTCCATCTTAAAAAATTGATCTGAGTCAAAAAAATAATTTTTAGATAAATTTCTATATATTTATGTTGAAAAATGACTCCGAAACTAACAATTATGTTTATATTTTATGTTAGATAAAAGATTTATATCCAATTTTACTATAATTTTGATTTTACAGTTTAGAAATATTTAAACATATATTGCATTTTTTTAGCTTAGTTTTAATTAAAATCAAATTCATTCAAATTAATTTTATTAACACTCTTCCAAATACATGCATAATTACTACAACACTGGTTGAAATAAAAACAAAATATGATTAATGATGATATTATTTTGTTAGAAACAAAGTCATACCATAGAGGAAGCAGAGGATATGGTCCTTCAATACATTCCAAAATTTTTACTTAGCTAACAATTTATAAGGAAAATACTCATAAGAAAAAAAAATTATGTTACTAAAATTATGGTATTTTCAATATATTTTATGATGAATTAAATATATTTTTATTTAATAATGTCTTAATTAGTATATCTAAAGCATTCATTCATGTCTTAACAAGAAAGCGAACAGCACCGTACCGACTCAACAGTGAATTAAAAAGCTGCGGAAAAGCACGTGGGAATTTTTATAACTTTGGGAATAAATAAAACACAAAAGAGTACAGAGTATTCACATTATTCAAGTGTCCATTCAAATTTGAGACCAACCTTATGGTTTTTTTGGCATTCCAAAAGTGCAATCAGTGTATCAAATGCATGAATGCTATATAGACAGGACAAAAATACATTAAGTAGATTTTCATTCGAGTAATTTTTATTTAAAAAGGTAATAAACATAGAAAAATACATAAAATTGGTAATTGAGGTATTGCTTACCCTATTGATAATTGAGGTATCACTTAAATTAAGAATCCCACTTTCTTGGTAAGTCATGCTTAATTGGTTTAACTCGTGGTGGTGGTATGAGATACCACAATCAAATCACCTAGTAACAATTTGAGGATAGTGATCACATTGAGATCGAACATGATTGTTGTTTCAGCAGAAAGAAAGCAACAATTTGATATTTCTCTCATAAGATAAAATTTTGAAACATGTACCTATCTTTTCTATCAAACAAACATGTGTACGTAATGATAAGTAAAGAGACAGAACATGAATACTCCTGAATAGGAATAGATATTACCAGAATTGATCTTATAATTACCTTTTGACTAAAATATGGGGTAACCCTTTGATTCGGATACATCCATTTTTTAAGATTTATTTGAAACATCACCGTTCTTATCAAGTACGTGTTACTCGATCTTCTCCTTTTCTGGTGCTCACTGTTCATCACTTTAAGCATCAAAATCCTTGCCTTTTCCCTTTGGTAATCTGATTATGATACCACTGAACTGAATTCTTTGACATTGATACTCAACTTTTGAAACTCCTTTTTTTAATTGTTATTATTATTATTAATTGTGGTCTATTGTGTACAGATTTATAGATACATATCTTTAGAAAAATATTATCTGAATCTAAGATTTTACGATTTTTTTTCTGAATCTGATTACAAAATTTAGTTTATTTTGTTTATTCTGTGTAAAATATTGGTTATATTCTCAATGAAATCGATAAGGAGAGCATCTCAATGACTTGTGAAAATCTCATTAAAAATATTTTTTTAAATGATGAAAAACATAAAAAATATTTAATTAAAAAAGTGTAGAAAATTAAATTGGAAAGGGAAAATCTCATTTCTTAAGTTGCACATACATATACAAACAAATATATATATATATATAGTATAAAAATATATAAATTTAAACATAAGAAGTATTTATTTATTCTAAATTTTAATTATATAAAATTAAATATTTATTTATGTGACAATGAAAATAAATCTCTTATTACATAATATCCAAAAAAAAAAAGGTTCTTGGCACGTCAGCATTAATAATAAAAAAAGGACACTTTAGGGTTTCACATGTGATAAATCAGCCGCCAATAAGTTTGTGAATGATAGAAAAGCATAGAATGGGTTAGCAGCTATCTTGTAAACAATAAAGCAAAAAATACTAAAAAAGATTGTGAAAGGATAAGTGTGAAACTCTTTACTACTATTTTCTCTCTCTCTCTCTCTCTCATGAAATACATAAGGAGTTTCGTTAATCTTAATCACAAAATTTTATTTTAAGACTATATATATTATCTTAATTTAGATTATTAAGTTTTGTTCCTTTCATTAATAATTAACATGAAGAGACTAAAGTAGGATCGGGATAAGATTGAAGAGACTAAAGAATGAGTTAATATAATGCAAACAAAATCTCAAATATATAAGATTTTATAAATTGCATATGCATGTATCCACTTTTGGTTAACTAAAAATTATTATAAATTTGTAAATCACATTAAGCATGTGTTTAGTAGCAAGCAGGCCAATTTGCTTTGACTGATAAATAAAATTGAACAAATAATATTGAATTAATAAATGGAATGAGAATTGAATATGTGGGCCCGGGCCAGAACAGGGTCCAGTGGGCTCAACCCACAGGGATTGGACATTAATGCGGTTCACGACCACAGATAAACCGTTGAAGAGAGCGTGTGAACGCTAGCCACGTAAGTCAAACAGTCAAACGAGGGATTTAAGAAAGACACGTGTGTGACTGTGTGTGAGATTAGTGTTATGGGTAAGGTGGCATTTCCGTCACGCGCTTTTGTACTGTTACCGCACCAGATAATAATAAAAAAATATTAAATTAATGAATTATAAATTGGTAACATGTAAAATAATAACGTCACCCATGAGTCATATGGTAGCGTAAGTTCAACCCCACTTGTGGCGCGTGTGAACTATTGTTTAATGCTTTACTTCATTTACACTTCTCAATAGCCTTGGACCAAGTCTTTCTTGATTCTTCTTGATAAGATTTTAACCCACCTTTTAACACTCTTGTTTGTGATGACACATGTAAGTAATTTTTTCTTTATCCTAATCATCAAGAATCAAGAATATATAAATGAGAGGTTAATTTTTTTTTATTGAATTTGAAAAATGAACTAGATATAAAGTTATTAATAAATTTTCACCCATTTTTTTAAGTCAAAATATTTGTGAAAATATCAATGAGGTGTAAGTTATGATGATGATGTATCAAATTTGAGAAAATATCAAGAATTATCTCAATTAACAAATCAGTCAAAATATAGATGCCATTCTCCCATAAAAAACATTGACCATAGTTGATTGTTTTCTTAGTTTATTCTTTAATTATAATGCTTTGATTTTTTTAAGGCAATTGTAATTCTTTTACCAATGATTTTTTCTTTAATTTTTATTATCGAAGGCAAAGTTAATGCTTTGTTATTTGGCTATTGTAAATTAGTTGATAATCTTAAGAAAAATATAGTGATGGAAAGATTAATTCAAACAAGGCCATGTAAATTGTATAAATATAGAGATGATTTATATTGACTTCAATAATTAACTTTTTATAAATTTCAACTAATTTAAAAGTTTTATTTATATAGTATGTTTTTATTATAACTATCATATATTAAGTCATGTTCTAAAAACATATTTCTTTTATTTGATAGTAGTTATATTATTATATTTTATAAATTTTATTGAATTTTAAATTAAAATTAAACTAAATAGAAGAAAAAAACTTATATTGCACGAAAACTCACCAATTGACCTTGACTCTTGAAAACTAGTGAAACTTGATTAACATTATTTCATAGTTAATATGTTATTACACTCTGACTAATTGCCAATTTTACGCCTTGACAATAATCTTTTTCTCTCTCAGAATTTGTAAAAGATTGATTACACAAAAAATTGAAGAACATAATTAAATTTATTAAGAAAAAGTGGTAATAATTTTTTTAATGAATAAAAATAGTAATTTAATAGCATAATTGTATTACGAGATATTGTGAGAGTAAAAACAAGGATGCGCGTATAGAAGAGAGTAGAAAAAACGAGGAATGTTCTGCGGCAAGTCCCAACGTGTGGTCGGCTCCGTTTAAAATACGCGCCGTAACTATCATGTTTTTCTCAGTCTCCGTTACCGTTAGTTAACGTCACCGATGTTATATCCGTATCCAAACACTTAGCTTCTCTATATATATAACATTGAAATCAAAACCCCTTCTCCAACTCAACTTCATCCAAACCAAAACCATAAAAAAAACACAACAACTACAACAACATAAACTTTTCGGCGCTCAATTTGGTTCTTCTTTTTGAGGTAATTTCGTTTACTTTGCTATGTTAAATTATTTTTTTTATTTTTCTTTGTCCTAAGTTCCGTGATGTGTCTATGTATCTTTTTTTTTCCTTTCTTATTGATATTTCAAGGCAATACAACGTCGGTGGTTCTCTGAAATTGAATTGAAAACATATATGTCTCTCTATCTATGTATGTCTTTTTTCTAATTTTTTTTATAATTTTATTTCGTGTTTGTGTTAATTTTCAATGTTTCAGCTTCTGATCTTTTCCTGTCACGAATTCACAGTCTTTCTTCTTGTTATTCTTTAACTGGAGTTTACTTATTAGTGAAAAGATTACATCATGGGTTTCTTTTACTATGATTTCATTGATATTAAACTATTTTTTTCATTTAATATTAACATGATTTGGATGTGAGTGATTCCTGGGTTTGGAACTTTTTTTTTTTTTTATAGGTAGAAAACAATTTAAATGGTGTATTTGCATGAAATCCAACCTACCGGCCAAGGGAAGTGATAGCAATTATAGAAGATGATTTTAATTTTGATAGTGGTTTACTTTGATTTTGATGATTTTGCTATTCAATCATGCAGAATTTTCACTTGCTGTTTTATTATTATTTTTTTGACTGCCTTGCTAAATATCAACAAGTTTCAACTTTGAACCTCTTGTTTGTGTTTTTTAGTGTTATCTTGTGTGTATGGTCATTTTATTATTTCCATATGCACCATTGAGAACACAAGCACACCCTCCTTTGCCATTCCAGGCATAATTTTGATTACCTCTGCCATCAGATTTATTCTATGCTCCAATTTCGTTAGCATGATTTGTTTGCTATAAAGCATTGTTGCTTCCTTCTTCTTGCTAAGTCAGTTATGCAAAAATTATGTTCTACACGTTGTAGTGGGTTGAATTTTCTAGAGTTTGGTCAGTTCCTTTATTTCTTTTGTGCATGTCTACAAATTGCAGTTGTGCTAGATGATTGGTACTGTCAACTTGTGATTTTACTCTCATGAAAATACTCATT
The DNA here is from genome assembly GCA_026586105.1 of Hylodesmum podocarpum. Taxonomy (NCBI): domain Eukaryota; kingdom Viridiplantae; phylum Streptophyta; class Magnoliopsida; order Fabales; family Fabaceae; genus Hylodesmum; species Hylodesmum podocarpum. The sequence continues at coordinate 8,207,087 of JALJEV010001433.1, forward strand.
GGTGCCTGTCTATGTTGTCATTACAGGCATATTGAAACTGTTGGGGTTATAGTCTCGAGCAAAATATTAAGAAGTTTTCTGAAGCCGGTGCTTTTCTGATTTGCTAGTCAAATTATCAAAATCACCCGTTTCACAATTCACATAAATCAGCTGATGCCATTGCCATCATCATAGTTATTATGGATTCACAACAGCTTTTCAGTTACGGTGTTACTGGTGCAGGATTTCCTTACATGCCATCTTTTCCCGCAGTTCCATCACTACCGAACAGGCTCCTTGGATCCTTGAAATATTACACAGGAAACTCACCTAATTCACCCTTTTCAACTCATTTTGATTCTGATACTCTTTCTGCATTGAGTGACAGCCAGGAACAATATAGCCCCGGAGAGATCCTCTCTGGTGTTAGCCCCTCTTGTAACTCTTCGCTCGAAACTAACCAGTATTTGTATACATCAATCTCATCTATGGACAATCTCATAGACAGCTTCCCTCTATATTCTGGTAGAAACTCTCTTCTACAGAATGTGAATTGTAATCAGAAAATCCAACATGCGTTGCTTGAACTAGAAACTGCTCTGATGGCCCCTGATGATGATCAAGTTGCCACCCTAAATACGTTGGCCGAGAATAGCAAGCCAATGACATCAAGCCAGAGAAGGTCCTGGAGCAATGAGAACCACGCTTCACAATATAGTCAAAGTCAGCCATTGTATGCTGCTGCTACCGCTACTGGCAAAAGGCAGCCAAGTGAAGTTGTACATGTAGAGAAACGGCAAAAGTTGATGGAGGAAGTATCAGCAGTGCAAGATTTCCCTCCAAACAATTTGAAGCAATTGCTGATTGCTTGTGCCAAAGCCCTGTCTGAAAACAACGTGAAAGATTTTGATCAATTGGTAGGAAAAGCTAGAGATGCCGTGTCTATAAATGGTGAGCCAATTCAGCGGCTCGGTGCTTACATGGTAGAAGGGCTTGTTGCAAGGAAGGAAAAATCAGGGAACAGCATCTATCATACCCTCAGGTGCAGAGAGCCTGAAGGTGAAGAATTACTCTCTTACATGCAAATGCTGTTTGAAATCTGCCCCTACTTAAAATTTGGTTACATGGCTGCCAATGGAGCTATTGCCGAAGCGTGCAGAAACGAGGATCGTGTGCACATCATAGACTTCCAAATTGCGCAGGGAACTCAATGGATGACTCTTCTTCAAGCCCTTGCAGCAAGACCTGGTGGTGCTCCCCACGTGCGAATCACAGGGATTGATGATCCTGTTTCTAAGTATGCTCGCGGTGGTGGACTAGATGTTGTTGGGAAAAGGTTGGCCATGATGTCTGAGAAATTCGGCATCCCGGTTGAGTTTCATGGAGTGCCTGTTTTTGCTCCAGATGTGACAAGGGAAATGCTTGATGTGAGGCCCGGTGAGGCTTTAGCTGTGAACTTCTCATTGCAACTCCATCACACAGCTGATGAGAGTGTTCATGTGAGTAATCCAAGGGATGGACTTTTGAGACTAGTGAAGTCACTTTCTCCCAAAGTGACCACACTGGTGGAGCAGGAATCAAACACAAACACAACTCCATTCTTCAACAGGTTCATCGAAACCTTGGATTACTACTTGGCAATCTTTGAATCTATTGATGTCACTCTCCCAAGGGATAGCAAAGAGAGGATTAATGTGGAACAACATTGTTTGGCCAAGGATATTGTGAATATCATTGCTTGTGAAGGCCAGGAAAGGGTTGAGAGACATGAACTATTCGGCAAGTGGAAGTCAAGGTTAACCATGGCTGGCTTTCATCAATGTCCTTTGAGTTCTTATGTGAATTCTGTCATAAGAAGCCTTCTCAAGTGCTATTCAGAACATTATACACTAGTGGAGAAGGATGGAGCCATGTTGTTGGGGTGGAAGAGCAGAAATTTGATATCAGCTTCAGCATGGCGTTGATAAGTTAAAACTTAGATAAGAAATAGTGTTAGTTGTACTAGAAATTAATATCATGATGATGGAAGCAACATGGTATTTTGTGTTGTTAAATCTGGGAGGGGTTTAACATGTAGCTGACAAAGGTTTATGTTCATTGCAGGTGCTATCCCATGTCATGTAATAGTGATGTAGTATATTGATTCTTTTATAAAAAATTGTCTTGTATGTTAACTGTTCTTGTCCTATAGATAGGATGAAATGTGGGAATCACTAAATATTGAACTGATTACCTCACTAGTGCTTTTGCATGCCTTACAGAAAATCACCGAGTATATATATCTTATGCTTTTCTTGTTTACATATTTTAATAGCAAATATTTTTGTTCAATTCTCCATGCAACATTACTCTAATCTAATCCATTGCCATAAAAATAACGACCTGTTGCCATGTGCCTGGCCCAGCCCACAGACACATGATCCGTGCCCAAGCATGAAATTCTTGTAGTCCCCAACAAAAAATAACCAACTGTACACACAAAACATCCCGTAGCCCAAACCTTCATCCGTTTGTGTGCTATAACCAATGCTAAATTTATGTTAGCAATTTACCTGCATAACCCAAGCTACCTTTTTTAGGGAAAGATAAAAGCCCAATGTAAATTAGGATGTGACTTGCACCTTCCACTTCAACCCAACAATCCAACATGCTGTACCTCACATCACGCTAAACTTGTGCAAATATTAGTCCAAGCTTTTGGGTGGAATATTTTTCTACAAGTATGATTCAGAATCACTAATACTGTTCTTATTTTTAGTTTTTTTACATCTTTTCTTATGTATAGTCTTTATTTATTTATTTATATTTATATATATATTTGGACAGGCGTTCATTCATATATATAAAATTAATTAATTTGTTTGTATTTTATTGAAATAGTGGATTATTTTAATCTTGGATTAGTTTATCTAGTTCCTGTGCAAGAGAATAAATAAAAACATAATTAATAATAATTTTTCAAATATATAATTGAATTTACCACACTAAATAAAATTTTATTTAAAAAATTTCAAAGTAACATTGTATATATATATATATATATATATATATATATATATATAATATAATATAACATGTTTTTATCCTTCGTGGTTTTAAAATCTCGGTGAATTTTTAAAATTTGATAATTTTTAATCTATTAATTATTAATTTTTCCCTTTTAGTAATTTATGTTATTGTCCATGGTTCTTATTTGGAATGCCTTTTTCCCTTTTGGAAAATGCTTTTTTTTAGTTTTCCTTAAAGTTTAAAGATTCTATCACTAAGTCTATGACCCTACCTTCCTCATATCTTAAATTTCAAATGCTGTTCATTTCCTGACTAAGGTGAGCATAGACTGGTTTTTTTCTATCTAAATTTTCCTATCTAAATTACATCCACTTTTTGAATTGGATTTGGAATGTCCAGTATTTTTTCTTTTAAATTAATATGGATTTCTTAAAATTAGTTTTAAAATCAGTTTAAAACTATTTTCTAGTTTAAAATCAGTTTAAAACTAATTTCTAATTTAAAACCAGTTTAAAATTAATTTCTAATTTAAAACTAATTTTAAAAGATAAGTAGCGCTTCACACTACTTATAGGGATATAAATGGAGTCTCGCTCAGGAGTTGTAGATTCATAGAAAATGAGAGGAGCTTTGATTTTCTATGATTTTATTAAAGCATTTTTTTATTAAAATATAATGTAAATATGGTAAATTAATACTATAGGAGCCTCGCTGATCAGCAGCGTTTCGCACACGAGGATGCGAAGTCTAGATATGAGTATACCATCTGCCGGTCCATCATATTGGAGAGACCATTCACTTGCACAACCTCAGAGAGATGGACACCTATAACTGTTTTCTTAGAGGAAAGGCAGTGGACCTCATGGCTTGAGAAGCCAGGTGATGTAGGAACATTTAGCACAAAAATGGTTACTAGAAATATGCATAGGAAGCTTGAAGAAAAAGTGAAAAACTCCAAGACTTGCATACTAATTTAGAATTAAAACCTTGTAATATCATTGTAAATTTGTTTGAACATGAATAGTCCTTGTCATAGCTTTTAGTAGGCCATGAATAAAGGGTCCAAAGCCCACAACCATATGTTTTCTTAAGTGCTAGGAAGAGCATAACTCCCTAAGCAACAAGGTTCACACAAGGCTTTCAAAATCACAAGTTTTAAAATTAAAAACTAAGTTTCAAAACACTCTTGTGTGAAATCTTAAGCTTAGGATTAAGGAAGGGGTTCCTAATTGAGTTAAGGATTCATGCTTCCACCCCAATTAGGAAATCTCCACCCTTAATCCTAAGGTGCCACAGATTGATGACTTAGATGCTATGTGCTCATAGTTTAGAGACAAACCCATGTGAAACCATTTGGCATCTTGCTTCCTATTAGTCCAAGGCTAACTAACTAAACAAACTATCATAGGTAGTTAAGTTTTGGTTAGCTTAGCACATGGGATTAACTAGGCTTAGCTTAAGTAACCAGGATTAGTTTTACTTGCTTAACAAGGAAGTCCTTGTGTATAAGTATGTGGTCCGAAATCATGTAGAGGACTTTTAACTTGAATGAAAAACTTAAGAGATTTTGGAGAGAATTTCTCTAGTCTTCCTTAGGGAGAATCCTGGAATCTTATCAATGGACCCTTGCTTACATTATGGCGGTTCCACCTAAGCTTATTGGAGTACCTTCATGGCGACATGCTTCCATCTTCTTACCTGCTTCCACTTTTCTCTTTCGATTTGAAACACTTCCAAACACACCTTGGCCAAGACTTCCTTTGAAGCTTTCCTTGGTGAACCATTGAAGAAGCTAGATTTAGGAACTTTGGGCACCCCTCAACTCATTCATCTTATGTTGCATATGATTGAACTTTTCAGTCAAAAAACTCCATGAGCTTTTTTGTTTTAGGTGACATATCACTTCCCACACTAGATGAGCTTTCCATAGCTGCAAGGAAATGGTTAGTACACAAGAAAATAATAAGCAAGGACCTTACCACTCCTAAGTGTTTCACTCAAGTTTACACTCGTGTATAACACTCTTTTGTGACTCTTTCTCTAGTGTTCTCTCTTGCCTTTTCCCACTCAAATCTCTTCTTTAGCTTCTTAAAAGAACCTCTACTCAAGTAAAAATATGGCTGCACTCCACGTGAAAGAGGAACAATTCTCCAATCAAGCTTAAGAAATCCAAAGAAAGGCACAACTCTAGATAAAACCAAAGGATTCCAAAGAGACAAGCAATAAAAGTACAAATGAAGGAATTAAGCTACTCAAATCAATGAATGAAGTAATGTGACAAAGGCACATACAAAGGAAACAAGCTATGATGTAGTTATAGAAGAAGATGAGACAATTGAAAGGCAAATTTTGACAAGAAACATAATGGTTATCGATTACTAAGATTTGATAATCGATTAAACTAGAGACTTGGATGTCCAGAACACAAACGGGGTATGTGGTAATCGATTACCAAGTCATGGTAATCGATTACACCATAGGCTATTTGGAAAATTTTCAACACAAAATGCATTTCACACAAATTCCAAGCACAATGCACACCTCAGGTCCAAGAATCAAAATTATTAGCACTTTAAACTCAATTCCAATGATGAATGCTTAGTCCTAGGTGTTTCTATTGTACTTCACTTCATATAAATTTCTTTCCCAAATCTCACTTGATTCTATTCTTTCACAATTTCTTCTATTCAATCACTTTTTTCATACTTCTTTTCTTTTGAATTTTCTTTTCTTCTATCCTTTGCTCTTTCTTTTCTTTTCTTTGAACTTTTGGTTTATTTTCTTTTGATTTTCTTGACTGGACAACAATTTAGTGAAACTAGTACTAAGACAATCTAAGTCTAAAATTGCTAATAATAAAGATAAGCAAAATGATAGCTACTTGAACTCAAAAATGGATAAAGTACTCAACACTTAACATGTGAACAACAATTTCTTAAGAATCAAATCAGAATTCACAGATAAAAACAGAGGATAACAGATCAATCATATTATTAAGCATAATTTTCCAGATTTTGACACAAAGGATTGCATATAACATAACACCTAAATCAAAGAATTGACAAAACAACTAGACAACTCCAGGGATCTAAAAATTACTCAAGAACACCAAATCAAGGAAGAGGAAAATTCAAAGAAACTTAAGAACACAAAAAAATAGGGACTCACAAATGTGAAGCTCTCTTGAAGAAGGAACAAGCTTTTGATACCAATTGATGTAAGTCTCCCATGGAAGACTTACTAATTTACCCAATCTTCACTTCTCAAGATCCAAACTCCACAGATTTGAAAATGGGTTGCGGAATTAAGAATTCAATTAAGAAATTAATTCAAAAAATGGAGAAGAATAGGAATGGAAAGGAGCGTCATGCTTATGCAATAAGCTCAAGGAAGAATCGCCACATGGATTGCACCATGATAAGACCCAAGAAGGTTCAATGAAGAAACCTAGAAGAGAATCCTCTCTTTTAAAGCAAAATGCTTATCTCGTTAATTGACTCAAAAAGTGAATACAAATCTAAATTTTCTAGAATATATACCAAGGCTAGGTGGTCCCCAAATGAAGCAAATCAGATTGTATAAGGATCCTTGGATGGTAATTGGATCAATTATACGGTAAACCTTTAGGCACATCATACGAATCACAATTGCATCCTAAGGATCAAGATACAATCATTTAAAGACTGGAAAAATTGAAAAACCCAGGTAGTAATCGATTATAAGTCGAGGTAATCAATTACCAAGATCTCTGGATGTCCAAAACTAAGAGTTGGTTTTGTGGTAATAGATTACCGGAAATTGGTAATCGATTACTGGAAGTTGGTAATCGATTACCTGATTCTGGTAATCTATTACCTCAGTCAATTACCCAAAAACTCACACTTTCTCACAAATCAAACTAAAACATATTCCTAAGATTATTACACTTAGGCCATGACATATATTTGTCTAGACAAGGCCTAAGTTATTTGATTAAAATCCTAATTATAATACTCATAAAATGCTAAGACTATTACAAGGCTTGTTGATCAAGAAAATGTCTTCAAAGATTGACTGTTGACTTAATTTTGGGTCAACTTTCTCTCTTCCTTTTCTTGCATTCCCTTTAGCATTGACCTTGTAATTCTCTTAGAAGGGTGAAAGTCTTGTGTTGACTTGGATGGACCTCCATCAGACTGGCTCAACACTAGCATGATCTGTTCGCTTCCATCCATCATCCTTCATCCGAGCAGAGCCCTCCTCCTCCACCTCTGCCTGGGCTCGAGACCCTTGAGGCTTTCTTCACTAATCAGTGGGGTTATCCACCATCTGGTTCTCAGTAGGTCGGGTAGTTCATTCTCTTCTCATTCAGTACGGGGACGACCACTGTTCTAAGTTGGGGGTGACTACTGTCATTATCTTTTTATTTATTTTTTCTGTTTTTATTTTAATTTTTATTGCATAATTTTTTCCTTTTTTATCATTTTTCTATTTTCTTTGAATAAACTGAAGCATCTACATTATTGTACTAACCTTATTTATGCATGAATGAGTTTTTTTCCTGTTACCTTGAGTTTTAAGGATTTTAATATTGATTTACCTTTTGATACTAACACTTTTGTGTAAGATTGAGAAAGGTAATGTATGATTGATGATTTATGTTATGTGAATCAAATTAAATGCACTTTTTACTTTGTTCCTAATACTAATAATGTGCCTATGTCTAAGAAAATAGGAAAAGGGTAAAACTCAGAAAACCAAGTTAATCCTAAATAAGTTGAGCCAAGTGAAACATAAGTTAGGAAAGGATTTAGGCCTTCTTTGGAAACCATAAAAAGCTTTCTCGGCCAACCTTTAAAAATTAAATGAATGACCTTAGTCATCCACTCTGAGCCTAAGCAGATTTTTCATAATAAGTATGTAAACTTATTATTCCCATTTTTTTGGATTTCCCTATTGAAAAACCCACCATAACTCAGGCCTGAAAATCCAAATCCTATCTTAGAAACTTCTCTTAGTAAAATTATGTGTTTAATAGGGAAAGAAATCACACCTCTACAAAAATTTAGAAAAATACAAAAAAATCAGAAAAGCAAGAAAAGGATTACCAATTTGTGATCACAAAAAAATGAGAAAATTGCTTAAAATGCCACCAGTTTGTGGCAACCAAAAATATTGACAATAAAGAGGTATTAATAGAACTCCCTAGATGCCAACATAGAACATAAAAATAAATTTCAAGTGATAAGAGATTATCTAGGAGAATGGTTTGGGGACTATGGTTTCTCAAGCTAGGGAACATGGTAATAAGATTAAAATTGAATTGTCATCTACCTATACCTAAGTCGAACATTACAAGCTTAATAAAGCCCTATTGATCCTAATAAATGACAACTCGTGTGGAAGATAATGCAGGAAATACATGAGGTGAAAGGGGTAATACTATTTTGAGAAATCTGAACCCACTTGATCTCAATTGAAACTTGGAACAAAAACCACACACACATTGATGATCACTGTCATAACCTGAATAGGCATGCATGACTAACTCTCTTGTGTAGTGAGCTAAGCAATCCAAGGATTAATCATGATGAAAAACCTGGCAACTTGATTTTTCATTCATCTTTGGTAAGGCTTGGTATAATTCATTGGCATGTTGGGTTATTTTAAATTTATTTGCTGACTTGATAAAATTCCTTTTTGTTTGAGGACAAACAAAGTTTTAAGTTAGGGGTGTTTGATAACTCATAAAAGTGAGTTATTTTCATACTCTGTTTATTATATAAATTGTCCATTAAACACTTTTATGCAACCTAAACAACCACTAATTGCTCTTAATTCATAATATTTTATGTTAGGACTTGTTGATGGTTTGTTTAAGTGTTTCAGGGTTAAAAATAACCAAAAACAGGAGAAAACGTGCTAAGGATTACATCTCTCGCGAGTAGGGACTTATCTCGCGCGAATTGGAGAACCAGTGAAGAATCAATGCTCACTGTAACATGAACTCATGCGACATTCTACATAACTCGTGCAAGTTGACTTGACTTGCACAATATGTTTGTTCTCTGGAACCTGAACTCGCGCGAATTTTTTATTACCTCGCACGAGTTAGGCTTGCGAAAGGCCCAAGTCCACCAAGCAAGGCTATAAATATAACCTATTTTATTGTCAGTAGGGACTTTTCTTCACTTTTGGTTTTGACCTAATCTGACAACCGTTCTTTGAACTAGAGTACTCCAGTTCATAGAAGGCAAAGATCTCAACCCCAAGAAATGGAGAAGGAGACGCAATGATCATCCAACTTCCATTGGAATCGATATTCTATGTATTCTCTTTCTAATTACTTTTGTGTTGTTTTCTTTTCTAATGTGAACTAACTACCAGGAATATGTAGTTTGATTTTAGTCCCACATCGTGTAAACAAAGGGAAGGATTACTATTATATCTCTATATAAACAAATCCTTATAAAGCTTCTATGTGCACAAAAAAATAATATATATTGTGTGCTCCTGGATGTAGGCAATTTGCAAAACTACGTTAAATTCTTGAGTTCTCTTTTTTTTCTCTTCCTTATTTTTCTTCCTTTATTATTGTTTTGTTCTTAACAATTGGTATCATATTCATATCTTAGTATGCTTTGTAGTTGCGGCTTTGTCTGCCTTTTCACATCAGAAAAAGATTTGGTTTATCCTCAGGTAGAGAAGTAGTGGGAGCGCTTTCCGTGGGAGCTTTCCTAAGAAAATAACAAGAATAATGACATTAGAAGAAGTGTGTGTGTGAAGTCTTTCCCGGGGTTACCCAACAAGTGGTACCAGAGTCGGTGATTCGACTTAGCGACCGACTCTGGTACCACTTCTTATGTTAAGAAATGTGTTTGCAGTTATATTATTCTTGCTTTATATGTTGATGACATGTTAATTGCAGGGGTCTAGTATGACAGAAATTAACAAGTTGAAGAAACAATTAGCAGGAAACTTTGAGATGAAGGATCCTGGTCCAGCCAAACAAATTCTTGGCATGAGAATCTCTAGAGACATATCAGAAGGTACTTTGAAGTTGTCTCAGGAGAATTATATTAAAAAATTGCTTGACAGGTTCAATGTTGGAGATGCAAAGACCAGGAATACCCCTTTGGGAACACACCTAAAACTTTCAAAGAGACAATCTCCTAAGACTGATGAAGAAAAATATTACATGTCTAAAATACCATACGCTTCTACAGTAGGGAGCTTGATGTATGCTATTGTTAGATCAAGGTGATTAATGTATCTAAGTTTAGATTAATTACAAGACAGATGGAACATCTCAGACAAAGCATTGCAAACAAAGTCAGACTGAATAAGCACAAACGGAAGATGAAGTTGAAGTCATTCATCTGTCTCAAAGCCATGACATCAGATGGAAGGATAGACAATATTCTTCAGACGAAGCTTACAAGCCAACCTTAAGACTGAAGATTCACATCGTCTGTCAAGGAAGTGAAGTTGAGACTGAGTAATTCGCGCCAAGTTCAAATCTTTTAAGTTACTCATGAGTGCTTCCAAGATCTGCATGGGGATTCGAGCTTTCATATGCAACACGAAAAGGTTTCGCCCTTTTCCTGGGAAATCTCTGTACAAGTCAGAAAAAAGATTGAGCACGCCATCAAATCCGCTGCACACGTTATCTCATCACTTGATTGCGGTCTGACACTTTTTTGGACCGCACTTGGAAAAACTCAACGACATTCTTTTATTTCTAACAGACATATGAAGCTATTGCCTCTAAAAGGACTTCATTCCTTCATGTTTCAGTTGACGAACACGCTTATATTACTAAGACTTTGTGCTTTCGCTCACTGCTACATTCAAACTTCATTGTAAACCCCTCTCTGCGAAGAGGAAACTTTTCTTTCATAGAAAATCTTGTAAATCCACTTGTGTGGTGTTTAAGCCTGAGGAGGCTGGGTTTCAAAGAATACCTTGTTGTTTAGCCTGAGAAGGCTGTGTTCAAAGAATATCTTGTAATAGCCAGAAGTGGCTGGGTTCAAACAATACTTGTAACCATTTCACGGTTTGTAGTGAAAACTCAGTAGTTGTTGAGTATCTGGAAGTAGTCTTGAATAGACGAACCAATATAAAAATAACTGTGTTTATCTTCTTTGAGCTTGGAACTAACGGGGATAATCAAAGTATAACTTCTGTCCTTAAAATCAATCTTTAAAGATAATCATTGTTTCGTCTGACTCTGTTTAAAATCAATAGATGAAAGGAATTAAATTTTTATTTAACACAATTCAACCCCCCTTCTTGTGTTTTATCTTTTACAGCTATGGTGTGTACCAGACCAAACATAGCACATGCAGTGGGAATTGTGAGCAGGTTTCTATCCAGTCCTGGAAAGGAGTATTGGGAGGATGTGAAATGGATATTGAGATATTTGAAGGGTACTTCAAGGATGTACTTGTCTTTTAGAAGAAATAATCTCACTTTACAAGGTTTTTCTGATGCAGACTTAGGAGGAGATCTAGATGGTAGAAAGAGTACAACATGCTACATATCTTTGTTGGTGGTACTGCTATCAGTTGGAAGTCTAAACTTCAAGGTAGAGTTTCTCTTTCAACCACTGAAGTTGAGTTTGTGGCAATTTCAGAAGCAGCCAAGGAGATGATATGGCTAAAGAATCTTTTCAGAGGACTAGGAAAGGAACAAGATGATGCTCCATTATTCAGTGATAGCCAGAGTGTAGTATACCTTGCTAAAAATCCAATCCTTCATTCTAGATGCAAGCATATTGAGATAAAGTACCATTTTATCAGAGACTTGATCAATAATGGGGAGCTATCTTTGTTGAAGATCCTAGGGTCAGAGAATTCAACAGATATGTTGACCAAGACAGTTACAACTGATAAGTTGAGGTTTTGTGTTACCTCAATTGGCCTTTGAGAGTGATTGATGATGAAGGCACTACATTAGGTTGTGATGTGAATCAAACTCCAAGTGAGATAATTGTTAGAAGTATATGTAGTTTGATTAGTTCCACATCATGTAAAAGGATGCATTTAGACTTTAGTTCCACATCGTATAGAAAAGTAAGAGAGATCGTCTTTTGTCTCTATATAAAGAACTCCCTGTAAAGCTTGAAATGCACACCAAGAGTAAACTGTTTCTAGTATAGTCGTGAACGTAGGCAAATTGCTGAACCACGTTAAATTTTTGTGTCTTTTTCTCTCTTCTTTATTTCCTTATTTATTTTATTTATTGCTTTGTTCTTAACAAAAAGAAACTTAGATGGTACTAGAGAAACCAGTCCTAGAGATAAGAGTAGGTAATAATGTGGACGTAATCTAATGTTAATAGTGTGGACGTAATCTAATGTTACCCCTGGATTCATAGATCTAAATCCCTAATTGACTTTGTATTAAATTAAGATATTAATTAATCTAGTTAATCTAGGAGGCGTGTGTGATCCTGATTGGACGGTCACGAGGGTAGAAATCTGATCCAACCAATAGATTATATTTGAATAATAAAGAGGAGAGTATTAGAGGGAATTAGTGGTGAAATCGGGATCCTAATTGTTTTCTTTAATATTAATTCTCTTTTTCTTAATCATTGCGTTCACAACAAATCAAGACCCTTTTTCCCTTTTGAAAAATAAGATTTAAAATAAAAATAAAGATTCCTAATTGCTTATCCCTGTGATCGAAAACCCCTGTTCTTATAAATACTTATTACTTGACGACTGTGGTATACTTGTCATAGTCAGGGGCGGGTTGCGACTTTACCATCGCTCCCGCTGCGCATCAGTTCCATCTACCTGTATAATAGGATTACAAAATCAAAATGCATCGGTACATTGCTTGTACGTCTAGAACACCCGTTAAAATTGTCTGAATTCTTTACTGCGAGTGTTACTAACAAAATAATCCTCATCTCAAATTTGATAATATGAACCTGGAGATTGCATTTACATTTATTCAAGCCACACAGAAAGTTCAACATATGACAGCCCAATCACCATACACTAAGGTTATTGTTTTTTGTTTTCCTAACCATGTCTTCCGGTAAGAAATTTTATAATCGAAAATACTTGCAACTCTCTCTTGAACCAATCCAATTTTTATTGACAAATCTTCCATGATCATTCCTGTTTATATTTCAAAATTTCAACCAAATTTAATAAATAAATAATAAATAAGTGAGATTTAACTTAGTAACAAATTATTTCTTACCCAATATGCATGTACTAATCAAATATGAATCCAGATTTACGTAGCCTTGGCTCCTAGCATTAAGACAAGTATGTGGTCCTCTTCGTTGCGTGACTTTTCATCTTTTGTATATTTATGTAATTGTGATTTTCAATTTGCTCAGTATCAAATTAGGGTTTCCTCAATGGAAATTAATCTGAATCATTCAGTGGTTAAGGCTGAGAAGCATGTGTCTTGCAATGGGGAGTATGAGAAAGCGTTTTGGGAATGCACATGTAGGGAAGTGTTTTGGGATCTAGGGTTTTCACTTGTTCACACGGATGTTAATGTTAGTAAGTTCACTGTTATTGGGCCACATCATGTGATCCAGTCTACAATTTAACATCTTACTTAGGTTTAGGATTGCAATGATTATTTGGTTATGTTCCCTTTTATTACATGTGTGAATTTAAGTAAATTCTTCGATGAAAATTGAATTGAATTCTTCGCGGGTATGGTTCCAGATAGGTTGTCTTTGTCTCCAATAATTTCACAATAATCTCTATGCAAGCCATGGCTACTCCATTTTTTCTCAACACCTTTTCAGCCTTATGTTTATCAGGTACTACCATCAATTCTTGCCTTTTGCAATGATTTTTTTTTTTAAACTTGTCTTGGCTCAATTGAATTTTGTTATGTACATGTTAGAGGCATGAAAGTGTTTTTTATGCTAAATTTATTGTGGAATTGATAGAGAGAAAAAAAAAAAACTCTGAAGAGAACTGAGCTCTGATTATTGGAGTCATGTTTAGGCTTATGAATTAGAAAAAAAGAAAAGATGCAATGAATCTCTCTCTCTGATTTTTTGGCAATTCAATTTGTTTGGTTTTAATTTCCTCACTTGTTACAGGCAAGAATACAGAATCAATGGAGGCAGGGGCTTGTGATATTTCACAAGTAAATTACTCTTATACAAACTTCTCTTATCATGGATGATAAGATGCATTGATTGTTTTAATTTGTAAATTTCTGAGATCATAAGTATGGTTGTAGTAAATGAAAATGTTTTTATGCTAAATTTATTGTGGAATTGATAGAGAGAAGAAAAATAAAAAACTCTGAAGAGGATCGAGCTCTGATTACTGGAGACATGTTCAGGCTTATGAATTAAGAAGACAAAAATGTGATGAGTCAAACATTTTTTAGCAAATAAGAACTTAAAGTCACTCACTGTGAGCTTTCTAAGATTTTCTTATTCATGCAGTCCATCATATCCTTCCTTTAGCATATTATTAATGTATTTAGTTACTTTGTTATGTAGGAGTTGGCCTGATGATAGTGCAATAGTTTGGTGGGGTTAATGCCATTGGTTTTTATGCAAGTTCTATATTCATCTCTTCTGTTACATGCAATTTTTTTATTTTTAGTGCTTCTAACATGAGTGTATGACACACGAGGAAGATGACTAGACTATTTGAATATTGAATTTATACATGATTGTTATAAATGCAAACATATTGCTATGATAGCAATGGTTTCTGTTTAGGTTCTTCATTCTCTTCACGCAATTTATTCACTTTTGTCTATTAATGTTTTATGAAGTGAGATAACACATATAATAATAAAATATAATAGAGAAAGGGAGTGAGTTAGGACAGTTGAAACTTGTGCAACTCTGTTTTATCCTTTAACTTGATATCCATTATTTTAAAGAAATAACGATATGTACACGTGCTAGTGTTTGAATGTGCAGTAAAGTGTCACCTCAATATTCTTGTTAATTATTAGATATCAAGTTAATGGATAGACCAAAATTATATTGATCTATACGATTAGGATATGGTGCTATATGACATGCCACACAAAGTTATGGCTCAGCAAAGATGTGATATATTGATATTATCCCAATTCTTTTACTGTTTTGCCATTTCACACTTCCCGAAGCATTTTCTCACTTTCCCAAGCATTAGACGTGATTGAATGTGATTTCTTACTTCTGAAGATATTTCTAAACATTAGGTGAAATTTTATACTCTTTATCTTTGATTGTCAAGTTTTGTTCATGTGAAATTGAGTTTCTAGTGAAGATTGAGAATTTTTCACTTTCAGCTTCAGAGAAGGTGAAAATGCCTTGCATGCATGGCGAGTCAAAGAATAGGAGAAACTGGTTTGTCTGAGTCAGGACCATCAAGTCACTATGTTCCTTATGAGTTCTTCATGGGATTAATACCTCATCACAATGCCTAATGTATTCTTCAATGATTTCTCCATCTTAGTGTTATCAATACTTGGAAAATCGGAAAAGTTTCTATCAGACATATAATAATTCAATTCCTTGCAAGGAAATTTTACTGTACGGTGTTTCTTCATTTTCATAAATTTGGATTGTTTTAATTAGTTTTGATATATTTTTATTTTTATTTTCTTCGTTTGTTTCTTAGCAATCAAGGGTCAGCCTTTGATTTTGGAGAATCGGAAGATGCTATTGCTCGGCAAGGAATTAAGATAAGAAATAATGAAGCCAAATCATGTATGTTTGTTTCCCTTTCCATGGTTCCCCTTGTGATGATGTTAAGAAGCAACTCTTTCAAAAACCATAGAGAAGAAAGAATTGGAAAGAGTAAAGAATTTTGAACATGCATAAAGTATTGTGTCCCATCACATATTCTTCCATTATAATAAATAAAAATGATATTGTGTCCCATTATAATATATATATATATATATATATATATATATATATATATATATATATATACTTTCTAAAAACAAAAAAGAAGCATATATTATAATAAATAAAAATGTAAACTCAAATACATTGTGTAAATGTGTTTTTGCATTGCAGGCTTATGAGCAGTAATTAGAGTAAGTAGATTAAAGCTCACTCACCTTGAGCAAGACCTTTCAAGAGCTCGTTCTCATGTTCTTTTCTTATTAATAAAAAACATATCATGATATGCATAATATATTTTTTATGGGAAAAATATGTTTTTGATGTATGCAAAATTTGAAATATTCAATTTTAATTCTTCTAAAAAGCATTTTACTTTTTTAATTATTTGCTTGACTTCTTCTAATGGCTATTATTTGTTATCCAAGATAAGAAGAGGCGTTTCATTTTGCAAAGATAGAATATTGGTTTTCATATAAGCATCATGTGAGTAATTTCTCAGTTTGTTTTCATATATATCAATATTGACAAAGGAAATTTTTATGATTTTATGATTTTGTTTATTTATAAATATATTTGATTTTACTTTTATGATTTTATCATTTTGTTTGTTTATTAAAATTGTTACTTGGGTTGAGATCGTTAATTGAATGTTTTGGCCTAAGTCATGATTATATATAAATATATATAAATAAAAGAAAATTATTTTTAACATAATCAACGTGAAAAACATTAATTTTTTTTTTTAATTTCTATTCTACATTTAATGTCGGTTATTTTTACAACAGACGTTAAAAATGACAATTGATCTATTATCCTTTTAATGTTGGTTAATCGATGTTATATGCCTTTTTTAATCGATATTAAAAGTCTGTTTTGCACTAGTGATCTTTTAAGAAGAACACGTAAGAAATTGTATTATGTCTCATGTGTAGTGTGTTTTTGGTAATTATTTTAGAAAATAACTAACTTAATGGAAGTTGGTTTTAAAAGGAGAAAATGACTAGAATAAAATTTTAACATCTTTCTCCTGCTTATGAGAGTTCTTCTTCTCTACCCACACTATCAATAAAGTCTTGAAGAGGAAATAGAGAAAGACCAAGGAATAGACAAATGAATTCTTGAAAAATAACTTTTATCAATAAATCAAGGTTAGTAACTATGTCTATGCCTAATGTGAAAATCATGAATTTCAAGATACTTATGAAATCAATATTAGTATCAAATCACAACATTAAAATTAAATTATTAAACTTCCTGAATACGAATAAGAAATACAAGAATTTCAAGAAGACCGTAGGTTTTTTTTATATTTTTTATTCACTTGAAAGTGACACTTTAAGAATCAAGGATACATGGAAAAATGTAAAAGGGTTTTTACAAATGGAGGACTAGATGTTTAGTAAAAGGGTTAACTCCTCCAATTAGAGAAAATATGAATGGAAAACAGACTTAGTGCATCAGCAGATTTACGCACTTCATCACACAAAGGATCAACCCAGAATACCAGAATCCTCTAGCCCCAATTTCTTGGTCTTATTGCAATGCAAAAATACATTGCAAATGTGCCACGCACAAGGAAGACAATTGATCAGACATAATAATTGTAGAAGTCTACTCATAAATCAGTAAGTAAAATAACAATTATTTAAAATCAGCAAATAAGAAAGAAATGACAAAATAAGGAAGATAAAACAGAAAAGATAGATGGACTGCATATCATCAACTATATATTAAAAATAATTCATCACTTGGAGCATCCAAATCCATTTTGACCCAAAAATAAATTTATACAAGACACAATCTTCTACATTCACTCATTTTACAAACAATCTAAAGAAAAGAAATAGATTCAATACGAAATACAATATTCAACATCAATGAATTCAAAGACCTGAACAAAAAGAGGAGTGTGTAAAATTGCCAAAACCCTGCACACCAACATTACATTAGATGTAGACAGGACATGCATCTCATTTTCAAACATGACTACACAAGTATAGCAAAAATGAATTTGTCAAAGCCATCGGGCATCCTCATGAAATGCAAATGGCGATGGAGAACAAGAGAGGATGGATCGACGGACAATGCGAAAATGCAAGAGGAGGTGAAGACATTTTGAATATGCAGGATATAAGTGGTGTAACGTGAAAATTATCAAAGTTGATAATTGTGAGGTAAATATATTTTACCATTTTTTTAATTGTTATTATTTGATATTGTTTGATTAATTTACTATTTTATTGCAAATGAAATTATTTATTTATTGTAGATAATTTGACAAGAGATGGTTTCAACACTTATTATTCTTGTCTACATTAATAGTAGGATTATTGAAAGTGATGAATGAGTAACATTCGAAGGATTTATAAGAGTTTTACAAATCAAACACGCAATAAATTTTAATGAATTTAAAAAAGAGAGTACATGATAAATTTAAGTTAAACTCTAATGAAGTTATTGGTTCTATTACAATGAGAAATTTGTAAGAAATAAAAATGACGCATTGCAAATAATTGACGATGAAGATGTTGACATTTTAGTCATTAATTTTCAACAAGAGGACATGTGTCCAATAGAATTATGTGTAAAAGTAGTTGTTGTAGGTAGTGCGTATGAGTATAATGCTGATGTAATTGAGTCAAATGTCGATAGCTCCTACGAGGTTAAATTCTATATCATGAAGATTATGTCATTTTAGATCTATATGTTGATTCATCATCCAATAAAGAAAATTTTGATGACAATTTGTCTAAATCGGATGATAACGAAGAAACAAAAATAATTACAGTTTAAACTTTAACGTACAACCAAATGTTGTAACTCAAACACAAGCAAATTAGTATGAATTAAAATTAATTGGATCTTATAAAATGAAAATCTGAAAGTCATATTTGATGTTAATGCGAGAGGAAGCCAACAACCTTTTTGATAAGATATGTCCATTATATATATATATTAATTAGAACTACCTTGATTTTATGGTGTAAGTGTTGCTTCAAATTGATTAGTTGGACAAGAATTATTTGTTGGTTTGAAATTTGACAAAAAATAAGTGTAAAATCCTATACTACTTGATGAATGTACACCAAACAGTGGAATGGTTGAGTCCAACTCGATAAGGTATGTTATTTGTTGCCCTAAAAGTAGTAATAATCTCCAGTATTCATTTTATATGTGAGTTATACAATCAAAAATGACAGATAGGAAGAAAGTCACATAGTCAAGTGGTTCGTATACTTGTCTAAATACCGGTTTGACCCAAGATTACATGAATCTCGATTCAAATTTGATGAGTACATGGATTTTAGGCAGGGAATATTCGTTGTTAAGTAATCTAAATTGATTGAATATTTTGTTTAAGTATTTATAAAGTTTGCTTAACATGTTTTTACTCATTAACAAAAATGATCAAAGTTTTGTTAACAAAAATTAATTTGGTTTAAGAGAGAGTTGCAAGTATATTAAATTATTAAATATTCTACAGGAATGTAGAGTTGACTAAACAAAAATCCATAACCATGGTGTATGTTGATTGAGTTGAATCATATACTGAATTTCTTGTTTGGCTTCAATAATGAAAATGCAGTCTCCTAGTTCTTATTATCAAATTTGTAATGATGATTATTTTCTTGGTTACACCTTGATTCATGAATGTCGGCAGTTTAAATGGGTGTTTTGGACTTTAAAATAATGTGCTGATGTTTTTAAATTTTGTAAGCCTATAATAAAGGTAGCTGGTACACACTTGTATGGATGATATTGTTGGACTTAAAGCTTGAAGATGTGTTTGTTCTCCTTTTAGTGTTTTGATTTTGATGTTATGGAATTGTGGTTTATCTTAGATGAAGTGTAATTAGGTTCTTTATATGTATTGTGTGTTGAGCTTAGGCATGTTTGTGTTTGATTCCTTGTTTGGATAACTCAGGGAGTTTTGCTATCTTGTGTGTGTGATTACTCATCTGACAAATGGTTGATTTCCGCTCTTAAAACAAGTCTTGAAAAACCTTTGGGAACCAATTGAGGTAATAGATTACCAACAAGAGGTAATCAACTACCAAACAATAGGTATCAAAGTGAGAAAAATCATTTGTTCAGTGAAGTAATCGATTACCAAGGATAGGTAATCGATTACCATGCTCAAAAATCACTCAAGATTGCATTTTGACCGAGGTAATCGATTACACCATTATGGTAATCGACACCAAGCCCTCCTCCTCTCGAGTAATCGATTACCATCCCCCTGGTAATCGATTGAAGTTTTTTTTCGGGGTAATCGATTACCCTCATCCGTAATCGACACTGTGTTGTGCTTCTTCGGGGTAATCGATTACCCTCCCCTGGTAATCGATTACCATGTTCAAAAATGCACCCAAAACTGCTGCAACGGCTATTTTAATCGATTACCCACTTCTTGTAATCGATTATCTTGACCGTTGAGCCCTCTGTTTGCCTAAAACAAGTTTCAAACTTCATCTTTAAAAGACTCTTTGATGGGAATCTTGGAAGAACTCTTGGAACTAATTCTTTTGAACATATTCTTACACTTTCATATGCTCTAAAATCAGAGTTTATCATATCTTTCCAAGAAACTCAAAGAGAACTTGTAGAGCTGATTTTGTTTTCCAAAGGAAAGGCAAACTTGTTGTATTTCTTTGTTTGGGTGGCATTCTTTGTGCATTCTTTGTGATCAGATCAACACATCAGGTGTATTCTAAACTGATCTTTACTTGTTTCTTTGTTTCGAGTTGTTGCTTCTAGAGAGAGGTCTCTCTGGATAGAGTAAGTGTATTTGAGAAGTGTTTTCTCAAAGGTTTGATCTTGGGTGTGCCAAGGTCGGGGAAGAACTGTTCTTTGGGTTGAAGAACAGGTTTTGGGTGTTTTGATTGATTTTTTTGTGTTGCTTGTTGCAGAGTGAATGTAAAAGAACACAAAAGGGATCATTTGATAGTGGAAAGCCAATCGCAACAGTTGTTGGGTTGGGACTGGACGTAGGCAGTTGGCCGAACCAGTATAAATCGCTGTGCACTCATTTTCTTCCTTATCCTCTTTACAATTTTCCTTATATTGCTATTATCATTGTTTAAATTCTGCAGTATATTTGGTAACTGTATTGATAATCAACTCAGTAATTGATACGGTAATTGAATCAGTAATAGAATAGGTAATTGAATCGGTAATTGATAGGTGAATCTAGAACCGATTTGTTTGAATTCAAAAGGAATTAGAGTATTGCGAGTTTCGGCTAAAATTGAACAAGAATCTATTCACCCCCCCTCTAGATTCATACATAGGGACCAACAGATATCACAAAACCCAATTAATAGCAACAACATAAGATGAGAATGATAATGTCTTGACTCTTGCATTTGTTGCTTTTGATGGTGAAACCCAATTATCTTAGTTGTGATTTCTCTCTCATTTATATCTACATATGACAGATTAATCAAAGATTTATTTAACATATGATAAATATCAAAGCATCAAATCGTTCATCAATAATGAAATAATTGGATAAAATCGATCTCATGCTTACTATGCTTGTTGCATATAGCGTTAGAACATTACTTTAAATTTTAATCACAAAATTTAAGGAAAAAAAAAGCAAATGTCAGTAAAATTAGATAATTATTCAATTATTTTAATTATTTTTTTTATTATTTTAGTAAGTTAAACTATGAAATAAAAATTTGGTATGATTTTTTATATTAATCTTTAGTATTTATGTAATTTGAGTCCTGCTATTGCTATTTAAATTTAAAGAATTTTGAAAGAAAAACAGAGGATCACGTAGAATAATGAAGGTCAAGGACACTGATACGGAAATATCAACATAAATCTTTCAGAAATTATTTTCGAAGGTTGAAGAAGTCTTCCCACTACGATTTAGGAGGGGAAATTGAAATGAAGGTTTAAAAGAATGTGTACGTGAAATGCAGAAAGAAACGCAGATGGAAGAGCTCGTGTCGTTTTCCCAGTTAAAAATGTGTTTTCCTTTTCTTTCTTTTATCATCTCCATTTTGTTTTCGTCCAAGCCGTAGATGACAACTTTAAAAACGAATGGACCACAACTGTTTCCGTTATTTGTTTACAATATTTGTTTCGCATACACTTTTTTTGATCACATGTTTTAATGACTTGTAGGGAGCACTTCATGAGAACGATCAGAAGAAGTACTAAAGGTATTTAACATAGTGAATAAATTAAGATTTTCATTTTGTTATAAATTAAGATTTTCAATTTGTTATAAATTAAGATTTTCATTTTAAAATATATATTTACCCTATTAAATTTTTTAACTAGTAAATAACCATAAATATTAAACATTTTTAAATACCTAAATATTCAAAATAATATTAATGTTATTCTCAATTTTGTTTTTTCGATAACTACATTCTTGATAAATGTCCAGTACATTAATAACAAAAGTACACAACATACTTCGTAGAAGTACACAACATCATTCAGAAAAGTACATAATCCCTTATATAACAGGACACCACGTTCACTTCATCATTACATCACACCCTAAACTTAATACATATACTGCACAATTGTTTTTTTAGGAACAAAATGACTGATTATATGTACTTGACATTTGATTTATGTACAAGCCAAACAAAAAAAAAGTATAATGACTCAAATAGTTACATGACACTCTTCTACCTTCATAAGTTGAACATCAAACCCATCTTTTCATATTGGCGTGCTGCAAGTGTCGTATTTACAAAATGTAACAAAAAACTATGATCCAAGTATAAATGTTGTGCACTCATTTTCTTCCTTATCCTCTTTACAGTTTTCCTTATATTGCTATTATCATTGTTTAAATTCTGCAGTATATTTGGTAACTGTATTGATAATCAACTCAGTAATTGATACGGTAATTGAATCAGTAATAAAATAGGTAATTGAATCGGTAATTGATAGGTGAATCTAGAACCGATTTGTTTGAATTCAAAAGGAATTAGAGTCTTGCGAGTTTCGGCTAAAATTGAACAAGAATCTATTCACCCCCCCTCTAGATTCATACATAGGGACCAACAATTGGTATCAGAGCTACTTCTAGTAAGTTGCTCTAGAATTTGATCCATAATGGCCAGTAATCAATTACCATTTGCTGAAGGTGCCTTTATTAATAGACCTCCTCTGTTTTGTGGTGATAACTATCCTTTTTGGAAAGTTAGGATGAAAATTTTTATGGAGTCTATTCATAGAAGTATTTGGCAAGCAGTTGTAACTGATTTCAAAATCCCCACATATATAGTTGATGGAAATGAATTAGAAAAACCATTTGAGAAGTGGGAACCAGAAGAAATTAGGAGAGCAGAAAATGATGCTAAAGCTTTAAATATTATACATTCTGCTTTAAACTCTGATGAATTTTTTAGAATTTCAGCGTGTAATACAGCCAAAGAAGCGTGGGATCTAATAAGGGTCACACATGAAGGTACCGCTGAAGTACGAAGGGCAAGGAAGAATACCTTGATCCAAGAGTATGAAACATTTAGAATGGCACAAGGCGAGTCTATAATGGATATGCAGAAACGGTTCACACACATTGTGAATCATCTAAAAGGACTCGGAAAAGTCTTCATTGAAGAAGAGGTAAATGTGAAGGTGCTAAAGTCATTGAGCAGAAAATGGCAGCCAACAGTCACAACAATCACCGAATCAAAGAACTTAGCACTGATGTCCAGTGCAGAGTTATTTGGTAAGTTGAGGGAATATGAAATGGATATGTCTCGTATTGCTGATGAGGAACAGAAAGATAAGAAAGCCAAAGGCTTAGCACTCAAGATGGAAGACACAGCAAGTGAGAGCGACTCATCATGCTGTGGAAGTGAATCAGAAGAAGAAAATATGAATCTCATGGTGAGAAAATTCAAAAAGTTCATGAGAAAGAACAATGATAAAAGGAGATTCAACAATACAAGAAAAGGCTTCAAGAGGAATGAAGGTTCGTCTTCAAAGGTCACATGTTATGAGTGTGGAAAGATGGGTCACTACAAATCGGAGTGTCCCAACATGAAGAAAAATAACAGCAGTGAACCTAGAAGAGTAGAACATGAGGAAAGACCCAAGAAGGACAAATTCCGCAAGAAAAAGACCTACATTGCTTGGGAAGAAAATGACTCCTCATCCTCTAGTGAGAGTGACAATGAAGAGGCAAATCTATGTCTCATGGCAAAACCAACTTTAGATGATGAGGTAAGTGATTCTGATTCATCTGTACAAGATTATGATGAGCTATATAATGCCTTTTGTGAACTCTTCAAAGAAGCTGAAAGAATAGAGAAATTGAACAAAGTTTTGAAAAATAATATTTCAGATTTGGAAAATGAAATTATTGTTTTAAAAACTGATGTTCAAAATTTGAAAAAGGAAAATAATGCCTTGAAACTACCTTGTTCAAAGTGTAATTCTTTTGATGCCTCTTTGAAAAAGAAAAACATAAAGTTCTCTGCATTTAGGCAAACCAGTAATAATAAAACTTTCCCATGCAGTTATTGTATGAAATCTGGACACACATCTTATAATTGCATGATTAGGAAGAAAGGAATATCTAGTGGTTTGTTTAAATGGATTAGGAAAGATTATCACAGTTCTAACATGCATGGACCCAACAAAGTTTGGGTACCAAAATCAAAGTGATATCTTATTCTGTGTAGGTGTGCTTGAGAGCCAAACACTCAACTTGGTATTTGGATAGTGGCTGCTCAAGACATATGACCGGAGACAAGAGCAATTTTATCTCCTTTAAATCCAAAGAATCTGGTTCGGTAGTATATGGAGATAATAACAAAGGGAAAATTCTGGGTATTGGTCTTGTTGGAGACAAATCCAATCCTGTCATTGAAGATGTCTCGCTTGTGGAAGGATTGAGATACAATCTTCTGAGTATTAGCCAACTCTGTGACAAAGGTTATCATGTGTCATTTGATCAAGGAAGCTGCAAAATTAGTAGCAGTAAATCAAATGAGGTACTAATGATTGGTAAGAGACATGGTAACATCTACATCCTTGAACTTAATCATTCATCATCATATCATGCATGCCTTGCATCAAATGATGATATATCTTGGCTTTGGCATAGACGCATAGCACATATTGATGTTCATCAACTTAATAGACTGTCATCTAAAAACTTAGTGGAAGGGTTACCTAACTTAAAGTTCAATAGAGAAGGTCTATGTGATGCATGTCAAAAGGGCAAGCAGTCTAGAAACTCTTTTAAATCTAAAAATATTGTTTCAACTTCTAGACCACTTGAGCTATTGCACATGGATTTGTTTGGACCCTCTAGAACTGCTAGTTTAGGTGGAAACCTATATGGACTAGTTTTAGTGGATGACTACTCTAGATTTACTTGGGTTGCATTTATACCAAGTAAAGACAATGCCTTCAAAGTTTTTAAAGTTATTGCCAAAAGGATACAAAACGAAAAAGATTTGAAAATTAAGTCCCTTAGGAGTGATCATGGAGGTGAATTTGAAAATGAATCTTTTGAAAAATTTTGTGAAAAATATGGAATTAATCACAACTTTTCAGCACCAAGAACTCCACAACAAAATGGAGTTGTTGAGAGGAAAAATAGATCTTTAGTAGAACTAGCTAGAACTATGTTAAATGAAAATGATTTGCCAAAATATTTTTCAAAATAGCGTTTCCACTGCTTGCTATGTTCTAAATAGAATTGTGATTCGTCCTATTTTAAAGAAAACCCCCTATGAACTCTATAAGGACAAAAAGCCTAATATTTCTCATTTTAAAGTATTTGGCTGCAAATGTTTTGTTCTGAATAATGGCAAAGAACCCCTTGGTAAGTTTGATGCCAAGGCGGATGAGGCAATTTTTATTGGGTATTCATCAACTAGTAAATCATATAGAGTTTATAATAAAAGAAGAATGTGCATTGAGGAATCTGTGCATGTAAAGTTTGATGAATCTAACAATCCCCAAAAGGGAAGTGCTCTTGTTGATGATGATGAAAGTACAGGTGAAGACAGCAATAGCAAAACTCAGGAACAGCAAGATCCACCAACCATTTCTCATGAACAACCAAAAGAATGGAGGAAACCAAGAGACTTATCTCTTGACAACATCATTGGTGACATCCATAAGGGAGTATCTACTAGATCTTCCTATAATATGTTTTGTGATGATTATGCATTTGTATCTCAATTTGAACCCTCTTGTGTTGATGATGCTATTAATGATGAATTTTGGATAAATGCTATGCATGAGGAGTTAAATCAATTTAAAAGGAATGACGTATGGGAGTTAGTACCTTTTAATAGAGATATGAATATAATTGGAACAAAATGGGTGTTTAAGAATAAGTTAGATGAGAATGGAATTGTGGTTAGGAATAAAGCTAGACTAGTAGCAAAGGGTTATAATCAACAAGAAGGAATAGATTTTGGTGAAACTTATGCCCCTGTTGCTAGATTAGAAGCTGTGAGAGTGTTACTTGCCTTTGCCTGCATTCATGATTTTAAACTGTATCAAATGGATGTTAAAAGTGCATTTCTAAATGGCTATATCAATGAGGAAGTTTTTGTTTCACAACCTCCTGGATTTACTGACTTTAGTTATCCTAAGCATGTGTACAAACTAAAGAAGGCCCTCTATGGTCTTAAGCAAGCCCCTAGACAATGGTATGAAAGATTAAGTACATTTCTCTTGTCAAATGGGTATCACAGAGGAAATGTAGACAAGACACTCTTTATTAAAAAGAAGTCTAAAAGCATTCTTTTGGTCCAAGTATATGTTGATGATATTATTTTTGGATCAACTAATCAATCTCTGTGTGAAGAATTTGTGGCTAGCATGCAAGGTGAATTTGACATGTCCATGATGGGAGAACTCAAATTCTTCCTAGACTACAAGTCAAACAACTAAAGGAAGGAATCTTCATTTATCAAGCAAAGTACACTAAGGAAATACTTGAAGAAATTTGACATGGGAGAGTTGTAAGATCTCTAATATCCCTATGTCAACTAATCTCTATTTAGATAATGATTTCTTGGATTAGGAGTAGACCAAACCAAATATAGAGGAATCATTGGATCTCTTTTATATCTTATAGCAAGTAGACTGACATAATGTTCGGTGTTTGTGTTTGTGCAAGATTTCAATGCGCACCTAAACAATCACACATGAATCTTTGTTAAGAGGATTTTGAAATACCTTAAAGGAACTACAACCGTGGTTTGTGGTATCCTAAGGGAACATCCCCTAGTTTGGTAGGTTTTAGTGATGCAGATTTTGCTGGATGCAAAACTGATAGAAAAAGCACAAGTGGAGTATGTCACTTGTTTGGAGAATGCTTAGTCTCCTGGTATAGCAAGAAACAAGCATTTGTTGCTCTATCGACACCGAAAGTGAGTAGAGCGTAGCCGGTAGCTGCCTTTGTGCTCAAACCATTTGGTTGAAGCAACAACTTGAGGATTTTGGACTAAAGCTTGATCACATTCCTATCAAGTGTGACAACACAAGTGCAATCAGTATCACTAAGAACCCGGTCTTACACTCAAGAACAAAGCATATAGAAGTACGTCATCATTTCATAAGAGATCATGTTGAGAAAGGAGATTGTGTAGTAGAGTTCATTGATACAGAGAATCAACTCGCGGATATCTTCACAAAACCTCTACCAAAGGAGAGGTTTTTCAAACTTAGAACCAATCTTGGTATACTAAGTGAGGAACATCTCTCATGAAATCCCTAAGTATAGAAAGATAAATCATTCACTATGCTTAAACAAAGTATGAATTCATTACATAACAAGATCATGACCATTTTTGTGCCAAAACCTGTGAAATTTCAAGTTTTTGTGAATTTTTCAGTAGTGTAATCGATTACCAGCTTAGGGTAATCGATTACCATAAGTGAAGTCTCTGATGTAATCGATTACCATACATAGGTAATCGATTACCGAGTGAGGTCCCTCGATGTATTCGATTACCATACATGGGTAATCGATTACCAAGGTTGGGGTCTCGATGTAATCGATTACCACAACAGGTAATCGATTACCATGGGTTCAAAGTTCACAAATTGAGTTATCTATAAAGCGTAATCGATTACCACGATAGGGTAATCGATTACCTTCGTTCCTGAACAGATTTTCTCTGCAAAATCTTGATTCTGGGCTTAATCTTTTGAGTTTCCCTTGAGCCCAATACCTAGATTCAATGTATCTAGTCCCTATTGTGAACTTATTAGAAGCTATTTTTAGGATTAGGGTTCATTCTCACAAAACTTAGATCTGAAAACCCTTTCATTCTCTAAAACCTAAGAACCCCCTTCTTCATCTTCAACCCTCATTCTCACCTTCACCATCAACAATGGAAGGACAAGGCAGCGGAAAGAGAGTCAAGACCATTGGTCACAAACCTCGCCCAAATGTTCCAAAGAAAGGAGAATCTTCTAAGAGGAAAGCCCCCGCTACTTCAGGAGAAGGCATCCCTCGTCTTCACAATCCATGGTTTACCTCTTCTGAGCAAGAATCTCGATTCTTTGGAGATTTTGCAAATAGGGAACTTGTTCCCTCAAAAATTTTGGATTTTAATTGGTTGGGGAATCAAGGATTCACCTTTCAGACTCTTCTCCAAGATCAGAACTTGGAGAAATTTGTTGGCTTGAAGGGTCATATCTACCCGGATTTGGTGAGGGTCTTTTACTCAAATCTGACAAAGGATCAAATCAATGGAACAATAACCTCTGAGGTAAATATTCATAGATTCTAATATTTTCTTTCAATTTGCTGGATTTACAAATGAGGGTATGGTCCCATCTGTTGAAAATCTGAGACATGAAGGATTTGACCTTCAAAGGGATTCTTTCTATATGAGTCTGTGAAGAATCTGAAGGATGGGTTCGGAGAAGGCAAAGACGAAGAAGACAAGGAAGGAAGGTGACTTACAATATCGGTGGTCTGAACGCCGATGACCGTCTCCTTCATTACACCATTGTATGGATTTTGGCTGCTAGGGGTACAAACCATGCCCAGATTACAGAAGAAGACATGATTTTAATGGCAGCTTTGAAGAATGGTCTTCAAGTTGATTGGGCTGAAGTTGTCATGGATAACATGGTTAAGGCAAGAAGGTTGCTTGAGTATAAATGCCCCTATGCCTTATTTGTCTCACGTCTGCTTGAGCACTATCAAGTAGATGTCTCTAATGAAAACAGAGAGCTGGTAAAAGATATTCATGTCATTAGGGATATGGCATTAAAGAAAATGCGTTTGGTCAAAACGGAAGCTGGGTGGGTTTCAAGAGATGAAGTCCCACAACAACATCAACCAGAGGCTAATCCTCCTGCTGCTGATGCTGATGATGATTCAAGGGCTGGGGAGTATATCCCTAGGTCCCGGTTTGAGTCCATTATCATTGATAGGCTGGATGAAATTGAAAAACGCATTCAAGAGACGGATGAAGCAAATGAAGTGATGGTCCCTTTGGGTGAATCTAGAGGGGGGGTGAATAGATTCTAGTTCACTTTGGCCTATTTTTCGTGAGTTATAAATTCCTTTTAATTCAAACAGAGTATATTCAAGTTGCAGCACAAATATCAAAGGAATTATCAATAGCAAATATGTAATCAATATTCAGTTTATACAATGTGTATCTACCCTTTCCAGTTGAAGTTGATTACCAAGTTAATTACTGAGTTAATTACCAATTTACCAAACAAATTGTAGAAGTTAAACAATGATAACAGCAATATATGGTAAATGATAAAGAGTGTAAGGAAGAAGAAGAGTGCACAGTGATTTATACTGGTTCAGCCAACTGCCTACATCCAGTCCCAATCCAACAACTGTTGCAATTGGTTTTCCACTATCAAATGATCCCTTTTGTGTTCTATTACATTCACTCTGCAACACAAAAACGAAATCAAGACACCCAAGCCTGTTCTTCAACCCAAAGAACAGTTCTTCCCTGACCTTGGCACACCCAAGATCAAACCTTTGAGAAAACACTTCTCAAATACTCTTACTCTATCCAGAGAGACCTCTCTCCTAGAGTAATAACTCAACAATCAAATTAACAAATAAAAGATCAGTTTAGAAAACACCTGGAGTGTAGATTCTGATCACAATTTAATAGAACTTTGAATACCACCCAATCAGTAGAATTACTATTGTTGCCTTTTCTCAAAAACTCTTTCAAGAACTCTTGAAGTTCTTAGTGATTTCTCTTGAAGAAAATGATAAGCTCTCTTAGAGAGGATTTGAAAGTGTATAGGCTTTTCTAAAAATGTATTTCAAGTCTTTCAAGAGTGTTTTCAAATCTGTACAAAAACTCTATATCAAAAACTGTTTTAGGTTTTCAAAATAGCCTCCTTTTATAGAGTAAGATGAAGCCTCAATTGTTGACAATTTGATGCCTCAAATTTCAAACAATTGGAGCCTATGTTTTCTGAACGTTGGGGCATTAAATTTTAGAACGTTGGAGCCTCAAAAATTGACTTTTATGAAGTTTAAAATTGATTGGAA
Source organism: Hylodesmum podocarpum (assembly GCA_026586105.1). Taxonomy (NCBI): domain Eukaryota; kingdom Viridiplantae; phylum Streptophyta; class Magnoliopsida; order Fabales; family Fabaceae; genus Hylodesmum; species Hylodesmum podocarpum. The sequence goes on from JALJEV010001433.1 coordinate 8,237,409, forward strand.
TAATTGGGGAATCAAGTGGGATGTTAGAAAAATCATTTTAGGCAACTTTTAATCTTTTCTCATGGTGGTAATCGACATAGATCGTGGTAATCGACATCTGAGATGAAATTCATTCTGGGTGATTTTCTTCACATGGTAATCGATTACAGCCTTATGGTAATCGATTACTGGCTCGTGGTAATTGATTACAGCCTTATGGTAATCGATTACTCCATTGTAACTCTTAGATTTTGAAATGTTGGAGTTACTTTCGTCTGTTCTTTTACTTCCCAGGTCAGACGATGTAGTTTATTAAGACTGCATGAGTAGTCTTGAAGTTTCGTCTTATCCTTCCATCTTAGATTTCACTTTATGGTAAGACGAAGACTTTAGCTTGAGTAGTCTTGTGGATGTATCGTCTGATCTTCACTTCCCAGGACAGACGATGCAATTCTTCAGACTGAATGAGTAAACTTTGAAGTCTATCATCTGATGTATATCGTCTGATATGTATCGTCTGATATATATCGTCTGATATGTATCGTCTGATACCTATCGTCTGATATGTATCGTCTGATACCTTTCGTCTGTACCCTTTCGTCTGGTACCCTTTCGTCTGTACCCTTTCGTCTGATGTATCGTCTGATGGATTTTCAACCAAAGAACAACACATACATTCCTATTCTAACCAATCAATACACATGAAAAACTCCTAAATACATTCATCTAAGAAAACCAAAATTACATTACATCAAAATCAAAAACACCAAGAGAGACACCAAAACCTCATCAAGCTTTAGTTCCAACAATCTCCCCCTTTTTGGTTTTGATGTACCAAATATCAACAAGGGTTTTCTTTGGAGTTTTTAGAATATGTGTTGATCTTCTAAAATTCCTGCAATTGATAGAAATAACCAAATACATAGTATATTGCAGTTTCACCATACATTCCATTATGTATCAGAGCAATATCATATAGAATCATTCATTCATAAGACATGATTCAGTTCATATTCAAAGACTAATGACCAGGATAATTGAAGACATTGCAGATTTTAAGCCATAAAAAAAATTCAGTTTGTTCATAATAAACAGAGCACTACCAGAATTTCTATTTCTCCCCCGATCTAGGATAGCCTATGATTTATCTCCCCCGTCTTAGAATAACCTATGATTTCTCCCCCTATTTGGTATATCAATAAGCAAAAAGGGAATCTATAGGAAAGGAACACTACATAGTATCAAAACGAGCATGAAGAGATTCCATCATTTCCTTGAGCTCTTGGAAGCGCTCTTCGTTTGCTTCGTCTACCTCTTCTATGCGTTTCTCAATCTCGTCCAATCTATCAATGACAATGGACTCGAAGCGTGACTTGGGGATGTATTCCCAGCAGCTGAATCATCATCATCTGGATGTGATTGAGATGCATCTCCTTCTTGTTCTTTGTTGCTCGTCTGGTTGTGCTTCCTCCTTGGTATCCATCCAGCATCAGTCTGTACCAATCTCATCATTTTTAATGCTCTTTCACCTATGATGTGAATGTCCTTTACCAGCTCTCTATGTTCATTTGTGACATCAACTTGAAAATACTCAAGTACACGTGAGATGAACAGAGAGTAGGGACACTTATTATCCATGAATTTCTTTGCCTTTAGCATGTTGTCCATCACAACATAAGGCCAATCAATCAATCCTATTCTTCAGAGCAGTAAATTATCACTAAATCTTCTTCATTAATTGGGCATGGTTGGCTCTTTTGCAGCCAATATCCAACAAATGGTGTAATGTAAAAGTCTATCATCAAGATTCAACCCACCAATATTATATGTGATTTTCTTCATATTCTCTTTTCTAGCAGCCTTTTCTGCTTCCCAAATTTGGGGATTTCTCAGCAAACTCATATAAACAGAATCTTTGTTAAGATGGATTCCTTGTTCTTTCAATAATTCAAATGTGGGTCTAATACCCTCTTCTCTCAATCCAAGCAATTTGAAAGAATAAATCTCTAGAGAAAATGATGGGTTTGCCTTTTACCTCGACTCAAGCATTTCGGAATCATCGTCGGTCGAAGGTTGGAGTAGAATACTCTCACCAAATCGGGATAGATGTAACCCTTCGACTAACGAACTTCTCAAGATTTTGTTCCCGAAGCGTTTGAAAGATAAACCCTTCAAGATCCAGCCACATTGTATCCAAAATTTTTGCGGGAACAAGCTCCTTTCCCGCATACTTGCCATAGAAGAGTTTTTCTTGAGCTTTAGAGGTGAACCATGGGTGAATGTGTTCCTCCATGGTTTCTTGGGGAGTTGAGGAGTTCTTCCTTTTGGAAGATGATTCTCCCTTCTTTGAACGAGATGGAACACTTGAAGTGGATTTGTGACCCATGTGTTTGGTTCGTTTTCCTTTTCCTTGACCTTCCATGGATGAATTGAAGAAGAAGATGAAGAGTTTCTAGAGAGAGATGAGAGAGTTTTAGAGAGAGAAAGGGGTTCTATGGTTTGGATTTGATTAGAATGAACCCTAAAATCTGAAATCCCTCATTAAACCTCTCAAATTTTGGTCTAGATTCGTTGAATCTTGAATTGAATTTCCGAGAAGAGGCCCATTAGCACTTGAAGTAAGCTCTCGAGATGCGGTGGTAATCGATTACCATTGTATGGTAATCGACATCGCGAGAGTAATCTAAAGAGGGCTCTTTTCGACTCGTGGTAATCGATTACCATTAGGTGGTAATCGACATCGCCGAGAGCAAATTAAAGATTTGCCTAAAACAGCATGGTAATCGATTACAGGTGTGTGGTAATCGACACTACCGAGAGTAATCCTAAAAACACTTAATTTTCCATATTCGCAATTGTGTTGGTCATATCTATTGAATGTAATGAATTCATATCATGTTAAAGCATTATGAATGATTATTCTTACTATGTTTAGGGAGTTCAAAGAGGTGTTCTTCACTTAGTATACCAAGATTGGTTCTAAGTTTGAAGAATCTCTCCTTTGACAAAGGTTTTGTGAAGATATCTCATGAGTGATTCTCTCGTATCAATAAACTCTACATTGCAATCTCCTTTCTCAACATGGTCTCTTATGAAATGATATCGCACCTCAATGTGCTTTGTTCTAGAGTGTAAGACTCGGGTTCTTAGTGATACTAATTGCACTTGTGTTGTCACACTTGATAGGGATATGATCAAGCTTTAGTCCAAAATCCTCAAGTTGTTGCTTTAACCAAATGGTTTGAGCACAAAGAGCTACCAAAGCAACAACATACCGTCACGCCAGTTGATAAAGCAACGCAAGCTTGTTTCTTGCTATACCAAGAGACTAAGCATTCTCCAAACAAGTGACATACTCCACTTGTGCTTTTCCTATCGATTTTGCATCCAAAGAAAAATCAGCATCACTAAAACCTACCAGATTAGGGGATGTTCCCTTAGGATACCATAAACCACAGTTTATAGTTCCTTTAAGATATTTTAAGATTCTCTTAACAGCATTCATATGTGATTGTTTAGGTGCAGATTGAAATCTTGCACAAACACGGACATCGAACATTATGTCGTCGTCCGTTTAAGTTGTAAGATATAAAAGTGATCCTATGATCCCTCTATATTTGGTTTGGTCTACTCCTAGTCCTACAAACATCATTATCTAAATAGAGATTAGGTGACATAGGGATATTAGAGATTTTACAACTCTCCATGTCAAATTTCTTCAAGAATTCCTTAGTGTACTTTGCTTGATGAATGAGGATTCCTTCCTTTAGTTGTTTGACTTGCAGTCCTAGGAAGAATTTGAGTTCTCCCATCATAGACATGTCAAACTCACCCTGCATGCTATCTACAAATTCTTCACACAGAGATGAATTGGTTGATCCAAAGATTATATCATCTACATATACTTGAACCAATAAAATGTTGTTAGACCTCTTTTTAATAAAGAGAGTCTTGTCAACATTTCCTCTGTGATACCCTTTTGACAATAGAAATATACTAAGCCTTTCATACCATTGTCTAGGGGCTTGCTTAAGGCCATAGAGAGCCTTCTTAAGTTTATATACATGCTCAGGGTAGTTAAAGTCAGTAAATCCAGGAGGTTGTGAAACATAAACTTCCTCATTTATATAGCCATTCAGAAAAGCACTTTTAACATCCATTTGATATAATTTGAAATCATGAATGCAGGCAAAAGCAAGTAATACTCTCACAGCTTCTAATCTAGCAACAGGGGCATAAGTTTCTCCAAAATCTATACCTTCTTGTTGGTTATAACCCTTTGCCACTAGTCTAGCTTTATTTCTAACCACAATACCATTCTCATCTAGCTTATTTTTAAACACCCATTTTGTTCCAATTACATTCATATCTCTATTAAAAGGAACTAATTCCCAAACATCATTCCTTTTAAATTGATTTAATTCCTCATGCATTGCATTTATCCGAATTCATCAAGAATAGCATCATCAACACAAAGAGGTTCAAATTGAGATACAAAAGCATAATCATCACAAAACATGTTATAGGAAGATCTAGTAGATACTCCCTTATGGATGTCTCCAATGATGTTGTCAAGAGAGAGGTTCCTTGGTTTCCTCCATTCTCTTGATTTATCTTGAGATGTGGTTGGTGGTTCTTGCTGTTCTTGAGGTTTGCTCACGTTTCCTTCACCGTATCCTCATCATCATCAACAATAACACTTCCCTTTTTGGGGATTGTCAGTTTCATCAAACTTAACATGCACAGATTCCTCAATGCACATTCTTCTTTTATTATAAACTCTATATGCTTTACTAGTTGATGAATATCCAATAAACACAAATTTCATCTCGCCTTGGCATCAAATTTACCAAGGTTTTCTTTGCCATTATTCAGAACAAAACATTTGCAGCCAAATACCTTAAAATGAGATATATTTGGCTTTTTGCCCTTATAGAGTTCATAGGGTGTTTTCTTTAAAATAGGATTTAATCACAACTCTATTTAGAACATAGCATGCAGTAGAAACGATCAGCCCAAAAATATTTTGGTAAATCATTTTCATTTAACATTGTTCTAGCTAGTTCTACCAAAGATCTATTTTTCCTCTCAACAACACCATTTTGTTGTGGAGTTCTTGGAGCAGAAAAATTGTGATTGATTCCATATTTTTCACAAAATTTTTCAAAATACTCATTTTCAAATTCACCTCCATGATCACTCCTAATGGACTTAATTTTCAAATCTTTTTCGTTTTGTATCCTTTTGGCAATGATTTTAAAAACTTTGAAGGCATTGTCTTTACTAGGTATAAATGCAACCCAAGTAAATCTAGAGTAGTCATCTACTAAAACTAGTCCATATAGATTTCCACCTAAACTAGCAGTTCTAGAGGTCCAAACAAATCCATGTGCAATAGCTCAAGTGGTCTAGAAGTTGAAATAATATTTTTAGATTTAAAAGAGTTTCTAGACTGCTTGCCCTTTTGACATGCATCACATAGGCCTTCTTTATTGAACTTTAAGTTAGGTAACCCTTCCACTAAGTTCTTAGATGACAGTTTATTAAGTTGATGAACATCAATATGTGCTTATCGTCTATGCCAAAGCCAAGATATATCATCATTTGATGTAAGGCATGCATGATATGATGATGAATGATTAAGTTCAAGGATATAAATGTTATCATGTCTCTTACCAACCATTAGTACCTCATTTGATTCACTGCTACAAATTTTGCAGCTTCCTTTATCAAATGACACATGATAACCTTTGTCACATAGTTGGCTAATACTCAGAAGATTGTACCTCAAACCTTCCACAAGCAATACATCTTCAATGACAGGATTTGATTTTTCTCCAACAGCACCAATACCCAATATTTTCCCTTTATTATTATCTCCATATACTACCGATCCAGTTTCTTTTGATTTGAAGGAGATAAAATTGCTCTTGTCACCAGTCATATGTCTTGAGCAGCCACTATCCAAATACCAAGTTGAGTGTTTGGCTCTCAAGCACACCTACACAGAAAAAGATATCATTTTGATTTTGGTACCCAAATCTTTTTGGGTCCATGAATGTTAGTGCAGTGATTATCTTTCCTAATCCATTTAAACAAGCCATTAGAAATTCCTTTCTTTCTAATCATGCAATTATAAGATGTGTGTCCAGATTTCATACAATAACTGCATGGAAAAGTTCTGTTATTGTTGGTTTGTTTAAATGCAAAGAACTTCTTATTATTAGTTTTCAAAGAGGCATCTACAGATTTACACTTTGAGCAGGGTAGTTTTAATGCAGATTTTTTTTTTCCAAATTTTGAACATTAGTTTTTAAAACAGAAATTTCTTTTTCTAAATCAGAAATATTGTTTTTCAAAACTTTGTTCAATTTTTCTATTCTTTCAGCTTCCTTAAAGAGTTCACAAAAAGCATTATATAACTCATCATAATCTTGTACAAATGAATCGGAATCACTTACCTCATCATCCGTAGTTGGATTTGCCATGAGACATAGATTTGCTTCTTCATTGTCACTCTCACTCGAGGATGAGGAGTCATTTTCTTCCCAAGCAATGTAGGCCTTTTTCTTGCGGATTTTGTCCTTCTTGGGTCGATCCTCATGTTCTACTCTTCTTGGTTCATCTTTGTTATTTTTCTTCATGTTGGGACACTCCGATTTGTAGTGACCCATCTTTCCACACTTATAACACGTGACCTTTGAAGACGAACCTTCATTCCTCTTGAAGCCTTTTCTTGAATTGTTGAATCTCCTTTTATCATTGTTCTTTCTCATGAACCTTTTAAACTTTCTTACCATGAGATTCATATTCTCTTCTTTCGATTCACTTCCACAAAGATGATGAGTCACTCTCACTAGTGTGTCTTCCATCTTTAGTGCTAGACCTTTGGCTTTCTTATGTTTTTGTTCTTCATCAAGAATGCGAGACATATCCATCTCATATTCTCTTAGTTTGCCAAATAGCTCTGCACTTGTCATTATAAAGAAGATTCTTTGACTCGAGTTATGGCTGTCACGGTGGATTGCCATTTTCTATTTAGAGACTTTAGAATCTTGACATTCACTTCTTCTTCTACGAAGCTTTTGCCAAGTCTTGAGATGATTGATGATGTGTATGAACCGTTTCGCATCTCCATTATGGATTCTCCTTGCAACATTCGAAGGTTTCATACTCTTGGATCAAGGTATTCTTCCTTGCCCTTCGTACTTCCGTTGTACCTTCATGAGTTACCATGATAAGCTCCCAAGCTTCTTTTGTTGTTGTACAAGCGTAAATTCTAAAAAATTCATCGAGTTAAGAGCAGAATGTATAATGTTTAAAGCTTTAGCATCATTTTCAGCTCTCCTAATTTCTTCTGGTTTCCACTTCTCAAATGGTTTTTCTAATTCATTTCCATCAACTATATATGTGGGGATTTTGAAATCGATAACAAATGACTTGCCAAATACTTCTATGAATAGACTCCATAAAGATTTTCATCCTAACTTTCCAAAAAGGATAGTTATCACCACAAAACACAGAGGAGGTCTATTAATAGAGGCACCTTCAGCAAATGGTAATTGATTACTGGACATTATGGATCAAATTCTAGAGCAACTTACTAGAAGTAGCTTTGATACCAATTGATGGTCCCTTTGGGTGAATCTAGAGGGGGGGGGTGAATAGATTCTAGTTCACTTTGGCCTATTTTTCGTGAGTTATAAATTCCTTTTAATTCAAACAGAGTATATTCAAGTTGTAGCACAAATATCAAAGGAATTATCAATAGCAAATATGTAATCAATATTCAGTTTATACAATGTGTATCTACCCTTTCCAGTTGAAGTTGATTACCAAGTTAATTACTGAGTTAATTACCAATTTACCAAACAAATTGCAGAAGTTAAACAATGATAGCAGCAATATATGGTAAATGATAAAGAGTGTAAGGAAGAAGAAGAGTGCACAGTGATTTATCTTGGTTCACCTAATCGCTTACATCCAGTCCCAATCCAACAACTGTTGCAATTGGTTTTCCACTATCAAATGATCCCTTTTGTGTTCTATTACATTCACTCTGCAACACAAAAATGAAATCAAGACACCCAAGCCTGTTCTTCAACCCAAAGAACAGTTCTTCCCTGACCTTGGCACACCCAAGATCAAACCTTTGAGAAAACACTTCTCAAATACTCTTACTCTATCCAGAGAGACCTCTCTCCTAGAGTAATAACTCAACAATCAAATTAACAAATAAAAGATCAGTTTAGAAAACACCTGGAGTGTAGATTCTGATCACAATTTAATAGAACTTTGAATACCACCCAATCAGTAGAATTACTATTGTTGCCTTTTCTCAAAAACTCTTTCAAGAACTCTTGAAGTTCTTAGTGATTTCTCTTGAAGAAAATGATAAGCTCTCTTAGAGAGGATTTGAAAGTGTATAGGCTTTTCTGAAAATGTATTTCAAGTCTTTCAAGAGTGTTTTCAAATCTATACAAAAACTCTATATCAAAAACTGTTTTAGGTTTTCAAAATAGCCTCCTTTTATAGAGTAAGATGAAGCCTCAATTGTTGACAATTTGATGCCTCAAATTTCAAACAATTGGAGCCTATGTTTTCTGAACGTTGGGGCATTAAATTTTAGAACGTTGGAGCCTCAAAAATTGACTTTTATGAAGTTTAAAATTGATTGGAATAATTGGGGAATCAAGTGGGATGTTAGAAAAATCATTTTAGGCAACTTTTAATCTTTTCTCATCGGTGGTAATCGACATAGATCGTGGTAATCGACATCGCCGAGATGAAATTCATTCGGTGATTTTCTTCACATGGTAATCGACATTACCTTATGGTAATCGACATCGCTCGTGGTAATTGATTACAGACCTTATGGTAATCGATTACTCCATTGTAACTCTTAGATTTTGAAATGTTGGAGTTACTTTTGTCTGTTTCTTTTACTTCCCAGGTCGACGATGTAGTTTATTAAGACCGCATGAGTAGTCTTGAAGTTTCGCCTTATCCTTCCATCTTAGATTTCACTTTATGGTAAGACGAAGACTTTAGCTTGAGTAGTCTTGTGGATGTATCGTCGATCTTCACTTCCCTGAATGACGATGCAATTCTTCGACCGAATGAGTAAACTTTGAAGTCTATCATCGATGTATATCGTCCGATATGTATCGTCCGATATATATCGTCTCGATATGTATCGTCGATACCTATCGCCGATATGTATCGTCTCGATACCTTTCGTCTGTACCCTTTCGTCTGTACTCTTTCGTCTGGTACCCTTTCGTCTGTACCCTTTCGTCTGGTACCCTTTCGTCTGTACCCTTTCGTCTGATGTATCGTCTGATGTATCGTCTGATGGATTTTCAACCAAAGAACAACACATACATTCCTATTCTAACCAATCAATACACATGAAAAACTCCTAAATACATTCATCTAAGAAAACCAAAATTACATTACATCAAAATCAAAAACACCAAGAGAGACACCAAAACCTCATCAAGCTTTAGTTCCAACATGAAGAACGTTTTGAGGAGCTCAAAGAGATGATGGAGTCTCTTCATGCTAGGTTTGACACGATGTAGACTTCCTTTTGTATCTCTACTCCCTTTTTGCTTATTGATATACCAAGTAGGGGGAGAATAGAGCATAGGTTTAGCTAGATAGGGGGAGCATAGCTTTAGTATAACTTTATGGTTTAGTATAGCTGGTTGAGACTTACTTATTTAGTATAGCTTTTGAGATTTCTAATGTAATCCTTATTTTTAATGATAATTTGAATTCTGGTATTTTCTATCTCTCTGGTCTTGGTCTATGATTATGGCAATTGAATCATATACTTATCTGTGAATGAATGATTAAAAATTTGATGCTCTGATTAAGATTGTATGTATGATGAATCTGCAGAGCATATACTCTATTTTTGGATATCACTAACAATTGCAGGATTCTCAAGAAAATCAACACACATCCTAAGCCTCTAAGAAAACCTTGATTGAAGATTTGGTACATCAAAATCAAAAAGGGGGAGATTGTTGGACTTAAAGCTTGAAGATGTGTTTGTTCTCCTTTTAGTGTTTTGATTTTAATGTTATGGAATTGTGGTTTATCTTAGATGAAGTGTAATTAGGTTCTTTATATGTATTGTGTGTTAAGCTTAGGCATGTTTGTGTTTGATTCCTTGTTTGGATAACTCAGGGAGTTTTGCTATCTTGTGTGTGTGATTACTCATCTGACAAATGGTTGATTTCCGCTCTTAAAACAAGTCTTGAAAAACCTTTGGGAACCAATTGAGGTAATAGATTACCAACAAGAGGTAATCAACTACCAAACAATAGGTATCAAAGTGAGAAAAACCATTTGTTCAGTGAAGTAATCGATTACCAAGGATAGGTAATCGATTACCATGCTCAAAAATCACTCAAGATTGCATTTTGCACTGAGGTAATCGATTACACCATTATGGTAATCGATTACCAAGCCTCCTCTCTTGGAGTAATCGATTACCATCCCCTGGTAATCGACATTACTGAAGTTTTCCCATCGGGGTAATCGATTACCCTCATCCGTAAATCGACACGTGTTGTGCTCTGGGGTAATCGATTACCCTCCCCGTAATCGATTACCATGTTCAAAAATGCACCCAAAACCGCTGCAACGGCTATTTTAATCGATTACCCACTTCTTGTAATCGATTATCTTGACCGATTGAGCCCTCTTTTGCCTAAAACAAGTTTCAAACTTCATCTTTAAAAGACTCTTTGATGGGAATCTTGGAAGAACTCTTGGAACTAATTCTTTTGAACATATTCTTACACTTTCATATGCTCTAAAATCAGAGTTTATCATATCTTTCCAAGAAACTCAAAGAGAACTTGTAGAGCTGATTTTGTTTTCCAAAGGAAAGGCAAACTTGTTGTATTTCTTTGTTTGGGTGGCATTCTTTGTGCATTCTTTGTGATCGATCAACACATCGGGTGTATTCTAAACTGATCTTTACTTGTTTCTTTGTTTACTTGAGTTGTTGCTCTAGAGAGAGGTCTCTGGATAGAGTAAGTGTATTTGAGAAGTGTTTTCTCAAAGGTTTGATCTTGGGTGTGCCAAGGTCAGGGAAGAACTGTTCTTTGGGTTGAAGAACAGGTTTTGGGTGTTTTGATTTCGTTTTTGTGTTGCTTGTTGCAGAGTGAATGTAAAAGAACACAAAAGGGATCATTTGATAGTGGAAAGCCAATCGCAACAGTTGTTGGGTTGGGACTGGACGTATGCAGTTGGCCGAACCAGTATAAATCGCTGTGCACTCATTTTCTTCCTTATCCTCTTTAGTTTTTTTCCTTATATTGCTATTATCATTGTTTAAATTGCAGTATATTTGGTAATCGTATTGATAATCAACTCAAGAATTGATACGGTAATTGAATCAAGTAATAGAATAGGTAATTGAATCGGTAATTGATAGGTGAATCTAGAACCGATTTGTTTGAATTCAAAAGGAATTAGAGTCTTGCGAGTTTCGGCTAAAATTGAACAAGAATCTATTCACCCCCCCTCTAGATTCATACATAGGGACCAACAGATATCACAAAACCCAATTAATAGCAACAACATAAGATGAGAATGATAATGTCTTGACTCTTGCATTTGTTGCTTTTGATGGTGAAACCCAATTATCTTAGTTGTGATTTCTCTCTCATTTATATCTACATATGACAGATTAATCAAAGATTTATTTAACATATGATAAATATCAAAGCATCAAATCGTTCATCAATAATGAAATAATTGGATAAAATCGATCTCATGCTTACTATGCTTGTTGCATATAGCGTTAGAACATTACTTTAAATTTTAATCACAAAATTTAAGGAAAAAAAAAGCAAATGTCAGTAAAATTATATAATTATTCAATTATTTTAATTATTTTTTTATTATTTTAGTAAGTTAAACTATGAAATAAAAATTTGGTATGATTTTTTATATTAATCTTTAGTATTTATGTAATTTGAGTCCTGCTATTGCTATTTAAATTTAAAGAATTTTGAAAGAAAAATAGAGGATCACGTAGAATAATGAAGGTCAAGGACACTGATACGGAAATATCAACATAAATCTTTCAGAAATTATTTTCGAAGGTTGAAGAAGTCTTCCCACTACGATTTAGGAGGGGAAATTGAAATGAAGGTTTAAAAGAATGTGTACGTGAAATGCAGAAAGAAACGCAGATGGAAGAGCTCGTGTCGTTTTCCCAGTTAAAAATGTGTTTTCCTTTTCTTTCTTTTATCATCTCCATTTTGTTTTCGTCCAAGCCGTAGATGACAACTTTAAAAACGAATGGACCACACTGTTGTTCCGTTATTTGTTTACAATATTTGTTTCGCATACACTTTTTTTGATCACATGTTTTAATGACTTGTAGGGAGCACTTCATGAGAACGATCAGAAGAAATACTAAAGGTATTTAACATAGTGAATAAATTAAGATTTTCATTTTGTTATAAATTAAGATTTTCAATTTGTTATAAATTAAGATTTTCATTTTAAAATATATATTTACCCTATTAAATTTTTTAACTAGTAAATAACCATAAATATTAAACATTTTTAAATACCTAAATATTCAAAATAATATTAATGTTATTCTCAATTTTGTTTTTTCGATAACTACATTCTTGATAAATGTCCAGTACATTAATAACAAAAGTACTCAACATCGTAGAAGTACACAACATCATTCAGAAAAGTACATAATCCCTTATATAACAGGACACCACGTTCACTTCATCATTACATCACACCCTAAACTTAATACATATACTGCACAATTGTTTTTTTAGGAACAAAATGACTGATTATATGTACTTGACATTTGATTTATGTACAAGCCAAACAAAAAAAAAGTATAATGACTCAAATAGTTACATGACACTCTTCTACCTTCATAAGTTGAACATCAAACCCATCTTTTCATATTGGCGTGCTGCAAGTGTCGTATTTACAAAATGTAACAAAAAACTATGATCCAGTATAAATCGCTGTGCACTCATTTTCTTCCTTATCCTCTTTACAGTTTTCCTTATATTGCTATTATCATTGTTTAAATTCTGCAGTATATTTGGTAACTGTATTGATAATCAACTCAGTAATTGATACGGTAATTGAATCAGTAATAGAATAGGTAATTGAATCAGTAATTGATAGGTGAATCTAGAACCGATTTGTTTGAATTCAAAAGGAATTAGAGTCTTGCGAGTTTCGGCTAAAATTGAACAAGAATCTATTCACCCCCCCTCTAGATTCATACATAGGGACCAACAATTGGTATCAGAGCTACTTCTAGTAAGTTGCTCTAGAATTTGATCCATAATGGCCAGTAATCAATTACCATTTGCTGAAGGTGCCTTTATTAATAGACCTCCTCTGTTTTGTGGTGATAACTATCCTTTTTGGAAAGTTAGGATGAAAATTTTTATGGAGTCTATTCATAGAAGTATTTGGCAAAGCGGTTGTAAGCGATTTCAAAATCCCCACATATATAGTTGATGGAAATGAATTAGAAAAATCATTTGAGAAGTGGGAACCAGGAAGAAATTAGGAGAGCGAGAAAATGATGCTAAAGCTTTAAATATTATACATTCTCGCTTTAAACTCGATGAATTTTTTAGAATTTCGGCGTGTAATACCAAAGCAAAGCGTGGGATCTAATAAGGGTCACACATGAAGGTACATTGAAGTACGAAGGGCAAGGAAGAATACCTTGATCCAAGAGTATGAAACATTTAGAATGGCACAAGGCGAGTCTATAATGGATATGCAGAAACGGTTCACACACATTGTGAATCATCTAAAAGGACTCGGAAAAGTCTTCGTTGAAGAAGAGGTAAATGTGAAGGTGCTAAAGTCATTGAGCGAGAAAATGGCAGAAAACGATCACAACAATCACCGAATCAAAGAACTTAGCATGATGTCCAGTGCAGAGTTATTTGGTAAGTTGAGGAATATGAAATGGATATGTCTCGTATTCGATGAGGAACAGAAAGATAAGAAAGCCAAAGGCTTAGCACTCAAGATGGAAGACACAAAGCAAGTGAGAGCGACTCATCATGCTGTGGAAGTGAATCAGAAGAAGAAAATATGAATCTCATGGTGAGAAAATTCAAAAAGTTCATGAGAAAGAACAATGATAAAAGGAGATTCAACAATACAAGAAAAGGCTTCAAGAGGAATGAAGGTTCGTCTTCAAAGGTCACATGTTATGAGTGTGGAAAGATGGGTCACTACAAATCGGAGTGTCCCAACATGAAGAAAAATAACAGCAGTGAACCTAGAAGAGTAGAACATGAGGAAAGACCCAAGAAGGACAAATTCCGCAAGAAAAAGACCTACATTGCTTGGGAAGAAAATGACTCCTCATCCTCTAGTGAGAGTGACAATGAAGAGGCAAATCTATGTCTCATGGCAAAACCAACTTCGAGATGATGAGGTAAGTGATTTGATTCATCTCGTACAAGATTATGATGAGCTATATAATGCCTTTTGTGAACTCTTCAAAGAATTTGAAAGAATAGAGAAATTGAACAAAGTTTTGAAAAATAATATTTCAGATTTGGAAAATGAAATTATTGTTTTAAAACTGATGTTCAAAATTTGAAAAAGGAAAATAATGCCTTGAAACTACCTTGTTCAAAGTGTAATTCTTTTGATGCCTCTTTGAAAAAGAAAAACATAAAGTTTCTGCATTTAGGCAAACCAAGTAATAATAAAACTTTCCCATGCGTTATTGTATGAAATCTGGACACACATCTTATAATTGCATGATTAGGAAGAAAGGAATATCTAGTGGTTTGTTTAAATGGATTAGGAAAGATTATCACAGTTCTAACATGTATGGACCCAACAAAGTTTGGGTACCAAAATCAAAGTGATATCTTATTCTCGTGGTAGGTGTGCTTGAGAGCCAAACACTCAACTTGGTATTTGGATAGTGGTCTGCTCAAGACATATGACCGGAGACAAGAGCAATTTTATCTCCTTTAAATCCAAAGAATCTGGTTCGGTAGTATATGGAGATAATAACAAAGGGAAAATTTGGGTATTGGTGCTTGTTGGAGACAAATCCAATCTCGTCATTGAAGATGTATGCTTGTGGAAGGATTGAGATACAATCTTTGAGTATTAGCCAACTCGTGACAAAGGTTATCATGTGTCATTTGATCAAGGAAGCTGCAAAATTAGTAGCAAGTAAATCAAATGAGGTACTAATGATTGGTAAGAGACATGGTAACATCTACATCCTTGAACTTAATCATTCATCATCATATCATGCATGCCTTGCATCAAATGATGATATATCTTGGCTTTGGCATAGACGATAAAGACATATTGATGTTCATCAACTTAATAGATCGTCATCTAAAAACTTAGTGGAAGGGTTACCTAACTTAAAGTTCAATAGAGAAGGTCTATGTGATGCATGTCAAAAGGGCAAGCGATCTAGAAACTCTTTTAAATCTAAAAATATTGTTTCAACTTCTAGACCACTTGAGCTATTGCACATGGATTTGTTTGGACCTCTAGAACTCGCTAGTTTAGGTGGAAACCTATATGGACTAGTTTTAGTGGATGACTACTCTAGATTTACTTGGGTTGCATTTATACCAAGTAAAGACAATGCCTTCAAAGTTTTTAAAGTTATTGCCAAAAGGATACAAAACGAAAAAGATTTGAAAATTAAGTCCCTTAGAGTGATCATGGAGGTGAATTTGAAAATGAATCTTTTGAAAAATTTTGTGAAAAATATGGAATTAATCACAACTTTTCAGCACCAAGAACTCCACAACAAAATGGAGTTGTTGAGAGGAAAAATAGATCTTTAGTAGAACTAGCTAGAACTATGTTAAATGAAAATGATTTGCCAAAATATTTTTGGGTGAAGCAGTTTCCATCGCTTGTTATGTTCTAAATAGAATTGTGATTCGTCCTATTTTAAAGAAAACCCCTATGAACTCTATAAGGACAAAAAACCTAATATTTCTCATTTTAAAGTATTTGGCTGCAAATGTTTTGTTCAATAATGGCAAAGAACCCCTTGGTAAGTTTGATGCCAAGGCGGATGAGACAATTTTTATTGGGTATTCATCAACTAGTAAATCATATAGAGTTTATAATAAAAGAAGAATGTGCATTGAGGAATCAGGCATGTAAAGTTTGATGAATCTAACAATCCCCAAAAGGGAAGTGCTCTTGTTGATGATGATGAAAGTACAAGTGAAGACAAAGAATAGCAAAACTCAGAACAAGAAGATCCACCAACCATTTCTCATGAACAACCAAAAGAATGGAGGAAACTAAGAGACTTATCTCTTGACAACATCATTGGTGACATCCATAAGGAGTATCTACTAGATCTTCCTATAATATGTTTTGTGATGATTATGCATTTGTATCTCAATTTGAACCTCTTGTGTTGATGATGCTATTAATGATGAATTTTGGATAAATGCTATGCATGAGGAGTTAAATCAATTTAAAAGGAATGACGTATGGGAGTTAGTACCTTTTAATAGAGATATGAATATAATTGGAACAAAATGGGTGTTTAAGAATAAGTTAGATGAGAATGGAATTGTGGTTAGGAATAAAGCTAGACTAGTAGCAAAGGGTTATAATCAACAAGAAGGAATAGATTTTGGTGAAACTTATGCCCCTGTTGCTAGATTAGAAGCTGTGAGAGTGTTACTTGCCTTTGCCTGCATTCATGATTTTAAACTGTATCAAATGGATGTTAAAAGTGCATTTCTAAATGGCTATATCAATGAGGAAGTTTTTGTTTCACAACCTCCTGGATTTACTGACTTTAGTTATCCTAAGCATGTGTACAAACTAAAGAAGGCCCTCTATGGTCTTAAGCAAGCCCCTAGACAATGGTATGAAAGATTAAGTACATTTCTCTTGTCAAATGGGTATCACAGAGGAAATGTAGACAAGACACTCTTTATTAAAAAGAAGTCTAAAAGCATTCTTTTGGTCCAAGTATATGTTGATGATATTATTTTTGGATCAACTAATCAATCTCTGTGTGAAGAATTTGTGGCTAGCATGCAAGGTGAATTTGACATGTCCATGATGGGAGAACTCAAATTCTTCCTAGGACTACAAGTCAAACAACTAAAGGAAGGAATCTTCATTCATCAAGCAAAGTACACTAAGGAAATACTGAAGAAATTTGACATGGAGAGTTGTAAGATCTCTAATATCCCTATGTCAACTAATCTCTATTTAGATAATGATGCTGCTGGATTAGGAGTAGACCAAACCAAATATAGAGGAATCATTGGATCTCTTTTATATCTTATAGCAAGTAGACCTGACATAATGTTCAGTGTTTGTGTTTGTGCAAGATTTCAATCTGCACCTAAACAATCACACATGAATGCTGTTAAGAGGATTTTGAAATACCTTAAAGGAACTACAACCGTGGTTTGTGGTATCCTAAGGGAACATCCCCTAGTTTGGTAGGTTTTAGTGATGCAGATTTTCTTTGGATGCAAAACCGATAGAAAAAGCACAAGTGGAGTATGTCACTTGTTTGGAGAATGCTTAGTCTCCTGGTATAGCAAGAAACAAGCATTTGTTGCTCTATCGACAGCTGAGGCGGAGTACGTAGCCGCTGGTAGCTGCTGTGCTCAAACCATTTGGTTGAAGCAACAACTTGAGGATTTTGGACTAAAGCTTGATCACATTCCTATCAAGTGTGACAACACAAGTGCAATCAGTATCACTAAGAACCCGGTCTTACACTCAAGAACAAAGCATATAGAAGTACGTCATCATTTCATAAGAGATCATGTTGAGAAAGGAGATTGTGTAGTAGAGTTCATTGATACAGAGAATTAACTCGCGGATATCTTCACAAAACCTCTACCAAAGGAGAGGTTTTTCAAACTTAGAACCAATCTTGGTATACTAAGTGAGGAACATCTCTCATGAAATCCCTAAGTATAGAAAGATAAATCATTCACTATGCTTAAACAAAGTATGAATTCATTACATAACAAGATCATGACCATTTTTGTGCCAAAACCTGTGAAATTTCAAGTTTTTGTGAATTTTTCAGTAGTGTAATCGATTACCAGCTTAGGGTAATCGATTACCATAAGTGAAGTCTCTGATGTAATCGATTACCATACATAGGTAATCGATTACCAGTGTGAGATCCTCTGATGTATTCGATTACCATACATGGGTAATCGATTACCAAGGTTGGGGTCTCTGATGTAATCGATTACCACAACAGGGTAATCGATTACCATGGGTTCAAAGTTCACAAATTGGGTTACTGCTATAAGCGGTAATCGATTACCACGATAGGGTAATCGATTACCTTCGTTCTCGAACTGAGCATTGTCTCTCGCAAAATCTTGATTCTGGGCTTAATCTTTTGAGTTTCCCTTGAGCCCAATACCTAGATTCAATGTATCTAGTCCCTATTGTGAACTTATTAGAAGCTATTTTTAGGATTAGGGTTCATTCTCACAAAACTTAGATCTGAAAACCCTTTCATTCTCTAAAACCTAAGAACCCCCTTCTTCATCTTCAACCCTCATTCTCACCTTCACCATCAACAATGGAAGGACAAGGCAGCGGAAAGAGAGTCAAGACCATTGGTCACAAACCTCGCCCAAATGTTCCAAAGAAAGGAGAATCTTCTAAGAGGAAAGCCCCCGCTACTTCAGGAGAAGGCATCCCTCGTCTTCACAATCCATGGTTTACCTCTTCTGAGCAAGAATCTCGATTCTTTGGAGATTTTGCAAATAGGGAACTTGTTCCCTCAAAAATTTTGGATTTTAATTGGTTGGGGAATCAAGGATTCACCTTTCAGACTCTTCTCCGAGATCAGAACTTGGAGAAATTTGTTGGCTTGAAGGGTCATATCTACCCGGATTTGGTGAGGGTCTTTTACTCAAATCTGACAAAGGATCAAATCAATGGAACAATAACCTCTGAGGTAAAAGGCAAATCCATATTCATAGATTCTAACATTTTCTTTCAATTTGCTGGATTTACAAATGAGGGTATGGTCCCATCCGTTGAAAATGAGACATGAAGGATTTGACCTTCAAAGGGATTCTTTCTATATGAGTCTTTGGAAGAATCGGAAGGATGGGAAGCGAGAAGGCAAAGACGAAGAAGACAAGGAAGGAAGGTGACTTACAATATCGGTGGTCCAACGCCGATGACCGTCTCCTTCATTACACCATTGTATGGATTTGGTCGCTAGGGGTACAAACCATGCCCAGACATTACGAGAAGAAGACATGATTTTAATGGCAGCTTTGAAGAATGGTCTTCAAGTTTGATTGGGCTGAAGTTGTCATGGATAACATGGTTAAGGCAAGAAGGTTGCTTGAGTATAAATGCCCCTATGCCTTATTTGTCTCACGCCTCGCTGAGCACTATCAAGTAGATGTCTCTAATGAAAACAGAGAGCTGGTAAAAGATATTCATGTCATTAGGGATATGGCATTAAAGAAAATGCGTTTGGTCAAACGAAGTCGGGTGGGTTTCAAGAGATGAAGTCCCACAACAACATCAACCAGAGGCTAATCCTCCTGCTGCTGATGCTGATGATGATTCAAGGGCTGGGGAGTATATCCCTAGGTCCCGGTTTGAGTCCATTATCATTGATAGGCTGGATGAAATTGAAAAACGCATTCAAGAGACGGATGAAGCAAATGAAGAACGTTTTGAGGAGCTCAAAGAGATGATGGAGTCTCTTCATGCTAGGTTTGACACGATGTAGACTTCCTTTTGTATCTCTACTCCCTTTTTGCTTATTGATATACCAAGTAGGGGGAGAATAGAGCATAGGTTTAGCTAGATAGGGGGAGCATAGCTTTAGTATAACTTTATGGTTTAGTATAGCTGGTTGAGACTTACTTATTTAGTATAGCTTTTGAGATTTCTAATGTAATCCTTATTTTTAATGATAATTTGAATTCTGGTATTTTCTATCTCTCTGGTCTTGGTCTATGATTATGGCAATTGAATCATATACTTATCTGTGAATGAATGATTAAAAATTTGATGCTCTGATTAAGATTGTATGTATGATGAATCTGCAGAGCATATACTCTATTTTTGGATATCACTAACAATTGCAGGATTCTCAAGAAAATCAACACACATCCTAAGCCTCTAAGAAAACCTTGATTGAAGATTTGGTACATCAAAATTGTTGGACCTAAAGCTTGATGGTGCTTTGGTGTCTCTCTTGGTGTTTTTGATTTTGATGTTAATATATTTTTGGTTTTCTTAGTTGGAATGTATCTAGGAGTTTACTATGTATTGTTTGTTGAGTTTAGGCATATATGTGTTGAGTTCTTTGTTTGAGGCCCCAGAGATGTTTTAAACTTGTGTATGGTTGATCAAGTGACTAATGTTTGATTTCCATTTGAGAAAAACAGTTTTAAAATCCTTGGAAATCCATTTTTCACTGATGTAATCGATTACAGGCTTGATGTAATCGATTACATTGATCTTCCTCTCTGGTGTAATCGATTACATCCCCTAGGTAATCGATTACCATGGCAGAAAATTTTTTGTATCCTCTTGCTGCTTGATTTCACCCTAGATGCACTCCGAATTGGCTCTTCATGTCTTCATGAGATTTGTAGCTCTATCAATCCTCTTTCATTTGCAAAAAACCAGAGCTCAAAACGATATCTGTAGAAGAAGTTATGCCAATTTTGGTGAAAGTGGTCAAGCAGGTGCGCCCAGGAGCAACCAGGAGCATTACTCACTGATGTAATCGATTACATTGGAAATGTAATCGATTACATGGCCTGGGAACACTGATGTAATCGATTACATCTCGTTGTAATCGATTACATGCATGGAAAATTCAAATTGGAGGGTTCTAACGGCTAGTGTAATCGATTACATTCATTTGGGATCAATTACATTGACCGTTGTAGCTCAGATTTGCACGTTTTCTCCCTCCAAATTTGCTCTATAAGTATAATCTTGATGAAACATATGAAGGTAGAGAAAACCAAACCATTTGCAACTACTTCTACACTTTCATATGCTCTGTAAATAGAGTTCATCAAGGTTTTCAAAGAGAAAGGGCAAACTTGATACACTCCTGTGTTGGGTGGATTTCATAGAGATTATTTGTGATCAGATTCTGCACTTGAGGTGTATTCTTTACTGATCTTTTGTATTTCCATTTTTGGGTTGTTGCTCTAGGAGAGAGGTCTCTCTAGATAGAGCATTGTATTTGAGAAGTGATTCTCAAAGGTTGATCTTGGAGGTGCCAAGATCTTGGAAGTTCTGTTCTTCAGGTTGAAGAACAGTTTTGGGTGTTTTGATTTCGTTTTTGTGTTGCTTGTTGCAGAGTGAATGTAAAAGAACACAAAAGGGATCATTTGATAGTGGAAAGCCAATCGCAACAGTTGTTGGGTTGGGACTGGACGTAGGCAGTTGGCCGAACCAGTATACATCACTGTGCACTCATCTTCTTCCTTCATCTCTTTACCGTTTACCTTACATTGCTATTATCACTGTTTTATCTCTGCAATTTGTTCGGTAATTGAATCGGTAATTAACTCAGTAATTGACTCGGTAATCAACTAAAACTGGAACAACTAGATACTGATGTTGATTAAGCTGCATATTGATTAATAACGTTTTTCTGATTATTCCTTTTGGTATTCCCACTGTGTCTCAGTGATATTCTCTGTTTATCTGTCTCATCTATTGATAGGTATTCAAGAGTAGTTTTGATTGAATTAAAAGGAATTAGAAACTCAGAAAAATAGGGCAAAGTGGAACGTGAGTCTATTCCCCCCTCCCTTAGATTCACACCCATAGGGACCAACAATTGGTATCAGAGCTACTTCTAGTAAGTTGCTCTAGAATTTGATCCATAATGGCAAGTAATCAATTACCTTTTGCTGAAGGTGCATCTATTAATAGACCTCCTCTGTTTTGTGGAGATAACTATCCTTTTTGGAAAGTTAGAATGAAAATCTTTATGGAGTCTATTCATAGAAGTATTTGGCAAGCTGTTGTAACTGATTTCAAAATCCCCACATATATAGTTGATGGAAATGAATTAGAAAAACCATTTGAGAAGTGGGAACCAGAAGAAATTAGGAGAGCTGAAAATGATTCTAAAGCTTTAAACATTATACATTCTCTTAACTCGATGAATTTTTTAGAATTTTTCGCTTGTACAACAGCAAAAGAAGCTTGGGAACTCATAATGGTAACTCATGAAGGCACAACTGAAGTACGAAGGGCAAGGAAGAATACCTTGATCCAAGAGTATGAAACCTTCAGAATGTTGCAAGGAGAATCCATAATGGAGATGCAGAAACGGTTCATACACATCATCAACCATCTCAAGGGACTTGGCAAAAGCTTCGTAGAAGAGGAAGTGAATGTCAAGATTCTAAAGTCTCTAAACGAGAAAATGACAATCAAGCGTGATGACCATAATCGAGTCTAAGAATCTTGCTGAGTCACTAGTGCGAGCTTTTTGGCAAATTGAGAGAATATGAGATGGATATGTCTCGTATTGATGATGAGGAACATAAAGATAAGAAAGCCAAAAGTCTAGCACTCAAGATGGAAGACACAGCTAGTGAGAGTGATACATCTAGCTGTGCAAGTGAGTCTGAACTAGAAGACATGAACCATATGGTAAGAAATTTCAAGAAGTTCATGAGAAAGAACAATTACAAGAAAAGGTTCAACAAGTCTAAGAAGGGCTTCAAAAGAAGTGAGAGTTCGTCTTCAAAGGTGATTTGTTATGAGTGTGGCAAGGTTGGTCACTACAAGTTTGAGTGCCCCAACATGAGGAAAGCCAACTGCAATGAGCCTAGAAGATCGAACATGAGGAAAAGTCCAAGAAGGACAAATTGAGAAAGAAGAAAGCTTGCATTGCTTGGGAAGAGAATGACTCCTCCACCTCTAGTGAGAGTGATTCAGAGGAAGAAAATCTCTGCTTCATAGTCAAAACAACAATGGATGAAGAGGTAAGTGATTCTGATTCATCTACTTGTGATTATGATGAGTTACATACTGCTTTCTGTGAACTTTACAAGGAAGCCGAAAAACTAGAAAAATTGAACAAGGTTTTGAAAAACAAAATTACAGATTTAGAAAATGATATTTCTGTTTTGAAAACCAATGTTCAGGATTTGAAAAAGGAAAATGATGTCTTGAAACTACCCTGTTCAAAGTGTAAGTCTTATGATGCCTCTTTGAAAAATAAAAACATGAAGTTCTCTGCATTTAGGCAAACTAGTAATAACAGAACTTTCTCATGCAGTTATTGTATGAAATCTGGACATAACTCATATAATTGCATGATTAGGAAGAAAGGAATATCTAGTGGTTTGTTTAAATGGATTAGGAAAGATTATCACAATGCTAACATGGCTGGACCCAATAAGATTTGGGTACCAAAAACCAAATGATAACTTTCTTGTGTAGATATGCTTGAGAGCCAAACAATCAACAATTGGAATCATGGAACAATTGGTATTCTGGACAATGGCTGCTCAAGACATGTAATTGATGAAGAAATCAAATCTCCTTTCAATAAAAAAGATTTTGGATCTGCAATTTATGGAGATAACATAAGGAAAATTTTTATACCTCTATCTTTGATAACTCATATTGATTAACATGTAGAAAATCAGTATCTCTATTCTCTATATTTGATCTTAATTCTTCTCTGTTTTTGATTTTGATATACCAAATAGGGGGAGAAGTATAAGTTGCTAGAGTTTATAGAATATTGTTGATAGGGGTAGTAAGGAGTAAGGAGTAAGGAATAAAATGTATAGTGAATCTGCAATGCATATACTGCGTATTTGGAAATCTCTAACAATTGCAGGATTCTTAGAAGATCAACACACATCCTAAACTCCTAAGAAAACCTTGGTTGAGATTTGGTACATCAAAACCAAAAAGGGGGAGATTGTTGGACCTAAAGCTTGATGGTGCTTTGGTGTCTCTCTTGGTGTTTTTGATTTTGATGTTAATATATTTTTGGTTTTCTTAGTTGGAATGTATCTAGGAGTTTACTATGTATTGTTTGTTGAGTTTAGGCATATATGTGTTGAGTTCTTTGTTTGAGGCCCCAGAGATGTTTTAAACTTGTGTATGGTTGATCAAGTGACTAATGTTTGATTTCCATTTGAGAAAAACAGTTTTAAAATCCTTGGAAATCCATTTTTCACGATGTAATCGATTACAGGCTTGATGTAATCGATTACATTGATGATCTTCCTCTCGGTGTAATCGATTACATCCCCTAGGTAATCGATTACCATGGCAGAAAATTTTTTGTATCCTCTTGCTGCTTGATTTCACCCTAGATGCACTCTGAATTGGCTCTTCATGTCTTCATGAGATTTGTAGCTCTATCAATCCTCTTTCATTTGCAAAAAACCAGAGCTCAAAACGATATCTGTAGAAGAAGTTATGCCAATTTTGGTGAAAGTGGTCAAGCAGGTGCGCCAGAGCAACGGGGAGCATTACTCGATGTAATCGATTACATTGGAAATGTAATCGATTACATGGCCTGGGAACACTTGATGTAATCGATTACATCTCGTTGTAATCGATTACATGCATGGAAAATTCAAATTGGAGGGTTCTAACGGCTAGTGTAATCGATTACATTCATTTGGGATCAATTACATTGACCGTTGTAGCTCGATTTGCACGTTTTCTCCTCCAAATTTGCTCTATAAGTATAATCTTGATGAAACATATGAAGGTAGAGAAAACCAAACCATTTGCAACTACTTCTACACTTTCATATGCTCTGTAAATAGAGTTCATCAAGGTTTTCAAAGAGAAAGGGCAAACTTGATACACTCCTGTGTTGGGTGGATTTCATAGAGATTATTTGTGATCAGATTCTGCACTTGAGGTGTATTCTTTACTGATCTTTTGTATTTCCATTTTTGGGTTGTTGCTCTAGGAGAGAGGTCTCTCTAGATAGAGCATTGTATTTGAGAAGTGATTCTCAAAGGTTGATCTTGGAGGTGCCAAGATCTTGGAAGTTCTGTTCTTCAGGTTGAAGAACAGTTTTGGGTGTTTTGATTTCGTTTTTGTGTTGCTTGTTGCAGAGTGAATGTAAAAGAACACAAAAGGGATCATTTGATAGTGGAAAGCCAATCGCAACAGTTGTTGGGTTGGGACTGGACGTAGGCAGTTGGCCGAACCAGTATACATCACTGTGCACTCATCTTCTTCCTTATTCTCTTTACAGTTTTCACTATATTGTTATTGATCATATTTTGCTTTATATTTGGAAACTGTATTGATAATCAACTCATTAATTGGTTTAGGAATAGAATCAGTAATTGAACTTGTAATTGAATATGTAATTGAAAGGTAATTGATAGGTAATCAAGATTAGATTTCGGCTGAATTAAAAGGAATTAGAAACACGCGAATTTGGGGTAAAGTTTAACAGGAATCTATTCACCCCCCCCTCTAGATTCACACATAGGGACCAACAAAAATCAAAAAGGGGGAGATTGTTGGACTTAAAGCTTGAAGATGTGTTTGTTCTCCTTTTAGTGTTTTGATTTTGATGTTATGGAATTGTGGTTTATCTTAGATGAAGTGTAATTAGGTTCTTTATATGTATTGTGTGTTGAGCTTAGGCATGTTTGTGTTTGATTCCTTGTTTGGATAACTCAGGGAGTTTTGCTATCTTGTGTGTGTGATTACTCATCTGACAAATGGTTGATTTCCGCTCTTAAAACAAGTCTTGAAAAACCTTTGGGAACCAATTGAGGTAATAGATTACCAACAAGAGGTAATCAACTACCAAACAATAGGTATCAAAGTGAGAAAAACCATTTGTTCAGTGAAGTAATCGATTACCAAGGATAGGTAATCGATTACCATGCTCAAAAATCACTCAAGATTGCATTTTGCACTGAGGTAATCGATTACACCATTATGGTAATCGATTACCAAGCCCTCCTCCTCTGGAGTAATCGATTACCATCCCCTGGTAATCGATTACTGAAGTTTTTTCATCGGGGTAATCGATTACCCTCATGGTAATCGATTACGTGTTGTGCTTTCTCTGGGGTAATCGATTACCCTCCCCTGGTAATCGATTACCATGTTCAAAAATGCACCCAAAACTGCTGCAACGGCTATTTTAATCGATTACCCACTTCTTGTAATCGATTATCTTGACCGTTGAGCCCTCTGTTTGCCTAAAACAAGTTTCAAACTTCATCTTTAAAAGACTCTTTGATGGGAATCTTGGAAGAACTCTTGGAACTAATTCTTTTGAACATATTCTTACACTTTCATATGCTCTAAAATCAGAGTTTATCATATCTTTCCAAGAAACTCAAAGAGAACTTGTAGAGCTGATTTTGTTTTCCAAAGGAAAGGCAAACTTGTTGTATTTCTTTGTTTGGGTGGCATTCTTTGTGCATTCTTTGTGATCAGATCAACACATCAGGTGTATTCTAAACTGATCTTTACTTGTTTCTTTGTTTACTGAGTTGTTGCTCTAGGAGAGAGGTCTCTCTGGATAGAGTAAGTGTATTTGAGAAGTGTTTTCTCAAAGGTTTGATCTTGGGTGTGCCAAGGTCAGGGAAGAACTGTTCTTTGGGTTGAAGAACAGGTTTTGGGTGTTTTGATTTCGTTTTTGTGTTGTTTGTTGCAGAGTGAATGTAAAAGAACATAAAAGGGATCATTTGATAGTGGAAAGCCAATCGCAACAGTTGTTGGGTTCGACCGGACGTAGGCGATTGGCGAACAAGTATAAATATTTGTGCACTCATTTTCTTCCTTATCCTCTTTACAGTTTTCCTTATATTGCTATTATCATTGTTTAAATTCTGCAGTATATTTGGTAACTGTATTGATAATCAACTCAGTAATTGATACGGTAATTGAATCAGTAATAGAATAGGTAATTGAATCGGTAATTGATAGGTGAATCTAGAACCGATTTGTTTGAATTCAAAAGGAATTAGAGTCTTGCGAGTTTCGGCTAAAATTGAACAAGAATCTATTCACCCCCCCTCTAGATTCATACATAGGGACCAACAGATATCACAAAACCCAATTAATAGCAACAACATAAGATGAGAATGATAATGTCTTGACTCTTGCATTTGTTGCTTTTGATGGTGAAACCCAATTATCTTAGTTGTGATTTCTCTCTCATTTATATCTACATATGACAGATTAATCAAAGATTTATTTAACATATGATAAATATCAAAGCATCAAATCGTTCATCAATAATGAAATAATTGGATAAAATCGATCTCATGCTTACTATGCTTGTTGCATATAGCGTTAGAACATTACTTTAAATTTTAATCACAAAATTTAAGGAAAAAAAAAGCAAATGTCAGTAAAATTAGATAATTATTCAATTATTTTAATTATTTTTTTATTATTTTAGTAAGTTAAACTATGAAATAAAAATTTGGTATGATTTTTTATATTAATCTTTAGTATTTATGTAATTTGAGTCCTGCTATTGCTATTTAAATTTAAAGAATTTTGAAAGAAAAACAGAGGATCACGTAGAATAATGAAGGTCAAGGACACTGATACGGAAATATCAACATAAATCTTTCAGAAATTATTTTCGAAGGTTGAAGAAGTCTTCCCACTACGATTTAGGAGGGGAAATTGAAATGAAGGTTTTAAAAGAATGTGTACGTGAAATGCAGAAAGAAACGCAGATGGAAGAGCTCGTGTCGTTTTCCCAGTTAAAAATGTGTTTTCCTTTTCTTTCTTTTATCATCTCCATTTTGTTTTCGTCCAAGCCGTAGATGACAACTTTAAAAACGAATGGACCACAACTGTTTCCGTTATTTGTTTACAATATTTGTTTCGCATACACTTTTTTTGATCACATGTTTTAATGACTTGTAGGGAGCACTTCATGAGAACGATCAGAAGAAGTACTAAAGGTATTTAACATAGTGAATAAATTAAGATTTTCATTTTGTTATAAATTAAGATTTTCAATTTGTTATAAATTAAGATTTTCATTTTAAAATATATATTTACCCTATTAAATTTTTTAACTAGTAAATAACCATAAATATTAAACATTTTTAAATACCTAAATATTCAAAATAATATTAATGTTATTCTCAATTTTGTTTTTTCGATAACTACATTCTTGATAAATGTCCAGTACATTAATAACAAAAGTACACAACATACTTCGTAGAAGTACACAACATCATTCAGAAAAGTACATAATCCCTTATATAACAGGACACCACGTTCACTTCATCATTACATCACACCCTAAACTTAATACATATACTGCACAATTGTTTTTTTAGGAACAAAATGACTGATTATATGTACTTGACATTTGATTTATGTACAAGCCAAACAAAAAAAAAGTATAATGACTCAAATAGTTACATGACACTCTTCTACCTTCATAAGTTGAACATCAAACCCATCTTTTCATATTGGCGTGCTGCAAGTGTCGTATTTACAAAATGTAACAAAAAACTATGATCCACCACAATTTCCTACTATACAGTCAGATTACAGAATTTTACCATATTGAATGAGTATGTGAAATTACAAAAGTTATGTTAATTTATGTTAACAGGGCATATTCTCATTCAAGCAAGATCTTGTAAACTACATCAACAATTATCTGCATGATGTGTCACCAGAAATTTGTTGCAAACTTGAAACACCTGGGTGTTCCATTGTCTGCAACAATAAACTCATAAAACCACTTGACCCTTGATGTTGATACGCTGACTGTTGTGTGTCCATGTCAGCTGCAATTTCATCATCGATGCAGACTTCCATTGACTGTTAAGGGAAAAGTAACCCAACCATGCATTCAACAACAAATATTAATAACAAAACTACCGCCAATCTCAACAAAGTTAAACAACTCAGTGTTTATGATTAATTAAACTCACATCAACCCAATTTCCAAACAATTGACCTTGCACATTCAAATCATGCTTATATAAATAATAAAAGCATGATTAAGCAAACAATTAATAAAATAACATGTAACAATAACCATAATAAAAGCAATGACATTGCAAATGAATATTATTAACAACTTGCGTAACTACTAGTAACCTCCATGAATTCATTGACTAAAGGAGTCTCTGCACTTGCAGAAATCTGCAGATCACCATCACTAACCGCCTGCATAATGGTACATTTAATTAGCATCTCTTTAACAATGAAACTTAAAATGACATGTTACTATAAGGCATGGACCAAAGTTGAAACTTACATTGCTTGTAGCCATATTGGATAGTTTTCTGTGACATTTTTTAATCATTCGCTCAGTGGTAGACACCTTTCTCTTAAGTGCTGGACGACTCTTCGCTGTTTTATTCGTAGGATTTCGGATGACAACATCATTACTACCATAATCAATTGATGTAACATTTTGATTATGAATGGTCTTTCCTTTGTCGATCTGACCATCTAAAATTGGAAGACAAATATTCTCAAAAGCATTGAGTGCATCATGAAGCTTTGCTGTATATTCTTCAGACACGACCGCAAGTT
Organism: Hylodesmum podocarpum; assembly: GCA_026586105.1. NCBI lineage: Eukaryota > Viridiplantae > Streptophyta > Magnoliopsida > Fabales > Fabaceae > Hylodesmum > Hylodesmum podocarpum. The sequence continues at coordinate 8,266,971 of JALJEV010001433.1, forward strand.
CAACAACATCATAAAAATGTCGGCATAACCCATCATACCGTTCATGGGCTTCCTTCCCACGCCTATTGTCATGGCTGCTCTTAATTCTGTACACCGCTTAACATTTTTACTCCACCTACTAAAGATGTATTTGCCAGGCAATTTCTTCACTTTCTCCTTACACAACACAGCAAGTGAATGTCGACAAATAATTCCTTTAAATTCAAATAAATGACATTGACAAGAAACAACCTGATTGCCTCTATCAAAAACCACTTTATAAGTCAACTCTATTTCCTTCCCAAATAACTATGCTTCCTCAACAACAGAATATGTACCAAACTAGCATCAACAGAACATATTGTAACGTCACAATTCATGCGACCTCTAAACTCAGTCTGGATTTCAGCATACTTAGCATGTGTGTATTCACTTTGAAAAACCTTCTCTAGAGGTGAGGGGGATGCAAGAGGAATTTTAGTATTAAATGAATGACAATCAGCCTCTATTTCCTTTTGGACTTTGTTCCGAAGAGCATTGTCATATTGAGTTACAAACTGTAACAGGTTCGTCTTGGGGGACAAATATCCGCCAAAAAAAGCATGAATGCTTTCACTCCTTTGGGTGCTGGACATACCTGCCCAAAAATCCTTCTTGCTGTATAGTGGCACCCACCTATGTCAAAAATTGAGAAAAAACATTAACACTTGTAATGAACAATTACTTTACTTACAATTACATTGAAATAGTTATTCAACAATTGTACATACATTTGCCTTTCTACATACAAGATTTTCAACCATTCATTGTCTTCCAATTCAAATTCTGTAACAAAGGACATCCATTTTTCCTCAAACTCTTCAATTGACAAACAATCATATACAACCTTTTTCAATGTATCTTTCATTGTCGTCGCTGCAGAATAACCATTTAGTTTCGTAGGAATCTTGTTCATTATGTGCCATAGGCACCACCTATGTCTGGTTGTGGGGAGACTATTTGCAATAGCCTTTTTCATTGCTCCACATTGATCTGTTATGATACCTTTCGGTGCCTTGCCACCCATGCATTTCACCCAGCAATTAAATAACCATTCAAATGTGGAGCTATCTTCACTTGACAATAAACCACAACCAAGCAAAATAGAATACCCGTGGTGATTGATCCCAACAAATGCAGCAAATGGCATCTCGTACTTATTAGTTTTATATGTACTGTCAAAGAAAACCACGTCCCCAAAGTACTCACAATTTGCAGCTCTACTTCTAAGATCACACCAAAACACATTTTTTATTCTTTGATGTCCATCAACATCAATTTCATAAAAAAAATTGCGGTTTTGCTCCTTCATTCTAATAAAGTAGTCTATTAGAGCTTTGGCATCACCATCCTCACCAACGACCCGCAATTCTTTGTTCACATAGTTTCTGACATCTTTTTCATTGAAGGACAGGTTTTCATAACCATCACCTTCAAGAGCAAGAACTCACATGGTTTTATTAATTCTCACCCCAGCTACATCATTTCTCTCAATAATTCTCTTTGCATGTAAGCTTAAGCTTCTATTTTTCTTTAACAATCTTGCTTTGTTCGGGGACATGTCATGAGAATGTTCATTCAATACTGTTCTTATACACCAACGTCCAGTTGCTTCTCTTGCTACACTCAGTTTTGCTTGACATTTTACTTTGTGGGACGGGTTTGTCTTTTTTGATGGTGAAAAGTTTGACACATGCTCTCCTTGACGAGTACATGACAGAATTTGATAATATATTTCTCCATCGTTATTCTTCTTTGACGTTCTTATCTTGTAAGTAAAGCCAATACGCTTTGCATAAGCACTGTAGAAAATTTTTGCTTGTTCCAAACTATCAAAACTCATTCCTACGGTTGGAGTCTCATCAACTTTAATAGTTGAATCACTTGCATCATTAATATTATTGGTTGAACAACAGACTATATCATTTTCCATCTGGAAAGAATATGACAAAAATATGCAATGTTCTTCAATAGTACACAACATGCCTTTTAAAAATACATAACATGCATTTGAAAGGTACACAACATGATGTTAAAAAGTTAACAACGTCCCTAATATTCAAAATGAAGTTAGTTGCTGAACATTGTACAAGGGAGGTTGAACATGAGAGTTAAATGAACTAGATTCAGAAAACCACTTCATGAAAAATCTCAACCGAGAATCGTAGCCTATGGGAAGTGGTTGAGAGGTTGTAACTTAACTTTGGTTGTTGACCGAAGCGGTTACAATTGAACCCGTTTTTCATTCTCCCACTTAGTCCATTTAAGTCAATCATTAACCATGTCAAGGGACATAATATAGCAGTCATGGCGATAGTTCCTCTGACAATGAGTAATATCTTACATGTATCACAATATACCGAGTCTATCTAAACATCAGCTCTCAACTCGATGAATAAACCATATGTTTATTCTAAGTTTAAATCAAATGATATTTCTCGAAATAAATATGTACACAAATCCGCATGAGAAAACATCTAACTGAATAAGAGTTTCGTTAAGAATAAAAAATGTACGTACAATGAAATTATATCATGAAACTAAGTTCCGTTCGCACTACAATGTGTTTACTTTGACTTCCATTCTTATTATTCTTAGTCATGAATATTGCAATAAAGTTGTCTCAATATAACTTTATGGCTTACAAATAGAGTCTACAACTTTAAGCCCAGATATGAAACTCTTCAACCATACACCATGTGAGGTAGCCTCAAAATAAGAAACAAACTCAGCCTCCACATTGGAAGTGGTCGTCAAGGTCTGTTTTGTGCTTCTCCACGATACAGATCCTCCAACCAACTTAAAATCATAACCAGATATTGATTTCCTTGTATCAACACAACCGACAAAGTCAGAATCGGAGTAGCCAATTACTTCCAGATAGTTAGTTATTTTGTACATGAGTATGTAATCTTTTGTCCCTTAAAGATATCTAATAACTCTCTTTGCAGCTTTCCAGTGGTCAATACTTGGATTACTCTGATATCTTCCCAAAATTCCAACAACATATGCAATGTCAGGTCTGGTTCAAACTTAAGCATACATAAGACTTCCAACTGTTGAAGAATATGGGATATTCTTCATATGTTTCGCTCAAAGTCATTCTTCAGGGACTGTCTCAAATTCAGTCTATCACCCTTTACAATGGGAGCTATACTTGGTGAGCAGTCTTTCATGTTAAATCTCTTTAAAACTTTGTTAGTATAGGCTTTTTGAGACAAACCCAAAATACCTCGAGATCTGTCCTATGGCAAATGTTTTTGTTCAATTCTCCATGCAACATTACTCTAATCCATTGCCATAAAAGTAACGTCCTGTTGCCATGTGCCTGGCCCAGCCCACAGACACATGATCCGTGCCCAAGCATCAAATTCTTGTAGTCCCCAACAAAAAATACCTAACTTGACACACAAAACATCCCTTAGCCCAAACCTTCATCCGTTTGTATTCTATAACCAATGCTAAGTTTATGTTAGCAATTTATATGCAAACCCAAGCTACAATTTTTTGGGAAAGAAAAAAGCCCAAAGCAAATTAGGATGTGTCTTGCACTTTCCACACAGGTTGCTTCAACCCAACAATCCAACATGTTGTATCATATTTTTATTAATAGCTCAATACGAACTTACTTGAAATAATATTTCTAAGTGACATAATATATTTTGAATTTGTCCTTTCTATGTTATTTAAATGCAGATATTTTAAATAAGTCTTTAATATGTCAAAATAATATACTTTTCTTTAAAGTATGTATATGTAAATTAGTCTTAAAATATTTTGTTCAATTTCATTTTAAAAACAATATTTTTAAATGAATTAATATACTTTAAATATATCATTTTCTTTAATGTGTTATTTTAGAGAAAAGATGTTCAATTCTAAATTATAATTTCTCTCGCACAATGAATGATATATGTTTTTTTTTTCTAAAGCATTTATGTTGGTAAACAAAAAGAGTCTTAAAGTTAGTGCGTTACTTCTTAAGGACAATTCCCTATTTATAAGTTAAGGTGAGTGTCTTAAATGATGGGGTTAATCGCATAGATAATAATTCTTTACAATGGTTTGGTGATGCTTACAAGTCTTGAGGACATGTATCTTTTTTTATTGACCTTTGTATTAACTAGTTAATGAAATATAACCTTTAGAAGTACAAGATGTTCACACATCAGATGTCAAGCTTATTCAACATGTATTTCAATTTTTCCTTTTCAGAATCATACAAATTGTTCACATTAATGGTCGCAACACGCCTAGAGGGTACCTTAACATCAGGATGTAACAATTCTTTAAACCTCCTATGTTCAACAATAGGAATGTAAGATCATGTTCAATAAGCATCATATATATCATCTCACATACTACACTTTGATCAAATATTTTAGTTCTTAATCTCCCACAATGATCAAAAATCATTTTTCCATTATTAGAATTAGGAGACAGAGAGGGTGCGACATGCGAGAAGATTGAGAGACAGAAAACGAAATTAGGATTTCAATTTTCAACCATTTAAATAGTGTGGACTTGCGAATCGCTCCGCAAACCCCATGGGCTTTACCTGCAAAGCCCGTGAGTTGCACGTGGCAGACTTTTACAGATTATACCCTAAATTCTTTTAAAAATATTAGTCCAAACCCGCGCTGATCACAAAATCCGTAGACTATCCCATAAACTTCCATCCATATACCCTATAGAAAATAACTACCCGTCATTAATTAACTAGCTCTATCTCCACATTTCAGCTAAAGTATAATCCACAAAAATGAACCACTCACCTGAGCACAATTTATAAATAATGTTAAATGTCAAGAAAGTATAGATGTGATATTTTTCTCTTAACATGAATACATGTGATATGATGAATGTTGATCAACTATTTTTTGAGTTAAATTAAAAAAATAATATTTACATAATTAAAATTTAAAATCGTGTATTATATATACATAATTATTGTCATTCGTATTAAAGTAAGTACATAAAACAACACAATCACGAATATAAAAATAATTGACCATAATTATTTAACTTTGTTTCTTAAACCATGTTAAAAACCACGTGTGTTAACTTTAATTAAAAAATATTAATCTTTAAATTCATAAATAAAAAAATTAAAAATATAAAACATTTAGAATAGATAGATACAAATTATAATACATGATAAATATGTAATATGACATACCATCATTAATTGGGCGGATAAGGCAGTAATATGAATTAAATATGTAATATGACATCATTAATTAATCGGAAGGATTAGGTATTAATATGAACTGGTACTGGATCCTATGAGTAATGCATCTCTTGTTGATAAATTGTGGTTGAATGGTGAGGGTTTTTCTCTCTATTTCCTTGTATCAATATATTTATTGAGACAATATATTTATGACCCACCTACCAATAGGTAAGGATCTCGATAATATGAGCTAATTGTTATTGATTATTTTAACTTATTATTGGATTAAATCTTATCATAATCTAATTTATTTAATCTAGGTGATTATATTTCAGTATCCAGCACAATAATGAGAGTGGAAGAATTAATTTAATAAAAGAAGAAGAAGAAAGTAGACAATTCTTAAAATGTAATATGTAATCTATAATCTATAGTAAGTGAAGGAGAGTTTCTTGAAAATAAAAGTTATGAAATATAAAAACTATTTTAATATTCATGAAATTCTGTCTTTATTTTATTTATATATGAATTTATTTATTTAAATGTGTAGAGGTTTATTTTTTAACCACGTACGTCCATATGCTCTTTATCTGAAAAAGATGTTTTAATTATATGCTTAGATGACGATTTGAGTTGAACTTTTAATTTTGCTAACATAATAATCTATAATATAATTTTGAGTTGAAACATTTTTACTGTATTTCAGACACACAATCATTTTTAAAATTTTTGTTATTTTAATTAATTATTTTAAAAATTAAATTAATAATAAAATTAATGTAAAATTAAATTTTTAATTAAAAATTACTTAAAATATCAAATCAAAATATTTTAAAATCATAAAGAATAGATTAAAATAAAAAAATTCTAAATTTAAAAGATTAAAAATTTATCTATTTTATATTATTTAAAAATGGTGCGAGCGGCTAAAACTATTTTTTTTTTATAATGTCCGCAACCTCCCGAAGTTAGTAATGGTGTATTTATATCTTGCGTTACAAGTCTTTCAATCATTCGTTGGGAACCAATCTCATTCATAATAAGCCACTCGTTTTCATAAGTCTCTTCAAAAGCGAATTACGTAGGAGATGTCTCTTGCACCTTCTATACCTTGGTGTATTTATATCCTTGCTTTGACTTATCATGCGCTTAAAAAATATATTTTATCAATTAAGGTTATAAATATTATCTGACTAGTCTAGTAGATATAGAGAATATCATATTGTTAGAGGGAGCACATTTTATTAGTTAAGATTCTATAGATATTATCTCATTAGTTAAGATATAGAAAATACCGCATAATCATATATAGTTAAAAGAAAAATGAAATAGTGAATTCTATTAATTTTCAAGTTGGTATCAGAGCTCCCGATCTTAGGAGACTCTACTTCCGCATTTTTTCCGAGATGATGGTTCAACTTGGCGAGAGATGAATCCATGAAGGGCAGGTGGACCTATCTTGAGATGATTCCCTTTGTCGAGTCTTCTATTGCAGGGAAAGAGAAAGTATAGTGATCCTATGTTTGAGGGGAGGATTGTTGAGATGCAATCAAAGTCACACATCAGAAGAACAATGCAAAACTTGAAGAAGAAGAAGAATTTTGCCAGTCAGAAGATTCTGCTACAGGGGAGGATTGTTCCAGTAGTCAAAAGATTCTATTGTTGCAAGAAGAGATTGCCCCAGAAGAGTTTTTCTAATTCTGATGTAAAGAAGAATTGTTGTAGAAGTGTAGTGTGTGCCAAACACTATTGAAGAGTTTATAATTTTTACCAGAAAAATTACACATCGAAGGATTTGTAATTTTTGCCAAAAAAATTACATGTTGAAGGGTTTGTAATTTTTGCCAGAAAAATTACATCATATTGAAGGGTTTGTAATTTTTTTAGAAAAAATTACACATTGAAAGGTTTGTAATTTTTTGCTAGAAAGATTACATGTTGAAGGGTTTGTAACTTTTGCCATAAAAATTACATCATGTTGAATGGTTTGTAATTTTTCCGTTCAAAAATTACAAATAGTGAATTTTATCCTAATGGAATCATGGATTAGGTCTTGAGATACCAAACCACGTTAACCTTTTTTGTTTCCTCTTTTTTCTTTCTCCCTATACTTGTTTTTCAGGAGGTTGAGTTTCCCAACAAGCATATGAAGTAGATTATACTGAAACATTTGTTCCCTTAGCAAAAATGAGCATTGTTCAGTTTATATATAGTTATCTGAAGGATGTAAACCCTCTGATACACATGACAAGAAGGTATGCAAGCTGAAGAAGTCATTGTACGGACTAAAGCAATCACCCCGAGCATGGTTTGGAAGATTTACCAAGTCAATGATTGCTTTAAGATATCAAGATCATACCTTGTTTTTAAAAAGGAAAAGGGGAAAAGATTACAATTCTTATTATTTATGTTAATGACATGATAGTCACAGGAGATGATCAAGAAGAACGCAATTCATTAACAGAATACCTGACAAGAGAATTTGAGATGAAAGACCTTGATTCTTTGAAGTACTTTATGGGGATTGAGGTCTCAAGATCAAGATCAGGTATCTTTCTGTCTCAACAGAAATATGCATTGGATTTGTTAAAAGAAACTGAGATGAAAGCATGCAAACTAGCAAATTCTTCAATCAAAAGGGGGTTGAAGTTGTGTATTGAAGAAGATAAATCTCTGGCCAAGAAAGGAAGATATCAGAGACTTATAGGAAGATTGATGTATCTCGTACACACCAGGCCAGATTTAGCTTATGCTCTTAGTGTGGTGAGTCAGTTCATGCACAATCCTGATGCACAACATATGAATGCAGTCATACGAATCTTAAGATTGGGCAGGTACTCTTGATGATAGGAAATCAACTTTTGGATACTTTACATTTGTAGGAGGTAATCTCGTCACATGAAGAAACAAGAAGCAGAATGTTGTAGCTCGTTTCAGCGCTAAAGCTAGACTTAGAGGAATGGTTCTTGGACTCTGTGAAGGTATGTGACTTAGACTACTTCTCTAGAACTTAGGGTATGTACATACACATCCCATTCAGTTGTATTGTGATAACAAAGTTGCGCGCGACATTGCTTACAACCCTATCCAACATGATCGTATAAAATGTGTGGAAGTTGACAAATTTTTTATGAAGGAAAAGCTTGATAAAAAATATTTTAGAATTGCCAAATATTCGATCTGAAGATTAACTAGTAGATATTCTTACTAAGGTTGTTACAAATCAAATTTTTTGGAAACTATTAGACAAGTTGGGAATGCATGACATCTATTTACCAACTTGAGGGGGAGTGTTGAAAAAGGAGAATACCTTAATAGTTAAGATTATAGATATTATTTGATTAGTTAAGATATAAAAACTATCGCATAATCATATATAATTAGTGGAAAAATATCTTATTAGTTAAGATTTTATGTTTTTCTTAGTTAATCGTTAATTTAAAATACTATAAATATAATATCCTATATACAAAAATAGATATAAAAAAAATAAAATAATAAATTATATTAATTTTCATCACCACATCTTGTGCTAATTTCACTTCTACCTTTTGGGGATGTTTTCCTTCAATATCATTTTGAATCGTTGGTACTCTATATATTTTACATGCACGTGTTCATATATGTCTTATTACTTACTATTGATAAAAAATTATATGTTATTAGTTTATCTAATGACCATACAAGAAACTCATTAAGGTAAAAATAGGGAGGGAGGATGATAAAAAATATATGTTATTAGTTTATCTAATGACCATGCCAGAAACTCATTAAGGTAAAAGTAGGGAGGGAGGAGAATTTAAGTTTTAGAGGGGTGAAATTTTTTCTTTTTTTCATTTTAATTTTTTTTTATATTTTATTTTAATTTTAATTTTCTTTATTTTTTTCAATTTAAGTAAGGATCGACTAAGTGCATGTCAATTAATCATACAATAATTCTTTTTTAAGATTATGAAATTAAACTAAATTTGGAAATAGTTAAAATTTATTTTTAATAAAGATCATTATCCCCAATTTACTTTATGGGTAAAATACTAAGAGTAAATCCATTAATTACACAATAATACTTTTTTTGAACAGGAGAAATTAAAACTTATTATTATTATTATTATTATATAATATATATATATATATATATATATATATATATATATATATATATATATATGAATTTTAATTTTAAATTTTTGATGTTTTTCAATTTTTGATTTAATTTCATATTTAATTTTGAGGACATGTTTAAGACTTTTATAATAATGATTTTTAATTTTAAAATTTTCAACATTCATCTTTTATTTTTAAATTTTACTGTTATATTATATATGTATTTAAGGAAATTTTTTATTATGGCATCAATATTTTATTTTGATGATATACTTTTAATTACCTTACATAAAAATTATAATTAAATAAATTAAAATAAATTTAATTATATTATGTCATTTTAGATAAATAAAATAGAAATTTAAAAAGTGATAAAATAAAATTAAAATAGGTAAATGAAAAAATAAAAAAAATAAAATTTAAAGAAAAAAAATAAAATATTAATCCTTCACACTTTTGAAGTCTAACCCTGCCATTAACTAAGTGGGTGAAAATTATAGAGTTTGAATAGCTATATAAATTTTTTCCATATAATCTGCGTATCTACTATTTATGTCCTGCAGTTTAACTAAGTAAGTTGACTTAAAGAAGGACTTTGAATGAGTGCTTTGGTTAGAAATAACAAAACAAATATGTATTCAAATACAATTTAATTAGGACTTAATTGCTATAAGTGTAATTTTCTTTTATATATATAAAGTCAACTAATAACAATATTAGACGATATTTGATTTGAGTGTTTCAATCATTGTACTGAAAATAAAAAATAGAGGTGAAAACGTATTTGATTGATTTTTTAAAATTAAGTGAAAAATAAAGAAACATATGATTTTATTGTCATAATTTTTAGAAAATTATTTTTAAAAATAAAAAATTTAAAATGAAACAAAAAATAATTCTTACATTTACTACTTTATGTCTTTAATATATTTTGACATTTATCTGACTATTTTAAAAGTCATACATACTATGATGGTTGGATATCATAATTTCCACGGATGATAATAAGTCATACGTAAAATCATTTAATTAGTTATTTAATTTACGACAATAATCGCTTAATGCAAATTCAGAACTATATTATATGCTCTATACAAAGTTAACCGAATGAAACTATATTACTTGCAGGAAGACATTGACAATATGATGCAACAAGCTCAAATACTCAAAGAAGAGGTTAAAATGATATTTCTCACCAATCTATCAAAATATCGTTCAAAAACTGAACCTTATTGACTCCGTCCAATGTTTGGGTGTATCGTATCATTTCCAACAAGAAATTAATCAAGCATTGGAACAAATTCATAACACTTTCACGAAAAATAACACTATAAGTGAAGAGGTCAATCATCACTCACTGGCTCTACTCTTTCGTTTGCTTAGGCAACAAAGATATCAAATTTCATCAAGTACGTGTAGAACTTTAACTTTTCATTGATGTTAATTTAAGCTAAAAGTACTATAGAAGCCTATAAAGTTACGTGACAAAATCAAAATTCATTAAATATATGTTACTTGTTATGTGTTTTTAACTAAATGAGCATATTGTTTTCACATATTCAAAAATGACCAAGGAAACTTCAATGAAATAATTGCCAATGATGTTCAAGGGTTGTGCAGCTTCGCTTGTATGAAGCTGCACAATTATACCGGAAGAAGCACTTGGCTTCTTGAACGCCCAACTTAAGTTTTGATAGTTACATAACAAATGGACGAGTCATCAAACGTAGATAGAACAATGATAAGACGAATCATTGTTGAGTACAGACGAAGAAAACATCATTAAGCATAGACGCACAAAGCTCAAGATGAAGTGTTTGAAGAACCAACTCAACTTCAAATCATGAGTTCAAATTTGAAGATATGAAGACTGAAGGTGAAGACCAAGAAGACAAACGAATGACTGGAATGCAAGCTCAGTCTATATCATTCGTCTATTGAAGTTTAATGAAGTTCAGACGAAGAGTAACATGTGCTTCTATTTAAATCTAGCCGTTACTCAGAAGCTTTTAAAGGTTGAAAGAGATTTGGGCTAAACCTTTGCAACACGAAAAGTAAACTGCACTTTTCGGTGAAATCTCTGAGCACATCAGTTAAAGTCTGATCTCGCGTTGACAACTGCTGTTGCAACATTTATTATTCTGATTGCTCACCTTGCCAGATGATGAAGTACCCAAGACAAAGTACAAACGTTCAAATCTACAGTCTAACGGATACTTCAAGAAGATGCCTATAAAATGACTTCATTGCAACAAGTTGAAGTTGGTGAACTTACGCTGGAAAGCTATTATATCTTATTCGCTCATAAAGCTTCAAACAAAGTTCACTCGCCCTGAACTTAACTCTGAAATTCATTGTAAAATCCCTCTCTGTATAGAGGATTATTTTCTTTGTTATAAGCTTTGTAAAACCATTGTTGTGGTATTGTAGCATGAGGAGATTAAGTGTTTAAAGAATACATGTTTAGCTTGAGAAGGCTAAGGTCCAAAGAATACCTGTTTTAACTTGAGGAGGCTAAGTGTTCGAAGAATACTCCTTTAGCCTATGGAGGCTGTGTCCAAAGAATACCTGGTTTAGCCTGCGGAAGCTGGGTCCAAAGAATACCTTGTTTAGCCTGAGAAGGCTGGGTTAAAATAATATCTGTAATTAGCCAGAAGTGGTTGGGTTCAAACAATACTTTTAGTAAAAACATAGCAAGTTGTTATAACTAGACGTAGTCTTTATAGACAAACTAGTATAAAAATATTTTTGCCTATCTGTTCGTTTTATTGACTAACTGGGGATAATAACTTAAACAAAAGTTTTTAATAGAATCAATCCTTTAATAGAAAGCCACTTTGCGTTTGTCCAAAGTTTCATTTTACAGACACAAAATGCATAGTTTGATAATGATTTTATTAATTAACACACAATTCAACCCCTTTTCTTATGTGTTTATATTTTACAAAGAGGAACTCAACCAATTTGCAAGAATTAAGGTATGAGAATTAGTTCCAAAACGAAAAGATAAATAAATCATTAGAACAAAATGGGTCTTCATAAATAAACTAGATGAAAATGGTATCATAATTAGAAATAAAGTTAAATTAGTAGCACAAGGATATAACCAAGAAAAAGGAATTGACTATGATAAAACCTTTGCACCTATCACTAGGTTAGAAGGCATTAGATTACTATCAGTATATGTATGTTCTCTAAACTTTTAGCTATATCAAATGGACGTGAAGAGTGCATTTTTAAATGGTAATATACAAGAGGAGGTGTATGTTTGCCAACCACCTGGTTTCAGAGATTATAAAAATCCTACTCATGTATATAAACTTAGAAAGGCACTTTATGGATTGAAACAAGCTCCTAAAGCTTGCTATGACATATTAAGTCAATTTCTCTGCAACAAAGGTTTCACAAAAGGTTAGGTTGACACTACTCTCTTTATGAAGAAGTCTGAAAATCATACTTTACTATAATATTTATGTAGATGATATAATATTTGGTTCCACTAATGAGCTTTTGTGTAAGGAATTCTCTAACATGATGCAAGAAGAATTTGAAATGTCTATGATGGGAAAGTTAAACTTTTTTCTTGGTTTGCAAATCAAGCAAACTGAAAATGGAATCTTCATCAACCAATCTAAATTTTGTAAAGAACTGTTAAGAAAATATGAGATGGATAAGTGCAAACAAATAACTATACCCATGGGTTCAAATACATATTTGGATCAAGATGAATCTGGTAAGCTCCTTGACGTTACTAAATATCGAGGTATTATTGGCTCATTACTATATTTAGCTGCTAGTAGACTCGATATTATGTTCAGTTTATGCTTGTGTACACGATTTCAATCATCTCCTAAAGAATTACATCTTAGTGTTGTTAAACGTATCTTGAAATATTTAAAAGGCACAACTAATGTAGGATTGAGGTATCCTAAAGGAAGTGTATGTTATTTGATTGGTTATTCTGATTTTGCTGGAAGTAAAACTGAGCGTAAAAGCACCAGTGAAACATGTCACATTTTAGGAAATGCATTAGTCTCATGGTCGTTTAAGAAACAAGCATGTGTTGCTTTGAGCACCACCGAAGCATAACATATTGCAGCCGGGAGTTGCTATGCACAAGTATTATGGCTCAAACAACAATTAAAGGACTATGGATTAATTTTGGAATGTATTTCTATAAGGTGTGATAACACTAGTGCTATAAATTTAACAAAATATTAGTTATGCATTCCCGAACAAAACATATAGACATTAGACATCATTTTCTCAGAGATCATGTGTTAAGAAAAGAAGTAGAACTAGATTTTGTTACTACTCATGATCAACTAACTAATATCTTAACTAAACCCTTACCAAAGGACTCATTTTATAAGATTAGAAGAGAATTAAGAATTATTGACGAAATGAATGTATGTTGATTGTTTTGATTGATCATATATTATGATTATCTGACTTTGAATATTATGTCTTGTTATGTTCCCGTTAGCATATATCTGGGATAGAATCTTCTTGTTGATGATGTCAAAAAGGGGGAGAAAGTTTGCTTTTATTAATAATTTCAGGACTATATTATTTTACTCCAAAACAAAGGGGAAGATGTATAAGACAGGGGGAGACACTTTCAATGAACACTTACAATGATTCATTTTTTCAAGATGTTTTGTCGTCATAAAAAAGGGGGAGATTGTGGAGAAAATCTCTTTTTGAATTCATGGCTGAGTTTTGATGAAGACAAAAAGACATCAACAAAAAGAAAGAAAAAGTAAAGAACATCAAAGAACCAATTATTTATCAAGACATGCTTTAGTTTTAAAGGTTCAAGTCTTCACCAAGAAAAAGTAAGTGTTCTATATGATATAATAATCAAAGGCTCTTAAAGTATATAATTAAGTCAAACAAAATTTGTTTTAAAGATTTAAACAAGTGAATTTATTTCGACTACATTTTAAAACTATCTTAGAAACAATTTTCACTGTTACGATGTTCAAATTTTTAAATTTTAAATTTTAAATTATAATTTTTTTAAAAATTTAAAAGGAAATTTAAAATTATGAATTTTTTTATATTTTTTTAAAAGAACATCTTTATGTATAATTCAAATTTCAAATATTGAGCAACAAACACTTTATTTTATTTTATTTTATTTTTAAAAAGATGTAACCACTCATTTTTAAATTTGAAATTATGAAAAACTATATAATTTTATGAAAGATTACCAAGTTTAAAATTTTTAAAAAATTAAAATAGCTATATTTTTAAACTTACTTGAAAGATTGTAGTTGCCTATTTAAGTGAATTCTCAAATTCAAAATTGAAACACTTGACTTTTCAATTTATATGTTAAGAACAACACTTTCAACTTCTCCTCTAATCTAAAAGAAACTCAAAAGCTTTTTTGTCTTGATTGTTATATCTTGAAAAAGCCTTTTTAGTAAGATTCAATCTGTGACACCCCGTCTTGTCGTCACTAAAATACTTTTCATTGTTTTCTTTTATTTATTTATTTTGAAAAGGTTTCCTTCTTTTAGATTTGTTTGAATGAAAATTTCCGAAACACTTTATATTGCTAAAGAAAAAAAATCATCATCATTGAAAAAACACATCACATAAGTCATATCATAACCACACATAAAAGGTTATTTGCAGAACGTCACAAAAGTACATAATATTGTGACAATTGTAATATACACATTATTCACAAAAATCCTCATGTTAGCTATCCTTTCTTCACATCTCCAAAAAGAATTATCCTGTTAATCTGTTCCTCCAAATAAAATTTAGGATCATCATAGGTGTCAAAGCACAGACACAAACATGCAAGGGTAAGTTCCAAAATCTCAATAAGAATATATACCATATAAAAATATCAATAATAATACATATCATAATCAAATAAATAAATAATGAATTATGACTAAATGAAATTTCTATATGATGCATGCTCCAACCTCAACTCCAAAAATATGCAATGTGGTACCATCTAAGATAATTCGACATCATCATCGTAAAACTTACCGACCAGTTGGGATTTCACAGTGGTGCACAGAATCTCATAAACAAACATGTGATCATCATGAATTCAATGAATTCTCACCATAAAAATCCCCCAAGTCTAGCATCACGCCTAGACGTACGAATTAAATTTATTATCTGCACCTCTAACCGAGGCCACCTCTTTTGAGGCATGAATGAATGAATGAAATCTTATCTCCCTTTTTCAAAATATCAAATAAAACAGTACCAACTCCTTGGTATTACAAGACCAATCCATAATTATATCTGATGTTATGGATTAATAATTTATAGTCCAAACCGTCAAAATTCACATCACAAGTCATCAAAGTGCATAATATAACAATTAATCACCATCTCAAACATCATCCCAAATCATAGAATAGGTCATCCAAGTTCAAAGAAAAGATATTCAAACACAATCCAAATCATCATCAAAGTCCACAGCACAAAACATCAAAGTTCAAAGCATAAGAAAATTAATCGTTATAAATTTAGAATTTTAACGTTTTTAATTATTGGGTCACTTTTTAATTACTTTTAGTTGCTGCTCATTCCATTTTGGTGATTGATACACCTTGGCTGAATGGTTTTAAGGTTCAAAACAACTTGAAACCATGTTAAACATCCTTTAGAAACAAGTTTTCCAATTACTCTTTAAAACCGTTAAAAATCTTCATAAAATTAGAGAATTTTAGTGAAAGCTCTTGACGTTTTTAATACTTCAAGATTTCCATAATTCTTGTAAATTTCCAAAATTTAGTTTCATATAAAGATTAAAATAGAAAAGAGTTTAAAAGCACAAGAACACTCAATTTCATAAAGTTTAGTAATTTGGAACCTTTAGAAACTTGAAAACTTAAGAATTTTGAAAACTTCCCTTACCTTGATTTCTTTTGGCTACTCTTTGGAAAACTTTGAGAAAACTTTTAAAGGTTTAAAGGGATTGATATCACTCTACTCTCAAACTTACGTGAAGAAGGTTAGAGTGAAAGGTGAAGAAATTTTCAAAAATACTTGAAATGGTGCAAAAGGTGCTTATGGTTTTGGTAATTTGAAAACAAAGAGGTTGTGGGTGATTTTAGGCATGTAAGTCACATTTT
Source organism: Hylodesmum podocarpum (assembly GCA_026586105.1). Classification (NCBI taxonomy): domain Eukaryota; kingdom Viridiplantae; phylum Streptophyta; class Magnoliopsida; order Fabales; family Fabaceae; genus Hylodesmum; species Hylodesmum podocarpum. Next base: position 8,283,381 of record JALJEV010001433.1, read on the forward strand.
TGAATGTGAAAAACTGTCCACTCCTTGCTGTATGTTAGATCAACATGATTACATCTCAAGTTTTAATTAATTATAGAATAGACGGAACATATCAGACTAAAGCATAGCAAGCCAAAGTTAGACTGAACAAGCACAGACGGAAGATGACCCTTCAAAGATCATTCATGATCAAGTCATTTGTCTGTCCCAAAGCCAAGTCATCAGATGAAAGATAAGACGATACTATCTTCAGACGGAGCTCAAAGTCATTTTTCAAGACTGAAGATTGTGAAGCACATCGTCTATTAAGAAAGTGAAGTCCAGACGGAGTAAAGCGCGCCAACTCTAAAATCCAGTTGTTACTCTCAAAAGTTTCCAAGGTCAGTGTGAGGATTCAAAATAACCTCTTCAACACGTAAAGGCAACACCCTTTTTGATGTGATCTTTGTACAAGTCAAGAAAAGGTTCTGAGCGCCACCAAATCCATTGCGTAAAGCATCACTTCTTTGAATGCACTCTGACACCTTTTGAAGACTTTTGCTTGGAAAGCTTAACGACATTCTTCATGTCTCTAACGGATCTTTGAAGACTTGCTGTTAAGTCAAAATGACTTAGCATCTTAATTTTGATAATTACAAGACAGACGAAAACATCCACAGGCGCAAGAGGGAACAATGATCAAACGGATCATTACTCGAATAAGACGAAAGATGCACCCTCAAATCATTGGAAGTTCCAGACGCAAAGTTAAAGTTGTCATTCTCCAAGATTTTAGTATCAGACAAAGAACTTTGAAGATCAGACGGAGAGCGCGTCTCAACTTCAAGTGTGAAAATTTGAAGACTAAAGTTGGAGACGAAAGATAAAGACAGACGAATGAATTCAACACTCAACACATTATAATTATTCATTCGTCTACTCCTTTTGTAGTTCAAGACTTTGAGTAACATGTGCATACATCTTTATTCAACCGTTACTCAAAATGTTCTAAAGGTGGAAAGAGATTTCAAAATAAACCTCTGTAACATGAAAATCAATTGTATGTTTTAATGAAATCTCTGAGCGAATCAAGTCAAAGGCAGATCTCACGCTGACAACCGCTGACTTTCCATTAAATGTTCTGATTGCTCACTCTACCAGATGTGAAAGTACCCAAGACAAGGAGTAACGTTAACTTCAACAGTCTAACGGGTTACTTCACATAAACACCTAAAAGGAGTTCATCTCTGCGAGTTCAAGTTGGCGAACTACTCTGATCAAAGATATATTCATACTTGCTCAAGCTCTCAAGAAAACAAGTTTGCCCACCACAAACTTAGAATAGAAACTTCATTGTAAAATACCTCTCTGCGTAAAGGATATTTTCTATTTTGAACTCATTGTAAGCCACTATTGTGGTGATCTTGTAGCCTGAGGAGGTTATGTGTTTAAAGAATACCTTGCATCGAGCCTGCGGAGGCTGGTAGTCCAAAGAATACCGTGAGTCTAGCTTGTGGAGGCTGAAGTCCAAATAATACCTTTGTTAGCCTAAGGAGGCTAAGTGTTGAAAGAATACCTTGGTTAGCCTGTGGAGGATGTGTTCAAAGAATACCTGGGTTTATGATGGAGGACCATATCCAAAAGCTCAACAAACTCTTCAACCTTACCTTTTAATAAATTGAGCTTCTAATAAAATTCGCTATGTTTTATATTTTCTGACCATGTTTAGTATTCAGAGCATAACTTGGGCTACACAACTCCAATTTATCTTTTATTAGTGTATTTTTAAAGATTACTTAAAGGGCTACAAAATCTATGAAGACACAAAAGCCCAGTTCTAACTTCATCTAGGAGGAAATTGGGCTTGAAAGTAAAGTTTGAATACTGCCAGGATGTTCCAGCGGGGTGCTGACTAGGTTTGGTATTTCGAGCATAATGTTGGCTACAAAACTCCAATTAAGTTTTTCTTGGTGGCATTTTAAAGCTAACTTAAAGGGATACAAAAGCTATGAAGACACCAAAGCCCAGTTCGTACTGAATCAAGGAGGAAATGGAGCTTGAAGTTAACGTTGGAATGCTACCAGAATTTTCCAGCGAGTTGTTTAATTGTTTAGGCCTATTAGTTTCTTTCAATTATGTATTTGTTTTAAGACTTGGAATTGGGCCTTGTAATTGTGAAGTGTGCTCAGCCTAGGGTGTCTCTCATCTCACCATTGATCACTCATTTCATCCTAGGGTGGAGAATATTTTAGATTTCCAACCTTAGGCTCATTGCACTTTCATTTAAGTTGGTCAACTTTCTCATTGTACTCACTTTTAGTCAAAATTAATGAAATAAAATTTCTAAGACTTGTTTCTTGAGAAAAGGAGAGAGCTCTCTTAGGGTTTCTTCCAAGAACCTTGAATCTTATCATGGATCCATGATTCAAGTGACGATTCTCCAACCAAGCTTATTGGGTGTTTCATCCATGGCGCTTACCACACTTCTTCCTTCTTCCGTTTTTGATTTCTTTCTTCCCCCTTTTGTGTTGACCTTGAGCTATCATTGCTATATATTGAGTTATTCCGTTGTTTAAGAGTGATTGAACATTGGTGAATGAAGATTGGGACACCCCTTTGCTTTATTCATGAAGATCCCTTACAAGTTCCTCATGGGTTTGCATCATTTTAGCCTGTGGAGGCTGGGGACAAAGAATATCACTTTAGCCTGAGAAAGCTGTGTTCAAACAATATCTGTATTGTTAGCCAGGAGTGGCTAGGTTCAAAGAATACTCTTAGTGGAACCTCAGCAAGTTGCTGGGTAACTGGATGTAGTATTTTATAAGACGAACCAGGATAAAAATATTATTACTTTGATTATTTTTAACTGCTTACTAACCGGGGATAATAACTTAAACAACAGATTTAATTAAAAGCAATCTTTGAAGAATAATTTTAAGTTTGTGTCTGATCAAAATTATTTTATACAGACGTAGAAACGCATCGTCTGAAAGAATTTTAATTGATAAACACAATTCAACCCCCTTCTTGTGTATTTGTATTTTACAGTTTGGTATCAGAGCTTAGCCTCTAAGGGTTGAGCACCTGACAACTGCTAGAGGAAAAGATCCGAGATGGAGACTTCCAAGATGATGTTGATAGCAGAAGGATCACCTATGAATAAACCTCCAGCCTTCTCTGGAGATGACTATCCATACTGGGCAGACAGGATGGAGATGTACATCAAGTCTACCCAATACAGACTTTGGAAGATCATCATTGAAGGAGATATTCCCCTAACTAAATCAGAAAAACAATGGGGAAACGAAGAATATGCAATAATGGAGTTCAACAGTAAAGCACGCTATGCTATAACATGTGCATTATCCAGAACAGAATATAATAGATTCTGTGCTTATAAAACTGCAAAGGAGCTCTGGGATGCTCTCAAAATCTCTCATGAAGGAACTGAGGATGTCAGACTAAGAAAAGCTGCCACCCTCCAACGAGAATATGAAATGTTCTCTATGCAAAAAAGAGAATCTATAGATGGAATGTTTGGAAGATTCCAAACCATTCTAAGTGGATTGACTTCTTTGTGCATCACCTTCTCTAAAGCCCAAAACAATATGAAGATCCTTGATAGTCTTCCTGCTCCCTGGGAAGCCATGTCAACTACCATATTTGTTGGTAGAGATATGAAAACTCTAACTCTTGATGAATTAATTGGTTCTCTAAAAGTACATGAATTTCATATGTGTAAGAGAGATAAAATCAAAGTACAGGAACCTATTGTTCTTCCTTCGATGGAAGAGAAATCTAAAGAAGAGCTCAACAAGAAAGATAAAAAAAAAAATAAAATTCTCAAGGCTGACTCTACTGAATCTGATGAATCAGAAGAATCAACAGATGATGAAATCTTCTTGATGGCCAGGAGATTCAAGAGAATGATGATGAAGAAGGGACGTGGTCAAAGATTCTTTAAAAGGAAGGACAGACGATTCTCTGAAAAATCATCCAACAAAGAAGAAGAAACTGAAGTTGTCTGCTATGAATGCAGAAAAATAGGGCATATAAAAACCGATTGCCCAAGATTAAAGAAAAGGTGGAATCCCAAAAGGGATAACAAAAAGAAAAGTCTTCTCACATGGGAAGACCTTGATACAGAAAGCTTAGATGACTCTGGGAAAGAAGAAAACGCAAATATATGTCTCATGGCAGGAGACTCAACATCATCCGAGGTAAGAACTCTAAACAAATCTACTTCATCTTCATCAAATTCAGATTTAGAAGAAGAAGATCTTTCTTATGATGTTCTTCTTGCGAACTCTCAATTTATAGCTCAAGAATATAAATCTTGCAAAACCAAGCTAAAAATAGTTGTGGAAGAAGTCTCGAGGCCAAAAGCTATAAATGAGAATTTATCCCAAAAAGGAACTTCAAATGAAACATCCTCTAAGGATGAATCTGAAAAGAATCATCTTCGTCTTGAAATCAAAAGACTAAGAGAAGAAAATGATTCTTTAAGAAAAGATCTAATCAAGTTCACATCAAGCTCTTCCAAGCTTAAAAGTATTTTAACTTATGGAAGACCACCTTTTGATAAAAGTGGACTTGGATATGATCCAAGTACAGACGAAACAAAGTCATCAACTATTCCGTCTGTACGTAAGAATTTGCATGTTAATAACAGGGTCTTAAATGTTTATAAAATTCACTAAAATACTTTTAACATAAGAAAACCCTCAACTAACAAAGCAGGACCCAAGAAAATTTGGGTACCAAAATCACAAATTATTCCTGTTGCAGATATCCTCAATAGAAAAAAAGAAGGATTCAAGCTGGTATCTGGACAGTGGATGCTCGCGACATATGATAGGAAGCGTGTCTATGTTCCAAGACCTCAGACTAAGTAAAGGGTCTGTCTCATATGGGTCTGGAAAAGGTAAGATTCTTGGGATTGAGACTATTGGTAAATCACCCAACCCACTTATTCAAAATGTCTCTAATGTTGAAGGATTAAATTTCAATCTGCTTAGTATAAGTCAATTTTGTGACAGCGGATATGAAATTTCCTTTAACTCTGATGAGTGCATAGTTAGAAACAATGATAAATCCATTCTATTTAAGGGTAGAAGAAAGCACAATCTATATGAAGTGTGTCTTTCTGACCTTAGTGATCAGAATGTAACTTATCTACTCTCAGCAGACGATGAGAGGGAAATATGGCACAAAAAGCTTGGACATTTAAGTCTTACATATATTTCTAAAATATCCAAGAGAAATCTTGTGAGAGGCTTGCCAAATATTTCCTAGAAATCTAATCGTTTATGTGAACCTTGTCAGCATGGAAAACAACTTAAATCATCTTTTAAATCTAAAGATGTTGTTTCTACGACAAGACCACTAGAGTTGTTACACATTGATCTCTTTGGTCTTACTCAGACACAAAGTCTTGATAGAAAGAGATATGGATTTTTCATTAAAGATGACTACTCCAGATTTACATGGGTATACTTCCTAGCTTATAAACACAAGTCATTCAATGTCTTTGAGATTTTCTGTAAACGTGTTCAAAATGAGAAAGGAATGTGTATTGTGTCTATAAGAAGTGATCATGGAACTGAATTTGAAAATTCTGAGTTTAAAGCCTTTTGTTTTAAAAATGGTATATTCCATAATTTTTCGTCTCCAAGAACTCCTCAACAGAATGGAGTTGTGGAAAGGAAAAATAGGACTTTATAAGAGATGGCTAGAACTCTTCTAAATGAAAGTTCACTTCAAAAATATTTTTGGGTAGAAGCAATAAACACCTCCTGTTATTTACAAAACAGAATTTTGATAAGACCCATATTGAATAAGACTCCCTATAAATTATGGAGGAGGAGAAAACCCAACATATCTTACTTCTATCCTTTTAGATGTGAATGTTTTATCCTTAATACTAAGGATTATCTTGGAAAATTTGACTCTAAAATCTCTAAAGGATTCTTTTTTGGATATTCTGATACATCTAAAACTTATAGAGTCTTTAACTCTAATACTCAAGTTGTAGAAGAATCAATCCATGTCAAATTTCAAGATAATTCAAAGGCTAGTAAAGAAATGTCAGACCTAGAAACATCTTTTGATAATTTACAGGTCAACTCATCAAGTCAACCAAATGCTGCAAGCGTTAAAACAGACGCAGAGGCCAAATCAGACGAAACTGCATCTGCTGGTTCAGACAAACCCTCATCGTCTACTCCTCAACCTGACAATATTCATACTTCAATTAGAACATGGAAATTTGCCTCAAATCACTCCCAAGATCTGATTATAGGACACAATCATCAAGGAGTGCAAACCAGGTCTAATTTTAGAGACCTTTCTGGATATGCTTTTGTGTCAGAAATTGAACCCAAAAGTATTGAGGAAACACTTAAAGAAGATGACTGGATAATTGCCATGGAAGAAGAACTCAACCAGTTCAGAAGAAATGATGTATGGACTCTGGTTGAAAGGTCCAATGATAAAGGCATCATTGGAACAAGATGGGTCTTCAGAAATTAGCTGGATGAAGAAGGAAAAGTTATCCGAAACAAGGCAAGGTTAGTAGCTCAAGGGTATAATCAGCAAGAAGGTATTGATTTTACTGAAACCTTTGCCCCAGTTGCTAGATTAGAAGCTATTCGCATCTTACTTGCATTTGCTGGTCATAAAAATAATGTTTTATACCAAATGGATGTAAAAAGTGATTTTTTAAATGGTTTTATTGAAGAAGAAGTTTTTGTAAAACAACCTCCTGGATTTGAACATTCATCTTTACCAAATAATGTTTTTAAGTTAAAGAAAACTTTGTATGGTCTGAAACAAGCTCCTAGAGCTTGGTATGACAGACTAAGCTTTTTTTCTACTTAAAAATTGTTTTTCAAGAAAAAAAGTTGATACAACTCTTTTTAAGAAAAATCTCTCAAAGGATTTCATTATTGTACAAATATATGTAGATGATATTGTTTTTTGTGCAACTAATGAATCTTTATGCAAAGACTTCTCTAAACTTATGCAGAATGAGTTCGAAATGAGCATGATGTGAGAGTTGAAATTCTTCTTAGGTTTGCAAATTAAGCAGTCTAAGCAAGGCATATATATATCCATCAATAGAAATATACAAAAGAACTCTTAAAGAAGTTCAAAATGGATAATGCTAAGCCTATGAAAACTCTCATGCATTTATCTGGAGCTAGTTTAAGTAAAGATGAGTCTGGTAAGTCTGTTGATCAGACGATATACCGTAGTATGATTAGATCTCTACTTTACTTAACTGCTAGCAGACCAGTCATTATGTTTAGCGTCTGTCTTTGTGCTAGATTTCAGTTTGACTCAAAAGAATCTCATCTTCAAGTTGTAAAGCGTATATTAAGATATCTTGTTGGTTTATTTTACAAGAGAAATGATGATTTCAATTTGAGTTGGTTTTGTGACGCTGATTATGCTGGTGATCAAATGTAGAGAAAGAGTACAAGTGGAGGATGCCAGTTTCTGGGATCATCACTTATCTCTTGGTCTAGCAAGAAACAAAACTCTATAGCACTTTCAACAATAGAAGAAGAGTATGTTTCTGTTGTTGGATGTTGTTCGCCATTATTATGGGTAAAACATCAATTGGAAGATTATTCCAAGTTTGAAAATCATATATCTGTATTTTGTGACAATACAAGTGCATTCAATCTCAACAAAATTCCCATTCAACATTCAAAGACCAAACATATTGAAATCAGATTTCATTTCATTAGAGATTATGTTCAAAAAGTTGTCTTTGATATGCAATTTGTACAAACAAATTTCCAATGGGCTGATATTTTTACGAAAGCTTTAAAAGAAACTCGTTTTAACTTTATAAAAGAAAATTTGGAAATTATTCCTATACTTGAATAAATCTTTCGTCTGTTAATTTTTCAGTCTGATTATTACTTTCGTCTGCACACAATTTCGTCTACTTTATTTCATGTTAAGACGAAGCGTTGTGTCTGATTCATAGTTGAATTAGTCTGTCTGACTCTTCAACAGACGCAACGTTATATTATCTATTGATATTTTAATCAAGTGTGCAGGGTATAACATTTAATGCAACATTAAAAGTGTCTGGTATTTATGGCAAAGAAACAAGACACACGCAAAATTCACAGAGTTAAAACAATCATTAGAAGGATTCGCAAAGAGAAAATGTCAAATCAGGAACGATTACCTTTCTTTTGTCTATTCCTTGACCTAATTTTCAGTTATCTATATAAATAAGAATGAGTGAACTGCTTTCTACAACTGCGCATTCAAATTTTATTGCTTAAAAAGAACTCTTATTCTCTCTTAAAATTATCACAGTTCAAATCCTCTTCAATGGTCGCCAAAAACATCAAGTGATCTTATGAAGAAACTGAAATCGATTTTCTTCCCAAGTCAACATATTACAAGAGAAACACTTCAGAGCGTATCAAAAGATGTCTATGAAATGATCAATGTTGCTGGCTGGATGGAGTTCGCAGAATGGAAAGGGGCATGGATGATGTAAGCTTATGCTGAATACTGGAGTGGATGTCTTCTTCTTCAAGAAGGAATAGACGTTATGATCTCAAAAGACGAATATGTGATTAACCCAGAAACCATCGGCGCTGCTGGAAAATGCAAGATTGAAGGAGTGATCTACAAACCAAATTGGAATGCTCATCTAAACAGTAATGTAATCGATGAGGTACTTTATGGAAAGATTCAAACACCTAGAGTTGCAAACTTCCTGAAAGCTAAGAACTTAATTCCTGAATGTAAAGTTGTTCATTATCTTCTACTCAATGTCTTTACTCCAAGGACTGGTGCTAGAGATAGTGTAAACAACAGAGACAGATTCTGTCTTTTCCATCTTATGCAGCGAACAAAGATTAGTCTGCCTCATCTTATCATCAATCTTTGGTTTGACGCTCTAAAAGCTAGAGGAATAGCAAAGAAACCATGTATTCCTTATCCTTCAGTCTTCTCAAATATCGCTATTAATCAAGGATTTATTGCCAAAGATGTTGAATCTCATCCTTATGGAAAGGAAATCAAATAAGGCATTTTTGCCAAGTTGCGTCTTTCATCTAAGCCATTCTCAAAAGATGACTCTCACAAGAGATAACTGAGATCATCAAATCTTCTTCCATCTCTAAAAATTTCACCCTCCAAACGACCCAAAATCTCGGCTAATAAACCACCAAAACACCCTCAAACAGTTATTCAAACACAAGCCTAAACACTTATTCAAACACAAGCCCAAACACTTCCTCAAACACTCAACAAATCATCTGTACCATCATTGCCTCCACTTCCTAATCTACTACAAATTAAAATTGAAGTTCAATCTCCCATTCTAATGGATGAATCTATAGAGGACCTTCTTCCAGAGCAATCCCTTATAAGAAGATGTCCTCGCTTTACAAAAAGAAAGTTAAATGTAGAGACAGATGAAGCGAGCAAAGTTGTTGAAATTCTTTCTAAAGATTCGACTGAAGCTGAATTTACTCCTAGAAAAGAAATTCAGATTATCCCAAACATAAATAGAGTTGAAACAGAAGCAAACAAGGAACTTGAAGCTATTGCCAAACAACAAGAAATAGCTTAAGGAAAAAGAAAAATTACTACTCAAACAGAGGTAATTGATGAAGATCTGATAAAAGCCATTGAAGCTTCAAAAGTAGAGTCTTATGAGAAAAACATACTTGCTTTAGAAAGAAGAAATGGAGGAGGTGTGTCTGGCAACACACCTCTTGAAATTAATCAAGATAAAGACTCAAAGCCAATCAATGCTCCATTTGAGTCTGCTGTTTTTATTCCTGAACAGACTATTGTGAGTGCATCCTCTGAAGCACTCTTAAAGACGCAAAAGCATTCTCTTGAGGAACAGATAAAATACTCAAGAAAGGAACCTCTTCTATACTCAGAAGTTGTTGATCCTGCTGAACTCCCTTCACGAAGAAAAATGGATTACTTTTTCCTTGATAATCTGTATCAGAAGGTCTCTCCTGAAAAACAAGACTCATCCAAGTCAGATTGGCTGCTCAGTGCAAGCAGAGAAGTTGAAGTACCTTCTCCATTCTATGAGAGGCAAGATCCCTACACCTTCAGAGGAACAAAAGGCTTCAAAATAAAAAGGACACCAAATCCTTTCTTATTTTATCATCCTCTTAAGCCTGCTCTACTTGACTTCTCAAAATGCTACACTACTGAACATGAAAAGAAATGGCTTCCTCTACTAAACTAGGACTGTCTTGCTCGTTCAAATATTAAGGGACTTGAAGGTATCAATGACTACAAATCCTTCTTAATTGAATCTGATATAGTGACTCAAACTATGTCATACGAACCGCATATCAAAACTTTTATCCCTCGTCCTCAACAATCTATCAAGAAAGAAGGAACTACTATTTTCCATCATTGCTTGCTCAAAGATAGAGCATGTTGTCCAAATGTGCCTAAAGGATTTTCTTCCTGGACGATGGATGCAATAGATGACCATGATCCAATTCCCTGAAGTATTCCTCTCAACAAAACGGAATATATCAGTTTTGGATACTCTGTTGGTCTAACTCTTCCTTGGATTCGCCCTCATTGCAAAAGAACGCAAATCACTCAAGGAATTGCACTTCTTGAAAATGATACACCTGAAGAAATGATGCATGCATCTCCTATTGATCACGATGTTGCCTTTCATCTTATGGCATACTCCTATAGACGGGAAGTAAAAGAGCAAGTTGTATCTTTTCATCATATCGACGAGAAAGCAGAAAAAGAAGGAAGGGTGTTGCCTAACTTTCTTGGAAGCCAGTTTTCGTCTATTGTCTCCTCCAACACTCATTTCTCCATTCGACTAGATAAACCTCGTCTGTGTCACATCAAATACTTAGCCAAAGGAAAGGAGAAAAAGGAATACTCTGAACCTAAAAGGTTCTGGTGGGCACGTCATATTCCCAAACTTTTAGCATCATCTGAATATGAGTGTCTACTTAAAGAAGGACCCTTTGATAGCAAAATTCTGACTAAGATCCGTAACCATGAAGCCACTTTGGTTCATTCATCTGGTACAAAGTCGAGCTAAACGATTTCTGTTGTTTGTGGAAAAATCTATCCCGGTGGAGCATATGCCTATGGATTAGATTTAGTCTGTGATCAACTTCAACGTGCCTCCATCATAAATACTTTTATATGGAAATGGGATGAACCATTTACTGTTACAACAATTCTTCCTTACCTCACTTTGCATTTCATGGAAGCGAGGCACCTTTCTGCTTAAGCTTATTCAACGCTTAAGAGAAAATACTTTGAATTAGAAAAAGAAAATTTATCCATGAAATCTACAAAAGATTATCTTCTACACACGGAGTAGACTATCTTGAGTCTATGATGAGGGAATTACTTGCTCAAACGAATCTAGGCGCATCGTCTTCATCTGGAACCAAATGATGATATCATTTTGATGTTTTGATGATTGCAGCCCAAGGGGGAGAAGAAAAGAAGATGTTGGAGTTGAAAAAGAGAGGTAAAATGAAGAAAAGAGAGGATCAAACGAAGAAAGGAAGAGGATCAAAAGAATTGAAAAATAGTCATATCAAGCTCAAGGGGAGCTAAGAAGAGAAAAATGCTAAGTCTAAGGGGGAGCCAAACGCAAAAGAAAAAGATGTTTAAGATAAAGAACAAGATCAGGCTCAAGGGGAGCTATTTTATGTTCTTTTATGTTTTTATTGAAACTTAGAGCATGTGGCTCTATTCTATTTTCTTTCTTGCTCTGACGGTATAAAATTACATCTTTTTGATGTAATAATCTTTTAATGAAAGAAAAATGACTACGAACATCATCTTGATGTATTTTATTTTTGCTCTGATATATCTTGTGTGTTTAAGCTAACATGTTTTATGCAGATTTTGATTTGTCATCTACACAATATATCAAGAATGATCTATCTTCTGAAGAACTCAAGATCAAGATGTTTCGTCTACTTTGCTCTGATACACTCATGAAGATCTTTTTTTAGAAGAAGAAGATTGACTTGCTCGTATGGTCTATAATCATAAAAAATGGGGAGATTGTTAAGTCAAAATGACTTAGCATCTTAATTTTGATAATTACAAGACAGACGGAAACATCTACATATGCAAGAGGGAACAATGATCAGATGGATCATTACTCGCATAAGACGAAAGATGCACCCTCAAATCATTAGAAGTTCCAGACGCAAAGTTTAAGTCGTCATTATCCAAGATTTTGTTAGTAGACGAAGAACTGTGAAGATTGGAGAGCGCGTCTCAACTTCAAGTCATGAGCTTAAGTGTGAAAATTTGAAGACTAAAGTTGAAGACGAAGGATGAAGACAGACGAATGAATTCAACACTCAACACATTATAACTATTCATTCGTCTACTCTTTTTGAAGTTCAAGACTCTGAGTAACATGTGCATACATCTTTATTCAACCGTTACTCAGAATGTTCTAAAGGTGGAAAGAGATTTCAAAATAAACCTCTACAACACGAAAAGCAGTTGTACATTTTAGTGAAATCTCTGAGCGAATCAAGTCAAAGGCAGATCTCACGCTGACAACCGATGACTTTCCATTAAATGTTCTGATTGCTCACTCTGCTAGATGTGAAAGTACCCAAGACAAGGACTAATGTTAACTTCTACAGTCTAACGGTTACTTCACACAACCACCTATAAAAGGAGTTCATCTCTGTGAGTTCAAGTTGGCGAACTACTCTGATCAAAGATATATTCATACTCGCTCAAGCTCTCAAGAAAACAAGTTTGCTCGCCACAAACTTAGGATAGAAACTTTATTGTAAAATCCCTCTCTGCGTAGAGGATATTTTCTATTTTGAACTTATTGTAAGTCACTGTTGTGATGATCTTGTAGCCTGAGGAGGCTAAGTGTTTAAAGAATACCTTGCATCGAGCCTGTGGAGGCTGGTAGTCCAAAGAATACCGTGAGTCTAGCCTATGGAGGTTGAAGTCCAGATAATACCTATGTTAGCCTGAGGAGGCTAAGTGTTGAAAGAATACCTTGGTTAGCCTGTTGAGGATGTGTTCAAAGAATACCTGGGTTTAGCCTGTGGAGGTTGGGGACAAAGAATACCACTTTAGCCTGAGAAGGTTGTGTTCAAAGTATTGTTAGCCAGGAGTGGTTGGGTTCAAAGAATACTCTTAGTGGAACCTCTTGTTGGGTAATTGGACGTAGTCTTTTATAAGATGAATCAGTATAAAAATATTATTGATTTGATTATTTTTAACTGCTTACTAACTGGGGATAATAACTTAAACAACAGATTTAATTAAAAGCAATCTTTGAAGAATAATTTTAAGTTTGCGTCAAAATTATTTTATATAGATGCAGAAACGCATCGTCTAAAAGAATTTTAATTGATAAACACAATTCAACCCCGTTCTTGTGTATTTGTATTTTACACTTGCCTATATAAGGACTTCACTAGCTCAAGAACAAGTTGGCGAACACGCTGCAAAAAGCTATCATTTGTGATCTCGCTCTTTTGCCTAAAGGTCTGTACATTTGAAAAACCCTCTCTGCGAAGAGGAAGTTTGTTTATTAGAAACTCTTTTAAAAATCCACTTGTGTGGTGCCTTAGCCTGAGGAGGTTGTGTTCTAAAGAATACCTCTTTGTTTTAGCCTAAGGAGGCTGGGCTCCAAAGAATACCTTGTTGTTTAGCCTGGGAAGGCTGTGTTCAAAGAATATCTTGTAATAGCCAGAAGTGGTTGGGTGCAAACAATACTTGTAACCATTTCACGGTTTGTAATGAAAACTAAGTAGTTACTGGGTAACTGGACGTAGTCTTGTATAGACGAACCAATATAAAAATATCTTGTGTTTAACTGTTATTATCTTTATCTAATGGGGATAAATATCAAATCATTTTATAATTAAAATTTGAAAACTGTAAGTTTCAGAGACTTAGCAAATGCACCAGAATGATCTGTTTATTCATAGGTTCCAATGCCTTTTATAGAAAATACATGAAAAACTACCAAACGAAAATAAAGGACACGACTCAACTAGCTCCACTAATAACAATAAAATAGCAAATAGAAATTTGACTTATTCTAACCCTGGAGAATAGGTCTTTATTAAACTAATCTAAAAACTACTCAACACTCCCTCCCTTGAACTGAACTCAATCAAGAATTTCAGTTCACAATACTTATCCCAAACTCTTCTCTAATCCTTTTGAAATGATGCCATCTTCAAAGGCTTTGTCATTATGTCGACCAACTACTCCTCAGTGCTGCAATAGACCAATTTAACGACACCTTTCCTTTGTCAATTCTCTGAGAAAATGGTATCGAACCCTTATGTGTTTTGACTTTTCGTGCATGACTGCATTTTTTGACAACTTTATAGTGGACGTATTGTCGCAAAACAGAACCATCTCTTCAATTTGTTCATGCCCGATTTCTTTCAATATCCTTTTCATCCAAATGGCTTGACAGGCACATGTAGCTGCTGCTACATACTTTGCTTCAGTAGTTGACAGAGTGACGATTGGTTGCTTCCTTCAGGACCATGCCACAGCTCCTCCACTCGTTAAGAAAACATAGCCTGAAGTGCTCCTACTGTCATCCACATTTCTCGCATAGTCACTGTCGGTGTAGCCTAAGAGTTCGCTCTTCCCGTCACGTTGATACCATATCCTAAATTCAAGAGTTCCTTTCAAGTACCTTATAATTCTTTTTGCAGTAGCAAAGTGCAACTCAATAGGATTTGCCATAAAACGACTAATAAGACTTACCACAAACATCAAGTCAGGTCGTGTGGCTGTGAGATACGTTAAGCTGCCCACCATTTGCTTATATAGCGTTGAGTCGACCTTCACACCAGCTTCATCTCGGCCAACCTTCTGTCCAGGGACTATCGGATTGCAAACGGAGTTGTAATTTTGCATTCCAAACCTCTCGATCAGCTCAGCAGCATATTTTCTTTGACATATAAAGATGCCATCAGCCTTCTGCATCACTTCAATGCCCAGAAAATATCTCATCTTCCCCAAATCAGTCATGTCGAATTCATCTTTCATAGAGCGCTTAAACTCATTCAATATCTCTTCATCATTACTAGTGAACAATAGATCATCAACATAAATGCTCACAATTAGGATTTTACCTCCCTTTTGTTTAATGAATAATGTTTGTTCACTAGAGCTGCTTACAAACCCTTGCTTGACGATATAAGCCTCAATGCGACTGAACCAAGCTCTGGGCGCTTGTTTTAGTCCGTAAAGAGCCTTATGTAGCTTATAAACCATGTCCTTCTTCCCTGCTACTTCATAACCTTGTGGTTGCTCTACAAATACATCTTCCTTCAACTCACCATATAGAAAGGCATATTTGACATCGAGCTGATAGATTACCCATCCTCTTTGTGCTGCTACAGCAATGATCATCCTCACTGTATCCATTCGAGCCACCGGTGCGAATACCTCTGTGTAATCTACTCCGTACTTTTGAGCATACCCTTTTACAACCAGCCGAGCTTTGTACTTGTCTACCTCTCCCAGTTCATTTAATTTGGTCTTGTAAATCCACTTAACCTCAATAACCTTGGCTCCAATAGGAAGTGCAGTTAGCGACCACGTGTGGTTTCGTTCAATGGACTGTATCTCAGCATTCATTGCTTGTTTCCATTTCTGATGTCCTACAGCTTCTTGAAAATTGGTCGGATCTGATATGACCATGAAAGCTAGAGTTTCAATCTCGACTTTAGCCATGTTTGCTTCTTCCTCTATATCTGATAGTCCCTCTCCTGTGATATAATTTGCAGACCAGATTGGTGGTTTTCTTACCCTGCCCGTTGTTTCTATCGTTTCTCTAGTTGGTGGATTGTTTGGTGAAGGAACGTCATCAAAGTATTCTTTTGCTTATTCGGCTGATGTGAATCTTTTTCTCCACTGGATCGAACATCTTAAAGGCCTTGGATTCACTGCTGAAACCTAACAAGACACACTTCACGCTTTTGTCATCAAGCTTGCTTCTTTTAACATCAGGGATATGAACATATCCGATACAGCCAAAAACCCTGAAGTGTTCGGCTGATGGCTTTCTTCCACTCCATGCCTCTTCCGGGGTCATATCTTTTACAATGAGTGTAGGAGATCTGTTAAGAACATGATTCAACATTGCACAGCATCTGGCCAGGAAGATTTTCGTACCTCTTTCTTTAATAATGCTGCTCTCACCATGTTCATGATTGTGCGGTTTTTGCGTTCAGCAACGCCATTTTGTTGAGGAGTGAAGGAGGTGGTTAGCTGTCTTTTGATTCCATGCTCTCTACAGAATTCCTTGAATGCATCTCCACTTGCTCTGCTTCGAAAATGGAACACGATGGTGTTTCCCTTTGACACACGCCTCACAAGTGGTTTTCACATCAGCAATTTCAGGTAAACCCACAACCATCTCTTTACTGCATAATGTGTGAAGTCCCTTGTAGCTGAGATGCCCATATCGATGGTGCCACAGCTTTGCCTTGTTTGAGATATCAACCTGCAGGCATCTCTCCTCCTTTGTTTTGTCATTTGATTCACCCAGCAAGATAAACATCCTATTAGCACTCATAACAGATTCTGCTATTTTTCCTCTTGAAGGATGAAAGATGCTGCATGTGTTCTGATCTCCTCCTTTGAATAGTACGTCTAAACCCCTTTCTTAAAGTTGCCCAACACTCAGCAGGTTGTTCTTCAATTCTGGAATATAATAGACATTGTTGACCACATAGCTTATTCCCTTAAGCATTATTTACACCGTTCCTTTCCCAGCAACCATCAGTTTGTGATTGTTCCCAAGCTTGACATTATGTGTGAAGCTAGTGTCCAAGCTTGAGAACATACCTCTTTCTCCACACATATGGTTTGAACATCTAGAGTCTACGAACCACACATCTCCTTTTCTAGTACCTTGAAGTTCCACATACGCCATCAGAAGAACTTCATCTTTTTCTTCGATCTCTGCAAAGTTTGCTCCATTGTTCCCATTTGGACATTCATATTGGAAATGTCCAAGGTTGTGGTAGTTGTAACACTTGATTGTTGCTTTGTTGAATGAGCGTCCTCTGCCCCTGCCTCGACCTCTATATGATCCTCTGCCCCTGCCTCTGACATTGAGAGCTTGATCATCTTCTTCATGACTGTTCTTCTTAAATTTCTTTTCATGTACGAATAGAGAGCTTTGCAGCTCGTCAATCGTCATCATTTCTATGTCTTTTGACTCCTCGATGGACACCACCACATATGTGAACTTGTCAGTCAGAGTTCGAAGTATTTTCTCAACAATCCTCGAATCTGACATGTCTTCTCTGTTGCTTCTCATCTTGTTGGAAACAGACATTACTCTTCCAAAGTAATCATCGATGTTTTCTTCATTCTTCATTTCAAGAACCTCAAAGTCTCTCCTTAAGGTTTGAAGAAGAGACCGCTTCACCCTTTCGTTGCCTCCAAACTTTCTCTTCATCAAATCCCAAATGATCTTAGATGTTTTGCGATTCAAGATCTGTTCAAACACAACCCGGTCAATTGCCTGGAACAGGTAATGCTTTACTTGATGGTTCTTCATCTTGAGCTCCTCAAGATTCTTCTTCTGCGTTGCAGTCACTTCGATTCCCTCTACCGGTTCGGTGTAACCTTCTTCCACTAGACTCCACAAATCCTTGGCACGCAAGAGGTTTTCCATCAGTTCACTCCAATGGTCATAGTGACCATCAAACCGTGGAATCTTGGTGAGTGTTTTTTCGTCGCTCTTCTTCTCTCTCTGGCATCACTTTGTTTTGCTTTGGCTTTGATACCAAATGAAAATTGTAAGTTTCAGAGACTTAGCAAATGCACCAGAATGATCTGTTTATTCATATGTTCCAATGCCTTTTATAGAAAATACATGAAAAACTGCCAAACGAAAATAAAGGACACGACTCAACTAGCTCCACTAATAACAATAAAATAGCAAACAAAAATTTGACTTATTCTAACCCTGGAGAATAGGTCTTTATTAAACTAATCTAAAAACTACTCAACAAAATCAACAGTTAAAGAAGTTAAAGTTTTGTCTGACCAAGTTTGAAAAACAACAAACGAAAGGCTAAAAATTTTTATTAACACAATTGAACCCCTTCTTGTGTTTTTGTCTTTTACACTGTATTTATAGGTGAAAAAAGTTAATAAAATAAACATGTAACTAGTTGGTTAGAAAAATTTGGTTTCCTTAAGTACTAGTTACTCTAAAAGTAACTAAGTCATTAAATGCATGAGATAAGGCTTATCCTATCTTCATTTAATGCTTCCTTATCTTATCTTCAATTTGACTCTTTTTTCCTTCATGGCACATGGAAATTTGTGAGGTGTAATGGCCAGAAGGTTTCCAAGTGTCAAAATTTCACAAATTGTCAAACTTTGCTAAAAATTACTAAATTTTCTTAAAGTTTTGCAATCTTTGCAAAGTTAACGTGGGTTTCCTTCTGAGCCCACCTTTGCATCTTCCTTTCATCCTTTTTCATGCTTATTTAATTGTTTTAAAATCAAGGAACACCAATTGTGCATAAATTCACACAATAGTAACTTAGAAGTTACTAAAAACTAAAGTTTTATAATGATTTTAAATACTAATTTCTCTTCTAAATTTTATGATTCTAATTCCATTTTTCAAATATCATATTTGATTGTACCATAATTAATACAAAATTATAAAGATTCTAAAAATTATTTTCCCTAATTTTATGATTCACATATTATTCTAGATAAATTTTCAAGAAGTTTTATGTATTTAATTTACAGAAAATTTGTTATACAACATTTTATTCCAACCTGTATATTTATTTATCCTACTCCTAATTTTACATATTATGGGTCATATTCCCTTTGATTTCCTTGTTGTTTTAATTTTTCAGCTTGAACTGCGTGTACAAACGCAATCCAAACAATAATTAAATTTTTCTAAAAATCGTATATTTTCAGAATCAATAAATTTGTCTGTGTAACAATATATAATTTTTGCATATTAATTCTTAATAGGTTTCTCATACTAAATATAGAACAAAATTGCCTACGGATAATAATATAATCAAAACAGTGAATTTACAGTAAGTCAAAAATATCAATAAACGTTTGAATCGTCAAATAAAAATAAAAACGTCAAACAACAAGGTTATTTTTCTTCTACACATTTTTATTTAGAAACGTAATTGTAATTTTTTCAAATTTCGTAACAGTATTGTTATATGATGACAAACTATTTTTGAAATATGTTTTCTATCTAATTAAATTATAATAGTAAAAAATTAATATGCTCATTTTTATGGAAATTTTAATAAACGTTTTAACTATGTTTTTAATATATCTAGTTATTTACTGAAATTAATTTTGAGGGTGTTACACAACCTATGAAAATTAAAACAGTCATTGTATTCTTTCTTCTCCATTTTGTTTGTACAATGTTGTTATTTATTGTAGTGTATGGTGAAAGAATTTTTATTTATCGAAGTGATCGATAAAGACGTTGTAATTAAGAAAATGAATGTTTTTTTATATATTAATATAGGGATCTCAGGGTGAGACTATAAATCAATATTGATTGTTTAATAAAAAATATCTCTAACGTAGTTTAAAGAACTAGACGTAGCCTTCAATAATAAAAAGTGAACCAAACCAAGATCAAATCGCAATATCTTACGCTTTTTTATATTCCATTCAACTTATCTTAAATTAACAGGTTAAAATTAGAGTTGAAAATTTTAAAATAAAAAATTATTAAAATATTAAAAAAATGTGAGAAACTTAATTCACTTGTTACACGTGACAAAACATGTCAAAACTGAATTACTCTGGGAAAGTAAAACTGCAGAAATTCAAACAAAAATTCAAAAATAATCTATGAATAGATAATTCCAGAAATAGTATCTTCTGTATTTCCAACATACATAATTTTAAGTATATTAAAATTAAATTTTAAAAAATGAGTAAGAGGATATAGTGATATTTTAACTCTTGTAATTGACAATCATACCCCTCATATCGATTAATATTGTGATATTAATAAATACATTGATGAACAAAAACCGGATACAGGAATAAAATCTACCGAACAACTGCAACACAATTCGTGCACGTTTTTTCTTATCGTACATCAATAAATACATTTGTACAACTTCTTTTTTTTTTTTTTCCATTCGATAAAGAGAAAAATATGTGAAAAAATAATAGAATTTACTTCGAATTTAATTATTAATAATTTAAATTTATTCTTGTATTTATTAATAAATTTAGTTCATACCATTTAATTTTACTAACTTCGATCATAAATAATTTATTTTGTGAACTATTCTTCACTAAAATTTATATAACAAATTAAAAAAATTCGTTAAAAATATAACTTCAATAAACTAAAGAGCATTTAAATAATATTATCATTAAATAAGATAAAAATAATTAAAATTCATTAATTAATTTTTTATTGTTTATATTTTGGTTCAAGAGAAATAATATTTCTGTTCTCCTATCTTATATAAAAATAAACGAAGAAAGAATACTTTTCTGAATTCTTTTGAAATTATTTTCGCTTTTTTATTTTTTAATTTATATTTATAATTTGAGTATAATTATTTATTTAATAAAGAAAACTCTCTTCATTTTCGTCGTATATTTCTCTTGTATATTCGAATATAATGTGAGCACTTGTTTCTATTTCTAATAAAAATTATTTTTTTTAAAAGATAAAATGAAATCAGAAAAAAATCATTGTTAAAGACCAATAAAAATTTTAAAAAATTCTTTCATCATTTCATTCATAATAAATAATAAATATCACGTCATGATTCTAATTGATAAAAGATGTTCATTGTTACTTTTTCATGTATATATAAATATAAAACAAAATTTATAATATACTTTTAAATTATCTAAGATCAAAAAGGAAAAGAAAGATATTTTTCTGAAATGAATATATTAAATATCAAATAATTGGTATAAAATGTAGCATAATATTTTAAAGTTTAAATATATATTTCGACCCAATAATTTAATATTTTTAATTTCTATAGTTTATTTTCATTTTTTTTAGATTTAATGTATTCTCAATTTTAGTCACTGTCAAAATATTTATTTCACTTTACAATGAAATTTATTCATTTTATTTCATTTTAAATATCGGTTTTTTTTTTTAATTTTTATTCTTATAAAAATAATTTATAAGAACTACAAATAAAAATTATAATTATAAGAAAAAACTATAAAATAAAAATATTTATAAGAAATACAAATAAATAAATCAACAATAATTTATAAAAACTAAAACATACTAAATTATCAGAAAAAAGTTAGATATGAAAAATTAAATAAAATAAAAATAATTTTATTTTAAGGTCACGTTTCTCTCGTGGGGTTGGGCAAGACTAGTTGCACATGGGTTACATCTCTTTAAACCTTTGCTTTTCTCAACCTTTTTTAAGAAAAATAATTTTTAGTTATATTTTCCCAAAAAAGTATTACTCTACCAATTAAAAATAGAATATTTTATGCAATTTTTTAGCTTGTCATAATATTTTTTTAATACATTATATTTTAAATTTAATACATATTCATGAAAATATTATCAAACACTTTCATAAACATAAATAATACAATAACATTCTTAATTATAATATTCCTAAAAATACAATTTCTGAAAATATAAAATAATTCCATAAAATGATCACACCTGTAGTTATTTTTACAATAAACTCAGCATAATTTTTTTAAATCTTATAATAATTTCAAAAATCAATTCAGCATTCTATTATAATCAAAATTATAGTGATAAGGACGCTTGTGTTACACAACACATGTACCGTCATCATGGCAGCACCATTTCTCTCCTGTACTCTTAGTGAATAATATTTCTCTGGAGTGTGAAATAATTCTTGAGGGTCATGTACGGACATGTCCACAACTATAATTACCCTTCCCATGAAACAACCTAGTATCTACCCATAATTATGTCTATCTACACACATCCACATATTTTCTGTTATGATTTCAATAATTTATTTAAAAATAATTTGTCAACATCAAAAATCTATTTGATTATCTAGGCTTTTTATCAAATTGGTATTTTTTAAAATATTATTTACATTTTTAGTGTTGGTTACGTACTATTTACATATTTAATATTGTTTTATGAAATTATAAATTAGATTGTGATATTAAAATTGTAAGAATTCTTGCGACATTATCACATTGCAATATTGTGTTCTAAATTACTTCGTTAACATGTTAATGTAAATTGAAATTATAATATTTTTTTACGGCTTTACTAAATTGAAATTATAATATTTTTTTTACGGCTTTACTAGACAGTGACACATAACAAAATTAAACTTGTGTACCTGATGATGATATGGTCTAGTGCTGTGGTGACCGCAAATGGGGCTACAGCTTCAATAACGCACGCCACTTGACACAAAATAAAAGACCCATTTGTAAAGTCAATTTACGATTCCACTAAAACTGCAAATCTGCCTAAATATTCAAACTACTCAATTCTCTCTGTCTCTACAACACAAAAACAAACTAAGACAGCACACAGAGAAAGACAGAGACAAATTCGTGGATATGTTTTATTATTTTCTTAATCAAGTTATTCGAATTATGAATTATGCTTTCTTGTTTTGTTTTGATTTTGTATTTCTGAATACGTTCTTTTCTTCTTCTTGGTCCTTACCTCTGTGATAATTGCTG
The DNA here is from genome assembly GCA_026586105.1 of Hylodesmum podocarpum. NCBI lineage: Eukaryota > Viridiplantae > Streptophyta > Magnoliopsida > Fabales > Fabaceae > Hylodesmum > Hylodesmum podocarpum. The sequence continues at coordinate 8,306,079 of JALJEV010001433.1, forward strand.
TTTTTTTTCTTGTGCAGTGTGGAATTCGTGGGGTTTGTTATGTGAAGTTCTATTATGGGGTGGATAAAAGAAGAATAAAAGGAGGAAACTTTAACAAGCCCTTAATGATTGGTGTTAACGTGTCATGCTAGTTTCTTTGTAGTATGTTCTTTGGTTTCGACAACCATTATCGGTTTAGACAATTTTTTGGGTTAATGCTTTTTTTTTTTTTAGTATCTTAAAGAAATTTGTTTCACCATGTGTCACAGTCCTAGACCATGTTATCAGCTACACAAATCCTATTTCAATTTACGTCAATATGTTAACGTGTCGCAATTTAGTTGTGTTGCAAGAATTATTACGGTTTCAGTGTCGCAATCTGATTTGCGGTTTCACAAAACGACATCAAACACGTAAATAGTTTGTGAACGACACCAAACACATAAATAATATTTTAAAAAATACCAATTTGGTGAAAAAGTCAATTATCTTGTTATAAATGAAACAAATGCATGAAAAATATATCATATATTAATATCCTAGTTTAATGAATATCACAACAATAAAGTGATGGAACAACGTGAGGTGAAAAAAGTCTCTTGATTCTCATGCATTTAGAGCGAGTTTTAGACTAAGTATAGATGTTTTGTCTGAAGTTATTCACATGGATGACTTCGTCACAGTAAAGTCCTTCAGCCACCAGATAATTTGGAGTGGTTTAAACTTGTAACAATTATAGTGATTTAATCTTTGATAACTCTAAAAGTTTATATATAGTCCCCTATCTATTCGTTTTCAATTCACAGACAGAAGGTATAAGCGGCAGCGGAAGGAATTATGTTCATTAATAATAGAATTATCACGGTCACGGTCACCTGTCTTCTCGTACAAAGGAATAATTATGTTCACTTGGTTATTTAATAGAAAAAATTTGTCTGTTAATAATTTTTTAATCGTGAAATAGAAAAATAATTATTAAAATATTAAATCTTAAATAACAAACTTAATCCAGAAGATAATTTTGTAAATTGGGATTTAATTATTTAAAAATAGAGAGAATTTAACGTGTACAATTTATTTAAACCTTGTCATGGTTATTGAGTTGAATATTTAATTTTGACGACATAATAACCTAAAATATAATTAAATGATAATGTAAGAAAAATGAAGTATAAAATAAATCAAAGTTAAAGAAAATGACTAAATCAAAGTTAAAGAAAGAGACCACATAACAAAATGCAAATTATATTAGATGCTCCATAAAAAGTTAACTGAATACAACTATATTTGCAGGAAGTCGATGAGACTGTGAAGCAGCGAGCTCAAATAATTAAAGAAGAGGTTAAATTGATGTTTCAATCATCAATCTATCAAAATATCGTTAAGAAATTAAACTTTATTGATTTCGTCCAACGTTTTGGTGTATCTTATCATTTTTAACAAGAAATTAACCAGGCATTGGAACAAATTCACAACACTTTCACAAAAAATAACATTATAAGAGAAGATGTCAATCACAACTCACTTGCTCTACTATTTCGTTTGCTTAGACAACAAGGATATCTAATTTCGTCAAGTAAGTATAGAACTTTAATTTGTCATTTATATCAATTTAAAGAATAAAGTACTTTATATGCCTATAAAGTTATGCGTCAAAATCAAAATCATTAAATAACTATTATTTCTCAATCGTGCTCAATTAAATGTACAGATACATTTAGCAAATTCAAAAATGAACAAGGAAACTTCAGTGAAATATTTGCCAATGATGTTCAAGGGTTGTGTAGCTTGTATGAAGCTGCACACATGAGAACATATGAAGAAGCATATGATTTCTCAAATACTCAACTTAAATTATTGGCCAACCAACAGAGCCCATCTGTTGCTACACAGATCAATCGCTGCTTAAGGCAACCTTTTAACAAGAGTGTACCTAGGTTTGATGCAAGGTGTCACATGACTCTCTACGAACAAGATCCTTCCCATAACGAGACTCTGTTAACCTTTGCAAAGATGGATTTCAATATTGTTCAAAATTTGCATCAAAAAGAAATTGGCAGTATCACAGAGTAAGGTCCTTTAATATTTATCCCATAGTGGTAACATCATAATGAACCGAATATCTTTATTTATTTTTTTTTTAAGAAAAAACGATCATATATTAAATTTGAGCTTAAGGGGGTACCTTATTCACACAAAAAGCCAAATTACTTCAAGGCTTTAAAACAACAGTGTTCAAAAATAATTCAAAGATAATAAAGGAAACGTTTAACATTTTTGCATTTAATCATGACCAAGATCTATATTTGATGAGATCCAGCACATCTTTCACATTAGCATCTTCGGTTTTGCACATGTTATTTCAAATATTTTTTCTACGTAAGCATATCATCAATTTTAAAATTGTGAAGGTGTAACTTATTTTCTTTCTCATAGGTGGTGGCAAAAAGCAAACTTTGTTAAAACTGTTCCTTTCGCTAGAGATAGATTGGTTGAGTCCTATATTTGGTCGTTGACCATGTCCTACAAGCCTGAACATAGCTATGGAAGGATGTTTGCAGGAAAAGTGACTTCTGTTCTCACTCTTCTAGATGATGCTTATGATGCTTATGGCACAGTTCAAGAGCTTGAACTCTTCACAGAAGCATTTCAAAGGTTGATGCACTTTACAAACTATAGCGAATTATATATATTCAATGAGAAAAGTATTTTAAAATACCATGAATTAATTTTAGCTTGTGACTTGAAGTTTATCTCAATATATTTTTTAAAAATTTCAGATGGGATATTAGTCTTATTGGATCTCTTCCAGACTCCATGAAAGTAGTATTTGACGCAGTTGTAAAATTGTGTGAAGAAATAGAGTCCATGACTACTGAGAGTGAGAAATCAACCTTTGTGGTGGAATATTTTAAACAAGCTGTATGATTCCAAATTCAATTTTCTTTCATATCAAATTATATGCTTGTTGAGTGGATTCAGTTTACCTTATTAGCGTATTGGCTATTCACTTGTAGATACTTGACTTAATCAAAGGCTACATGGTTGAAGCAAGATGGTGTCACGATGGTTACATTCCAACATATGATGAATATAAAGTTAATGGACTCTTAAGTGCTGGTGTTCCTATTACAATAATATCGTTTATTAGCCCAAGTGAATTTGCAACCAAAGATGTGTTGGAATGGATTTTGAGTTATCCAAATATCGTCGAAGCTGTATCATTCATCGGAAGATTCTTGGATGATATGGGCTCGCATAAGGTACTAATTTATTTATTTTTATTAAAATCAGGGTTTTAATTTAGTATATATCCCCACCCATAATCATATATAATAATTTCTTTTGGAATAAATTAAATTTTAATAATTTGACCACTCAATTTCATGTTTTTACATATTTATGTATATACAAATTTTTATACAATTTTAAAATTTGATAGTTTATCAAATTACTTTATTTTAACTATATATATATTGATTATTAGGTAACATATTAAGAAAGTCTAAATTATATAAATTTTCATATATTTAATCTCATTGATTAATTTAATTTATCTAAAAAAAGTTATAAAGATCTACATTTGATGTCAAGGGATCTCTCCCCTCTCTGTCTATTTATACATGTATAAACTGTAGAAAAGAGATTACGTAACTTTAAGAAAAGTAAAATACATTTTAATAGATATCTAGATAAATAAATAATTAGGTAATCAATTATAAAATATGAATGAATAAGTTAGTCGGTTGACTTTGAATATGTACTTATAAATTTAAAGTATAATTTTCATCTTTATTTATGTTATTTCATAATATAATCGTCAAACACGTGTTACTCAGACGAAACCGTTAGATTGCATGAAAATGAAAGGCAGAGACGGATTTAGGGGAGCAAGACCCCCTTCCTCCAAGAATTCCTTCATATTATGTGTTACAAAGTTAAAAAGACTAATAGAAAAAATAAATAAGTAAAACAGAATATTGTAATTACAATTCTTAATATTGAACTATGATTTCTTTTATTGATAGTTTGAGCAACAAAGAGTCCATGTTGCATCAGCTGTTGAATGTTGCATGAAGCAATATGACATTTCACAAGCAGAGGCCTATGACCTCATTCATAAAGATGTTGATAATTGTTGGAAGGTTATAAATGAACAATGCCTCCAGTCAAATGATATCCCAAAGTTTGTGCTTGATTGTATAGTTAATTTGGCACGTTCATTTGAGTTTATTTATGGAGGCCATCAAAACAAATTTACTAATGGAGAATTATTGAAAGATTACGTCTCTTCACTTCTTGTGGATCCCATGTGCTTCGATTGACACCAAGTGGAGAAGGAATTTCACGTATAAATGAGTAAGAATCTCAGTGCTATATATGTACTAGAAAGTATAAATATATATGAAAAATAAGTGAATTATCGATGTGAAAGTTGGAATCATTGTTCTTGAAAGGTTCAAGCCATTTGCCTATTTATCATTGTAATAATGTTTAACTGATTATGTTTTCAATTTTTGTGTGTTCTTTTTTTTCTTTTCCACTTTGTATAATTATAGTTCTTAACATTACTTACAGCTAATTTCTTAACTCTCCGAGTATGTCACTAAATCCACTCGCACTTAAGCGAGATAGATTAAATGGCTGTCCTGCCAAAATGAAAAACAAATGAAATTAGAGAATCAAAACTACATTACCAACTAAAAATATTGAAAGGATCATATTATTATTTTAGCATCACCAGCTTCAGAGGCTATAAGCTCATTAGAGGTTTCTGGTATAAACTTAGTACAGAATATATTTGTGGTATGTCCTGTGTCAATTGAATGTAAAAGTTCTCGGCGAATAGCTCCAAATATCGATCTGCAAAAACAGAAAGCAAGCAATTCAATGCCTTCTGTTGCTAAAGCAAACCAAGATGAAGTTATAAAACCATAAACAGAAAGGTTGAAACTTGAAATCATTTGCTCCATGACTTTATCAGTCTGTTTGGTTCCTTTTGAGAGTTAAGATAGAACTTTTCCAAGCCGTCATGACTCAACAGTTATAAAGTAGTAAATGAAATTCAGGCAAAATAAGAACTAAATAAATCAAAGAATTATTCTCGGTAGTCAGAACCCATAACCAATACATCAGTATGTTGTTATCTTCTTCAAAAACTGCAGCCTGTATCACTTAAAGCACTTCAAAAAATTATACATATTATAGCATATGGCATACGAATGACATTTAATGCAATATTAAATTTAACGCATGAAAAGCCACATTAATCTTTTACACACCCTAATCGGGCTCATAGGGTGGGAGCACATGTCTAAATATTCTAAAATGTCAATATTAGAGGGAACTATCATTACGATTGGGTCAGTCTAGTCCCATTATAGATCGTCGTCTTAATGATTGTTAGATCAAGATGATTAACTCATCAAAGGTTTTGATGTTTTACAAGACACAGACGGAACTTTCTCAGACGGGAGATCAACAAGCAAGTCAGACGGAACGAGCACAGACGAAAGATGACTCCTCAGACAGAAGTCATTCGTTTGTCTCAAGTTGAAGTCATCAGACGAAACTACAGACGAAACCTCAAGCTTACTCCTTCAGTTTGAAGATATATATATCGTCTGTCCAAGAAGTGAAGCAAAGTTGAGTCACTCGCGCCAAGATTTCAAATCTAAGGAAGTACTCATTAGAAGCATCCAAGATCAGTATAGAGATTCGCGCTTACACATGCAAGTCAAAAAGGTCTTCACCTTTTTGTCAAAGTCTCTGTACAAGTCAGAAAAGGTACTGCGCACGCAATCTAAAGTCCGCTGCATCCGCTACGTACTACATCAATCAATCAAGTACAACTAACAACTTTTGAAAAGCTCTCTAGAAACTATCCAACGGCATTCATATGAGTCTAACGTTCATTTGAAGAGGATGCCTATATAAAGACTTCACTTCATCAGAATTCAGTTGGCAAAAACGCTTCTCTTATTCTACCCTCTGAGATTTCGCTCAAATATTCTGAACATTCTTCATTGTAAAAACCCTCTCTACGTAGAGGAATTTCTTTGTTTTAACATCTGTTTAAAATCCACTTGTGTGGTGTTAGCCTGTGGAGGCTGTGTTCCAAAGAATACCTCTGTTTTAGCCTAGGAGGCTGGTTGTCCAAAGAATACCTTTGTTGTTTAGCCTGCAAAGGCTGAGATCAAAGATTATCGTGTAATAGCCAGAAGTGGCTGGGTTCAAACAATACTTGTAACCTTTTCACGGTTGGTAGTGAAAACTCAGTAGTTTCTAAGTAACTGGACGTAGTCTTGAAGAGACGAACCAGTATAAAAATATCTGTGTTGTTGAACTAACGAGGATAACTTAAAGCATAACATCTGTCCACTAAAATCAACTTTTGAAGAAAAACTTTGTTTCGTCTGTAGCCCTTTTCAAAACCACAGACGAAAGGATTTAAATTTTAAATTAACACAATTCAACCCCCCTTCTTGTGTTTTGTATTTTACAGTTTGGTATCAGAGCTCAGCCTCTAAGGGTTGAGCGCTTAACAACTGCTAGAGGAAAAGATCCTAGATGGAGTCTCAAGGACCTTCGTTCTTATCAGGAAGATCATCCATGAACAAGCCTTTAGCGTTCTCTGGTGATGACTACCCTTACTGGGCAGATCGTATGGAGATGTACATCAAATCCACACAATACAGGCTGTGGAATATCATAACCCAAGGAAACATCCCTATTGTCAAACCTGAGGTTGAATGGGGAAATGAAGAATTCTCTGTTATGGAACTCAACAACAAAGCTAGATATGTCATCATGTGTGCATTATCTAGAACAGAATATAACAGATTCTGTGCATATAAAACAGCTAAAGAACTCTGGGATGCCCTCAAAATTTCCTATGAAGGAACAGAGGATGTACGCATGAGGAAGGCTGCTACACTCTAAAGAGAATATGAGATGTTCTCTATGAAGAAAGGAGAATCTATCGATATGATGTTTGGAAGATTCCAAACAATATTGAATGGACTCACTGCGCTAGATATTACCTTCACCAGAGCTCAAAACAACATGAAGATATTGGATAGTCTTCCTCCTCCATGGGAAGCTATGTCCACTACCATCTCGGTTGGGCGTGATATGAAGACGTTAATTCTTGATGAGTTAATAGGAGCTTTGAGAGTACATAAAGTACTCTTGTGCAAAAGAGACAAGATCAAGGTTGAAGAACCAATAGCTCTTCCGTCTGTCAACACCACTCCCAAAGAAGACTCTGTCAAGAAGGACAGAAAGAAGAAGATGAAGATTCTGAAGGCTGACTCAACAGAATCTGAATCGTCTGATGGTTCGTCTGAAGACGAAATTTCTCTTATGGCCAGACGCTTTAAGAGGATGATGATGAAAAAGGGAAGAGGTCAACGTTTCTTCAAGAAGAAGGAGAGATAGCTCCCTGAGAAATCATCAAACAAGGAGGAAAGCACAGAAATTGTGTGCTATGAATGCAGAAAACCAGGGCATATGAGGTCAGAATGCCCTAGGCTGAGAAAGAGGTGGAACCCTCGTAAAGATAAAGGAAAGAAGAGCTTACTGACTTGGGAAGACCTTGACAGTGAAAGCTCAGAGGAATCTACTGAAGAAGAAGAAACAACGAACATTTGTCTCATGGCTGGAGACCATGTCTCAACTGAGGTAAATGACACTCAAACTTCTTCATCCTCCTCTTCTGAATCTGAATCAGAATCAGAAGAAATGTCATATGATACACTTCTAGCTAACTCTCACTTTATTGCTGAGCAATACAAAACCTGCAAAACCAAGCTAAAACAAATCTTGGAAGAAAATGCAATTTTAAAATCTGAAAAAGAGTTACTGGAGAAGAAAGTATCAGATGCTATTTCATCTGAATCTGAAAAGGATATTTTCATTCTTGAGATCGAAAGATTAAAAAGAGAAAATAAGTCCTTACTCAATGACTTAACCAAGTTTACAAAAGGATCCTCCATGCTTGAAAATATTTTAAATTATGGAAGGACACCAAGCGATAAAAGTGGACTTGGTTATGTTAAAGAGATAGACGGAAAGAAAAACAAATCTGTTTCGTCTGCTCAGAAGAAGAGGAACTATAACAAGGTTCCTAACAACTACAAGAAGGCTAAAATTACAAACATAAAGAAACCTTCTGTAACTAACAAAAAAGGACCCAAAAAGATTTGGGTACCAAGGTCACTCATTATTCATGTTGCAGATATCCTTAATAGGAAAAGAGAGGACTTCAAGTTGGTACCTGGACAGTGGATGCTCACGACACATGACGGGAGACCTGTCTATGTTTCAAGACCTCAGACCAAGTAAAGGGTCTGTCTCCTACGGCTCTGGAAAAGGTAAAATCCTTGGTATTGGGACTGTTGGTAAGACACCCAATCCACTTATCCAGAATGTCTCTTATGTTAAAGGTATCAACTTCAATCTACTTAGCATAAGTTAATTTTGTGACAGTGGATATGAAATAGCTTTTAACTCTTATGAATGTATAGTTAAAAACAAAGACAAATCCACTCTGTTCATTGGGAAAAGGAAGAACAATCTTTATGAGGTTTGTCTTTCTGACCTTAGTGATCAGAATGTAACATGTTTAATTTCAGCGGACGATAAATGAGATATTTGGCACAAAAAGCTTGGACATTTAAGTCTCAAGTATATTTCAAAAATTTCTAAAAAGAATCTTGTAAAAGGTTTGCCGAAAATATCTTGGAAATCCAATTGTCTATGTGAATCTTGTCAGCATGGGAAATAACTCAAAGCTTCTTTTAAATCGAAAAATGTTGTTTCCACGACAAGACCGCTGGAACTGTTATATATTGATCTCTTTGGACCTACTCAGACTGAAAGTCTTGGAGGGAAGAGATATGGATTTGTAATTGTAGATGATTATACTAGATTCACATGGGTATACTTCCTAGCACATAAAATGAGTCATTCAGTGTTTTTGAAATATTCTGCAAACGTGTTCAAAAAGAAAAAGGAATATGTATTGCGTCTGTAAGGAGTGATCATGGAACAGAATTTGAAAATTCTGAATTCAAAGCCTTTTGTTTCGAAAATGGTATCTTTCACAATTTTTCGTCTCCAAGAACTCCCCAGCAAAATGGAGTTGTAGAAAGGAAAAATCGTACCCTACAAGAAATGGCTAGAACTTTGTTGCATGAAAGCTCTCTTCCAAAATATTATTGGGCAGAAACAATTAATACTTCTTGTTATATTCAAAACAGAATATTGATAAGACCAATATTGAATAAGACTCCATATGAACTATGGAAAGGAAGAAGACCCAACATTTCTTATTTCCATTCGTTTGGATGTGAATGTTTCATCTTAAACACTAAGGATCAACTTGGCAAGTTTGATTCAAAAGTGGTGAAGGGATTCTTACTTGGATATTCCAATACATCTAAGGCCTATAGAGTATTTAACTCTAAGACGCAAGTTGTAGAGGAATCAATTCATGTAAAGTTCCAAGATAACTCAAAGGCTGATAAGGAAATATCATACCTAGAAAATATATTTGATAATTTGCAGATTACTCCCTCAACTCAAGAAAATGTTCCGTCTGAACAACCTCTCACAGACGCAAGAACAGACGATAGAAGCACAGACGAACCCTCTTCGTCTGACCCTCATCAGACTGTTGATCATGCGCCTGTCAAATCTTGGAAATTTACCTCAAATCACAATCAAGATTTGATTATTGGAGATAAATCTCAAGGTGTTCAAACAAGATCAAAAGTGAAGAATATCTCAAGCTATGCTCTTGTATCAGAAATAGAACCCAAGAATATTGAAGATGCTCTTCAAGACAATGACTAGATCTTGACTATGGAAGAAGAACTTAATCAGTTCACCAGAAATGACGTCTGGACCTTAGTGGAGAAACCAAAGAACAAAAGTATCATTGGCACTAGATAGGTGTTCAGAAACAAGCTTGATGAAGCTGGTAAAGTGGTAAGGAATAAAGCAAGATTAGTAGCTCAAGGCTATAATCAACAAGAAGGTATAGATTTCACTGAAACTTTTGCTCCTGTAGCTAAACTGGAAGCTATTAGAATTTTACTTGCCTTTGCTGCTCATAAGAATATCATCCTATATCAAATGGACGTAAAAAGTGCTTTTCTAAACGATTTTATTGAAGAGGAAGTATATGTAAGACAACCTCCTGGATTTGAGAGTTTATCTCAACCAGATCATGTTTTCAAACTAAAAAAGGCACTATATGGTCTTAAACAGGCTCCTCGAGCTTGGTATGAAAGACTAAGTTCCTTTCTTCTTCAAAATGGTTTTTCAAGAGGGAAAGTGGATACTACACTCTTCAAGAAAAGCGTTTTAAAAGACTTTATTATTGTTTAGATATATGTAGATGATATAGTTTTTGGAGCAACTAACGAATCCTTGTGCAAGGATTTCTCTAAGTTAATGCAGGAAGAATTCGAGATGAGCATGATGGGAGAACTGAAGTTTTTCTTAGGACTTCAAATCAAACAGACGAAACAAGGCATATACATTCATCAGCAGAAGTATACAAAGGAACTTCTAAAGAAATTCAAAATGGAAAATGTCAAACCAATGAAAACTCCCATGCATTCGTCTGGAGTCAGTCTCAACAAAGATGAATCAGGTAAGACCGTTGATCAGACGGTATACAGAGGTATGATTGGATCTCTTCTATATCTCACTGCTAGTAGACCCGACATTATGTTTAGTGTCTGTCTATGTGCACGTTTTCAATCTAATCCTAGAGAATCACATTTACAAGTTGTTAAACGCATTTTAAGATATCTTGTTGGAACCACTAATCTCTCTCTGTTTTATAAGAAAAATAGTGATTTCAACTTAAGTGGCTATTGTGATGCTGATTATGCTCGAGATAAAGTGGAGAAAAAGCACAAGTGGTGGATGCCAATTCCTTGGTTCATCATTAATCTCTTGGTCAAGCAAGAAGCAAAACTCCATTGCACTCTCAACCACTAAAGCAGAGTATATTGTTGCGGCAGGGTGTTGCTCACAATTACTTTGGATAAAACATCAACTTGAGGATTACTCCAGGTTTGAAAATCATATACCAGTATTTTGTGATAACACAAGTGCAATAAATCTAAGCAAAAATCCTATTCAACATTCAAAAGCCAAGCATATTGAAATTCGTTTTCATTTCATAAGAGATTATGTTCAAAAAGTATTTTCGATATACAGTTTGTGCAAACTGATTTTCAATGGGCAGATATATTTACAAAAGCTTTAGACGAAACTCGTTTTAATTTCATTAAAGAAAATTTAGGAATTATTCTTTTAATTGATTAAAGTTTCTCTTTCGTCTGAGCATTTCATTTCGTCTGTACATATTTTTTATGTTTTCGTGTTAAGACGAAACTTTGCGTCTGATCAAGTTGAATCAGTTTGAGGAAATTCAACAGACGCAAGGATATTATTTAAATATTTTAAAGTTAAGTGTGCAGGGACAAATTAAAAGTAGCAATAAATGTGTCTGTCATTTATTGCACTATTCTAGGATGTTGGGAAGCACGCGCTGTGAATTACAGAAGTCAAATCAATCATTAAAAAGGAAATGATGGGGACACGTCAAATCAGGGACGGTTTCAATACTCTTTCGTCTGAAGAATCACAACCGTTTTTTTGTTTTGCCTATAAATACGCTTAAAGTTCACACTTTTACTCTTTACTGCATTCATACTTACTCTGAATTCTTTACTCACAAAAACTTATCTCTCTCTTCTTTTTCAAAAACCTAACAATGGCCACCAAGAACACCAAAGCAACCGAAGCTACTTTCTTCGCTCAAGATCTCTTCTTCCCCAGCAAGTGGATCTCGAGAGAGACTGTGGAAAGCATCTCAGATAGAGTGGCTAAGATACTAGCCCACAATGGCTGGATGGAGTTTGCTGAGATGAAAGGGCCATGGCTGATGGAGGCCTATGCCGAGTTCTGGAGTGATGCAAAGGAGTTCGAGGATGGTATTGTTGGTACCATCGACAACAAGGAGTACATCATCACTGTAGACTCCATTGCTGAAGCCGGCAACTGCAAGGCTGAAGGGCGCTTTTATAGCCCTGACTGGATGAAGATAGAGTCTGAAGAACACGTGGATAAGATTATCTACGGAAAGATCCGCGACTCTGAAGACCCCAAGTTCTTCAGATCAGGGAACCTTTGTCCCACTGTAAGAATCATCCACAACCTCCTTTACAACATCTTCACCCCACGAACTGGCTCACGAGACAACGTGAGTACTCGAGACAGATTCTGCATCTTCTACTGTCTGAGGAAAGCGAGGATGAGTCTCCCTCATATTATTCTTGACCACTGGGTGAGTGCATTAAAGAATAGAAACATTCGTAGGAAGAGCAGCATTCCCTACGCAACTCTCTTCACCAAGATCATAATAAACCAAGGCTTTGATGTCACCGGCGTAGTGTGGCACAAAGAGGGGAAGGAAGTCAAAGGAAGCACCTTTGCCAAGATGCATCTGACACCTAGCTTCCTTCTATAGACCCCAAGAGAAGAACAAGCACCTATTTCACCAATAACCAAAGACCCCCCACACAGAGCCCGCATCAAATGTGCCAAAACCCAAACACAAACCCAAACACAAGCCCAAACACAAGCCAAAACATAATCCCAAACACCAGACCAAATACAAACCCAAACACCTTTACCTCTTCCTCCCGTGGTTATCTCTGAAGTCCCCTTTGAAGATGCTCTAGAGGAGCCTCTCAAGAAGAAAAAGAGGATTATCAGAATAAAGCACGTTGCGGCTAAGACGCAAGAAAAGATGATATCCCCTAGTGAAGATGAAGGGGTTAAACTATCGTCTGAGGGAGTTCCGTCTGTTAAAATTCTTACAGACGAAGAAAAGCAGAGGAAAGCAGCTGAAGAGAAAGCAAAAGCAAGAGAAATCGCTCTTCAGAAAGCTGCCAAAGGCAAAGAAAAGATGAAGCAGAAGCTTGCGTCTGTTGTTGTTGGTGAAACAGACGAAGAGAAACAATTGAAAGAGGCTATGAGGGTCTCTATGCTGCTTCATGCTGAACGAGAAAGAATCTTTCTCGAGAGCATTAGGGGCATTGGATTGTCTGAGGTTGCGTCTGCTCCAGCAACTTCAAAGGGCATGAACAATGATAAAACTGCCCAGATCCAGAAAGACAATGCCCAGCTAGCAGAGGAGTTGGAGACCATGCTCAATGATGAGGTCTCTACTATGGAGGTCTCCACAACAACTATCCAAGACGAACATAGGACAAGTGCATCTGATCCTATTGTTGCGTCTCCTCTGAACGCTGCCTTTGAACAGACGTTACCTGCTGCGTCTGAAGAAGCATCCCACCTACAGACGAAGGAGATTCCGTCTGAAGAAGTTCTTGTTGAAGATATAAGTTCTTCGTCTGATGAAGAACATCTAGAAGTAATAAAGATGGATGCATCATGGGGGAGATCGCACATTGAGGTTATTGATAAGCGCTAGATTATACATGTTATTTTAGTTGTTTTTAGTCCATTTCTATCGGTTTTTACTAGGTTTAGTTGTATTTTAGACAAGAAAACAGTGAAAATATCATGTTTGTTTAGTGTTAGTCCTTGATTTAGTGTATTGTTAGTTTTATAGGTCTTTCTTGTGTCTTTAAGTCATTTTGATCCTTTTCTTGTTGTTTTTTTTTTTTTTTAGGCTTATTGAATGAATGGATTGAATGCGAGAATTGAAGCTTGGAATGAAGGCTTCAAGACCCAAGATGAAGATTTGAAGTGTAAGCCATCAAGAAGAAGGAAAGTTGAAGCCCAAGTCAAGGAAGCAAAAGCAGGGCGCAAACCAGGGCAAGCAGGGCGCAAATTCCCTTACCTCTCTGGAATTTGCACCCCAGGCGCAAATCAGTTTATACGAGATGCAAATCTGGAGTTTTAAGGTAGTGGCAGTTATACATTTGCGCTCTAGGCGCAAATCCTGAGGGCCGAGGCTCAATTTATGGAATATATATGGGTCCTTGAGCGCGAAAAAAGGGGAGAATCATTCTATCTTCTTCTCCAATATTCCTCTGCACTTTTCTCATCTCCAACCTCAATTCTCTCATCCTTCATCAAACCTAGAAGATTTCGGAAGCTTGGGAGCTTGTGGAAACAAGAACCAAATCTTCATAGAGTGTTTCCTGTGTTTGGATTTTTTTTCTCCTCTTTTCTTTCTTGTTTCCATGTTAGGCTAGATCTCTAGGTCAGGGATTGGGGATTTTGATCCTCTAACTCTTGTAATGACTCCTGTGTGTTAATGCAAGTTTAATTTCGTTCAATTGATTGATCTCTTCTTGCTTATTGCTAATTCTTGAGGTTTATTTATGAAATTCAAATAGTTGATAGGAACATTGATGTTTGGATCGGATTGAATTGTTCCTTAAGGATTTTTCTTCTCATTTCAATTGTACAATTGGAAGATTGACAGTTGAATTAGGAGAGAAAGCAGATCTCTATAGTCATGCATGATTCTAGGGATAGAACTTGTATGCTATGAGATGTTGTGAATTCATTTGTTCGCTTCTTGAGTTGCTTTCTACTTTCACCTAAGGAATTAGGGATTTTAGTAGCAATTCAAAGAGACTAAATACCTAGGAATAGTATTAGTCTTTTGTATCACGAATTCTATCTCCAATTGATTGATCTTTGCTGAGTTGACATAGGATGTGGTTACTAGAGGGAAGGATTAAATGAACCATTACCCTAACCTTTTCCATTATCTTGTAAAAACCTAAACATTTACTTGCTTTCCTTGCTTGTTTTATGTTATATTGCTCAATTTCATATAGTCGCTTAGTTTTACATAAATGTTCAATTCGTCGGTTCGTCCTAATAGAGAAGCGTGTTAAGTAGTCGGTAATTCATCATTTAGTCCCTGTGGTTCGACAACCCTCACTCACATTTTCTAAACTTGTAACGACCGGTACACTTGTTGTAGTGTGATAAAATAAAAAAAGAAACCAACAGTTATTAATCCTGAAGATCTACCACCCAAGCACAAGATAGACTATTCGTTTCTCTACGAATTAGTCATGAGGCGCTTTGCTGAAAGCACTTGTGCTGAGAGACCAGTCAAACCTGACTGGATTATTGGAGAGAAGAATGAAGAAATCTCCAACGATGGCGAATCGTCTGAGTCTGCTACAGATGGTCTCTTGACAGACGATGAAGACTATTTTATTAAGGACACTCCCTACATCGAGCTAAGAAACCCCCTCTTGTTATAGAGGCAAAAGGGTTTTCAATTAGGGAGATTTGTCAATTCCATCATATACCACAAACCCCTGAAGCCAGTGGATTTCAAAGAAGATTCCATCTACACTCCCGAAGAGCAACGCGAATGGCTGAAGCGTCTGTCTTGGGACATACTGGCCACCTTACACTTCAAGGGTTTAGAAGACATAAAGAGGTACAAGGATCATCTAGCTGAGTCGGTGATTGAAGGACCAGCTTTTGGCTATGAACCCCACATCCCCTTCAGAGAAAACATAAAGTGGAAGGTTCAACACGAAATCAACGCACCTGCATTTCATCATTGTAGATTTGGAGATCCTAGCTCCACCATCTATGAGCCGAAGGATTGCTCACACTGGCATCTCGACGCCATAGATCGCCACGATCCTGTACCATTCACAATTCCCATGAATCAGACGGAGTATGTAGGTCTAGGACATACTCTGGGAATTGTTCTCCCCTGGACAAGACCCCATTGCTCAGGGATCTGTCCTCGCCATTCCATCCTCCTCGATGAGTTCGAAGACCCTGAAGAGTTTGCTCACGCTCTTCCTGAAGACTACAATCTATCCTTCAAGTTGATGGCCGGTGCCTTTAGAAGGGAAGCAAAAGCTAGATCCACTTCCTTTTACCATATTGAAAGAGAAGCAAAGAAGGAGAAAAGAGACTGTCCATTCTTGGTGGGTTCACAGTTCTCTTCTTTGGTTTCAGACGAAACGAAGTACTCTATCGTCTTAGACCGAAAGTGACCTTGCTTGGTCAAGCTTTTGGCTAAGGGAAAAGAAAAGAAGATTTCGTCTGTCTCCAAGACCTTCAAATTTGCAAGGCACATACCCCGGCGTCTTTCGTCTGCTGCATATTCGCACCTCAAGGCACTTCAAACTCATGCCTCAAGACCTATCAATCCGAAGATACAAAGGATGATAGAAGATCATGAAGCCACATCCGCTTTCTGTTCTGGGACTTCATTTGATGAAGATTCCACTATCTGTGGCAGGGTGTATCCTGGAGAAGCCTTCGCTTATACTCATCCATCACAGGAGCATCCGGATCTTGAACTCTCTGTTCCCACAAAAGTGTACTCTTGGCATTGGGAAAGAGACTTCACGGCATACCTCACACTTCCACTCTTCACTCTGCGTCTGAAGAGGAGACCAACAGTGTTCATCATAGATGACACTACACCAATAGTGGAAGAACCTCAAACACCGCAAGTGCAATTTGATGATATGGTGGAGGTCAGTGATAAAGTAGAGGTTGCTGAGGCTGACGCTAAAGGAGCTGAGGAGTATAACATTCTAAAGCGAAAATATGATGCCTTGGAAGAGGATTGCGAGCACTTGAAGCTGAAGAATAAGGAGCTTGAGGACAATCAAGCCTCACTCTCATCTGAAGTGCAGCAGCTGAAGGATATTGTCATGACCCTTCTGCATAAGAAGCTCAAGCCTTCTTCTTGATTACATTGTTTTAATGATTCTCAGCCCAAGGGGGAGAATAAAGAAGTGGCTATGCTAAGGAGGAGTGCATCGTCTGAAGGAGCGAGCAAGATAAAGCTATCGTCTGAGGGGGAGCTATCGTCTGAGGGGGAGCTATCGTCTGAGGGGGAGCTATCGTCTGAGAGGGAGAGAAAATTTTGTATTGTATTATATCAATTTTTTTTTTCTTCTCTGTATTTTATTGTATTGATTCTTTTTGTAAAGAATATACATGTATTTTTTTTTTATTTTGTTTTCTGTATACCTATGTAATATTGTATAAGATTACATCACATTGATGTAACAATTCTTTTATAAAGAGGTATTATTTCAGAAAACATCGTCTTGATGTAAATCTGACTTGCATTTTATCTATGATCACTAACATTGTCTTATGCAGATATCTTCTTGAGAAAGGTTATCGGTATGGTCTGTAATCATCAAAAAGGGGGAGATTGTTAGATCAAGATGATTAACTCATCAAAGGTTTTGATGTTTTACAAGACACAGACGGAACTTTCTCAGACGGAAGATCAGCAAGCAAGTCAGACGGAACGAGTACAGACGAAAGATGACTCCTCATACGGAAGTCATTCATTTGTCTCAAGTTGAAGTCATCAGACGAAACTACAGACGAAACCTTCAGATGGAACCTCAAGCTTACTCCTTCAGTCTAAAGATATATATATCGTCTGTCCAAGAAGTGAAGCAAAGTTGAGTCACTCGCGCCAAGATTTCAAATCTAAGGAAGTACTCATTAGAAGCATCCAAGATCAGTATAGAGATTCGCGCTTACACATGCAAGTCAAAAAGGTCTTCACCTTTTTGTCAAAGTCTCTGTACAAGTCAGAAAAGGTACTGCGCACGCAATCTAAAGTCCGCTGCATCCGCTGCGTACTACATCAATCAATCAAGTACAACTGACAACTTTTGGAAAGCTCTCTAGAAACTATCCAACGGCATTCATATGAGTCTAATGGTCATTTGAAGAGGATGCCTATATAAAGACTTCACTTCATCAGAATTCAGTTGGAGAAAAAGCTTCTCTTATTCTATCCTCTGAGATTTCGCTCAAATATTCTGAACATTCTTCATTGTAAAAACCCTCTCTGCGTAGAGAAATTTCTTTGTTTTAACATCTGTTTAAAATCCACTTGTGTGGTGTTAGCCTGTGGAGGCTGTGTTCCAAAGAATACCTCTGTTTTAGCCTGAGGAGGCTGGTTGTCCAAAGAATACCTTTGCTGTTTAGCCTGCGAAGGCTGGGATCAAAGAATATCGTGTAATAGCCAGAAGTGGCTGGGTTCAAACAATACTTGTAACCTTTTTACGGTTGGTAATGAAAACTCAGTAGTTTCTAAGTAACTGGACGTAGTCTTGAAGAGACGAACCAGTATAAAAATATCTGTGTTGTTGAACTAACGGGGATAACTTAAAGCATAACGTCTGTCCACTAAAATCAACTTTTGATAAAAAACTTTGTTTCGTCTGTAGCCCTTTTCAAAACCACAGACGAAAGGATTTAAATTTTAAATTAACACAATTCAACCCTTCTTCTTGTGTTTTGTATTTTACAATGATGACTCAACATTCGTGGAACTTTCCTTAACTTATAAATACTATTAGGAAATATTCCTTTAACACTTTTGCGCTTTCATATTTTCACTTATCTTAGTCTCCTCTCTTCACTCTATTACCTTGGCATATACACCAACGAGACTACCACCATCCTTTTACCCGTGCCTTTTGAATTATGGCAAGTGTCAAGAACAAAGCAATAATAAAATAAAAATAAGGAAATAAAGAAGAGAGAAAAAGACTCAAGAAATTTAACGTGATTCGCTAATTTGCCTACGTCCACAACTACACTAGAAATAATTTATTCTTGGTATGCATTTCAAGCTTTATAGGAGTTGCTTGGTCCCTTTGAGAGTGAATCTAGAGGTGGGGGTGAATAGATTCTAGTTCACTTTGGCCTATTTTTCGTAAATTACTAATTCATTTTGATTCAAACAGAGTATATTCAATTTTATGCAGCAGAAATATCAAAGGAATTATCAATAACAAGTTTGTAATCAATTTTTCAGTTTATATAGTATGTGTATCTACTCTTTCCAGTTTTAGTTGATTACCAAGTTAATTGATGAGTTAATTACCAAGTTAGTTACCAAACAAGTTGCAGCAAATAATCAGTTATAACAACAATGAAAGGTAAATGGTAATGAGTGTAAGGAAGAAGAAGAGTGCACAGTGATTTATACTGGTTCAGCCAACTGCCTACATCTAGTCCCAATCCAACAACTGTTGCAATTGGTTTTCCATTATCAAATGATCACTTTTGTGTTCTTTTCCTGTCAGTTTTGCACCCAGCAAAATCTGCATCACTAAACCCAACCAGATTAGGGGATGTTCCTTTAGGATACCACAAACCACAGTTTGTAGTTCCTTTGAGATATTTTAAAATTCTCTTAACAGCATTCATATGTGATTGTTTAGGTGCAGATTGAAATCTTGCACAAACACATACACTGAACATTATGTCAGGTCTACTTGCTGTAAGATATAAAAGTGATCCTATAATCCCTCTATATTTGGTTTGGTCTACTCCTAGTCCTGCAGCATCATTATCTAAATAGAGATTAGTTGACATAGGGATATTAGAGATTTTACAACTCTCCATGTCAAATTTCTTCAGTAATTCCTTAGTGTACTTTGCTTGATGAATGAAGATTCCTTCCTTTAGTTGTTTGACTTGCAGTCCTAGGAAGAATTTGAGTTCTCCCATCATAGACATGTCAAACTCACCCTGCATGCTATCCACAAATTCTTTACACAGAGATTGATTGGTTGATCCAAAAATGATATCATCAACATATACTTGAACCAATAAAATGCAGTTAGACTTCTTTCTAATAAAGAGAGTTTTATCCACATTTCCTCTGTGATACCCTTTTGACAAAAGAAATGTACTTAATCTTTCATACCATTGTCTAGGGGCTTGCTTAAGACCATAAACTTGTTGACTATTTAAAAGTATGTATATGTGTGTCAATCTTTCGGCAAGTGTACCGGTCGTTACAAGTTTAGAAATAGTGAGAAAAGGTTGTCGAACCACAGAGACTGATTGTGAATTACCAAATGCTCAACATGCTTTGCTATTAGGACAAATCAGGGAATGAATGATGTATGTAAAACTAAGCTATTGTGTAAAATAAAGCAATACTGTAAAGTAAAGAAGCAAGTAAATGTTTAATTTTCAGAGATGATGAAATACAGTTAGGGAATTGGTTCAGTTGATTCCTTCCTCAAGTAACTACTTCCTATGTTAATCTAGCAAATCTCACTCAATTGGAGACTAGAATTCGTGATACCGTAGACTAATCCTATCTCTAGGTCTTAGTCCCTTTGAATGCCTACTATCATCCCTAATCTCTTAGGTGAAAACAGAGATTCATTCAAGAAGCGAACAGATGAATTCGTTACAACATCTCATAATATGCAAGTTCTATCTCTAGACTCATGCACTACTATAGTGATACATTTCCTCTCCTTCTTCAACTATTCATCTCTCGATCTCATAGTTGACACGAGATACAAATTCTCAAGACAGAGTTCAATTCAATCAAACATTAATATCTCTATCTCTATTTGAGTTTCATGAATTAAATCTCGAGAATAAGCATTAAGCAGGGAAGAGATCAATCAATTCGGTGGAATTATACTTGAATTAACAGAAGAGATTCATTACAAGAATTCTGAAATCAACATCCCCATTCCTAACTGCAGAATTTAGCCTAACATGGAAATGAGAAAAGAAAGAAACAAAACAGAAATCAAACACCAGAGAAGCTCCATAATTGCTTGATTATGCTTTCGCAACTCACACACTCAGGAATCTCAAGGTTGATGGAGAGAGAAGGAGAATGAAAGTGGAGAAGAGAAAAACGAGAGAAACTCGCAAGAGAAGGAAAACAGTAATGGCGAAAAGTGTTAGTTATGGATCTACAATTCGAATCCCCGTTTTCGCGCCCAAGATATCCTTTTATAGATGAGGAAGTGTGCTCCCATTTACTAGAATTACGTCCAGGTGCATTGTGATAGTTTGAATACATTGACTTGCTTGATTCGACAGTAAGTAACCGCAATCGCAAATTATTGCTTCCGTCGATGAAACCTTCAATTGATTCCTTCAGAAAATACTTCAGTTAATTCCCTCAGACGATACAGATGACCACGACTTTTATTTACTTTGCTGCAAGTCTCGAGAAGTGCACAAATTGAATAATCTTGCATTCTAAGTGTTCTTTCGTCTGTCGAGGCTTCGTACCGTCTGTCTTTGTCTTGGTATCGTCTGTCTTTACTTTGGTATCGTCTGTAGTGACCTTTGTATCGTCTGTCTTGGCTTCGTCTATATGAACTCAGATGAAGTAAGCATAGACGAAACACTCTCAGGTGAATTAAGACAGACGAAGTAACTCGGATAATCTTGGCATGCACGAAGTAACTTGGAGACTACTAGTACAGACGAAGTAACTCCCTAAGAAGCACGCATAGACGGAGTAGCTCTTCAGATGAGATAAGCACAGACGAACAACTCAGATGAATCAAGTATAGACGGAACAACCTATCAGACGGAACAAGAGTTCTTGCGTCTTACTCCCTTCATTTGAGCTTCATTAAGGCACGAGACGCGTCCCTGGGTGCGCCCTGGCGCGTTTTATCAGACGATATGAAGCTCGGTTTCGTTTGATGCAGTTACGTCCGAGGCTTGATGCTTGTTTCGTCTATTGTCGCATCCACAGACGATACAGAGTTGCCACTTGCACTTCATTTTTTGCACGAATTGGACGGACTTTCTTGCTTCAATGGGATTTGTTCGTCTCATGTTCGTGGGCTTTCCTTACCAGCTTCTATCTTCTCTTCAATCAATCTACAATTAACAAGAAAATGGATAAAATGACTTAAAAATACACGAAAATCCTATAAAACTAACAAAACGCTAAATCAAAGACTAACATTAGACAAATATGATATTTTTACTGTTTTCTTGTCTAAATTATGACTAAACATACTGAAAATAGATGGAAATGGACTGAAAACACCTTGGAAAACATGTATAATTTAGCACTTATCACAACCCCAAACTTAAAGCTTTGCTTGTCCTCAAGCAAACATAAATTCCATCATTACAGGGGTTAATAAACATAGTATAACACTGAACTCAACAGCCACTGAAAATTCATTACGCAATTCTTGACTCCCTAAGTCATCTCAATTTATCTATGAAAGTTGAACATGAACTCAACATCCTCAAGAATTGTACAGTTCATCACACATAAGCAATCAACCGTAGATTGGCATGAAAATATGTAATTTAGTCAACATCAAACAATCCCTCTCCAGTTAAGTGTTTGCCCTCAAGCTCTCAAGTGTTTTGGGTTTGTGTTTCTCTCAATATTACCAATCAGAGGGTCAGTTACCATAAGCTTGCAATGACTCTCAAAATCTCCACTGCCTTCAAGTAGAAATTGGACAATCAAAAGGTCTTTTCAGGGTTGTAATGGGGCTTAGGTAAAGGTGGGTTAAAAGAAAAGGTACTAGTTAAAAATCAAAGGAACTTAAAGAGTACAAGTTAGAACCTACATGATATGTATGAGCTAACACTGGACAGACGAAACAAAAATACTGGACAGACGAAAGAAAAATGATGGACAGACGAAAGACTAATAACTCATGAAACCACTCTGTTTTCTTTTGTTTTTAGTCTGCAATTACTTCTGTTCTTTTTCTTCCGTTCTTTTGTTTTTCTTTATTTTTCACTGTATCCCATCTGTGCCAGTATCGTCTGAGCCTTTAGTCTGATGATTTCGTCTGTAGGCTTACAAATGATACCCACAGACGATACTTCACAGACGATACCTACAAAGACCAATGAGAATACTATGTTCTCTTTTCTTCCTTTGTTTCTTTTCTTTCTTTTTTTCTTTTCTTTTCAATTTTTCTTGTTTTTCTCTTTACATTTCTTGAGTGGTATCACTAATTGCCAGCACAAGACGAAAAATAAACTTTTTGTATGGTATGCATGAAAAGTCAGAGAATGCAATTATACTACAACTATATGTTAGTCACAAAAATTTCACCAATATCTAGACCAAACAATGCTTCCGTCTGTAGTCATAGCAGACGATACATTCAACCCCAAACTTAGAAATTTGACTTGTCCTCAAGTCAACAACACATGCACCCCAAAATTTCAACCCCAAACTTAATCTTGAATCCTATCGTCTAAGCAAAGAAACCAATACTCTTTAAGTTCCAGTGATGGAACCATTGGTTTTTCACTTATATAGGCTTGTAATGAGCTCAAGTATCCAAGAAAGAAAGGGTTAAGTCAGGCTCAAAGGGGCTAGCAATGGATAATGTGAAGGTTAAGGCTTATTTAGCTCGAAGCTACAAGAAAGAAAATTGCCTTTATCATTTGTGTCCAATTCTAATTGTATGCAATTTTGACCAAGAGCTAAAGCAAGTTCTAGAACAAAACACTTCAGTTGGTATGACACTCAAGAATAGAATCATGTTGGAGGCTCAAATTCTTATCCAGGATTAATAATTGCTTTAACATTGCTAAATTCATCAATCATGTCAATCTTGAAAATTGTCATGCTAGAATTCTCATACAGTATCTCTTCGAATAATTGAGAACATGCAACTTTGTCACAGAACCTTAAGTTGATCCTAAGTGCCAGAATATGCATAATTTATTCTACTGAACTACAGAGTCAATATTATACCAATGAAATCAACCTCCGTAAGATGGTTCAACAAAGAAGGAGTGTACTCGAAATAATCATCAATCAATATTTAAAACGATAGAGTATAGGAACACTCCCTGTTGAAGACCAGCCATGATATTTACAGAGTTTGCAGCAAGTGCTATCTTTCCATGTTCTTTCCAACAGTGGTCAGATGCTAAAAATATCAACAATGGTCAAAATGAACTAAAACAGTGAAGTGCACAAATTGAATAATCTTGCATTCTAAGTGTTCTTCCGTCTATGAGATCTTTCGTCTGTCGAGGCTTCGTACCGTCTGTCTTTGTCTTGGTATCGTCTGTCTTTACTTTGGTATCGTCTGTAGTGAACTTTGTATCGTCTGTCTTGGCTTCGTCTATATGAACTCAGATGAAGTAAGCATAGACGAAACACTCTCAGGTGAATTAAGACAGACGAAGTAACTCGGATAATACTAGTACAGACGAAGTAACTTGGAGACTACTAGTACAGACGAAGTAACTCCCTAAGAAGCACGCATAGACGGAGTAGCTCTTCAGATGAGATAAGCACAGACGAACAACTCAGATGAATCAAGTATAGACGGAACAACCCATCAGACGGAACAAGAGTTCTTGCGTCTTACTCCCTTCATTTGAGCTTCATTAAGGCACGAGACGCGTCCCTGGGTGCGCCCTGGCGCGATTTATCAGACGATATGAAGCTCGGTTTCGTCTGATGCAGTTACGTCCGAGGCTTGATGCTTGTTTCGTCTGTTGTCGCATCCACAGACGATACAGAGTTGCCACTTGCACTTCATTTTTTGCACGAATTGGACGGACTTTCTTGCTTCAATGGGATTTGTTCGTCTCATGTTCGTGGGCTTTCCTTACCAGCTTCTATCTTCTCTTCAATCAATCTACAATTAACAAGAAAATGGATAAAATGACTTAAAAATACACGAAAATCCTATAAAACTAACAAAACGCTAAATCAAAGACTAACATTAGACAAATATGATATTTTTACTGTTTTCTTGTCTAAACTATGACTAAACATACTGAAAATAGATGGAAATGGACTTAAAACACCCTGGAAAACATGTATAATTTAGCACTTATCAATACCCTTTTGACAAAAGAAATGTACTTAATCTTTCATACCATTGTCTAGGGGCTTGCTTAAGACCATAGAGGGCCTTTTTAAGTTTATATACATGCTCAGGGTAACTAAAGTCAGTAAATCCAGGAGGTTGTGAAACAAAAACTTCCTCATTGATATAGCCATTCAGAAATGCACTTTTCACATCCATTTGATATAGTTTAAAATCATGAATGCAGGCAAAAGCGAGTAAAACTCTCACAGCTTCTAATCTAGCAACAGGGGCATAGGTTTCATCAAAATCTATTCCTTCTTGTTGGTTATAGCCCTTTGCTACTAATCTTGCTTTATTCCTAACCACTTTACCATTCTCATCTAGCTTATTTTTAAACACCCATTTTGTTCCAATTACATTCATATCTCTATTAAAAGGTACTAACTCCCATACGTCATTCCTTTTAAATTGATTTAACTCCTCATGCATAGCATTTATCCAAAATTCATCATTAATAGCATCATCAACACAAGAGGGTTCAAATTGAGATACAAATGCATAATCATCACAGAACATATTATAGGAAGATCTAGTAGATACTCCCTTATGGATGTCACTAATGATGTTGTCAAGAGAAAGATCTCTTGGTTTCCTCCATTCTTTTGGCTGTTCGTGAGAAATGATTGGTGGATTTTCTTTGTTCTTGAGGTTTGCTACTGCTATCTTCACCTGTTTCTTCATCATTATCAACAAGAGCACTTCCCTTTTAGGGATGGTTAGATTCATCAAACTTTACATGCACAGATTCCTCAATGCATATTCTTCTTTTATTGTAAACTCTATATGCTTTACTAGTTGAAGAATACCCAATAAAAATAGCCTCATCCGCCTTGGCATCAAATTTACCAAGAGGTTCTTTGTCATTATTCAAAACAAAACATTTGCAGCCAAATACCTTGAAATGAGATATATTTGGCTTCTTGTCCTTATAGAGTTCATAGGGGGTTTTCTTTAAAATAGGACGAATCACAATTCTATTTAGAACATAGCAAGCAGTGGAAACTGCTTCAGCCCAAAAATATTTAGGCAAATCATTTTCATTTAACATAGTTCTAGCTAGTTCTACTAAAGATCTATTTTTCCTCTCAACAACTCCATTTTGTTGTGGAGTTCTTGGAGCAGAAAAGTTGTGATTAATTCCATATTTTTCACAAAATTTTTGAAAATATTCATTTTCAAATTCACCTCCATGATCACTCCTAATGGACTTGATTTTCAAATCTTTTTCGTTTTGTATCCTTTTGGCAATAACTTTGAAAACTTTGAAGGCATTGTCTTTACTTGGTATAAATGCAACCCAAGTAAATCTAGAGTAGTCATCTACTAAAACTAGTCCATATAAATTTCCACCTAAACTAGCAGTTCTAGAGGGTCCAAACAAATCCATGTGCAATAGCTCAAGTGGTCTAGAAGTTGAAACAATATTTTTAGATTTAAAAGAGTTTCTAGACTGCTTGCCCTTTTGACATGCATCACATAGACTTTCTCTATTGAACTTTAAGTTAGGTAATCCTTCCACTAAGTTCTTAGATGACAGTTTATTAAGTTGATGAACATCAATATGTGCTATGCGTCTATGTCAAAGCCAAGATATATCATCATTTGATGCTAGGCATGCATGATATGATGATGAATGGTTAAGTTCAAGGATGTAGATGTTACCATGTCTCTTACCAACCATTAGTTCCTCATTTGATTTACTGCTACTAATCTTGCAGCTTCCTTGATCAAATGACACATGATAACCTTTGTCACAGAGTTGGCTAATACTCAGAAGATTGTATCTCAATCCTTCCACAAGCAGTACATCTTCAATGACAGGATTTGATTTGTCTCCAACAGCACCAATACCTAGAATTTTCCCTTTGTTATTATCTCCATACACTACCGATCCTGATTCTTTTGATTTGAAGGAGATAAAATTGCTCTTGTCACCAGTCATATGTCTTGAGCAACCACTATCTAAGTACCAAGTTGAGTTCTTGGCTCTCAAGCACACCTACACAAAAAAAGATATCACTTTGATTTTGGTACCCAAATCTTTTTGGGTCCATGAATGTTAGTGTAGTGATTATCTTTCTTAATCCATTTAAACAAGCCATTATAAATTCCTTTCTTTCTAATCATGCAATTATAAGATGTGTGTCCATATTTCATATAATAACTGCATGGAAAGTTTCTGTTATTGTTGGTTTGTTTAAATGCAGAGAACTTCTTATTATTGTTTTTCAAAGAGGCATCATAAGACTTACACTTTGAACAGGGTAGTTTCAAGTCATCATTTTCTTTTCTCAAAGTTTGAACATCAGTTTTTAAAACAGAAATTTCATTTTCTAAATCAGCATTTTTGTTTTTCAAAACTCTGTTCAACTTATCTAATTTTTCAGCTTCCTTAACAAGATCACAAAATGCATCATACAGCTCATCATAATCTTGTATAGATGAATTGGAATCACTTACCTCATCATCATCTGAAGTTGGATTCGCCATAAGACACAAGTTTGCTTCTTCATTTTCACTCTCACTAGAGGATGAGGAATCATTGTCTTCCCAAGCAATGTAGGCCTTCTTCTTTCTAAATTTATCCTTCTTTTGCCTTTCCTCATGTTCTATTCTTCTTGGTTCACTACTGTTACTCTTCTTGATGTTGGGGCATTCCGATTTGTAATGTCCCGTCTTTCCACACTCATAGCATGTGACCTTTGAAGATGAACCCTCAAACTTCTTGAAGCCTTTTCTGGGGTTGAATCTCTTTTTGTTATTATTCTTCTTCATGAATCTTTTGAATTTTCTTACCATGAGATTCATGTTTTCTTGTTGATTCACTTCCATGACTTGATGTATCACTATCACTAGCTGTGTCCTCCATCTTGAGTGCTATGCCTTTGGCTTTCTTGTCCTTATGTTTCTTCATCGCAATACGAGACATATCCATCTCATATTCTCTTAGTTTGCAAAACAGCTCTGCACTTGTGATTGCAGCAAGATTCTTTGATTCAGTTATAGCAGTCACAGTGGATTGCCACTTTCTATTTAGAGACTTTAGAATCTTGACATTCACTTCTTCTTCTACGAAGCTTTTGCCAAGTCCCTTGAGATGATTGATGATGTGTATGAACCGTTTCTGCATCTCCATTATGGATTCTCCTTCAAAGATTTCTGAAGGTTTCATACTCTTGGATCAAGGTATTCTTCCTTGCCCTTCGTACTTCCGTTGTACCTTCATGAGTTACCATGATAAGCTCCCAAGCTTCTTTTGCTGTTGTACAAGCAGAAATTCTAAAAAATTCATCAGAGTTAAGAGCAGAATGTATAATGTTTAAAGCTTTAGAATCATTTTCAGCTCTCTTAATTTCTTCTTGTTCCCACTTATCAAATGGTTTTTCAATTTCTTTTCCATCAACTATGTGTGTGGGAATTTTGAAATCGACAACAACTGACTTGCCAAATGTTTCTATGTACAGACTCCATAAAGATTTTCATTCTTACTTTCCAAAATGGATAGTTATCTCCACAAAACAGAGGAGGTCTGTTAATAGAAGCACCTTTAGCAAATGGTAATTGATTACTGGCCATTATGGATCAAATTCTAGAGCAACTTACTAGAAGTAGCTCTGATACCAATTGATGGTCCCTTTGAGAGTGAATCTAGAGGGGGAGGTGAATATATTCTAGTTCACTTTGGCCTATTTTTCGTAAATTACTAATTCCTTTTGATTCAAACAGAGTATATTCAATTTTATGCAGCAGAAATATCAAAGGAATTATCAATAACAAGTTTGTAATCAATTTTTCAGTTTATATAGTATGTGTATCTACTCTTTCCAGTTTTAGTTGATTACCAAGTTAATTGATGAGTTAATTACCAAGTCAGTTACCAAACACGTTGCAGCAAATAATTAGTTATAACAACAATGAAAGGTAAATGGTAATGAGTGTAAGGAAGAAGAAGAGTGCACAGTGATTTATACTGGTTCAGCCAACTGCCTACATCCAGTCCCAATCCAACAACTGTTGCAATTGGTTTTCCACTATCAAATGATCACTTTTGTGTTCTTTTACATTCACTCTACAACAAGCAACACAAAAACGAAATCAAGACACCCAAACCAGTTCTTTAACCCAAAGAACCGTTCTTCACTGACCTTGGCACAACCAAGATCAAACCTTTGAGAAAACACTTCTCAAACTCTTACTCTATCCAGAGAGACCTCTCTCCTAGAGTAATAACCCAACAATCAAATTTACAAACAAAAGATCAGTTTAGAAAACACCTGGAGTGTAGATTCTAATCACAATCAATAACACAGTCAATACCACCCAATCAGTAAAATGAATATAGTTGCCTTTTCTCAATACTCTTTCAAGAACTCTTGAAGTTCTTTATGATTTCTCTTGAAGAAAAAGATAAACTCTCTTTAGAGAGGATTTGAAAGTGTGTAAGCTTTTCTGAAAATGGATTTCAAGTCTTTCAAGAGTATATACAAAATCTGTTCTCAAATCTATATTTTGTTTTTCAAAATAGCCTCCTTTTATAGAGTAAGATGGAGCCTCAATTGTTGACAATTTGATCCCCAAAATCAGAACGTTGGAGGAGCCTCAAATTGAACCGTTGAAGCATTTAATTTCAAAACGTTGGAGCCTCAAAAATTGACTTTATGGAGTTTAAGATTGATTGGAATAAGTGGGATGTTAGAAAACTCATTTCAGGCAACTTTTAAACATTCTCTGCGGTGGTAATCGATTACAGCTCGTGGTAATCGATTACTCCAGAGAGATTTGCAATTCTGGGTGAGTTTCTCAGCATGGTAATCGATTACAACCTTATGGTAATCGATTACTGGCTCGTGGTAATCGATTACAGCTTATGGTAATCGATTACTCCATCTTGGAAGATTTTTGTAACTCTTAGATTTTGAAATGTTGGAGTTACTTTCGTCTGTTCTTTTACTTCCCAGGTCAGACGATGCAATTCTTCATGAATGAGTAAACTTTGAAGTCTATCGTCGATGTATATCATCGATATCTATCGCCTCGATGTATATAAATCGATATCTATCGTCGATATATATATCGCCTCGATATATATCGTCTGATATCTATCGCCGATATCTATCGTGGATATCTATCGTCGATGTCTATCGCCTCGATGTCTATCGTCTGGATCGATGTCTATCGTCTGATGTCTATCATCTGATGTCTATCGTCTGATGTCTATCGTCTGATGTCTATCGTCTGATGTACTTTCAAACAAAGAACAACACATACATTCCTATTCTAAACAATCAATACATATGAAAAACTCCTAGATACATTTCGTCTAAGAAAACCAAAATTACATAAACATCAAAATCAAAAACACCAAGAGAGACTATCCAAAGCCTCATCAAGCTTTAGTTCCAACACCTTTTACCCGTGCCTTTTGAATTATGGCAAGTGTCAAGAACAAAGCAATAATAAAATAAAAATAAGGAAATAAAGAAGAGAGAAAAAGACTCAAGAAATTTAACGTGATTCGCTAATTTGCCTACGTCCACAACTACACTAGAAATAATTTATTCTTGGTATGCATTTCAAGCTTTATAGGAGTTGCTTATATAGAGACAAAAGACAGTCTCTCTCATTTTTCTATTCGATGAGGGGCTAAAGTATAATGCATATTTTACATGATGTGTGACTAATCAAACTACATATACTCCTAACAATTCTCCCACTTGGAGTTTGATTCACATCACCACCTAGTGTAATGCCTTCATAATCAATCACTCTCGAAGGCCAGTTGAGGTTATACAAAACCTCAACTTATCAGTTGTAATTGTCTTGGTCAATATATCTGCTGGATTCTCTAACCCCAGGATCTTCAACAAAGATAGCTCTCCATTACTGATCAAGTCTATGATACAATGATACTTTATCTCAATATGCTTGCATCTAGAATGAAGGATTGGATTTTTAGCAAAGTATATTGCACTCTGGCTATCACTGAATAATGGAGCATCATCTTGTTCTTTTCATAGTCCTCTGAGAAGATTCTTCAACCATATCATCTCCTTGACTGCTTCTGAAATTGCCACATACTCAGCTCAGTAGTTGAAAGAGAAACTTTACCTTGAAGTTTAGACTTCCATCTGATAGTAGTACAGCCCAACAAAGATACGTAGCTTGTTGTGCTCTTTCTACCATCTAGATCTCCTCCTAAGTCTGCATTAGAAAGACCTTGTAAAGTGAGATTACTTCTTTTAAAAGACAAGTGCATCCTTGAGGTACCCTTCAAATATCTCAATATCCACTTCACAGCCTCCTAGTGCTTCTTTCTAGGACTGGATAAAACCTACTCACAACTCCCACTGCATGTGCTATGTCTGGTCTGGTACACACCATAACATACATCAAGCTCCGTATTGTAGAAGCGTATGGTATTTTAGACATGTAATCTTTTCCTTCATCAGTCTGAAGGGATTTCCATTTTGAAAGTTTTAGATGTGTTCCCATAGGGGTATTCCTGGTCTTTGCATCTCCAACATTGAACCTGTCAAGCAATTTTTTAATGTAATTTTCCTGAGACAACTTCAAAGTACTTTCTGATATGTTTCTAGAGATTCTCATGCCAAGAATTTGTTTGGCTGGACCAAGATCCTTTATCTCAAAGTTTCCTGCTAACTGTTTCTTCAACTTGTTAATTTTTGTCATACTAGACTCTACAATTAACATGTCATCAACATACAAAGCAAGAATAATATAACTATCAACACATTTCTTAACATAACAACAGTAGTCTTCTTCGCATTTATGAAACCATGCGCTGATCATAAATTCATTGAACTTTTATGAAACTTGCATACAAGATTCTCCTTGCCTTTTACATCAAAACCTTCTAGTTGTTTGATAAAGATGTCTTCCTCTAGATCCCCATGCAAAAATGCAGTTTTAACATCTAACTGCTCAAGATGAAGATTTTCTGTAGCTACAATACTCAAGATGACTCTGATGGTAGTCAGCTTCACAACAGGAGAGAAAATCTCTGTGAACTCGATTCCTTGTTTCTGCTGAAATCCTTTCACTACGAGTCTCGCCTTATATCTTCTACTTCCATCTGGTTTTTTCTTTATCCTATAGACCCACCTGTTCTGCAAAGCCTTCTTCCCTTCTAGTAGCTTGGTTAGAGACCAAGTTTTGTTCTTTTAAAGGGATTTCATCTCATCTTCCATTACTTGCTCCCACTTGACGGAGTTATCTCCCTGCATAGCTTCAGCAAAATGCTCTGGCTCACCAGCATCAGTCAACAACAAATAATGTAATGAAGGGAAATACCTTTGTGGTGCTACTATCATTTTGCTTGACTTTCTTACTTGGGTCTCAAAAGGTTCCACCTCTGTTGTTGGTTCTGGTTCTGTTATTGGTTCTGGTTCGGGCTCAGACTCAGATTTTGTATTCTGTCTTCTATCGACTACGTCCCTTTTTGAGATTTCTTCTAGTGTTACTTTCTCATAGGCCACTAACTGTTTGTTTGCGCTTGCAGATTCTGTAGACCTGTCCTTATAGGACACAATTTGGTTAAAAGTAACATTTCTACTTCTGATGATTTTCTTGTTTTTGTCATCCCAGAATTTGTAGCCATACATGTCAGGTCCATAACCAATGAAATAACATAATTTTTACTTGGGGTCTAATTTATCTCTACTATTAGAGTCTATCAGAATATATGAGGTACAACCAAAGACTTTCAAATGTGAAAATTTTACCTCCTACTCAGACCATACTTCTTCAGGTAACTGATAGTTTAAAGGAACTAATGGACCTTTGTTTATGAGACAGGCTGTTGTGTTTATTGCCTCTGCCCAAAACACCTTAGGTAGGCCTGACTGGATTCTCATGCATCTAACTCTCTCATTCAAGGTTTTTTTCATCCTTTCCGTCACACCGTTTTGCTCTGGTGTCCCCGGCACTGTCTTGATCATTCTGATCTCATTCTCTGAACAAAATTCCTTGAATTCTCTGCTATCATACTCTCTACCATTATCAGACATCAAATTTTTCACTGTTAGACCTGTTTGATTTTCAACCTCCTTTTTCCACCTTTTGAACACAGAAAGCACGTCAGATTTATTTTTAAGAGAATAGACCCATACCTTTCTTGTAAAGTCATCAATGAAGGTTACATAATATTGTAAGCCTCCAAGGGATTTCACTGAAGCAGGCCCCCAAACGTCTTTGTGCACCAATTCTAGCCTTTCAACTTTAGATCTCATTCTCGACTTAGAAAAACTGACCTTTTTTTTGCTTTAAAAAAATACAGTGTTCATAAGGTCCAATATCAATATGCTTTATGTTAGATAACTTACCTCTTGACACCATGAGCTTAATCCCCTTTTCACTGATATGCCCAAGTCTTTGATGCCATAGGCTGGAACTGTTGGCAGCCTCTGCGACAGTTACCATATCCTCATCTGCTAGCATATAAAGAGACCCTCGCTTCTTTCCACGAGGAAAAACCATATTTCCTTTCATTACCTTCTAAGTTTCATCCCTAAAAGTAGTGTAGTGCCCCTCATTGTCCAACTGTCTCACAGATATTAAGTTTCTCTTTAAGGTAGGAATTTGTCTGACATTGTGCAGAGTCCATAGGGCACCATTAGAGGTTCGGATGTCAACATCACCTCTTCCCACAATATCAAGGGATTTTCCATCTACAAGGTAAACCTTCCTAAATTCCCCTGAAACATAGTTATAGAATAATTCTAAGAAAGGTGTAGTGTGGAATGACGCACCTGAGTCCATAATCCATAAATCAACAGGACTATCTAAATTGCATATTAATGCATCTCCAGTCTGGTCTGCTGCAGCATTTGTAGATTCATCATCATCTTTCTTCTTTTTGTTCTTCCATTTTGATGAGCAAGATGACTCTTTTTTTGGCAGTTCCAACAAGCAAATTTTACCTGTGTTCTCCCTCTGGATTTTGATCTGCCTATTCCTTGATTATGACCTTTCTGACTACTTCTTCCTCTAGTCTCAATACTCAACACTGAGTTGGAATCAAAATTAGAATACTCCCCTGAACCTCTCCTGCGAACGTCTTCACTTAGGATCAAGTCTCGTATGTCATCAAGCTTCAGTGTCTTCGCTTAGGATCAAGTCTCGTATGTCATCAAGCTTAAATTGTTATTACTTGCAGAACTACTGACTGTAGTAACAGTTGCACTCCAACTTTTCGGAAAGGATGATAATAGAATCAATGCTTTCACCTCATCATCAAAGTTGATCTGCACTAAGGCCAACTGGGCAAGGATTGCGTTAAATTCATTAATATGATTAATGTTGGATTGAACGCTTACCACTAGACCAAAAGTTATAGTTGTTAGTAAGGGCGCAACTCTTTCTACTTAAAAGCGTAACAGCCCAAGCGCCACGAGTCGACTATGACTTGGCCTACCCTGGTCTCTGTCATGGGACAATTGATGTATACGCACAACAATCTCCCCATTAGCAATTGCACCCGTGCACCACGAGTCGACTATGGCTTGGCCTACCTTGGCCTCCACCATGGGACAATTAATGTATACCCACAACAATCTCCCCCTTAGCAATTGCACCCGCTGGGAATCGACATCATGACCTTGTCTACTTAAGAGCGTAACAGCTCAAGCGCCACGAGTCGACTATGACTTGGCCTACCCCGACCTCCGCCATGGGACAATTGATGTATACCCACAACAATTAGTAACAGAATTACCTTAGAATGGCCTGCGTATCAGATACACTTTGTTAGTTGCAGATGGCTTCTCGTACATGTTTGATAATGCATTCATCATGCCTACAATTGTCTTCTCATTCATAATTTTGAACGCGACATTTTTGGCTAACGTCAAACAGATCACACCAAGCATCTGCCGATCTAGCAACTCCTAGTCTAACTACTCCATGTTTCTTGGCTTTTAACCCGTTAAGGGCTGATACAACTTCTGGTATAAGTAGTGTTCTATCTGCATCTTCGAGAATCCGAAGTCTTTGCCATCAAACTTCTCAATCTTCACCTGTCCTTCTTCCAATGCCATGTTCTTGCTGCTTTCCAAGAAAGCTCCCACAACCAATCTTTTCTAATGTGGAAGATCAGACAGAGCCGCAACCAGAGAGCATACAAAGAAATTGGCTCTTGATACCAATTGTTAAGAACAAAGCAACAATAAAATAAAAATAAGGAAATAAAGAAGAGAGAAAAAGACTCAAGAAATTTAACGTGGTTTGGCAATTTGCTTATGTCCACAACTACACTAGGAACAGTTTATTCTTGGTGTGCATTTCAAGCTTTACGGGAGTTGTTTATATAGAGACAAAAGACGGTTTCTCTCATTTTTCTATTCGATGTAGGACTAAAGTCTAAATTCATCTTTTACATGATGTGGGACATATCAAACTACATATACTCCTAATAGTAAGAACACATGTATTTTTTTAATTCATTCAATTTTCTTTCAGCATGCCCATTAATGCATGCTGGAAGGACCGTAAAATTAAGATAATGTACCATGTTGACAAAATCACTAAGTAATACAACAAGAAGATGTTCGTTTTTAAAATTGCAAGAGCTCAGATACAAATAAACTTTATGTTAGATCAAGATGATTAACGTCTCAAGTTTTGATTAATTACAGAACAGATGAAACTTATCAGACTGAAGCATTGCAAGCCAAAGTCAGACGGAACAAGCATAGACAGAAGATGACCCCGTAAAGATAATCTAAGTTCAAATCATTCGTCTATCCCAAGTCATGCCTTAAGACGAAAGCATCAGACGATATGCTTAAAACAACATCTTCAGACGAAGCTCACGAAGTTAGTTCAAGATGAAGTATCAGACTGAAGCTTGAAGATTGTATCGTCTACAAAGTTTGAAGAAGTCCAAGTGTTTCCATCTAAGTAACGCGCATCAAAACTCAAATGTTTACGTTACTCAAGAAGCTTCCAAAGTCAGAATGGGGACTTGCGCTTAACCTCTGCAACACGAAAAGAAAATATACTTTTCACTGTTATCTCTGCTTAGTCAAAAAAAGGTTCTGATTCTGCTATGCAACTTGTCAAAACCATGATTATACTCTAACACAGTTGAAGACTTCAAGGAAGGAAAGGACAAAAGACAGATTTATGGGTATAACGGATCTATCAAATCACTGCCTATATAAAGGACTTCTCTTACAACTTTTCAAGTTGGCGAACACGCTACAATAGCTATTCATTTGTGATTTCGCTCACTTGCTCTATACTTAATTTATATACCCCTCTCTGCGAAGAGGAATTTTGTTTCTTATAAACTTATCTTAAATCCACTTTTGTGGTGCCTTAACCTGAGGAGGCTGTGTTCCAAAGAATACCTTTGTATTAGCCTGGGGAGGCTGCGTTCCAAAGAATACCTAGTGGTTTAGCCTGGGAAGGTTGTGGACAAAGAATATCTTATTTAGCTAGAAGTGGCTGGGTTCAAAAAATACTTGTAACCTTTTCACGGTTGGTAGTGAAAACTCAGCAGTTGCTGGGTAACTAGACGTAGTCTTGAATTGACGAACCATTATAAAATAACTGTGTTTATTTTTATTATGCTTGCTGATTAACGGGGATAATCAAAGTTAAACGTCTGTTATTAAAATCAACATTTGTTAAGTCAAAATGACTTAGCATCTTAATTTTGATAATTACAAGACAGACGGATGCATCAACAGGCGCAAAGGGAACAATGAATAAATGAAAGATGCACCCTCAAAACATTAGAAGTTCCAAACGCAAAGTTTAAGTCGTCATGCTACAAAGTATTTTCATCAGACGAAGAACTTTCAAGATCAGACGGAGAACGCGTCTCAACTTCAAGTCATGTGCTCAAAGTGTGAAGTGTTTGAAGACTAAAGTTGAAGACGAAGTTTGAAGACAGACGAATGAATTCAACACACAACTCTTTATAATTATCCATTCGTCTAGCCTTTTATGAAGTTCAAGACTCTGAGTAACTTGTGCACTCATTTCAATTCAACCGTTACTCAGAATGTTCCATAGGTGGAAAGGGATTTCAAAATAAACCTATGCAACACGAAAAACAGTTGTACGTTTTAGTGAAATCTCTGAACGAATCAAGTCAAAGGCAGATCTCACGCTAACAACCGCTGACTTTTCATTAAATGTTCTGATTGCTCACTCTGCCAGATGTGAAAGTACCCAAGACAAGGACTAACGTTAACATCTACAGTCTAACGGTTGCTTCACGCAAACATCTATAAAAAGACTTCATCCCTACGAGTTCAGCTTGGCGAACTACTCTGATCAAGATCATATACATACTCGCTCAAGCACTCAAGAAAACAAGATTGTTCGCCACAAACTTATAATAGAATTTTTTCATTGTAAAATCCTTCTTTGCGTTGAGGATATTTTCTATTTGAACTTAATTGTAGTTTTGTTGTTGTGGTATCTTAGTAGCCTGAGGAGACTAAGTGTTGAAAGAATACCTTGGTTAGCCTGAGGAGGCTGTGTTCAAAGAATATCTGAGTTTAGTCTGTGGAGGCTGGGGTAAAAAAATACCACTTTAGCCTGAGAAGGCTGTGTTCAAAGAATATTTGTATTGTATTGTTAGTCAGGAGTGACTGTGTTCAAAGAATACTCTTAGTGGAACCTCAACAAGTTGCTGGGTAACTGGACATAGTCTTGAATAGACGAACCAGTATAAAAATAGCACTGCCTTAATTATTTTTATTTGTTTACTAAGTGGGGATAACAACTTAAACTGAATTCTTAATTAAAATCAACCTATAAAAGAAAAGTTTAAGTTTACGTCTGATCCAACGTTTTTAACACAGACGCAAATCGCATTGTCTGAAAATGTTTTAATTGATAAACACAATTCAACTCCCTTCTTGTGTATTTGTATTTTACAACATTTAAAGAAGAACAAAGTTTCGTCTGACCGTTTTTAAACCAACAAACAAAAGGAAAAAATTTTTTATTTAACACAATTCAACCTCCCCTCAAGAAATAGTCAATCTTAGCTTTCCAGGATCTTCACACTCAATAGAAATGTCAAACCTTCCACACGAGTTAGCTTGAATTTCTATAAGTCTTGGTAGTGTAAAAATGCTACTAGGTAGCTTATCCAGCCTAGTGTATTCCGTTAGATGTAGAGATTCAAGTCCTCTACGATTTATTGCGGCAAATGGTAATTCCTCTATGGCAGTTTGCCACAAGTTAAGATACCTCAAATTTTCTGTCTCACGCATGATAACAGACTATAATATCATTAAATGATAATGTAAGAAAATGATGTAAAAAATAAATCAAAAGAAAAATCATCCATGGTTTAAATCATTTGCTCCATGACTTTATCCATTTGCTTGCTGCCTTTTCAGAGTTAAGATAGAACTTTTCCAAGAAGTCATGACTCAATAATTATAAAGTAGTAAATGAAATTTAGGCAAAATAAGACCTAAAACAATCAAAGAATTATTCTTAGTAGTCAGGACATAAAACCAATACATAGTTTGAAAAAATGTTTAGTAGACAACTCCAATAAGTAGACAACTCCAATAAGCAGATAATACAACAACTTGCAAAATTTGAAGAAAAAAAAAGAAAGAGAAAAAGTTAATAAAAGAAATAGTATAAGTTTTAAGAGTTAGCTGACTAATTAACTTGCATATTAGAATTGACTAATAAGGATGGCATTTAAAGCAGATTTTTTTGCATTAAATGCAATGTGTTAGGAAGAGTCATATCAGTTTTTTACATTCCAGGTTCCGAAGTGGTGACACATGTCTAAATAGGACCTTAAAACGTTAATATTAGAGGAAATCATCATTGCGAGTAGGTCAGTTTACTTATTATAGGTTGTCTACGGACATCTCTCATTAATGATAACTCAACATTCGAGGAACTCTCCTTAACCTATAAATACTACTAAGAAGTATCTCTTTAACGCTTTTACACCTTCGTACTTTCACTTACCTTTATCTCCTCTCCTCACTTTACCACCTTGACCTATACACTAACATAAGTATTAGAATAATTTTTATAGGTGCACTTTCCACCCGACAAAAACGACACAAAAAACATATGCGAGACCACCAAACTAAGTTAAATTGTCACCACACCTCACCACCATCCTTTTTACACGTATCGTTCGGATTCTGGTAAGAACACGTATATTCTTTAATTCATTCAATTTTTTTTCAATATGCTTATTAATGCATGCTGGAAAGACAGTAAAATTAAGACATGTCCAAATGTATCATGTTAGCAAAACCAATGAGACATATAACAAGTTGTTCATTTGTAAAATTACAAGAGGTCAGATGTATATACACTTTGTCCGGAGTGAATCTCAGCTCTCCTGGATCTTCGCTCTCAAAATAGAAATGTCAAACCTTCTACACGAGTCAGCTTGAATTTCTTTAAGTCTTGGTATGGTAAAAATGCTACTGGGTAGCTTATCAAGCGTAGTGCATTCCGTTAGATTTAGAGATTCAAGTCCTCTATGATTTCTAGCGGTAAATCGTAATTCCTATGTGACATTTAGCCACAAGTTGAGATACTTCAAATTTTCTGTCTTACACATCATAACAGTCTATAATATAATTAAATAATAATGTAAGAAAATGAAGTAAAAAATAAATCAAAAGAAAAATCATCCATGATTTACGTAAAATGCTTGTGTTTTTATTGTAATCAATTTTAAAATCATGGAAAATAGTTTCCCCTGGACTAACGTATGTGCAAGGGTTGACATGACAAAACTAAGATCCAGTATACTTAATTACCTTTAATCACTGTATAATCATAACTTGATTAACTCTTGTTTATCGAAATTGACAAATTAAGACAATGAATGCTAAACAATTTAATAACCTCTAAACAAATAAGTTATTTTTACTATTATTGAAGTGAAGAAGTTCATCGAAATTCTTTTTACCTAACTTGGATGCAATCTCCTGTATGAAATTTGACATAAAATTACGTAAAAGGTTAAACTATTCAGACACAAATTTTAGAAGATATTTAATGATACTTTATCAGTTAAAAGTTTAATGTATGAACTAATTAATTTATTGATGCGAAATAAGTTGAAAAATTTTGGTAAGAAAACTATTATTCCAAGAGAGATATAATATTATTAAAGAATTACAATCCCCAAATCTATCAAGTAAAAAAAAAATATCATGGATTTGCAAAGATGAACATATATTTGGTTAAATATAAATATTTAG
The DNA here is from genome assembly GCA_026586105.1 of Hylodesmum podocarpum. Classification (NCBI taxonomy): domain Eukaryota; kingdom Viridiplantae; phylum Streptophyta; class Magnoliopsida; order Fabales; family Fabaceae; genus Hylodesmum; species Hylodesmum podocarpum. Next base: position 8,345,983 of record JALJEV010001433.1, read on the forward strand.
ATGTATTTTTACTAAATAATAGTACTGAAAAGAAAGATATATTTTTAATTATAAATTGACCATCGAGAATTGCTACTATCAAACTTCTAAATTCACGTTCTCATGAATATATATATATATATATATATATATATATATATATATTAAATAGACCAATACAATTTAAAAAAAAATTCTTGAAACAAAAATTTTAAACCTTTAAATAAATATATTTTTATTATGCGATTTCCTGACTCTAGATAATTCAATTATTATTTTTTAAATGGTATAGGTGGCTAAAATTATTTTTATAAGAAAATAAGTTAACCTTGAAAAAATATAGCGACCGGGACCCCACCTAGTCACACCTGTATTTATATCCCTACGTTACATTCTTTTGGGGCATTCATAATAAGCCACCCTTTTCCAAAGAAGCAAACTCATCAGAAGCAAATCAATTTGGTACATGTGTCTTCCGCCGTCAGCACCTGTTGCAGTACGTGACTGATCCAATATGCATTATTGATTGGTTGTTGCAGCTTAAATTATTGTCGGATACATATGTAACATTTCAAAATGATAAACAGAAATAGCTACAATAAATGTTGAACACACGGAAAAAATATCCGCAAAATCAAATAATTAGGTTTGGAGGTCGATTCCCTGTATGAAAAATATTAACATATCGTGCTATCAGTTCATGTTATAAGTATGATTATTTTTAATTGAGTATGTATGTGTAAAATATATTTTTAAAATTTATATTTTGAGACCAGCATGTCTGAATTCATATTTCTACGTATCCTTTCATGTAACGGAGTAATCTGCTCATGTAGTTCTTTAGTAAAAAAAAAAAAATTATGTGTTAATAACTTTTTAAAGATTTTAATTAACAAAGAAAAGAATTACTAAAACATTAAATTTTCAATAATTTTAGATAATGAAATTAATCCAGAAAATGTTTTTGTAAATTGGGATTCAAATTATTTAAAAATAGAGAGAATTTAACGTGTACAATATATGTAAACCTTGTCATGGTTATTGAGTTGAACATAAGTTAAATGATAATGTGAGAAAAATGAAGAATAAAATAAATCAAGGTTAAAGAAAAATAATGGATGGTTTACATAAATTAAATGGCTTGTGTTTTGATGACACTCAATTTTAAAATCATTGAAAATAGTTTCATCTAGGGCTTAAGTGTTAGCAAGTGAATGCGTTATGAGTGGACTGTGGACAATGGTAACCAACTGGGACCCTTTGGTTGATTCGGATTTTGTATTAATATGGTGAATACCGAATAGCAAGTAGCAATATTGCAGTGACAGTGCGCTGTAAAATGCAGTTTAACCTGCAATGTAAAATGCATCTTAACCTGAACGCGTTTGGTCTCGGTGCGCCATGTGCCATGTATTATTACTCTGTAAACGTCATATTATTACTCTGTAAAATGCGGTTTAGTCTGAGCACGATTTTATTTATCTACATTATACTAAATATGTAATTTATTTATAAATTTAATTCATTTATGTAAATTGTTTCTGTAATCATCTTATTCAAAGTCAATTAGCTGCGATACTGTACAGTGACAGTATTTGGCTTACAAGAGCTACAAACTATGTACAGGGAGTCGTAATTGTCTAATGACTGTACGAGAGTTGACGGACATCACCCTCGGCTGCGCAGCCACGATTGACAAAACAATGACGGATCCTTTCCTTCATTCAGACTTTGAATTAATTAATGCTGATTAGTGCATAGCCAAAAAAATTAATGCTTAACAGTGTTTAACAAATAACAGTATATGTTTTAGTGATACGGTCCGTCGGCTGCGCAGTCCATAGTGATAGTGGACGTACATGTATATCTCTCTCGTTGTTAAACTGTCGTTGAATTGGCTTTTTTGTATTTATTTCCTAACAGAGTTATTTAAGAGTATCAAGAGACAATATATTTATGACCTCTTACTAGTAGGTAGGGATTTCAGATGAGCTAATGGTCAGTAGTTAGTCCAATTTATTACTGAATTAAATCTTATCATATTCTAATTTATTTAATTTCCGCAGTTAATTCTTAATTATCAATCGATGATATAAGATATTTATTATTATTTTATACTCATTCATAATAAAATATTTCAGCACAAGAATGAGAGTGGATGAACTAATTTAATAAAAAGAAAAAAAAAAAGGCAATTCTTAGAATGTAAGTATGTATTATATAGTAAGTGAAGGAGAGTTTCTTGAAAATAAAAGTTATGAAATATAACAACTATTTTAATATTCATGAAATTCTGTCTATTTATTTTATTTATATATTAATTTATTTACTTAAATGTGTAGAGGTTTATTTTTTAAAAACGCCCATATGTCTTTTATCTGAAAAAGAAGTTTTAATTATATGCTTAGATGACGATTTGAGTTGAACTTTTAATTTTGCAAACATAATAATCTATAGTATAATTTAAGGATAATGTAAAAAAATTAAAGTAAACAATAAATCAAGGATAAAGGAAAATCATCGATGGTTTGCGTAGACTGCTTGCTTTTTTATCGCACTGATTTTAAAATCATGGAAAATAGTTTCCTCAGGAAACGTATGAGCAAGAGTTGACATTAGAAAACTGAGATGCAGTGTACTTATTAACTACCTTTAATCCCCCTTGTATAATCGTAACTTGATTAACTCTTGTTTATCGAAATTAACAAATTAACGACCATGAATAACATTGTTAGCTCACAGAGAAATTCTCAATCTGACCAGAAAATCCCAAATAATACATTCTTTTTACTAAAATAAACATGCACCGTGCTTCCGTTTAACCGAGTGAATGAGTAATCGGTGGAATGCGATTCTGGTTTTATATAAGAGTATATAGTTTAATATATTTAATAGAGTGATTTAACTTGTTTAAAGTTTGACTTCGCTTATTTAATAAAAATATTAAATTAAATTATTTAAAAAAATTATTTATTTAAATAAATTAGATATAGTTTCAAAAGGAAGTCCGTTAAATCGGATAAATCAACCTATTTTTATATTAAAAAACATATTATATGCATATGAAAAAATATAATGTGATAAGCCAATAAATTGAATATCACTAATAATATATGATTATTTTTTTAATAAATTTGGTTAAATATATTATAATATATTATTTTAACTTTTTTTTTTTTTTTACGAAATTTATATATGGTGGAAATTTGTATTAAGCGTTAGCAATAAAAATAAATAATTAGTAAAATCAAGTATTTTATATAAATTTTTAAAGATGATAGAAAAGAAAATTTTAAATAAATTTACAGACCAGACATATCTTTTAAAAAGGCCAAATTATCCTTATAGAAAACTTAGCTAACAAGTCATGTCTGACAATTCATTTTATAAGACCAGAACGCTTATTTAATTAATTAGTTACGAGAGTTGAATTAATGGTACATAGCAAATAGAATTATTCTAAAAATTGTTATTATTTTAAAATTTAAATTAATAATAATATTAGTGTAAAATTAATTTTTTAATTGAAAATTACTTAAAATATCAAGACGAAATATTTTGAAATCATAAAGAATAGATTAAAATAAAAAAATTTCTAAATTTAAAAGATTAAAAGTTAACCTATTTTATATTACTAAAACTATTTTTTTAATATTGTCCGCGACCTGACGAAGTTAGTACTGGTATATTTATATCCCTGCATTACAACTCTTTCAATCATTCATTAGCAACCAATCTCATTCATAATAAGCCACCCGTTTTCAAAAGAAGCCTCTTCAAAAGCGAATTACGTAGGAGATGTCTCTTACACCTTCAGCAGCACCTGTTGCTTTGACCCAAGATGCACCACCTCACATTAAGCGACCTTGTGCTAATTTCACTCCTAGCATTTGGGGGGATGTTTTCCTTCAATATCATTCTGAATCATTGGTACTCTATATATTTTTCATGCACGCCTTCATATATGTCTTATTACTTACTGCTCATCAAAATATATATGTTAATAGTTTATCTAGTACCCATGCACCAAACTCATCACGGGTAAAAATTAATTATTAATCAAGTATCCGATTATTTTAATATTTTATTAGTTTATCCAGTACCCATGCACTAAACTCATCATGGGTAAAAATAATTACTGTGTAAAGTTCAGCCATCAATTAGCTAAGTGGGGTGAAAACTATAAAATTTGAATAGTTATATAAATTTGTTTTTGAAAAATATTTTTGTAGACTATTGTAGTACTTGTCTAAAGAGAAATATGTATATATATAAAATGTGAAGAGAGAGAAATATGTGTATTACAGTTGACTGCGAAGTAAAGTTGATTTTCTTTTTGTGTGGATAATTTAATTAAAAAATAAAAAATAGAGGTAAAAGAATGTTTGATTTTTTTTGAAAATGTTCTCACAAAAATATTTTTAAAATTAAGGAAACATTGTGGATTTGTTCTCATAGTTTTCAGAAAATTATTTATAGAAAATAAAAATTAAAAATAAAAACAAAAATAATTCCTTAAACTAAACACTATATGTTATTAAAAATATTTGACATTTATTTGACTATTTTAAAAGTCATACATACTATAATTGGTTGATTATCATAATTTCCACTGATAATATGTAATAAGTAAAATCATTTAATTAGTTATTTAATTTACGGCAATAATCACTAAATGCAAATTCAGAACTATATTATATGGTCTGTACAAAGTTAACCGAATGAAACTATATTACTTGCAGGAAGACATTGACAACATGAAGCAACAAGCTCAAATACTCAAAGAAGAGGTTAAAATGATATTTCTGTCACCAATCTATCAAAATATCATTCAAAAATTAAACCTTATTGACTCCGTCCAGCGTTTGGGTGTATCCTATCATTTCCAACAAGAAATTAATCAAACATTGGAACAAATTCACGACAATTTCACGAAAAATAACACTATAAGTGAAGAGGTCAATCATCACTCACTGGCTCTACTCTTTCGTTTGCTTAGACAACAAAGATATCAAATTTCATCAAGTACGTGCAGAACTTTAACTTTTTATTGATGTTAATTTAAACTAAAAGTACTATAGAAGCCTATAAAGTTACATGACAAAATCAAAATTCATTAAATATCTGTTATTTGTTATGTGTTTTACTAAATGAGCAGATTGTTTTCACAAATTCAAAAATGACCAAGGAAACTTCAATGAAATAATTGCCAATGATGTTCAAGGGTTGTGTAGCTTGTATGAAGCTGCACAATTAAGAACTCACGAAGATGATATACTGGAAGAAGCACTAGGCTTCTTGATTGCCCAACTTAAGTTCTTGGCCAACAAACTGAGCCCATCTCTTGCTGCACAAATTAATCATTGTTTAAGGAGACCTTTTCACAAGAGTGTTTCCAGGTTTGAGGCAAGGTATCATATGACTCTCTATGAACAGGATCCTTCGCATAACAAAACTCTATTATTGTTTGCAAAAGTAGATTTCAATGTTCTTCAAAAAAAGTATCAAAGGGAAATTGGCAGAATCACCAAGTAAGTCGTTTACTTTTCTCCACTGACAATATTCACATCGAAATACACTATCTTACGAAAAAATGTAGATTGTAAAAAAGGGAGTTTAATTAAATTATTAAAGTGTTATGCCTATATTTTTATTAGGTGGTGGAAAAATTCAAACTTTATCACAAAGGTCCCTTACGCTCGAGATAGGTTGGTTGAAGGCTATCTTTGGGCATTGGCCGTGTCTTCCAAACCTGAATACAGCAACGGAAGAATTACTGTGGGAAAATTTTTTGCTATTTTTGCTCTGGTAGACGATACTTATGATGCTTTTGGAACTGTTCAGGAACTTGAACTATTCACCGAAGCATTTCGGAGGTTGGTTTGCTTCATAAATTATATCATATATTACATACTCATTAGGAAAATGTCTTAAAAAATAACATGATTGACTTTTAGCTCATGATCACACACTTAATGATTTTTGTCAACAATTATTTCTCTCTTTTTTATATATTTCAGATGGGACATTAATCTGATTGGATCTCTTCCAGAGTGCATGAAAATAGTATTTGATGCAGTTGCAGAATTTTGTGAAGAAGTAGAGCTGATGATGATCGAGAGTGGAAAATCAAGCTTGGTGGTGTCATATGTTAAACAAGCTGTATGTATGATTGTTCCAATATCAATTTTCTTATTTGAATGCTTCTTTAAAAGATTCGTTTTATCTTATTAGTATATTCGATATTTCACTTACAGGCTTATAACTTAATCAAATGCTACATGGTTGAAGCAAAATGGTTGCATGAGGGTTACATTCCAACATATGATGAGTATAAAGTTAATGGAGTCATATCTTCTGGTATACAATCTGTAATAACATTTTTTATTGCTGTGGGAGAATTTATAAAAGAAGACGTCTTCGAATGGATTTTCAGTGATCCCAAAATCATTCAATCTGCATCAATGCTTGCCAGATTTTTGGATGACATAGGCTCACATAAGGTATCAACTAATTTTTTATTGAAACTAGATTGTTAATTGGACATATATGTATTAATAAATATTGAGAGTTATTACGCACCTAATCCAATATTTCTATTTGCTTTGATTAATAGCTGGAACAGGAAAGAGAACATGTTGCCTCATCTGTCGAATGTTGCATGAAGCAATATGGAATTTCACAAGCAGAGGCCTATAACCTCATTCGCAAGGACATTGAAGATTGTTGGAAGGTTATAAATGAAGAGTATCTAAAGATAAATAATATCCCAAAGATTGTGCTTGATTTCGTAGTTAATATGGCACAATCATGTGAGTTTATATATGAAAACAACCAAGATAAATTCACAAATATAGAATTATTCAAAGATTACGTCTCTTTGCAGCTAGTGGATCCCATTTCCATGTGAATTGATCAACACTAGTAGGAGAAGCTATTTTACACATAAATAAGTACCACATCTTATATTTTGTTATAACTATTAGGTATCATCCTAAGGCTACGTACTAGCCAGTATGCAAAATACTAAAGAATAATAAATTTTCTGTATGAAAGTCATGTGACAAACACTGTTGTATGTAGAGTTGTCATGTTGTCATTTGCTTAATTATGAATGTAATAATGTTCATCTCCCTCAATTTGTTGTTTTCCATGTTCTGTATGATTTTTAGTTCGTATATTCACTTGTTATTATAAATCAATATTTTATAATATTTTAAATTAATAGGTTATCAAAAAAATAGTGAATTATATATTATGATTAACATTTTTAGAAATAGTTCTGATAATCACCATTAGGTCATGAATACTCATCTCTAGAAATAGTTCCATTAGAATCCCCGGAAGCAGCCCCATTGGTACACCAAGCAAACTGTGTGAGTGACATAGCGTATTTGCATTATACAAATAAAAGTTATAGCCACAAATAATTGTATACAAAAATGTCTTGTAGACAAACAAAAATAGTTCTTATTGTGTATCTTGTTAAGACACAAGACAAAATATACTAGTAACTTGTTATAAAGGAAGTGCCAATAGAAGATGATGGGTTTTATACTAAGTATATATAAAGATTAAATAGGTATATGACATATTATGGTACGAATAAGATGAGACGATAAGATATAAGATATGTGTATTTTTACATAAAATTATGTAACTGGAGTATCTTAATTTTGATTGATGAAAAGAAGGAGGGAGAGGAAAGATTAACCATCTAATTTTATTTGAGAGTTATTCCCTTTTTAAGAGAATTATTTCATTTTGTATATTTTTTAATAGGATAATAAATTATTTCAATGGTGAAAATCTTTTAAATTCGTTGCTTATGAATGATTAATTGATTAATCACTGGATCAAATTTTAATAAAATCTCATCTGTCTTTCCGTAAACACTTATAATTAAAGATAATATCTTTAATTATCTAATAATGATATAAAAATATTTAAATAATAAATTTATACTTAACAACAATAAAATATTTTAAAAATCTCCCATTTGGATGCAGGTATTGATCAATAATTAAAGATATTATATTTAATTATAGGTGTATTAGAATATGAATTATTTTAAACTAAAGTAATTATTATGACGATGATATAAAATATATATGTCCTTAATGTTATAAAATAACATCTGATAGAGATACATATATTGCATGTCAGATAATCATATTTTAAGAAAATAGTGTACGGAAAAATATTTAATAATTCGCTCATCTAATATATGATATGTCTAAGTGATTGGAAATAGAGATACGATGCTAAGTTATATCAACTACAACATGTCTCTTAATATACATCGTCAAATTTTCACTAACCTAATATATCAAAACTCTTAATTAAACGCAAATGAGCTATATGTTTCAAAGAAGCTTCAGCAGTTAAAGCTTTGGTCAGGGTATATGCTAATGTTACAAAGGCTAAAAATACAATATATATGTTTTGAAATACTCCCAACAGAATAATAATAAGAGTAATTACATATAGGCTAGATCATTGAATGCTCTAAAATATTTGATATTCAATGAATTCGTTAATCTAAACTAACATGATCACAAGATGTCAATAATAAATTAGTGTTAATGATTATTAGTCCAAACATAGATTTATAAGTACTTTACAATTCAAAAGTTGTACGAATGTAATTGGATTCCAAAAGAATTATTGTGCATCATATAATAAAATTTACCGTGACATCTACTCAAGATGTTTACCAAGATTCAACAAATATATATATATATATATATATATATATATATATATATATAATAGAATTAAAACGAATAACAAAGTTCTTTCAGAGATATCATGTGATGACAAGATATGCGTATACACATGTCAATATGAGATTCACAAATCTCGAAAGACAATGTAATTGCATAATATTCACAAATCTCGAAACATATCAAAATCGCATACTCTCCCTCTGTACCATAATAAGATTAGGATTTTCATTAGAGCCCACGTATGTTGAAATGACCTGATGGAATTGTAACGTTCAATTGAGTCTAAAACTTACTATATTTCTCCTCAAAATATATAATAAAGAGAAGTAGACTAGTGTAAAATCATTATGAGAAGTGGTTACAAAGAAAATATAAATGTCAACAACATATATATATATATATATATATATATATATATATATATATATATATATATATATATATATATATATATATTATAGAGTTTTACAAAGGAATTTTGAGGTAACTACATATTTTACGCACAAAATTAAGGAAATGATAAGGGTTCACCTTACACTTTATAAGACAAAAAGTTGTTAGGATATTAATCCTGAAAAGAGTCACCTAAAGAGTTGATATTTACTCTTAAAATAATAGTGAGATAAAAAAAATGGGACTTGTCTTAAATAGAAAAAACTTAAAAATCAAGTAACCAGGCTTGTGTTGCAGCTGACATGGCAGAGTGGTGTGACCTTTCTTCATTGATGTATTTACTAATATGAAATCTCAAAATTGTAAATTGATTATAACTACTAGCAATATGTTTTATTGGCTGAAGTCCTGGGAGAGATTCCATCTATAAAGGATCGAATTACCATAGTTCGTCAGCTTTGGGATCTAACTCGGGATGTTCTGGTATGATATTCTGCTCATACTTTATTGTCTCGTGAAAGAAAGGATTGTCTATAAATAATTTATATCACATGCTAGCTTGGTATTTTTTAAACATTTTTTGCAAGTAAAAAAGGTAGTTGGCAGAGGAAAACAAGTGGTTGCAGGAAAACAAATTGCCTATTAATTATAGAAAATAATTTCTCCTAAAGAAATGAATCAGGCCACTTTTCAATTCATAAATTACTGTTATGTTTACTTGTTTTGAATCTCTTATCTAATGTTATCTCTTGTGAAATTCAATTCTTGTAGGTTTTGGTGCAGGGTTAATCATCATGCTCTCAAATTTACGAATTCCATTCACAATGAAGTCGTTCACACCTTTGACGATTTCACTTTTCGTGTTTATCCCAATCAATATCATTTTTTAAAATAGTTTATAACTTAGTCCATTTCGATAAAAAGTTAATTGAAATGATTCAGTTTAAACTTTTTCCTTCAACAAGATAAGGATGGAAAGTGTACCCGACCGACAAATATATCTCTATAAATTAAAAAAGGAATCATAAAAATATATTCTAAATATACATTTTATGTCTCAATTTTTTGAGTTAAATACGATATAGAAATTATATAGTCGGTAGAGGAAGTCTTTGGAAAATTGAAATAAAACGCTTTTTATTTCGGTTAGATGTAAAAAGTTTATACTTCATTATTTGTTTACATCAATCAATTCAAAACTCCAAACGACGTAGAAAGTGATTTTTTAATAAACCTATTGCCACGTGGCCAAATAAAAGTGAAGTCGTCCAAACTAACTTTACTTTTCCCGTTTACTTTAAATAAGGTCATTTTAATAAATAATTTGTATTTAGATCTATATGTATCTGACCGCTACTTTTTTCTCAGAAAATGTATCTGACCGCTAAGGTATATCTCTCAATACAAAAATAAGAGGAATAATAGGAATATTTTCTTTAACATACATTTTCTCTCTCAACTTTTTCAGTTAAATACGTATTGAACAGTACAACGGTTGGAAAAGGTTCAATATGGACTCTACTAGGGCGAGTTAAAATCATATTACGACGCAAAAAATACATCACGAGACTACCAAACCGAGTTAAATCATCACCTCACTTTGTCACCATCCGTCTTTTAAATTCCGGTAAGAACATGTGTATTCTTTAATTCATTTAATTTTCTTTTAACATGCTCATTAATGCATGCTGGAAGGACAGTAAAATTAAGATATGCCCAAATGTAGCGTGTTGGCAAAATCACTAAGTAATACAACAAGATGTTCGTTTGTAAAATTGCAAGAGGTCATATACGGTTAAACTTTGTCTCAAGAAACGGTCAATCTCAGCTCTCCAAGATCTTCACACTCAATAGATATGTCATACCTTCCACACGAGTCAGCTTGAATTTCTTTAAGTCTTGGTAGTGTAAAAATGCTACTGGGTAACTTATCCAGCCTAGTGCATTCAGTTAGATTTAGAGATTCAAGTCCTCTATGATTTCTAGCGGTAAATCGTAATTCCTCTACGGCAGTTTGCCACAAGTTGAGACAGCTCAAATTTTCTGTCTCACACATGATAATTGTCTATAATATAATTAAATGATAATGTAAGAAAATGATGTAAAAAATAAATCAAAAGAAAAATCATCCATCGTTTACGTAAAATGCTTGTGTTTTCATTGCAATCAATTTTAAAATCATGGAAAATAGTTTCCCCTGGAATTACGTATGTGCAAGGGTTGGTACTTGACAAAACTAAGATCCAGTATACTTAACTACCTTTAATCCCTGCATAATCATAACTTGATTAACTCTTGTTTATCGAAATAATTAACAAATTAAGACAATGAATGTTAAACAATTTAATAACTTCTAAACAAATAAGTCATTATTATTATTATTGAAGTGAAGAAGTTCTTCAAAATTCTTTTTACCTAACTTGGATGCAATCTCCTGTATAAATTTTGACATAAAATTACATAAAAGGTTAAACTTTTCAGACACAAATTGTTGAAGATATTTAATGATACTTTATCAGTTAAAAGTTTGATGTATGAAATAATACATGATTGATATGTAATATGACATACCATCATTAATTGTGAAGATAAGGTACTAATATGAATTAAATATGTAATATGACATATCATGATTAATTAATTGGGAGGTTTAGTTACTAATATGAATTAAATATGTAATATGACATCATTAATTAATTGGAAGGATTAGGTATTAATATGAATTCGTGGATCGTATGAGTAATGCATCTCTTATTGATAAATTGTGGTTGAATGGTGAGGGTTTTTTCTCTATTTCCTAAAATAGTTGTTCACGTGTATCAATATATTTAATGAGACAATATATTTATGACCACCTACCAATAGGCAAGGATCTCGATCATATGAGCTATTGATTATTTTAACTTATCATTGGATTAAATCTTATCATAATCTAATTTATTTATGTGATTATATCTATGATAAAAATAATATTTAATTATCGATTGATGATATAAGATATTGACTATTAATTTAAACTCATTCATGATAAAATATTTCAGTATCCAGCACAATAATGAGAGTGGATGAATTAATTTAATAATGTAATATGTATTCTATAGTAAGTGATGGAGAGTTTCTTGAAAATAAAAGTTATGAAATATAAAAACTATTTTAATATTCATGAAATTCTGTCTATTTATTTTATTTATATATCTTAATTTATTTACTTAAATGTGTAGAGGTTTATTTTTTAACCACGTACGTCCATATGCTTTTTATCTGAAAAAGATGTTTTAATTATATGCTTAGATGACGATTTGAGTTGAACTTTTAATTTTGCTAACATAATAATCTATAATATAATTTAAGAATAATGTAACAAAAAATTTGAAATACGTGTTATATTAATAAGACCAGAACGTGTTATATCCCCTATCCGTGGACAATGGTATTTAATTAGTCACGAGAGGTGAATGGTATATATATATATATATGAATTTTACGTAAAGCTCAGGCATTAACAGTGGTGGAGCTGGGCCGTGACTTCCCATATGACTTATATATATATATATATATATATATATATATATATATATATATATGAATTTTAATTTTTGATGATTTTTAATTTTATATTTAATTTTGAAAATATACATATTTAAATATAATATAATTATGACAACTTGCTTCAACCAGTTTGCTGTATCTGATCAGCCTGGATTAGGTCAAATCATCGCACCCTATAAATATCTAGTTAAGTTGGTTCATCAATAAACATCGCACCATTTTCCATAAACAGCATTTTGTAGAAAGCAAAAGATGTCCCTTCTAACTTCAGCACTTGCTGTATCTGATGATAAGCAACCTTGCGTGAGTTTGCTCCTAGCATTTGGGGAGATACTTTCCTTCAATATGCTTCTCAATCTCCGGTATTATTTTCATACATGCGCATGTTGTTTCAAAAAATGAGCATAGTTATACATTCTTACAGTACTCTCAAACATGATGTAAAAATTGGAACATTATTAAGGACTAGAGCTTTATTTCCATAGATTGCATAATAATTTTTTTAATTAAATGTCAATAAATATCATTAAAGTAAAAATTCAATTATGATAATTAAAAGAATAATACCTACAAAAAAATTATGGAGTATTGTTCTCAATCTGCGGTATTGTATTCATATACACGCACGTTGATTGAAATAATTATTAAACAGATATTATATAATAATTAAACTCATTTAATTAATTATTTTAATTAATGGCCATATAACTAAATGTAAATTCAGAACTATAATAGATGCTCCATAAAAAAGTTAACTGAATTAATACAACTATATTTTGCAGGAAGTCGATGACAGTGTGAAGCAGCGAGCTCAAATACTTAAAGAAGAGGTTAAATTGATGTTTCAATCATCGATCTATCAAAATATCGTAATGAAACTAAGCATTATTGATTTTGTCCAACGTTTTGGTGTATCTTATCATTTCCAACATGAAATTAACCAAGCATTGGAACAAATTCACAACGCTTTCACAGAAAATAACATTATAAGAGAAGATGTCAATCACAACTATCTTGCTCTACTATTTCGTTTGCTTAGACAACAAGGATATCGAATTTCGTCAAGTAAGTATAGAATTTTAATTTGTCATTTATATCAATTTAAAGAAAAAAGTACTTTATATGCCTATAAAGTTATGTGTCAAAATCAAAATCATTAAATGACTATTATTTCTCGATCGTGCTCAATTAAATGTACAGATGCATTTAGCAAATTAAAAAATGAACAAGGAAACTTCAGTGAAATATTTGCCAATGATGTTCAAGGGTTGTGTAGCTTGTATGAAGCTGCACATATGAGAACATATGAAGATGATATACTGCAAGAAGCATATGATTTCTCAAATACTCAACTTAAATTCTTGGCCAACCACCAACAGAGCCCATCTGTTGCTACACATATCAATCGTTGCTTAAGGCAACCTTTTAACAAGAGTGTACCTAGGTTTGATGCAAGGTATCACATGACTCTCTACGAACAAGATCCTTCCCATAACGAGACTCTGTTAACCTTTGCAAAGACGGATTTCAATATTCTTCAAAAGTTGCATCAAAAAGAAATTGGCACTATCACCGAGTAAGGTCCTTGATTTAATTTTTTTCCCATAGTGGTAACATCATAATGAACCGAATATCTTTTTTTTTTTTTTTTATGAAAAAACGATCATATATTAAATTTGAGCTTAAGGGGGTGCCTTATTCACACAAAAATCCAAATTACTACACGGCTTTCAAACAACAGGGTTCAAAATCATTCAAAGAAAATAAAGGAAAAGTTTAACATTTTTGCATTTATTCATGACTAAGTTTGAGTTTAAAATAAAAGATATATTTGATGAGATCCAACACATATCTTTCACATAAGCATCTTCGGTTTTGCACATGTTATTTCAGATATTTTTTCTACGTAAACATATCATCAATTTTAATATTGTGAAGGTGTAACTTATTTTCTTTCTCATAGGTGGTGGAAAAAAGCAAACTTTGTTAAATATGTTCCTTTCGCTAGAGATACATTGGTTGAGTCCTATATTTGGTCGTTGACCCTGTCCTACAAGCCTGAACATAGCTATGGAAGGATGTTTGCTGGAAAAGTGATTTCTGTTATCACTCTTCTAGATGATGCTTATGATGCTTATGGCACATTTCAAGAGCTTGAACTCTTCACAGAAGCATTTCAAAGGTTGATGCACTTTACAAACTATGGCATAGCGTATTATATATATTCAATGAGAAAAGTATTTTAAAATACCATGAATTAATTTTAGCTTGTGACTTGAAGTTTCTCTCAATATATTTTTTAAAATTTCAGATGGGATATTAGTCTTATTGGATCTCTTCCAGACTCCATGAAAGTAGTTTTTGACACAGTTGTAAAATTGTGTGAAGAAATAGAGTCCATGACTACTGAGAGTGGGAAATCAACCTTTGTGGTGGAATATTTTAAACAAGCTGTATGATTCCAAATTCTATTTTCTTTCATATCAAATTATATGCTTGTTTAGTGGATTCAGTTTACCTTATAAGTGTATTGGCTATTCACTTGTAGATACTTTACTTAATCAAAGGCTACATGGTTGAAGCAAGATGGTGTCACGATGGTTACATTCCAACATATGATGAGTATAAAGTTAATGGACTCTTAACTGCTTGTGTTCCTATTTTAATAACATCGTTTATTAGCCCAAGTGAATTTGCAACCAAAGATGCGTTTGAATGGATTTTCAGTTATCCAAATATCGTCCAAGCTGTATCAGTCCTTGGAAGATTCTTGGATGACATGGGCTCGCATAAGGTACTAATTTATTTTTTTTATTACAATTAGGATTTTAATTTAGTATATATCTCCAAAATCAAACATAATAATCTTTTGGAATAAATGAAATTTTAACAATTCAACTGTTCAATTTAATGCAACCAAAGATGCGTTTGAATGGATTTTCAGTTATCCAAATATCGTCCAAGCTGTATCAGTCCTTGGAAGATTCTTGGATGACATGGGCTCGCATAAGGTACTAATTTATTTTTTTTATTACAATTAGGATTTTAATTTAGTATATATCTCCAAAATCAAACATAATAATCTTTTGGAATAAATGAAATTTTAACAATTCAACTGTTCAATTTAATGCTTTTACCGATGAGATCATGTATATAAATTTTTATACAATTTGTAATTACAATTCTTAATATTGAACTATGATTTCTTTTATTGATAGTTTGAGCAACAAAGAGTCCATGTTGCATCAGCTGTTGAATGTTGCATGAAGCAATATGACATTTCACAAGCAGAGGCCTATAACCTCATTCATAAAGATGTTGATAATTGTTGGAAGGTTATAAATGAACAATGTCCCCAGTCAAATGATGTCCCTAAGTTTGTGCTTGATTGTTTAGTTAATTTTGCACGTTCAGTTGAGTTTCTTTATGGAGGCCATCAAAATAAATTTAATGATGGAGAATTATTGAAAGATTACGTCTCTTCACTTCTTGTGGATCCCATGTGCTTCGATAGTTCGATTGACACCAAGTGGAGAAGGAATTTCACGTATAAATGAGTAAGAATCTAAGTGCTATATATGTACTAGAAAGTATAAATATATGTGAAAAATAATAGAATTATCGATGTGAAAGTCGGAATCATTGTACTTGAAAGGTTCAAGCCATTTGCCTAATTATCATTGTAATAATATTTAACTGATTATGTTAGTTCAATTTTTGTGTGTTCTGAGTTTTGTTTTTTTTTTCATTTTGTATAATTATAGTTCTTAACATTACTTACAGCCAATTTCTTAACTCTCCGAGTATGTCACTAAATCCACTCGCACTTAAGCGAGATAGATTAAATGGCTGTCCTGCCAAAATGAAAAATAAATGAAATTAGAGGATCAAAACTACATTACCAACTAAAAATATTGAAAGGGTCATAATATTATTTTAGCATCACTAGCTCCAGAGGCTACAAGCTCATTAGAGGTTTCTGGTATAAACTTAGTATAGAATATATTTGTGTTATGTCCTGTGTCAATTGAATGTAACAGTTTTCGGCGAATAGCTCCAAATATCGATCTACAAAAACTGAAAGCAAGCAATTCAATGCCTTCTGTTGCTAAAGCAAACCAAGATGAAGTTATAAAACCAAAAACAGAAAGGTTGAAATCATTTGCTCCATGACTTTATCAGTATGTTTGGTGCCTTTTGGAGTTAAGATAGAACTTTTACAAGCTGTCATGACTCAACAGTGATAGAGTAGTAAATGAAATTCAGGCAAAATAAGACCTAAATAAATCAAAGAATTATTCTCAGTAGTCTGAACCATAACCAATACATCAGTATGTTGTTATCTTCTTCAAAAACTGCAACTTAAAGCACTTCAAATAAAAAATATACAAAGTATACCATATGGCGTACGGATTTCATTTAATGCAACATTTAATATAATGTGTCGGGGAAAAGTCATGTCAATCTTTCACACTCTGATCGGGCTCCTAAGGCAGTATCACGTGTGTAAATAGCACCTTAAAATGTCAACATCATAAAAAACCATCATTACGGCATCATCTTGACATCAATATCTCTCGTTAACGACGACTCAATATTTATAGAACTCTTCTTAGACTATAAATACTATTAGAAAGTATCTCTTTAAACACTTTTATACTTTCACTTATCTTTATCTCCTCTCCTCACTCTACTATCTTAGCCTATACATTAACTTAAGTATGGGAGTATCTCTTGCAAGTATACTCTCCACCTTAATAAAAACAGCACAAAAAACACATCACGAAACTACCAAATCGAGCTGAATCATCACCTCACTTTGCCACCATCCTTCTACAAGTGTCTTTCGAATTCTGGTAAGAACACATATTCTTTAATTCATTCAATCTTCTTTCAACATGCTTATTAATGCATGCTTGAAGGAACGTAAAATTAAGATATGTCCAAGTGTACGTGTTGGCAAAATCACTCAGTAATACAACAAGATGTTCGTTTGTAAAATTGTAAGAGCTCACATACAGATAAACTTTGTCTAGAGAAACAGTCAATCTCAACTCTCTAGGATCTTCACATTCAATAGAAATGTCAAACCTTCTACACGAGTCAGCTTGAATTTCTAAGTCTTGTAGTGTAAAAATGCTACTGGGTAGCTTATCTAGCCTAGTGCATTCCGTTAGATTTAGAGATTCAAGTCCTCTATGATTTCTAGCGGTAAATGGTAATTCCTCTATGGCAGTTTGCCACGACTTGAGATACCTCAATTTCTGTCCCACACATTATAACAGTCTATAATATAATTAAATGATAATGTAAGAAAATGAAGTAAAAAAGAAATCACAAGAAAAATCATCCATGGTTTACGTAAAATGCTTGTGTTTTCATTGCAATCAATTTTAAAATCGTGGAAAATAGTTTCCCCTGAAATTACGTATGTGCAAGGGTTGGCATGACAAAACTAAGATCCAGTATGCTTAACTACCTTTAATCCCTGTATAATCATAACTTGATTAACTCTTGTTTATCGAAATTAACATATTAAGACAATGAATGCTAAACAATTTAATAACTTCTAAACAAACAAGTCATTATTATAATTATTGAAGTGAAGAAGTTCTTCGAAATTGGTTTTACCTAACTTAATGCAATCTCCTGTATAAATTTTGACATAACTTTACATAAAAGGTTAAACTTTTCAGACACAAATTTTTGAAGATATTTAATGATACTTTAGCAGTTAAAAGTTTGATGTATGAAATAATTAATTAATTGATGCGAAATAAGTTGAACAATTTTGGTAAGAAAACTATTATTCCAAGAGAGATATAATATTATTAAAGAATTACAATCGCCAAATCTATCAAATAAATAAAAAATATCATGAATTTTAAAAGGTCAACATACAGTTGGTTAAATATAAATATTTAGATGTATTTTTACTAAATAATAGTACTGAAAAGAAAATATTCGAAACAATATTTTCTAAAGAAAGATATATTCTTAATTATAAAAAATTGACCATTGAGAATTGCCAATATCAAACTTCTAAATTCACATTCTCATGAATATATATATATATATATATATATATATATATATATATATATATTAAGTAGACCAATACAATTTTAAAACTTTTTTTTCTGGAAACAAAAGTTTTAAACCTTTATATAAATATATTTTTATTATGCGATTTCCTGACTCTAGATAACTCAATTATTTTTTTAAATGGTATAGGTGGCTAAAATTATTTTTATGAGAATAAGTAATAAACCGACTAACTCAATTAATATATATATATATATATATATATATATATATATATATGTATATATATATATATATATTTCTTTTAAAAATTAGGATGGATATCATCCTCGGCGGCGTAACGCAAAGTAACGAACAATAAGGATAAAAATAACAGGAGACCGGAAAAACAGTACGTACATAGCATATAAAAGAGGAACTAGAAAATAACTGCCAGTCAAACTTTCGAAACCTGAACCACTGAGTACAATTTATAAATTATGTTAAATGTAAAGAAAGTATAGATGTGATATTTTTCTCTTAACATGAATACATGTGATGTGATGAATGCTGATCAATTATTTTTTGAGCTAAATTAAAAAAATATATTATTTTATTTATATATGAATTGATTTACTTAAATGTGTAGAGGTTTATTTTTTAACCACGTACGTCCATATGCTTTTTATCTGAAAAAGATGTTTTAATTATATGCTTAGATGACGATTTGAGTTGAAATTTTAATTTTGCTAACATAATAATCTATAATATAATTTAAGGATAATGTAATAAAAAAAATTGAAGTACGTGTTATATTAATAGGACCAGAACGTGTTATATCCCCTATCCGTGGACAATGGTATTTAATTAGCACGAGAGGTGAATGGTATATAGCAAATGGGAATATTCTAATGCTTTATAAAATAGAAAATGTTATTTTAGTTTTCAAGCTTTTTTATTTTGATTTTTTAAATTTAAAAAGTTTATTTTGAATTTATAATTTTAAAATTCTTTATTTTAGTTCTTTAAATAATTTATGTTAAAAAATATTATTTTATATTAAAATTATTAATTTAAAAGTGTACACATGTGTTCCAGAATAAGATAATATAGCTGTGACGACGAAATGTAATTACACGAAACAATTTCACTGTATTTCAGACACACAATCATTTTTAAAAGTTTTCGTTATTTTAATTAATTATTTTAAAATTTAAATTAATAATAAAATTAATGTAAAATTAAATTTTTAATTAAACATTACTTAAAATATCAAAACGAAATATTTTAAAATCATAAAGAATAGATTAAAAGAAAAAATTTTCTAAATTTAAAAGATTAAAAATTAACCTATTTTATATTATTTAAAATGGTGCAAGTGGCTAAAACTACTTTTTTTTATAATGTCGGCGACCTGACAAAGTTAGTACTGGTATATTTATATCCCTGCATTACAACATGAATTAAATCAATTAGCCTTCTTTACTTTTATTAATTATTATCCTAAGCAAAATCAATTAAATCTCGATTTTCATAATTTCTATAGCAAAACTCTCTTTCGGATGTTTTTTTGGAAAGGTTATGATCATTGATTATTAGGATCATATTTTCTCCATGGATTTGATATATATTCGTGCATACTCAAAATTATAACGGGTATATTGCACTTGCCCTCTTGCAAATCTTTTTGCATGTTCACTTAGCCAAGTATATTAGTAGAATTACAGAAAATGGAAGATATACTAAGGTTAGGGCAATAATTAAGATGATATAACTGGTAAATTGATAAGCATACCCTGATATTAAGCATCTTACAAGCATCAGTGTGTACAAAATTTTATTTCCTCTAATCAAACATGGATAAACCACATAAACTTCATCATATCCTTTCCTGCAAGAATTGAAAAAAAAAAAAAAATTTTAGAAACCTTAAGTTCAAGGTAATTAATAACTTTGTTACAAAGAATTTGATTTGGGGCTTACCCAGCTGTTCCTCCATAGGTAGGTGAGTAATTGTAAATGAGATTATCTCGCACTTCTTGAGCATCAACTTCATTTAGGGATTTCCTCGCTTCACTGCACCGAAATTCATCAAAGTGGAAAATATATTAATTAGTAATCATTGATAATTAAGTAGTTGTGAAAACACAATTACCTCTACACCATAAAAAAGGAAAATCATATATTAGACCCTGTTAATATAAGCTTTGTCCAAGATAATGGAACTATTAATATAGATACAATAGTTTTATGCTAATAATACAGTGAAGATACTAAAGTGAGGGTCCTAACCTGACAAAAAAGTATGCAGAGGACTGAGTAGCCCGAATGGCATCCTCTGTGTGAGGGGCTTTCGGAGATGTGGCCCATTAAAATGCATTTTTCTGAAACATTATTTTTGAATCAAAATGATAAGTTGATAATTAAATACTGATTAGAAAATGGTGTTAATTTGATATTTAAAGCAAATTTATGAATTAATTACCTCTGGATGCCACAGGGTTGGATACTTATTACCACTTGCTGTGGAAACGAAAATCTAAAATAGTAATCATTATGTTAGATAACTCATAACCAAACGGCAATGGCATGTTATATTATGCAATTAAGTTTATTATGAATTGAGGATAACATTAATTTAATACCTTATCACTTTTATCCTTGGATGTTGTCAAAATCTCAAAAAACTCTTCTTGTTACGTTGAAGCTTGCGTTGGGATATGGCATACTGTCACGTAAAAAAGATATTAAAATTATATATAAAATAAGCTTCAGCAAAAGCTAGATCAAATAGCTAAGAAAACAATTAATTAATAAGATTAAATAGATGAAGTTAAAGAATATTAAGAATTTTCGATATTGAATGAGTTCAAACAGTTTTAACTAATTAGTCACTTGTCATAAACTCAACTATATTTATGAATAAGAAATAATAAAAGGCCAAACACATACTATACCTAAGTTAAGGATCGGTTGGACGTTTTCTCTTCAAAAGAATTTATTGGAGGAAAATAAAAATAAGAAATAAAAATTTTCTCTCTAGAAGTTAATATAAATTTTTTTATTAATCAATTTATAAAAAAATTTATATCTTTTAAAAATTAAAAGCAAAAATATCAACAAATCAATTAATAAAAAACTTAATTTTAACTTTTAAAAATTAAATTTGTTTTTTCTTTTAATTTTCTTCTTCTATGGTAAAGGATGACTGCTCCAATCAAAATTTGCAATTACGTAAAAGTCTCACAATATATAATAAGTTATTGACAATAGAAAACTAACACGATGATTGTGCAGTTCATGACACTTTGCCTCTAGCTGTGTCAACAAATCTAAAGGAAATCTGTTAATTAAAAAAGAAAAAAAATTAACTTTTGAAAAAGATTAATTCCCCCTCTCTGTTTCGTTAGAATAGCTTATATACATTAAGAAAATTAATTAGGCTATAATTAGATAAACTAAATGAATACGTAACAAAAATGATATGCATAATCTGTCAGAATATTTTTATCCTATATTCTAATACACTCCCGTAGTCGAAATGGGAGGTTGTCAAATGTTGAGACTGTCCCGAAAATCCTCAAATAATATTAATAGAAGACTTTTGGTGAATATATCTACAATTTGATATTGCAAGGGAACATGTAACAGTTGAACTTGGCCACGAGCCACCTTTTCTCGGATAAAATGTATATCTAACTCAATATGCTTAGTGAGTTGATGCTGAACATGATTACCAGACAGATAGATGGCACTAACATTATCACAATTCACCAATGTAGCCTTTTGAAGAATACAATGAAGCTCCAACAACAAGTTTCTCAACCAACATGACTTAAAAACCACATTGGCAACCCCACGATATTCTACCTCTGCATTAGAACAGGATAAAGTAGCTTGACGTTTAGCGGACCAAGAGATCAAGTTATCACCCAGAAAGACATATTAGTCTGAAGTTGAATGTCGTGTACCGGGGCACCCACCCCAATCAACATCAGTATATGAAATAAGAGTGGATGTGGAAGATGGATAAAGGTGAAGACCAAAATCCATAGTACCTTGTAAGTAGCGCAAAATGAGCTTAAAAGCATGCATGTGCTCCTCCCGCGGGTCATGCATGAATAAGCATACCTGTTGCACAACATAAGTAATATTAGGTCTCGTGAATGTAAGGTACTGAAGTGCCCCTGCAAGACTCCTATAAAGAGATGGATCGTCAAAAGGTTTTCTCGTAGTAGTACCAAGCTACGATTTTGTATCAACTAGAGTAAGAGATGGCTTACACAATGACATTCCGGCTGTGCAGGACTAACACGATGACTGTGCAGGACAAGACACTTTGCCTCTAGCTATGTCAACAAATCTAAAGGAAACCTGTTAATTAAAAAAGAAAAAAATTAACTTTTGAAAGAGATTAATTCCGTTTCGTTAGAATAACTTATATACATTAAGAAAATTAAACCACTTGTATGACGAGTGATTGCAATGCCTAGGAAACAGCTCAACGAGTCTAAGTCCTTCATAGAGAATTTTGAGCTAAGAAGAGATATGATAGATTGACGGAGCTCATCAAAGGAAGCAGTCAAAATAACATCATCGACATACAATAAAAGATAAGCCATAGAAGTGTCGTGACGATAAATGAACAAAGAATGATCTAAAGTACTGTGAGAAAACCCAAAAGTATAGACATAGTCAGCAAACCTCTTCTACCAAGCCCGCATAGCCTGTTTCAATCCATAAAGAGATATCTTCAGCAAACACACATGATCAGATCTATCAAGATCTCGATAACCTAAAGGTTGATACATGTAAACAGCCTCTTTGAGTTCGCCATGTGAAAAAGCAATTTTGACGTCAAGTTGATGAATTGGCCAAGCCTTAGAAAGAGCCAAACTGAGAATTATGCGAATAGTCGCGGTTTGACTACCAGACTAAACATCTTACCACAGTCCACGCCAACCTGTTGAGTTTTACCATCACCTACAAGACGAGCTTTATACCTCTCAAAAGAACCATAACATTTTTCTTTATGAGCAAAAATCCACATAGACTGAATGACACTAACATTTGGAGGACGGGGCACCAACTCCCACATCTTATTTTCAATAAGAGCCTTATATTCACCATCCATGGCCATTTTCCAATTTGGGTAAAGAAGAGTAGGCACATGGTTACAGGGTAGAAGGGATATAGAAATTGATGCAAGAAGGTTGAAATACTTCTTAAGCTTATAAATCCCATGATGACTCCTAATAACAAGACTTGTAGGTAGACTAGAGTGAGAGGTTAGAGTTGGAGCTGTCGTGTGAGGTAAGAGAGTGGAAGCAGAAGCTGGGCTCGACAAGATAGGCTCAGGAGAGGGAGGAAGGGGTGCGACCTGTGGGTTTGTTGGAGTGGTGAAATGATGGACCATGTAGGGAGATGGCCCATCGTCCAAAAATCGATAAGTGTGATTTGGAGGAGGATGTACCATTGCAAAGGGAAATTGTGTCTCATCAAATAGGACGTGACGACTAATGATGATTTTCTATATGACAAATCAAAGCATTTATAACCACGATGATGTGAAGGATACCCCAAAAAAACACAAGGAATTGATCGATGTTGAAGTTTGTGTATGACTGTGGAGGGAATAAGAGGATAAGACGAATCCTTTTGATAAAAAATGCGAAGACAAGATTGATAATTTAATAGCTTATGGGGAAGGATATTGAGAAGGTAAGTTGTCATTTGCAAAACATGATGCCAAAAGGAATGAGGAAGGGAAGCAAGGGCCAATAAGGTACAAATAACGTTGTTGATTATACGGATTTGTCTTTTGGATTTCCCATTTTGAGGGGATGTATAAGGACATGAAAGACGAAACGAAAGGTCATTTGCTTTACAAAAGTTCCAAATAGAATTTCATGAAAATCAACATAGAAAACAACTCTCTTAATATTGTGAATAAAGAGATATAAATAGAATTCCATGAAAATCAACATAGAAAACAAAAATAAATTCTAAATGCTAATAGATTATCTAGGAGAAAGGTTTGGAGACTATGGTTTCTTAAGTTAGGGAACATGGTAATGAGCCTAAATTGACTTTGTCATCGTACCTTCACCTAAGCCGACATTACAAGTTTAATAAAAGCCCTATTGATCCTAGTTAATGCTAACTTGTATAGAAGATAATGCAAGAAATACATGAGGTGAAAGGGCAATGCTTTTCTTTTGAAATCTAAAACCACTTGATCTTATTAGGAATTTGGAACAAATTTTACACCTGAGATGACCACTAACACAATCTGAATATGCACGCATGTCCGAGGTTGGGTTAAAGACTACCCAACCTCATTTGAAGAAACCTCTAACTAAATATTGTTTGAGTACAAAGGCAGGGTCAAAGACTACCCAACCTCACCTGAAGAAACCTCAGACTAAATATTTTCTGAGCACAAAGGTTGGGTTAAATATTACTCAACCTTATTATTCAAGATATCCTCGGATCAACCATCGAGTCCTTTCCTTCTTCTTATTGTTATATTTTCCCCTAAAAAAACAAAAAAAAAATAGGCAACCAGAAGTTTGGGGCTTAATTATGCGTCTACCTAGAAAACACGGGAAGTACACGGAACCACTCCTCACTCAAGTCTCCCATGTAATTCATCTCTAATTGGCTATTTCAATGAGAATTCACATCGACAATCCCTGTAGCATTTGAAATCAGAAATCACCTCGACTGCTTCAATTAAATCAATTGTCGACGCCGAGCTAATATTCGAGAAGTCATTCTTCAATTAAATTAATTCTTTCAATTGAATTAATTACATGTCGGAGCCATTATTCCATGTCGACACCATCTATTTGCACTAATTAAGTCGGCCATTTGACAATCCCTGGAAAATTCAGAATTCATCTCCATTTGAAACTCAACCATTCAAACTTATCTCGTCTCTAAATATTTCTAATTCATCTCATTGCCTCGGCTATGCATTGACCCCGTTCTCATCCAGGTTAGTAATTCGGCATTCACAAGTATTTTTAGCCTTTACAAGTCATCATTTATCCCTGCAATAAATATAATACAAACCGCTTTATCTTTGCAACATTATGACTGAGGCCACCATCCAAGCTAATGAACAACACTGAGGCCACCATTTGGGATGAGCTCCATCACCGCGCCGACCTAAACTTAGGGGCTCAAGGTCCCTTAGCCGAGTCATTTTTCTCCATATTGACCTCGACCCATCCGTAATAGAGAAGTCAGCATCAATGGAAGTCCTTTACCGTGCTCGGCGCCTACTGAGTTAAAGGAAACGTCGAGTCCCTTTACAAGTCGTTTATCGTGCTCAACGACTACCGAGCTAAAGGAGACGTCGCATCCCTTAACAAGTCCTTTACCGTGCTCGGCAGATACCGAGCTAAAGGAGACGTCGTGTCCCTTTACAAGTCCTTTACCGTGCTCGGCGGCTACCAAGCTAAAGGAGACGTCGCGTCCCTTTACAAGCCTTTACTGTGCTCGGCGGCTACCGAGCTAAAGGAGACATCGCGTCCCTTTACAAGCCCTTTACCGTGCTCGGCGGCTACCGAACTAAAGGAGACATCGCGTCACTTTACAAGCCTTTTACCGTGCTCGGCGGTTATCGAGCTAAAGGAGACATTGAGTCCCTTTACAAGCCCTTTACCGTGCTCAGCAGCTACCGAACTGAAGGAGACATTGTGTCCCTTTACAAGTCGCTTACCGTGCTCGGTGGCTACCGAGTTAAGGAGAAATCGCGTTCCTTTAATCTACTATGCTATTTAGTTTTTCTGACTTTTATTCTCTATACAATCATATTATATTTAATTATTATTATTTTTAAAATAACACAAGACATTCGTAAGTGAGATAATTTAACGGAAAATAATATAAAGACTAGGGATGATAAGTGGACTGGTCCACCCTATTTAAGGTCTGCCTGTGTAGGCTCGAAAAGAGCTTGGTCTGCCCCGCCCTGTAATGCCAAACAAACCTAATTTAGTGTAAACTTAAAAAGTTTAAAAAGTAGTGTAAGCTTGCGGGTCGTCCTGCGTACGGTTTTAGCCTGCAAAGTTCACAGGTTGCACGGAATGGGCTTTTACAACTGTACCTTCTAAATTTTTCTAAAAAAATTGGACGAGACCCAAATGAGTCACAGGGTCCGTGAGCCGATCCATAGACTTTAACCAATATACCCATCCTATACAAGACACGTGTCTTGAATTAACCATCATCAAAAATTAAATATAATATAATTACAAAGAAAATAAAAGCACGAGAGACTGCATAACGTAATAGATTAACTGTCGTAGGTTTGATTCCCACTTGTTAAAATAATTTTGAGATTAATATTGAGATTCCATGTCAAACCATACGAATTTGTCATGCAAGCTTGGCCATGCCACGTATCACTCACCTATAAAGTTGCATGTGATTCTGCGACAACAATCCTTGTCAGCTTGCCACCTAATTGATGCATCCAAAATGCACTTAAGAGCAAGCCTACTCTATCCTAACAATAATAGGAATAAGCATAGATATTATACGTAAATGGCTGGTTATAACTTTAACTAAAGAGATGCATGGATTCAAATGGATTTCTTTAAATGCTTAAGATGATCTTAATTATTTGAAAATGAAAAAAAAGTCAATTTAATTAGAATAAAGTTGAAGAAAATATATAATAAAATTTTAGAATTGTAATTTGCTACTACTTCAATACTCGTACTAATCAAGTAATTTTGAAACCCAACTTCAAATTTTAGTTCTCAGCTAAAAAAAAAACTTTAAAAAACACAATTTAATTACATGACTAAAGATAAATTTTAGTTGTGCAAGACCCCAAAGCCTAGCATTCACAAATTTTTCATTTTAACAAAGTTGATCATGTACATAAACTAAATTTAAACAAGTCAGGTATAGCTAATTCTCAATATGAATTAAGCTTAAAAAATGATCCTCCACCCTTGGAAATATCTGTGCGAGAATGTATAGCTTAATGTAAAATACAAAAACACACAAGAAGGGGGGTTGAATTGTGTAGACTATTTTTAAAAATTTTTTTTTCTAAGACGATGCGTTTGCGTCTGTTGTTTTCAAAGCTTGATCAGACGCAAGATTGTTTTCTTCTTTTAGATTGATTTTATTATCAATCTGTTCAAGTTATTATCCCCCTGTTAGTTAGTTAACGAGATAAAACAATAGAGAAGACAACAATATTTTTATATCTTGGTTCGTCGATCAAGACTACATCCAGTTCCCAAAGAACACGCTAAGGTTCCACTATGAGTATTCTTTGAACCCAGCCACTCCTAGCTAAATACAGATATTATTTGGGCACAGCCTTCTCAGGCTAAACAGGTATTCTTTGAACCCAGCCTCCACAGGCTAAACAGGGTATTCTTTGAACATAGCCTCCACATGCTAAAACAGAGGTATTCTTTGAAACACAGCCTCCTCAGGCTAAGAGAACCACAACAGTGGATTTAGTAAGATGAAAGAATAAGTTTATCCTCTACTCAGAGAGGGGTTTTACAATGAGATCTATTCTAAGTTCAGGGCGAGTGAACTTTGCTTGAGAGCTTGAAGCTTGGATATAATTTCTTTGTTATGCAGTTCGACAGCCTTCTCTTGAAGTAATGAAGTCCTTTTATAGAGAGCTCCTTGAAGTATCCGTTAGACTAAAGATTTGAACGTTGGTCCTTTGTCTTGGGGTCTTCAAACGTGTGACAGAGATCAATCAGAATAATTAATGTTTGCACAGGCTTTTTCTGACTTCATCAGAGACATCAACGAAAAGCATGTTTGCTTTTTGTATTGCAGGGGTTTTGCACAGATCTCTATTCTGTCTTTGGAAGCTTCTTTGAGTAACGGCTAGATTTGAATTGGGGCACGAGTTACTCCGTCTGAACTTCATTAAATGAGGTAGACGAATGAATAAATAAATGAGTTGTGTGTTGAATTCATTCGTCTGTTCTCCTTGATCCGTGCTCTTGATCGAGGCTCTTGATCTGTTCCTTGATCGTGCTCTTTCGTCGATGCTTGATCTAAGGCTTGATCACCAGTGCTCTTCCGTCGATGCTTGATCGAGGCTCTTCCGTCGATGCTTGATCGAGCTCTTCCGTCGATGCTTGATCGAGCTCTTCCGTCGATGCTTGATCGAGCTCTTTCGATCCTTGATCGTGCTCTTTCTTCCGTCTATGTGAAGCACAACAGGATCGTTCGTAATTATCAAAACTAAGATGTTAAATCATCTTGACTTAACATTTAATAAAAAGTAGTTGGTACAAAAGTAAGATATAGAAAGATGAGAAAAAGAGAAAGTAGAACTATGGATATCAAATTCTAAGGTCAATTCGTAGATTCTAACAAATTTGAGAGTCTACTCAAGTTTAGTAAATAAACTCATGAGTAAACTTATTTTAATGTAGACTCGTGTAAACTAGTATCGAGACAGTAAACTCACACCAAACTCGTGTGTGACGAGTCTAGGTGTAAAAAAAAAACTACATGAGTCCTTGCGTTTCCCGCTT
Organism: Hylodesmum podocarpum; assembly: GCA_026586105.1. Taxonomy (NCBI): domain Eukaryota; kingdom Viridiplantae; phylum Streptophyta; class Magnoliopsida; order Fabales; family Fabaceae; genus Hylodesmum; species Hylodesmum podocarpum. The sequence continues at coordinate 8,375,195 of JALJEV010001433.1, forward strand.
TCAATTTCCCCTATTTGAAGGTTCTACGTTATACTATTTCGCAACAGTGTCCATTGCAGTGAGCCACAACGTACGGTGTCCACTACGGTGTTTGTCATGGTGAGCCCTTGCATTTCTCCGTCTGGAATTTTATTTTTGTTGAATGCTAATATTCAATTTTTTCTGATATATTGTTCAATTGCTTGCTTCAATTCTTGTGTTCAATTTCTGTTGGAAATCAATATTTGTTGAAGTTATGTTCAATTGTTTTCGATACTCTCTTGGAATACTCTTATTGCTTCTCTATTCTGTGTTGGAGTTTCATTTGTTTCTATGTTCAATTGTACTCTTATTGCTATTGCTTCTCTGTTCTTATTGGAATTTGTTTAATTTCATTTGTTGTTTGTTCTTGCTATTTGAATCTTGCCATTTTAAGAGGATCAAGGCCCTTATACATCTACTTAAGTTATGTGGGTGATCTTATAGGTTGAAGTGATTGATGCTAATAATCACATGCAACAATCTTAAAAAAAAAAAAAAAAACCATCTCCAAATTCTTTTGAATGTTTTGCTTATTTGTTCTTGTTGTTTTTCTATTTTTGTTTAGTTGTTAAATGAAAGTGGAAGGAATCGATTCAACTGATTGATAGCAGTAATTTTATTAAAGATGTTTTATTTGTTAGACAGTGATTTCATTTAGTCAATAATGTTAATTGATGATTGGTTAACTAGTGAGTTAGTGAGTTAATTTTTAAGTAGTGGAATAATTTTTTGTAATGCCTATTTAATAAGCTATTTCTTACAGAGTAAATTCCTATTTTTCTGTCCTATTATCTGGTGTGTATTAGCTTTATGCTTTATTTTTCACATTAGTGCATATCAGTGGTATCAGATTTGGTTCGATCTGACAAAAGGGAGAGAAACACGTAAGGGAGACTTCACTCAGAAAAAGTCGTAGCTTTGTATTTTTTTTCTTCTCTCTTTTATCACCCATGACTTTAGAGAGCAGTTTTGTGCAACCAGTCATTCCCCATTTTAATGGCCATTATGACCATTGAAGTATGATGATAGAGAAGTTCCTACAATCAAAGGAGTTCTGGTCAATTGTTGAGTCTGACATTGGAGCACTGACGGAAAGTGCAACTTTAACGGATGCACAGAGAGCAGAGTTTGAGGCAAGAAATCTGAAAGATTTAAAAGCAAAAAATTTTCTTTTTCAGGCTATTGATCGTTCCATCTTGGAAACTATTCTTTGCAAAGATACTTACAAGGATATTTGAGATTCATTGAAGAAGAAGTATCAAGGATCTGTTAGATTAAAGCGAGCCCAACTTCAAGCCTTGAATAGGGAATTCGAGACTCTACAAATGAAGGATGGAAAATCTATCACTAGCTATTGTGTTAGAACCATGGAGATAAGCAACAAGAAGCGGTTCTATGGAGAGAACATGGAGAATGTCACCATCGTGGAGAAGATTTTGCACTCCTTATCACCAAAGTTTGACTATGTTGTTTGTTCCATCGAGGAGTCAAAAGATATAGATGTATTATCTCCTGATGAATTGCAAAGCTCCTTGCTGGTCCATGAGCAGAAGATGAACTAGAGTTTATCTTCTGAGGAGCATGCTTTGAAGGCCTCTACTAATAATCATTTCTTTAACTCTAGAGGAAAGGGCAGGGGTAAAGGTAGAGGAAGGGGAGATCGTGGAAATAGAGATGGAAGTAGTAGAGATAGCAGCAAGAGTTTCAAAGCCAATGATGATCAATGCAAAGGAAGAGGACGAGACTTTGACAAATCAAAGGTAGAGTGCTTCAGATGCCATAAATTTAGTCATTATCGTTCTGAATGCTATACTAGGCTACCTGATAACAAGGAAGAGAAGTCCAATTTTGTTGAGAATAAAGAAGAAAATACTTTGCTAATGGCAGTTCAAGTTGAAAAGGAACCTGATGAGCAAGATGTTTGGTACGTCGATACTAGTAACCACATGAGTGGAAGTAAGTCTTCTTTTTCTCATTTAAAGGAAGGCTTTCGTGTAAGTTTTGGTGACAACTCTACTGTGAATGTAATGGGAAAGGGTGACAATAGGATTAGAACAAAGAATGGATTAGTGAAAATAATCTCTAATGTTCTATATATTCTTGCTTTGAAGAGCAATTCTCTAAGCGTTGGTCAATTGCTAGAAAATGGTTATATTATCACCATGAAAAATGGTGCTTGTGAGATTTTTGACCTTGTAGTTGAAACTATTGTTATTGTACAAATGAGTTCAAAAAGGTTGTTTCCATGGAAGATTGAGATTGATCAATCATGCTTAATGGTGGAAGTAAATGACTTTTCATGGTTATGGCATTTTCGGCATGGTCACTTAAGTTTTGGTGGATTGAAGATCTTTTAAAAGAAGAATATGGTGACTAGTCTTCCTTTCAAGTTTATGAAGAATGTGTTGTTGGCAAACAATATCGCTCTCAATTTCCCAAAGCCATGGAGAGCTAAGGAAGTTTTGGAGTTGGTTCACTCTGATATTTGTGGACCAATAAGTCTAATTTCAAATGGAGGTAAAAGGTATTTTATTACCTTTATTGATGATTATTCCCAGAAGAATTGGGTTTATTTCCTGTAGGAAATATTTGAAGCTTTTAATGTATTTAAAAGCTTCAAGGCTCGTGTGGAGAACGAGAAGAAGGGAAAGATAATTAAGACTTTTCGAACTGATCGAGGTGGTAAATACCGGTATAAGGAGTTTGAAAATTTTTGTGAAGCTCAAGGCATTCGAAGAGAGTTGATAGCAGCCTATACACCGCAACAAAATGGTGTATGGAAGAAAAACATAGAACTATTCTCAACATGGTTTGAAGCTTATTAGCTAGAGGTAGAGTACAAAAGTGTTTTGGCCAGAAATAATAAATTGAAGCATTTACATCTTGAATAGAAGTCTCATACTTGATCTTCAAGATGTGACACCAAAAAAGACTTAGAGTGAAAGAAGAAAAGGAAAAAGCTTGATTACATAGGCGAGCACAAGTGAAAAATAGACTTACAACGTTATCCTTTCCACGTCAATTCCTCGAAAAGTTTGTTTATGTCTTTGTGACATCGGTTAAAGTTTTAACCGCCGTGGATGTTCAACTCGAATCAGAAAAAATGCCTTCATACCCTTTCTATTAGTTTCATTCATTTTCGTTCTCTGCACTTTACCCTAACTCTCTTGGTTCTCCTTTCATTAGTCTCTCTTCTCTTTCGAGCTAGCGCTTCCTCTCTCGATCATTGCCTCCATTCGGTCCGCCACACCACGTCGTTCTGTCTTTGCATTGCGCTGCACCGTTCCCGCCTCCGTGCCTTCGTTTGGTCCTCCTTCGCGCCGCGTTGTTCTTTCCTCGGTTTCATCAGGTTATCCTTTAACCCTACGATGCGTAAGAAACTTGCAATGCGTAAGAAACTTGCAAAGTTTCTGGATTTGGAAGGTTGATTTTCTTTTTTTCTTAATTAGGGTTGCAAACTCTCTTTATCCTTTTTGTATTTTTCAATTTTCTAACATGTAATGTTGGTTTGATTTTGGATTTGTGGACATGGGGAGGGGTGTATGTGTCTAAATGTTGGGGTGATTAACTCGTGGATTTTGTGTATAATGTGTGGGCATGAGGATTTTCTTCAAAGTGACGATACTGAATATGCATGGAAAGCGCTTGTGGATGAGTGGCAGAGCATCGCTTTAGGTTACACATTCAGTACATCTGTGAGTCCAAAGGGGCTTGGTTACAGCAAGGTCTTGGTTTTGAGTTCCTTCACTTACGGCCTTTCTAATTAATTACTAATTTTTTTCCCGCTGTTTAGCTTATTTCATTTTTCCTCCCTATTTTCTTCTCCTATAAGTACTTACGGAGGAGTTTTCTCAAACATGCCCATGTTGCTTTACAAGTGAAAAATGTTTGCAAAATGTTTGGTTGCAGTTATATGCTTATAGGAACATTGGCTTTATTCAGAAATTTCTAAATTTAATATTTAGCTACTTGCTTCTTGGTTCCATTTGTGCCAATTACCAACTCTGCTTGAAGTTAGATGCAGATTGTTATCTCAACAGAGGTTTAGCTCACAAGCTGTCTTGTTGCAGTATCACTCCATCATTACTTGTAATTTTTTTTTCTGCTGCATGTATTCTCTCAAGGGTTGTTTGATAATTTCCAATTATCTAATTGATTTCTTTTCTCTGTGCAGAATAAGCAGACAGAATCTTCTATTGAGCAAAAAGGGATAGCGATGAGGTATACTAGTCGTTAATACTGCAATGTAGTTTACATGTTACAGTTGGGTTATGTTATTTTTGGAATTAGAATTATTTTGTATGTTTTTTAAATTGATTATAACTACTAGCAATATGTTTTATTGGCTGAAGTCCTGGGAGAGATTCCATCTATAAAGGATCGAATTACCATAGTTCGTCAGCTTTGGGATCTAACTCGGGATGTTCTGGTATGATATTCTGCTCATACTTTATTGTCTCGTGAAAGAAAGGATTGTCTATAAATAATTTATATCACATGCTAGCTTGGTATTTTTTAAACATTTTTTGCAAGTAAAAAAGGTAGTTGGCAGAGGAAAACAAGTGGTTGCAGGAAAACAAATTGCCTATTAATTATAGAAAATAATTTCTCCTAAAAGAAATGAATCAGGCCACTTTTCAATTCATAAATTACTGTTATGTTTACTTGTTTTGAATCTCTTATCTAATGTTATCTCTTGTGAAATTCAATTCTTGTAGGTTTTGGTGCAGGGTTAATCATCATGCTCTCAAATTTACGAATTCCATTCACAATGAAGTCGTTCACACCTTTGACGATTTCACTTTTCGTGTTTATCCCAATCAATATCATTTTTTAAAATAGTTTATAACTTAGTCCATTTCGATAAAAAGTTAATTGAAATGATTCAGTTTAAACTTTTTCCTTCAACAGTAAGGATGGAAAGTGTACCCGACCGACAAATATATCTCTATAAATTAAAAAAGGAATCATAAAAATATATTCTAAATATACATTTTATGTCTCAATTTTTTGAGTTAAATACGATATAGAAATTATATAGTCGGTAGAGGAAGTATGCTGGAAAATTGAAATAAAACGCTTTTTATTTCGGTTAGATGTAAAAAGTTTATACTTCATTATTTGTTTACATCAATCAATTCAAAACTCCAAACTGACGTAGAAAGTGATTTTTTAATAAACCTATTGCCACGTGGCCAAATAAAAGTGAAGTCGTCCAAACTAACTTTACTTTTCCCGTTTACTTTAAATAAGGTCATTTTAATAAATAATTTGTATTTAGATCTATATGTATCTGACCGCTAGGTATATCTCAATACAAAAATAAGAGGAATAATAGGAATATTTTCTTTAACATACATTTTCTCTCTCAACTTTTTCAGTTAAATACGTATTGAACAGTACAACGGTTGGAAAAGGTTCAATATGGACTCTACTAGGGCGAGTTAAAATCATATTACGACGCAAAAAATACATCACGAGACTACCAAACCGAGTTAAATCATCACCTCACTTTGTCACCATCCGTCTTTTAAATTCCGGTAAGAACATGTGTATTCTTTAATTCATTTAATTTTCTTTTAACATGCTCATTAATGCATGCTGGAAGGACAGTAAAATTAAGATATGCCCAAATGTAGCGTGTTGGCAAAATCACTAAGTAATACAACAAGATGTTCGTTTGTAAAATTGCAAGAGGTCATATACGGTTAAACTTTGTCTCAAGAAACGGTCAATCTCAGCTCTCCAAGATCTTCACACTCAATAGATATGTCATACCTTCCACACGAGTCAGCTTGAATTTCTTTAAGTCTTGGTAGTGTAAAAATGCTACTGGGTAACTTATCCAGCCTAGTGCATTCAGTTAGATTTAGAGATTCAAGTCCTCTATGATTTCTAGCGGTAAATCGTAATTCCTCTACGGCAGTTTGCCACAAGTTGAGACAGCTCAAATTTTCTGTCTCACACATGATAATTGTCTATAATATAATTAAATGATAATGTAAGAAAATGATGTAAAAAATAAATCAAAAGAAAAATCATCCATCGTTTACGTAAAATGCTTGTGTTTTCATTGCAATCAATTTTAAAATCATGGAAAATAGTTTCCCCTGGAATTACGTATGTGCAAGGGTTGGTACTTGACAAAACTAAGATCCAGTATACTTAACTACCTTTAATCCCTGCATAATCATAACTTGATTAACTCTTGTTTATCGAAATAATTAACAAATTAAGACAATGAATGTTAAACAATTTAATAACTTCTAAACAAATAAGTCATTATTATTATTATTGAAGTGAAGAAGTTCTTCAAAATTCTTTTTACCTAACTTGGATGCAATCTCCTGTATAAATTTTGACATAAAATTACATAAAAGGTTAAACTTTTCAGACACAAATTGTTGAAGATATTTAATGATACTTTATCAGTTAAAAGTTTGATGTATGAAATAATACATGATTGATATGTAATATGACATACCATCATTAATTGTGAAGATAAGGTACTAATATGAATTAAATATGTAATATGACATATCATGATTAATTAATTGGGAGGTTTAGTTACTAATATGAATTAAATATGTAATATGACATCATTAATTAATTGGAAGGATTAGGTATTAATATGAATTCGTGGATCGTATGAGTAATGCATCTCTTATTGATAAATTGTGGTTGAATGGTGAGGGTTTTTTTTCTCTATTTCCTAAAATAGTTGTTCACGTGTATCAATATATTTAATGAGACAATATATTTATGACCACCTACCAATAGGCAAGGATCTCGATCATATGAGCTATTGATTATTTTAACTTATCATTGGATTAAATCTTATCATAATCTAATTTATTTATGTGATTATATCTATGATAAAAATAATATTTAATTATCGATTGATGATATAAGATATTGACTATTAATTTAAACTCATTCATGATAAAATATTTCAGTATCCAGCACAATAATGAGAGTGGATGAATTAATTTAATAATGTAATATGTATTCTATAGTAAGTGATGGAGAGTTTCTTGAAAATAAAAGTTATGAAATATAAAAACTATTTTAATATTCATGAAATTCTGTCTATTTATTTTATTTATATATCTTAATTTATTTACTTAAATGTGTAGAGGTTTATTTTTTAACCACGTACGTCCATATGCTTTTTATCTGAAAAAGATGTTTTAATTATATGCTTAGATGACGATTTGAGTTGAACTTTTAATTTTGCTAACATAATAATCTATAATATAATTTAAGAATAATGTAACAAAAAATTTGAAATACGTGTTATATTAATAAGACCAGAACGTGTTATATCCCCTATCCGTGGACAATGGTATTTAATTAGTCACGAGAGGTGAATGGTATATATATATATATATGAATTTTACGTAAAGCTCAGGCATTAACAGTGGTGGAGCTGGGCCGTGACTTCCCATATATATATATATATATATATATATATATATATATATATATATATATGAATTTTAATTTTTGATGATTTTTAATTTTATATTTAATTTTGAAAATATACATATTTAAATATAATATAATTATGACAACTTGCTTCAACCAGTTTGCTGTATCTGATCAGCCTGGATTAGGTCAAATCATCGCACCCTATAAATATCTAGTTAAGTTGGTTCATCAATAAACATCGCACCATTTTCCATAAACAGCATTTTGTAGAAAGCAAAAGATGTCCCTTCTAACTTCAGCACTTGCTGTATCTGATGATAAGCAACCTTGCGTGAGTTTGCTCCTAGCATTTGGGGAGATACTTTCCTTCAATATGCTTCTCAATCTCCGGTATTATTTTCATACATGCGCATGTTGTTTCAAAAAATGAGCATAGTTATACATTCTTACAGTACTCTCAAACATGATGTAAAAATTGGAACATTATTAAGGACTAGAGCTTTATTTCCATAGATTGCATAATAATTTTTTTAATTAAATGTCAATAAATATCATTAAAGTAAAAATTCAATTATGATAATTAAAAGAATAATACCTACAAAAAAATTATGGAGTATTGTTCTCAATCTGCGGTATTGTATTCATATACACGCACGTTGATTGAAATAATTATTAAACAGATATTATATAATAATTAAACTCATTTAATTAATTATTTTAATTAATGGCCATATAACTAAATGTAAATTCAGAACTATAATAGATGCTCCATAAAAAAGTTAACTGAATTAATACAACTATATTTTGCAGGAAGTCGATGACAGTGTGAAGCAGCGAGCTCAAATACTTAAAGAAGAGGTTAAATTGATGTTTCAATCATCGATCTATCAAAATATCGTAATGAAACTAAGCATTATTGATTTTGTCCAACGTTTTGGTGTATCTTATCATTTCCAACATGAAATTAACCAAGCATTGGAACAAATTCACAACGCTTTCACAGAAAATAACATTATAAGAGAAGATGTCAATCACAACTATCTTGCTCTACTATTTCGTTTGCTTAGACAACAAGGATATCGAATTTCGTCAAGTAAGTATAGAATTTTAATTTGTCATTTATATCAATTTAAAGAAAAAAGTACTTTATATGCCTATAAAGTTATGTGTCAAAATCAAAATCATTAAATGACTATTATTTCTCGATCGTGCTCAATTAAATGTACAGATGCATTTAGCAAATTAAAAAATGAACAAGGAAACTTCAGTGAAATATTTGCCAATGATGTTCAAGGGTTGTGTAGCTTGTATGAAGCTGCACATATGAGAACATATGAAGATGATATACTGCAAGAAGCATATGATTTCTCAAATACTCAACTTAAATTCTTGGCCAACCACCAACAGAGCCCATCTGTTGCTACACATATCAATCGTTGCTTAAGGCAACCTTTTAACAAGAGTGTACCTAGGTTTGATGCAAGGTATCACATGACTCTCTACGAACAAGATCCTTCCCATAACGAGACTCTGTTAACCTTTGCAAAGACGGATTTCAATATTCTTCAAAAGTTGCATCAAAAAGAAATTGGCACTATCACCGAGTAAGGTCCTTGATTTAATTTTTTTCCCATAGTGGTAACATCATAATGAACCGAATATCTTTTGTTTTTTTTTTTTTTATGAAAAAACGATCATATATTAAATTTGAGCTTAAGGGGGTGCCTTATTCACACAAAAATCCAAATTACTACACGGCTTTCAAACAACAGGGTTCAAAATCATTCAAAGAAAATAAAGGAAAAGTTTAACATTTTTGCATTTATTCATGACTAAGTTTGAGTTTAAAATAAAAGATATATTTGATGAGATCCAACACATATCTTTCACATAAGCATCTTCGGTTTTGCACATGTTATTTCAGATATTTTTTCTACGTAAACATATCATCAATTTTAATATTGTGAAGGTGTAACTTATTTTCTTTCTCATAGGTGGTGGAAAAAAGCAAACTTTGTTAAATATGTTCCTTTCGCTAGAGATACATTGGTTGAGTCCTATATTTGGTCGTTGACCCTGTCCTACAAGCCTGAACATAGCTATGGAAGGATGTTTGCTGGAAAAGTGATTTCTGTTATCACTCTTCTAGATGATGCTTATGATGCTTATGGCACATTTCAAGAGCTTGAACTCTTCACAGAAGCATTTCAAAGGTTGATGCACTTTACAAACTATGGCATAGCGTATTATATATATTCAATGAGAAAAGTATTTTAAAATACCATGAATTAATTTTAGCTTGTGACTTGAAGTTTCTCTCAATATATTTTTTTAAAATTTCAGATGGGATATTAGTCTTATTGGATCTCTTCCAGACTCCATGAAAGTAGTTTTTGACACAGTTGTAAAATTGTGTGAAGAAATAGAGTCCATGACTACTGAGAGTGGGAAATCAACCTTTGTGGTGGAATATTTTAAACAAGCTGTATGATTCCAAATTCTATTTTCTTTCATATCAAATTATATGCTTGTTTAGTGGATTCAGTTTACCTTATAAGTGTATTGGCTATTCACTTGTAGATACTTTACTTAATCAAAGGCTACATGGTTGAAGCAAGATGGTGTCACGATGGTTACATTCCAACATATGATGAGTATAAAGTTAATGGACTCTTAACTGCTTGTGTTCCTATTTTAATAACATCGTTTATTAGCCCAAGTGAATTTGCAACCAAAGATGCGTTTGAATGGATTTTCAGTTATCCAAATATCGTCCAAGCTGTATCAGTCCTTGGAAGATTCTTGGATGACATGGGCTCGCATAAGGTACTAATTTATTTTTTTTATTACAATTAGGATTTTAATTTAGTATATATCTCCAAAATCAAACATAATAATCTTTTGGAATAAATGAAATTTTAACAATTCAACTGTTCAATTTAATGCAACCAAAGATGCGTTTGAATGGATTTTCAGTTATCCAAATATCGTCCAAGCTGTATCAGTCCTTGGAAGATTCTTGGATGACATGGGCTCGCATAAGGTACTAATTTATTTTTTTTATTACAATTAGGATTTTAATTTAGTATATATCTCCAAAATCAAACATAATAATCTTTTGGAATAAATGAAATTTTAACAATTCAACTGTTCAATTTAATGCTTTTACCGATGAGATCATGTATATAAATTTTTATACAATTTGTAATTACAATTCTTAATATTGAACTATGATTTCTTTTATTGATAGTTTGAGCAACAAAGAGTCCATGTTGCATCAGCTGTTGAATGTTGCATGAAGCAATATGACATTTCACAAGCAGAGGCCTATAACCTCATTCATAAAGATGTTGATAATTGTTGGAAGGTTATAAATGAACAATGTCCCCAGTCAAATGATGTCCCTAAGTTTGTGCTTGATTGTTTAGTTAATTTTGCACGTTCAGTTGAGTTTCTTTATGGAGGCCATCAAAATAAATTTAATGATGGAGAATTATTGAAAGATTACGTCTCTTCACTTCTTGTGGATCCCATGTGCTTCGATAGTTCGATTGACACCAAGTGGAGAAGGAATTTCACGTATAAATGAGTAAGAATCTAAGTGCTATATATGTACTAGAAAGTATAAATATATGTGAAAAATAATAGAATTATCGATGTGAAAGTCGGAATCATTGTACTTGAAAGGTTCAAGCCATTTGCCTAATTATCATTGTAATAATATTTAACTGATTATGTTAGTTCAATTTTTGTGTGTTCTGAGTTTTGTTTTTTTTTTCATTTTGTATAATTATAGTTCTTAACATTACTTACAGCCAATTTCTTAACTCTCCGAGTATGTCACTAAATCCACTCGCACTTAAGCGAGATAGATTAAATGGCTGTCCTGCCAAAATGAAAAATAAATGAAATTAGAGGATCAAAACTACATTACCAACTAAAAATATTGAAAGGGTCATAATATTATTTTAGCATCACTAGCTCCAGAGGCTACAAGCTCATTAGAGGTTTCTGGTATAAACTTAGTATAGAATATATTTGTGTTATGTCCTGTGTCAATTGAATGTAACAGTTTTCGGCGAATAGCTCCAAATATCGATCTACAAAAACTGAAAGCAAGCAATTCAATGCCTTCTGTTGCTAAAGCAAACCAAGATGAAGTTATAAAACCAAAAACAGAAAGGTTGAAATCATTTGCTCCATGACTTTATCAGTATGTTTGGTGCCTTTTGGAGTTAAGATAGAACTTTTACAAGCTGTCATGACTCAACAGTGATAGAGTAGTAAATGAAATTCAGGCAAAATAAGACCTAAATAAATCAAAGAATTATTCTCAGTAGTCTGAACCATAACCAATACATCAGTATGTTGTTATCTTCTTCAAAAACTGCAACTTAAAGCACTTCAAATAAAAAATATACAAAGTATACCATATGGCGTACGGATTTCATTTAATGCAACATTTAATATAATGTGTCGGGGAAAAGTCATGTCAATCTTTCACACTCTGATCGGGCTCCTAAGGCAGTATCACGTGTGTAAATAGCACCTTAAAATGTCAACATCATAAAAAACCATCATTACGGCATCATCTTGACATCAATATCTCTCGTTAACGACGACTCAATATTTATAGAACTCTTCTTAGACTATAAATACTATTAGAAAGTATCTCTTTAAACACTTTTATACTTTCACTTATCTTTATCTCCTCTCCTCACTCTACTATCTTAGCCTATACATTAACTTAAGTATGGGAGTATCTCTTGCAAGTATACTCTCCACCTTAATAAAAACAGCACAAAAAACACATCACGAAACTACCAAATCGAGCTGAATCATCACCTCACTTTGCCACCATCCTTCTACAAGTGTCTTTCGAATTCTGGTAAGAACACATATTCTTTAATTCATTCAATCTTCTTTCAACATGCTTATTAATGCATGCTTGAAGGAACGTAAAATTAAGATATGTCCAAGTGTACGTGTTGGCAAAATCACTCAGTAATACAACAAGATGTTCGTTTGTAAAATTGTAAGAGCTCACATACAGATAAACTTTGTCTAGAGAAACAGTCAATCTCAACTCTCTAGGATCTTCACATTCAATAGAAATGTCAAACCTTCTACACGAGTCAGCTTGAATTTCTAAGTCTTGTAGTGTAAAAATGCTACTGGGTAGCTTATCTAGCCTAGTGCATTCCGTTAGATTTAGAGATTCAAGTCCTCTATGATTTCTAGCGGTAAATGGTAATTCCTCTATGGCAGTTTGCCACGACTTGAGATACCTCAATTTCTGTCCCACACATTATAACAGTCTATAATATAATTAAATGATAATGTAAGAAAATGAAGTAAAAAAGAAATCACAAGAAAAATCATCCATGGTTTACGTAAAATGCTTGTGTTTTCATTGCAATCAATTTTAAAATCGTGGAAAATAGTTTCCCCTGAAATTACGTATGTGCAAGGGTTGGCATGACAAAACTAAGATCCAGTATGCTTAACTACCTTTAATCCCTGTATAATCATAACTTGATTAACTCTTGTTTATCGAAATTAACATATTAAGACAATGAATGCTAAACAATTTAATAACTTCTAAACAAACAAGTCATTATTATAATTATTGAAGTGAAGAAGTTCTTCGAAATTGGTTTTACCTAACTTAATGCAATCTCCTGTATAAATTTTGACATAACTTTACATAAAAGGTTAAACTTTTCAGACACAAATTTTTGAAGATATTTAATGATACTTTAGCAGTTAAAAGTTTGATGTATGAAATAATTAATTAATTGATGCGAAATAAGTTGAACAATTTTGGTAAGAAAACTATTATTCCAAGAGAGATATAATATTATTAAAGAATTACAATCGCCAAATCTATCAAATAAATAAAAAATATCATGAATTTTAAAAGGTCAACATACAGTTGGTTAAATATAAATATTTAGATGTATTTTTACTAAATAATAGTACTGAAAAGAAAATATTCGAAACAATATTTTCTAAAGAAAGATATATTCTTAATTATAAAAAATTGACCATTGAGAATTGCCAATATCAAACTTCTAAATTCACATTCTCATGAAATATATATATATATATATATATATATATATATATATATATATTAAGTAGACCAATACAATTTTAAAACTTTTTTTTTCTGGAAACAAAAGTTTTAAACCTTTATATAAATATATTTTTATTATGCGATTTCCTGACTCTAGATAACTCAATTATTTTTTTAAATGGTATAGGTGGCTAAAATTATTTTTATGAGAATAAGTAATAAACCGACTAACTCAATTAATATATATATATATATATATATATATATATATATATATATATATATATATTTCTTTTAAAAATTAGGATGGATATCATCCTCGGCGGCGTAACGCAAAGTAACGAACAATAAGGATAAAAATAACAGGAGACCGGAAAAACAGTACGTACATAGCATATAAAAGAGGAACTAGAAAATAACTGCCAGTCAAACTTTCGAAACCTGAACCACTGAGTACAATTTATAAATTATGTTAAATGTAAAGAAAGTATAGATGTGATATTTTTCTCTTAACATGAATACATGTGATGTGATGAATGCTGATCAATTATTTTTTGAGCTAAATTAAAAAAATATATTATTTTATTTATATATGAATTGATTTACTTAAATGTGTAGAGGTTTATTTTTTAACCACGTACGTCCATATGCTTTTTATCTGAAAAAGATGTTTTAATTATATGCTTAGATGACGATTTGAGTTGAAATTTTAATTTTGCTAACATAATAATCTATAATATAATTTAAGGATAATGTAATAAAAAATTGAAGTACGTGTTATATTAATAGGACCAGAACGTGTTATATCCCCTATCCGTGGACAATGGTATTTAATTAGCACGAGAGGTGAATGGTATATAGCAAATGGGAATATTCTAATGCTTTATAAAATAGAAAATGTTATTTTAGTTTTCAAGCTTTTTTATTTTGATTTTTTAAATTTAAAAAGTTTATTTTGAATTTATAATTTTAAAATTCTTTATTTTAGTTCTTTAAATAATTTATGTTAAAAAATATTATTTTATATTAAAATTATTAATTTAAAAGTGTACACATGTGTTCCAGAATAAGATAATATAGCTGTGACGACGAAATGTAATTACACGAAACAATTTCACTGTATTTCAGACACACAATCATTTTTAAAAGTTTTCGTTATTTTAATTAATTATTTTAAAATTTAAATTAATAATAAAATTAATGTAAAATTAAATTTTTAATTAAACATTACTTAAAATATCAAAACGAAATATTTTAAAATCATAAAGAATAGATTAAAAGAAAAAATTTTCTAAATTTAAAAGATTAAAAATTAACCTATTTTATATTATTTAAAATGGTGCAAGTGGCTAAAACTACTTTTTTTATAATGTCGGCGACCTGACAAAGTTAGTACTGGTATATTTATATCCCTGCATTACAACATGAATTAAATCAATTAGCCTTCTTTACTTTTATTAATTATTATCCTAAGCAAAATCAATTAAATCTCGATTTTCATAATTTCTATAGCAAAACTCTCTTTCGGATGTTTTTTTGGAAAGGTTATGATCATTGATTATTAGGATCATATTTTCTCCATGGATTTGATATATATTCGTGCATACTCAAAATTATAACGGGTATATTGCACTTGCCCTCTTGCAAATCTTTTTGCATGTTCACTTAGCCAAGTATATTAGTAGAATTACAGAAAATGGAAGATATACTAAGGTTAGGGCAATAATTAAGATTATATAACTGGTAAATTGATAAGCATACCTGATATTAAGCATCTTACAAGCATCAGTGTGTACAAAATTTTATTTCCTCTAATCAAACATGGATAAACCACATAAACTTCATCATATCCTTTCCTGCAAGAATTGAAAAAAAAAATTTTAGAAACCTTAAGTTCAAGGTAATTAATAACTTTGTTACAAAGAATTTGATTTGGGGCTTACCCAGCTGTTCCTCCATAGGTAGGTGAGTAATTGTAAATGAGATTATCTCGCACTTCTTGAGCATCAACTTCATTTAGGGATTTCCTCGCTTCACTGCACCGAAATTCATCAAAGTGGAAAATATATTAATTAGTAATCATTGATAATTAAGTAGTTGTGAAAACACAATTACCTCTACACCATAAAAAAGGAAAATCATATATTAGACCCTGTTAATATAAGCTTTGTCCAAGATAATGGAACTATTAATATAGATACAATAGTTTTATGCTAATAATACAGTGAAGATACTAAAGTGAGGGTCCTAACCTGACAAAAAGTATGCAGAGGACTGAGTAGCCCGAATGGCATCCTCTGTGTGAGGGGCTTTCGGAGATGTGGCCCATTAAAATGCATTTTTCTGAAACATTATTTTTGAATCAAAATGATAAGTTGATAATTAAATACTGATTAGAAAATGGTGTTAATTTGATATTTAAAGCAAATTTATGAATTAATTACCTCTGGATGCCACAGGGTTGGATACTTATTACCACTTGCTGTGGAAACGAAAATCTAAAATAGTAATCATTATGTTAGATAACTCATAACCAAACGGCAATGGCATGTTATATTATGCAATTAAGTTTATTATGAATTGAGGATAACATTAATTTAATACCTTATCACTTTTATCCTTGGATGTTGTCAAAATCTCAAAAAACTCTTCTTGTTACGTTGAAGCTTGCGTTGGGATATGGCATACTGTCACGTAAAAAAGATATTAAAATTATATATAAAATAAGCTTCAGCAAAAGCTAGATCAAATAGCTAAGAAAACAATTAATTAATAAGATTAAATAGATGAAGTTAAAGAATATTAAGAATTTTCGATATTGAATGAGTTCAAACAGTTTTAACTAATTAGTCACTTGTCATAAACTCAACTATATTTATGAATAAGAAATAATAAAAGGCCAAACACATACTATACCTAAGTTAAGGATCGGTTGGACGTTTTCTCTTCAAAAGAATTTATTGGAGGAAAATAAAAATAAGAAATAAAAATTTTCTCTCTAGAAGTTAATATAAATTTTTTTATTAATCAATTTATAAAAAAATTTATATCTTTTAAAAATTAAAAGCAAAAATATCAACAAATCAATTAATAAAAAACTTAATTTTAACTTTTAAAAATTAAATTTGTTTTTTCTTTTAATTTTCTTCTTCTATGGTAAAGGATGACTGCTCCAATCAAAATTTGCAATTACGTAAAAGTCTCACAATATATAATAAGTTATTGACAATAGAAAACTAACACGATGATTGTGCAGTTCATGACACTTTGCCTCTAGCTGTGTCAACAAATCTAAAGGAAATCTGTTAATTAAAAAAGAAAAAAAATTAACTTTTGAAAAAGATTAATTCCCCCTCTCTGTTTCGTTAGAATAGCTTATATACATTAAGAAAATTAATTAGGCTATAATTAGATAAACTAAATGAATACGTAACAAAAATGATATGCATAATCTGTCAGAATATTTTTATCCTATATTCTAATACACTCCCGTAGTCGAAATGGGAGGTTGTCAAATGTTGAGACTGTCCCGAAAATCCTCAAATAATATTAATAGAAGACTTTTGGTGAATATATCTACAATTTGATATTGCAAGGGAACATGTAACAGTTGAACTTGGCCACGAGCCACCTTTTCTCGGATAAAATGTATATCTAACTCAATATGCTTAGTGAGTTGATGCTGAACATGATTACCAGCCAGATAGATGGCACTAACATTATCACAATTCACCAATGTAGCCTTTTGAAGAATACAATGAAGCTCCAACAACAAGTTTCTCAACCAACATGACTTAAAAACCACATTGGCAACCCCACGATATTCTACCTCTGCATTAGAACAGGATAAAGTAGCTTGACGTTTAGCGGACCAAGAGATCAAGTTATCACCCAGAAAGACATATTAGTCTGAAGTTGAATGTCGTGTACCGGGGCACCCACCCCAATCAACATCAGTATATGAAATAAGAGTGGATGTGGAAGATGGATAAAGGTGAAGACCAAAATCCATAGTACCTTGTAAGTAGCGCAAAATGAGCTTAAAAGCATGCATGTGCTCCTCCCGGGTCATGCATGAATAAGCATACATTGTTGCACAACATAAGTAATATTAGGTCTCGTGAATGTAAGGTCTTGAAGTGCCCCGCAAGACTCCTATAAAGAGATGGATCGTCAAAAGGTTTTCTCGTAGTAGTACCAAGCTACGATTTTGTATCAACTAGAGTAAGAGATGGCTTACACAATGACATTCCGGCTGTGCAGGACTAACACGATGACTGTGCAGGACAAGACACTTTGCCTCTAGCTATGTCAACAAATCTAAAGGAAACCTGTTAATTAAAAAAGAAAAAAATTAACTTTTGAAAGAGATTAATTCCGTTTCGTTAGAATAACTTATATACATTAAGAAAATTAAACCACTTGTATGACGAGTGATTGCAATGCCTAGGAAACAGCTCAACGAGTCTAAGTCCTTCATAGAGAATTTTGAGCTAAGAAGAGATATGATAGATTGACGGAGCTCATCAAAGGAAGCAGTCAAAATAACATCATCGACATACAATAAAAGATAAGCCATAGAAGTGTCGTGACGATAAATGAACAAAGAATGATCTAAAAATCTTTGTGAGAAAACCCAAAAGTATAGACATAGTCAAGCAAACCTCTTCTACCAAGCCCGCATAGCTTTGTTTCAATCCATAAAGAGATATCTTCAGCAAACACACATGATCAGATCTATCAAGATCTCGATAACCTAAAGGTTGATACATGTAAACAGCCTCTTTGAGTTCGCCATGTGAAAAAGCAATTTTGACGTCAAGTTGATGAATTGGCCAAGCCTTAGAAAGAGCCAAACTGAGAATTATGCGAATAGTCGCGGTTTGACTACCAGACTAAACATCTTACCACAGTCCACGCCAACCTGTTGAGTTTTACCATCACCTACAAGACGAGCTTTATACCTCTCAAAAGAACCATAACATTTTTCTTTATGAGCAAAAATCCACATAGACTGAATGACACTAACATTTGGAGGACGGGGCACCAACTCCCACATCTTATTTTCAATAAGAGCCTTATATTCACCATCCATGGCCATTTTCCAATTTGGGTAAAGAAGAGTAGGCACATGGTTACAGGGTAGAAGGGATATAGAAACTGATGCAAGAAGGTTGAAATACTTCTTAAGCTTATAAATCCCATGATGACTCCTAATAACAAGACTTGTAGGTAGACTAGAGTGAGAGGTTAGAGTTGGAGCTGTCGTCGTGTGAGGTAAGAGAGTGGAAGCGAGAAGGCTGGGCTCGACAAGATAGGCTCGGGGAGAGGGAGGAAGGGGTGCGACCTGTGGGTTTGTTGGAGTGGTGAAATGATGGACCATGTAGGGAGATGGCCCATCGTCCAAAAATCGATAAGTGTGATTTGGAGGAGGATGTACCATTGCAAAGGGAAATTGTGTCTCATCAAATAGGACGTGACGACTAATGATGATTTTCTATATGACAAATCAAAGCATTTATAACCACGATGATGTGAAGGATACCCCAAAAAAACACAAGGAATTGATCGATGTTGAAGTTTGTGTATGACTGTGGAGGGAATAAGAGGATAAGACGAATCCTTTTGATAAAAAATGCGAAGACAAGATTGATAATTTAATAGCTTATGGGGAAGGATATTGAGAAGGTAAGTTGTCATTTGCAAAACATGATGCCAAAAGGAATGAGGAAGGGAAGCAAGGGCCAATAAGGTACAAATAACGTTGTTGATTATACGGATTTGTCTTTTGGATTTCCCATTTTGAGGGGATGTATAAGGACATGAAAGACGAAACGAAAGGTCATTTGCTTTACAAAAGTTCCAAATAGAATTTCATGAAAATCAACATAGAAAACAACTCTCTTAATATTGTGAATAAAGAGATATAAATAGAATTCCATGAAAATCAACATAGAAAACAAAAATAAATTCTAAATGCTAATAGATTATCTAGGAGAAAGGTTTGGAGACTATGGTTTCTTAAGTTAGGGAACATGGTAATGAGCCTAAATTGACTTTGTCATCGTACCTTCACCTAAGCCGACATTACAAGTTTAATAAAAGCCCTATTGATCCTAGTTAATGCTAACTTGTATAGAAGATAATGCAAGAAATACATGAGGTGAAAGGGGCAATGCTTTTCTTTTGAAATCTAAAACCACTTGATCTTATTAGGAATTTGGAACAAATTTTACACACACAGATGACCACTAACACAATCTGAATATGCACGCATGTCCGAGGTTGGGTTAAAGACTACCCAACCTCATTTGAAGAAACCTCTAACTAAATATTGTTTGAGTACAAAGGCAGGGTCAAAGACTACCCAACCTCACCTGAAGAAACCTCAGACTAAATATTTTCTGAGCACAAAGGTTGGGTTAAATATTACTCAACCTTATTATTCAAGATATCCTCGGATCAACCACTGTCTGAGTCCTTTCCTTCTTCTTATTGTTATATTTTCCCCTAAAAAAACAAAAAAAATAGGCAACCAGAAGTTTGGGGCTTAATTATGCGTCTACCTAGAAAACACGGGAAGTACACGGAACCACTCCTCACTCAAGTCTCCCATGTAATTCATCTCTAATTGGCTATTTCAATGAGAATTCACATCGACAATCCCTGTAGCATTTGAAATCAGAAATCACCTCGACTGCTTCAATTAAATCAATTGTCGACGCCGAGCTAATATTCGAGAAGTCATTCTTCAATTAAATTAATTCTTTCAATTGAATTAATTACATGTCGGAGCCATTATTCCATGTCGACACCATCTATTTGCACTAATTAAGTCGGCCATTTGACAATCCCTGGAAAATTCAGAATTCATCTCCATTTGAAACTCAACCATTCAAACTTATCTCGTCTCTAAATATTTCTAATTCATCTCATTGCCTCGGCTATGCATTGACCCCGTTCTCATCCAGGTTAGTAATTCGGCATTCACAAGTATTTTTAGCCTTTACAAGTCATCATTTATCCCTGCAATAAATATAATACAAACCGCTTTATACTGCAACATTATGACTGAGGCCACCATCCAAGCTAATGAACAACACTGAGGCCACCATTTGGGATGAGCTCCATCACCGCGCCGACCTAAACTTAGGGGCTCAAGGTCCCTTAGCCGAGTCATTTTTCTCCATATTGACCTCGACCCATCCGTAATAGAGAAGTCAGCATCAATGGAAGTCCTTTACCGTGCTCGGCGGCTACTGAGTTAAAGGAAACGTCGAGTCCCTTTACAAGTTGTTTATCGTGCTCAACGACTACCGAGCTAAAGGAGACGTCGCATCCCTTAACAAGTCCTTTACCGTGCTCGGCAGATACCGAGCTAAAGGAGACGTCGTGTCCCTTTACAAGTCCTTTACCGTGCTCGGCGGCTACCAAGCTAAAGGAGACGTCGCGTCCCTTTACAAGCCTTTACTGTGCTCGGCGGCTACCGAGCTAAAGGAGACATCGCGTCCCTTTACAAGCCCTTTACCGTGCTCGGCGGCTACCGAACTAAAGGAGACATCGCGTCACTTTACAAGCCTTTTACCGTGCTCGGCGGTTATCGAGCTAAAGGAGACATTGAGTCCCTTTACAAGTCCTTTACCGTGCTCAGCAGCTACCGAACTGAAGGAGACATTGTGTCCCTTTATAAGTCGCTTACCGTGCTCGGTGGCTACCGAGTTAAGGAGAAATCACGTTCCTTTAATCTACTATGCTATTTAGTTTTTCTGACTTTTATTCTCTATACAATCATATTATATTTAATTATTATTATTTTTAAAATAACACAAGACATTCGTAAGTGAGATAATTTAACGGAAAATAATATAAAGACTAGGGATGATAAGTGGACTGGTCCACCCTATTTAAGGTCTGCCTGTGTAGGCTCGAAAAGAGCTTGGTCTGCCCCGCCCTGTAATGCCAAACAAACCTAATTTAGTGTAAACTTAAAAAGTTTAAAAAGTAGTGTAAGCTTGCGGGTCGTCCTGCGTACGGTTTTAGCCTGCAAAGTTCACAGGTTGCACGGAATGGGCTTTTACAACTGTACCTTCTAAATTTTTCTAAAAAAATTGGACGAGACCCAAATGAGTCACAGGGTCCGTGAGCCGATCCATAGACTTTAACCAATATACCCATCCTATACAAGACACGTGTCTTGAATTAACCATCTGTCAAAAATTAAATATAATATAATTACAAAGAAAATAAAAGCACGAGAGACTGCATAACGTAATAGATTAACTGTCGTAGGTTTGATTCCCACTTGTTAAAATAATTTTGAGATTAATATTGAGATTCCATGTCAAACCATACGAATTTGTCATGCAAGCTTGGCCATGCCACGTATCACTCACCTATAAAGTTGCATGTGATTCTGCGACAACAATCCTTGTCAGCTTGCCACCTAATTGATGCATCCAAAATGCACTTAAGAGCAAGCCTACTCTATCCTAACAATAATAGGAATAAGCATAGATATTATACGTAAATGGCTGGTTATAACTTTAACTAAAGAGATGCATGGATTCAAATGGATTTCTTTAAATGCTTAAGATGATCTTAATTATTTGAAAATGAAAAAAAAGTCAATTTAATTAGAATAAAGTTGAAGAAAATATATAATAAAATTTTAGAATTGTAATTTGCTACTACTTCAATACTCGTACTAATCAAGTAATTTTGAAACCCAACTTCAAATTTTAGTTCTCAGCTAAAAAAAAAACTTTAAAAAACACAATTTAATTACATGACTAAAGATAAATTTTAGTTGTGCAAGACCCCAAAGCCTAGCATTCACAAATTTTTCATTTTAACAAAGTTGATCATGTACATAAACTAAATTTAAACAAGTCAGGTATAGCTAATTCTCAATATGAATTAAGCTTAAAAAATGATCCTCCACCCTTGGAAATATTTGTGCGAGAATGTATAGCTTAATGTAAAATACAAAAACACACAAGAAGGGGGGTTGAATTGTGTAGACTATTTTTAAAAATTTTTTTTTCTAAGACGATGCGTTTGCGTCTGTTGTTTTCAAAGCTTGATCAGACGCAAGATTGTTTTCTTCTTTTAGATTGATTTTATTATCAATCTGTTCAAGTTATTATCCCCTGTTAGTTAGTTAACAGATAAAACAATAGAGAAGACAACAATATTTTTATACTGGTTCGTCTGATCAAGACTACATCCAGTTCCCCAGCAACACGCTAAGGTTCCACTATGAGTATTCTTTGAACCCAGCCACTCCTAGCTAAATACAGATATTATTTGGGCACAGCCTTCTCAGGCTAAACAGGTATTCTTTGAACCCAGCCTCCACAGGCTAAACAGGGTATTCTTTGAACATAGCCTCCACATGCTAAAACAGAGGTATTCTTTGAAACACAGCCTCCTCAGGCTAAGAGAACCACAACAGTGGATTTAGTAAGATGAAAGAATAAGTTTATCCTCTACTCAGAGAGGGGTTTTACAATGAGATCTATTCTAAGTTCAGGGCGAGTGAACTTTGCTTGAGAGCTTGAAGCTTGGATATAATTTCTTTGTTATGCAGTTCGACAGCCTTCTCTTGAAGTAATGAAGTCCTTTTATAGAGAGCTCCTTGAAGTATCCGTTAGACTAAAGATTTGAACGTTGGTCCTTTGTCTTGGGGTCTTCAAACGTGTGACAGAGATCAATCAGAATAATTAATGTTTGCACAGGCTTTTTCTGACTTCATCAGAGACATCAACGAAAAGCATGTTTGCTTTTTGTATTGCAGGGGTTTTGCACAGATCTCTATTCTGTCTTTGGAAGCTTCTTTGAGTAACGGCTAGATTTGAATTGGGGCACGAGTTACTCCGTCTGAACTTCATTAAATGAGGTAGACGAATGAATAAATAAATGAGTTGTGTGTTGAATTCATTCGTCTGTCTCCTTCGGTCTGTGCTCTTGATCGAGGCTCTTGATCTGTTCCTTGATCTGTGCTCTTTTCGTCGATGCTTGATCTAAGGCTTGATCTAAGGCTTGATCTGTGCTCTTCCGTCGATGCTTGATCTAAAGGCTCTTCCGTCGATGCTTGATCGAGCTCTTCCGTCGATGCTTGATCCGAGCTCTTCCGTCGATGCTTGATCGAGCTCTTATGTCTTCGATCCTTCGATCGTGCTCTTTCTTCCGTCTACAGGCACAACAGACTGTTCTGTAATTATCAAAACTAAGATGTTAAATCATCTTGACTTAACATTTAATAAAAAGTAGTTGGTACAAAAGTAAGATATAGAAAGATGAGAAAAAGAGAAAGTAGAACTATGGATATCAAATTCTAAGGTCAATTCGTAGATTCTAACAAATTTGAGAGTCTACTCAAGTTTAGTAAATAAACTCATGAGTAAACTTATTTTAATGTAGACTCGTGTAAACTAGTATCAGACCTGTAAACTCACACCAAACTCGTGTGTGACGAGTCTAGGTGTAAAAAAAAAACTACATGAGTCCTTGCGTTTCCCCGCTTTCAATTTCCCCTATTTGAAGGTTCTACGTTATACTATTTCGCAACAGTGTCCATTGCAGTGAGCCACAACGTACGGTGTCCACTACGGTGTTTGTCATGGTGAGCCCTTGCATTTCTCCGTCTGGAATTTTATTTTTGTTGAATGCTAATATTCAATTTTTTCTGATATATTGTTCAATTGCTTGCTTCAATTCTTGTGTTCAATTTCTGTTGGAAATCAATATTTGTTGAAGTTATGTTCAATTGTTTTCGATACTCTACTGGAATACTCTTATTGCTTCTCTATTCTGTGTTGGAGTTTCATTTGTTTCTATGTTCAATTGTACTCTTATTGCTATTGCTTCTCTGTTCTTATTGGAATTTGTTTAATTTCATTTGTTGTTTGTTCTTGCTATTTGAATCTTGCCATTTTAAGAGGATCAAGGCCCTTATACATCTACTTAAGTTATGTGGGTGATCTTATAGGTTGAAGTGATTGATGCTAATAATCACATGCAACAATCTTAAAAAAAAAAAAAAAAACCATCTCCAAATTCTTTTGAATGTTTTGCTTATTTGTTCTTGTTGTTTTTCTATTTTTGTTTAGTTGTTAAATGAAAGTGGAAGGAATCGATTCAACTGATTGATAGCAGTAATTTTATTAAAGATGTTTTATTTGTTAGACAGTGATTTCATTTAGTCAATAATGTTAATTGATGATTGGTTAACTAGTGAGTTAGTGAGTTAATTTTTAAGTAGTGGAATAATTTTTTGTAATGCCTATTTAATAAGCTATTTCTTACAGAGTAAATTCCTATTTTTCTGTCATCTGGTGTGTATTAGCTTTATGCTTTATTTTTCACATTAGTGCATATCAGTGGTATCAGATTTGGTTCGATCTGACAAAAGGGAGAGAAACACGTAAGGGAGACTTCACTCAGAAAAAGTCGTAGCTTTGTATTTTTTTTCTTCTCTCTTTTATCACCCATGACTTTAGAGAGCAGTTTTGTGCAACCAGTCATTCCCCATTTTAATGGCCATTATGACCATTGAAGTATGATGATAGAGAAGTTCCTACAATCAAAGGAGTTCTGGTCAATTGTTGAGTCTGACATTGGAGCACTGACGGAAAGTGCAACTTTAACGGATGCACAGAGAGCAGAGTTTGAGGCAAGAAATCTGAAAGATTTAAAAGCAAAAAATTTTCTTTTTCAGGCTATTGATCGTTCCATCTTGGAAACTATTCTTTGCAAAGATACTTACAAGGATATTTGAGATTCATTGAAGAAGAAGTATCAAGGATCTGTTAGATTAAAGCGAGCCCAACTTCAAGCCTTGAATAGGGAATTCGAGACTCTACAAATGAAGGATGGAAAATCTATCACTAGCTATTGTGTTAGAACCATGGAGATAAGCAACAAGAAGCGGTTCTATGGAGAGAACATGGAGAATGTCACCATCGTGGAGAAGATTTTGCACTCCTTATCACCAAAGTTTGACTATGTTGTTTGTTCCATCGAGGAGTCAAAAGATATAGATGTATTATCTCCTGATGAATTGCAAAGCTCCTTGCTGGTCCATGAGCAGAAGATGAACTAGAGTTTATCTTCTGAGGAGCATGCTTTGAAGGCCTCTACTAATAATCATTTCTTTAACTCTAGAGGAAAGGGCAGGGGTAAAGGTAGAGGAAGGGGAGATCGTGGAAATAGAGATGGAAGTAGTAGAGATAGCAGCAAGAGTTTCAAAGCCAATGATGATCAATGCAAAGGAAGAGGACGAGACTTTGACAAATCAAAGGTAGAGTGCTTCAGATGCCATAAATTTAGTCATTATCGTTCTGAATGCTATACTAGGCTACCTGATAACAAGGAAGAGAAGTCCAATTTTGTTGAGAATAAAGAAGAAAATACTTTGCTAATGGCAGTTCAAGTTGAAAAGGAACCTGATGAGCAAGATGTTTGGTACGTCGATACTAGTAACCACATGAGTGGAAGTAAGTCTTCTTTTTCTCATTTAAAGGAAGGCTTTCGTGTAAGTTTTGGTGACAACTCTACTGTGAATGTAATGGGAAAGGGTGACAATAGGATTAGAACAAAGAATGGATTAGTGAAAATAATCTCTAATGTTCTATATATTCTTGCTTTGAAGAGCAATTCTCTAAGCGTTGGTCAATTGCTAGAAAATGGTTATATTATCACCATGAAAAATGGTGCTTGTGAGATTTTTGACCTTGTAGTTGAAACTATTGTTATTGTACAAATGAGTTCAAAAAGGTTGTTTCCATGGAAGATTGAGATTGATCAATCATGCTTAATGGTGGAAGTAAATGACTTTTCATGGTTATGGCATTTTCGGCATGGTCACTTAAGTTTTGGTGGATTGAAGATCTTTTAAAAGAAGAATATGGTGACTAGTCTTCCTTTCAAGTTTATGAAGAATGTGTTGTTGGCAAACAATATCGCTCTCAATTTCCCAAAGCCATGGAGAGCTAAGGAAGTTTTGGAGTTGGTTCACTCTGATATTTGTGGACCAATAAGTCTAATTTCAAATGGAGGTAAAAGGTATTTTATTACCTTTATTGATGATTATTCGAGAAGAATTGGGTTTATTTCTTGTAGGAAATATTTGAAGCTTTTAATGTATTTAAAAGCTTCAAGGCTCGTGTGGAGAACGAGAAGAAGGGAAAGATAATTAAGACTTTTCGAACTGATCGAGGTGGTAAATACCGGTATAAGGAGTTTGAAAATTTTTGTGAAGCTCAAGGCATTCGAAGAGAGTTGATAGCAGCCTATACACCGCAACAAAATGGTGTATGGAAGAAAAACATAGAACTATTCTCAACATGGTTTGAAGCTTATTAGCTAGAGGTAGAGTACAAAAGTGTTTTGGCCAGAAATAATAAATTGAAGCATTTACATCTTGAATAGAAGTCTCATACTTGATCTTCAAGATGTGACACCAAAAAAGACTTAGAGTGAAAGAAGAAAAGGAAAAAGCTTGATTACATAGGCGAGCACAAGTGAAAAATAGACTTACAACGTTATCCTTTCCACGTCAATTCCTCGAAAAGTTTGTTTATGTCTTTGTGACATCGGTTAAAGTTTTAACCGCCGTGGATGTTCAACTCGAATCAGAAAAAATGCCTTCATACCCTTTCTATTAGTTTCATTCATTTTCGTTCTCTGCACTTTACCCTAACTCTCTTGGTTCTCCTTTCATTAGTCTCTCTTCTCTTTCGAGCTAGCGCTTCCTCTCTCGATCATTGCCTCCATTCGGTCCGCCACACCACGTCGTTCTGTCTTTGCATTGCGCTGCACCGTTCCCGCCTCCGTGCCTTCGTTTGGTCCTCCTTCGCGCCGCGTTGTTCTTTCCTCGGTTTCATCAGGTTATCCTTTAACCCTACGATGCGTAAGAAACTTGCAATGCGTAAGAAACTTGCAAAGTTTCTGGATTCTGGAAGGTTGATTTTCTTTTTTTCTTAATTAGGGTTGCAAACTCTCTTTATCCTTTTTGTATTTTTCAATTTTCTAACATGTAATGTTGGTTTGATTTTGGATTTGTGGACATGGGGAGGGGTGTATGTGTCTAAATGTTGGGGTGATTAACTCGTGGATTTTGTGTATAATGTGTGGGCATGAGGATTTTCTTCAAAGTGACGATACTGAATATGCATGGAAAGCGCTTGTGGATGAGTGGCAGAGCATCGCTTTAGGTTACACATTCAGTACATCTGTGAGTCCAAAGGGGCTTGGTTACAGCAAGGTCTTGGTTTTGAGTTCCTTCACTTACGGCCTTTCTAATTAATTACTAATTTTTTTCCCGCTGTTTAGCTTATTTCATTTTTCCTCCCTATTTTCTTCTCCTATAAGTACTTACGGAGGAGTTTTCTCAAACATGCCCATGTTGCTTTACAAGTGAAAAATGTTTGCAAAATGTTTGGTTGCAGTTATATGCTTATAGGAACATTGGCTTTATTCAGAAATTTCTAAATTTAATATTTAGCTACTTGCTTCTTGGTTCCATTTGTGCCAATTACCAACTCTGCTTGAAGTTAGATGCAGATTGTTATCTCAACAGAGGTTTAGCTCACAAGCTGTCTTGTTGCAGTATCACTCCATCATTACTTGTAATTTTTTTTTCTGCTGCATGTATTCTCTCAAGGGTTGTTTGATAATTTCCAATTATCTAATTGATTTCTTTTCTCTGTGCAGAATAAGCAGACAGAATCTTCTATTGAGCAAAAAGGGATAGCGATGAGGTATACTAGTCGTTAATACTGCAATGTAGTTTACATGTTACAGTTGGGTTATGTTATTTTTGGAATTAGAATTATTTTGTATGTTTTTTAAATTGATTATAACTACTAGCAATATGTTTTATTGGCTGAAGTCCTGGGAGAGATTCCATCTATAAAGGATCGAATTACCATAGTTCGTCAGCTTTGGGATCTAACTCGGGATGTTCTGGTATGATATTCTGCTCATACTTTATTGTCTCGTGAAAGAAAGGATTGTCTATAAATAATTTATATCACATGCTAGCTTGGTATTTTTTAAACATTTTTTGCAAGTAAAAAAGGTAGTTGGCAGAGGAAAACAAGTGGTTGCAGGAAAACAAATTGCCTATTAATTATAGAAAATAATTTCTCCTAAAAGAAATGAATCAGGCCACTTTTCAATTCATAAATTACTGTTATGTTTACTTGTTTTGAATCTCTTATCTAATGTTATCTCTTGTGAAATTCAATTCTTGTAGGTTTTGGTGCAGGGTTAATCATCATGCTCTCAAATTTACGAATTCCATTCACAATGAAGTCGTTCACATCTTTGACGATTTCACTTTTCGTGTTTATCCCAATCAATATCATTTTTTAAAATAGTTTATAACTTAGTCCATTTCGATAAAAAGTTAATTGAAATGATTCAGTTTAAACTTTTTCCTTCAACAGTAAGGATGGAAAGTGTACCCGACCGACAAATATATCTCTATAAATTAAAAAAGGAATCATAAAAATATATTCTAAATATACATTTTATGTCTCAATTTTTTGAGTTAAATACGATATAGAAATTATATAGTCGGTAGAGGAAGTATGCTGGAAAATTGAAATAAAACGCTTTTTATTTCGGTTAGATGTAAAAAGTTTATACTTCATTATTTGTTTACATCAATCAATTCAAAACTCCAAACTGACGTAGAAAGTGATTTTTTAATAAACCTATTGCCACGTGGCCAAATAAAAGTGAAGTCGTCCAAACTAACTTTACTTTTCCCGTTTACTTTAAATAAGGTCATTTTAATAAATAATTTGTATTTAGATCTATTTTAATAAAAAATTAACAAAAATAAGCCAGTTTAAACTTTTTCTCTCAGAAAATGTATCTGACCGCTAGGTATATCTCAATACAAAAATAAGAGGAATAATAGGAATATTTTCTTTAACATACATTTTCTCTCTCAACTTTTTCAGTTAAATACGTATTGAACAGTACAACGGTTGGAAAAGGTTCAATATGGACTCTACTAGGGCGAGTTAAAATCATATTACGACGCAAAAAATACATCACGAGACTACCAAACCGAGTTAAATCATCACCTCACTTTGTCACCATCCGTCTTTTAAATTCCGGTAAGAACATGTGTATTCTTTAATTCATTTAATTTTCTTTTAACATGCTCATTAATGCATGCTGGAAGGACAGTAAAATTAAGATATGCCCAAATGTAGCGTGTTGGCAAAATCACTAAGTAATACAACAAGATGTTCGTTTGTAAAATTGCAAGAGGTCATATACGGTTAAACTTTGTCTCAAGAAACGGTCAATCTCAGCTCTCCAAGATCTTCACACTCAATAGATATGTCATACCTTCCACACGAGTCAGCTTGAATTTCTTTAAGTCTTGGTAGTGTAAAAATGCTACTGGGTAACTTATCCAGCCTAGTGCATTCAGTTAGATTTAGAGATTCAAGTCCTCTATGATTTCTAGCGGTAAATCGTAATTCCTCTACGGCAGTTTGCCACAAGTTGAGACAGCTCAAATTTTCTGTCTCACACATGATAATTGTCTATAATATAATTAAATGATAATGTAAGAAAATGATGTAAAAAATAAATCAAAAGAAAAATCATCCATCGTTTACGTAAAATGCTTGTGTTTTACCTAACTTAATGCAATCTCCTGTATAAATTTTGACATAACTTTACATAAAAGGTTAAACTTTTCAGACACAAATTTTTGAAGATATTTAATGATACTTTAGCAGTTAAAAGTTTGATGTATGAAATAATTAATTAATTGATGCGAAATAAGTTGAACAATTTTGGTAAGAAAACTATTATTCCAAGAGAGATATAATATTATTAAAGAATTACAATCGCCAAATCTATCAAATAAATAAAAAATATCATGAATTTTAAAAGGTCAACATACAGTTGGTTAAATATAAATATTTAGATGTATTTTTACTAAATAATAGTACTGAAAAGAAAATATTCGAAACAATATTTTCTAAAGAAAGATATATTCTTAATTATAAAAAATTGACCATTGAGAATTGCCAATATCAAACTTCTAAATTCACATTCTCATGAATATATATATATATATATATATATATATATATTAAGTAGACCAATACAATTTTAAAACTTTTTTTTTCTGGAAACAAAAGTTTTAAACCTTTATATAAATATATTTTTATTATGCGATTTCCTGACTCTAGATAACTCAATTATTTTTTTAAATGGTATAGGTGGCTAAAATTATTTTTATGAGAATAAGTAATAAACCGACTAACTCAATTAATATATATATATATATATATATATATATATATATATATATATATATATATATATATATATATTTCTTTTAAAAATTAGGATGGATATCATCCTCGGCGGCGTAACGCAAAGTAACGAACAATAAGGATAAAAATAACAGGAGACCGGAAAAACAGTACGTACATAGCATATAAAAGAGGAACTAGAAAATAACTGCCAGTCAAACTTTCGAAACCTGAACCACTGAGTACAATTTATAAATTATGTTAAATGTAAAGAAAGTATAGATGTGATATTTTTCTCTTAACATGAATACATGTGATGTGATGAATGCTGATCAATTATTTTTTGAGCTAAATTAAAAAAATATATTATTTTATTTATATATGAATTGATTTACTTAAATGTGTAGAGGTTTATTTTTTAACCACGTACGTCCATATGCTTTTTATCTGAAAAAGATGTTTTAATTATATGCTTAGATGACGATTTGAGTTGAAATTTTAATTTTGCTAACATAATAATCTATAATATAATTTAAGGATAATGTAATAAAAAAAATTGAAGTACGTGTTATATTAATAGGACCAGAACGTGTTATATCCCCTATCCGTGGACAATGGTATTTAATTAGCACGAGAGGTGAATGGTATATAGCAAATGGGAATATTCTAATGCTTTATAAAATAGAAAATGTTATTTTAGTTTTCAAGCTTTTTTATTTTGATTTTTTAAATTTAAAAAGTTTATTTTGAATTTATAATTTTAAAATTCTTTATTTTAGTTCTTTAAATAATTTATGTTAAAAAATATTATTTTATATTAAAATTATTAATTTAAAAGTGTACACATGTGTTCCAGAATAAGATAATATAGCTGTGACGACGAAATGTAATTACACGAAACAATTTCACTGTATTTCAGACACACAATCATTTTTAAAAGTTTTCGTTATTTTAATTAATTATTTTAAAATTTAAATTAATAATAAAATTAATGTAAAATTAAATTTTTAATTAAACATTACTTAAAATATCAAAACGAAATATTTTAAAATCATAAAGAATAGATTAAAAGAAAAAATTTTCTAAATTTAAAAGATTAAAAATTAACCTATTTTATATTATTTAAAATGGTGCAAGTGGCTAAAACTACTTTTTTTTATAATGTCGGCGACCTGACAAAGTTAGTACTGGTATATTTATATCCCTGCATTACAACATGAATTAAATCAATTAGCCTTCTTTACTTTTATTAATTATTATCCTAAGCAAAATCAATTAAATCTCGATTTTCATAATTTCTATAGCAAAACTCTCTTTCGGATGTTTTTTTGGAAAGGTTATGATCATTGATTATTAGGATCATATTTTCTCCATGGATTTGATATATATTCGTGCATACTCAAAATTATAACGGGTATATTGCACTTGCCCTCTTGCAAATCTTTTTGCATGTTCACTTAGCCAAGTATATTAGTAGAATTACAGAAAATGGAAGATATACTAAGGTTAGGGCAATAATTAAGATGATATAACTGGTAAATTGATAAGCATACCCTGATATTAAGCATCTTACAAGCATCAGTGTGTACAAAATTTTATTTCCTCTAATCAAACATGGATAAACCACATAAACTTCATCATATCCTTTCCTGCAAGAATTGAAAAAAAAAAATTTTAGAAACCTTAAGTTCAAGGTAATTAATAACTTTGTTACAAAGAATTTGATTTGGGGCTTACCCAGCTGTTCCTCCATAGGTAGGTGAGTAATTGTAAATGAGATTATCTCGCACTTCTTGAGCATCAACTTCATTTAGGGATTTCCTCGCTTCACTGCACCGAAATTCATCAAAGTGGAAAATATATTAATTAGTAATCATTGATAATTAAGTAGTTGTGAAAACACAATTACCTCTACACCATAAAAAAGGAAAATCATATATTAGACCCTGTTAATATAAGCTTTGTCCAAGATAATGGAACTATTAATATAGATACAATAGTTTTATGCTAATAATACAGTGAAGATACTAAAGTGAGGGTCCTAACCTGACAAAAAAGTATGCAGAGGACTGAGTAGCCCGAATGGCATCCTCTGTGTGAGGGGCTTTCGGAGATGTGGCCCATTAAAATGCATTTTTCTGAAACATTATTTTTGAATCAAAATGATAAGTTGATAATTAAATACTGATTAGAAAATGGTGTTAATTTGATATTTAAAGCAAATTTATGAATTAATTACCTCTGGATGCCACAGGGTTGGATACTTATTACCACTTGCTGTGGAAACGAAAATCTAAAATAGTAATCATTATGTTAGATAACTCATAACCAAACGGCAATGGCATGTTATATTATGCAATTAAGTTTATTATGAATTGAGGATAACATTAATTTAATACCTTATCACTTTTATCCTTGGATGTTGTCAAAATCTCAAAAAACTCTTCTTGTTACGTTGAAGCTTGCGTTGGGATATGGCATACTGTCACGTAAAAAAGATATTAAAATTATATAAAATAAGCTTCAGCAAAAGCTAGATCAAATAGCTAAGAAAACAATTAATTAATAAGATTAAATAGATGAAGTTAAAGAATATTAAGAATTTTCGATATTGAATGAGTTCAAACAGTTTTAACTAATTAGTCACTTGTCATAAACTCAACTATATTTATGAATAAGAAATAATAAAAGGCCAAACACATACTATACCTAAGTTAAGGATCGGTTGGACGTTTTCTCTTCAAAAGAATTTATTGGAGGAAAATAAAAATAAGAAATAAAAATTTTCTCTCTAGAAGTTAATATAAATTTTTTTATTAATCAATTTATAAAAAAATTTATATCTTTTAAAAATTAAAAGCAAAAATATCAACAAATCAATTAATAAAAAACTTAATTTTAACTTTTAAAAATTAAATTTGTTTTTTCTTTTAATTTTCTTCTTCTATGGTAAAGGATGACTGCTCCAATCAAAATTTGCAATTACGTAAAAGTCTCACAATATATAATAAGTTATTGACAATAGAAAACTAACACGATGATTGTGCAGTTCATGACACTTTGCCTCTAGCTGTGTCAACAAATCTAAAGGAAATCTGTTAATTAAAAAAGAAAAAAAATTAACTTTTGAAAAAGATTAATTCCCCCTCTCTGTTTCGTTAGAATAGCTTATATACATTAAGAAAATTAATTAGGCTATAATTAGATAAACTAAATGAATACGTAACAAAAATGATATGCATAATCTGTCAGAATATTTTTATCCTATATTCTAATACACTCCCGTAGTCGAAATGGGAGGTTGTCAAATGTTGAGACTGTCCGAAAATCCTCAAATAATATTAATAGAAGACTTTTGGTGAATATATCTACAATTTGATATTGCAAGGGAACATGTAACAGTTGAACTTGGCCACGAGCCACCTTTTCTCGGATAAAATGTATATCTAACTCAATATGCTTAGTGAGTTGATGCTGAACATGATTACCAGCCAGATAGATGGCACTAACATTATCACAATTCACCAATGTAGCCTTTTGAAGAATACAATGAAGCTCCAACAACAAGTTTCTCAACCAACATGACTCAAAAACCACATTGGCAACCCCACGATATTCTACCTCTGCATTAGAACAGGATAAAGTAGCTTGACGTTTAGCGGACCAAGAGATCAAGTTATCACCCAGAAAGACATATTAGTCTGAAGTTGAATGTCGTGTACCGGGGCACCCACCCCAATCAACATCAGTATATGAAATAAGAGTGGATGTGGAAGATGGATAAAGGTGAAGACCAAAATCCATAGTACCTTGTAAGTAGCGCAAAATGAGCTTAAAAGCATGCATGTGCTCCTCCCGCGGGTCATGCATGAATAAGCATACCTGTTGCACAACATAAGTAATATTAGGTCTCGTGAATGTAAGGTACTGAAGTGCCCCTGCAAGACTCCTATAAAGAGATGGATCGTCAAAAGGTTTTCTCGTAGTAGTACCAAGCTACGATTTTGTATCAACTAGAGTAAGAGATGGCTTACACAATGACATTCCGGTTGTGCAGGACTAACACGATGACTGTGCAGGACAAGACACTTTGCCTCTAGCTATGTCAACAAATCTAAAGGAAACCTGTTAATTAAAAAAGAAAAAAATTAACTTTTGAAAGAGATTAATTCCATTTCGTTAGAATAACTTATATACATTAAGAAAATTAAACCACTTGTATGACGAGTGATTGCAATGCCTAGGAAACAGCTCAACGAGTCTAAGTCCTTCATAGAGAATTTTGAGCTAAGAAGAGATATGATAGATTGACGGAGCTCATCAAAGGAAGCAGTCAAAATAACATCATCGACATACAATAAAAGATAAGCCATAGAAGTGTCGTGACGATAAATGAACAAAGAATGATCTAAAGTACTGTGAGAAAACCCAAAAGTATAGACATAGTCAGCAAACCTCTTCTACCAAGCCCGCATAGCCTGTTTCAATCCATAAAGAGATATCTTCAGCAAACACACATGATCAGATCTATCAAGATCTCGATAACCTAAAGGTTGATACATGTAAACAGTCTCTTTGAGTTCGCCATGTGAAAAAGCAATTTTGACGTCAAGTTGATGAATTGGCCAAGCCTTAGAAAGAGCCAAACTGAGAATTATGCGAATAGTCGCGGTTTGACTACCAGACTAAACATCTTACCACAGTCCACGCCAACCTGTTGAGTTTTACCATCACCTACAAGACGAGCTTTATGCCTCTCAAAAGAACCATAACATTTTTCTTTATGAGCAAAAATCCACATAGACTGAATGACACTAACATTTGGAGGACGGGGCACCAACTCCCACATCTTATTTTCAATAAGAGCCTTATATTCACCATCCATGGCCATTTTCCAATTTGGGTAAAGAAGAGTAGGCACATGGTTACAGGGTAGAAGGGATATAGAAACTGATGCAAGAAGGTTGAAATACTTCTTAAGCTTATAAATCCCATGATGACTCCTAATAACAAGACTTGTAGGTAGACTAGAGTGAGAGGTTAGAGTTGGAGCTGTCGTGTGAGGTAAGAGAGTGGAAGCGAAGGCCGGGCTCGACAAGATAGGCTCGGGGAGAGGGAGG
Source organism: Hylodesmum podocarpum (assembly GCA_026586105.1). Taxonomy (NCBI): domain Eukaryota; kingdom Viridiplantae; phylum Streptophyta; class Magnoliopsida; order Fabales; family Fabaceae; genus Hylodesmum; species Hylodesmum podocarpum. The sequence goes on from JALJEV010001433.1 coordinate 8,411,140, forward strand.
AAGGGGTGCGACCTGTGGGTTTGTTGGAGTGGTGAAATGATGGACCATGTAGGGAGATGGCCCATCGTCCAAAAATCGATAAGTGTGATTTGGAGGAGGATGTACCATTGCAAAGGGAAATTGTGTCTCATCAAATAGGACGTGACGACTAATGATGATTTTCTATATGACAAATCAAAGCATTTATAACCACGATGATGTGAAGGATACCCCAAAAAAACACAAGGAATTGATCGATGTTGAAGTTTGTGTATGACTGTGGAGGGAATAAGAGGATAAGACGAATCCTTTTGATAAAAAATGCGAAGACAAGATTGATAATTTAATAGCTTATGGGGAAGGATATTGAGAAGGTAAGTTGTCATTTGCAAAACATGATGCCAAAAGGAATGAGGAAGGGAAGCAAGGGCCAATAAGGTACAAATAACGTTGTTGATTATACGGATTTGTCTTTTGGATTTCCCATTTTGAGGGGATGTATAAGGACATGAAAGACGAAACGAAAGGTCATTTGCTTTACAAAAGTTCCAAATAGAATTTCATGAAAATCAACATAGAAAACAACTCTCTTAATATTGTGAATAAAGAGATATAAATAGAATTCCATGAAAATCAACATAGAAAACAAAAATAAATTCTAAATGCTAATAGATTATCTAGGAGAAAGGTTTGGAGACTATGGTTTCTTAAGTTAGGGAACATGGTAATGAGCCTAAATTGACTTTGTCATCGTACCTTCACCTAAGCCGACATTACAAGTTTAATAAAAGCCCTATTGATCCTAGTTAATGCTAACTTGTATAGAAGATAATGCAAGAAATACATGAGGTGAAAGGGGCAATGCTTTTCTTTTGAAATCTAAAACCACTTGATCTTATTAGGAATTTGGAACAAATTTTACACACACAGATGACCACTAACACAATCTGAATATGCACGCATGTCCGAGGTTGGGTTAAAGACTACCCAACCTCATTTGAAGAAACCTCTAACTAAATATTGTCTGAGTACAAAGGCAGGGTCAAAGACTACCCAACCTCACCCGAAGAAACCTCGGACTAAATATTTTTTCGAGCACAAAGGTTGGGTTAAATATTACTCAACCTTATTATTCAAGATATCCTCGGATCAACCACTGTCTGAGTCCTTTCCTTCTTCTTATTGTTATATTTTCCCCTAAAAAAACAAAAAAAATAGGCAACCAGAAGTTTGGGGCTTAATTATGCGTCTACCTAGAAAACACGGGAAGTACACGGAACCACTCCTCACTCAAGTCTCCCATGTAATTCATCTCTAATTGGCTATTTCAATGAGAATTCACATCGACAATCCCTGTAGCATTTGAAATCAGAAATCACCTCGACTGCTTCAATTAAATCAATTGTCGACGCCGAGCTAATATTCGAGAAGTCATTCTTCAATTAAATTAATTCTTTCAATTGAATTAATTACATGTCGGAGCCATTATTCCATGTCGACACCATCTATTTGCACTAATTAAGTCGGCCATTTGACAATCCCTGGAAAATTCGGAATTCATCTCCATTTGAAACTCAACCATTCAAACTTATCTCGTCTCTAAATATTTCTAATTCATCTCATTGCCTCGGCTATGCATTGACCCCGTTCTCATCCAGGTTAGTAATTCGGCATTCACAAGTATTTTTAGCCTTTACAAGTCATCATTTATCCCTGCAATAAATATAATACAAACCGCTTTATACTGCAACATTATGACTGAGGCCACCATCCAAGCTAATGAACAACACTGAGGCCACCATTTGGGATGAGCTCCATCACCGCGCCGACCTAAACTTAGGGGCTCAAGGTCCCTTAGCCGAGTCATTTTTCTCCATATTGACCTCGACCCATCCGTAATAGAGAAGTCATCATCAATGGAAGTCCTTTACCGTGCTCGGCGGCTACTGAGTTAAAGGAAACGTCGAGTCCCTTTACAAGTCGTTTATCGTGCTCAACGACTACCGAGCTAAAGGAGACGTCGCATCCCTTAACAAGTCCTTTACCGTGCTCGGCAGATACCGAGCTAAAGGAGACGTCGTGTCCCTTTACAAGTCCTTTACCGTGCTCGGCGGCTACCAAGCTAAAGGAGACGTCGCGTCCCTTTACAAGCCTTTACTGTGCTCGGCGGCTACCGAGCTAAAGGAGACATCGCGTCCCTTTACAAGCCCTTTACCGTGCTCGGCGGCTACCGAACTAAAGGAGACATCGCGTCACTTTACAAGCCTTTTACCGTGCTCGGCGGTTATCGAGCTAAAGGAGACATTGAGTCCCTTTACAAGCCCTTTACCGTGCTCAGCAGCTACCGAACTGAAGGAGACATTGTGTCCCTTTACAAGTCGCTTACCGTGCTCGGTGGCTACCGAGTTAAGGAGAAATCGCGTTCCTTTACAAGTCTCTTACCGTGCTCGACGACTACCAAGTTAAATGAGACATTGCATCCCTTTACAAGTCTTTTACCGCGCTCAGGGGCTACCGAGCTAAAGGAGACCCCGGTCCCTTTATAGGACTCCAAGTCCTTGATCGTGCTCGGCGACTACCAAGCTAAAGGAGACCCTAGTCCCTTTACAGGACTCCAAGTCCTTGATCGTGCTCGGCGACTACCGAGCTAAAGGAGACCCCGGTCCCTTTACCAGACTCCAAGTCCTTGATCGTGTTCGGCGACTACCGAGCTAAAGGAGACCTCGGTCCCTTTACCAGACTCCAAGTCCTTAATCGTCCTTGACCTGTTTGACATCAGGAGCTGAACTCATAACTTGAACTCAAACCATTGCCCACTTTGGCTTGAGCTCAGGGGCTGATGTACCGGGCTGGGGATGAGAACCGAGCTCATCACCCTGTCACCGGGCTTACCCCACTGGCCAGACCGAGTTGGACAAAATCAGAACAATAGTCAAAGCACTTTGGCAATTGATTATAATATTGTTTCTGAAGAAGTAATGTAATACCCTATTTATTCCAACATCACTCAGTTCGACAATTAATTGTAATATCTTAATTGATTCGCAAAATTAATATAATAGATTGTGTATTCTTTTTGGGCACTTCAGACAAGTCAGTGCATGTTGTTGACTTGCCGACCCGACTTTGCACTCGGGGGCTCACCCACCTGATATTGAGTCCCATGACTGAGCTGAGCCTTTGTTGTTCTTGCCCAAATTTGAAGCTCGGAGCTTATGATTTAAATTCATATCGACCAAGCATGTGATTTCGAGGACTAGAGGATTTGCCAGCACGCCGACCTCGGGGCTCATTAACAACCATTACAGGTCTTCCCTAAATTTCATGTACGATCAGTACGCCCCAAACGGTCACAAACGCCCAAAATAAGCGTATGCCATACGCCCTATTCAACACTAGAATGAGGATCGAGTTGCACATTTAACTCAAACCATTGCAATTCTTGCTTAAGCTCAGGGGGCTGATGTACCGGACCGAACATTATGACCGGTTTCACCCAATGTACCGACCCAATTCCTTTTTGGGCTACAATTACTTATTTACCCTGAATGATTTATTCTTATAAATAGGTTTTCATCAATCAGGTTTGATAACTCGAAAAACCCTAATTCTGACCTAGCTTTACTCTGATTAATACTGACTTAACCATCGGAGTCTCTACAGATACCCACCACCTGTCGAACGGAGCTTTGAATGATGCTCTACGTCATCATCAACGTCACCCGCGATCGAGGAGCCGACCTTAGCTCGACTCACCGAAATTTGGTAAGAGCATGTTATATTTTGTTGGCTTAGTAACTTTCCATTTTGTTTGAGGACAAACAAAGTTTTAAGTTGGGGGTATTTGATAACTCACAAAAGTGAGCTATTTCAAAAATTTTCCTTTTAATACTCTTAAGCAACCTAAAATAACTCTAATTGCCCTTAATTCGTGTTAGAGCTTGTTGATGGTGTGCTTAAGTGTTTCAGGATGAAAAATAGCCCAAAACAGGAGAAAAACGTGTCCAGGAATGCATCTCTCGTGAGTTGGAACTCAACTCGCGCAAAGCCGAGCTCCAATGTAGAATTAAAGCTCTCTGGAACCTCATCTCACGCTCATCTCGCCACATCTTGCGCAAGTACCATTTCTTCAAGAGTAAGTTAACTCTCTGTAACCTCATCTCGCACTCATCTCGCGCTTATCCACACCATCTCGCGCGAAGTGACTTGACTTGCACTACACGTTTGATCTTTGGAACATGATCTCGCGCAAGTTACGTCACTTCTCGCGCGAGTTGGGTTCGCGAAAAGATCAAATCCACTAGATCTTATTTTATACAAAGAAAATCTAAGATCTTATCTTATCTTATGCGAAGGAGAGTGAAGATATTATCTTATCTTATCTTATACAAAGGACAAGATCTCATATTATCTTTTAAGATCTTATCAAAGGAGGCCCAAGTCCAATTCTGAAGGCTATAAATATAACAAGTTACTATCAGCAAACGCGCCGCTCTCATAATTATTGACCTAAGTCAACCGAGGTTCTAGAGACTGACAACCTCCAGACCTCTTCATCCTCGATTCGTAGACAAAAACAAATTTCAACCTCAAGTAAAGGAGAAGGAGACGCGAGGAGCATTCAACTTCCATTGGAATCAATCACCCTATGTATTCTCTTTCAATTTACTTTTGTGTTGTTTTCTTTTCCTCTATGAACTGAATCCCTCTTTGATTGGGAGAACGATATAACCCTAATTTATCCCTTTATATGATTCTCGATGTTATTCAGTATATGTTTGGGTGTTTATTCTTGTGATTAATGTTATTTATTTATTGACGACTAATACATTGATAAGTAAATCTAGGGTAACTCTGACAAAGTATGCCTAAGAAGGACTAAAGAATTAAACCATTATTATGCTATAGTCCTAGAGATAGGAGTGGACAGTAGTGTGGATTGCACCTAAGTTTGCCCCTGGAGTCATAGATTTAATTTCCTAATTAACCTAGGTAATGATTTGGGACACTGTACATGATCTAATTAATTAGGTGGTGTGGGTGATCCTGAGAGGGACGATCACTAGGAATATGATCCAACCATGATTATACATGAATAACAAAAGAGGGGAATATGAGGGGGGAATTAATGGTGAAATCGAAATTCCAGTTGCTTCTCATCTTTATCTTATTTCTTTTCTAAAATTATTATTACTTTATTCTTTTATAAAATTACTCTTTCAATTCTTTTCATGCTCGTTAGGAAATAGAATCATTAAATAAAAATATAGTCTGAATTGCTTATCCTCGTGGGTACAACAACCCTGATCTATAAATGCTTATTACTTGACGACTGTGGTATACTTGCCATAGCTAGTGAGCGGTGTACTCACTGTTTGCGCGCATCAATTGCCGTTAAGAAAAGTTATTTTCATATCCATTTGATGTAATTCAAGGTCAAAATGAGCTACTAATGTCATAATTACACGGAAGGAGTCTTTCTTAGATATAAGAGAAAATGTCTCAGTATAAATGATCCCTTCATTCTCAGTGAATGCTTTGGCAACAAGTCTTGCATTATGTCTCTCAATGTTTCCTTGTGAGTCTTTTTTAGTTTTGAAGACCCATCTGCATCCAATGGTTCTTACACCATCGGGCAACTGAATGAGATCCCAGACTTGGTTGGATGCCATAGAATCCATCTCGTCTTTCATAGCACTAGACCACAGGTTCGATTCCTTAGAACTCCTGGCTTGTGAAAACGTTTCAGGATCATTTGCAGTAGTCTGATTCTTGTAGGTACACTACATAATCACTAGAAGTTGCTGACTTTCTGACTCTAGTAGATCTCCTAAATGTTGGTTCAACATCTTCTATAGATTGTTCAACATTGTCCTGTTGTTCCCTAACAACCTAATCTATAAGGTCATTTTCAACTGTTTGTGGATCTTCAATTATTAATTGTCTAACACTTGTTTGTACTTGAGGGGTGTAAATAACAATTAATTGTCACTTGAGTCAAAAGGTTGAGCTTCACATTGATCCTTTTCAGAAGCAATATCCTAAAATTGATTGCTCCTATTAACCAAGTCATTGTTAACTGTACTAGAAATTAATATCATGATGGTATTGAGTAGTGTTAAATCTAGGAGGGTTTAAAAAATTGTCTTGTATGTTAACCGTTCTTGTCCTATAGATAGGATGAAATGTGGGAATCACTAAATATTGAACTGTATTACCTCACTAAATAGCAAATATATTCTTAAGTTGGGTGCTTTTGCATGCTTTGCAGAAAATCAAAAAGTATATATATCTTATGCTTTTCTTTATGTACATGTTTTAATAGCAAATGTTTCTGTTCAATTCTCCATGCAACATTACTCTAATCCATTGCCATGAAAATAACGTCACGTTGCCATGTGCCTAGCCCAGCCCACAGACATGTGATCCGTGCCCAAGCACGAAATTCTTGTAGTCCCCAACAAAAAATACCCAACTTCACACACAAAACATCCCTTAACCCAAACCTTCATCCGTTTGTGTGCTATAACCAATGCTAAGTTTATGTTAGCAATTTACCTGCATAACCCAAGCTACAATTTTTAGGTAAAGAAAATAGCCCAATGCAAATTAGGATGTGTCTTGCACCTTCCACACAGGTTGCTTCAACCCAACAATCCAACATGCTGTATCATAAGGTACGATGTGTTTTCCACCATCAACACCTGTTGCAGTACGTGACTGATATCCAATTTGCATTATTGGCTACCTGTTGCAGCTTAAATTATTGTCGGATGCATCCTTTCATGTAACGGAGTAATCTGCTCATATAGTTCTTTAGTAAAAAAATATTATGTGTTAATAACTTTATAAATATTTTAATTAACAAAGAAAAGAATTACTAAAACATGAAATCTTAAATAATTATAAATAATGAACTGAATCACTAGTACAAAAATTACATGTCACTACGCGCACACCACTACGGTTTTATGTAACCATCGTGGTATGTGACGCGGTGGCAATTTTTTAATATTGATGTTATAGATTATGACGGTTCAAATTAGAACCGTCTTACTCTGTAACAAGTGACATTTTTGTAATATTTTCCTTACAGACTAAAACGGTTTAAATTAAATCCGTTGTAGTCTGTTAAGTGAGCAATTTTCTTCTTCGCGAAGAGCCTTGGGTTAACCCCATTTCTTCTTTTCCCTCCATTCTTGCGCGCACACTCAACCTTCTTCTCCCTCTGCCTTCTTCTTCTCACTCAGCCTTCTCGTCACCGGCGCAATCCCTAACTCCAGCGCTCTTCGCGATTCGCTTCTTAAAGGTACACTTCGCGAATCGCTCCTCCTTGTTTGCATTGTCTAAGGTTTAGTGAATTGTTTAGGTTAGCGAGCTTAGTGGATTGTTTAGGGTTCACGTTTCACATTATGTTAGTGGTTATTGAGAAGAAGCAATTGCATTGTGTTAGTGTGTTAACGTTAGGCTTTGGTAATTCGAGGTTATTGAGTTTGAAGCTCTAGCTGTTAAATATGGTTTTGGTAATTTGATTAAATTGAAATTAGTGTTGAAATATGAACATTACATTCATATGCATTGCTGAACGTGGTGACTCTAGCTCAATACATGCATTTACAAAAGCAAAATCGGTTTCTATATTTGCCTTATTGTGTTCATACATATCAAATCATGTGTTTCTTTTATAATTGTTTGATTTGTGGTGATTTGGTTTCTATTTTCCAGTTTATTAGTTGCATGTGTTGGTTTGAAATGTTTGATGATTTCAGACTAGTGCCTATGAAGGTGGAAGTTCACTTAATTTATTTGAATCAGTAAAATATTCTCTAATGTGTTCATACTCTGTATGACACACTTCACTGGTAATCTTAACTTTGTATGCAATTAATTGATATTCTGCTGGATACTTCATTACTTGGAAATTAATTAAGTATAGTCATCTCTTTAAGATGTTTGGAAATTTTGGCCTTATACTTCAATATGTGAATGATTTAGTGGAAAAAAGTTGTGCCCACCTCTTATAGTGGAACACTCACATTAGAATTTTGAGAGTTAGAAATGTACTTTATCTCCATGATCAAGAGATATAGGATTTTAATTATCAGCTTCAGTTGATTTTAAGTATCAGCTTCAGTTGCAGAAACTTTTTCTTTGGGAGCATCATTCTGTAAAACTGAAATTTCAACTATTGGAAAAGTTGAAACATTTTAGCTCTCAATTAAGCATATAGAACCCACATATATATAGACATTGTTGTGTCCCCACATTGATGATAGGATGTACTGTCAGAATTATGTGATATTTGTAATCTGTTCTAGTATTAGGTGTTAAAGAATGCTGCAATTGTTCACACTAGGGAACATTACTGCATAATGCCACTGAAACAAAATGGACTGCTATGTAGTGTTCACTCACTAGTCACTAATATTTCTAACAAACTAAAACTAACTATTCTTAACATTTTCTATCTGACTTATCAACTAAGATTGGAGTTTTTGTTTGGTCGTGTGCGTCACAGTTGTAATCCTTGTTACAAGTTTACTTTGTAGACTTGGCATCTTTGTTGGTCCCTATGTATGAATCTAGAGGGGGGTGAATAGATTCTTGTTCAATTTTAGCCGAAACTCGCAAGACTCTAATTCCTTTTGAATTCAAACAAATCGGTTCTAGATTCACCTATTAATTACCGTATCAATTACCGATTCAATTACCTATTCTATTACTGATTCAATTACCGTATCAATTACTGAGTTGATTATCAATACAGTTACCAAATATACTGCAGAATTTAAACAATGATAATAGCAATATAAGGAAAACTGTAAAGAAGATAAGGAAGAGAAGAGTGCACAGCAATATATACTGGTTCGGCCAACTGCCTACGTCCAGTCCCAACCCAACAACTGTTGCGATTGGCTTTACACTATCAAATGATCCCTTTTGTGTTCTATTACATTCACTCTGCAACAAGCAACACAAAAACGAAATCAAAACACCCAAAACCTGTTCTTCAACCCAAAGAACAGTTCTTCCCTGACCTTGGCACACCCAAGATCAAACCTTTGAGAAAACACTTCTCAAATACACTTACTCTATCCAGAGAGACCTCTCTCCTAGAGTAACAACTCAGTAAACAAAGAAACAAGTAAAGATCAGTTTAGAATACACCTGATGTGTTGATCTGATCACAAAGAATGCACAAAGAATGCCACCCAAACAGAGAAATACAACAGGTTTGCCTTTCCTTTAGAAAACAAAATCAGCTCTTCAAGTTCTCTTTGAGTTTCTTGGAAAGAAATGATAATCTCTGATTTCAGAGTATATGAAAGTGTAAGAATATGTTCAAAAGATGTAGTTCCAAGAGTTCTCTCAAGATTCTCATCAAAGAGCCTTTTAAAGATGAAGTTTGAAGCTTGTTTTAGGCAAACTGAGGGCTCAACGGTCAAGATAATCGATTACAAGAAGTGGGTAATCGATTAAAATAGCCGTTGCAGCAGTTTTGGGTGCATTTTTGAACGTGGTAATCGATTACTGGGGAGGGTAATCGATTACCCCCAGAGCACAACACGGTGTAATCGATTACGGATGAGGGTAATCGATTACCAGTGGGAAAACTTCGTAATCGATTACCAGGGGAGGGTAATCGATTACTTTAGAGAAGGAGGACTTGGTAATCGATTACCTAGGGAGGGTAATCGATTACCTCAGTGAGGAATGCAATCTTGAGTGATTTTTGAGCATGGTAATCGATTACCTATTGTTGGTAATCGATTACTTCAGTGAACAAATGGATTTCCACACTTTGTTACCTATTGTTTGGTAGTTGATTACCTCTTGTTGGCAATCTATTACCTCAATTGGTTCCCAAAGGTTTTTCAAGACTTGTTTTAAGAAAAGGAAATCAACCATTTGTCAAATGAGTAATCACACACAAGATAGCAAAAACTCCCTGAGTTATCCAAACAAGGAATCAAACACAAACATGCCTAAGCTCAACATACAATACATAGAAAGAACATAATTACATTTCATCTAAGAGAAACCACAATTCCATAACATCAAAATCAAAACACTAAGAGAAGAACAAACGCATCTTCAAGCTTTAAGTCCAACAATCTCTCCCTTTTTGATTTTGATGTACCAAATCTTCAATCAAGGTTTTCCTAGAGGCTTAGGATGTGTGTTGATTTTCTTTGAGAATCCTGCAATTGTTAATAATATCCAAAAATAGAGTATATGCATTGCAGATTCATCATACATACTATCTTTATCAGAGCATCAAATTTTTTATCATTCATTCATAGATAAGGATATGATTCAATTGCCATAATTATAGATCAAGACCAGAGAGATAGAATAAACCAGAATTCAAATTATCATTTAAAATAAAGATTACAATTTAGTTAAGTCTTAAAAGCTAATGCTAAACCATAAAGCTATACTATGCTCCCCAAAGCTATTCTATGCTCCCCCTATCTAGGATAACCTATTCTCTATTCTCCCCCTATTTGGTATATCAATAAGCAAAAAGGGAGAAGAGATACAAAGGGAAGTCTACATCGTGTCAAACCTAGCATGAAGAGACTCCATCATCTCTTTCAGCTCCTCAAAACGTTCTTCATTCGCTTCATCCGTCTCTTAAATGCGTTTTTCAATCTCATCCAACCTATCAATGATAATGGACTCAAATCGGGACTTCGGAATATATTCCCCAGCCCTTGAATCATCATCATCATCAGCAGGAGGGTTAGCCTCTGGTTGATGTCGTTGTGAGACTTCATCTTTTGAAACCCAGCCAGCTTCCGTTTTCACCAAACACATCTTCTTTAATGCCATATCTCTAATTATGTGAATATCTTTCACCAGCTCTTTGTTCTCATTAGAGACATCTACTTGAAAGTGCTCAAGCAAACGGGAGACAAATAAAGCATAAGGGCATTTGTAGTCAAGCAACCTTCTTGCCTTAACCATATTATCCATTACAACTTCAGCCCAATCAACTTGAAGACCATTCTTCAAAGCTGCCATTAAAACCATGTCTGCCTCTGTTATTTGAGCATGGTTAGTACCCCTAGCAGCCAAAATCCACACAATGGTGTAATGAAGGAGACGGTCATCGGCGTTCAGACCACCGATATTGTAGGTCACCTTCCTTCCTTGACCTCTTCGTGCTGCCTTCTCAGCTTCCCATCCTTCAGGATTCTTCAGCAGACTCATATAGAAAGAATCCCTTTGAAGGTCAAATCCTTCATATCTCAGATTCTCAACAGAAGGGGTCATGCCCTCATTTGTAAATCCAGCAAATTGAAAGAAGATATTAGAATCTATGACTATGGATTTACCTTTTACCTCAGAGGATATTGTTCCATTGATTTGATCCTTTGTGAGATTTGAGTAAAAGACCCTCACCAAGTCAGGGTAGATATGACCCTTCAAGCCAACAAACTTCTCCAAATTTTGATCTCGGAGAAGAGTCTGAAAAGTGAATCCTTGATTCCCCAACCAGTTAAAATCCAATATCTTTGAGGGAACAAGTTCCCTATTTGCAAAATCTCTAAAGAAGCGAGATTCTTGCTCAGAAGAAGTGAACCATGGATTGTGAGGACGAGGCATGCCTTCTCCCGAGGTAGCAGGTGCCTTCCTCTTGGAAGAGGATTCTCCTTTCTTTGGAATGTTTGGGCGTGGCTTGTGACCGATTGATTTAACTCTCTTTCCTCGGCCTTGCTCTTCCATTGTTGTTGGTGGTGAAGGTGAGAATGAGGGTTGAGGATGAAGAAGGGGGTTCTTGAGTTTTAGAGAGAGGATGGGTTTTCAGATCTAGGTTTTGTGAGAATGAACCCTACTCCTAAAAATAGCTTCTAATAAGTTCACAATAGGGACTAGATACATTGAATCTAGGTATTGGGCTCAAGGGAAACTCAAAAGATCAAGCCCAGAACCAAGATTTTGCAGAGAAAAACTGTTCAGCAACGAAGGTAATCGATTACCCTATTGTGGTAATCGATTACCGCTTATAGCAGTAACCCAATTTGTGAACTCATTCCCCGTGGTAATCGATTACCCTGTTGTGGTAATCGATTACATCAGAGACCCCAACCTTGGTAATCGATTACCCATGTATGGTAATCGATTACATCAGAGACTTCACTTAAGGTAATCGATTACCCAAAGCTGGTAATCGATTACTGCACATGAAAAATCATGAAAATTTTGAAAAATCACTTAATTTCACCTGTTTTATCACACAATTGGTCATGATCATGTTATGTAATGAATTCATACTTTGTTTAAGCATAGTGAATGATTCATCTTTCTATACTTAGGGATTTCATGAGAGATGTTCCTCACTTAGTATACCAAGATTGGTTCTAAGTTTGAAAAACCTCTCCTTTGGTAGAGGTTTTGTGAAGATATCCGCGAGTTGATTCTCTGTATCAATGAACTCTACTACACAATCTCCTTTCTCAACATGATCTCTTATGAAATGATGACGCACTTCTATATGCTTTGTTCTTGAGTGTAAAACCGGGTTCTTAGTGATACTAATTGCACTTGTGTTGTCACACTTGATTGGAATGTGATCAAGCTTTAGTCCAAAATCCTCAAGTTGTTGCTTCAACCAAATGGTTTGAGCACAGCAGCTACCAGCAGCTACATACTCTGCCTCAGCTGTTGATAGAGCAACACATGCTTGTTTCTTGCTATACCAAGAGACTAAGCATTGTCCAAACAAATGACATACTCCACTTGTGCTTTTTCTATCAGTTTTGCATCCAGCAAAATCTGCATCACTAAAACCTACCAAACTAGGGGATGTTCCCTTAGGATACCACAAACCACAATTTGTAGTTCCTTTAAGGTATTTCAAAATTCTCTTTACAGTATTCATGTGTGATTGTTTAGGTGCAGATTGAAATCTTGCACAAACACAAACACTGAACATTATGTCGTGCACCTTTTTGTAAGATATAAAAGTGATCCAATGATCCCTCTATATTTTGTTTGGTCTACTCCTAATCCAGCGGCATCATTATCTAAATAGAGATTAGTTGACATAGGGATATTAGAGATTTTACAACTCTCCATGTCAAATTTCTTCAGTAATTCCTTAGTGTACTTTGCTTGATGAATGAAGATTCCTTCCTTTAGTTGTTTGACTTGTAGTCCTAGGAAGAATTTGAGTTCTCCCATCATGGACATATCAAACTCACCCTTCATGCTTGCCACAAATTCTTCACACAGAGATTTATTGGTTGATCCAAAAATAATATCATCAACATACACTTGAACCAATAAAATGCAGTTAGACTTCTTTCTAATAAAGAGAGTCTTGTCAACATTTCCTCTGTGATACCCTTTTGACAAAAGAAATGTACTTAATCTTTCATACCATTGTCTAAGGGCTTGCTTAAGACCATAGAGGGCCTTCTTAAGTTTATATACATGTTCAGGGTAACTAAAGTCAGTAAACCCAGGAGGTTGTGAAACAAAAACTTCCTCATTGATATAGCCATTTAAAAATGCACTTTTAACATCCATTTGATACAGTTTAAAATCATGAATACAGGCAAAAGCAAGTAAAACTCTCACAGCTTCTAATCTAGCAACAGGGGCATATGTTTCACCAAAATCTATTCCTTCTTGTTGGTTATAACCCTTTGCTACTAGTCTAGCCTTATTCCTAACCACAATTCCATTCTCATCTAACTTATTCTTACACACCCATTTTGTTCCAATTATATTCATATCTCTATTAAAAGGAACTAATTCCCAAACATCATTCCTTTTAAATTGATTCAACTCCTCATGCATAGCATTCATCCAAAATTCATCATTAATAGCATCATCAACACAAGAGGGTTCAAATTGGGATACAAATGCATAATCATCACAGAACATATTATAGGAAGATCTAGTAGATACTCCCTTATGGATGTCACTAATGATGTTGTCAAGAGATAAGTCTCTTGGTTTCCTCCATTCTTTTGGCTGTTCATGAGAAATGGTTGGTGGATCTTGCTGTTCTTGAGGTTTGCTACTGCTGTCTGATAAGTGCTAGATTATACATGTTTTTCTACGTGTTTTAAGCTCATTCCCATCTATTTTCACTAGGTTTAGCTATAATTTAGTCAAGAAAACAGTAAAAATATCATAATTGCTTAGTGTTAGTTCTTGAGTGAGTGTTTTGTGAGTTTTGTAAATTTTTCTTGAGTTTTAAGTCATTTTAATTCTTCTTTTGTTAATTTTTAGGTTCAATGAAGGATTGAAGAGGAGATAAGCAACAAGGAGTGGATCCAGTACTTGGACAGAAGCTCAAATCAAGAAAGTAGAGCAAGCCAAACCTCAAGTTAAGCATCCAAGGCTGTTAAAATGATATCGTCTGAAGAAACGCGCTAGGGCGCACTCATGAGGCGCCTTCATACCCTGCTTGCGGCAAAAATGCGCTAGGGCGCGCTCAGGGGCGCGCTCATGCCATCCTTACTTATTCAATCGCGCCAGGGCGCGATTTCACTCAATACGGGGCGTGTTTCGTACCTTATGAAAGCTCAGACGAAGGGATCAAGACGCAATGGATTAGTTTCGTCTGTGACTACTTCATCTGAGAGCTATTCCATCTGTGCGTGCTTCTTATGAAGTTGCTTCGTCTGTGCTTGTATCTTCCAAGTTGCTTCGTCTGTGCTTGTATCTTCCAAGTCGCTTCGTCTATGCTTACTTCGTCTGAGAATTATTCTGTCTATGCTTGCCTCATCTGAGTTATCCGTCTGTACCTGCTTCTTATGGAGTTGCTTTGTCCGTGCTTAATTCTTATGAAGTTGCTTCGTCGTGTTTGATTCTTTTAAGAATTGTTTCGTCGCTCTTGCTTACGAGGAAGTTGCTTCGTCTAAGCTTCGCCTCTTTTAAGTTGTTCGTCGTACTTGTTTTGTCTTAGTCTCAGTTGATGCTTTCGTCGTAACCAATACAGACGACACAAAAGACAGACGATACAACAAGCCAAGACAGACGATGCCAAGTCTAAGACAGATGACACCAATACAGACGATACCAAGTCCACAACAGACGATACATCAAGCTCAGACAGACGATACATCAAGCTCAGACAGACGATACCAAATCCACAACAGACGATACCAAGTCCACAACAGACGATACCAAGCCCACAACAGACGATATATCAAGCTAAGACGGACAACACCAAGTTCGAAACCAGGCGATATCAAATTCAAAGACAGGCGACATCAATGACGGACTATACCAAGTCAAACAACGATACAACAAGTTCAGATAGACGATCCCAAATACAGACAACATGAAGACAGACGATACAACTAATGCAAACACTATTTATTTGTGGGACAAACACGCCAGGGCGCGCACAAGGGCGCATTCACACTTTCTTCTCCGCTCAAAACGCGCGGCGGGCGTCCTCTTAAGTGGGTGGCGCGATTTCGGGTCTATATATATGGTGTTTGGCGCGAAATCGAGAGCTCTCATAATTCGGTTTCGTTTGCTTCTCGTGCACGATTCTCTCGTTTTTCTCTTCTCCACTTTCATTCTCCTTCTTCCTCCATCAAATCTTGAGATTCCTAAGTTTGTGAGCTTGCGAGAGCAAGAATCAAGCGATTATGGAGTTTCTCTTGAGTTTGAATTCTGTTTTTCTTCGTTCTTTTCTCGTTTCCATGTTTAGCTAAATCTGTAAGTTAGGGATGGGGATTTTGATTCCAGAACTCTTGTAATGAATTCCTTATGTTAATTCAAGTGTAATCTCACCGAATTGATTGATCTCTTCCCTACTTAATGCTTATTCTTGAGATTTAATTCATGAAATTCAAATAGAGATAGGAATATTAATGTTTGATTGAATTGAACTATTTCTTAAGGATTTGTATCTCGTGTCAGCTATGCCTTCGGAAGATTGATAGTTGAAGTAGGAGAGGAAGTGTATCACTATAGTAATGCATGAGTCTAGGGATAGAACTTGCATATTATGAGATGTTGTAACGAATTTATCAGTTTCGCTTCTTGAATGAATTTCTGTTTTTACCTAAGGGATTAGGGATTATAGAAGTCATTCAAAGGGACTAAAGACCTAGGAATAGGATTAGTCTACGGTATCACAAATTCTAGTCTCCAATTGAGTGATATTTACTGGATTAACATAAGAAGTAGTTGTTTGAGGAAGGAATCAATTGAACCAATTCCCTAACTGTCTTTATCATCTTCGAAACTTAAACATTTACTTGCTTTCTTTACTTTACAGTATTGCTTTATTTTACACAATAGTTTAGTTTTACACAAATGATTCATTCACCGATTCGTCTTAATAGCAAAGCATGTTGAGCATTTGGTAATTCACAATCAGTCTCTGTGGTTCGACAACCTGTTCTCATCTTTTCTAAACTTGTAACGACCGGTACACTTGCCGAAAGATTGACACACATATACATACTTTTAAATAGTCAACACTGTCTTCACCTGTACTTTCATCATCATCAACAAGAACACTTCCCTTTTGGGGATTGTTAGATTCATCAAACTTTACATGCACAGATTCCTCAATGCACATTCTTCTTTTATTATAAACTCTATATGATTTACTAGTTGATGAATACCCAATAAAAATTGCCTCATCCGCCTTGGCATCAAACTTACCAAGGGGTTCTTTGCCATTATTCAGAACAAAACATTTGCAGCCAAATACTTTAAAATGAGAAATATTAGGCTTTTTGTCCTTATAAAGTTCATAGGGGGTTTTCTTTAAAATAGGACGAATCACAATTCTATTTAGAACATAGCAAGCAGTGGAAACTACTTCAGCCCAAAAATATTTAGGCAAATCATTTTCATTTAACATAGTTCTAGCTAGTTCTACTAAAGATCTATTTTTTCTCTCAACAACTCCGTTTTGTTGTGGAGTTCTTGGTGCGAAAAAATTGTGATTAATTCCATATTTTTCACAAAACTTTTCAAAAGATTCATTTTCAAATTCACCTCCATGATCACTCCTAAGGGACTTAATTTTCAAATCTTTTTCGTTTTGTATCCTTTTGGCAATAACTTTGAAAACTTTGAAGGCATTGTCTTTACTTGGTATAAATGCAACCCAAGTAAATCTAGAGTAGTCATCTACTAAAACTAGTCCATATAGGTTTCCACCTAAACTAGCAGTTCTAGAGGGTCCAAACAAATCCATGTGCAATAGCTCAAGTGGTCTAGAAGTTGAAACAATATTTTTAGATTTAAAAGAGTTTCTAGACTGCTTGCCCTTTTGACATGCATCACAAAGACCTTCTCTATTGAACTTTAAGTCAGGTAACCCTTCCACTAAGTTCTTAGATGACAGTCTATTAAGTTGATGAACATCAATATGTGCTATGCGTCTATGCCAAAGCCAAGATATATCATCATTTGATGTAAAGCATGCATGATATGATGATGAATGATTAAGTTCAAGGATGTAGATGTTACCATGTCTCTTACCAACCATTAGTACCTCATTTGATTTACTGCTACTAATTTTGCAGCTTCCTTGATCAAATGACACATGATAACCTTTGTCACAGAGTTGGCTAATACTCAGAAGATTGTATCTCAAGCCTTCCACAAGCAGTACATCTTCAATGACAGGATTGGATTTGTCTCCAACAGCACCAATATCCAGAATTTTCCCTTTGTTATTATCTCCATATACTACTGAACCAGATTCTTTGGATTTGAAGGAGATAAAATTGCTTTTGTCTCCGGTAATATGTCTTGAGCAGCCACTATCCAAATACCAAGTTGAGTGTTTGGCTCTCAAGCACACCTACACAGAATAAGATATCACTTTGATTTTGGTACCCAAACTTTGTTGGGTCCATGCATGTTAGAACTGTGATAATCTTTCCTAATCCATTTAAACAATCCACTGTGTATACCTTTCTTTCTAATCATGCAGTTGTAAGAGTTATGTCCAGGTTTCATACAATAACTATATGAGAAAGTTCTATTATTTCTGGTTTGTTTAAATGCAGAGAACTTCACATTATTCTTTTTCAAAGAGGCATTAAAAGACTTACATTTTGAACAAGGTAGTTTCAAGGCATTATTTTCTTTTTCCAGATTTTGAACCTTAGTTTTTAAAACAGAAATGTTATTTTCTAAATCAGAAATATTGTTTTTCAAAACTTTGTTCAATTTTTCTATTCTTTCAGCTTCTTTGAAGAGTTCACAAAAAGCATTATATAGCTCATCATAATCTTGTATTGGATGAATCGAATCACTTACCTCATCATCTCAAGTTGGTTTTGCCATGAGACATAAATTTGCTTCTTCATTGTCACTCTCACTAGAGGATGAGGAGTCATTTTCTTCCCAAGCAATGTAGGCCTTTTTCTTGCGGAATTTATCCTTCTTGGGTCGTTCCTCATGTTCTACTCTTCTTGGTTCACTGCTGTTACTCTTCTTGATGTTGGGGCACTCAGATTTGTAGTGACCCATCTTACCACACTCATAGCATGTGACCTTTGAAGATGAACCTTCATTCCTCTTGAAGCCTTTTCTTGAGTTGTTGAATCTCTTTTTATCATTGTTCTTTCTCATGAACCTTTTGAACTTTCTTACCATGAGATTCATGTTTTCTAGCTCAGACTCATTACCACAGCTTGATGATGCATCACTCTCACTAGCTGTGTCTTCCATTTTTAGTGCTAGACCTTTGGCTTTCTTATCTTTTTGTTCTTCATCAGCAATACGGGACATATCCATTTCGTATTCCCTTAGCTTACCAAATAACTCTGCACTAGTCATCAATGCCAAGTTCTTTGATTCGGTGATTGCTGTGACAGTCGGTTGCCATTTTCTGCTCAAGGATTTCAACACCTTTACGTTGACTTCTTCTTCAACGAATATCTTACCAAGTCCTTTTAGATGATTCACAATGTGTGTGAACCGTTTCTGCATATCCATTATAGACTCGCCTTGTGCCATTCTAAATGTTTCGTACTCTTGGATCAAGGTATTCTTCCTTGCCCTTCATACTTCAGTGGTACCTTCATGTGTGACCCTTATTAGATCCCACGCTTCTTTGGCTGTGTTACAAGCTGAAATTCTAAAAAATTCATCAGAGTTTAAAGCAGAATGTATAATATTTAAAGCTTTAGCATCATTTTCTGCTCTCCTAATTTCTTCTAGTTCCCACTTCTCAAATGGTTTTTCTAATTCATTTCCATCAACTATATATGTGGGGATTTTGAAATCAGTTATGACTGCTTGCCAAATACTTCTATGAATAGACTCCATAAAAATTTTCATCCTAACTTTCCAAAAAGGATAGTTATCACCACAAAACAGAGGAGGTCTATTCATAGAGGCACCTTCAAAGAAATGGTAATTGATTCGGCCATTATGGATCAAATTCTAGAGCAACTTACTAGAAGTAGCTCTGATACCAATTGTTGGTCCCTATGTATGAATCTAGAGGGGGGGGGTGAATAGATTCTTGTTCAATTTTAGCCGAAACTCGCAAGACTCTAATTCCTTTTGAATTCAAACAAATCGGTTCTAGATTCACCTATTAATTACCGTATCAATTACCGATTCAATTACCTATTCTATTACTGATTCAATTACCGTATCAATTACTGAGTTGATTATCAATACAGTTACCAAATATATTGCAGAATTTAAACAATGATAATAGCAATATAAGGAAAACTGTAAAGAAGATAAGGAAGAGAAGAGTGCACAAAGAATATATACTGTTCGGTTAATCATTTACGTCCATCCAACCCAACAACTGTTGCGATTGGCTTTACACTATCAAATGATCCCTTTTGTGTTCTATTACATTCACTCTGCAACAAGCAACACAAAAACGAAATCAAAACACCCAAAACCTGTTCTTCAACCCAAAGAACAGTTCTTCCCTGACCTTGGCACACCCAAGATCAAACCTTTGAGAAAACACTTCTCAAATACACTTACTCTATCCAGAGAGACCTCTCTCCTAGAGTAACAACTCAGTAAACAAAGAAACAAGTAAAGATCAGTTTAGAATACACCTGATGTGTTGATCTGATCACAAAGAATGCACAAAGAATGCCACCCAAACAGAGATATACAACAGGTTTGCCTTTCCTTTGGAAAACAAAATCAGCTCTTCAAGTTCTCTTTGAGTTTCTTGGAAAGAAATGATAATCTCTGATTTCAGAGTATATGAAAGTGTAAGAATATGTTCAAAAGATGTAGTTCCAAGAGTTCTCTCAAGATTCTCATCAAAGAGCCTTTTAAAGATGAAGTTTGAAGCTTGTTTTAGGCAAACTGAGGGCTCAACGGTCAAGATAATCGATTACAAGAAGTGGGTAATCGATTAAAATAGCCGTTGCAGCAGTTTTGGGTGCATTTTTGAACGTGGTAATCGATTACCCCAGAGAGCACAACACAGGTAATCGATTACCAGATGAGGGTAATCGATTACCCCAGTGGGAAAACTCAGGTAATCGATTACCAGGGGAGGGTAATCGATTACTTCAGAGAAGGAGGACTTGGTAATCGATTACCTAGGGAGGGTAATCGATTACCTCAGTGAGGAATGCAATCTTGAGTGATTTTTGAGCATGGTAATCGATTACCTATTGTTGGTAATCGATTACTTCAGTGAACAAATGGATTTCCACACTTTGTTACCTATTGTTTGGTAGTTGATTACCTCTTGTTGGCAATCTATTACCTCAATTGGTTCCCAAAGGTTTTTCAAGACTTGTTTTAAGAAAAGGAAATCAACCATTTGTCAAATGAGTAATCACACACAAGATAGCAAAAACTCCCTGAGTTATCCAAACAAGGAATCAAACACAAACATGCCTAAGCTCAACATACAATACATAGAAAGAACTTAATTACATTTCATCTAAGAGAAACCACAATTCCATAACATCAAAATCAAAACACTAAGAGAAGAACAAACGCATCTTCAAGCTTTAAGTCCAACAATCTTATGCACAAATGGTCTTTGAATGAAATGAATCTAACATGTTTAGCAGTGTAGAACTAAATTCGTTTGAAAATTCAACACAAACCAAAATAAATGGCACGCATGTGTTTAGCTTAATGAGTGTAGGTTCAATAAACTTGCATGACCTTGATGCTCCACTACCCTTGCCCACTGAAGAGGTGCAGGTGGTAAGACAAGCTCTTGGTACTTTCATTGCAAGGCCAAAACATCTTATTAAGCAATTGAGTGCAAAAGTGTGTATTGTTTTTATATTTATTATTAACTTATAATATATTATTCATGTTTCTAACAATTTATTTTATTAGATCAAATCCCCAAAGAAGAAACTTACACCTAAGAAACCACGATCAGAGCCAGAGCCAATTGATGATCCTCTGCAGTGCTTGTTGGAGTTGGCTAATAAGATTAGGAGCAAAAGTTTGGAGCTCTATTGGGATAAAAAAATCATTGGTAGACAAAACAGCATGCCTCTATACATTCACATGTCCGATTGCATGGAGATGTACTCAGGCATGGACGAGATGAACCTAAGTCTCATGCAATTTTAGATCATGTAAGTAATTTAATTATTAATTAAATATGTCAATTTTCAAATTTATTACATTTTCTAACCTGAATTTCAATATGATTCAGGTATTTGAATAATATATCAATTGAAATGGGCAACAACAATGTCTTTGGATTCATTGAACCACAATCCATATTGGGCTTGACAGATGATAATTCACCTGATGGGATGGATGGGTCAATCGAACAAGAGGATCTACCTTGCACCATACCTTCACAAGTAAGTATAATTTATATTGATATACTAAAATTTAAACAAAAAGTATAAACAATCATTTATGTTACATGTAGTGGCCATTGACAACTTATTGTTCTTTGCCCGATGGATCATCTCGCGGTCTTTTTTTGTTCCTTGCACAAACCTTTCCCTCCGAAGTTGAAGAAAGTGCTTGAAGGGTATGTAAATTTATTTAATTGTTATCTTTCATTTGACTTATATTTAATTATTATGGTGTGACATTAATGTACAATTTAATTAAACCAGTATTCATGTTGGACATCATATGCTCACGAGCAATAGTCGTGCCAGACCAAGACTTGATTTTGTAATAACAAAGGTAAACATGTTTCTCTTAGGATGTACACTTATAGTACAAATAAGGTGTTATGATAAATCATTCAAATCTTTGTAGGCTAATAAACAAACAACTCGACTGTAATGTGGTTTCTATGTCATGCAGTGGATGGAAAGCATAATTCGGATGGGGATAACAGACCATTGGTTAGAGGTATATACTTTTTACCTACAACCGTTTGTGAATTTAATTATGATACTTACATGTTAATAATTATTCATTATTTTCCAGACCTTTAGTGACTCAATGTCATTTGCTGAAGAAGCCATCGACTACACTCGCAAGCAATGTGTGACATTTTTAGTGTATTGTAGTAAGAAACAGAACATAGATGTGTCTTCTAAAGCTGATAATTAGAAATATACATGTAAAGTTTTGATTTTAATAATTTTTAGTTAAGTATTTGGATTATAACATCATTTCAGTGAGTAGTAGTTAATTACAGCCCTATTAGATACAAATTTGTTATTTAGAATAGTTTCTAAGTTAAAGTATGACTTTTGGTTTATGAACCATCTTATTTATTGTCAATTGTTAAATTATTGGGAAAATATATATGTATAGATTGTTTTGTGGACTGTCTGAGTAATAAACAGGTACAAAAATTATGGGAAAATTGTTCAAAACAAACAACATATTTAAGAAAAAAAAATAAGGAGACTACAATGGTTTTAACTATAACCGTCGTAGTCTGCTTAATTACCCTTGCAAACTACGACAGGTTAAACTAAAATCGTCTTAGTCTGATAAAATAGACTACAACAATTTTAAATAAAACCGTCGTAGTTTGTTTTATCAGACTAAGATGGTTTCAGACTACGACGATTTTAGTGAGAACCGTCGTAGTCTGCAAAAACAGACTATGACACTAGATGTTACTACAGTTCATGAACCGTCGTAGTCTGTATGTTTGAACCGTCGTAGTATGTGTTTTCTGTACTAGTGAATCCAGAAAATGTTTTTGTAATTTGGGATTCAATTATTTAAAAATGGAGAGAATTTAACGTGTATAATTTATATAAACCTCTTCGGAACAGTTCTTGATCCCGTAGTACGTAGTAAGGGGCTTGACGACGTACCTTTTGGGCCTCATTCTTGTCGTCGGGCAAGACGTTGTCCTGCAAATATGATATGAGGGGGGTCATCCACGAGCTTGGTTCTGTATTGACCGAGTAGACCTCATCCTTGTCCCAGCTCGGGGAGATGAGTACTTCCTGAATGATTGAATGGTGTTGTCCCCCTTTGCGGGAACTCGCCAGCTTAGACAGGATGTCAGCTCTGTTGTTTTGTTCACGAGGGACATGGACGATCTCAAACTTGGCAAAGTGGGAAAGCATGTTCTTTACTCCATGATAGTACTGCTGTAGGAAGGGCTCCTTAGCTTGGAATTCATCTCTAACCTAAGAAGTAACTAACTGGGAATCAGTTAGGCACTTCAAGTGTCGGACACCCATGTCCCGGGCTAACCTGAGGCCGGCCAGCAGGGCCTCATACTCGGCCTGATTATTTGAGGTTGCAAAGGAGAAGCGTATAGCTTGTTCCAACACGAGGTCATCTGGTCCTTCCAATATAACCCCTGCTCCACTCCCTTTCTTGTTAGAAGAGCCATCAACTCTTAACGTCCAACCTAGCTCACGATTGCCGAGCTCGGGTAATTCGGTGAGGAACTCGGCCAGGAACTGTGCCTTCATAGGACCCCGGGGTTCAAATTGAAGCCCAAACTCGAATAACTCTACAGCGCAGGCTGTCATGCGACCAGCAAGGTCAGGTCGCTGCAATATCTATCTCATCGGATAGTCCAACCTTACAATTATGTCATGGCTACGAAAGTAGTGTCGTAGTTGGCGAGCAGTGAAGACGAGGACGAGCACTAGCTTTTCTATGGTTTGATACCTGGTCTCCGCAGGTTGAAGTGTTCGGCTCACGAAGTACACCGACTTCTGAACTTTGTCAATCTCCTTGACCAGGACCGAGCTGATGGCAACCTCGGAAACCGCTAAGTAAACATACGAGGTAGTTCAGGGAGAAGGGCAGGTCAGGGTTGGTAGGTAGGCTATCTATGTTTTCAGCTTGTCGAAGGCGGAGGCGCATTCATCGTTCCATTCAAAGCGAGCTAAAAATTTCAATAATGTGAACAGGGGTTTGCTTTGCTCAGCCAGCTTGGGGAGAAACCGAGATAGGGCGGCCAGATGTCCGTTAAGTTTCTGCAAGTCTTTTAAGCAGGTCGGGCTGGGCATGTTGGTGATGGTCGTACACTTGTCCGGGTTGGCCCCAATTCCTCTTTGGGAGATCATAAAGCCGAGGAATTTACCCCCTCCTACGCTGAAGGCACACTTTTCCGGATTCAGCTGGATTTGATGTTGGCGTATTTCTGCAAAGATTTCTCTTAGATCAGCAGCGTGTTGAGCATGGGTTTTTGACTTCACCACCATGTCATCGACATAGACTTCCATATTACATCTGATTTGAGCACTGAAGACCTTGTCCATTAGCCGTTGGTAGGTGGCCCCTGCGTTCTTGAGGCCGAAAGGCATAACCTAGTAGCAGTAGTTGGTTGTGGCCGACATGAATGCGGTTTTTGGTTCATCAGGGGATACATCGGTATCTGATTGTAACCAAAGTAGGCGTCCAAGAAGCTGAATGTTTCATATCCTGCTGTGCTGTCCACTAACCGGTCAATGCTAGGTAAGGGGTAGGTGTCCTTGGGACAAGCTTTGTTCAAGTCGGTGTAGTCCGTGCACATCCTCCACTTCCTTTGACTTTTTGACCACCACGACGTTGGCCAGCCAGGTGGTGTATATTATTTCTCGAATGAAGCAAGCCTCCAGAAGCTTACCCACCTCTTTCTGAACTACCAGACGGCGCTCCTCGCCTAACTTTCTTTTTTGTTGCGCCACTGGCCGAGCATGAGGGAGAAGGGATAATTTGTGGCACATGAGATTGATATCGGGCATATCGGATGGTTTCCATGCGAACAGGTCCGCGTTTTCATGCAGGGTTGATACAACTTCTTGGAGGAAGGAGGTCGGCATGGAGGTGCCGACCTTGGTTACTTGGCCTGTTTTAGGGCCGAGCTGTAGTGGCTCAAGAGGCTCAGTAAACGAGGGATGTTCCTCCTCAAACTCGGCTCGGGGGTCAATATCCAGCGGTTCATCAGTACTGTTGTGGACCGAGCATATGTTCGAGGTAGGTCTCCTATCTTCTTTCTTGATGGAGTATGGTGTGACCTTCAGACTCTGGGCGTAACATACCCGGGCCGTCTTCGGGTTGGCCTTGACTGTAACTATTTTTTCCCCTTCCTCTGGGAACTTCATGGCCATGTGTGGTGTTGTTGGTCCCTATGTTGAATCTAGAGGGGGGGTGAATAGATTCAAGTTCCCTATGTTCAATTTTAGCCTTTATTAAATTCTTTCCCGATTCAATTTTATCTATGTTAAGAATAACAGTTCAGAGAGATAGCAGCGGACGTAGAAAGAAATTGATACATCTTTTCAAAACTCCTTAAGATGAATCAGTAAAAGCAATTGTAAAGCGATAGATTCAGATAAAGATAAGAGATAAGGTAGAGAGAAAGTTTGGACAGAGATTTATCCTGGTTCGGCGTTCGGCCTACGTCCAGTCCCAACCCAACAACTGTTGCGATCGGTTTCCACTATAATGATTTCTTGTGCCTAATACAAACACACTTCACAAACACAAACAAAATCAAAATAACCAAAACACATGTTCTTCTCCTAAGAACATATCTCTCTAATTCTTGAATCCTTCAAGAATCACCTTTGAGAGCACCTCTCTTAAATTCCTTAACTCTTCTTCTAGAGAACAACTTTCTCTTAAGAGTTTTGAACAAAAACAAATACAAAACAAAATAAAGATCAGTAAAGATTACACCTGATGTGTATGATCTGATCAAGATTATAACCAAGTATTCAATCCTTCACACACTCTTCATCTCTAGAGAAAATCTTTTGAAATCTTGAAGAGAACTCTTAGAACTTGCGTTCTTTGTAAGCTCAGTTTTTCGCTCTTCCTTTCTTCTTGAAAAAAACTCAAAGATTTCTCTTGTTGAAAATCAATTCTAAGAGGTTTTAATTTAAAGCAGTTTAAAAACTTCTTGAGATGAATTCTGGTGTGGGTAATCGATTACTAGAATGTGGTAATCGATTACTCTAGAGAGTTTTAGGCTCCTCTGTTATCTCAAGCATGAGGTAATCGATTACTAGGATGTGGTAATCGATTACTCCAGAGAGTTTTAGGATTCCCTGATTTCTCAAACTGTTGGTAGTCAATTACTGATATATGGTAATCGATTACTTCAGCTTAAAATCATTTAAAAAACAGTTTTCAACTTGTAAAATCAAAATAGGGTTCCCAAATTTGCTCTAGCTTGATTCTCAGAGTAGATTCAACTTCTCTGTGAAGTGAAATTGAATAAAAACCACACTCAAAGCCTATTCTATAACAATCAATACAATTAAACTCCTATTTACAATCTATCATTAAATTCAAGAGTACAAGTAACTCAAAACTAAAAACAAGAGACGACTTCTTCAGCTTCAAGTCCAACAATCTCCCCCTTTTTGGTTTTGATGTACCAAATCATAGTGTAGTCGAGGATCTAATGAAAAAAACGGCTTTAATGTGTCCTGAAATGTTAGTATCCTTTTGCATACAGCTTATAGGTAATATACAATTCATATCACTTTTCAATTAACAGAAATATTATAGCATCTAAGTAATCAATTGCAAAGAAATTAAATCTAGTGCTATTACAGTAATCCATAATTGTTCAAATTTTGATCTGCTCCCCCTAAGTAAAATACTTAAGAATTTACAGATTCAAATAGTTCAAAGATAATTCAAAAGATATCAAATGCAAAAGATAAATGAAAACATATAATAACTACACTTCTACTACTCCCCCTATTTGGTATATCAAATAAGATTATGAGAGGTAGAGTTGGAGTTACTAATCTGTGTCATCCTGGTTGAGTCTTTCCATCATTGTCTCCATCAAATCCTTCATCTCTAGGAAGTGTAAGTCTTGACGCTTTCCTAGATCATCTATCCTTTTGTTGACAGTCTCTTCTAATTCGTCCAATCTGTCAATCATGGTGGATTCAAATCGAGATTTTGGAATGTACTCTCTAGATGCTAGATTGTCTTCATCTTCATCTTCGTTTTGTGCTTCTTCTTCCGGATTAGCTTGTTGTTCTTCTCTGGTGATCCATCCTACATCAGTTTTGATCAGCCTCATCATCTTCAAGGCTCTCTCACTGATCATGTGGACATCCTTGACTAATTCTCTGGATTCATCAGTTGTATCAATCTGAAAAATTTCAATTAGTCTAGAAATAAACAGAGAATATGGACATTTATTATCTAAAAGTCTTCTAGTCTTCAGCATGTTGTCCATTATGATGTGAGTCCAATCCACTTGAATTCCATTCTTGTCTTTGCCATGAGTATCATGTCATCTTCACTGATTTGAGCATGGTTTGCTCCTCTTGCGCTAAGATCCAAGCAAATGGTGTAATGTAGTAGCCTATCATCGCATTTAGGCCTCTATGTTGTTTGTCACCTTTTTGCCTTGTGATCTCCTTGAATTCTTTTCATCTTCCCAATTCTGTGGGTTCCTCAGCATGCTCATGTAGAAGGTGTCCTTTTGCAGATCAAATCCTTTCTCTCGGAGTTTGTCTACATGTGCAACGATTCCTTCTTTCCTGATACCAGCAATTTGAAGAAAATGTGCAGGGGTTAAGGTTATTTTAATACCCTTAATTTCAGAACTTACAGTCATTCGTTCCATGTTTGGTTTGAGATTTGAATAGAAGACTCGAACCAAATCTGGGTAGATAAATCCTTTCAATCCCACAAATCTCTCCAAATGTTGTTGCCTCAGGTAGGTTTGGAAAGTAAAACTCTGGTCATCTAGCCATCGTAGGTCTAGAATCTTTGGCGGAACAAGACCTTTGTTAGCGAAATCCAGATTGAATCTCGTTTCTTGTCCTTTAGTAGTGAACCATCGGTTGACAGCAGATTTAGGTGGAAGAGTTTGAGCTCTTTCCGGTTGAGCCAGTGAAGTAGGTTTCTTCCTTTTGGAGGATTCTCCTACCTTCTTTTTACCTTTTATCTCCTCTTGAGTGTATCTGTTGGCTCTCATCTTGATTCGTTTTCCCCTTCCTTGGTCTTCCATAGTTGCTGAGAGAGAAAGTGATTTCTTAGGGTTTTGGAGGAAGAAGATGAATAGTGAAATTGTAAGGTTTCACCTGCACTTCTTATAAGAGAGAAAAAGCCCAAGAAATTAGTCCAAGAATGAGGTAATAGATTATCAGCAGTTGGAAATCGATTATCTCAATTCCTTATATAGAGAGAAGAAGAAAATCAAGAAAAACAGTCGTGATAATCGATTAACCTATTCTGGTAATCGATTAGCCCAGAGGAATTTTCAAAATCTTTAAAACCTGGTTTCTGTGGTAATCGATTACGGGAACGTGGTAATCGACTACTACAGTGCCAAATCCTTCTAAGAATGAAATTGATTCGAAGTAATCGATTACATTTCTCTAGTAATCGATTATTTCTATCAGAAAAAGATTTTCTTTGAAAAATTTTCACAAAAACAATTTTATGGATAAGTGTAATCAAGTAGAAGGGTTTAGTTTAGATGTTCCTCACTCAAAATGCCGAGGTTTGATCTAAGTTTGTAAAACCTTTCTTTTGGTAATGCTTTGGTAAAAATGTCTGCTAACTGATTTTCTGTATATATGAATTCGATGTCACAATCTCCTTTTTCGACGTGGCCTTTGATGAAATGATGTCTAACTTCAATGTGGTTTGTTCTTGAGTGCAGTACAGGATTTCTTGTGATACTTATAGCGCTTGTGTTGTCGCATTTCAAGGGAATATGATTTATCTTTAGCCCGAAATTTTCTAGTTGATGCTTCAACCATATTGCTTAAGCACAACAACTTCCCGCAGCTACATATTCAGCTTCTGCTGTTGACAGTGCTACACAAGCTTGTTTCCTGCTATGCCAAGACATTAAGCATTCTCCAAAAATGTGACATGTGCCACTAGTGCTCTTTCTATCTGTTTTGCTACCTGCAAAATCAGAGTCACTGAAACCAACAAGTAATGGTGAGGTTCCTTTTGGATACCACAAACCATAATTTATAGTTCCTTTTAGGTATTTAAGAATCTTCTTTACTGTTAGCCAATGAGATTGCTTAGGTGTAGATTGAAATCTAGCACATAAACATACAACATACATAATATCGTCCCATTGGTCGTAAGATATAGTAGAGATCCTATAACACCTCTGTATAAGGTAGTATCAACTTCATGACCTGCTTCATCAATCTCAAGATAAGTGTTAGTAGAAATAGGTATATTTGACACTTTACAGTTTATCATATCATATTTCCTAAGTAGTTCTTTAGTGTACTTAGCCTGGTGAATAAAAGTGCCACCATCCATTTGTTTGATTTAAAGTCCTAGAAAGAAGCTTAGTTCTCCTATCATGGACATATCAAATTCTTCCTACATATTGCTCACAAACTCTTCACAAAGTTGTTGGTTAGATGATCCAAAGATAATGTCATCAACATAAACTTGAACCAATAAAATGTAGTTAGACTTGTTCTTAATAAACAAAGTCTTGTCTACTTTACCTCTGTGGAATCCTTTTGATATGAGAAATTTACTCAATCTATCATACCATTTCCTGGGGGCTTGCTTCAGCCCATATAAGGCTTTATGAAGTTTGTAAACATGTGTAGGCCAAGTAGCGTCTGTGAAATTTGGTGGTTGTGCTACATAGACTTCTTCATTTATGTATCCATTTAGGAATGCACTCTTTACATCCATTTGGAATAACTTGAAGTTGTTGATACATGCATAAGCTAGGAGTAGTCTTACTGCTTCGAGTTTTGCAACAGGGGCAAAGGTTTCCTCAAAGTCAATTCCTTCCTGTTTATTGTAGTCTTTTGCCACACGTCTTGCTTTGTTTCTGACCACAACTCCATCTTCACTCAGTTTATTTCTGAATACCCATTTTGTGCCAATTATATTCATGTTGCCTTTGTCTGGAACAAGTTCCCGTGCTCCATTTCTTCTGAACTGGTGAAATTCTTCTTGCATAGCCATGATCCAAAATTCATTGCTCAAGGCTTCTTCTATGCTAGAGGGTTCAACCTGTGATACAAAAGCAGTATTGTAGCAAAATAGATTATGTGAGGATCTTGTAGTTACCCCCTTGTGAATGTCACCAATGACATTGTCAAGTGATAGGTTCCTAGGTGTCCTCCATTCTTTTGCATGATCAGACACTGGGGTTGTTTGATTTTGCTGATGCATATGATCAACTTCTATGCTTTCTTCACCTATTTCATCATCATTACGTAGCAAGCTTTCCTTTTGGAAAGTGTTAGTTTCATCAAATCTAATATGGACAGATTCTTCAATGCACATTGTTCTTTTGTTAAAGATCTTATATGCTTTACTTGTATTTGAATAACTAATGAAAATGGCTTCATCAGCCTTTGTATCAAATTTTCCAATAGGGTCCTTGCCATTGTTTAAAACATAGCATTTGCATCCAAAAACTTTAAAGCAAGAAATATTTGGTTTTCTGTCATAGAAAAGCTCATAAGGGGTTTTCGACAAAATGGGTCTTATAGAGACTCTATTGAGAACATAACATGCAGTGTTCACAGTATCAGCCCAAAAATGTTTAGGCGTCCTGTGCTCATTCAGCATAGTTCTCCCTAGTTCTATAAGTGACCTGTTTTTCCTCTCCACTGCTCCATTTTGCTGAAGAGTTCTAGGAGCTGAAAAGCAGTGTGATATCCTATGTTTTTCACAAAAGCTTTCAAAATAACTATTTTTAAATTCAGTACCATTGTCACTTCTTAAACCTTTGATTTTAAAATCCTTTTTGTTTTGAATTTTCTTGGCAAGTACCTTAAAAACTCCAAAAACCCAAGTAAATCTTGAGTAGTCATCTACAATGACTAGCCCATACAGATTTCCACCGAAACTAGCTATCCTAGATGGACCAAATAAGTCTAAATGCAAGAGTTCAAGCGGCTGAGTTGTAGAAACATGTTTAATATTTTTGAAAGATGTTTTTGCCTGCTTGGACTTTTGACAAGCCTCACAAAGTCCTTCTTTGGAAAACTTCAGTTTAGGTAGACCAAAACCTAGATCTTTAGATACAAGTTTATTTAAATGTAATATGTCAATATGTGTTATTCTCCTATGCCATAGCCAAGACAGATTATCATTAGAAGGTAAGCATGTAGTGTAAGGAGATGAGTGATCTACTTCTAATATGTAGATGTTGTTTGACCTTTTGCCAACCATGAGAAGTTCATCTGAGTCTTTGTTGCTGATAAGACAATGTTCATCATCAAATGCAATTTTGTAGTTCTTGTCACACAGTTGACTAATACTCAGCAAGTTGAACTTCAATCCATCAACTAGCAATACATCTTCTATCACTGTATTAGCTTTGTATCCAACTGTACCGTAGCCTAGTATTTTTCCTTTGTTGTTGTCTTCATATACAACTGATCCAGTTTCTCTTGGTGTGAAGGTTCTAAGATTCCTTCTATCACCTGTCATATGCCTTGAACAGCCACTGTCTAAGTACCATATTGAGTTTCTGCTGTTTAGGCTTTCCTGCAAGAGAAAAAGAACTTATTTTGCGATTGGTTCCCAGCTTCTCTTGGGTCCATGCAAGTTAGTGCTACAGTTTTCTTTCTTAACCCATCTATACTTACCACTAGAAATTCCTTTCTTTCTAATCATGCAATTAAAAGATTTATGTCCTGTTTTCATGCAGTAGGTACAAGTGAGATTAGAATGCTTAGAGTTTCTAGATTTCATGTTATCATGCCTTCTTATGTGAACACAGTTTATAGGGTATTGAGTTCTTTTCTTAGTTTTGAAATATCATTTTCTAAATCACATACTTTCTGTTTTAACAAGGATATTTGCTTTTTCAAAACTATGTTTTCTTTTTCAAATGTTTCAGCTTGATTGTAAAGCTCACAAAAAGCAGAATGTAGTTCATCATATTCATCCATGGTAGAGTTCGTATCACTTACCTCACTGGATGATTTGACCATCAAGCACAGGTTTGCTTCCTCATTTTCACTTTCAGATGTTGAGGAGGTGTAACCTTCATCCCAAGCTATGTAAGCTTTCTTTTTCTTCTTTTCTTTTCTGAAATTTCTTTCACTTTTAGACTTTCTTACTTCAGTGTTGTTACTTCTTTTCAGACTTGGACAATCTGATCTATAGTGTCCAATCTTCCCACATTCATAGCATGTTACTTTGACTGAAGCGTTGTCTTGGTTTTTGACTCCTTTTCTTGGTTGACCAAATTTCTTTTTAGAATTGTTCTTCATGAATTTTCTGAACTTCTTCACCATCAAATTCACTTGATCTTCCTGTGAGTCATTTCCGTCTTCAGAGGATTCAGATTTTGTTTCAGTATGCTCCATCTTGAGAGCAATTCCTTTGGCTATTTTGTCCTTTCGTTCTCATCGCCATGCGAGTCATATCCATTTCATACTCTCTAAGTTTTCCAAACAGTTCGGCACTGGTAATAGCAGCAAGGTTCTTTGATTCAGTTATGGCTGTCACAGTAGGTTGTCATTTTCTATTCAGAGATTTCAAAATCTTGACATTCACTTCTTCTTAAATGAAGTTCTTGCCAAGTCCTTTGAGATGGTTGATGATGTGTGTGAATCTCTTCTACATTTCCATTATTGATTCTCCTTGGGACATTCTGAATGTTTCATATTCTTGAATGAGTGTATTCTTTCTGGCTCTTCTGACTTCAGCAGTACCTTCATGTGTTACCATGATGAGCTCTCATGCCTTTTTTGTTGTAGTATAGGCAGAAATTCTAAAAAACTCATCAGAATTCAGGGCAGAGTGTATAATGTTCAAAACTTTAGCATCGTTTTCAGCCCTCTTAATCTCATCGATATCCCAATCCTCAAATGGTTTTTCTATTTCATTTCCATTTTCTATTTTCATTGGAACTCTGTACTCATTTACCACAGCCTGCCAGATGCTTCTGTGAATAGATTCCATAAAGATTTTCATAAGAACTTTCCAGAATGGATAGTTATCACCGCAGAACAATGGAGGTCTATTTATAGAAGCTCCTTCAGCGAAGGGTAAAAGATTACAAGCCATTATAGGAATCTATGTAGGATTACTAGATTAATTTACTAGTTAAAGCTCTGATACCAATTGTTGGTCCCTATGTTGAATGTAGAGGGGGTGGTGAATAGATTCAAGTTCCCTATGTTCAATTTTAGCCTTTATTAAATTCTTTCCCGATTCAATTTTATCTATGTTAAGAATAACAGTTCAGAGAGATAGCAGCGGACATAGAAAAAAATTGATACATCTTTTCAAAACTCCTTAAGAATGAATCAGTAAAAGCAATTGTAAAGTGATAGATTCAGATAAAGATAAGAGATAAGGTAGAGAGAAAGTTTGGACAGAGATTTATCCTGGTTCGGCGTTCGGCCTACATCCAGTCCCAACTCAACAACTGTTGCGATCGGTTTCCACTATAATGACTTCTTGTGTCTAATACAAACACACTGCACAAACACAAACAAAATCAAAATAACCAAAACACATGTTCTTCTCCTAAGAACATATCTCTCTAATTCTTGAATCCTTCAAGAATCACCTTTGAGAGCACCTCTCTCAAATTCCTTAACTCTTCTTCTAGAGAACAACTTTCTCTTAAGAGTTTTGAACAAAAACAAATACAAAACAAAATAAAGATCAGTAAAGATTACACCTGATGTGTATGATCTGATCAAGATTATAACCAAGTATTCAATCCTTCACACACTCTTCATCTCTAGAGAAAATCTTTTGAAATCTTGAAGAGAACTCTTAGAACTTGTGTTCTTTGTAAACTCAGTTTTTCGCTCTTCCTTTCTTCTTGAAAAAAACTCAAAGATTTCTCTTGTTGAAAATCAATTCTAAGAGGTTTCAATTTAAAGCAGTTTAAAAACTTCTTGAGATGAATTCTGGTGTGGGTAATCGATTACTAGAATGTGGTAATCGATTACTCCAGAGAGTTTTAGGCTCCTCTGTTATCTCAAGCACGAGGTAATCGATTACTAGGATGTGGTAATCGATTACTCCAGAGAGTTTTAGGATTCCCTGATTTCTCAAACTGTTGGTAGTCAATTACTGATATATGGTAATCGATTACTTCAGCTTAAAATCATTTAAAAAACAGTTTTCAACTTGTCAAATCAAAATAGGGTTCTCAAACTTGCTCTAGCTTGATTCTCTGAGTAGATTCAACTTCTCTATGAAGTGAAATTGAATAAAAATCACACTAAAAGCCTATTCTATAACAATCAATACAATTAAGCTCCTATTTACAATCTATCATTAAATTCAAGAGTACAAGTAAATCAAAACTAAAAACGAGAGACGACTTCTTCAGCTTCAAGTCCAACAGGCGTGGACTCAATGGCTCCCAACTGATTCAATGTTCTTCTACTGATGATGACGTTATAAGAGGCGTCGGCGTCGACTAGAATGTATCTGACCTTCACTGTTTTGTAAGCCTCGCTTCCACCGAAGGTAGTAAGTAGATCAATATAGCCCCTGGAATGGACTCTCTGGCAAAACCGAGCAGTGGCTCGGGGTATGGCTTGATGATGGACTCATCAACTCCAAACTGTTTGAAGACGGACCAATATAGTACATCGGCCGAGCTCCCCTGGTCGATTAACACTTTGCGAACCCGCTAGTTGGCTATGGTAAGTGCATTGCTTGGTCGGGTCAGCGTCCGCGGGAGATTGTGAAGCTTTAGGACGGCGAACTAAGTCTAACGTGCACGCTTCCCTAATGATCCTGTCCCTGGATGCATTCAGGGGGGTGTGTGAGTGGTCTCTATTTGACTCCGCCCGACGGGAGGAGGACTCCTTTTGCTTGGGTGGACGGTCATGCTCTCGAGCTCGGCTCTTACCCTCAATGTTTTCTTCTATGTTCATGAAGCGGGCAGCTCAGGAACGGAGGTCATTCATATTGATAGGAGGCTCAGCAAAAAAGGAGTCCGAGAAGGGGCCGGAGTTGAGCCCGGCCTGTATGGCGTGTAGTGCTACAACAAGGTGGAGGTTGGGTATAGTTCGGCAGGCCAACACAAAGCGGGTCATATACTCCCTGAGGGATTCTTTGTCTCCCTGTACCACATGATGAAGCGATATGGAAGTGGTAGGCATCAGTTTGGCGTCCGCGAACCGGGATTGGAAGTGTTCGAACAGGGAGTCAAAAGAGTCTACCGACAACGGAGGGAGTGAGTAATACCAATCAAGGGCCTGTCCTTTTAGGGTTGAGGGAAACATTCGACAGAGTACGTAGTCATCTTCTACGGTCATGGCAGCCTGGGTTAGGAAGGCCCTCACGTGAGTAACTGGGTTCGTATTTCCGTCGTATTTGTCCTGGGACGACCATCTCCAAGACTCGGGAACCCGGACAGAGAGGATGGCCGGATGAATTGGGTGGAGGTTCCAGACTTTACCAATTCCATGAGTCCGAGGAGGAGGTCCGAGGTCCGCGAACGGCTGAGCCTGGGAGGGGCTTGGCCGGGCTGAAGAGACAGCTGCGCGAATCTGAGAGAGATCATGCCGGGGCGCGGAGGTTGCGACATGCATATCCTCTCCCGTAGTGCGGGGGTTATTAGGACCAACACGCGAATTGGACCTGGCCTCCTCTCCTTGTCTTAGTTCGTCATCCCGGGGGGAATGAGGGGGGTTCTACCCGGAGCTCCTTGGTTTCTTTGTCGCAGGGCCTATAATTCCAGAAGATCGGTTTCACGCTGTCGCTGGACAGTGTCCAAGTTCGCCTGCGTGGTCTGCAAGGCCCTCTCAGTTTCTCGATTATGGGCTCGCAAAGCTTCCACGCGAGCGTCCATCCGCTCTTGAGCCTCTGCCAACGCCGCGTCCACTCGTGATTGTATGAGTTCCACTTTGGCGGGATCCACCACGGCGTTGGAGTGACTGCGAGTACGAACCATCTGGGATGGTTGTGGGATTAAGAATTATCTGGTGGTTGTGGGATTAAGAATTATCTTGCCCCACGGTGGGCGCCAAATGTTCTCGTTGGATTTTGAGGTGGTCCGAGCTCAGCTCGGCCCTGAGAAATCCGACAGCGTGAGGGGTTGGAATCCTCGTTGATTTGTATGAGTAATTTAGGTTTTAATTCATGTGTCAGTTTTGAGTCCTTTATCAGTATTTATAGGGATCATAATTAGAGTTCCATATTCGTGGATTTCATGGGGAAGGTTGCTTCAGACCCAAGAATCCCGATAAATCAGGGAAAAGATATATGTCCATATTTGTCCAGATATGTTCTGTTTATGCCAAATTCGACTTGGTCAATGAGGTGAGCCCAAGGTCCAGGGGATGAGCTCGGTACCCATCCTCAGCCCGGTACAGTGAATACCGAATAGCAAGTAGCAATATTGTACAGTGACAGTAATGACAGTATTTGGCTAACAAAAGCTACCACCATTAATTAACTTTGAGGATTAGATATTAATATGAACTCGTGGATCCCATCTCTTGTTGATAAATATGTGATATATGACATACCGTCCAATGAGTAATAGGCGCCCGAGCTTGGGCTGCATTGAGGGGAATGTAAGCGCTCTAGCTGCACTACGTACATGTGGGCCAAAGCGGAAGGCCCTCCAGACTTGGAAATGAGCGAAAATGAAGGCACGGTAGCACAATCCGCCTTCAATCACATGCTATGGCAGGGCCTCGTTTCTTGAACACGACCTGTTATGTTCGTATGATAAAAACGCCTTGACTGAGCCAGACCTAATAAACTAATGAATGATTTTAATCAACTAAGAAAAGAATTACTAAAACATTAAAACTTAAATAATTTTAAATAATGAACTTAATCAAGAAAATATTTCGCTAAATTGGGTTTCTATTATATTGAGTTAAACTTTTAATTTTGATGACATAATAACCTATAATATACTTAAATGATCATGTAAGAAAAGTGAAGTATAAAATAAATCAAGGTAAAAAAAAAATTATGGATGATTTACATAAATTAAATGGCTTGTGTTCTTACTGAGAATTATGTACTATTTGGATGAGTGATGGTGTTCTTACTGAGAATTATGTACTATTTGGATGAGTGATGGTGGTTGACGTGGTCATGTTGAGGTCTTAGAGATAATCTCACAGTCTTGATCACACTGTTGGGTAGGATCTAGACCAGAAGGAGTTGGTGATACTCCGTAAACAATGTTTATTATATATAAATTTATTAGGGAAATGATTGAGCAATATTGTTGATAATTTTGATTAGCAATGTTTAATTTTTTTTGATAAATAATATTTTATTGTTTAATTTTCATTTATTGAAGAGTTCTAGAATGAGAAAACATTATTCTTGATATTTACATATGAATTTATAATTTTTATTTGGAATATTAAATTGTTTCATATCAAATACATGTTAAACAGGTTATAATAATGAAATAAATAAATAAATATAACTAAAATTAAAAAAAAAACGGTTTTTAAGTATAACAACATAATAAATATAAAATAATATTTTTTAAAAAAAAAATTTACTACGCGGTTTGTGATTCAACCGCCGTAAAAAATAAGAAAAAAAATAAAATAAAATTTAAATATATATAACTGCGGGTAAACTAAATAAATGCCATTAAAAATGACATATACAACACATATTTTATTTTATGTAATAAACTATAAGCCTAATTGGATGGAGACACTGACATGGATTTATAAGAGAAATGGTTTATAAGGCTGATCGAGACACTGATAAGGAGAAGTGGTTTATAGATAATAATGAATATGTTGTAATTTCTATTCGGATCAATTAATTATAGTTGTTGCAATTTTCAAAAGATTATTTCTCTCTTCCCCTTAGTTGTATCTTTGTTATACAATAAAACTCTTAATGCCATCAAAATTCTCGTTCTATTAATTTCGTAAACTAAAACTTTACACATAGAAAATATATCTTTAGTCTCCCAAAAGTTTTAATGTATTGTGAAAAATATGTAGAGAGTAAATATATTAAACTAGTGATTAAAAATAAAGTTTAATACACAATGTCACAGTAAAACATTTAAACTGTTCATACATACACATTTTTTTCTTTTAAAAATAACATTTTGAAATAATTTAAAAACCTAAAATATAATTTACCTTAAAATAAAACTTCTGAATCATTTATAATTTAAAAAGTAAGATTAACTCTCTTTTAATGGTTATTGAATTTAATTTAATTCACGCAGTACGTCCAATGGTTCAAACATATATATATATACGTGTGTGCGCTAATATTGTTACTGTCACGTTGTCAATTTTTTGTAAGAGTTTTTTTTTTTTTTGTTTTTTTGTACATGGTTTGGAAAAGTTAGCTGAAAAAGTTGAAATTAATGTTAACTAGTAATTGAATGTTGACAGTAGAAGTTGAAAATAATAACTTAATTCTACATTATTTAAAAGGAGTAATAATGAAATTTAATAAATGTTGTAATTCAAGACAAAGGAAAAAAAAATATACGTGATCTGACTAATTTGTATTTTTATATTCTAAATTGTTATATATGTTAATTTTTTTTCTTACGCTTTAACGTATT
Source organism: Hylodesmum podocarpum (assembly GCA_026586105.1). Taxonomy (NCBI): domain Eukaryota; kingdom Viridiplantae; phylum Streptophyta; class Magnoliopsida; order Fabales; family Fabaceae; genus Hylodesmum; species Hylodesmum podocarpum. The sequence goes on from JALJEV010001433.1 coordinate 8,449,949, forward strand.
TTTTTAATTGAAATTGAAATTCGTGATCAAATTGATTAAAGTAAATTTTTACTGATTAATCTAGGCGTTCTGTTAATTCTCAGAGTTAAAATAATATATATAAAATCTTATTTTTGAATTTTGTTGTCATCATTCTTAAAAAATAAAATCCAAGCATTTGTTGGTATGTATGCAATTGATCATTTATTTTTATCTATGATAATCGATCATAATATCAAGTATTTATAATAATTTATGCACGTTAATCGATTTAAATAATCAATAAATTTGTTTGAAAGGAATTTGATAAATTAAATTATTAAATAAATTTACAACAATATCATATTGATTCCCAAAAGTTTCCAGGTTACTTTCCTCACCTAGATAGAATCCATTTCAAACTTAAAAGGATTATTCATCCTTAACTTTTGGAGGCATCTTAAACAAGTGTAGTGAATAATCAATTTTTCTTGGATTCTTTATGATTTGTTCCTACAGCACTGAAATCGTGTACAAGTTGATTCTCAAGTTTCTATTTTTATATTATAAATTCAAGTTTTCATTGTTAAAAATAATATAACATATATACGCATGTTTTCCATGATATTTTACGAGATCACGTCATGCTTGATTTACGTAATATAACTTATCAACTTTGTGACAAGTAATTTTATGATTTCTTATTAAACGAAGCAATTGTTTCAAAAGTTTGGCAATCACCTATGTTTCAGATGATCCAGAGTTGAACCCCATGCTATATCCTGTAGCCTAGAGAACTAAATTTCTAATTTTAGAACATTGAGAAACTAAATATCCAAAATATGAAAATGGGGACGAAAATTCATAAGTATTGCTTTATTATTGATTCTCAAAAGTTTCCAGGTTACTTTCCTCGCCTAGATGAATCTTTCTATTTTGAATTTTCAAGTTTAAAAGGATTATTAATCCTTAATTTTTGGAAAAATCTTAGATAAATGGTTTTGAATAATCATTTTTTCTCGGAGTCTTTATGATTTGTTCCTATAGAACTGAAATCGTGTACAAGTTGATTCTCAAGTTTGTATTTTTATATTATAAATTAAAGTTTTCATTGTTAAAAATAATATAACATATATACGCGTGTTTTCCATGATTCACGTAATATAACTTATAACCTGTGTCTGTGTGACAAGTAATTTTATGATTGCTTATTAAACGAAGCAACAGTTTCAAAAGTTTGGCAATCACCTATGTTTCGAGAGTTGAACCCCATGTTTGGCTTGCCAAAACAGCCTTTGGTCCATTACTTATGAATTTTCCTCCCCATTTTTTATATTTTGGTGCAAAAGTTTGGCAATCACCTATGTTTCGAGAGTTGAACCCCATGCTATATCTGTACCTTGTTTGACTTGCCAAAACAGCCTAATTTCATTTGTTACCTAAAGTTCGTTAAACAAGTTCTTAGTTTTATTTATTCGAAAAATTAGCAAAAGTAAAATTTAATTTTTACTCTTCAAGTTGGTAATTCAAAATCCTAATTTCATTTTACAATTGTTAAAAAATAAATTGCAACTTTTTCTAATTATTTATAAAAATAAAACAAGTTCTCGACAGTGAAATGTATAAAAATAAATAAAATTAAACTCACTAGTTGAACCCCTTGTTATATGTGTAAATTGTTCACTTTTAATTTAAGCAAACATCCCATCTCTCCGATCTAGCACCACCTCTAAATAGTTACTAAATGAATCTACTAATAATTCTACATCTTTACAAAAATGAATTCACTAATAATTCTACATCTTGACAATATGAAGCAACAAGCTCAAATACTCAAAGAAGCGCTTAAAATGATATTTTTGTCACCAATCTATCAAAATATCATTCAAAAATTAAACCTTATCGACTCCGTCCAGCGTTTGGATTTGTTAAAAAAAAATTGAGATAACAATATGCAAATCAGCAAATTCTCCAATCGAAGAGGGATTAAAGTTGTGTATTGAAAAAGATCAAATTCTGGCTAATAAAAGAAGATATTAGAGATTTGTAGGGAGATTAATGTATCTCACACACACCTGGTTAAATTTAGCTTATGCTCTTAGTGTGGTGAGTCACTTCATGCACAACACATGGATGCAGTCGTACGAATCTTTTAAGTACATAAAGGCTACTTTTGGAAAGGAAATTTTGTTCAAAAAGGACTCTAATTACCAAGATGTGATGGTTTATACTGATGCAGATTGACAGATGCTCTTGATGATAGGAGATCAACTTCTGGATACTTTACATTTGTAGGAAGTAATATCGTCACATGGAAAAACAAGAAGTAGAATGTTGTAGCTCGTTTCAGTGCTGAAGCTGAACTCAGAGGAATGGTTATTGGACTCTGTGAAGGTATATTTCTTATATTACTTCTTCAAGACTTAGGGTATGTACATACACGTCTCATTCAGTTATATTGTGGTAACAAAGTTGTGTGCGACATTGCTCACAACTCTATCCAACACGATTATATGAAATATGTTGAAATTGACAGATTTTTTATTAAGGAAAAACTTGATAAAAATATTTTAAAATTGCCAAATATTAATTTGAAGATCAACTAGCAAATATTCTTACCAAGGCTCTAACAAGTCAGATTTTTGAAAAACTATTAAATAAGTTAATGAATGTATGATAAACTTGAGAGTGAGTGTTGAAAAAGAAAAATCTTATTAATTAAGATTATGTTTAAATAAATATTATTCGATTAGTTAAGATTATGTTTGTATAAATAATATATAGAAAATATCGTATAATCGGATATAATTAAAAGGAAATTATTTTATTAATTAAATTTTTATTTTTTTCTTGATTTGTAATATTATATTGATAAATAATGAAACAGTGAACTATATCAATTTATATCAATTTTTTAAGTGTACGCTCATATGTTTTTTAAATATATTTAAATATAATTGATAAATGATGAAATAGTAAATTATATCAGTTTTTCAAGGGTACGTCCATATGTTTTTTATTTAAAAAAAAATTGTTTTAATTATATGCTTAGATGACTATTTGAGTTGAACTATTAATTTTGTTAACATAATAATCTATAATATAATTTAAGGATAATGTAATAAAAAAGTTGAAGTACGTGTTATATTAATAGGACCAGAACGTGTTATATCCCCTATCCGGACAATGGTATTTAATTAGTCACGTGAGGTGAATGGTATAGAGCAAATTGGAATATTCTAATGCTTTATAAAATGGCAAATGTTATTTGAGTTTTCAAGCTTTATTATTTTGATTTTTTAAATTTAAAAAGTTTATTTTAAATTTATATTTTTAAAATGTTTTATTTTAGTTCTTTAAATATTTTATGTTAAAAAAATATTATTTTATATTAAAATTATTATAATTTAAAATTTAAAATTATTAATTTAGAAGTGTACGTACATGTGTTCCAGAATAAGATAATATAGCTGTGACGACGAAATGTAATTACACGAAACATTTTCACTGTATTTCAGATACAGAATCATTTTTAAAAGTTTTTTCTATTTTAATTAATTATTTTAAAATTTAAATTAATAATAAAATTAATGTAAATTTTTAATTAAAAGTTACTTAAAATATCAAAACGAAATATTTTAAAATCATAAAGAATAGATTAAAATAAAAAACTTCTAAATTTAAAAATGGTGCAAGTGACTAAAACTATTTTTATATAATGTTGGCGACCTCACGAAGTTAGTACTAGTTTATTTAAAACAATATTTAATAAAAAATTACAATACACACAATCAATTATAAAATATGAAGAAAAAAAATATATACATATATATATATAAAATATGAAGAATATATATATATATATATATATATATATATATATATATATATTCCACTGCATATTAGCCAGTAAAATTGATGTATTTATATCCCTGCATTACAAGGCTTTCATTCATTCGTTGGCAACCAACCTCATTCATAATAAGCCACCCGTTTTCAAAAGAAGCCTCTTCAAAAGCGAATTACGTAGGAGATGTCTCTTACACCTTCAGCAGCACCTGTTGCTTTGACCCAAGATGCACCACCTCACATTAAGCGACCTTGTGCTAATTTCACTCCTAGCATTTGGGGGGATGTTTTCCTTCAATATCATTCTGAATCATTGGTACTCTATATATTTTTCATGCACGCCTTCATATATGTCTTATTACTTACTGCTCATCAAAATATATATGTTAATAGTTTATCTAGTACCCATGGGTAAAAGATAACTATTATGTAAAGCTCAGCCATTAACAGTGGTAGAGCTGGGCGGTGACTTCCCCAAATTTATGCATGAATTCTTTTAATTTTTGATGATTTTTAATTTTTAATTTATAATTTTATATTTAATTTTGAAAACATATATATCTAAGGTTTGTCTCATAATAATTTTCAATTTTAAAATTTTAACATTCATTTATAATTTAAAATTTAAAATTTTATTTCTGTATTATATAGTAGTTCTTGATCACGATAACAATATTTTATTATTGATGATATATTCTTTATTATTTTATATAAATTTTATAACTAAATAAATTAAAATAACTTTAACTTATTTTTTAAAAGTGTACTAGTTCATTTTAGATAAATTAAATAAAAAATTTAAAAAGTGATAAGATAAAATTAAAAAGAGAAATGAGAAAAAATATAAAAAACTAGAATTAAAATAAAAAGAAAATGTTAACTCCTCCCACCTTAAAATTTAGCCCGTCCCTTGAGCGAAAATTATAGAATTTGAATAGCTATATAAATTTTTTCCATATAATGTGCATATCTACTATTTATGTCCCGCATATTAACTAAGTAAGTTGACTTAAAAAAGGACGAGTGCTTTGGACAGAAATAACAAAACAAATATGTATTCGTGGACAACTTAATTAGGACTTAATTGATATATTCTGTAAGTGTAATTTTTTTCCTATGTATAAAGTCAACTAATAACAAAATATTAGGTGGTGTTTAGATTGAGTTTTTCTTGTTTACATTTTTACTGAAAATAGAAAATAGAGGATTGATCTTTTCGAAATTATTTTCAAAATTAAGTTAAAAATAAAGAAACATGATGATTTCATTCTCATAATTTTTAGAAAATAAAAATTAAAAATGAAAATAGAAAATAATTCTTAAACTAAATTCTTTATGTCTTTAAAACATTTTGACATTTATCTGACTATTTTCATACATAGTATGATGGTTGGTTATCATAATTTCCACTGATAATATTTAATAAGTAAAATAATTTAATTAGTTATTTAATTTACGGCAATGATCGCTTAATGCAAATTCAGAACTATATTATATGCTCTATACAAAGTTAACCGAATGAAACTATATTACTTGCAGGAAGACATTGACAATATGATGCAACAAGCTCAAATACTTAAAGAAGAGGTTAAAATGATATTTCTGTCACCAATCTATCAAAATATCATTCAAAAATTACACCTTATTGACTCCGTCCAGCGTTTGGGTGTATCCTATCATTTCCAACAAGAAATTAATCAAGCATTGGAACAAATTCACAACACTTTCACGAAAAATAACACTATAAGTGAAGAGGTCAATCTTCACTCACTGGCTCTACTCTTTCGTTTGCTTAGGCAACAAAAATATCAAATTTCATCAAGTACGTGTAGAACTTTAACTTTTTTTATTGATGTTAATTTAAGCTAAAAGTACTATATATAGAAGCCTATAAAGTTACATGACAAAATCAAAATTCATTAAATATCTGTTATTTGTTATGTGTGTTTTACTAAATGAGCAGATTGTTTTCACAAATTCAAAAATGACCAAGGAAACTTCAATGAAATAATTGCCAATGATGTTCAAGGGTTATGTAGCTTGTATGAAGCTGCACAATTAAGAACTCACGAAGATGATATACTGGAAGAAGCACTTGGTTTCTTGAATGCCCAACTTAAGTTCTTGACCAACCAACTGAGCCCAACTCTTGCTACACAAATTAATCATTGTTTGAGGAGACCTTTTCACAAGAGTGTATCCAGGTTTGACGTAAGGTATCATATGACTCTATATGAACAGGATCCTTCGCATAACAAAACTCTTTTATTGTTTGCAAAAGTAGATTTCAATGTTCTTCAAAAAAAGTATCAAAGGGAAATTGGCAGAATCACCAAGTAAGTCGTTTACTTTTCTCCACTGACAACATTTACATCGAAATGCACTATCTTACTAAAAAATTTAGATCGTAAAAGAGGTAGTTTAATTAATTTGTTAAAGTGTTATGCATATATTTTTAATAGGTGGTGGAAAAATTCAAACTTTATCGCAAAGGTCCCTTACGCTCGAGATAGGTTGGTTGAAGGCTATCTTTGGTCATTGGCCGTGTCTATCAATCCTGAATACAGCAACGGAAGAATTACACTGGGAAAATTTTTTGCTATTTTTGCTCTGGTAGACGATACTTATGATGCTTTTGGAACTGTTCAGGAACTTGAACTATTCACCGAAGCATTTCGGAGGTTGGTTTTGCTTCATAAATTATATCATATATTACATACTCATTAGGGAAATGTCTTAATAAATAACATGATTGACTTTTAGCTCATGATCACACACTTAATGATTTTTGTCAATAATTATTTCTCTCTTTTTTATATATTTCAGATGGGATATTAATCTGATTAGATCTCTTCCAGAGTCCATGAAAACAGTATTTGATGCAGTGGCAGAATTTTGTGAAGAAGTAGAGCTGATGATGATCGAGAGTGGAAAATCAAGCTTGGTGGTGTCATATGTTAAACAAGCTGTATGTATGATTATTCCAATTTCAATTTTCTTTTTTGAATGCCTCTTTAAAAGGTTCGGTTTATCTTATTAGTATATTCGATATTTCACTTACAGGCTTACAACTTAATAAAATGCTACATGGTTGAAGCAAAATGGTTGCATGAGGGTTATATTCCAACATATGATGAGTATAAAGTTCATGGAATCATATCTTGTGGTATACAAGCTGTGATAACATTTTTTTTTGCTGTGGGAGAATTTATAACAGAAGATGTCTTGGAATGGATCTTGAGTGATCCCAAAATCATTCAATCTGCATCAATTCTTGCCAGAAATTTGGATGACATAGGCTCACATACGGTATCAAATAATTCTTTATTGAAACTAGATAGTTGATAGGACATATATGTATTCATAAATATTGAGAGTTATTACGCACCTAATCCAATATTTTGATTTGCTTTGATTAATAGTTTGAGCAGGAAAGAGAACATGTTGCCTCATCTGTCGAATGTTGCATGAAGCAATATGGAATTTCACAAGCAGAGGCCTATAACCTCATTCGCAAGGACATTGAAGATTGTTGGAAGGTTATAAATGAAGAGTATCTCAAGTTAAATAAGATCCCTAAGTTTGTCCTTGATTTCGTAGTTAATGTGGCAAAATCATGTGAGTTTATGTATGAAAACAACCAAGATAAATTCACAAATATAGAACTATTCAAAGATTACGTCTCTTCGCAGCTGGTGGAGCCCATTCCCATGTGAATTGATCAACACTAGTTTATGTACCGCATCTTATATTTTGTTATAACTATTAGGTATCATCCTAAGGCTACGTGCTAGCCAGTATGCAAAATACTAAAGAATAATGAATTGTCTGTATGAAAGTCATGTCATCCTCCATGAAATGCTCGTTTTGAGCTGTGACAAACACTGTTGTATGTAGGGTTGTCATGTTGCCATTTGCTTAATTATGAATGTAATAATGTTTATCTCCCTTAATTTGTTGTTTTCCATGTTTTGTACGATTTTTAGTTTGTTTATTCGCTTGTTATTATAATCAATATTTATAATATTTTAAATTAATAGGTTATAAAAAACTAGTTAATTATATATTATGATTAACATTTTTAGAAATAGTTCTGATGATCACCATTAGGTCATGTATACTCATCTCTATGAATACTTCCATTAGAATCCCCGGAAGTAACCCCATTGGTACACCAAGCAAACTGTGTGAGTGACAGCGTATTTGCATCAAAGAAATAAAAGTTATAAGCACAAATAATTGTATACAAAAAATGTCTTGAAGACAAAACAAAAATAGTTTTTATTGTGTATTTTGTTAAGACACAAGACAAAAAATACTCGTGTCTTGCTATAAAGGTAGTGCCAATAGAAGATGATGGGTTTTATCCTAAGTATATATAAAGATTAAATAGATATATGACATGTTATGGTACGAATAAGATGAGACGATAAGATCTAGGATATGAGTATTTTATGTATAAAATTATGTAACAGGAGTTTCTTAATTTTGACGGATGTAAGACGGAGGAAGAGGAAAGATTAACCATCTAATTTGACACAAGAGTTGTTCTCTTTTTAAGAGAATTATTTCGTTGTGTATATTTTTTATAGGATAATAAATTATTTCAATGGTGAAAATCTTTTTAAATTAGCTACTTATGAATGACTGATTTGATTAATCACTCCATCAAATTTTAATAAAATCTCATTTATCTTTGCTTGAACACCTATTATTAAAGATAATATCTTTAATTATCTAATAATGATATAAAAAATATTTAAATAATCAATTTATACTTTTATTTATAGAAAATATTTTAATTGTTTGAGGGATGGTTTGTTGGGATTCAAATAAAATCTCACATTTGTTGAGTTTAAAAGATTCTGCAAGGAATGATTGCTGGAGAAGAGTTTGTAATAATGTAGAACTTTGAATTAAGGAAATAATTTGTTGTATATTTTATTAATTCAAAATCTCACATCGACATATCTGAAAGAGAGAGGAACAAAATACCTATATTAGAGAGAATGAGATGTTCCTAATGAAAGAGTGAGATGTTTTGTTCTCTCGCACCATTTAATATTAGATATTGTATATCACCGGTGTGATTTCCATGGTTCCAGAGTAAAGGTTTGACACACCAGATATTTTGACATAATAGATATTTTTTTAGACTAGCATGAAAATTTTTGTTATATATTACCGTTCTCTTTTTTTTTTTTTCAGAGTTTTTTGTAACCCAATGTTGTGAGCTTTATTTTGGTAGCCTTCTTTACTTTTATTAATTATTATCCTAAGCAAAATCAATTAAATCTCGGTTTTCATAATTTCTATAGCAAAACTCTCTTTCGTATTTTTTTTTTTTTTGGAAAGGTTATGATCATTGATTATTAGGATCATATTTTCTCCATATGGATTTGATATATATTCGTGCATACTCAAAATTATAACGGGTATATTGCACTTGCCCTCTTGCAAATCTTTTTGCATGTTCACTTAGCCAAGTATATTAGTAGAATTACAGAAAATGGAAGATATACTAAGGTTAGGGCAATAATTAAGATGATATAACTGGTAAATTGATAAGCATACCCTGATATTAAGCATCTTACAAGCATCAGTGTGTACAAAATTTTATTTCCTCTAATCAAACATGGATAAACCACATAAACTTCATCATATCCTTTCCTGCAAGAGTTGAAAAAAAAAAAATGTTAGAAACCTTAAGTTCAAGGTAATTAATAACTTTGTTACAAAGAATTTGATTTGGGGCTTACCCAGCTGTTCCTCCATAGGTAGGTGAGTAATTGTAAATGAGATTATCTCGCACTTCTTGAGCATCAACTTCATTTAGGGATTTCCTCGCTTCACTGCACCGAAATTCATCAAAGTGGAAAATATATTAATTAGTAATCATTGATAATTAAGTAGTTGTGAAAACACAATTACCTCTACACCATAAAAAAGGAAAATCATATATTAGACCCTGTTAATATAAGCTTTGTCCAAGATAATGGAACTATTAATATAGATACAATAGTTTTATGCTAATAATACAGTGAAGATACTAAAGTGAGGGTCCTAACCTGACAAAAAAGTATGCAGAGGACTGAGTAGCCCGAATGGCATCCTCTGTGTGAGGGGCTTTCGGAGATGTGGCCCATTAAAATGCATTTTTCTGAAACATTATTTTTGAATCAAAATGATAAGTTGATAATTAAATACTGATTAGAAAATGGTGTTAATTTGATATTTAAAGCAAATTTATGAATTAATTACCTCTGGATGCCACAGGGTTGGATACTTATTACCACTTGCTGTGGAAACGAAAATCTAAAATAGTAATCATTATGTTAGATAACTCATAACCAAACGGCAATGGCATGTTATATTATGCAATTAAGTTTATTATGAATTGAGGATAACATTAATTTAATACCTTATCATTTTTATCCTTGGATGTTGTCAAAATCTCAAAAAACTCTTCTTGTTACGTTGAAGCTTGCGTTGGGATATGGCATACTGTCACGTAAAAAAGATATTAAAATTATATATAAAATAAGCTTCAGTAAAAGCTAGATCAAATAGCTAAGAAAACAATTAATTAATAAGATTAAATAGATGAAGTTAAAGAATATTAAGAATTTTCAATATTGAATGAGTTCAAACAGTTTTAACTAATTAGTCACTGGTCATAAACTCAACTATATTTATGAATAAGAAATAATAAAAGGCCAAACACATACTATACCTAAGTTAAGGATCGGTTGGACGTTTTCTCTTCAAACGAATTTATTGGAGGAAAATAAAAATAAGAAATAAAAATTTTCTCTCTAGAAGTTAATATAAATTTTTTTATTAATCAATTTATAAAAAAAATTTATATCTTTTAAAAATTAAAAGCAAAAATATCAACAAATCAATTAATAAAAAACTTAATTTTAACTTTTAAAAATTAAATTTGTTTTTTCTTTTAATTTTCTTCTTCTATGGTAAAGGATGACTGCTCCAATCAAAATTTGCAATTACGTAAAAGTCTCACAATATATAATAAGTTATTGACAGTAGAAAACTAACACGATGATTGTGCAGGACATGGCACTTTGCCTCTAGCTGTGTCAACAAATCTTAAGGAAACCTGTTAATTAAAAAAGAAAAAAATTAACTTTTGAAAGAGATTAATTCCCCCTCTCTGTTTCGTTAGAATAGCTTATATACATTAAGTAAATTAATTAAGCTATAATTAAATAAACTAAATGAACACGTAACAAAAATGATATGCACAGTCTAGCCAGAATATTTTTATCCTATATTCTAACACACTCTCGTAGTCGAAATGGGAGGTTGCTAAATGCTGAGACTATCCCGAAAATCCTCAAATAATACTAACAGAAATAATGCTGAGATATGTCTTTTGGATTTCCCATTTTGAGGGGATATATAAGGACATGAAAGACGAAACGAAAGGCCATTTGCTTTACAAAAGTTCCAAATAGAATTCCATGAAAATCAACATAGAAAACAACTCTCTTAATATTGTGAATAAAGAGGTATAAATAGAATTCCATGAAAATCAACATAGAAAACAAAAATAAATTCTAAATGCTAATAGATTATCTAGGAGAAAGGTTTGGAGACTATGATTTCTTAAGTTAGGGAATATGGTAATGAGCCTAAATTGACTTTGTCATCGTACCTTCACCTAAGTCGACATTACAAGCTTAATAAAAGCCCTATTGATCCTTAGTTAATGCTAACTTGTGTGGAAGATAATGCAAGAAATACATGAGGTGAAATGGGTAATGTTTTTCTTCTGAAATCTAAAACCACTTGATCTTATTGGGAATTTGGAACAAATTTCACACACACACAGATAACCACTAACACAATCTGAATATGCACGCATGGCTAACTCTCTTGTGCAATGAGTTACGAAATCCAAGGATTAATCACGATGACAAAGTTCATCCTTCGTTCACCATGGGTAAGACTTAGTTTAATTCAATGCTGAGAATTAAGTACTTCATTAACATATTAGGGTTATGTTATATTTTGCTGGCTTAGTAAATTTCCCTTTTGTTTGAGGACAAACAAAGTTTTAAGTTGGGGGTATTTGATAACTCACAAAAGTGAGCTATTTCATAAATTTTCCTTTTAATACTCTTAAGCAACCTAAAATAACTCTAATTGCCCTTAATTCGTGTTAGAGCTTGTTGATGGTGTGCTTAAGTGTTTCATGGTGAAAATAGCCAAAAACAGGAGAAAAACGTTTCCAGGAATGCATCTCTCGCGAGTTGGAACTCAACTCGCGCGAAGCGGAGCTCCAATGTAGAATTAAAGCTCTCTGGAACCTCATCTCATGCTCATCTCGCCACATCTTGCGCAAGTACCATTTCTTCAAGAGTAAGTTAACTCTCTGTAACCTCATCTCACACTCATCTCGCGCTTATCCACACCATCTCGCGCGAAGTGACTTGACTTGCACTACACGTTTGATCTCTGGAACATGATCTCGCGCGAGTTGGGTTCGCGAAAAGATCAAATCCACTAGATCTTATTTTATACAAAGAAAATCCAAGATCTTATCTTATCTTCCAATATCTTATCTTATGCGAAGGAGGCTGAAGATATTATCTTATCTTATCTTATACAAAGGAAAAGATCTCATATTATCTTTTAAGATTTTATCAAAGGAGGCTCAAGTCCAATTCTGAAGGCTATAAATATAACAAGTTACTATCAGCAAATGCGCCACTCTCATAATTATTGACCTAAGTCAACTGAGGGTTCTAGAGACTGACAACCTTCAGACCTCTGGACCTCTTCATCCTCGGTTCGTAGACAACAACGAATTTCAACCCCAAGCAAAGGAGAAGGAGACGCGAGGAGCATTGAACTTCCATTAGAATCAATCACCCTATGTATTCTCTTTCAATTTACTTTTGTGTTGTTTTCTTTTCCTCTATGAGCTGAATCCCTCTTTGATTGGGAGAACGATATAATCGTAATTTATCCCTTTATATGATTCTCGATGTTATTCAGTATATGTTTGAGTGTATATGTTTGAGTGTTTATTCTTGTGATTAATGTTATTTATTTATTGACGACTAATACATTAATAGGTAAATCTAGGGTAAGTCTGACAAAGTATGCTTAAGAAGGATTAAAGAATTAAACCATTATTATGCTATAGTCCTAGAGATAGGAGTAAGCAGTAGTGCAGACTGCACCTAAGTTTGCCCCTGGATTCATAGATTTAATTCCCTAATTAACCTAGGTAATGATTAGGGACACTATACATGATCTAATTAATTAGGTGACGTGGGTGATCTTGAGAGAGACGATCACTAGGAATATGATCCAACCATGATTATACATGAATAACAAAAGAGGGGATTATAAGGGGGGAATTAATGGTGAAATCGGGATTCCAGTCGCTTCTCATCTTTACCTTATTTCTTTTCTAAAATTATTATTACTTTATTCTTTTATAAAATTACTCTTTCAATTCTTTTCATGCTCATTGGGAAATAGAATCATTAAATAAAAATATAGTCTGAATTGCTTATCCTCGTGGGTACAACAACTCTGATCTATAAATGTTTATTATTTAACGATTGTGGTACACTTGCCACAGCTAGTGAGCGGTGTACTCATTGTTTGCGCGCATCAATTGCCGTTAAAAAAAGTTGTTTTCATATCCATTTGATGTAATTCAAGGTCAAAATGAGCTACTAATGTCATAATTACACAGAAGGAGTCTTTCTTAGATATAAGAGAAAATGTCTCAGTATAACTGATCCCTTCATTCTGAGTGAATGCTTTGGCAACAAGTCTTGCATTATGTCTCTCAATGTTTCCTTGTGAGTCTTTTTTAGTTTTGAAGACCCATCTGCATCCAATGGTTCTTACACCATCGGGCAACTGAATGAGATCCCAGACTTGGTTGGATGCCATAGAATCCATCTCGTCTTTCATGGCACTGGACCACAGGTTCGATTCCTTAGAACTCATGGCACTGTACCACAGGTTCGATTCCTTAGAACTCATGGCTTGTGAAAACGTTTCAGGATCATTTACAGTAGTCTGATTCTTGTAGGTACACTACATAATCACTAGAAGTTGCTGACTTTCTGACTCTAGTAGATCTCCTAAATGTTGGTTCAACATCTTCTATAGATTGTTCAACATTGTCCTGTTGTTCCCTAGCAACCTAATCTATAAGGTTATTTTCAACAGTTTGTGGATCTTCAATTATTAATTGTCTAACACTTGTTTGTACTTGAGGGGTGTAAATAACAATTAATTGTCACTTGAGTCAAAAGGTTGAGCTTCACAGTGATCCTTTTCAGAAGCAATATCCTAAAACTGATTGCTCCTATTAACCAAGTCATTGTTAACTGTACTAGAAATTAATATCATGATGGTATTGAGTAGTGTTAAATCTAGGAGGGTTTAAAAAATTGTCTTGTATGTTAACCATTCTTGTCCTATAGATAGGATGAAATGTGGGAATCACTAAATATTGAACTGATTACCTCACTAAATAGCAAATATATTCTTAAGCTGGGTGCTTTTGCATGCTTTGCAGAAAATCAAAAAGTATTATATCTTATACTTTTCTTTGTGTACATGTTTTAATAGCAAATGTTTCTGTTCAATTCTCCATGGAACATTACTCTAATCCATTGCCATGAAAATAACGTCACGTTGCCATGTGCCTGGCCCAGCCCACAGACATGTGATCCGTGCCCAAGCACAAAATTCTTGTAGTCCCCAACAAAAAATACCCAACTTCACACACAAAACATCCCTTAGCCCAAACCTTCATCCGTTTGTGTGCTATAACCAATGCTAAGTTTATGTTAGCAATTTACCTGCATAACCCAAGCTACAATTTTTAGGTAAAGAAAAAAGCCCAATGCAAATTAGGATGTGTCTTGCACCTTCCACACAGGTTGCTTCAACCCAACAATCCAACATGCTGTATCATATTTCTATTAATAGCTCAATACGAACTTACTTGAAATAATTTTTCTAAGTGACATAATATATTTTGAATTTGTCATTTTTATGTATATGTAAATTAGTCTTAAATATTTCGTTCAATTTCATTTTTAAATGAATTAATATACTTTAAATATACCATTTTCTTTAATGTGTTATTTTTGAGAAAAGATGTTCAATTCTAAATTATAATTTCTCTCACACAATTTATTAATGATATATGTTTTCTTTCTAAAGCCTTTATGTTGGTTAAGTATATATCCTTCTCGGGCATTCATAATAAGCCACCCTTTTTCAAAGAAGCCAACTCATCAGACAAGCAAATGAATAAGGTACGATGTGTTTTCCACCGTCAGCACCTGTTGCAGTACGTGACTGATATCCAATTTGCATTATTGGCTACCTGTTGCAGCTTAAATTATTGTCGGATACATATTCAACGTTTCAGAATGATAATTATTGTTCAATAAAATCATTAGGTTTGGTGTTCGATTCCTCGTATGAAAAATATGAACACATCGTGCTATCAGTTCATGTTATAAGTATGATTATTTTTTTATTGAGTATGCATGTATAAAATATAATTTTAAAATTTATATTTTGAGACTGAATTCATATTTTTATGCATCCTTTCATGTAACGGAGTAATCTGCTCATATAGTTCTTTAGTAAAAAAAATTTATGTGTTAATAACTTTATAAATATTTTAATTAACAAAGAAAAGAATTATTAAAACATGAAATCTTAAATAATTATACATAATGAACTTAATCACTAGTACAAAAATTACATACCACTACGCGCACACCACTACGGTTCTATGTAATCGTCGTGATCTGTGACGCGGTGACAATTTTGTAATATTAATGTTACAAACTATGACGGTTCAAATTAGAACCGTCTTAGTCTGTAACGAGTGGCATTTTTGTAATATTTTTCTTACAGACTAAGACGGTTTAAATTAAAACCGTCGTAGTCTGTTAGGTGAGCAATCTTCTTCTTTGCGAAGAGTCCTGGGTTAATCCCACTTCTTCTTCTCCCTCCATTCTTGCGCGCACAATCAACCTTCTTCTCCCTCCGCCTTCTTCTTCTCACTCAGCCTTCTCGTCACCGGCATACTGTCATTGGCGCAATCCCTAACTCTGGCGCTCTTCGCGATTCGCTTCTTAAAGGTACATTTCGCGAATCGCTCCTTCTCGTTTGCATTGTTTAGGGTTTAGTGGATTGTTTAGGTTAGCGAGCTTAATAGATTGTTTAGGGTTCACGTTTCACATTGTGTTAGTGGTTATTGAGAAGAAGCAATTGATTGTGTTAGTGTGTTAACGTTAGGCTTTGGTAATCCGAGGTTATTGAGTTTGAAGCTCTAGTTGTTGAATATGGTTTTGGTAATTTGATTAAATTGAAATTAGTGTTGAAATATAAACATTACATTCATATGCACTGCTGAACGTGGTGACTCTAGCTCAATACATGCATTTACAAAAGCAAAACCGGTTTCTATATTTGCCTTATTGTGTTCATACATATCAAATAATGTGCTTCTTTTATAATTGTTTGATTTGTGGTGATTTGGTTTCTATTTTCCAGTTTATCAGTTGCATGTGTTGGTTTGAAATGTTTGATGATTTCAGACTAGTGCCTATGAAGGTGGAAGTTCACTTAATTTATTTGAATCAGTAAAATATTCTCTAACGTGTTCATACTCTGTATGACACACTTCACTGGTAATCTTAACTCTGTATGCAATTAATTGATATTCTGCTGGATACTTCATTACTTGGAAATTAATTAAGTATAATCAACTCTTAAGATGTTTAGAAATTTTGGCCTTATACTTCAATATGTGAATGATTTAGTGGAAAAAAGTTGTGCCCACCTCTTATAGTGGAACACTCACATTAGAATTTTGAGAGTTAGAAATGTACTTCATCTCCATGATCACAATATATAGGATTTTAATTATCAGCTTCAGTTGATTTTAAGTATCAGCTTCAGTTGCAGAAACTTTTTCTTTGGGAGCATCATTCTGTAAAACTGAAATTTCAACTATTGGAAAAGTTGAAACATTTTAGCTCTCAATTAAGCATATAGAACCCACATATATATAGACATTGTTGTGTCCCCACATTGATGATAGGATGTACTGTCAGAATTATGTGATATTTGTAATCTGTTCTAGTATTAGGTGTTAAAGAATGCTGCAATGGTTCACACTAGGGAACACTACTGCATAATGCCACTGAAACAAAATGGACTGCTATTTAGTGTTCACTCACTAGTCACTAATATTTCTAACAAACTAAAACTAACTATTCTTAACATTTTCTATCTGACTTATCAACTGAGATTAGAGTTTTTGTTTGGTCGTGTGTGTCACAGTTGTGATCCTTGTTACAAGTTTACTTTGTAGACTTGGCATCTTATGCACAAATGGTCTTTGAATGAGACATGGAAGAATTTCTTAGAAACAAATGAATCTAACATGTTTAGCAGTGTAGAACTAAATTCGTTTGAAAATTCAACACAAACCAAAATAAATGGCATGCATGTGTTTAGCTTAATGAGTGTAGGTTCAATAAACTTGCATGACCTTGATGCTCCACTACCCTTGCCCACTGAAGAGGTGCAGGTGGTAGGACAAGCTCTTGGTACTTTCATTGCAAGGCCAAAACATCTTGTTAAGCAATTGAGTGCAAAAGTCTGTATTATTTTTATATTTATTATTAACTTATAATATATTGTTCATGTTTCTAACAATTTATTTTATTAGATCAAATCCCCAAAGAAGAAACTTACACCTAAGAAACCACGATCAGAGCCAGAGCCAATTGATGGTCCTCTACAGTGCTTGTTGGAGTTGGCTAATAAGATTAGGAGCAAAAGTTTGGAGCTCTATATGGATAAAAAAATCTTTGGTAGACAAAACAGCATGCCTCTATACATTCACATGTCAGATTGCATGGAGATGTATTCAGGCATGGACGAGATGAACCTAAGTCACATGCAATTTTGGATCATGTAAGTACTTTAATTATTAATTAAATATGTCAATTTTCGAATTTATTACATTTTCTAACCTGAATTTCAATATGATTCAGGTATTTGAATAATATATCAATTGAAATGGGCAACAACAATGTCTATGGATTCATTGAACCACAATCCATATTGGGTTTGACAGATGATAATTCACCTGATGGCAAGTCATATATCATGGATTGGATGGGTCAATCGAACAAGAGGATCTACCTTGCACCATACCTTCACAAGTAAGTATAATTTATATTGATATACTAAAATTTAAACAAAAAGTATAAACAATCATTTATGTTACATGTAGTGGCTATTGACAACTTATTGTTCTTTGCCCGATGGATCATCTCGCGGTCTTTTATTGTTCCTTGCATAAACCTCTCCCTCCGAAGTTGAAGAAAGTACTTGAAGGGTATGTAAATGTTATTTAATTTTTATCTTTCATTTGACTTATATTTAATTATTATAGTGTGACATTAATTAATTTAATTTAACCAGTATTCATGTTGGACATCATATGCTCACGAGTAATAGTCGTGCCAGACCAAGACTTGATTTTGAAATAACAAAGGTAAACATGCTTCTCTTAGGATGTACACTTATAATACAAATAAGGTGTTATGGTAAATCATTCAAATCTTTGTAGGCTAATAAACAAACGACTCGACCACAATGTGGTTTCTATGTCATGCAGTGGATGGAAAACATAATTCGGATGGGGATAACAGACCATTGGTTAGAGGTATATACTTTTTACCTACAACCGTTTGTGAATTTAATTAATGATACTTACATGTTAATAATTATTCATTATTTTCCAGACCTTTAGTGACTCAATGCCATTTGCTGAAAAAGTCATCGACTACACTCACAAGCAATGGGCGACATTTTTAGTGTATTGTAGTAAGAAACAGAACATAGATGTGTCTTCGGAAGCTGATAATTAGAAATATACATGTAAAGTTTTGATTTTAATAATTTTTAGTTAAGTATTTGCATTATATCATCATTTCAGTGAGTAATAGTTAATTACAGCCCTATTAGATACAAATTTGTTATTTAGAATAGTTTCTAAGTTAAAGTATGACTTTTGGTTTATGAACCATCTTACTTATTGTCAATTGTTAAATTATTGGGAAAATATATATGTATAGATTGTTTTGTGGACTGTCTGAGTAATAAACAAGTACAAAAGTTATGGGAAAACTGTTAAAAACAAACAACATATTTTAAAAAAAAAATAAGCAGACTACTACGGTTTTAACTATAACCGTCGTAATCTGCTTAATTACCCATGCAACCTACGACGGGTTAAACTAAAACTGTTTGATAAAACAGACTACTATAGTTTCAAACTACGACGGGTTTAAATAAAACCGTCGTAGTCTGTTTTATCATACTAAAACGGTTTCAGACTACGACACCAAATGCTACTACGGTTCATGAACCGTCGTAGTCTGTATGTTTGAACCGTCGTAATATGTGTTTTTTGTACTAGTGAATCTAGAAAATGTTTTTGTAATTTGGGATTCAATTATTTAAAAATAGAGAGAATTTAACGTGTATAATTTATGTAAACCTTGTCATGGTTATTGAGTTGAATTATTAATTTTAATGACATAATAACCTATATTATAATTGAATGATA
Source organism: Hylodesmum podocarpum (assembly GCA_026586105.1). Classification (NCBI taxonomy): domain Eukaryota; kingdom Viridiplantae; phylum Streptophyta; class Magnoliopsida; order Fabales; family Fabaceae; genus Hylodesmum; species Hylodesmum podocarpum. The sequence continues at coordinate 8,469,426 of JALJEV010001433.1, forward strand.
ATGTAAGAAAATCAAGTATAAAATAAATGAAGGTCAAAGAAAAATAATGGATGGTTTACGTAAATTAAATGGCTTGTTTTTTTATCACACTCAATTTTAAAATCACTAAAAATAGTTTGCTCTTGACAGGGCTTTTGTGTCACCAAGTGGATGCGTTATGAGTGGACTGCGGACAATGGTAACCAATTGGGACCCTTTGATTGATTCGGAATTTGAATTAATATGGTGAATACCGAATAGCAAGTAGCAATATTGTATAGTGATAGTAATGACAGTATTTGGCTAACAAAAGCTACCACCATTAATTAACTTTGAGGATTAGATATTAATATGAACTCGTGGATCCCATCTCTTGTTGATAAATATGTGATATATGACATACCGTCCAATGAGTAATAGGCGCCCAAGCTTGGGCTGCATTGAGGGGAATGTAAGCGCTCTAGCTGCACTACGTACATGTGGGCCAAAGCGGAAGGCCCTCCAGACTTGGAAATCAGCGAAAATGAAGGCACGGTAGCACAATCCGCCTTCAATCACATGCTATGGCAGGGCCTCGTTAAATCCTTAAGTGTTTTGTTCTTAACAACATGCCCATTAAACAAGGACTAAACTGGTGGTCCAGGTCTCCGAGGGCCTCTGTGTCACCAATTGGATGCGTTATGAGTGGACTGTAGACAATGGTAAGCCTTTCCTTGATTCGGACCCTTTCTTAGTAGTGACAGTATCGACAGTATGTGGCTTACAAAAGCTACAAATTTTGTGTAGCAAGTAGTAATTGTCTAATGACACAGACATCACCCTTGACGCACAACACCCTTGGCTGCGCAGCCACGGTGACGAAACAATGATTAGCTTATTTAACATCAAATGTTCACTTTGTAGGCAAAATTCTTGTTTAATTTCTATATTCATGAAAAAAAAAAGTTAAAAAGTCTAGCCTATAGCTAAATTATGAATCAAGTAATTATTAACATGGTTGATAAGGAAAAATATTTATTGTAATGATGTGGTGTATACTCTTATTAATCGTAAATATAGGATTAATTTTTGAAAATGTTCTTATAATATTTATTTTCTTTCTTAAAGTATAATTTGAATTAAGTTAGTTTTGATTTATTTACCAATTTTTTGACTTTAAAATTTAGTTTTAAACTAATTAAACTAATTTTGTATATTCCTGTTGTTTTGAATAGATCAGAATGTCAATTAGAGTAGAAGAATTGCTATTTTACGATTTAGGTTCAAAACTTAAATTAAGTTTTTATATCATTTTTTACGTTAAGGAGTGCTATAGAGATAAGAGGAGTTTATTTATTGTTTATATGATTAGTTTTATGTTTTGACACTAAAATTTAAGCATAAGATGTGTGATTTGCCAAGCTGTGTGATTTTTTAAAAAATAAGTACACTGTGATTTCATTTTTGATTCTCATTCAATGATTCACATTTTAACAATAATTCTAATATTTAGAAAGTGCAGTCCATAATTAGAGGGATAACAATTTCATCTAAAAAGAAAAGTAAATTCTCCAACTTGAGCGAGAATATTATATAATTTTCAATATTCCCCTCAATTAATCTAGAAAAGAAAATAACTATATACACGATTAAGATAGTTATGATTTTTCATAACTTTTATTTTCAAGAAACTCTTTCATCTATTGTATGATATTTTACATATTACATTCAAAAAATTCTTTTTTTTTCTTTTTACTCTTTATTAAATTAATTCAACTACTCTTGGGATATTTTATAATGGATGAATATATAATTAACAATCAATATCTTACATTACTAATTGATAATTAAAGTTATTATTATTATATATATATATACATATATATTTACACGAAAAATAAAAAAATTAAATTTTGATAAGATTTAGTATGGTAAAATAAAAGATAATATTATATAACAGGAGATCGAGAGTTTCTTAATAATAAAAGTTTTTAAAAATAATCATTATTTCAATCTTCATTAATGAAGATTGTTTATTTATTTTATTAATATATTAATTTATGTAATTAAATGTGTAAAGGTTAGTTACTTATCCACGTTAATATGCTTTATGTCTCCCAAGAAAGTTTTAACTATATTATGCTAGATTGCTATTGTTGTAAGAGTTGAACTCTTTTAATGTTGATAACATAATAGTCTATAATATAATTAAATGATAATGTAAGAAAATGAAGTAAAAAATAAATCAAAGTTAAAGAAAAATTATCCATGATAACCTTATTATTTTCCAAAACGTTAAAGAAAAATCATCCAACGTTAAAATTTATTGTATGAAATAATTAATTTATTGATGCGAAATAAGTTGAAACAATTTTGGTAAGAGAACTATTATTCCAAGAGATATATAATATTATTAAAGAATTAAAATCCAATCTATCAAGCCAAAAAAAAATATTTGACCGACGGATATTTCCTCACATAACGTATGGTCAGCAGTAAGGAAGAAAAATATATCGGACAGCATTTTGTAGAAAGCAAAAGATGTCCCTTCCAACTTCAGCACTTGATGTATCTGATCATAAGCGACCTTGCGTGAGTTTTGCTCCTAGCATATGGGGAGATACTTTCCTTCAATATGCTTCTCAATCTCCGGTATTGTTTTCATAGCCGGTGTTGTTTGAAAGAATGAGTATAATTATACATTTTCACAGTATTTTCCATGCATGATGTCAATATTGGAACATTCTAGAGTTAAACATTCTAGAGTTAAGTTACACAAGGAGGATTTTCACACGAGGGACATTGTTTGCATCCCAACAATCTCCCCTCAAATAAAGGACCACTAAACTTTCTCCCTTGCAGGGGAAATTCTTGTCAAGGATGGTCACCCTAAAGGGATCCCCACAAAGTAGGTCCACCTGACTTTCAGGTAGATCGTCTGAGCTGGTCTAAGTCGAACCATCGGCTCTGATACCATAGTTAAGTTACACAAGGAAGACTTTCACACACATATCTCCACAATAGTAAAATATTGTCTACTTTGCACTTAAGCCCTCACAGTTTTGCTTTTGGACTTCTTCCAGAATACCTCTTACCAATGAAGGTATTATGTGTGTTTATAAATTCATGTGACATCCTTTGTTTTTCCGACGAGATACATTGTTTGCATCTCAACATAGAGTTTTATCTCCATAGTTTGCATAATAATTGTTCTTTAATTAAATGTCAATCAATATTTTTAAAGTAAAAATTCAATTATGATAAAAGAATATTAATACCTACAAAAAATTTATATTGTTCTCAATCTGCGGTATTGTATTCGCTTTTGGTGTATCTTATCATTTCCAACAAGAAATTAACCAGGCATTGGAACAAATTCACAACACTTTCACAAAAATTAACATTATAAGAGAAGATGTCAATCACAACTCACTTGCTCTACTATTTCGTTTGCTTAGACAACAAGGATATCGAATTTCGTCAAGTATGTATAGAACTTTAATTTGTCATTTATATCAATTTAAAGAAAAAAGTACTTTATATGCCTATAAAGTTGTGTCAAAATCAAAATCATTAAATAACTATTATTTCTCGATCGTGCTCATTTAAATGTACATGCATTTAGCAAATTAAAAAATGAGCAAGGAAACTTCAGTGAAATATTTGCCAATGATGTTCAAGGGCTGTGTAGCTTGTATGAAGCTGCACATATGAGAACATATGAAGATGATATACTGGAAGAAGCATATGATTTCTCAAATACTTAACTTAAATTCTTGGCCAACCAACAGAGCCCATCTGTTGCTATGTCATAAAATAAACTTAAATTAGGAGGATTGTTTTGCTATTGTCGTTTGGTATTCCCAGATTAGCATTAATAGTTTTTTTTGGCATGAGTTAATAGAATCAATAATAAGGTGTAGTGGGACTATTTATTAGGACTCTTGATCTATCTTTGGTATTCGAAGAGGCAAACTTTTTGCCTATATAAACCATGTAAGTTTGTATGGAACAGATATGCACATATATACACAGAGAGAGATCGGAGAAATATTGTCTTCTTGTTGCCAACAAATTGGTATCAGAGCTATATGCAAGGTGAGTGTGAGAACTGACCTGCTGCGAGAGAGAGTGTCGCGGTGTGCGCAGACCGAGAGCTGTGTGAGTTGAGTGTAACCATTTGAGAGATATGGCAGGTCTAACTAATGGCATCCCGCTACCCAAATTAACGAAAGGTGTCAGCTACGACTCCTGGAAGGTGCAAATGAAGGCTCTTTTCGGCTCCCAAGATAACTGGGACGTGGTCGAGAATGGGTATGACGAACCGGAAAACACCGATGGGTATTCAAATGCCCAGCTGAATGCATTGAAGACTGTTCGAGCAAAAGACAAGGCGGCTCTATATTTATTATACCGAGCTGTCGACGAATCCGGATTTGAGAAGATCTCCAAAGCCATATCTTCAAAGGAGGCATGGGATATCCTAGAAAAAGCAAACAAAGGAGATGAGCGTGTGAAGCAAGTACGACTTCAAACCCTCAGGGGTGAGCTGGAAAATATGCAGATGAAGGAATCAGAAGGCATATCTGAGTTCATTACTCGAGTAGAGACCGTGGTAAACAAGCTAAGTCAGAATGGTGAGAGTCTCTCATCAAATCGAGTAGTTGAAAAGATCTTGAGGTCGCTGACAGATAATTTTGAGAACATTGTGTGTGCAATCGAGGAGTCAAAGGACCTGTCAACGCTCACTGTCGAAGAGCTTGCAGGGTCTTTGGAGGCGTATGAGCAGAGAAGGAAGAAAAAGAAGGGAGAGTCCCTGGAACAAGCTCTCCAGGCAAAGGCAACTATCAGAGATGAAAAGGTGTTCTATGCTCAGAACACCAGAGGGCGAGGAAGAGGCAGAGGGCAAAGAGGAAGAGGAAGAGGAATATATGGAATCGAACAACCCAACCAACAAAACTGGCGAGGGCAAGGACGAACTCAGGGAAGAGGAAGTAGGACAAATACAAACAACGATATTGAATGTTATAACTGTGGGAAGTGTGGGCATGTTGCCAAGAATTGTTATTCAATAAAATGCTACAACTGTGGAAAACTGGGTCACATTTCTAAGAATTGTAGGTCTGAGAAGAAAAAAGAGGAACCAACAAATTTCCTCGCCGAGGAGGAAGATGAAGGATTACTGATGGTGACCAACATTCCAGAAACCGAGATCAAACCAAACTATTCCGATAACTCGATTTGGTACTTGGACACCGGTGCAAGTAACCACATGTGTGGTGACGAGCGTTTTTTTAAAATACTTACAAATGAGGAGTCGGGATCCGTCTCTTTTGATGATGCTTCGAAAGTAGCCGTCAAAGGCCGAGGAACGATCTGGTATCAACAGAGAAATGGGCGAGTTGGCAAAATTAGAAATGTCTACTATGTACCTGATCTTAAAAGCAACATATTGAGCATGGGACAATTAATGGAGAATGGATACTCAGTTTTGATGAAAGACCGAGAACTACTGTTGAAGGATAAACTCGGGAGGCTCATGGCCCGAGTAGAGATGAAGAAGAACCGCATGTACAAACTTGAGTTGAAGATAATTCAAGATAAATGCATGCAACTTGATGTGGAGGACGAGGCCACGAAGTGGCATTTTCGTTTTGGTCATCTTCATTTTGGTGGGTTAACCAAGTTGGTAGAAAAGGGGATGGTGATTGGACTGCCTAAAATGGAGTTCGAGAAGAAGTTTTGTGAAGATTGTATAATTGGAAAGCAGGCAAGGACTTCTTTCCCAAGGGGATCCGAGTACCGAGCAAAGGAGCAACTCAGACTGATCCATACCGACTTGTGTGGACCGATAACTCCGGAATCATTCAGTGGTAAAAGATACTTCGTCTCTTTCATTGATGATTTCTCAAGGAAGACATGGGTTTATTTCCTAAAAGAGAAGTCCGAGGTTTTTGAAATATTTAAGAAGTTTAGAGTAATGGTGGAGAAGGAGACGAGCAGGGGGATCAAAGCAGTCCGATCTGACAGAGGAGGCGAGTTTACTTCTACTGAGTTCAACAAATACTGTGAGGAACATGGGGTCAGGTGATTCTTAACTGCTCCATATTCTCCGCAACAGAATGGTGTGGCGGAACGGAAGAACCGAACTGTTCTTGACATGGTTCGATCTATGCTAAAAGGGAAGAATCTGCCGAAAAGGTTCTTGGCAGAAGCGGTGCAGTGCGCAGTCTATGTGCAAAATAGATTTCCACATGCAAAGCAAGGAGAGAAGACGCCACAAGAGATCTGGAGTGGTAAGAAGCCGAGTGTCTCTCATCTGAAGGTATTCGGTAGCATTGCCTATGGGCTAGTGCCGAGCCAGCACAGAACAAAGCTGGAGGATCAGAGCAGAAAATACATCTTTGTTGGATATGATGAGAAATCCAAAGTGTTAGATCAAGATTTGTTAGATCAAGAATGTCCCAAAGTTTTGATAAATTACAGCACAGACGAAACCAAGCAATCAAGACTTGCTCAGACGAAACCAGCACAGACGGAAGATGACCCTTCAAAGTTTGAAGTGTTGCGTCTGTCCACAAGCCAAGACATCAGACGATACTGGCACAGACGGAAGAAGACTACTCAAGTTGAAAACCTTCGTCTGTCCAAGAGAAGCTTAAGACGAAAGGATAAGACGAAACAACATCATTGAAGATTCATATCGTCTATCCAAAAAGTGAAGTCAAGTTGAAGTCTCGCGCCAAGATTTAAAATCTAAAGGAGTCATCATGAGAAGAATCCAAGATCTGTATGGGGATCTACGCTTTCACATTCAAAGTCAAAAAGGTCTCTACCTTTTTGTCACATCTCTGTACAAGTCAGTAAAAGGAACTGCGCACGCAATCCAGTCCGAGATATCCGTTGCAACTCTCATCTATCAATCAAGGACAACTGACAATCTTTTGGAAAGTTCTCAAGTAGATCTTCAATGACTCTCAACGGCATTCAAATGAGTCTAACGGCTATTTGAAGAAGATGCCTATAAAAGGACTTCACCACAATCAGAACAAGTTGGCGAATACGCTTATCTCTTTCTAACTCTTAAGGATTCGCTCAATTCTTATATCTGTTCTTCATTGTAAACACCTCTCTGCGTAAAGGAAAACTTTGTTTTTCGAAACATCTTTCAAGTCCACTTGTGTGGCATTTTAGCCTGAGGAGGCTGTGTGTTCAAAGAATACCTGGTTTAGCCTGAGGAGGCTGTGTGTTCAAAGAATACCTGGTTTAGCCTGAGGAGGCTGAGTGTTCAAAGAATACCTGGTTGTTTAGCCTGAGAAGGCTGGGATCAAAGAATATTTGTAATAGCCAGAAGTGGCTGAGTTCAAAGAATACTTGTAACCATTTCACGGTTGGTAGTGAAAACTCAGTGGTTGCTGGGTAACTGGACGTAGTCTTGAATAGACGAACCAGTATAAAAATATCTGTACATTTATTTTATCTGCTAGTTAACTAACGGGGATAAATATACTTTAACGTTTATATATTAAAATCAATCTTTCAAGATAAACACTGTTTCGTCTGAACAAGCTTTGAACCCACAGACGAAAGGTACAGACGAAAGAAAATTTTTTTTTGATATCACAATTCAACCCCCCCTTTTTGTGATTTGTCTTTTACAGTTTGGTATCAGAGCTCAGCCTCTAAGGGTTGAGCGCTTAACAGCTGCTAGAGGAAAAGATCCAGCATGGACTCACAAGGACCATCTTTCTTATCCGGAGGAGCCTCCATGAACAAACCTCCAGCGTTCTCTGGAGATGATTATCCCTACTGGGCAGATCGCATGGAGATGTACATCAAATCCACACAGTACAGGCTGTGGAATATCATTACCAAAGGAGATATCCCTATTGTCAAACATGAAGGAGAATGGGAAAATGAAGAATACTCAATGATGGAGCTGAACAACAGAGCTAGATATGCTCTTATCTGTGCTCTCTCCAGAACTGAGTACAACAGGTTTTGTGCCTACAAAACTGCCAAAGAGCTATGGGATGCTCTAAAGATCTCATATGAAGGCACGAAGAAGATGTCGAATGAGGAAAATCGCTACGCCGAGAGAGAATATGAAATGTTCTCTATGAAGAAAGAAGAATCCATTGATATGATGTTTGGAAGATTCCAAACAATATTGAATGGACTCACTGCTCTTGGCATTACATTCACAAAGGCCCAGAACAACATGAAGATATTGGATAGTCTTCCTCCTCCATGGGAAGCTATGTCCACTGCAATCTCAGTTGGGCGTGACATGAAGACATTAACTCTTGATGAGTTAATAGGAGCCTTAAGAGTACATGAGGTACTCTTATGTAAAAGAGATAAGATCAAGGTCCAAGAACCTATAGCGCTTCCATCCGTTAAAAATATCCCTAAAGAAGAATCTGTCAAGAAGGACAGTAAAAGGAAGATGAAGATTCTAAAGGCTGATTCAACCGAATCAGAATCGTCTGATGATTCGTCCGAAGACGAAGTCTCTCTTATGGCTAGACGATTTAAAAGAATGATGATGAAGAAAGGAAGAGGTCAACGCTTCTTCAAAAAGAAGGAAAAGAAATCTCCTGAGGAGTCATCCAACAAAGAAGAAAGGAGAGAAGTTGTATGTTATGAATGTAAAAAACCTGGGCATATCAGGTCAGAATGCCCTAGACTGAAAAAGAGGTGGAGCTCAAGAAAAGACAAGGGCAAGAAAAGCCTAGTAACATGGGAAGACCTCAATAGTGAAAGCTCAGAGGAATCCTCTGAAGAAGAAGAAACAACAAACATATGCCTCATGGCTGGAGATCATGTCTCAACAGAGGTAAAATACAATGAAACTTCTTCATCCTCTTCTTCTGAGTCTGAGTCAGAATCAGAAGAAATATCATATGATACTCTTCTAGCTAACTCTCATTTTATTGCTCAGCAGTACAAAACTTGCAAAACCAAGCTAAGACAAGCTTTGGAAGAGAATGCAATTTTGAAATCTGAAATTGAGTTTCTAGACAAGAAAATATCAAATGATGTTTCGTTTGAGTCTGAAAAGGACATTTTCATTCTTGAAATCGAAAGATTAAAGAAAGAAAATGAGTCCTTACTCAATGACTTAGCCAAGTTTACTAAGGAATCCTCCATCCTTGAAAATATTTTAAAATATGGGAGATCACCAAAAGATAAAAGTGGACTTGGTTATGTTGAGCAGACAGACGAAAGGAAAAACAAACCTGTTTCGTCTGATCAAAAGAAAAGGAATTACAACAAGGTTCCTAACATCTACAAAAGGGCTCAAAACAAAAAGAAGCCTTTTGTAACTAACAAGAAAGGACCCAAAAAGATATGGGTACCAAAGTCACTTATCGTTCCTATTGTAGATATCCTCAATGGGAAGAGACAAGACTTCAAGCTGGTACCTGGACAGTGGATGCTTACGACACATGACGGGAGACCTGTCTATGTTCCAAGACCTCAGACCAAGTAAAGGGTCTGTCTCATACGGTTCTGGTAAAGGTAAAATTCTTTGCATTGGGACTGTTGGTAAGACACCCAATCCCCTTATCCAGAACGTATCATACGTTGAAGGTCTTAACTTCAATCTACTTAGCATAAGTCAATTTTGTGATAATGGATATGAAGTAGCCTTTAACTCTGATGAGTGTATAGTGAAGAACAAAGATAAATCCATTCTTTTTGTTGGGAAAAGAAAGAATAACCTTTATGAGGTTTGTCTTTCTGACCTAAGTGATCAAAATGTAACATGTTTGATTTCAGCAGACGATGAACGAGATATTTGGCATAAAAAGCTTGGACATTTAAGTCTCAAGTATATTTCAAAAATTTCTAAGAAAGATCTCGTAAAAGGTTTGCCAAAAATATCTTGGAAAACCAATCGTCTGTGTGAATCTTATCAGCATGGGAAACAACTCAAAGCTTCTTTCAAATCTAAAAATGTTGTTTCCACGACAAGACCATTAGAACTGTTACACATTGATCTCTTTGGACCCACTCAGACTGAAAGTCTTGGAGGGAAAAGATATGGATTTGTCATTGTAGATGACTATACTAGATTTACATGGGTATATTTCCTAGCCCATAAACATGAGTCATTCAAGGTCTTTGAAATATTCTGCAAACGTGTTCAAAAAGAAAAAGGATTTTGTATTGCGTCTGTAAGGAGTGATCATGGAACAGAATTTGAAAATTCTGAGTTCAAAGCCTTTTGTTTTGAAAATGGTATATTTCACAATTTTTCGTCTCCAAGAACTCCTCAACAAAATGGAGTTGTGGAAAGGAAAAATCGTATTTTACAAGAAATGGCTAGAACTATGTTGCATGAAAGCTCTCTCCCAAAATATTATTGGGCAGAAGCAGTCAATACTTCCTGTTATATTCAAAACAGAATATTGATAAGACCAATTTTGAATAAGACTCCATATGAACTATGGAAAGGAAGAAGACCCAACATTTCTTACTTCCATCCTTTTGGATGTGAATGCTTTATTCTTAACACCAAAGATCAACTTGGAAAGTTTGATTCAAAGGTGGTTAAAGGAATCTTTCTTGGATATTCCAATACATCTAAGGCCTATAGAGTATTTAACTCTAAGACGCAAGTTGTAGAGGAATCAATCCATGTAAAGTTTCAAGATAACTCAAAGGCTGATAAAGAAATATCAGACCTAGAAAATTTGTTTGATAATTTGCAGATTAACCCTTCTGGTCAAAATTCAAGACAAGATGATAAACAAGGGTCAGACGATACAGGGTCAGACGATACAAACGATAGATGCACAGACGAACCCTATTCGTCTGATACTCATCAACAGGGAGATCAATCCACTGCAAAAGCATGGAAGTTTGCATCTAACCATACAGAAGATCTCATCATTGGAGATAGATCTCAAGGTGTTCAAACAAGATCAAAAGTGAAGTATATCTCAAGCTACGCTCTTGTATCAGATCTGGAGCCAAAGAATATTGAAGATGCTCTTCATGACAATGATTGGATTTTGGCTATGGAAGAAGAACTTAATCAGTTCACAAGGAATGATGTATGGACCCTTGTTGAAAGACCAAAGAACAAAAGCATCATCGGAACCAGATGGGTGTTCAGAAACAAGCTTGATGAAGCTGGAAAAATGGTAAGGAACAAAGCAAGGTTAGTAGCACAAGGATACAATCAGCAAGAAGGTATTGATTTTACTGAAACCTTTGCACCTGTAGCTAGATTAGAAGCTATTAGAATATTACTTGCTTTTGCTGCTCACAAGAATATCGTTCTATATCAAATGGATGTAAAAAGTGCCTTTTTAAACGGTTTTATTGAAGAAGAGGTTTATGTAAAACAACCACCTGGCTTTGAAAGTTTGTCTCAGCCAGATCATGTTTTCAAACTCAAGAAAGCACTATATGGTCTTAAACAAGCTCCTCGAGCTTGGTATGACAGACTCAGTTCCTTTCTTCTTAAAAATGGTTTTTCAAGAGGAAAAGTTGATACCACTCTCTTCAAGAAAAGCGTTTCAAAAGACTTTATTATAGTCCAGATCTATGTAGACGATATAGTCTTTGGAGCTACTAACAACTCTCTTTGCAAGGATTTTTCAAAGTTAATGCAGGATGAGTTTGAAATGAATATGATGGGAGAATTGAAGTTCTTTCTAGGACTTCAAATCAAACAGACGAAAGAAGGTATCTACATCCATCAACAGAAGTACACAAAGGAACTTATCAAGAAGTTCAAGATGGAAAACTCCAAGCCTATGAAGACCCCAATGCATTCGTCTGGAGCAAATCTCAACAAGGATGAGTCAGGTAAGTCTGTTAATCAGACGATATACAGAGGTATGATTGGCTCACTCCTTTATTTAACTGCAAGCAGACTTGACATTATGTTTAGCGTCCGTCTATGCGCGCGTTTTCAGTCTGATCCCAAAGAATCTCATTTACAAGCTGTAAAGAGAATTCTTAGATATCTTGTTGGAACAACTAATCTCTCTTTGTTTTATAAGAGAAATAGTGATTTCAGTTTAAGAGGCTTTTGTGATGCTGATTATGCCGGAGATAAAGTGGAGAGAAAGAGCACAAGTGGTGGATGCCAATTTCTTGGATCATCACTAATATCTTGGTCAAGCAAGAAACAAAACTCCATTGCACTCTCAACAACTGAAGCAGAGTATATCGCTGCGGCTGAATGTTGCTCACAATTACTGTGGATAAAACATCAACTGGAAGATTACTCCAGGTTTGAGAATCTTATACCAGTATTCTGTGATAACACAAGTGCAATCAATCTCAGCAAAAATCCTATTCAACATTCAAAAGCTAAACATATTGAAATTCGTTTTCATTTCATAAGAGATTATGTCCAAAAAGGTATTTTCGATATACAGTTTGTTCAAACTGATTTTTAATGGGCAGATATATTTACAAAAGCTTTAGATGAAACACGATTCAATTTCATTAAAGAAAATCTTGGAACTATTTCTTTGAATGATTGAAAATTGTTTCGTCTGAATTATTGATTGAATTTGTTCCGTCTGCACTTTTTGTTCCGTCTGTACATTACTTCGTGTTAAGACGAAACATTGCGTCTGATCAAGTTGAATAGTTACTGTGGTAAAATTCAACAGATGCAACTGTTACTTTTTAATAAGTTTATCTCAAGTGTGCAGGGACAAGTTAAAAGAGAGCAATAAATGTGTCTGTCATTTATTGCACTATTTTAGGACAATGATGAGCATGCGCCGTGAATTGCAGAGGTCAAATCAATCATTGAAAAGGCAATGATGTGGACATATCAAATCAAGGACAGTTTTCAATGGACACGTCAAAAAGGGGCAGTTTTCAAAATCTCTTTCGTCTGATGAATTGCAATCGTTTTTAACTGTTACCTATAAATACCTTTGAAAATTCTCTTTTTTACTCTTTACCATATTTCGCAATTGCTATCATCTGAAGAACTCACAAAACCCTTTCTCTCTCTAGTTTTTCAAACAACAACAATGGCCGCCAAGAACACCAAGGGAACCAAAACCGCTGAAGCAACCTTTTTCGCTCAAGATTTGTTCTTGCCTAGTAAGTGAATCTCAAGAGAGACCTTACAGAGTGTCTCTGAAAGGGTATTGAAGATCTTTGACCACACTGGTTGGATGGGCTTCGCTGAGACGAAAGGCCCATGGCTGATGGAGGCATACGCCAAGTTCTGGAGCGATGCCAAGGTGTTTGATGATGGTATCATGGGTACCATAGACAACAAAGAGTACATCATTACGGTGAACTCTATCGCTGAGGCTGGAAACTGCAAGGCGGAGGGACGTTTCTACTCCCCTAACTGGATGAAGAACGAGTCAGAGGAACATGTAAACAAAGTTCTCTACGCGAAAATTCCAGATTCTGAAGATCTCAAGTCTTTCAGAGCAGGACTTCTAACTCCCACAGCAAGAATCATCCATAACTTGCTGTTCAACATTTTCACACCAAGAACAGGCTCTCGTGATAATGTGAGTGCTCGAGACAGATTTTGTATCTTCTACTGTCTAAGAAAAGGAAGGATGAGCCTCCCTCACATCATTCTCGACCACTGGGTGTGTGCGTTGAAGAATCGGAACATTCGTAGGAAGAGCAGTATCCCCTACGCCACTCTCTTCTCCACCATCATCATCAACCAGGGTTTCGATGCCACTGGAGTCACATGGCACCCTGAGGGAAAAGAAGTGAAGGCTAGCACCTTTGCTAAGGTGCACCTCACTCCAAGCCTTCTCCTTCGTTCGCCAAATGAGGACACCCCACTATCACCCATTACCAAAGAACCACACAGAGCCCGTATCAAGCGAGCTAAACCTCAAACACAAGCCCAAACACCTTTCGAAACACAACCCCAAACACAAACCAAAACCCAAACCCAAACACTTCCACCTCCTTCTCTTCCATCTGTAACTGTATCTGAAGTTCCTTTTGAGGATGTTCTTGAGGAACCCCTCAAGAAAAAGAAAAGGACTATCAGAATCAAGCACATTGGTGCTAAAACAAAGACACAGACGGTATCTCCAAGTGAAGATGAAAGGGATACTATACCGTCTGAGAAGGTTCCTTCTGTGAAGATACTCACAGACGAAGAAAAGCAGAGGAAAGCAGCTGAAGAGAAAGCTGAAGCTAGGAAGCTGGCGCTTGAGAAAGCCGCTAAGGGCAAGGAAAAGATGAAACAAAAGTTGGCTTCTGTTGTTGTTGGAGAGACAGAAGAGGAAAAACAACTCAAAGAGGCTAAAAGAGTCTCCATCTTGCTCGAAGCTGAGGAAAGAGAAAGACTCTTTCAAGAAAGCTTTCGCGGCATTGGATCGTCTGAGGGAGCATCTGCTCAAGCTACCTCAGAGGGCATGAATAGTGAAGAGACCGCCCAGATCCAGAAAGATAATGCCCAACTAGCGGAGGAGTTAGAAACAATGCTTAGTGAAGAGGCCTCTATAATGGAGACTCTTCCATATACAACACTCCCAGACGAACAAATGGCAACTTCTTCTGAGCCACTTGTTGCGTCTCCGCTAAATGCTTGTTCAGCACAGACGTTCCCTGCTGCGTCTGAAGAAGAAGTACTCCACAGTCAGACGATGGAAATTCCGTCTGAAGGGATTGTACTGGTTGAAGACGCCGGTTCTTCGTCTGATGAAGAATCTGTGGATACATACAGGGGAAGAGTACATGCTGAAGTACTTAATCCAGAAGACTTACCCCCAAAGCGCAAGATTGACTATTCGTTCCTAAACGAATTAGTCATGCGAAGACATGAAGAAAGCACTTGCGCCGACAGACCAATCAAACCTGATTGGGTTATTGGAGCGAAGATTGATGAAGTCTCCAATTTTGCTGAATCGTCTGAGCCTGCTCAATTAACAGACGATGAAGAATTGTATATAAAGAATACACCATACATAGAGCTGAAGAACCCTTATCAGTACAGAGGAAAGAAAGGATTCTAGCTGGGAAGATTTGTCAACCCCATTTTATACAATAAGCCCTTGAAGCCAGCGGATTTTGATGAAAATGTTGTCTATTCTCCAGGGAGGAACGCAACTGGTTGAAGCGTCTGCCCTGGGACACTCTGGCTAATTTAAATATCAAGGGACTAGAAAACATAAAGGCATATAAGGATCATCTTACTGCGTCGGAGATTGAAGGACCAGCGCTTGGCTATGAACCCCACATTCCACAAAGAAATAATCCAAAGTGGAGGTTGCGATACGAGATCAATGCACCAGTTTTTCATCACTGTACAAATGGTGATATTGACTCTCTCCGCTATGAGCCAAAAGACTGCAAACACTGGCATCTTGACGCCATAGATCGCCATGATCCAATGCCATTCACAATTCCTCTCAATCAAACAGAGTATGTTGGTTTAGGCCACTCTCTAGGAATTGTGCTCCCGTGGACGAGACCCCATTGTTCTAGGATCAACCCACGCTACTCTCTCCTTCTAGATGAGTATGAAGATCCTGAAGAGTTTGCTCACTGCCTTCCAGAAGACTACAATCTATCTTTCAGGTTGATGGCTGGTGCATATCGAAGGGAAGCAAAGGAAAGAAACATATCTATCTCCCATGTCGATCGCCAAGCTAAGAAGGATGGAAGATTTTGTCCTTTCATGATGGGTTCTCAGTTTTCCTCTCTGGTGATGGACGAAACAAAGTACTCTATCGTCTTAGACAGAAAAAGACCATGCTTGGTCAGATATATGGCTAAGGGAAAGGAAAAGAAGGTTTCGTCTGTAGCTGACCACTGCTCTGGAACCATCTTTGATGAGGACTCTTCCGTTTGTGGCAGAGTGTTCCCTGGTAGTGCTTTTGTATATTCTCAGGAACAGCCACTGCTTGAAGTATCCATTCCAACCAAATGGTATACCTATCAATGGAACCGGAACTTCACAGCCTACCTCGATCTTCCTCTTTTCATGATGCGTCTGAAGAAATCACCTACAGTGGTCATCATTGATGACACTATACCTCTTGTGGAGGAGCCTCAAACACCGCAAGTGACAATTGCTGATGTGGTGGAGGTTGCTGAGGCTGGTGAGGAGATGCCCAAGGCAGCTGTTATAGAAGAAGCTGAGGAGTATAAGACTCTGAAGCGCAAATACGAAGCCTTGGAAGAAGATTGTCAGCACTTGAAAGCTAAGAACAGAGAACTTGAAGAAAATCACGCTTCTCTATCATCTCAAGTGCAGCAACTTACAGACGTTGTCATGACCTTGCTGAGCAAAAAGCCAAAACCTTCTTCTTGATCAGAGTTTTAATGATCACAGCCCAAGGGGGAGAGAAAAGAAAGCATAATCCAAGGGGGAGAGCCTAACCCAAGGGAAAGAAGAATGGTACCTAACCCAAGGGAAAGAAGAATGGTACAAAGCATCGTCTGAGGGGGAGCAAGAGCAAACAAGAACAAGGAAGTACCGTCTTAGGGGGAGTAAGATTTTTGTAAAATTTTTTTTAGTATAGAATATATAATGTAATTTTATTATTTCTTTTGTTATCATATACATTGTAATTCTTTATTGTTTTCTGCTTTGAATACCATTGTAATAATCTGATTACATCACATTGATGTAACAAACATTTATAAAGAGGTATTTCTCGAAAAACATCGTCTTGATGTAAACCGCTCATAAAACCGTTGTTTTTGTCTAACCATGTCTTATGCAGAATTTCGTGGTATGGTCTGTAATCATCAAAAAGGGGGAGAATGTTAGATCAAGATTTGTTAGATCAAGAATGTCCCTAAGTTTTGATAAATTACAGCACAGACGAAACCAAGCAATCAAGACTTGCTCAGACGAAACCAAGCAATCAAGACTTGCTCAGACGAAACCAGCACAGACGGAAGATGGCCCTTCAAAGTTTGAAGTGTTGCGTCTGTCCACAAGCCAAGACATCAGACGATACTGGCACAGACGGAAGAAGACTACTCAAGTTGAAAACCTTCGTCTGTCCAAGAGAAGCTTAAGACGAAAGGATAAGACGAAACAACATCATTGAAGATTCATATCGTCTATCCAAAAAGTGAAGTCAAGTTGAAGTCTCGCGCCAAGATTCAAAATCTAAAGGAGTCATCATGAGAAGAATCCAAGATCTGTATGGGGATCTACGCTTTCACATTCAAAGTCAAAAAGGTCTCTACCTTTTTGTCACATCTCTGTACAAGTCAGTAAAAGGAACTGCGCACGCAATCCAGTCCGAGATATCCGCTGCAACTCTCATCTATCAATCAAGGACAACTGACAATCTTTTGGAAAGTTCTCAAGTAGATCTTCAATGACTCTCAACGGCATTCAAATGAGTCTAACGACTATTTGAAGAAGATGCCTATAAAAGGACTTCACCACAATCAGAACAAGTTGGCGAATACGCTTATCTCTTTCTAACTCTTAAGGATTCGCTCAATTCTGATATCTGTTCTTCATTGTAAACACCTCTCTGCGTAGAGGAAAACTTTGTTTTTCGAAACATCTTTCAAGTCCACTTGTGTGGCATTTTAGCTTGAGGAGGCTGTGTGTTCAAAGAATACCTGGTTTAGCCTGAGGAGGTTGTGTGTTCAAAGAATACCTGGTTTAGCCTGAGGAGGCTGAGTGTTCAAAGAATACCTGGTTGTTTAGCCTGAGAAGGCTGGGATCAAAGAATATCTGTAATAGCTAGAAGTGGCTGAGTTCAAAGAATACTTGTAACCATTTCACGGTTGGTAGTGAAAACTCAGTGGTTGCTGGGTAACTGGACGTAGTCTTGAATAGACGAACCAGTATAAAAATATATGTACATTTATTTTATCTGGCTAGTTAACTAACGGGATAAATATACTTTAACGTTTATATATTAAAATCAATCTTTCAAGATAAACACTGTTTCGTCTGAACAAGCTTTGAACCCACAGACGAAAGGTACAGATGAAAGAAAATTTTTTTTTGATATCACAATTCAACCCCCCCTTTTTGTGATTTGTCTTTTACACAAAGCTTACAAACTTTTCGATCCTGTTAACAATAAAGTAGTGGTGAGCCGAGATGTTCATGTGGAAGAAACAAAGGCATGGAGTTGGGACAACTTGACCGAAGAAGGAACCAGTTTGGAGGTTGTTGCACCACCAACATCGATAATCACTAAATCCTCAGATGAAGAAGTCGAGCCCCAACAACCAAGGACGAGAAGTCTACAAGAGATATACGACACTACAAATGTGTTGGAACTAAAGCTTGATGAAGTTTTGGTGTCTCTCTTGGTGTTTTTGATTTTGATGTAATGTAATTTTTGGTTTTCTTAGATGAATGTATTTAGGAGTTTTTCATATGTATTGATTGGTTAGAATAGGAATGTATGTGTTGTTCTTTGTTTGAAAGGGTACGACGAAAGGTGGTAGACGAAAGGGTGGTAGGCGAAAAGGGTACAGACGAAAGGGTACCAGGCGAAAAGGTATGGATTTAAAGGGTACCAGGATTTAAAGGGTACAGACGAAAGGGTACAGACGAAAGGGTACAGACGATAGGTATCAGACGATACATATCAGACGATAGGTATCAGACGATACATATCACACGATATATATCAGACGATACATATCAGACGATATACATCAGATGATAGACTTCAAAGTTTACTCATTCAGTCTGAAGAATTGCATCGTCTGTCCTGGGAAGTGAAGATCAGACGATACATGCACAGATAAAAGAAGACTACTCAAGCTAAAGTCTTCGTCTTACCATAAAGTGAAATCTAAGATGGAAGGATAAGACGAAACTTCAAGACTACTCATGCAGTCTTAATAAACTACATCGTCTGACCTGGGAAGTAAAAGAACAGACGAAAGTAACTCCAACATTTCAGAATCTAAGAGTTACAATGGAGTAATCGATTACCATAAGGCTGTAATCGATTACCACGAGCCAGTAATCGATTACCATAAGGCTGTAATCGATTACCATGCTGAGAAAATCACCCAGAATGAATTTCATCTCGGCAGTAATCGATTACCACGAGCTGTAATCGATTACCACCTCAGAGAATGTTTAAAAGTTGCCTGAAATGATTTTTCTAACATCCCACTTGATTACCCACTTATTTTAATCAATTTTAAACTCCATAAAAGTCAATTTTTGAGGCTCCAACGGTTCAATTTGAGGCTCCTCCAACGTTCTGATTTTTGGAGATCAAATTGTCAACAATTGAGGCTCCATCTTACTCTATAAATAGAAGCTACTTTGAAAACCAAAAATACAGTTTTTGATATAGAGTTTTTGTACAGATTTGAAAACACTCTTGAAAGACTTGAAATCCATTTTCAGAAAAGTATATACACTTTCAAATCCTCTCTAAGAGAGCTTATCATTTTTCTTCAAGAGAAATCACTAAGAACTTCAAGAGTTCTTGAAAGAGTTTTGAGAAAAAGGCAACTATAGTCATTGGGTGATATTCAAAGTTCTATTAAATTGTGATCAGAATCTACACTCCAGGTGTTTTCTAAACTGATCTTTTGTTTGTCAATTTGATTGTTGAGTTATTATTCTAGGAGAGAGGTCTCTCTGGATAGAGTAAGAGTTTGAGAAGTGTTTTCTCAAAGGTTTGATTTTGGGTGTTCCAAAATCAGTGAAGGACAGTTCTTTGGGTTAAAGAACTGGTTTGGGTGTTTTGATTTCGTTTTTGTGTTGCTAGTTGCAGAGTGAATGTAATAGAACACAAAAGGGATCATTTGATAGTGGAAAACCAATTGCAACAGTTGTTGGATTGGGGACGGATGTAGGCAGTTGGCTGAACCAGTATAAATCACTGTGCACTCTTCTTCTTCCTTACACTCTTTATCATTTACCATATATTGCTGCTATCATTGTTTAACTTCTGCAATTTGTTTGGTAAATTGGTAATTAACTCAGTAATTAACTTGGTAATCAACTTCAACTGGAAAGGGTAGATACACATTGTATAAACTGAATATTGATTACATATTTGCTATTGATAATTCCTTTGATATTTCTGCCGCAACTTGAATATACTCTGTTTGAATTAAAAGGAATTTGTAACTCACGAAAAATAGGCCAAAGTGAACTAGAATCTATTCACCCCCCCTCTAGATTCACTCTTAAGGACCATTAAAATGAAATTCATGTTGTATGTCTCTTGGCTGACTCTGAAGACATGAGTTTTGAGAAAGCTGTCCAAGATGAGAAGTGGAGAACAGCCATGGATGAGGAGATCGAAGCGATTGAATGAAACAAAACATGGAAGTTGATCGACCTTCCTGAAGGAGCTCGACCTATTGGGGTGAAATGGGTATACAAAAAGAAGATGAATGCTGAGGGAGAAGTTGAGCGTTACAAAGCTCGACTGGTGGTGAAAGGTTACAAGCAGAAGGAGGGGATTGACTACGATGAAGTCTTTGCACCGGTTACAAGAATGGAGTCAATCTGACTTCTGATCTCAATGGCCGCTCAGAACCAATGGCCGATTCTGCAGATGGATGTGAAGTCGGCTTTCTTAAATGGAGAGCTGAAAGAGGAGGTGTATGTCGAACTACCACTCGGGTATATGAAAAAAGGAGATGAGAAGAAAGTGCTGAGGTTGAGGAAAGCCCTTTACGGGCTAAAACAGGCTCCTCGTGCCTGGAATGAGAGAATTGATAGGTATTTCAAGAGGAACGGGTACGAGCAGTGTCCATACGAGCATGCGTTATACACAAAGAAGTCAGAAAAGGATATGATGGTAGTTGCTCTTTATGTCGACGACCTCATATTCACCGGGAGCAATGCAAGACTAATCAAGGAGTTCAAGGAGATAATGCAGAAGGAGTTCGAGATGACTGATTTGGGACTGATGAAGTATTTTCTTGGCATAGAGGTGAAGCAGTCGGAGGATGGGATCTTCATATCTCAAGAAAGATATGCTTTGGAAATCTTAAAGAAATTCAAGATGGTGGATTGCAACCTGGCCTCAACTCCAATGGAACCAGGCACAAAACTTTCAAAATTTGATAATGGAGAACGAGCCGATCCGGGAGATATCGGAGCCTAATTGGAAGTTTGAGGTATCTTACAAGTACTGGACCCGACTTAATGCTAAGTGTTGGAATTGCAAGCAGATTCATGGATGATCCGAGCTATACACACTGGAAAGCATTGAAGAGAATTTTGAGGTATATTCGAGGAACCTTATCACTTGGTCTCTTTTATACAAGGACGGATGACTACTGACTAGTGGGTTACTCAGATAGCGACTGGTGTGGGGATGTAGATGATCGGAAGAGTACGTCGGGCTATGTGTTCCTACTCGGGAACACAACTTTCACTTGGTTGTCAAAAAAACAACCCATTGTAACTCTATCGACCTGCGAGGCCGAGTATGTGGCAGCCTCTTGGAGCGTGTGTCATGCAGTCTGGCTTTCAAATCTGCTAAGGCATCAGAAAAGAAGGGACTGTGATTCAAGTTGACAACAAGTCGGCGATCGAGTTGGCAAAGAACCCAGTCAATCACAGAAGAAGTAAGCACATTGACGTCCGTTTTCATTTCATCCGAGAACAAGTCAGAGAAGGGAAAGTCAAGCTGGAGCATGTGGAAAGTCGTGCCCAAGCTGCGGACATGTTCACAAAGCCACTGTCAACCACATTGTTGGAGAATTGTAAAAAGCTGATTGGAATGAGAGATGGAAAAAGTATTTAAGTTTAAGGGGGAGATTTGTCATAAAATAAACTTAAATTAGGAGGATTGTTTTGCTATTGTCGTTTGGTATTCCCAGATTAGCATTAATAGTTTTTTTTGGCATGAGTTAATAGAATCAATAATAAGGTGTAGTGGGACTATTTATTAGGACTCTTGATCTATCTTTGGTATTCGAAGAGGCAAACTTTTTGCCTATATAAACCATGTAAGTTTGTATGGAACAGATATGCACATATATACACAGAGAGAGATCGGAGAAATATTGCCTTCTTGTTGCCAACATGCTACACATATCAATCGCTGCTTAAGGCAACCTTTTAACAAGAGTGTACCTAGGTTTGATGCAAGGTATCACATGACTCTCTACGAACAAGATCCTTCCCATAACGAGACTCTGCTAACCTTTGCAAAGATGGATTTCAATATTCTTCAAAAATTGCATCAAAAAGAAATTGGCAGTATCACCGAGTAAGGTCTTTGATTTAATATTTTTCACATAGTGGTAACATCATAATGAACTGAATATCTTTAGTGTTATTTTTTTAAGAAAAAATGATCATATATTAAATTACTTCAAGGCTTTCAAACAACAGGTTCAAAAATCATTCAAAGAAAATAAAGGAAAAGTTTAACATTTTTGCATTTAATCATGACCAAGATCTATATTTGATGAGATCCAACACATATCTTTCACATTAGCATCTTCAGTTTTGCACATGTTATTTCAGATATTTTTTCTACGTAAACATATCATCAATTTTAGAATTATGAAGGTGTAACTTATTTTCTTTCTCATAGGTGGTGGAGAAAAGCAAACTTTGTCAAAAATGTTCCTTTTGCTAGAGATAGATTGGTTGAGTCCTATATTTGGTCGTCGACTATGTCCTACAAGCCTGAACATAGCTATGAAAGGATGTTTGCAGGAAAAGTGACTTCTGTTCTCACTCTTCTAGATGATGCTTATGATGCTTATGGCACAGTTCAAGAGCTTGAACTCTTCACAGAAGCATTTCAAAGTTTGATGCACTTTACAAACTATAGCGTATTATATATATTCAATGAGAAAAGTATTTTAAAATACCAGGAATTAATTTTAGCTTGTGACTTGAAGTTTCTCTCAATATATTTTTTAAAAATTTCAGATGGGATATTAGTCTTATTGGATCTCTTCCAGACTCCATGAAAGGAGTATTTGACACAGTTGTAAAATTGTGTGAAGAAATAGAGTCCATGACTACTGAGAGTGGGAAATCAACCTTTGTGGTGGAATATTTCAAACAAGCTGTATGATTCCAAATTCAATTTTCTTTCATATCAAATTATATGCTAGTTTAGTGGATTCAGTTTACCTTATTAGTGTATTGGCTATTCACTTGTAGATGCTTTACATGATCAAAGGCTACATGGTTGAAGCATGATGGTGTCACGATGGTTACATTCCAACATATGATGAATATAAAGTTAATGGAGTCTTAACTGCTGGTGTTCTTACTTTAATAACATCGTTTATTAGCCCAAGTGAATTTGCAACCAAAGATGTGTTTGAATGGATTTTCAGTAATCCAAATATCATCGAAGCTGCATCAGTCATTGGAAGATTCTTGGATGACATGGGCTCGCATAAAGTACTAATTTATTTTTAATTAAAATTAGGGTTTTAATTTAGTATATACCTCGACCCATAATCATATTTAATAATTGTTTGGAATAAATTAAATTTTACTGTTCAATTTAATATTTTTTTATCAGATCATGTATATAATCTTTATATACAATTTTGAAATGATGTAATAGTTTATTAAACCACTTCATTTTTATATTTTCTATGAAATATATTGATTATTAGATAACATATTGGGAAAGTCTAAATTATATAAAATTTTATATATTTAATCTTTCGATAAAAATCTCAGATTGAACAGTTAGATCATAATTTAATTTATCTCAAATTTAATTTATTTTTTTATAATATAATTGTCAAATACGTGTTGCTCGACAAAACCGTTAGATTGAATGAAAATGAAAGGCAAAGACGGATTTAGGGGAGCATGCAAGACCCCCTTCCTCCAAGAATTCCTTTATATTATGTGTTAAAAGATTAAAAAAACTAATAGAAAAAATAAATAAGTAAAACAGAATATTGTAATTACAATTCTTAATATTGAACTATTATTTGTTTCATTGATAGTTTGAGCAACAAAGAGTCCATGTTGCACCAATTGTTGAATGTTGCATGAAGCAATATGACATTTCACAAGCAGAGGCCTATAACCTCATTCATAAAGATGTTGATAATTGTTGGAAGGTTATAAATGAACAATGCCTCCAGTCAAATGATATCCCAAAGTTTGTGCTTGATTGTATAGTTAATTTGGCACGTTCATTTGAGTTTATTTATGGAGGCCATAAAAATAAATATACTAATGGAGAATTATTGAAAGATTACGTCTCTTCTCTTCTTGTGGATCCCATGTGCTTCGATGGACACCAAGTGGAGAAGGAATTTCACGTATAAATGAGTAAGAATCTCAGTGATATATATGTACTAGAAAGTATAAATATATATGAAAAATAAGTGAATTATCGATGTGAAAGCCGGAATCATTGTACTTGAAAGGTTCAACGTGTGAATTGTGACAAGTATTGCTGTTTGTAGCAGTTTCCACGTGTTGCGCCATTTGCCTAATTATCATTGTAATAATGTTTAACTGATTATGTTTGTTCAGTTTTTGTGTGTTCTCAATTTCTTAACTCTCCGACTATATGTCACTAAATCCACTCCCACTTAAGCGAGATGATTAAATGACCGGACCTGCGACAATGAAAAATAAATGAAATTAGAGAATCAAAACTACGTTACCTACTAAAAATATTGAAATGGTCGTAAAATTACTTTAGCATCATTGGCTCCGGAGTTAGAGGTTTCTGGTATAAACTTAGTATAGAATATATTTGCGGTATGTCCTGTGTCAATTGAATGTAAAAGTTTTCGGCCAGAATAGCTCCAAATATCGATCTGAAAAAACAGAAAGCAAACAATTCAATGCATTTTGCAGGTAAAGCAAAGCAAGATGAAGTTATAAAACGAAAAACAGAAAGGTTGAAATCATGTGCTCCATGAGTTTATCCGTCTGCTTGCTGCCATTTGAGAGTTAAGATAGAACTTTTCCAAGCAGTCATGACTCGTAGTTATTTTTGAATATAGAAGTAGGTGTGGTGATTCAAAGCTGAGAATACTTCATCTTATTTATAGAATCTGTCCTTCACAAAATTTCAACCAAAGGATATTTAAAATGAAGTTAGTTGCTGAACATTGCATAAGGGGTGAATGAACTTAGGAGCCAAATGAACCATTTAGAAAACCACTTCATGAAAAATCTCAACCGGGAATTGTGGTTTATGGGAAGTTGTGGAGAGGTTGTAACTTAACTCTGGCTGTTGGCAGAAGAGGTTACAACTGAATCTGTTTTCCATTCTCCCACTTAGTCCATTTAACTCAATCATTAACCATATCAAGGGACACAATATATGAGTCATGGCGATAGGTTCTCTGACAGTGAGTAATATCTTCTATGTATCATAATATATCGAGTCTCTCTAATCATCAACTCTCAACTCGATGAATAATCCATATGTTTATTCTAGGTCTAAATCAAATGATATTTTTCGAAATAAATATGTACACAAATTCGCATGAGAAAACATATAACTGAATAAGAGTTTCATTAAGAATAAAAAATGCACGTACAATGAAATTATATCATGGAACTAAGTTTCGTTCAATGTGTTTATTTCAACTTCCACTCTTATTATTCTTAGTCATGAATACTGTAACAAAGTTGTCTCAATATAAGTTTATGGCCTACAAATAAAGTCCACAACTCTAAGGCCAAATATGAAACTCCTCAACCATACACCATGTGAAGTAGCCTCAAAACAAGAAACAAACTCAACCTCCATAGTAGATATAGCCTTCAAGGTTTGTTTTGCGCTTCTCCACGATACAGCTCCACCAACCAGCATAAAATCATAACCAGATGTTGATTTCCTTGTATCAACTCAACTGACAAAGTCAGAATCAGAGTAGCCAATTACTTCCAGATAGTCAGTTTGTTTGTACATGAGCATGTAATCCTTTGTCCCTTAAAGATATCTCATAACTTTCTTTGCAGTTTTCCAGTGGTCAATACTTAGATTACTCTGATATCTTCCAAAATTCCAACAGCATATGCAATGTCAAGTCTAGTACAAACTTGAGCATACATAAGACTTCCAACTGTTGAAGAATATGAGATATTTTTCATATGTTCTGCTCAAAATCATTCTTCGGGCATTGACTCAAATTCAGTCTATCACCCTTTACAATGGGAGCTATACTTGGTGAACAATCTTTCATGTTAAATCTCTCTAAAACTTTGTTAATATAGGCTTCTTGAAACAAACCCAAAATACCTCAAGATTTGTCTCTATGGATCTTAATGTCAATGCTATTTTCACATCCATTTGATGTAATTCATGGTCAAAATGAGCTACCAATGTCATAATTACACGGAAGGAGTCTTTCATAGATACAGGAGAAAATGTCTTTGTATAATTGATCCCTTCCTTCTGAGTGAATCCTTTGCCAACAAGTCTTGTTTTATGTCTCTCAATGTTTCCTTGTGAGTCTTTCTTAGTTTTGAAGACCCATCTGCATCCAATGGTTCCTACAACATCAGGAAACTGAACGAGATCACAGACTTGGTTGGATGCCATACAATCCATCTCGTCTTTCATGGCATTGTACCACAGGTTCGATTCCTTAAAACTCATGGCTTGTGAAAACGTTTCGGGATCATTTGTAGCCCCTCTATTGTAGTCTAATTCTTGTAGGTACACTACATAATCACTAAGAATTGTTGACTTTCTGACACTAGTAAATCACTTAAATGTTTGTTCAACATCTTCTTGAGGAACTTGTTATTCAATCGGTTGTTCTATAAATTGTTCAACATTATCCTGTAGAGTCATTTTCAACAGTTTGTGGATCTTCAATTATTAATTGTCTAAAACTTGTTTGTACTTAAGGAGTGTATGTAAAAGATAAAACACAAGAAGGGGGGTCGAATTGTGTTAATTAAAAAATTTGGCCCTTTCGTCTGTTTGTTTTAAACAGGTTCAGACGAAACAGTTCTTATCTTCAAAGATTGATTTTAATGAAACAGACGTTATAAGTTGATTATCCCCGTTAGTTGCAAACTTAAAGAAGATAAACACAAGTATTATTATAGTGGTTCGTCTATTCAAGACTACATCCAGTTACCCAGAAATTACTGAGTTTTCACTACAAACCGTGAAATGATTACAAGTATTGTTTGAACCCAGCCACTTCTGGCTATTACAAGATATTCTTTGAACACAGCCTTCTCAGGCTAAATAGCAAGGTATTCTTTGAAACCCAGCCTCCTCAGGCTAACCAAAGAGGCATTCTTTGAACAATCAGCCTCCTCCGGCTATAGTACCACACAAGTGGATTTACAAGATTTTCTATGAAAGAAAAGCTCCTCTTCGCAGAGAGGGGTATACAATGAAGTTCGAAAGTAGCAGTGAGTGAAAGCACAAAGTCTTAGCAATAAGCGAGTTCGCCAACTAAAACTTGGAGTGAAGTCCTTTTATAGGCAACAACTTCATATGTCCGTTAGAAACAGAAGAATGTCGTTGAGCTTTTTCCAAGTGTAGTCCAAAAAGGTGTCAGAGTGCAATCAAGTGATGAGATAGCGTGTGCAGCGGATTTGATGGCGTGCTCAGTCCTTTTTTGACTTGTATAGAGATTTCCCATGAAAAGGGTGTAGCCTTTTCGTTTTAAACATGAATGCTCGAATCACCATACTGATCTTGGAAGCACTCATGAGTAACTTAGAATATTTGAACTTGGCGCGAGTTACTCAGTTTGATCTTCACTTCCTTGACAGACGATGTGAATCTTCAGTCTTAAGGATTGGTTTGAAAGCTCCGTCTGAAGAGTATCGTCTATCCTTTCGTTTGATGACATGGCTTTGAGATAGATGAATGACTTCAACTTTGAGGGGTCATCTTCCGTCTGTACTTGTTCAGTATGACTTTGCCTGTAATGCTTCCTTCTGAAATATTTCGTCTGTCTTGTAATAATCAAAACTTAGAGACGTTAATCATCTTGATCTAACATTGTAAATTACAATTAATTGTCGTTTTGAGTCAAAAGGTTGGACTTCATAGTGATCATTTTTAGAAGCAATGTCCTGAAACTGATTGCTCCCACTAACCAAGTGATAGTTAGTTGTACTAGAAATTAATATCGTGGTGTTAAATCTGGGAAGGTTTAACATCTAGCTGACAAAGGTTTATGTTCATTGCAGGTGTTGTCCCATGTCATGTAATAGTGATGTAGTATATTGATTCTTTTATAAAAAATTGTCATGTATGTTAACTGTTCTTGTCCTATAGATAGGATGAAATGTGGGAATCACTAAATGTTGAACTGATTACCTCACTAAATAGCAAATATATTCTTAAGCTGAGTGCTTTTGCATGCCTTACAGAAAATCAACAAGTATATATATCTTATGCTTTTCTTGTTTACATATTTTAATAGCAAATATTTTTGTTCAATTCTCCATGCAACATTACTCTAATCCATTGCCATAAAAGTAACGTCCTGTTGCCATGTGCCTGGCCCAGCCCACAGACACATGATCCGTGCCCAAGCATGAAATTCTCGTAGTCTCCAACAAAAAATACCCAACTTGACACACAAAACATCCCTTAGCCCAAACCTTCATCCGTCTGTGTGCTATAACCAATGCTAAGTTAATTTTGGCAATTTACCTGCATAACCCAAGCTACCTTTTTTAGGGAAAGAAAAAAGCCCAATGCAAATTAGGATGTGTCTTGCACCTTCCACACAGGTTGCTTCAACCCAACAATCCAACATGCTGTATCATATTTTTATTAATAGCTCAATACGAACTTACTTGAAATAGTTTTTCTAAGTGACATAATAAATTTTGAATTTGTCATTTTTATCTTATTTAAATGCAGATATTTAAATAAGTCTTTAATATGTCAAAATAATATACTTTTTATTTCTAAAGTATGTATATGTAAATTAGTCTTAAAATATTTTGTTCAATTTCATTTTAAAAAGAATAATTTTTAAATGAATTGATATACTTTAAACATACCATCTTCTTTAATGTCTTATTTTAGAGAAATGATGTTCAATTCTAAATTATAATTTCTCTCACACAATTTATTAATGATATATGTTTTCTTTCTAAAGCCTTTCTGTTGGTTAAGCATACATCCTTTTCGGGCATTCATAATAAGCCACCTTTTATCAAAGAAGCCAACTCTTCAGAAAAGCAAATTAATTAGGTACGATGTGTCTTCCACCGTCAGCACCTGTTGCAGTACGTGACCGACCCAATATGCATTATTGACTGGTTGTTGCAGCTTAAATCATTGTCGGATACATATTCAACATTTCGGCAGTCTGACCCATTTGGGTCTGTTTTTTTTATTATTATTATTATTATTTTTTATTATTATTATTATTATAAATGGGGCAGTTTCTAAATATTATATAAAATTAAAAATAAAATTTTATATATTATGTTTTTTTATATAATACTTATTATTTAAATTTAAATATATTTTTATGTGACAATTACATAAATTATTTTTTCACAATTTACAATAGAAATAAAAAAAATCAGTATTTAATATTATAAATTTATTTAATTTAATTATAAAAAATCTTAGATTTTGCATTGGATTTATTCCATTAAATTAAAATTATTTTAGTTTAAGT
Organism: Hylodesmum podocarpum; assembly: GCA_026586105.1. Classification (NCBI taxonomy): domain Eukaryota; kingdom Viridiplantae; phylum Streptophyta; class Magnoliopsida; order Fabales; family Fabaceae; genus Hylodesmum; species Hylodesmum podocarpum. Next base: position 8,498,907 of record JALJEV010001433.1, read on the forward strand.
AATGTCAACATTTTAATATAATATATATGTGAAGAGAATAAAATTATCAAAATTATATTGTGTAGTGGAAAAATTATTAGTTACTAAGAAAGATTTTGAATTTGATTCCCTCTAAAAAAAATTTTAACGGACTAGACTTAACCTAACCTAAATCCGTAAATAATTTGGGAAGTGAAAAAAAAAATTGTATCAGACCCAGATGGGTCAAACTGTCCAATATTTCAAAATGATAAAGAGAAATAGCTACATTTGGAAAAAATATCCGCAAAATCAAATCATTAGTTTTGGAGGTCGATTCCTCGTATGAAAAATATTAACACATCTTGCTATCAGTTCATGTTATAAATATGATTATTTTTAATTGAGTATGTTGCATAAAATATATTTTTAAAATTTATATTTTGAGACCAGCATGTCTGAATTCTTATCTCTACGTATTCTTTCATGTAACGGAGTAATCTGCTCATATAGTTCTTTAGTCAAAAAAATGTATGTGTTAATAACTTTTTAAAGATTTTAATTAACAAAGAAAAGAGTTAGTAAAACATTAACTCTTAAATAATTTTAAATAATGAAATTAATCCAGAAAATGTTTTTGTAAATAATGAAACCATGTTAGCTCATAAAGAGAAATTCTCAATCTGACCAGAAAATCCCAAATAATACATTCTTTTTACTAAAATAAACATGCACCGTGCTTCCGTTTAACCGAGTGAATGAGTAATCGGTGGAATGCGATTCTGGTTTTATATAAGAGTATATAGTTTGATATATTTAAAAGAGTGATTTAAGTTGTTTAAAGTTTGACTTGGCTTATTTAATAAAAAGATTAAATTAAAATTTTTTAAAATTTTACTTATTTAAATAAATTAGATATAGTTTCAAAAGGAAGTCCGTTAAATCGGATAAATCAACCTATTTTTATATTAAAAAATATATTATATGCATATGAAATAATATAATGCGATAAGGCAATAAATTGGATATGACTAATAATTTATGATTTTTTTTAAATATATTAAAATATATTATTTTAACTTATATTTTACGAAATTTATATGTAGTGGGAATTTGTATTAAGCTTTAACAATTAAAAAAAATTATTTTTTAAATAATTAATAAAATCAAGTATTTATATAAATTTTTAAAGATGATAGAAAATAAACTTTTAAATAAATTTACAGACCAGACTTATCTTTTAAAAAGGCCAAATTATCCTTATAAAAAACTTAGGCTAACAAGTCATGTCTGACAATTGATTTTATAAGACCAGAACGTGTTATGTCCCCTATCCGTAGACAATGGTATTTAATTAGTTAGTTACGAGAATTGAATTAATGGTACATAGCAAATAGAAATATTCGAAAATAATTATTTTTAAATTTAAATTAATAATAATATTAGTGTAAAATTAATTTTTTAATTAAAAATTACTTAAAATATCAAAACGAAATATTTTGAAATCATAAAGAATAGATTAAGATAAAAAAGAATTTCTAAATTGAAAAGATTAAACGTTAAGCTATTTTATATTACTAAAATTATTTTTTTATAATGTCCGCGAGCTCACGAAGTTAATACTGGTGTATTTATATTCGTGCATTACAAGTCTTTCAATCATTCGTTTCATTGGCAACGTACCTCATTCATAATAAGCCACCCAATTTTCATAAGAAGCCTCTTCAAAAGCAAATTACGTAGGAGATGTCTCTTGCACCTTCAGCACTACCTCACACAAAGCGACCTTGTGCTAATTTCACTCCTAGCATTTGGGGAGATGTTTTCCTTCAATATGATTCCGAATCATTGGTACTCTATATATGTTTTATTACTTACTTCTGATAAAAAAAAAAAATATATGTTATTAGTTTATCTAGTAGCCATGCACGAAACTCATGGGTAAAAAATAATTATTATGTAAAGCTCAGAGCCTCGTTACTCCTGTGGTGGTGGCTCCCTAAATTTTCCAAATTATATATATATATATATATATATATATATATATATATATATATATATATTAATTTTAATTTTGAAAACATACATATTCAATTCTTCCATGATAATAGTTTTTAGTTTTAAATTTTGTAAGATTCATCTTTTGTTTTAAAATTTTACTGTCATATTATATATTTATTTAAAGAAGTTATTGACAATGAAAATAATATTTTATCATTGATGATATATTTTTTATTACCTTGTATAAAATTTATAACTAAATAAACTAAAATAATTTTAACTTATTTTTTAAGTGTGCACTATGTCATGTTAGATAAATTAAATAAAATATTTAAAAAGTGATAAGATAAAATTAAGAAAAGAAAATGAAAAAAAAATTAAAATGAAAAAAATATAAAAAAATAAAATTAAAATGAAAAGAAAATATTAGCCCTTCCCATCCCTAAAAATCTAACCCATCCCTGACTAGTAACAAGTGGGTGAAAACCATAGAATTTGAATAGCTATATAAATTTTTTCCATATAAGCTGCATATCTACTATTTATGTCCCGCAGTTTAAATAAGTTGACTTAATAAAGAAGGACTTTGAATGAGTGCTTTGGATAGAAATAACAAAACAAATATGTATTCATGGACAATTTAATTAGGACTTAATTGATATATTCTGAAAGTGTAATCTGTTTATATATAAAGTCAACTAATAACAAAATATTAGTTTGTATTTGGTTTGAGGGTTTTTTTATTTATTTTTATTGAAAATAGAAAATATAGGTGAAAATGTGTTTGATTGATTTTTTTGAAAATATTTTTAAAATTAGGTAAAAAATAAAGAAACATGATGATTTTATTCTTATCATTTTTATAAAATTATTTTTAGAAAATAAAAATTAAAAATAAAAACAGAAAATAATTTATAAACTAACTACTCTATGTCTATACAATATTTTGACATTTATCTGACTATTTTAAAAGTCATACATACTATGATGGTTGGTTAACAAGTAAAATCATTTAATTTACGGCAATAATCGCTTAATGCAAATTCAGAACTATATTATGTGCTCTATACAAAGTTAACCGAATGAAACTATATTACTTGCAGGAAGACATTGACAATATGAAGCAACAAGCTCAAATACTCAAAGAAGAGGTTAAAATGATATTTCTGTCACCAATCTATCAAAATATCATCCAAAAATTAAACCTTATTGATTCCGTCCAGCATTTGGGTGTATCCTATCATTTCGAACAAGAAACTAATCAAGCATTGGAACAAATTCACAACGCTTTCACGAAAAATAACACTATAAGTGAAGAGGTTAATCATCATTCACTGGCTCTACTCTTTCGTTTGCTTAGGCAACAAAGATATCAAATTTCATCAAGTACGTGTAGAACTTTAATTTTTTTATTGATGTTAATTTAAGCTAAAAGTACTATATATAGAAGCCTATAAAGTTACATGACAAAATTAAAATTCATTAAATATCTGTTATTTGTTAAGTGTCTTTTACTAAATGAGCAGATTGTTTTCACAAATTCAAAAATGACCAAGGAAACTTCAATGAAATAATTGCCAATGATGTTCAAGGGTTGTGTAGCTTGTATGAAGCTGCACAATTAAGAACTCACGAAGATGATATACTGGAAGAAGCACTAGGCTTCTTGAATGCCCAACTTAAGTTCTTGGCCAACAAACTGAGCCCATCTCTTGCTGCACAAATTAATCATTGTTTAAGGAGACCTTTTCACAAGAGTGTATCCAGGTTTGAGGCAAGGTATCATATGACTCTCTATGAACAGGATCCTTCGCATAACAAAACTCTATTATTGTTTGCAAAAGTAGATTTCAATGTTCTTCAAAAAAAGTATCAAAGGGAAATTGGCAGAATCACCAAGTAAGTCGTTTACTTTTCTCCACTGACAACATTCACATCGAAATACACTATCTTACTAAAAAATGTAGATTGTAAAAAAGGGAGTTTAATTAAATTATTAAAGTGTTATGCATATACTTTTAATAGGTGGTGGAAAAATTCAAATTTTATCACAAAGGTCCCTTACGCTCGAGATAGGTTGGTTGAAGGCTATCTTTGGTCATTGGCTGTGTCTTCCAATCATGAATACAGCAACGGAAGAATTACTCTGGCAAATTTTTTTGCTATTTTTGCTCTGGTAGACGATACTTATGATGCTTTTGGAACTGTTCAGGAACTTGAACTATTCACCGAAGCATTTCGGAGGTTGGTTTGCTTCATAAATTATATCATATATTACATACTCATTAGGAAAATGTCTTAAAAAAATAACATGATTGACTTTTAGCTCATGATCACAAATTTAATGATTTTTTTCAATAATTATTTCTCTCTTTTTTATATATTTCAGATGGGATATTAATCTGATTGGATCTCTTCCAGAGTGCATGAAAATAGTATTTGATGGAGTTGTAGAATTTTGTGAAGAAGTAGAGCTGGTGACGATCGAGAGTGGAAAATCAAGCTCAGTGGTGTCATATGTGAAACAAGCTGTATGTATGATTATTCCAATATCAATTTTCTTATTTGAATGGTTCTTTAAAAGATTCGATTTATCTTATTAGTATATTCGATATTTCGCTTACAGGCTTATAACTTAATAAAATGCTATATGGTTGAAGCAAAATGGTTGCATGAGGGTTACATTCCAACATATGATGAGTATAAAGTTAATGGAGTCATATCTTCTGGTATACAAGCTGTAATGACATTTTTTATTGCTGTGGGAGAATTTGTAACAGAAGATGTCTTCGAATGGATTTTCAGTGATCCCAAAATCATTCAATCTGCATCAATGCTTACCAGATTTTTGGATGACATAAGCCCACATAAGGTATCAACTAGATAGTTGATTTGACATATATCTATTAATAAATATTGAGAGTTATTACGCACCTAATCCAATATTTCGATTTGCTTTGATTAATAGTTTGAGCAGGAAAGAGAAGATGTTGCCTCATCAGTCGAATGTTGCATGAAGCAATATGGAATTTCACAGGCAGAGGCCTATAACCTCATTCACAAGGACATTGAAGATTGTTGGAAGGTTATAAATGAAGAGTATCTAAAGTTAAATAACATCCCAAAGATTGTGCTTGATTTCGTAGTTAAATTGGCACAATCATGTGAGTTTATATATGAAAACAACCAAGATAGAATTATTCAAAGATTACGTCTCTTTGCAGCTGGTGGATCCCATTCCCATGTGAATTGATCAACACTAGTAGGAGAAGCTATTTTACTCTTAAATTAGTACCACATTTTATATTTTGTTATAACTATTTGGTATCATCCTAAGGCTACGTACTAGCAAGTATGCAAAATACTGAAGAATAATGAATTGTCTAGATGAAAGTCATGTCATCCTCCATGAAATGCTCGTTTTGAGCTGTGACAAACACTGTTGTATGTAGGGTTGTCATGTTGCCATTTGCTTAATTATGAATGTAATGATGTTTATCTCCCTTAATTTGTTGTTTTCCAAGTTTTGTATGATTTTTAGTTTGTTTATTCGCTTGTTATTATAAATCAATATTTTATAATATTTTAAATTAATAGGTTATCACAAAACTAGTTAATTATATATTACGATTAACTTTTTTAGAAATAGTTCTAATGATCACCATTAGGTCATGTATACTCATCTCTGGAAATAGTTCCCTTAGAATCCCCGGAAGCAGCTCCATTGGTACACCAAGCAAACTGTGTGGCTGACATCGCGTATTTGCATTATACAAATAAAAGTTATAAGCACAAATAATTGTATAAAAAAATGTCTTGTTGACAAAACAAAAATAGTTTTTATTGTGTATCTTGTTAAGACACAAGGCAAAAAATACTCGTGTCTTGCTATAAAGGAAGTGCCAATAGAAGATGATGGGTTTTATCCTAAGTATATATAAAGATTAAATAGATATATGACATATTATTGTACGAATAAGATGAGACGATAAGATCCAGGATATGTTTAATTTTATATAAAATTATGTAACTGGAGTATCTTAATTTTGATTGATGAAAGAAGAGGAAGAGGAAACATTAACCATCTAATTTTATTTGAGAGTTGTTCCTTGTTAAGAGAATTATTTCATTGTGTATATTTTTTAATAGGATAATAAATTATTTCAATGGTGAAAATCTTTTAAATTAGTTACTTATGAATGATTGATTTGATTAATCACTGGATCAAATTTTAATAAAATCTCATCTATCTTTTCCGTAAACACCTATAATTAAAGATAATATCTTTAATTATCGAATAATGATATAGAAAATATTTAAATAAAAAATTTCTACTTATCCATAATAAAATATTTTAAGAATCTCCCATTTGGATGGTATTAATCAATAATTAAAGATATTATATTTAATTATAGGTGTATTAGAATATGAATCATTTTAAACTAAAGAGATATTATATTTAATTATAGGCTAGATCATTGAATGCTCTAAGATATTTGGTATTCAATGAATTCGTTAATCTAAATTAACATGGTCACAAAATGTCAACAATAAACGAGTGTTAACGATTATTAGTCCAAACATAGATTTATAAGTACTTTACAATTCAAAAGTTGTACTCGATATGAGTACTAACGTCATATTTCTAAGGTATTTATACATTTGTGACTTAACAAAATGTGAAATTTAGGTAAAAGAAAAGGACAATGTCACTGAACTCTAAAAGAATTATTGTGCATTACATAATAGAATTTACCGTGACATCTAATCAAGATGTTTACTAAGATTCAACAAATTAATATATATCTAAATATAATAGAATAAAAACGAATAACAAAGTCCTTTAAGAGATGTCATGTGATCCCAAGATATGTGTATACACATGTCAATATGAGATTCACAATTCTCAAAAGACAACGAAATTACATAATATCCACAAATCTCGAAATATATCAAAATCGCATACTCCTCTGTACCATAATAAGATTAGGATTTTCATTAGAGCCCATATGTATTGAAATGACCTAATGATGATGGGATTGTAATGTTCAATTGAGTCTAAAACTTTCTATATTTCTCCTCAAATTTATAATAAAGAGAAGTACGAGAAGTGGTTACAAAGAAAATATAAATGTCAACGCACAATATACATAATCACAGAGTGTTCCCCTTAAGGAATGACAAGTGTTCACCTTACACTTTATAAAACAAAAAATTGTTAGGATATTAATCCTAAAAAGAGTCAACTAAAAAAGTTGATATTTACTCTTAAAATAATAGTGAGATAAAAAAATCCCTAACTAATGCATCCAAAATGTGCTTAAGAGTAAGTTTACTCTACAGAAATAGCAATATGCAAGTTTAGATATTATACGTAAATGATAGGTTGTAACTTTGACTAGAGAGATGTATGGATTCAAATAGAATTCTTTAAATGCTTAAGATGATCTTAATTAGTTATTAAAAAAACTTAATTAAAATAAAGTTGAAGAAAATATATAATAAAAGATTAGGATTGTAATTCGCTGCTACTTCAATACTCTTGCTAATAGAGTAATTTTAGTTAATTATTAAATTTATTAGATCTAAGTAATTACTTTTAGTTAGCCTTTTTTTAATTCGAAACCCAACTACAGTTGGTCATAATTTAATTCTCAGCTAAAAAACTTTACAAAAACACAATTTAGGTAGAAGTTTGAAGATAAAATTTAGTCATGCAAGACCACAAAGCCTAGCATTCACAAATTTTTCACTTTAAAAAAGTTGATGATATACATAAACTAAATTTAAATAAGTCAGATATAACTAATTATTAATATGCATTAAGCTTAAGAAATGATCCACTACCCTTGTCAATATCTGTGCGAGCATGTATAGCTTAACAAGGAGAAGGTGGTACAAAGTTCAAATATAGAAAGACGGAAAAAAGAGAAAGTAGAACATCAAACTCTTGGGGTCAATCCGTAGATTCTAACAAGTTTGAGAATCTACTCAAGTTTAGCCAGTGAACTCGTGAATAAATTTATTTTTTTCTCAGACTCGTGTAAACTAGTATTAGACCTGTAAACTCGTATCAAACTCGAGGTCTACTACGAGTCAATGAGTGTAAAAAATAACTTACTCTAGCCACTGCGTTTCCAATTTCCCCTATTCGAAGGTTTTACGCTAAACAATTTCGCAATAGTGTCCATCGCAGCGAGCCCCTGTGTATGGTGTCTAGTAAGGTGTTCGCCATGGCAAACCCCTGCATTTACTTGTCTAGAATTTAATTTTTGTTGAATGCTAATATTCAATTTTTGTTGATGTTCTGTTTAATTGTTTGCTTCTATTCTTGTGTTAAATATCTGTTGGAATTCAATATTTGCTGAAGTGTTCAATTGCTTTCGATACCCTATTGAAGTACTCTTTTTGCTTCTCTATTCTTTTTTGGAGTTTCATTTGTTTCTATTTTCAATCGTGCTCTTATTGCTTCTCTGTTCTTACTGGAATTTGTTTAGTTTAATTTGTTGTTTGTTCTTGCTATTTGAATCTTGTCATTTTAAGAGGATCAGGGCCTTAAGACATCTGTTTAAGTTCTGCAGGGTGATCTTATCCGTTAAAGTGATCGATGCTAACAATCTTATGCAACAATCTTCAAAAAACAATCTCCAAAATCCCCTGAATGTTTTGCTTATTTGTTCTTGTTGCTTTTCTATTTTTGTGTAGCTACTAAATTTGTAAAATGTATGAAAGTGGGAGTGGATTGATTCAACCGATACCTCACTAGTGTCATTCGTTGTTTAACAACCTAGAAAGTAAAAGTGCAGCTTGAGATAAGATAGACATTGGATGGAAACATGGTCAAGATGTTTCATGCAATGGTAAAAAAGTTAAATGTAATTATTTCTGAAAGATTAATAATGGGGGAATTTTTAGATACAAGCATCATTTTGTTGGGATTAGAAATGATTCTGAACTTTGTGTTTGGATGCTGGAAGAAGTTTAAATGTTTATGCTGAAAATTGTTATAGAGGTATCAATGAAGAGAAGAATATTGCATAACATTAAAGAAGAAGTTGATGATGAAGAAAGTGAAAGAACATAGACAAGCTCTACAAATCAAAACCAAAGCAAATTCTCTTCTCTTTCGATTAAAAAAATTACTATGCTCACGATTAATATAGTTATGATTTTCCATAACTTTTATTTTCAAGAAACTCTCTTTCATCTACAATATGATATTTTAAATATTACGTTTAAAAAGAATTCTTTTTTCCTTTTTCTCTTTATTAAATTATTTCATCTCATATTTCTTCTTCTCACTGATGCAAAAATGGTTTTTACGTAGTTAAAAACCATTTTTTTTTGTCGGTATAAAACCGATGTGGCATGGTAACCTAAAAAATTTGCATTTTTTATGTCAAATGATTTTTTTATTTTAATTAGTAAAGAACCATGTGTCGGTTACATGAAGAGTCGAAGGATTTTTTTAAAAAAGAAAAGGACTTTCCCACGTTCCGTTGTATTGAAAAATAAATGTGGAAAGCCCAATTTATTTTTTAAAAAAATTCAATAATCTACCATATAGAGACAGGAATTTACAACACATGTATTTCAACGAAATTCGGTTTTACATCATTGATGAAGTTAACATACATATAAAAAGCATAGATTCATCCGAAAGTAAATGCTGAGTGCAGGCTTCGTATTAATTTGGGTGATTTAAACCAGGTAAATAATGTAACTGATTTTGAAAATATCAGAAAGAGTTCCAGAATGTAATCAAAGGCTTGATTACAGGAAACGAGTAAATGACTGATTTTATAATTATTACAACAGGATGGTGATTTTATATGAATTTGATTTAAGCCAGCTTTAGCATCGGGCCAATCGACCTGCCCTTCAAGCCATTGGGGAAAAAATAATTAGATCTGGCCCGATTTGGCATGTACAAAATTTATTTAGAATAGTGCCAAAAGTAATTGGGTTGGTCAATCACTATCGAGCCAAATTCAAATTACAACAAATACATTTCACCTCTTGAATATATTGCTATAGATTAAAAGGACGGACTATTATCATCTTTCATTAGACAGAAACTACTTAAAGGCAATACATGAATAATAAAAACTTCATTAGATTTTATTAACAGTGGATTTAGAGAAATATACAGATAAAAGTCATATTTTGTAGGTGTGACATACGTGATAGACGCATTGCTGTTTGCAGATCTGTACGACCAATAGAAGTTTGGAAAAAATTTCAGCCAATATAGAAACAACCACTTGAGAAACTAATTCAAATTAACTCATTGAAGTTGACACAGTTACAGGTGGGTTGTTAGCAGGCTGTCACACATATGCCCAATCACTAGGTCATACGGAGGAAAAAGAAACAAAACTCAAACAAAAAAAGCGAATAAAATGAACAAACATCAACAGATTCCGATGTTTTACTCTACAAATAAAGAAGTAAAATGACATATTATGTCTACAGAAAGCGCTGTAAAACCGCAAAGAAGGAAAGCAAAATCACAAAATTGTTTCCTAAAATAATTGTGGGGTAAAGAGGGGTTTTCAACCATTACTCACAATTGCACCTACTAATGTGATGAATGGCTTCGATAGCATCGTAATCCATAGCACTTCAATTTGCAGCGCTCAAGTCCAGGCATAAGAGCAAAACATTATTTACTCAATTATTTGAGGCACGTGATAGATTAATTAAATAAAAATAGAAGGGACGTGATTTATTAGAACACGGCATTGCCACCAGCTCATCAATCACTCACAAAATTGTAATTATTGAATCCATTACAAAATCCCGTGACAAAAAAAGTTAAATCTACTTTCTGTATTCTTCCCAGTCTTGCTATCAACAAAACATGATTTCATCAAATGAGGTTTGGTAAGCTCAATCAAGTAATCACATTCTTCTTTGAACTGTTCCAAATAATAAGAAGAATTAATATATAATATAAATTTCAATAGTTTGCTACTGCAAGAATTCACAGAGTAAAATAAGAATAAGATCTGTCACTCAAACTCTCAATTGTTCGAATTATTTTACTTTGTTTCAATCAAATGAAAAAGAAAAATTAAGTGATCAGCAATAATTCAAAAGGAAACAAATCATACTAAGAATTTTAATCTCATTTGATTCCTAAGTTCTGAGGTTTCTTTTGAAGATTTTCCTCTGGAATAAAGACAATAGTTTGAGAAGCTCTACTACACTTTTAACTGTAGGGCAATCATCTAATGGCAAAATATATCGAATAAAAGTTCAATAACTCACTTGCAAGTTGGAAATTCTCCTTGCAAAGTTCATCTTTCAGCTGATCTAGTCAATAAGCCAAAAAAGTAGTCAAAATACATGCAGATACAAATTCCAGCATAAGCAATAAAAGCAAAACTGTTGAAAAAAAATTGTAAGGACCAGTTTGAATGAAAAACATAATTAGAGTTAAATTTAAACTAGTTAATGGAAACATTCACGTACCGCAAGAATGCCAAAAATGAACTGGTATGCATGCAAATAATGAGTACACCACTTATTAGTTTTGGCAAGTATAGTACAACCGTCAAGTAACAAGAATTTTATAGATTAGGATTATCAATTCCAAGGATAAACAATAAGATTTAATTCTTATTTTAATTTTATTATTTTTGAAGGTTGTTGGGAGTTTGTTGAGAAAGCAGTCTTAGAGAAAGGAATTTAATAATTAAAGATGCGATTAGGATCCCGATTTCACCATTAATTACCCTGATAATACTCTCCTATTTTTTATCTAGATTAGAATCTATTGGTTGGATCGGATTTCTAACCTCGTGACTGTCCCTCATAGGATCACCCACGTCACCTAGATTAACTAATCTCTTAATTTAATACTAAGTCAATTAGGGTTTTAGATCTGCAAATTCAGAGCTAAATTCGATTACGTCCACACGACCTACTCCTATCTCTAAGACTCTAGCGAAGTAATGACTATTTCTTCAATACCACCTAAGTTTCTTTTCTCAAAGTTCCCCTAGGTTTACTATCAATTTATTAGTGACCAGTTAACAAATAACATTAAGCATAGAAGAAATAAGTGCCCAAATACTGAATAACATCGAGAATTATATTATGGAATAAATTAGGGTTACATTGTTCTTCCAATCAAAGGGGAGTTTAGTTCATTGCTGATAGGGAAAACAATACAAGAATAATAAGAAAGAGATACATAGGTAATCGAATTCCTGAGAAGTCGAATGATCTTCGCGTTCTTTCGCTTAGGCTTGAGGTTGAATTTCGAATGTCGCACTGAACCGAGAGTGGGTAGAGTAGCCGTCTAGGGTTTCTAGAGTCGGTCATGGTCTAGAGGTCTGGAGGTTGTCAATCTCCAGATCCTTAAATGGTTAGGTCTAAAAGAGACCCCTTTTGTTGATAGTAACTTGTAAATATATAACATTCTTAGTGGATTTGGGCTTTTCATGAGCCCAAATCGCGTGAGATATAAGTCAGCTTGCGTGAGCTTATATACGAGATATAGGTTGCGCGAGTTATATGTGAGATATAGACTAGCTCGTGTAAGTTATTTTTATTATTTTTAATCCTGAAATACTTAAAAAACCAGCAATAAATTCCTAACACATAATATTTTAATTTAGAGTACTTAGTAATTATTTTAATTTACCTAAAAGTGTTTAATGGACAATTTATGTAATAAAAAAATATAAAAATAACTTTTTGTAAGTTATCATGAACCAAAACTTTTCAACTTTTCGGGGGATTTTCTCTCTTCTTTCAACACCTTTCAACAAATTAAGATAGTGAATGCTACACAATTCAATGACTTCTAAATAAATAAGTCATTATTATTATGGTAAAGTTCTTCGAAATTCTTTTTACCTAACTTGAATGCAATTTTCTATATAAATTATGACATAAAATTACATAAAAGGTCAAACTTTTGAGAGACAAATTTGTGAAGGTATTTAATGATTCTTTATCCCCTTTCAAAATCAGTTAACATTTATTGTATGAATTGACATAATTAATTTATTGATGCGAAATAAGTTGAACAATTTTGGTAAGAAAACTATTATTCCAAGAGATATATTATATTATTAAAGAATTACAATCCTCAAATCTATCAAGTCAAAATAAATATTTGACCGACGGGTATTTCTCAATAAAGAAATAAGAGGAACGACAGAATATATTCTTTAGTATACATTTTCTATCTCAGTACTTTTTCAGTTAAAGACAACACGTTAGGTATGACCCCCCAATCATCATGGCACAATTTGGATAAACTTTCCATTAAACATGAATCAAGTTGTAGCATGATACCCCAATAATAATCATGGCAATATTTGAATAAGCTTTCAATTAAATATTAATTAATAAATTTACGTAAAAATCACAATTATAATAAATATATAAAAAAAATATGTGTTTTATAATTTAAATTCAAGAGAAACTTATAATTTTATAATAAATAAATTAATATTCTCTTTAAATATCTAATTAAATAAGTAGTTTATATATATTAATCTCAATAATTAAATTTAAAGTAATTTTAAATTATTTACAATTCAAAATAAAGTGAATAATTTTCCTATAAAATTATAAAATAATATAAGATTATAATTTCTAAATAAATAACAATATTATACACATAAAATTTGAGAAAAATAAAAAATTATTATTCACATTTATAAATAAAAAAAATTTGCCCGCCCCTTTTCTCCAACTTGAATGTGATCACCCTATAAATACCTAGTTAGGTGTTGGTTCATCAATAAACATCACACCATTTTCCTTAAATAGCATTTTGTAGAAAGCAAAGATGTCCCTTCCAACTTCAGCACATCTGTATCTGATCATAATCGACCTTGCGCAAGTTTTGCTCCTAGCATTTGGGGAGATACTTTCCTTAAATATGCTTCTCAATCTCCGGTATTATTTTCTTACACACGCATATTAATTGAAATGAATGAGTATAATTATTCATTTTCACACTACTTTCATACATGATGTAAAATTTGGAACATTATTGAGGACTAGAGTTTTATACACGCATTCTTAATCTGCGCGGTATTGTATTCATATACACGCATGTTGTTTGAAATGATTTTTAAACAGACAATATATAATAATTAAACTCATTTAATTAATTATTTTAATTAATGACCATCTAACTAAATGCAAATTATATCAGATGCTCCATAAAAAGTTAACTGAATACAACTATACTTGCAGAAAGTCGATGACAGTGTGAAGCAGCGAGCTCAAATAGTTAAAGAGGTTAAGTTGATGTTTCAATCATCAATCTATCAAAATATCGTAAAGAAATTAATCTTTATTTACTTCGTCCAACCTTTTGGTGTATCTTATCATTTTCAACATGAAATTAACCAAGCATTGGAACAAATTCACAATGCTTTCACAAAAAATAACTTTATAAGAGAAGAGGTCAATCACAACTCTCTTGCTCTACTATTTCGTTTGCTTAGACAACAAGGATAGAACTTTAATTTCGTCAAGTAAATATAGAACTTTAATTTGTCATTTATATCAATTTAAAGAAAAAAGTAACTTTATATGCCTATAAAGTTACGTGTCAAAATCAAAATCATGAAATAACTATTATTTCTTGATCGTGCTCAATTAAATGTACAGATGCATTTAGCAAATTAAAAATGAACAAGAAAACTTCAGTGAAATATTTGCCAATGATGTTCAAGGGTTGTTTAGCTTGTATGAAGCTGCACATATGAGAACATATGAAGATGATATACTGGAAGAAGCATATGATTTCTCAAATACTCAACTTAAATTCTTGGCCAACCAACAGAGCCATCTGTTGCTACACGGATCAATCGCTGCTTAAGTCAACCTTTGAACAAGAGTGTACCTAGGTTTGATGCAAGGTATCACATGACTCTCTACGAGCAAGATCCTTCCCACAACGAGACTCTGTTAGCCTTTGCCAAGATGGATTTCAATATTCTTCAAAAATTGCATCAAAAAGAAATTGACAGTATCACAGAGTAAGGTCCTTTAATATTTATCCCATAGTGGTAGCATCATAATGAACCGAATATCTTTATTTTATTTTTTTAAGAAAAAACGATCATATATTAAATTTGAGCTTAAGGGGGTACCTTATTCACACAAAAGGCCAAATTACTTCAAGGCTTTCAAACAACAGGTTCAAAAATCATTCAAAGAAAATAAAGGAAAAGTTTAACATTTTTGCATTTAATCATGAAGACCAAGATCTATATTTGATGAGATCCAACACATATCTTTCACGTTAGCATCTTCGGTTTTGCACATGTT
Source organism: Hylodesmum podocarpum (assembly GCA_026586105.1). Taxonomy (NCBI): domain Eukaryota; kingdom Viridiplantae; phylum Streptophyta; class Magnoliopsida; order Fabales; family Fabaceae; genus Hylodesmum; species Hylodesmum podocarpum. The sequence goes on from JALJEV010001433.1 coordinate 8,514,174, forward strand.
ATTTCAGATATTTTTTCTACGTAAACATATCATCAATTTTGAAATTGTGAAGGTGAAACTTATTTTCTTTCTCATAGGTGGTGGAAAAAAGCAAACTTCGTTAAAAATGTTCCTTTCGCTAGAGATAGATTGGTTGAGGCCTATATTTGGTCGTTGACCATGTCCTACAAGCCTGAACATAGCCACGGAAGGATGTTTGCAGGAAAAGTGATTTCTGTTATCACTCTTCTAGATGATGCTTATGATGCTTATGGCACAGTTCAAGAGCTTGAACTCTTCACAAAAGCATTTCAAAGGTTGATGCACTTTACAAACTATAGCGTATTACATATATTCAACGAGAAAAGTATTTTAAAATACCATGAATTAATTTTAGCTTGTGACTTGAAGTTTCTCTCAATATATTTTCTAAAAATTTCAGATGGGATATTAGTCTTATTGGATCTCTTCCAGACTCCATGAAAGTAGTATTTGACACAGTTGTAAAATTGTGTGAAGAAATAGAGTCCATGACTACTGAGAGTGGGAAATCAACCTTTGTGGTGGAATATTTTAAACAAGCTGTATGATTCCAAATTCAATTTTCTTTCATATCAAATTATATGCTTGTTTAGTGGTTCAATTTACCTTATTAATGCATTGGCTATTCACTTGTAGATAATTCACTTAATCAAAGGCTACATGGTTGAAGCAAGATGGTGTCACTATGGTTACATTCCAACATATGATGAGTATAAAGTTAATGGAGTATAATAATTTTTTTTAAAAAATAAAATAAATTTTAATAATTTGACGGTTCAATTTCATATTTTTACGGATTGGGTCATGTATACAAATTTTTATACAATTTTAAAATGATTTGATAGTTTATCAAATTACTTTATTTTAATAATATAAATTTTGATTATTAGGTAACATACTAGGAAATTCTAAATTATATAAAATTTCACATATTGAAAAAACTAATAGAAAAAATAAATAAGTAAAATAGAATATTGTAATAACAATTCTTAATATTGAACTTTATGATTTCTTTCATTGATAGTTTGAGCAACAAAGAGTCCATGTTGCATCAATCGTTGAATGTTGCATGAAGCAATATGACATTTCACAAGTAGAGGCCTATAACCTCATTCATAAAGATGTTGATAATTGTTGGAAGGTTATAAATGAACAATGCCTCCAGTCAAATGATATCCCAAAGTTTGTGCTTGATTGTATAGTTAATTTGGCACGTTCATCTGAGTTTCTTTATGGAGGCCATCAAAATAAATTTAATGATGGAGAATTATTGAAAGATTACGTCTCTTCACTTCTTGTGGATCCCATGTGCTTCGATTGACACCAAATGGAGAAGGAATTTCACGTATAAATATAAAATGAGTAAGAATCTCAGTGTTATATATGTACTAGAAAGTATAAATATATATGAAAAATAAGTGAATTATCGATGTGAAAGTCGGAATCATTGTACTTGAAAGGTTCAAGCCATTTGCCTAATTATCATTGCAATAATGTTTAACTGATTATGTTAGTTCAATTTTTGTGTGTTCTGAGTTTTTTTTTTCCCATTTTGTATAATTATAGTTCTTAACATTACTTACAGCCAATTTCTTAACTCTCCGAGTATGTCACTAAATCCACTCCCACTTAAGCGAGATAGATTAAATGACTGTCCTGCCAAAATGAAAAATAAATGAAATTAGAGAATCAAAACTACATTACCAACTAAAAATATTGAAAGGATCATATAATATTATTTTAGCATCACCAGCTTCAGAGGCTACAAGCTCATTAGAGGTTTCTGTATAAACTTAGTACAGAATATATTTGTGGTATGTTCTGTGTCAATTGAATGTAAAAGTTTTCGGCGAATAGCTCCAAATATCGATCTGCAAAAACAGAAAGCAAGCAATTCAATGCTTTCTGTTGCTAAAGCAAACCAAGATGAAGTTATAAAACCAAAAACAGAAAGGTTGAAATCATTTGCTCCTTGACTTTATCAGTCTGTTTGCTGCCTTTTGAGAGTTAAGATAGAAATTTTACAAGCTGTCATGACTCAACAGTTATAGAGTAGTAAATGAAATTCAGGCAAAATAAAACCTAAATAAATCAAAGAATTGTTCTCAGTAGTCAGAACGCATAAACAATACATCAGTATGTTGTTATCTTCTTCAAAAACTGCAGCCTGTGCCACTTAAAGCACTTAAAAAAAAATATACATATTATACTGTTAGTATTTTGAGATAGATATAGATAGAAGTTGGGATGATTTGTAGTGTGATAGTAAGTATGTTATGTTGAAGGAGAATTTTAATAGATGTAGTAGGAAAAAGTAGATATAGTAGTTGACCGTGTAGCTCTTGATATTGAGAAGTAGAACTTGATTGTTTTTTTTTTTTTTTTTTTCTCTACATCTTCTACATTTTCTGATCTATCAAACACCTATTTATAGAAAACATTCACCGCCTATGACTATTCATATGAACAGTACTATTCATATGAATAGTACTATTCATATGAATCTAGATTTTTCTTTTGCCGTGCAGCAATGTTTGACATATTTGTCAGCAGCCATCTTTGACCAGCAGATTCACCGCCTATGCTGGAAACTTGCAGAAACGTTTGACTATTCATATGAACAGTACTATTCATATGAATAGTACTATTCATATGAATCTAGATTTTTCTTTTTATTTCTTAGAAATTTGTAGAACTTTCAACACTCCTCCTTGATACAAATTTCTCTAACTCCAAGCATTTTGCGCAGTTCTTCAAATCTTGGTCTTGGTAATGCCTTCGTGAATATATCTGCTACTTGTTCTTCTGTCCGCAATATTCAAGCTTGATCTCCTTAGTTGCCTCTGCTTCTCTAATGAAATGATACTTTATTGCTATATGTTTTGTTCTATTGTGATGCACTGGATTCTTTGCTATTGCGATAGCTGATTTGTTGTCACGGTTGAATTGTAGTAGGCCCATTTTCATTTTCGCCCATATCATGTAGTATTCTCCGTAGCCATATAGCTTGACTTGTTGCTTCGCAAGTGCTACATACTCGCTTCTCGTTGATTGTGCAACTGTTGCTTGCTTCTTTGATGCCCAGCAGAAAAATCCTGAACCAAGTGAAAAAGTATAGCCGGAGGTGCTCTTCATGTCATCCACCGAGCCTGCCCAATCACTATCAGTATAGCCGAACAACCTTGAGTTGGCTGCGACAGTGTACCATATGCCAAATTCTTTTGTTCCTTGTAGATATCTTATAATTCTTTTTCCTGCTCCAAGATGTATTTGACTTGGGCTTTGCATGAATCTGGATAAGAAACTGGTAGCATACATTATATCCTGGTCGTGTAGTCATTGTTAGATATAGCAAGCTTCCAATTAAGCTTCTATATCGTGATGCATTGGCTTCTGGTGCTCCATCATCCTTTTGTAGTTTTTCATTTGTTACTAGCGGAGTAGTGACAGGCTTGCATCCGTACATCTTGAACTTCTTGAGTAAGCCTTCTGTGTATTTCTTTTGTGAGATAAATATCCCATCATTTCTTTGATTTACCTCTATGCCGAGAAAGTAACTCATCAAGCCAAGGTCGGTCATCTCGAAGGACTTCATCATGTCCTCTTTGAACTCCACCATCATATTTGTATTGGTTCCCGTATATATAAGATCATCAACATATAGGGAGACTATGAGAGTATCATACTGACCTTGAGTCTTAATGTAAAGTGTAGGCTCACTCTTGCTCCTCCTAAATCCTCGATCAACGAAGTACTGATCAATTCTGCTATACCATGCTCGAGGAGCTTGCTTCAAGCCGTAGAGTGCTTTTCTCAGTCTTAATACTTTGTTTTCTTTGCCTTCGCACATAAACCCTTGTGGTTGTTCCACATATATCTCTTCTTCAAGCACGCCATTGAGGAATGCTGATTTAACATCTAGTTGATAGATGCTCCAACCTTTTTGTGCCGCAAGAGCTATTAGAGCTCTTATCGTATCTAGACGAGCAACTGGAGCAAATGTCTCGTTGTAGTCAATCCCGGGTTGCTGTGAGTAACCCTTTGCTACAAGTCTTGCTTTATGTTTTTGTATGGTTCCATCAGGGTTGAGCTTTGTCTTGTAGACCCACTTAACCCCAATAATATCTTTTCCATGTGGAAGATCAACTAACTCCCATGTGTTGTTCTTCTCAATCATTTTTATCTCTTCTTCCATTGCCTTGACCCATACTTCCTGCTTTGATGCTACTTCAAAGCTTTCAGGTTCAAGTATGGTTAAATTGCAAGACTCGTATATATCTGCCAATGATCTTTCTCGTCTCGGAGTAGAGTCTGGTGAATGAGGCTCACCTGGGTCTTCTACTGCTTCTTCTACTTCTCCTTGAGGTAGTTGTATTGATATAGGGATCTTTTGCTCCACCTTTTCTTCTTCCCAGTTCCAAGCAGCATTCTCATTAACTTCAACATCTCGACTGATTGTCAGCTTCTTAGTTTGCAGGTTGTAGACACGATAGCCTTTAGACTGTGTGCTATATCCTAAAAAGATTCCACGAATTGTCTTGTCTTCTAGTTTATGTCTTTTAATATCAGGAACATGGATGTAGCATATAGATCCAAAGACCTTTAGGTGTTTTGCTGATGGCTTCTTCCCGCTCCATGCTTCAATTGGTGTCTTATCTGGGACTGCCTTTGTTGGACATCTATTAAGTATGTAGACAGCAGTGTAGACTGCTTCTGCCCAAAAAATATTAGGCAACCCTTTCTCTTTCAACATCGATCTAGCCATCTCCATGACCGTGCGATTCTTTCTTTCGGACACACCATTTTGTTGTGGAGTGTAGGCAACTGTTAGTTGCCGCTCTATGCCTTCATCCTCACAAAATTTGTCAAACTCGTGCGATGTGTACTCCTTGCCACGATCACTTCTAAGTACTTTAATGTGTTTTCCACTTTGTTTTTCAACAAGGGCCTTGAACTTCTTGAATATTTCAAAAACTTCTGATTTTGCTTTCAAGAAATAGACCCATGTCATTCTAGAGAAGTCGTCAATGAAAAGGATAAAGTACCTGTTGTTCTCGAATGTTGGTGTCCTCATCGGTCCACATACATCAGTATGGATTAACTCCAACACGTCTTTTGCTCGCCACGTTTTGCTGCGAGAGAACGGTAATCGTGTTGCTTTCCGAGGAGACATCCTTCACATGCTTCGTTATTCTCCTTTAAGCATGGGAGATCTCTCATCATATTCTTCTGGTATAATATCTTCAGGGCGTGTGAGTTGAAGTGGCCAAATCTTCTATGCCAAAGCCATGAATCATCAACTTGTACTTTCATGGCCATGTTATTTGTATATTTCAAATTTAGCGGGAAGCTTCTATTACTTTTCTCCATCTTCACTTGGCCTATCTCAACCATTTTATTGTGGTTGTCATAGATTTGGCATACATCGCCTTCAAAATGAAGAACATAGCCTCTCTCCATCATTTGGCCAATGCTTAGAAGATTTTCTTTTAGGCTTGGAACTAGCAAAACATCATGGATGAGTCTCGTCCCTTTCTTTGTCTCCACCATGACAGTGCCTTTGCCTTTTGACTCTTCCACGGTGCCATTTCCCAATCGAACTTTCACCTTGACAGATTTGTCAATGCTTTTGAAGATACTCTCATCCTTGGCCATGTGATTGCTGCACCCGCTATCCAAGTACCAACTTCCTCCTCTTTCATCAGTTGAATATTGAGTAGCATAGAAAAGTTGATGTTCATCATTATGCTCTTCGACAAAGTTTGCTTGATGTCGATTTTTGTTGCGACAATTTTTCTCTACATGCCCAAACTTCTTGCAATAGTTGCATTGTGGCCTTTCACGGAACCAACAATCTTTCTCGCGTGACAGACTTTTTGCAAATGTTGCATGGAGGATTTCTATCTTGACGGTTCTTGAAGAAATTTCTAGAAGATTCTTTTGTTCTAGAAGTTTCTCTATGATTTTTCTTTTCTCCATCACCTTTATTTTGAGGTCGAAATTTGAACTTAGATTGAAAGGCATTTTCAAGTGTATCTTCATCACGCCTATACAATCTTTGCTCAAATGCCTCAAGAGATCCCATTAATTCTATCACAGATAGAGTAGACAGATCTTTCGTTTGCTCGATCGTTGTCACGATCGGGTCAAACTTTGGGGTAATAGTAATTAAAATTTTCTCGACAATTCTCTTATCAAGAATAGTTTCCCCAAAGGCTCTCATTTGATTTACGATTTCCTTAATTCTAGAATAATAATCTTTGACAGTTTCAGACTCTTTCATCTTCAATAGTTCAAAATCTCGTCTTAGAGTCTGAAGTTTAACGACACGTACCTTGTCACTTCCTTGGAACTCCTCCTGTAGTGTAGCCCATGCTTCCTTCGCACTTGTAGCTCCTATTATTCTTGGAAAAATTGCATCAGACACTGCTTGTTGTAGAGTGAATAACGCCTTGGAATCTTTCTGTTTATTCTCTTTCAACTCTTTTCTTTGGGCTGTATTAAGAGTTGTAGTTTCTGTAGGAGTAGTAAATCCTTCTTCTACAATGTCCCACAAATCTAGGGAGCAAAAATATGTCTTCATTTTTACGCTCCAAAAATCATAGTTTTCGCCATTAAAAATAGGGACAATGATAGATGAGGGTTGCGAGGTGTTAGCCATAGCTTAGAAATATATAGAAGTGGGTTAAAGAAAACAAGGGAAATGTTTAGAAGTACTTGGGAAATTTTTGGAACAATAGGTGAAAAATATAACTACGCCCAATGTATGATCGAACGTAGCTCTGATACCACTGTTAGTATTTTGAGATAGATATAGATAGAAGTTGGGATGATTTGTAGTGTGATAGTAAGTATGTTATGTTGAAGGAGAATTTTAATAGATGTAGTAGGAAAAAGTAGATATAGTAGTTGACCGTGTAGCTCTTGATATTGAGAAGTAGAACTTGATTGTTTTTTTTTTTTTTTTTTCTCTACATCTTCTACATTTTCTGATCTATCAAACACCTATTTATAGAAAACATTCACCGCCTATGACTATTCATATGAACAGTACTATTCATATGAATAGTACTATTCATATGAATCTAGATTTTTCTTTTGCCGTGCAGCAATGTTTGACATATTTGTCAGCAGCCATCTTTGACCAGCAGATTCACCGCCTATGCTGGAAACTTGCAGAAACGTTTGACTATTCATATGAACAGTACTATTCATATGAATAGTACTATTCATATGAATCTAGATTTTTCTTTTTATTTCTTAGAAATTTGTAGAACTTTCAACATATACCATATGATGTACGGATGATAACATTAAATATTAAACGTAATGTGTCATGAAAAGTCGTGTTAATATTTCGAACTAAATGTATTGTGCCATGAAAAGTCATGTCAATATTTCACATTCTGATAGGGTTCCTAAGGCGGTGGAACCTGTTTAAGTAGCAACATATAATCTCAACATTAGAGGGAATTTTCATTACGAGTAGGTCACCTGTCTAAGTAACAACATAAAATGTTAACAATAAAGAGAATCATCATTACAAGTAGACCAACATAGCAACAATATAGGTTGTCATCTTGACACAAGCATCTCTCATTAACGATGGCTAAGTATTCATGAAACTCTCTTTAACTTATAAATATCATTAAGAAGCATCCCTTTGACACTTTAATTCATAGAGCTCAGTATAAGTCGTTATCTTGACACAAGCATCTCTTGTTAATGACAGCTCAACATTCATAAAACTCTTCTTAGCCTATAAATATTATTAGGAAATATTCCTATTGCACTTTTATACTTGCACTTATTTTTATCTCCTCTCTTCAATAAACATCAGAGTATTTTTTGTAATACACTCTCTACCCAGCAAAAACGACAAAAAAACACATCACGAGACTACCAAGCCGAGCTGAATCATAACCTCCCTTTGCCACCATCCTTCTACACGAGTCTTTCGAATTCCGGTAAGAACACATATATTCTTTAATTCATTCAATTTTCTTTCAACATGCCGGAAGGACCGTGAAATTAAGATATGTCCAAATGTACCCTGTTGGTAAAATCACTAAGTAATATAACAAGATATTCGTTTGTAAAATGGCAAGAGCTCAAATACAGATAAACTTTGTCTCGAGAAACAGTCAATCTCAACTCTCAGGATGGATCTTCACACTCAATAGAAATGTCAAACCTTCTACACAAGTCACCTTGAATTTCTTTAAGTCTTGGTAATGTAAAAATGCTAGTAGCTTATCAAGCCTAGTGCATTCCGTTAGATTTAGAGATTCAAGTCCTCTATGATTTCTAGCGGTAAATGGTAATTCCTCTATGGCAGTTTGCCACAAGTTGAGATACCTCAAATTTTCTGTCTCACACATCATAACAGTCTATAATATAATTATAAAATGATAATGTAAGAAAATGAAGTAAAAAATAAATCAAAAGAAAAATTATCTATGGTTTACGTAAAATGCCTGTGTTTTCATTGCAATCAATTTTAAAATCATGGAAAATAGTTTATCAGAATTAACAAATTAAGACAATGAATGCTAAACAATTTAATAACTTCTAAAAAAATAAGTCATTTTTATTATTATTGAAGTGAAGAAGTTCTTCGAAATTCTTTTTACCTAACTTGGATGCAATCTCCTGTGTAAATTTTGACATAAAATTACATAAAAGATTAAACTTTTCGGACACAAATTTTTGAAAGAAAAGTTTTAAACCTTTATATAAATATATTTTTATGCGATTTCCTGACTCTAGATAATTCAATTATTGTTTTTAAATGGTATAGGTGGCTAAAATTATTTTTAGAAGAACATAACCTTGAATAAACATAGCGACCGGGACCCCACCTAGTCACACCTGTATTTATATCCCTACGTTACATCTTTCCAAGTATCTATAATATGAAAATATTTGGTAGACAACTAGACTATGCACAATCAGATAGTCAATTATAAAATGTGAAGAGAAATATATATATATATATATGTTTTGTGATCCAGTAGAAGTGTGAGTATCGCCTGTGAAGAATCCAATTATAGATATATTGTATGAAAGACAGTTATCAACCAGTTATAAAATATAAAGATAAAAAAATATGTATATATATACACAAAGTAAAGTTACTTATAGTGAGCCACCATTTTACAAAGAAGCAAACGCAGGAGAAGCAACTCAATTTGGTACTATGTGTCTTCCACCGTCAGCACATGTCGCAGTACATGACTGATCCAATATGCATTATTGATTGCCTTTTGCAGCTTACATTATTGTCGGATACATATTCAACATTTCAAAATGACAAATAGCTACAATAAATGTTGAACACGCGGAAAAAATATCCGCAAAATCAAATAATTAGGTTTGGAGGTCGATTCCTCGTTTGAAAAATATTAATACATCGTGCTATCAGTTCATGTTATAGGTATGATTATTTTTAATTGAGTATGTATGTATAAAATATAATTTTAAAATTTATATTTTGAGAACAGCATGTCTGAATTCATATTTCTACGTATCCTTTCATGTAACGGAGTAATCTGCTCATATAGTTCTTTAGTAACAAAATTCTTGCGTTAATAACTTTTTAAAGATTTTAATTAACAAAGAAAAGAGTTACTAAAACATTAAATCTTAAATAATTTTAAATAATGAAATTAATACAGAAAATGTTTTTGTAATTTGGGATTCAAATTATTTAAAAATAGATTGAATTTAACGTGTACAATTATGTAAACCTTGTCATGGTTATTGAGTTGAATTTTTAATTTTAATGACATAATAATCTATAATATAATCAAATGATAACGTAAGAAAAATGGAGTATAAAATAAATCAATGTCAAAGAAAAATAATGGATAGTTTACGTAAATTAAATGGTTTGTTTTTTTTATGACACTCAATTTTAAAATCACTGAAAATAGTTTGCTCTTGACAGGGCTTCTGTGTCACCAAGTAGATGCGTTATTAGTGGACTGTGGACAATGGTAACCAATTGGGACCCTTTCCTAGCAATATTGTATAGTGACAGTTACGACAGTATTTGGCTTACAAAAGCTACAAATTTTGTAGTAATTGTCTAATGACTGTACGAGAGTTGACGGACATCATCCTCGATTATTTAGGATTAACTTGGTTAATTAAGTTTTACTTTTTCTCTTTATTTTCTTAAACACAAGTACATTATTAGATCAACGAACAAGACTCAAGTATAATAATTGGCTTCCTACAACATAAGCCATCAATCATACATTATCTTTCTCAATCTTGTATAGGGGTTTTGGTGTCACAAGGGATGGATAATAAAATCCTTAAAACTCAGGACTCAAGGTAACAAAAAAACAACAATCATATATAATCAAGGATTTAATACAATAATGCAGATGTTTCAGTATGATTAAGAAAACAAAAAAATGATAAAAAGAAAAATAAGAACCTATACTAGTATGAACCTATTCTAAAAGAAAATATAAAAATGATAAAAAGGAAAGATTTTGCATAAAAATTATTAAATAGCAGAAAATAAAGGGATAGACTGAGTAGTCACCCCCAACTTAAAAATATGTCGTCCTCGGCATCGTAGTAAGAAGAAGAATCAGCTACTCTACCTAATGAGAAGGGTCGGCTGGTGGGAAACCCCACTGTGCGGTGAAGAACTCCTCAAAGGTCTCGAGGGCTGGCGGAGGTGGAGGGAAGGTGCTCTGTTCGGATGGTGGTGGTCTGATGGAGTCAAACAGAGCCTGCTGGTGCTGCGTAATCCTCGTCAAGTACTGACCCTGATTGTAGAGGTGCTGGCGTTGGAACTCCACTTGTGCCCTGGCGATGGTCAACAACTCCTAGATGTGAGCGGAGGATGCTATTGGCTCGGTGGCGGGAGGTGGTGGTGCTGGATGGATGAAAGCAGAGGGCGCCGGTGGTGGTGGAGTGACCATCAGCTTATCAGTATCTCTGGTGGGTGCCTCCTGTTATGGTTGTGCCTCCTCATATAAACGGGCTATGTCGGTGAGCGTGAATGGGCGAGGATCCGGTAGGACGACCTCACCGACATAGTGTGGAACTCCAGTAGTTATGGCCATGTTAATGATCATTGAGGCCAATCCAAAACCGTCGGAAGTGACAGCGCTGATAGTCATCCTGATCTCATCTCCCAGACGAATCTTCGCCCCTGTTATAAGCTTCCAGATCAAGAGTGCTCTGGAATAAGGGACTGCTCCAAGTCTATCCGCTGGGCTCACCCTCATCTCTATCAACTTCAACCACACGTTAGCTGTGAGAACAAGGTCTCCTCAGGCTAGCCGAGGTGGTGCGACCCTCTAGTGTACGAACTGGCCCCCGGTACACAAATGGTGGCCAGAATCTTTGATAATTCCTAGGTCGCACTCCGGAAGTGTGGTACTTGTGGAATACCAAAATAAGTGTGAATGACCTAGGCTGAGAAGTCTACCTGAACTCTTTGGAGAAGCACCGTGCCATGCTCCTCATGTCTAAAGTTCGCGTAGAACTCGCGAACTAGTGTCGGTCGGACCGGCACAAGTGGCTTAGATAGCCACGATGTCCACTGCCTAGCCTCCAGGACGGCTGCAATGGGTGCCCACTTGGATAGCCACGATGTCCACTGCCTAGCCTCTAGGACGACTGCAATGGGTGCCCACCTCGCTGAGGCGGTGCAATGGAAGGGCCTCTCCGGTATAACTGCCCTCGTGATGGTGTGTTGGTAGCGCTCTTTCGTGTCCTCATTCACGAATCTCTGTTCGTCAGTGAGGCTTCGCTCACTGATCTCTACTATATGTGTCGCTGAAGGGCCTGCACCATTTGGGCGTTTGCTTCTTTTTGGTCTATGCATCTGCACAAACAAAGAAGACAGTTAAATAAAGAAGGAGAGGTGCAGTAAGGAGAATCACTAATAGACATCTTGCAATCAATCAATTTCAAAAGTTTGCTCATGTTAGGATTCTCAATGTAACAAGGCGTAAACAATCAAGAATGGATACACAACAGTGAGATTCAAGCATGGAATAGTCAACCTCATATTATAGATGCATGGTATATAATTAGAATGATTTAATTAGCACCTAAATTTTAATTTTCTGGGAATTCGTGGGTACCTCGCGCAAAGCAAAGTTAGCTCGCATGTGGTTTGCTCCAGAGAAAAGGTTCATCTCGCGCGAAGTTGCTGAGAAGGTTCTGCAACTTACGCAAGATCATATCTGAGCTAAAGAATTTGAGGTGTCAACCACCTCGCATGTGGTTGCTGATAGCGACCTACAACTCGCGCGAGGTAGGCTAAAAAATCTTAAAAATTATGTTTTAGCAATTGTTCTAGTGTTTTGAGTTCTGTTAAGTTTCCTCTAGCTGCCAGGTCAAGATATTTTAGTTCCTTGGCTCCAAACCCCTGGAAAAATAGTTGTACCAGAACATGTATTTTTGAAATTATATCATGCTTGTGGAAAATTATCATTATCCTCCATCTTGAAGGCGTACAAGGCACGAGCTTTGCTGTTTCTCCTACTTTCGTTCACAAACCTGCGTAAAAAGTGAGTTTCTAAATCATGCCAATTTGTAAACTTACCTGTAGGCTGCGACTATAACCAGATTTTGGCTTTTCCATGTAACGTGTATGGAAAAACCACAATCTAGATATTTCTGGTTCAGCTGTGCCAAATACATGGCTGCACTCCGAGAGGAAATTCCTCACATTCTTTGTTGCATCTTCATGAGAAAGGCCATGAAATTGGAAATTCTACTGAAGTAGGATATCAAGTGTGAATTCTTGCCATGGTTTATTCCTAGTGGTAGAACTATGGGTGAGCCTATCTTCAGATCATTCCTGTTGTACTGTGCAAGGGTCCTCGGTGGATTGAATTGTGGAGGATCCATGTTAGGGTTTTGTGAAATGTCTGGTGGTTTTGATGTTTAAGTGCTAGCTCTGTCTGCTCTAGAGAGTGGGTGAGTTGTTCTCTCGATCTTAGGATCAAGGCCAAACTCGGGCTCTACATGCTTCCTTAGTTTCCTGCAAAACAGATTTTCCCAGATTAAGTGAGAATATCAAGAAAATAAAAATCCAGAATATTTGTATGCAGAAAGTTAGTATGAGCAGTTTATGAGATGCCTTGGTGCAGAAGGAAAAAGGATATTCAATAATGACATAAAAAAATAAATAATAAAATCAAATAAAAACTTACTAATTGGCTTATCCCAACAACGACACCAAAAAAGCAATTGAGATCCCGATTTCATCACTAATTCCCCTAATATTCTCCTCTTAATTATTCAAATTATAATCTTTGGTTGGATCGGATTCCTACCGTCGTAACTATCCCTCCCATGATCACCTACATCGCCTATATTAACCTGATTAATTAATCTCTTAAATTAGACTAAGTTAGTTAGGGTTTTAGATTTGTGAATCCAGTGATAATTGTTAGGTAATGTCCACACTACCGTCTACTCCTATCTTTAGGACAATAGCCTAGTAATGACCTATTTCTCCAGTACTGCCTAAGTTTCTTTTCTCAAAGTTTCCCTAGGTTTACTATTAACTCATTAGTGATCAGTTAACGAATAACATTAAGTATAGAAGAAATAAACGCTCAATCATATGTTGAATAACATCCAGAATTATATTAGAAATATTTAGGGTTACAACGTTCTCCCAATCAAAAGGGAGTTAGTTCATGCTTGAAAAGAAAACAACACAAGAATAATATGAAAGAGAATTCATAGATAAACGATTCCTAGGAAAGTTGGATGATCCTTGCATCTCCTTCGCTTAGGCTTGAGCTTTAGATCTCTATCTTGTATAAACCAACGCGATTAGGTCCGACAATCGACTCAAGAATAGGTCAGGAAAGATTTCGGCCGAAAACTAGGTCAAAAAGATGACTGACTAAAAGTCTTTGCTGACATTGATTTGATGTGTATTTATAGCCTTCATGAAGTGGACTTGGGCTTTTCACGAACCTTACTCGCGTGCACTTATAAGCAATTCGTGTGAGTTAAGGTTTCAGAGGCAAAACATTGTCTTCAATTCAATCCAACTCGCGCGAGCTGAGTAGCAAGTCACGTGAGTTAAGGTTACAGAGAGCAATGGTCCTTCATTAGAGCTTCAAGTCGTGCGAGTTAAGTCCCAACTCGCGTGAACTGTATTCCTTAGCACATTTTCTTCTGTTTTTTTGCTATTTTTAACTCCTGAAACACTTAAACAAACCATCAACACGTTCTAACACAAAAGTACTATACATTAGAGCAATTAACGATTGTTTTAGCTTGCTTAAGAGTGTTTACTGGACAATTTATGCATTAAAAGGTGCTTGCAAATAACTCACTTTTGCGTGTTATCGTTATATCAATTGTCATCTTAATTGGCAGAGATATGAAGACATTAACCCTTGATGAGCTCATTGGTGCTCTAAGGGTACATTAAGTCCACCTCTGCAAGATGGAGAAAATGAAAGTGAAAGAGCCCATTGCCTTGCCTGGTGGAGAAGAGTTTCCTTATGAAGACTCAATAGAAAACGAGAAAAAGAAAACAAAAGCTCTCAAAGTTGAAGTTGAGTCAATTACGTCTAAAAGCTCAAGCGAATCATCAAAAGATGAAATCTCCTTAATGACAAGTAGATTCAAAAGAATGATAATGAGAAAAGTAGAAGGCAAAGATTATTTGGGAAAAAGGACAAAAAGTCTCCAAGTAAGAAATCCACAAAAGAAGAAGCATATGAGATCATTTGCTATGATTTCAAAAAAAATTGGACACACCAGATCAGAGTGTCCCAAGCTCTAAAGGAAATGGAATCCTAGGAAACACAAAAAGAAGAAAAGTCTTCTAACTTGGGAAGATCTAAACAGTAACAACAGTGAATCATTTGAAGAAGAAGCCACAAACATTTGTCTTATAGTAGACGAACATTTGTCTGAGGTAATAATTTCTAATTCAGATTCACATTAATCTTCTCTCTTTCCATCATCTACATCAGACTCAGATTATGAGAAATTATCCTATGATATTATTGTGTTTTTTGTGTTAATTCAAAGTCTCACATCGGAGAGCATTAGAAAGAAAGAGGGGTGAAGGTCCTATATATATAGTAGAGTGATAGGTTTTTCACTTGCATCACATCCTTAACTCTAGTAAATTGATGTATTAGGTTTTAGGTAGTGTGTGTCAAAAAGGTTTGTAATTTTTGCCAGAAAAAATTACATGTGGGATGCTTTATGATTTTTCCATTCAAGAATTATATGTAAGAGGGTTTGTAATTTTTCTGTTCAAAAATTACAAATAATGAATTTTGATCCGGTTTATCCGTAGATTAGGTCTTGAGGCACCGAACCACATTAAATCATTTTTGTGTGCTTTTTTCTTTCTCCCCTATACTTGTTTCAGGAGGTTAAGTTCCCAACGGATACTTTATTAACATATTCTCGTTTTATTGCCAACAAATATAAAGATTGCAAAAACAAATGAAATATGCTTTGACACACATTTCTAAACTAAAGGCAATAAAAATGAAAATCTCTCCAAAGATACATCATCTGATTATTCGACATCTAAGTCTGACAAAATTCATTTTCTCTCCAAAATTGAAAAGTTAAAAGAAAGAAAATGAGCTCCTAAAATAGGATCTGACTTAATTCATTTCTAGTTTTTTCAAATTAGAAAATTGTGATATAATTATTGTTATATAACATCCAAAGAGATAGTTTGAATTTTATATTCCAATAATAATTTATATAGGCCAACATTATAAAATAATTATATATATATATATTATTTATCATCAATAGACTTTATTTTATATTGTCAAACTAAGAAGCCTATAAGAGTATTAAATAAAATGATACGGGAACTCTAATAGCCTCACTTGCTATAAGAACCTATGGTCCCCAGTGTAACTGAATCGCTTACACTCATCCTCTAAAGAGCGGCTAAAGTCTGTTTTGCCAGCTCAATAGATTAGGTTGAAGAAGAATAATAAAGTCATCAGTTATATTATTGGTCAGTTATTTGTGATGTTCCACGATCTTTTAAGATTACTTAGTTAAGAAACTATCAACAAATCTAGATATTTATTTTATTACTTAAGTTAAACATGATGAACATGTAGGACCTTTGATTAATTATTCTAGGTTATAGACATCACTAGTACAAAAAGAGAATATAACAACCAATGTCGTTAATATAAATTTGACATACTACGTTGGCTGAAAAGAAAACCAACGTAAATATTTTGATTTCACGTCGGTTATAGTTAAAAATCATGTTAAAATCCACATTTTAAATAGACCCTTTCCTCTTTGTTGTTCATTATTTTTCGGCACTCTTTTTGGATCTCGTCTCTCTTGCTCTCTTGCACATTTTCACTGCAATTTTTGCTATTCTCCTTTTTCTCTCTTCGTTTTGCACTAGTAGAAAAATTACATATTAAAATGCGTACACCACTACGGTTCATAGGTAATCGTCGTAGTGTGTAGCGTGGTGGCATTTTTGTAATATTTATGTTACAGACTACAACGGTTTCTATGTGAACCATCTTAGTCTGTAACGCGGTGGCACTTTTGTAATATTTATAATATAGACTAAGACGGTTCAAATGAGAACCGTCGTAGTCTGTATTATAAACCTCTGTTGGGCACTTCTCCTTCTTCGCGTAAACCCTCACTCCCTGCTCCTTCCTTTATTCTCCCGCGAAACCCAATCTTCTCCCCCAATTCCGTCACAGGCCAAACCCCGGTGTGAACTCTTCCGCGAACCCAACAATTAAAACATCCTTGGCGAATCCCCAAACTCTGGTATCAATCTCCTTCCTGGTTTTTCAAGAAAGTCCAAACCCCCAATCCGTCAAGAGGCTTCATAAAGGTGCACGCATTTTCAATTGATTTTGGTTTATTGATTCGTTTAGGGTTTGTTGGACTTAAAGCTTGAAGATGCTTTGGAGTCTCTCTTGTTGTTTTGCTTTTGATGTTTATGTAATTTTGGTTTTCTTAGATGAAATGTAATTAGGAGTTTCCTATGTATTGATTGTTTAGTTTAGGCATGTATGTGGTTGTTCTTTGTGTGAATACACTGGAGAGCTTGGGAATCTAGTGTGATTTCTCATGTATCAAATGTTTGATTTCCCACTCAAACTTGTTTTGAAAATGTCTTTGGTAACCAACTGAGGTAATAGATTACCAACAGAAGGTAGTCAACTACCAACAACAGGTAATCAACTACCAACAGTAGGTAACAGAGTGTGGAAATTCATTTGTTACTGGAGTAATCGATTACCCCCTCGGGTTAATCGATTACCATGGCTAAAAATCACCCTGGAAACCTTTATTCACTGGTTTAATCGATTACCAACCCCTGGCAGTCGATTACCCCTATCAGAAAAACATTAAGTTGCCCAAATTGAGTTTTTAATTGAATATATAAATTCTCTTTTCTCAAAAATTAACATAAGATCTTGGAACATAAGTTTTAGAACAGTTCATACACTTTCAAATTCTCTCTAAACTGAGTTTATCATCTTTTCCAAGAAACCCATAAAGAACTTCAAGAGTTTATCAAGTTTTCATAAAGAAAGGACAAAACTTGATCTTTTCTCTGACTGGGTGGTATTCATAGTGTTTTCTTTTGTGATCAGATCTACACTCCAGGTGTTTTCTAAACTGATCTTTTGTTTACCTTTTGATTTCTGAGTTGTTACTCTAGGAGAGATGTCTCTCTGGATAGAGTAAAGGACTTTGAGAAGTGTGTTCTCAAAGGTTGATATTGGGTGTTCCAAGGTCAGGGAAGAACCGTTCTTTGGGTTAAAGGACAGGTTTTTGGGTGTTTTGATTTCGTTTTTGTGTTGCTTGTTGCAGAGTGAATGTAAAAGAACACAAAAGGGATCATTTGATAGTGGAAAACCGATCGCAATTGGGTTGGGACTGGATGTAGGCAGTGGGCCGAACCAGTATAAATCACTGTGCACTCTTCTTCTTCCTTCTTCTCTTTACCATTTACCATTAATTGCTGCTATCTTGGTTTATCTTCTGCAATTTGTTCAGTAATTGACTCGGTAATCAACTAAAACTGGAACAGTTAGATACTGATATTGATTACGTTGTATATTGATTACTAACGTGTTTCTAATTTTTCCTTTTGGTATTTCCACTGTGTATCTTTGATATTTCTCGCTTATCTGTTTCAATTATTGATAGGTAATCAAGAATAGTTTTGTTTGAATTAAAAGGAAATAGAAACTCGCGAAAATTGGGCTATAGTGGAACTAGAATCTATTCACCCCCCCTCTAGATTCACACATAGGGACCAACAGGGTTGATTTGTGTTTGATTGATTTGTGTTGGTTTGATTTGTGTTGGATTGATTTGTGTTTGAATTGATTCGTTTACGGCAATGGGAGTGAACAAGTTCTGTTTCATTCAGTGTTAGGAGAACAACTTTTGATAGTTTATAGAAGCAACTTTTCTTAAACCTTAGAATTAAGAGTTTGAGTAGTCAAAATAGCTACTGTTAAATAAACTTAAGTTTACAAAGTTGAGATCAACTCAACTTCTCTTTTTCAACTGTAATCCAAACACACTTAATAATGTAGAGTAGTTTTAGAGTGAAAACAGAAACTATGTGATTTAGGTTTTGTTGATTGAAGGAGTAGTAATATGGTTGGGTTTGGGTATATTACAACATTTACTTTGTGGACAGCACTATAGTCAATAAGTTGTTGAGAACAGGACATGGAGGTAGTTGATTCAGCTTAATCCTGGATTTTACTGTTTTATACAAACATGAAGAGAACCACTGTTTGTGAATTTTAAAGCTGTAAAGTAGGGTTTCAATAATGAATTCTTTCTCTCCCTTGTCGCACCCCAAAGAATGGAATTAAAATCTCACTGGGCTTTAATTACTAGGGTACAACTCATGCCCAAATCAACTTGCATTTAACGTAAAGATATATATATATATATATATATATATATATATATATATATATATATATATATATATATATATATATATATATATATATTCTTTGACTGAGGGTGGGATTGATCGAACTCCCAAATTGTCTAACCATGCTTGTTTACAATCATGTCTAAGAATTACTCATCCTTAATGTTTGAACTTATTAAGTTGAAGCTAAGTACTTTTAATTTCTTTGACTCTAACATGTCAAATACATTTGATTTGTAAGTTGATAAATTCAAAGGTAAAGTAGTAATAAACTCAGACTCCTCATGCTGGTCCTTGTATTTTCTATGATGTGTTTTATCTTTGCATTAGTTCTCCATTTTGTTAACTTTTACCTTTTCTTTCTAGTAAATTGTCTATTTGAAAAATGTTCAAAATCTTTTCCAAACCTATTATTAACTGGAGGAACTGATTTGCAGGGGTGAGCACTACAACCTTGAGTTCCAGCACTAGTGCAAGTCAAACATCATCTGCCCTTGTTGCGGCTTCCACAAGCGGGTATGCATACATTTTATTTGACCATAGTTAAATTATTTCTATTATGTAAATATAGTTAAAATATTTCTTTATTTGTATATGTTCACCTCCCTGTTCTATCTCTCGATTTTCTGTTTTAAGTTTATGCATCTATGATATGTTATATTGATATTGCGTTGTTGCTAATTAAACTGATATTGCACTGGCACAAACATGATTCATGAAAGAAGCACACAACATAACCACTCAGATTGTGTTCAATTTTTATGAGTTTACTTGCAACTTGCACAAATATTTTGTTTCTGATCCATAAGGATATGTTTTTGGCCCATTTTGAATACTATAGATTCGATTGTAATTATAGTTAACTAAGGTGAGTTATAAGATTTACACATTGCTGGAAATATATTATACATCAGCTAGACTCCAGATTCATGCTTTCCTCTTAACTATGTTTGATTTTATCTTTTACACTTAATGTTAGGATAATTATTTTAAAATGAATTGCTAATTAGGACTTCCTTATCTCAAAAACCATTCATGTGTTAAAATTTTAATCCTGTCTTATGTTTCTAATTTTGTCTCCCTCTATGTATGTTCTGAAAGAAAATTTTTACTTCTAGGTAGTGCTTATTATTCTGTTGAACTGCTTCAACTTGCTGCTATAATAGTATTTGGATCTGCATTAAAAAAACAAGTCTTCAATTAAGCAAAAGACACAACGAAAAGAGAAAAACTGTAGTATGAAGTTAGATATGTTTTGGTTTGAGGCTGAAGAACTTAGCTGTTACCCATAAATGAGTTTGATGGGATTATGATTATGATTGAAAAGCCCGAATCTCTCTTTATGGACAACCACCCATTTATTTAATAATGTGCACAAATAATTGTGAATGTAGAAACCAACTTTTATTGAATGTAGAAATCAACTTCTGTTTCTTATCTAGCTGTGCACATTAAGCATAAGAAATATCTCTTATTTTGGCTATCTATTTTCCATTTTTTTCTTTTTGAGTTCAAGAAATGTGACTAATTTATCAACCAATTTTTGAGTTCAACTGCAAGGAATTGGAGCAGCTGTATGTTGTAGTTCAGTTAGTATTTCTAGAGTGTTAACTTTTTAAAACTGAACATAAGCTGGTAATGGAGTTGTCTAATTAATTTCAATTCTTCATAAGCATAAAATAGTGCTATTTCTTCTCTGCCAGATTCTCAACCTCCCATACCGGTTTACAAAGTTAAATTGATTCTAGGAATTTCCAATTTCCACTCAAGAGGAACCACTATTGATTAATTTACCAGGTGTTGCTCATCTACCACTATTGAATATTTGACTGTGTTTTAATGCTTGAATTGAATCTTCTTAGTTTCATTTATTTTTTATATTTGACAAAAAGACTAGTGTCTTCAAACTTCCTTTTTCCCCTATTCTGATGCAAAATTAAAATAAGGATATATTATTGTGCTGTAAATTTGATTTGTGCTGTAAATCACAACTCATCACAATTATTGTGCTGTAAATTCGATACCACTAAGACAATACCTTAATAGAGCATTATATGCCTCTTTTATATCCTTGCTTTTTTTCTTCTATATCCTTGCTTTTTTTTTCCTAATAAATAAGACTAAATTAACATATATGTTTGTTGACCATACCTTTGATTAAGGTATGGATCGTAGTTGGATGAATGTCAACCAAATTAGTACGAAGTATGAGGTTGGAGTTGAAGAGTTTTTGGAATTTGCTAAGCACCATGATCACTTTGGTAGTGGTGGGAAGTTTTGTTGCCCTTATGTCAATTGTTTGAACGGTGTACGGCTGAAAGAAGAAGAACTTCGAGAACACCTGTTGTGTGATGGGATTCTTAGAAGTTATACAACATGGACCTGGTATGGTGAGTTATTAGACACATTGACAACATCTAATGTGTCTGCACCAGAGTTGGAAATAGAAATTGATGACAGACTTGAAGACATGATTCAAGATGTTGGTCCGGAAAAATTTTCTAAAGCCCATGTATATGACACATTGCTTAGTGATGCGGAGACACCTCTGTACAAAGGGTGCTCTAACTTCACACGCATGTCTGCGGTGTTAAAATTGGTTCATCTGAAGGCGACAAATGGGTGGACTGACAAAAGCTTTACTCAATTGCTAGAGTTGGTGAGTGAAATGCTTCTAGAAGGTAACACATTGCAAACTCGCAATTATGACGCTAAGAAGATTCTTTGTCCAATGGGTATGGAGTATAAAAAAATTCATGCATGCCCAAATGACTGCATCTTATACAGAAAAGAATTTGAAGCGATGCACAAGTGTCCTAGGTATGGGCTCTCACATTACAAAAAAAGGAAGGGTGGTTGTGATAGTGAAGAAGGAAAAAAGCAGGGTGCTGCTACAAAGGTGGTATGGTATCTTCCAATAATTCCAAGATTTAAGCGACTATTTGCAAACGCCAACGACGCTAAGAATCTTAGATGGCATGCAGATGAAAGGATAAATGATGGAAAGCTTCGACATGTGGCTGATTCCTTACAATGGAAGAACATTGATGTAGAGTTTCCTTCATTTGGCAGTTATTCAAGAAGCCTCTGCCTTGGTCTAGCTTCAGATGGAATGAATCTGTTTGGTAATTTAGCCACTACTCATAGTTCGTGGCATGTGCTGTTAATAATTTACAACTTACCTCCATCATTATGCATGAAACGAAAGTATATGATGTTGTCTATGTTGATCTCGGGCCCAAAGCAGCCTGGAAATGACATTGATGTTTATCTTTCTCCCTTGATTGAAGACTTAAGATTATTATGGGATGAATGTGTTGATGTGTATGACGGCTTCGCCAAAGAAACATTCAAGTTACATGCCATGTTGTTTTGCACTATCAATGACTTCCCATCCTATGGAAACTTGTCTGGTTATAGTGTTAAAGGACATAAAGCTTGTCTGATATGTGAAGAAGGGACATGTTTCCAACAATTGCAGCATGGAAGAAAGACAATGTATCTTGGTCATAGGAGATTTCTAAGACAATATCACCCATATCGTAAATTGAAAAGGGCATTTAATGGTCATCCGGAGAATAAGGAAGCACCTACCCTCACCCATTAACATTGGGTTCGGAAAGTCTTCAAAGAAAGCAACTGTGACAAACCCTTGGAAGAAACGGTCTATATTCTTTGATCTTCCATACTGATGCAAGCTTGATGTTAGACATTGTTTAGATGTTATGCATGTTGAGAAGAATGTTTGTGATAGTTTGATAGGAACTCTGTTAAACATTAAAGGTAAGACAAACGATGGTTTGAATGCTCGGTTGGATATGGTTGAGATGAAAATTCAAGATCAATTAAAGCCATGTAATGTAGGTAACCGCACATACCTCCCCCCGACAACTTACACATTAAGTAAAAAAGAGAGAACCAATTTTTGTCAATGTTTACACTGAATAAAAGTGCCACAAGGATATTGTTCAAATGTCAAGAGCCTTGTCTCAATGAAAGAGTTGAAATTAATTGGATTAAAATCTCATGATTGTCATGTGTTGATGCAACAATTCCTTCTTGTGTCAATCCGTGGCATCTTGCCTAAAAAGTTGAGAAATGCCATTACCCGATTGTGTCGGTTCTTCAAACAAATCTGTTCCAAAGTGATTGACCCTAACATGCTAGATGACATGGAAGTTGAGTTTGCTATTATACTGTGTGAATTGGAAATGTTTTTTCCTCCATCGTTTTTTGACATTATGGTACACTTGGTTGTCCATCTTGTCCGAGAGATTATATTATGTGGGCCCGTATACTTAAGATGGATGTACCCCATCGAACGTTACATGAAAATCTTAAAAAGGTATGTCAAGAATCAATATCATCCTGAAGGGTCAATTATTGAGAGGTACATTGCTGAAGAAGCGGTTGAGTTTTGTTCAGAATATATGTCTACTACCTTTCCTGTCGGGGTTCCTAGGCCATGTCCTAAGGGTAGACGTTTTGGCCAATGCATACGAGGTAGACAATGTGTGGAAAAACCTTGGGATTTAGTGGAACAAGCTGATTTGTATGTTTTGAACAACACTGAAGAAGTTTAACCATACTTGACTGCTCACAAGGCTATTGTAAGGCAGCAAAACCCAAGACAATCAGAGAAGTGGTTGTTGAAAGAACATAACAGTACTTTCAGGAAGTGGTTTAAAAATCAAATCTTAAGTGATGAAACAGTTTCAGAGACCTTAAAATGGCTTGCATGTGCCCTTAAGAAAGATGTTATTGTATGTAATGGGTACTATATAAATAATTATTCATTCTACACAAAGTCACTGGATGATAGAAGTGTGGTACAAAATAGTGGCGTAATGGTAGAAGCTGAGTCTATGCAATTCTCCACTTCCAAAGACAACAATCCGTTGTTGGGATGCATGCCTTATTATGGAATCATTGAGGAAATTTGGTAGATTGTGTATTGTAAATTTCATGTGCCTCTTTTTAAATGTAAATGGGTTGATAATAGGACAGGGGTGCACTTTGATGATTCAGGTCAAACCCTTGTTAACTTTAGTAGAGTTGGTTACCAGGATGAACCTTTCATAATGGGACAACAGGCTAGACAAGTTTTCTATGCAAAAGATCCTTCAAATGAGATGTTATCTGTCGTAATGCACGGGAAAAGTAGTGAACCTGAACTTGACAATCTTAACATTGATCACATTCCTGGATTTTCATCTCATATCCCAATTATATCCGAGGAAATTGATGTTGATGATGTACACGTTGTTCGTCATGATCATAATGAAGGAATATATATTTGACCATTTAAGGTGCTAATAAATAAATAATGTCATTTTTTTGTACAATTTTAATCATATTCTTTATGTAAATTTGATGTTTATCCAGTTATTGACTTTCAATTTATTTTTAAACAGAGGCACATGGCTGATCAGTCACCTGACCCTAACAGAGTATGTAGAAAGACCACACGCCTAAAGGAATTAACAGTTAGATGTGGCAAAGGTCAACAGACTCACTTTGATATAGATGTTCGCACAGGCATTGCTACCGGTGATAATGGGCCCATATTTAGGAGTTATTTGGTCTTCCTTGTCCGTGAGCACATATCTATCCTAACCCCTACTTGGGATGATGTTCCGATGACTCAACGGAACATGCTATGGCAGGATCTTCTGGTAATTTCTTTGTTGATAATTATTTGGTATTTATTCATTTTAATATATTATTCTTTATTGTATTGCTAAATAATAACAATTTTATTCTTTTTTATAGGTCACTTTCGATATTCCTAATGTGGAGTCCCTGAGGCTGAAGATCATGTCATCCATGGCTACCATGTTTAGGTAATGGAAGTCTGAACTGACCCGGTACATATATAATAAAGAAGATGACAACATTCCTATGCCTAATTATAAGGGCATTGATGAAGAAACATGGGAAAAGTTCGTTCAGATACGTTTGTCTCTGGGTTGGCAGGTTAGTTTGGGTAGTTTGAAATGATATTTTCTAGCATTGAACAATTACTAAATGTTTATTTTATGTTACAGGCAAAGAGGAATAAGGCAAAGGAGTGTCAATCAACAAATGATTATCCCCATATTTTGTCTCGAGGGGGTTATAAAGTATTGGAGGAAAGGATCTTGACTCATAAGCAAAGGATGAGAGAAGAAGCAACTGCAGCAGATCCTTCTCTATCATTTGACGGTCCTCCATCCCTACCAAAAAGGCATGAAAAATGGAAGTTAGCTAGGATGAAGAAGTCAGGCAGTGGACATCATCATCTTCCAAGTGTATTGCTGAAAAGATTGTAAGTTTATTTACATTCTTAATTGATGATATTATTTTTTAAAAATTTTGCATGTTTTAATTAAAGTAATAACAACAACTATTCCTTACTTGCAGGATTCCTTAGTTGAGCAGAGCAGTCAGGGATCATTTGTGGCACAGGGAAGGGATGACATACTTTCATCTGCCATTGGCAAACCCGAACACCTAGGGCGTGTTCGTGGTGTTGGTCAAGGTGTGGGGATTGTTTCATACTTTGGAAAATCTTCACACAATCGATGTTTTGACTCTGCAATCAACCAACAAACAATAGAGTTCTTGAGACAAAGTATCACTGAAGAGGTTACCGCCAGGATGAGGGAACAAATAACAGAAGAGCTGGCTGCAAAAGTTTTACAGAATATCATGCAGCAATTAGGCCTACAAGGTCAGTGCCTAGGAACTGCTACAGAGGTGAGGTAGACTGTTTGTGTTAGCACGAAATTTAGTTGCTCACCAGACGGAGGCATCCCTGAAGAAGCTTTTCAGTGTGGGTTGTATGTTGAAGAAAACCCAATTAGATTGGTGGTCATTGAAAGAGTTGTAGGGGGTGGAGTAACCATACATGATAAGCCCATGCGAGATGATGAGTTGAGGGTCACCATTGATGATGCACATGACCCTGATGCTCCACTACCCTTGCCCACTAAAGAGGTGCAGGTGGTAGGACAAGCTGTTGGTACTTTCATTGCGTGGCCAAAACATCTTGTTAAGCAATTGGGTGCAAAGGTGTGTATTGTTTTTATATTTATTATTAACTTATAATATATTGATCATGTTTCTAACAATTTATTTTATTAGATCAAATCCCCAAAGAAGAAACTTACACCCAGGAAACCACGATCAGAGCCAGAGCCAATTGATGATCCTCTGCAGTGCTTATTGGAGTTGGCTAATAAGATTAAGAGCAAAAGTTTGGAGCTCTATTGGGATAAAGAAATCTTTGGTAGAGAAAATAACATGCCTATGTACATTCACATGTCAGATTGCATGGAGATGTATTCAGGCATGGACGAGATGAACCTAACTCACGTGCAATTTTGGATCATGTAAGTACTTTAACTATTAATTACATATGTCAATTTTCAAATTTATTACATTTTCTAACACGAATTTCAATATAATTCAGGTATTTGAATAATATATCAATTGAAATGGGCAACAACAATATCTATGGATTCATTGAACCACAATCCATATTAGGCTTGACAGATAATTCACCTGATGCCAAGTCATATATCATGGATTGGATTGGCCAATCGAACAAGAGGATCTACCTTGCACCATACCTTCACAAGTAAGTATAATTGATATTGATATACTAAAATTTAAACAAAAAGTATAAAAAATCATTTATGTTACATGTAGTGGTCATTAACAACTTATTGTTCATTGTCTGATGGATCATCTCGCGGTCTTTTTTTGTTCCTTGCACAAACCTTTCCCTCCAAAGTTGAAGAAAGTGCTTGAAGGGTATGTAAATGTTATTTAATTGTTATCTTTCACTTTACTTATATTTAATTATTATAGTGTGACATTAATGTAGAATTTAATTTAACCAGTATTCATGTTGGACATCATATGCTCACGAGCAATAGTTGTGTCAGACCAAGACTTGATTTTGTAATAAAAAAGGTAAAAATGTTTCCCTTAGGAAACACAAATACAACATTATGTACACTTATAATACAAATAAGGTGTTATGATAAATCATTCAAATCTTTGTAGGCTAATAAACAAATGAAATGACCGCAATGTGGTTTCTATGTCATGCAGTGGATGGAAAGCATAATTCGGATGGGGATAACAGACCATTGGTTAGAGGTACACACATTTTACCTACAACCGTTTGTGAATTTAATTAAGGATACTTACATGTTAATAATTATTCATTATTTTCCAGACCTTTAGTGACTCAATGTCATTTGCTGAAGAAGCCATCGACTACACTCGCAAGCAATGGGCGACATTTTTAGTGTATTGTAGTAAGAAACAGAACATAGATGTGTCTTCTCAAGCTGATAATTAGAAATATACATGTAAAGTTTTGATTTTAATAATTTTTAGTTAAGTATTTGGATTATATCATCATTTCAGTGAGTAGTAGTTAATTACAATCCTACTAGATACAAATTTGTTATTTAGAATAGTTTCTAAGTTAAAGTATGACTTTTGGTTTATGAACCATCTTATTTATTGTCAATTTTTAAATTATTGGGAAATATATATGTATGGATTGTTTTGTGGACTACCTAAGTAATAAACAGGTACAAAAATTATGGGAAAATTGTTAAAAACAAACAACATATTTAAAAAATAAAAGTTAAGCAGACTACGACGGTTTCAACTAAAATCGTCGTAGTCTGATAAACAAAATTTTGTTTTATCAGACTACGACGGTTTCAAACTACGATGGTTTTAGTGAGAACCGTCTTAGTCTGCAAAAACAAACTACGACACCAGATGCTACTACGGTTCACGAACCATCATCGAGTGTATGTTTAAACCGTCGTAGTATGTCTTTTATGTACTAGTGCTCGTTGTTATTGTGTCCTTGCCTTTTGGTTCTCTCACCATTTGTATGTGTCCTCATCGTTGTATCCTTGCTGTATGTGCCCTTGCCCTCCAATATTTTTATAATGTTTAGGTTCTTTCTCTTGTCTTGCACTCGTTGTTACTTAACACTCTCTTATCTCTTCCAATTTTTCAAATATATTATTCTCTCTTTAATGACTTCTCTGTTGGCGCGACTAATGATGGAAAGTAGGGTTTGACAAGGCTTTAGGGAAAAGAATATCCTTCAAGCTCTCCGTTTCATTTCAACACTGTTCGTTCATCTCCACTTTCCTTTCAACACCGTCGCTTTCATTATTTTTATCAGTTGTTCAATTTTAATCGGATGTGGCTAAATTTTCTACTTGGGTAAAGGGTGTTTGAGTTGTCGTGTTGTACAACAAGACGACATGCATGGAAAGCATACAGAGAACTAGAATAACGGTAGGAAAAAGTAAACAACTCCCTTTTTCTGCTGAAATCATATGTTACCATGATAACTCAGCTTGTTTATCTCTTCGTTAAAACATTGATTTGCTGGAACTTTTGAGTTTGTCTTCTTCTGTTAACCTGCTCTTTATATTTTAATTTGCTTAATTTGTGTGGTTTTATACCATATATATTTAAGAAACTCATTTTTAATTTTGATGATTCTTATTTGTGAATTTCTTTTCTTTTTTGGGGAGGGATTGGACGAGGGGAAGAGGTGTACATAAGTTTTGGAGGAGGGCGGAAGGATGGTTTGCCATATTCCAAAGGCAAAGCATGCTGGATGTTTTGTTTTTTTTTTTTTTCTTTTAGATGTTTGAATTGACAAACTAGCCTTGAGCATGCAGATGCAATGTATTTTACGAAACACATTGCACCCTCTAATCACCTAAGGTTATTACTGTAAAGTTTAAAAAGTCGGGATATAGTGTGAGTTTAGTATAACTTACAGAGTGTTGTTGTAATTTTCACTAAAAAAAATCTATTAGGTTATAGAGTATTTATTAGAAATCAGAATTTACCCTCTCAAATCCCACTCGTTAAGTAAGACACCAATATATATTAAGATGGTTAAATTCAATATCTTGTTAATTGTAACAAACCTTTTTATCTATGAAAGTTTTTCCTCATTATTCTTGCTGGTTAAATAATTATAATGGCTCTGTATAGGTTATAGTATTTGGCCTTGTTGTACAATAGTTTTCCTTAGGTTCAAACATGTTGTCTTATACATACTATCCAAATTTTTGAGAGCTAGATTGATCCTAATAGTTCATCATAACCATAGATTTAAATGATTCAATTCACTTCAATTTACAGAGTGACAGCGTGCTCTAATTTACTAGGTGACAAAGTGCTTTAATTTACTAGCTGTAAATGCTACTAATGCCCTGCCTGTAGATGACAGAGTGTTTTAATTTACAGAAAAAGTAGCGGCTTCTCTCGAGGAGTCTCAAAATATAGAAGCATAATGTAGGTGCAAATTTGTAGCATGCGTGGCACAATGTTTTATCAATGTTTACATTTTTCTTTCAACTAAAGACTTGCCACAATGTTGTTGTATGACTTCATACTTATAGTCGCAAGTTTGTTGTTGTGTAGACTAACAGGAATTTTGCATCACAAGGAAGATATAGAATTTTACAGTGAACCAGTCAAATGTTTCATCAGGTTTAATTTCTTTCCATTTCTCTGCACTAACTGTAGCACTTTAAGCAATGGTAGGGAAACAAATTTTGTTGACTAAATTCTTCGTTTCATTTTGTGATCAGGTCAAATAGCAATGGGGAGGTCAAAGCTGTTCAAACTTCCAAGAACACATTATACAGCAAGAAAGCAGTTATAGTTGCAGCCAGTAGTTGGACCGGTTCTTTAATACAGGACTAGTTTATTAATTGGGAAATGAATTTACATGTTCCAGTAAAACCCAGAAAGGTGTGTTTATATACAAATTTAAGCCTGGAACTGACCTAATCTTCCATATCTGGGAATTCATTCACTGTCTTTCTAAATACTTCCATTTACCATGCACTCTTATTTGTGTGTGGTGACAGTGCACGATGATGAGATGGGGAATTGTTTTGTCCTGGTTTCATAGTCCCTTCTTAAGACAAGTTCTAACTTAACAAGAAAGGAGATTCTTAGAAATCACTTTGGTGTGTGCTCAAAGGACTCAGAATTTCCTCTTTTAACAAATAACAATCCATTTAGTTTCTTGAATTATACTGTAAAGGAATGTGATTTATTGCTTTTGCATTATTGTCTAATATTTGCTTTCACTTCAAGCCTACGATCTATTCTTTACTTTAGCTTTCAATTTAGTCCCCGATTTTTTGTGTACGCGGCTCCCATTTTAGTTTTATTAAAACAAATTTGGTTCAGTCCCTCTAATTTGGGTCACCTACTTGTGCTTGAGAATTTCAATTTCCTTCAATTGAATCATGCTTTACGGAGTCGCAGTTGTCATAGAATGGTAAAAAGAAAAGAAAAAAGAAAAGAAGAGGAATATGGGACATCTAATCAGTCACATAAGAGAGAGATGAAGGGAGCGTAATAATCAGAAGGTGCAGAATGATAAAAGGAAAGAGGTATGTTGGAGGAGTATAGTTAGAAGTTTTTATTAAATAATTTTCTCTCATTTGTCAGATACACTTTGGTGAGCATAATGACAAAGGATTGTCTCAGGACTAGAATGATACCAAATAAAAACTTTTGATTTAAAAAAAATCACGATTTAATCCCTGTTTCAATTAGAAATAAAATAAGATATATAGGTGACTATTTATTTTGAATCACTCTATAATCACGATTTATTTTGTAATGGATTTAACTTTGCGTTTGAATAAATTTTAGAATATGCAATGGATTTAACTTTTTACATGTTAAAAATCCGTATCACCATTGTGTACTATAGTACACTGCATTTGTCCTAGATGTTAAGCAATCTAATTAATATCACTTTAGAATTGTGTGCAAATTATATTTTATTTTAATTGTCAATAGTTAGGTGCTCCAGTTTTGATAAATAAATTAACCTCGTTATTTGCATCTTGCTGTTGGTATATTGAGATTGCAACACACTTTGTCACCAGGCTTCTTCTATTATATAATACTCCAAGAAATTTTATTAGAATTATTTTTAATTCTCATCTTTTCTCAATTTAATAATTATAGATACATTTTTATTATTAAAATCACTAAAATAAAATAGAAGATGAGTAATCGCTCTGCATTTCACCTTATATTTTTAGTATTGTTGACTTTCAAAATGTGGGGACTATTTGAGTTTGGCTACAAAATTGATTTTTCTGTGACTTCCACACTATTATTCTGTGACTTTGCATATATTCCATGTGTAAGTATCTGGATAAAAAGTTAAATGTGACTTGGTTTGCTAATTATATCCTCTGTCTGGCCCAATAAGAATAAACAATTATATATCTAAGTTCTAAATGCTAGATGTATGCATTTATCACTTTAAATTGTATATTACAGGGTACACATTTTTAAATGGTTTGTAGCCATGCTGTTGGAAATTCAACCTGTTTCAAAAATAATAATATGGGAGAAAAAAAACATACAAAAAGATTAACGTGTTTCGGTGTTTCAAGACTTAATTTACGGTTCTATTGAAATAAAATTCATTATTTGTAATTTTTAAACGGAAAAATTACAAACCCTCTTCACATGTAATTTTTGAACAGAAAAACTACAAACTCTCCCTAAGTGTAATTTTTGGACGAAAAAACTACAAACCATTCTCAAGTGTAATTTTTGAACGAAAACACTACAAACATTTCTTAGATGTAATTTTTGAACGGAAAAACTACAAACCCTCCTCAGATGTAATATTTGGACGGAAAAATTACAAACCTTCGCTACATGGTTTGACATACACTACCTAAAACCTAATACACTCCTTTACTATATTTAAGGATGTGGTGCAAGTGAATAAAACCTAATATTCTTTCTTATATAGGTCTTTCACTTTTCTCTATTTCTAATACTCACTGATGTGAGACTTTAAATTAACATAATACACAACAAATCTCTCATTAGTTCAAAGTCCTACACTTCTACAATAATCCTTCGTTACATCAAAACTAACAAAACTCTTTTAGAGCGATCTCCTTTTGCAGCAACAGAATCTTCTTACTTTTGGAGTAATCTTCCCTTAAAACAGAATCTTCTGACTTCTGGAGCAATCCTCCCTTGCAGAATCTTCTGACTTCTAGAGCAATCCTCCATTACAGAATCTTCTGACTTCTAGAGCAATCCTCCCTTACAAGAAAATCTTTTGACTAGTAAAATTCTTCATCTCCTTCAAGCTTTGCTTCATTCTTCTAATGTGGGACTTTGATTGCATCCTGATGTAAGCCTTCCATGGAAGTCTCACTAATGTTGCCCAATCTTCACTTATCAAGCTTGAACTTCACGGATTAATGGAGGTAATGTGAGGAATAGAAACTCAAAGAAGAAGAAAGAAACAAAATGGAGAAGGTAAGAAGATGAGGAGCGCCATGCCTAAGAAATAAGCTCTAGGTAGAATCGCCACATGGAGAATGCACCACGATAAGACTCAACAAGGTTCACTCAAGAAACCTAAAAGAGAAACTTTCTCTCTCAAGCAATATGCTTCTTTCTAAAATTCATCAAAAGTTCTTTACAAATCTGAAAATGGCCTACTTATACTAAGAGAATTGGTGTCAAGCTTGCTATGCAAGGAACTAATATCCACCCTTGGATTATATTCTAATCTAATGGCCACGGAAGGAAGCTTGTGGTACAAGTTTGATTAACTTGGAGAACAAGGATCAATCCTCCACCCTAGGATGTAGATCCTCATCTAATGGTCACGACGCCAAGCTTGCACTCCAAGCTTCAAAGCTTAGGCCTTGGATTAGAATCTTATCTAAGGGTCACTAATTCTTTGTTTATTACAAGTTTAGGCCCAAATTAAATCCTTAAAATAATTACATAATTAAAAGAAAAATATTAATAAGCATAAATATTAAAACATTTCGCTGAAAATTCCTAGAAGCATTCCAACGCTAACTTCAAGCTCATTTTCCAACTAGTTGCAATCCGAACTGGGTTTTGGTGTCTTCATAGCTTTTATAGCCCTTGAAGTCTTCTTTAATTTGGCACCAAAATCATCTCAATTGGAGTTGTGTAGTGTGAGTTATGGTTGGAACACTAAACCTGGTCAGATAGTAAAAACATTGCGAATTTATTAGAAGCTCAATTTATTAAAGATTAAGGTTGGAGAGTTTGTTGGGCTTTTGGAGATGGATGGTCCTCCATCAAACAAAGGACCACTATAGTTTCTCCCTCCCTGTAGCGGAAGACTTTCAACAAAAGAAATCATCTCAAGATAGGTCCATTTGACCTTCATGGATTCATCTCTCCCCAAGGCGAACCATCAGCTCTGATACCACTTGTTGGGAATTCAGCCTGCTTCAAAACATAATAAGGGAGAAAGAAAAAAAAATACACAAAAAGATTAACGTGGTTCAGTACCTCAAGACCTAGTCCACGGTTCCACTGGAACAAAATCCATTATTTGTAATTTTTGAATGGAAAAATTACAAACTCTCCCCAAGTGTAATTTTTGAACGAAAAAACTACAAATCCTCCTCATATGTAATTTTAAACGGAAAAACTACAAATCCTCCCCAGATGTAATTTTTGGACGGAAAAACTACAAACCCTCGCTACATGGTTTGACACACACTACCTAAAACCTAATATACTCCTTTACTAGATTTAAGGATGTGGTGCAAGTGAATAAAATCTAATTTTCTCTCTTATATAGGTCTTTCACTTTTCTCTATTTCTATTGCTCACCGATGTGAGACTTTAAATTAACATAATACACAATACATGCATAGTAGCTCCAACGAAAATAATTGCTGGCCTGGGCTCATCACTCGGTATCGATATTCTAAATGCTCCTGGAGCAATAGGGGACTATCGTACGTTACTAACATCCATAGCATCGGCCATAACTAAGGCACTCTTCGTGTTAAGGTCATAATTTTATACCTTTTGATTTCTTTATTTGTTTGTCTTAGCAGCAATTTGCCTCTTAGTTGTTCTAGAATCCTGATTTGTAGACAGAGTTTTCTACCATCTTTTTGCAGTTAGGTAGAAATTGGGAAATGTTAAAATTGTAATTGAATATGTGGCACTAAGACAACTTGGCATTATTATTTGAGCTATGACCATGTTTGCTATTTGGATGCTGCTTCACTAGTAATTGTACACAAGCATATAATCTAGGTTGATGTTAAAGTGTAATTAATGAATTGTCTAAAAAATGCAAGATAATGATTGCACACAATGACCACATTCTGCCTCTTATTAGCCAAACTCCAATCTGCTTAAAGTGTATGACCAGTTTGTGCCAGAAGAAAAAAACTTTTCATTTTGCTCTCATTTGTTTCATTCTGAAAATCATTTTGATACAAAACTTCAATTCCTTAATTCCATGACTTAGTCCCAAGATATAGGTTTGTCCTACAGCAAGTCCTAAAATAAGAAAAAAGATGTTCTATGACTTATTCTGAAACTTTTGCATTAAAGTATGTTCGTCTTGTTTAAATCCTTTTATTTTTATCCTGTTACAAATTCTTGTTAAGTGTTGTTTTTATCATTTTCTCATTTAAGTCTTTTACCGAATTCCCCTTATTGAGTCTTT
Organism: Hylodesmum podocarpum; assembly: GCA_026586105.1. NCBI lineage: Eukaryota > Viridiplantae > Streptophyta > Magnoliopsida > Fabales > Fabaceae > Hylodesmum > Hylodesmum podocarpum. Next base: position 8,548,703 of record JALJEV010001433.1, read on the forward strand.
CTATTGTATTATTTAGCAGGCATGATGTACTAAATTTGAGCTTATATTTAGAATTTTGTAACTAAATTTGAGCTTTATTTATTTTTAACTTTTAAATCACTTTCTACGTTGGTGGTAATCCTTTATTTTTTAAAATTTTGAATTACTTCCAATGTCGGTTATTAATATAATGGATGTTAATCTTAACTTTTAACCGTCAAGCTTCTTTAACATTGATTCTTATAGTATGTTTAATTTAACTGACGTTAAAAGCTTACTTTTCACTGGTGCATGTTTATTTCGTAAAGAATTAATATTATTAAGTAAAAATTAAAGAAATTCCAACAGACGTGCATGTAGAATTGATAATGTATCCTTAACTAGGTATTTTTAATTTCATAATGATCCTTAAGTTACCTTTAAAATATAATGTTAAGTGTAAATATAAATAAGACATTCATAAAGAATAGAATCACATTATAATATAAAAATATTTCTCTATTATCCTAATTGAGGACTTTTTAATTTTATTTGTTATCTTCTTTCTCACTGACTATTTTCCATAACAATGACAAGAACGTGTTAGATAAAAATTTAAATATTACATTCATAAGAACTTCTTAATTTAACCATGATTGCATATTTACTTAAATATGATTATTGACGTTACGTGTCAAACAAAACGTTTGACAACGTCAAAGTACAATTGCAAACAAGATAACTTTTAATTAATTTTTTTTCCACCTAAAACTTTTAATTAAATTGACTAAAGAAGAAAGCCATTCATATAAACTAAAAAACGAACTCTAGTACTAGTAATAAAAATTAACAAATAAATAAAATTTAAAAATGTAATCAATAACTAATATGCCCATTGGAGAATAGCATATAATAATCAAAGAAAACATAGAACTATACGTGACGGTGGATGTAATATGAAAGATCCAAGCTTAATTCCAATGCGAATTTTCTTTGTTACATATGTTGACACACTGGAGAGTCTATTTAAACTGTGACAAGTATAGAACTTTGACTCGTAGAATCAACTCTCTAGACTTGTAAGAGTTTCCTTTTTTTTAAAAGAAAATTATTTATAAATAACATATAAATTCACAAGTATACAAGACTCATTATTTGTTAATAAGTAACTCATTAATTCTCTTCTATAGCCATATTATATGATAAGTTTATATAAATTTATTATTTCAAATTCTTATTTTACTATTAGAATATGTACCAAATTCATTAAGCTTACTTGAAGAACAAGAGACTGTTGAGCAGAACAGAGAATAACAAAACAAAATAGACAAAAGAATTTAGAGAGTAAGAACAAAATTGAACAATAATAAATTGAAAATAACAACAAAGAAATTAAACAAATTTGACCAATAATAAAAATAACTAAATGTTTGACAAACAATAATAAGTTAAGAACAAATTGTGGAGCATTTCAACTGTGATTACTTATCCTTGGGTGCATTTCAACTGCATACTTTCATGGGTTAGGAATCATTATTGTTGTTTGTGATTTTTAGAAGGTAATGTATAAATATTTTAAATTATTGTTTATTTTAAGAAAAATTACATATTTATATTATGTATTTCCTATTTTCACGGTGAGATGCGAAGAATGTGATATTCTTGTGGATATACGGGTAGTTATTTTCCATTATACCATATCTCTTATTTTATTTTTTTAATTTTTAAAATATATTTCTAAAAATACTAAAATATTATTAAATACTTTTCATTAAATATAAATAAGGTTGATGCCAATCCAAAATGAAAAAAGCTATAAGTAATCAATCACAAACTATGAAATGAAAAAAGATTTTTTCTTAAAAATATTGTTACATTAAACCATTATTAAATTTGTGAAAGTTAGTTACCAAAAATAATTAAACCACGATTATTTATGTGAAAGTTTGTCTTTTCTTCCCGACAAAATCTTATTACCACTCAGCACCATTATTTATGTGAAATCTAACCTTTTCGTCCAGATAAAATCTTATTACCACTCACAAAGGATGATTATTTATGTACCAGTTGGATTACATGAATTTGATTGTTCTCATTCTTATCATGATGACGTACGTCAAACAAACTGTAGCATGTAGTCTTCCCCTTTCCATATTGATTCTGCATCATTTGCTAAATTAATCAATTCACTTAATGTACAAGTGTAAGAAAACTAAAAGCACTTAATTATCAGTGAAATAGTAATTTTTCTCTTTAACAAAACAAGAAAAAAAGTAAATCAACTTGTGGACCGACATTCTAAGGTGGGATTAGGTCAATTCATCGTGGCACAACTTGGATCAATTTTCCAATTAATCACCAGTCATGTTCTATTATGGTCAGATCATCATGACACAACTTGGATAAATTTTCCAATTAATCACAAATAGTATTATACTTGTACTATATGACAAGGGTGGTGGAGCTTGACTATGAGAATGTGGTGATAAATATTTAATTGATAAATTCATAATCGTAAAATATATATAAACTATGTATTTTATAATCTAAATATAAGAAATACTTATATTCTTATAATATATCTTTTAATTGTAAAAAAAATATTAAAAAATAAAATTTATTATTAATTAATATATATATATATATATATATATATATTGCCCACACTTCTCGGCCACTTGCTGTGATCACCCTATAAATATCTCATTAGGTGTTGGTTCATCAATAAATATCGCACCATTTTCCATAAATAGCATTTTCTAGAAAGCAAAAGATGTCTCTTCCAACTTCAGCACTTGATGTATCTGATGATAAGCGACCTTGTGCGAGTTATGCTCCTAGCATATGGGGAGATACTTTCCTTCAATATGTTTCTCAATCTCCGGTATTGTTTTCATACATGCGCATGTTGTTTCAAAAAATGATTATAATTATACATTCTTACAGTACTCTCAAACATGATCTAAAAATTGGAACATTATTGAGGACTAGAGTTTAATTATCTCCATAGTTTTCATAATAATTTTTTTATTAAATGTTAATAAACATTATCAAAGTAAAAATTCAATTATGATAAAAGAATAATACCTACAATAATACCTTCATATATGTCTTATTACTTACTGCTCATCAAAAAATATGTGTTATTAGTTTATCTAGTACCTGTGCACGAAACTCATCATGGGTAAAAAATAATTATTATGTACAGCTCAGCCATTAACAGTGGCGGAGCCAAGTAGTAACGTTGGATCCTCAAATTTTCCAAATTATATATAAATATATTAATTTTTGATAATTTTCAATTTTAAATTTATAATTTCATATTTAATATTAAAAACATACATATTTAAGATTCCCACGGTAGTTTTAATTTCAAAATTGTTAACATTCATATTTAATTTTAAAATTTTATTGTCATATTATAAATTTATTTAAGAAAATGCATGACAACAATATTTTATTATATTTTTTATTACCTTACATAAAAGTTATAACTAAATAAATTAAAATAACTTTATAATACTTTATAAAAGTGTACCATGTTATTTTAAATAAATTAAATAAAAAATTTAAAAATGATAAGATAAAATTAAAAAAGGGAAATGAAAAAAATAAAGTGAAAAAAATTAAAATGAAAAATAAAAAAAAATAAAATGAAAAGAAAATATTTGCCACTGTGAAAACTATAGAATTTGAATAGCTGTAAAAAACAATTTCCATCCAATCCAATCTGCATATCTACTATTTATGTCCCGCTGCTGTTTAACTATGTAAGTTGACTTAAAGAAGGACTCTGAATGAGTGCTTTTGGATAGAAATAACAAAAAAATAAGTATTCGTGGACAATTTAATTAGGACTTAATTGATATATTTTGAAAGTGTAATTTTTTTCTATATATAGTCAACTAATAACAGAATAGTAGGTGGTGTTTGGTTTGAGACTTTGAGTGTTTCTTGTTTAATTTTTATTGAAAATAGAGAATAGAGATGAAAATGTATTCGATTGATTTTCTTGAAAATATTTTTAAAATTAGGTAAAAAATAAAGACATGATAATTTTATTCTCATAGTTTTTAGAAAATTATTTTTAAAAATTAAAAATTAAAAATAAAAACAGAAAATAATTATGTCTTTTAATTGTTTTTAACATTTATCTGGCTATTTTAAAAGTCATACATACTATGATGGTTGGTTATCATAATTTCCACTGATAATATGTAATAAGTAAAATCATTTAATTTACGGCAATAATCGCTTAATGCAAATTTAGAACTATATTATATGCTCTATACAAAGTTAACCGAATGAAACTATATTACTTGCAGGAAGACATTGACAATATGAAGCAACAAGCTCAAATACTCAAAGAAGAGGTTAAAATGATATTTCTGTCACCAATCTATCAAAATATCATTCAAAAATTAAACCTTATTGACTCCGTCCAGCGTTTGGGTGTATCCTATCATTTCCAACAAGAAATTAATCAAGCATTGGAACAAATTCACAACACTTTCACGAAAAATAACACTATAACTGAAGAGGTCAATCATGACTCACTGGCTCTACTCTTTCGTTTGCTTAGGCAACAAAGATATCATATTTCATCAAGTACGTGTAGAACTTTAACTTTTTATTGATGTTAATTTAAGCTAAAAGTACTATAGAAGCCTATAAAGTTACATGACAAAATCAAAATTCATTAAATATCTGTTATTTGTTATGTTGTTTTACTAAATGAGCAGATTGTTTTCCCAAATTCAAAAATGACCAAGGAAACTTCAATGAAATAATTGCCAATGATGTTCAAGGGTTGTGTAGCTTGTATGAAGCTGCACAATTAAGAACTCACGAAGATGATATACTGGAAGAAGCACTTGGCTTCTTGAATGCCCAACTTAAGTTCTTGGCCAACAAACTGAGCCCATCTCTTGCTGCACAAATTAATCATTGTTTAAGGAGACCTTTTCACAAGAGTGTATCCAGGTTTGAGGCAAGGTATCATATGACTCTCTATGAACAGGATCCTTCGCATAACAAAACTCTATTATTGTTTGCAAAAGTAGATTTCAATGTTCTTCAAAAAAGTATCAAAGGAAAATTGGCAGAATCACCAAGTAAGTCGTTTACTTTTCTCCACTGACAACATTCACATCGAAATACACTATCTTACTAAAAAATTAAGATCGTAAAAAAGGGAGTTTAATTAAATTATTAAAGTGTTATGCATATATTTTTAATAGGTGGTGGAAAAATTCAAACATTATCACAAAGGTCCCTTACGCTCGAGATAGGTTGGTTGAAGGCTATCTTTGGGCATTGGCCGTGTCTTCCAAACCTGAATACAGCAACGGAAGAATTACAGTGGGAAAATTTTTTGCTACTTTTGCTCTGTTAGACGATACTTATGATGCTTTTGGAACTGTTCAGGAACTCGAACTATTCACCGAAGCATTTCGGAGGTTGGTTTGCTTCATAAATTATATCATATATATTACATACTTATTAGGAAAATGTCTTAAAAAATAACATGATTGACTTTTGGCTCATGATCACACACTTAATGATTTTTGTCAATAATTATTTCTCTTTTTTATATATTTCAGGTGGGATATTAATCTTATTGGATCTCTTCCAGAGTGCATGAAAATAGTATTTGATGCAGTTGTAGAATTTTGTAAAGAAGTAGAGCTGTTGATGATCGAGAGTGGAAAATCAAGCTTGATGGTGTCATATGTTAAACAAGCTGTATGTATGACTATTCCAATTTCAATTTTCTTATTTGAACGCTTCTTTAAAAGATTCGGTTTATCTTATTAGTATATTCGATATTTCACTTACAGACTTATAACTTAGTAAAATGCTACATGGTTGAAGCAAAATGGTTGCATGAGGGTTACATTCCAACATATGATGAGTATAACGTTAATGGAATCATATCTTCTGGTATACAAGCTATAATAACATATTTTACTGCTGTGGGAGAATTTGTAACAGAAGATGTCTTCGAATGGATTTTCAGTGATCCCAAAATCATTCAATCTGCATCAATGCTTACCAGACTTTTGGATGACATAGGCTCACATAAGGTATCAACTAGATAGTTGATTTGACATATATTTATTAATAAATATTGAGAGTTATTACGCACCTAATCCAATATTTCGATTTGCTTTAATTAATAGTTTGAGCAGGAAAGAGAACATGTTACCTCATCTGTCGAATGTTGCATGAAGCAATATGGAATTTCACAAGCAGAGGCCTATAATCTCATTCGCAAGGACATTGAAGACTGTTGGAAGGTTATAAATGAAGAGTTTCTCAAGTTAAATAATATCCCAAAGTTTGTGCTTGATTTCATAGTTAATATGGCACAATCATGTGAGTTTATATATGAAAACAACCAAGATAAATTTACAAATATAGAATTATTCAAAGATTACGTCTCTTTGCAGCTGGTGGATCCCATTCCCATATGAATTGATCAACACTAGTAGGGGAAGCTATTTTACTCTTAAATAAGTACCACATTTTATATTTTGTTATAACTATTTGGTATCATCCTAAGGCAACGTACTAGCAAGTATGCAAAATACTAAAGAATAATGAATTGTCTGTATGAAAGTCATGTCATCCTCCATGAAATGCTCGTTTTGAGCTGTGACAAACACTGTTGTATGTAGGGTTGTCATGTTGCCATTTGCTTAATTATGAATGTAATGATGTTTATCTCCCTTAATTTGTTGTTTTACAAGTTTTGTATGATTTTTAGTTTGTTTATTCTCTTGTTATTATAAATCAATATTTTATAATATTTTACATTAATAGGTTATCACAAAACTAGTTAATTATATATTACGATTAACTTTTTTAGAAATAGTTCTAATGATCACCATTAGTTCATGTATACTCATCTCTGGAAATAGTTCCCTTAGAATCCCCGGAAGCAGCTCCATTGGTACACCAAGCAAACTGTGTGACTGACATGGCGTATTTGCATTATACAAATAAAAGTTATAAGCACAAATAATTGTATTTAATTATAGGCTAGATCATTGAATGCTCTAAGACATTTGGTATTCAATGAATTCGTTAATCTAAATTAACATGGACACAAAATGTCAACAATAAACGAGTGTTAACGATTATTAGTCCAAACATAGATTTATAAGTAGTTTACAATTCAAAAGTTGTACTCGATATGAGTACTAACGTCATATTTCTAAGGTATTTATACATTTGTGACTTAACAAAATGTGAAATTTAGGTAAAAGAAAAGGACAATGTCACTGGACTCTAAAAGAATTATTGTGCATTACATAATAGAATTTACCGTGACATCTACTCTAGATGTTTACCAAGATTCAACAAATTTATATATATATATATATATATATATATATATATATATATAATAGAATAAAAACGAATAACAAAAGACAACGAAATTACATAATATCCACAAATCTCGAAATATATCAAAATCACATACTCCTCTGTACCATAATAAGATTAGGATTTTCATTAGAGCCCATATGTATTGAAATGACCTAATGATGATGGGATTGTAATGTTCAATTGAGTCTAAAACTTTCTATATTTCTCCTCAAATTTATAATAAAGAGAAGTACGAGAAGTGGTTACAAAGAAAATATAATCAGTCAAAAAGCCCTTCATAGGGCCCGAATCTACAAGCTTGCACCAAGGCCTAATTCAAATCAAGGATCAATGTAAACCATGTTATCAGATTAGTAAAAGCTGGACAAACGTGTTTAGAAGTCATTGAATTTTTTTAGCATTCAAGGTCGTTAATTTGTTAATATCGATAAACAACAGTTAATCAAGTAATGATTAAGGGGCCGGGATTGTAGGTATGCATACTGGATCTCAGTTTTGCAATGTAAATCCTTGCACGTACGAAATTCCGGGGGAAACTATTTGCCATGATTTTATTATTGATTGGAATGGAAAAAACAAGCAATTTACGTAAATTGATGATTTTTCTTTCACCTTCATTTAGTGTTTACTTTTATCTTTTTTACGCTGTCATTTAACTATATTACAGATTACTATGTCATCAAAATTAAAAGTTCAAAATTTCACAACAATCGGAGTCTAGCATGTAACTAAAACTTTCTTTGCTGATTAAAAGATAATAATAATCAAAGTTGACACTAAGAGAGAATCGCGAAAATAATAATTTTGTAATTATTTAAAGTCATTTCTGCATTTTTTTTTTCAGATAATCATTATTTTCAATAAAAATTCAAGCAAAATTCTTATTTACTGCAATTTCAAGATAAATATTCATGTTAAGAAACATAAAAAATATAAAGTATAAAGTTTGATTATATTTTAGTTGAAATTTGAAAACATAATGATGGTTAATTATTTACTGGTGGTTGTTTTCCTTTTAATAATAACTTTTGTAAATATAATGTTATTTTTTACTATACAAATTAATTTTTTAAAATATCCCTCTAAAAGTATGTTTGAATAATTTTCACCCTCAAGATGCTGACGGTCAGCCACAACAATATATTTTTATATACGTGTAAATTATATTTTAATCTCTCGAGAATACATAATTTTTATTAATTAAATTATGCACGAGAAAGACGATTATCTCTAAGTTTTTCTAGAAAGACTGTCTCTAATTAAACATGCAAATTTAATATAACTTATATATTGTTCTTGGTAGAATCTGGGTGACGGCCGAGGTGAGCTCGGCCTCTGTAAGACAAGGTGACGAGAGGATGGGTATCCTCCCTTTGTAGGTAAGTTCTTCTCTGATTTGAGAGTATAATTATTGATTGTTCATTAGTCCTTTCTCTTTGCTTAGTCCATGTTATTTATAGGACCGTTTTAGGGTTTTCTCCATGGATCTCGCAAAGGTAGTTACATAAGTCCATTAGATAGGGCCATTTAGATAAGTCCGTTAGTTCATAAGCTCCTATTTTTCAGGGAACAGTTACTTCGTCCGAGGTCCGAGCAAGGGGGAGGTGGGCTCTCCACCTCGGATTCTAGCCGAGGTTCGACCACGAGGGAGAGGAGAGCTCTCCAACTCGGATTCTAGCCGAGGTCCGACCACGAGGGAGAGGAGAGCTCTCCAACTCGGCCCGGTACACCAGCCCCCCGAGCTCGAAGCCCAGACTTGTGATTCGAGTTTAATTGGCCGAAGACCGAGGTTGATCAGGTATGCGAAACGGTTAATATTCCAGTCTTGATTTTTGAAATAAGTGGTAGTTATGGGTCATTATTGTGGGTGCTGGCAGTTATGGGCCATGATTGCGCGTGGGTAAGTGCGTTGCAAACGCTTCGTCTTCCCTTACACTCTTTTAACTTCCCTGCAACGGCTTTTGCTCTATAAATAACAGCCCACCCCCCTTTTTTGTTTTCTTCTTCCTCATTTCTTGCTTCTTGCGAACTCTTCCCAATTTCTTACTTCTTTGCTCACAACGTCTCGCTCTTTCTCTCCTTCCACGTTTCACCGTCCTTCGTCAGTGTTTTCTCCTCGTTTGCTTCCCCATTCTTAGGTATGTCTTCTTCATCTTTCTCTGCCGCAACTCGCGGCTCTGATAGCTTGCTTGTAGTGTCTTGTGAGTCCGCTTCGGTAGAGTCTACAGCTTCCTCGGTGGCGTCGCCCTCTCGCGACGCTCCCTGTGCCGAGGAAAACGTTACAGTACCCTTGACTGCTCGGGTTTCCCCTGATGAGCCCGAGCAGGAAGCGGAAGCGGCCTCCCGTAAGGGAAAGAGCCGAGTTCCCGTTGCGGGAGCGACCGAGCCTCGTCGGCCACGGCCGGTTGGCACCTCTGGGGGGGACGTCGAAGCTCATTCTCGACTCTATCCTTCAGGTGAAGCCGAGCCCGACTTCTCTTGGTTATCTTTCGTAGTCTCCAATCAGGCGTCTATGTACGACGACCTTGAGAAATTAGGGCGGGTCATAGAATCCTGCAATATGGTCCGTCCGCGTTATGTAGAGGTCGTCGAGTTCGGGGCCGCGGCGACCTCTCACCACGTGCACCAGAGAATTTTTGTTAACCGTCGTCCCGCCGTTTCCGTGTACGAGTACATGGTGGGCGAATTTAGCATAGAATTTCCCTTAACACGATGTGAGAGCGAAGTGCTCTCCTTTCTAAACATCGCCCCGAGTCAACTCCATCCTAATAGTTGGGCTTTTCTCCGAGCTTTCCAACTTATCTGTCAATTGTTAGGTATGAGGGCGACCTCTGGGTCTTTTCTTTATTTCTTCCAACTAAAATACGGCAAAAAGGTCGGCTGGGCCTCCCTTAGCAGCTCCCCTCAGGTTGGAGGGCCCATTTTGAGTTTATACACGTCATCCTTTAAAAACTTTAAGCATCGGTATTTTTGGTTGATTCCGACCACCGATGAATCCTTCCGAGGTATGTTTTATAATAAAGGAGACGCCTCTTTTAAGTTTCCTCTTCATTGGCGTCTTCCTCGCAAATATAATTCCATTCCCCGAGGCGAGCTTAACTCGGTATATTTAAATATCATAAATGATCTTTCTCGGCTTCCTCGGCCACTCAATACCCGAGCCCTAATACATTCTGCTAGGGACAAAGATCCAAAGGGTAAATTTATAGGTAATCGTCCGTAATTTATTTTCTTGCAATCACACCTCAGCCTTCTAACTTTTGTTTCTTGTGCAGAGTACATGGCTGGCAACATCGACCTGACGACCATCCTCAAGAATCCTAAGTTTGCTAGGGGGCGACTTGGGGATAGTGGGCGCATACGGGTCCTTGTCTCAGAAGGGCCGAGCACGACGGCCGCTCCTGCCAAGGACATCCCTCAGCCCCCACCTCCTCCACCCCGGCCTTCACCAGCCAAGAGGCCTCGGGCTAACTCTCCGACCCCCATGGAGACCGACCTCTCTGCCGCTGCCGACGTCGTCCCTCCGTTCTGTCCTCCTCCATCACCCCCACCCCAACAGTCAAATTTCGTACTCCTAAGTCGAGCTGATCTTCCCCCGGGGGTAAGTTAGGTAGGAACAGAGGGCGACGATGTTCGCGTGGAAGGCATCACTGCTCGGGTTGGCCCTGGAGAATCCATGTGGGGTCCCGACTTCGGAGACAGAGAGGTGCGTATGGGGGATCCCTTTCCTCGTCCCTACGACGCCGCCGTTCTGAACGCGGTCGGGATTGACAAGAGCATCGAGGGAATGGAGGTGATGCTGGCTCGGGCTCTCGCCATAGCCCGCCACGCCAAACACTGGGCCTTCTGTCAACAGGCGGACATGGCTACTCATACTACCGAGTCGAATGCTCAGTTATCAGCCATGGCCGTCGAGGTGTCCCAAGCAAATCGGGCTAGGGAGGAGGCCGAGCTCAACGTCGCGGCGCTGACTGCGGAGATGGAGAAGATGCGTGCGACCCTGCAGCATCTGGAGGATAAGGTCGAGATGACCGGGGCTCGTGCCAACGAAGCCGAGGATAGGGCCGCAAGGAAAGAGAAGGAGTTGAAGGTGACAAGTGACCGCCTAGGTCAGGCGGAGTCGGATCTTGCGCCAAAGAAGGGAGGTCGAAGCTCTGAGGGGCGGTGGCGAAAGCTTCTATGGAGGATTCGACGCGGCCGTGCGCCAGGCTCGGCACTTCAGGCCCGATCTTGCCGAAGACTCCTTCGACTATTTGAAGGATGTGAAGGACGGTCAACTTGTAGGCCGAGAATGATTTGTACTGAGGACTATGCACCTTCCATTATATTTTGTTCTGTAATTTCATTATACAGTTTTATGTAATCTTGAACAAATATATTAAATTTGTTCCTTTCATCGTTCATGCTTTTGTGCGGCGTTATTTACTTCGATATTCTGCTCGTGTGTATGTTGCCAATCTGTAATAGTGTTCAACTCGGGCGAGGCCGAGTACCAATAATGGAACCGTAGTTCTTCTACTCGGGTGAGGCCGAGTGCCAATAATTGAACTCGAAGTTCTTTAACTCGGGTGAGGCCGAGTGCCAATAAGGGAACTCTAGTTCCTCTGCTCGGGTGAGGCCGAGTGCCAATAAGGGAACTCTAATTCCTCTGCTCGGGTGAGGCCGAGTGCCAATATGGGAACTCTAGTTCCTTTGCTCGGGTGAGGCCGAGTGCCAATAAGGGAACTCTAGTTCCTCTGCTCGGGTGAGGCCGAGTGCCAATATGGGAACTCTAGTTCCTTTGCTCGGGTGAGGCCGAGTGCCGATATGGGAACTCTAGTTCCTCTGCTCGGGTGAGGCCGAGTGCCAATAATTGAATTTAACTCGGGTGAGGCCGAGTGCCAACAATCTACAAATAATAAGTAAAATCAAACTTTATTGATGGCCATCGTCGGTGCCTCATTAAAAACTCAGCCAGTAAAACCCTCCTTATGGAAAAACCTAATCTGAGGAAAAAGAGTACACCGGCCTTAAAAATTACCAATTCCTACTTACAAAATTCAAATGACAAATTCCTATTTAAATTAACTGAAGTAAGTCTTCAAGTGTGTGGTGTTCCAAGTATTGGGCAAAGGTCGACCACTCAACTCTTGTAGCCTGTATGAACCGTTGCCTAGGCTGTCACAAACGCGAAACGGCCCTTCCCAATTGGCGGCGAGTTTTCCGCATGTCCGATCTTTCCTGGCCTCTCCGGTCTTCCTCCAAACTAAGTCTCCCGAGATGAAGGCTCGGTAATGGACTCGGGAGTTATAACGTCTAGCTGCCCTTGTTTTGGCGGCGAGGTCTCTGACCTGAGCTTCATTTCGAAGTTCGTCGATGAGGACGAGTTCCTCCCTGAGGGAATCTTCGTTCTAGCCTTGATCATAGGATATTCTTCGTATACTCGGCTCTCCTACCTCGATAGGGATCATGGCGTCAGTCCCATAAGTTAGACGGAAAGGAGTCTCTTGAGTGGATGACTTGGGGGTCCAGTGATAACCCCATAATATGCTCGGTATTTCCTCGGCCCAAGAGCCCTTTGCTTGGCCGATCTTCCTTTTCAACTCACTCAGGATAACTTTATTAGCGGCCTCGGCCTGGCCGTTTGTTTGTGGGTGCTCGACGGACGATGTTCGATGTAGGATGCCGAGGTCGGTCAAGAAGGAATGGAAGGTCTTGTCAATGAACTGACGACCGTTGTCTTCACAATTGTATGAGGGATTCCATGCCGGCAGATAATATGCTTCCATGTAAATTGTTGAAGCTGTCTTGCCGAGATCTTGGCCACTGGCTCTGCTTCAATCCATTTTGTGAAGTAATCCACAGCGACTATCAGAAACTTAGCTTGTCTAATAGTTGGGGGAAAAGGACCGACGATGTCCATTCCCCATAATGCGAACGGCTAAGAGGAGACTATGCTTTGCAGGGTGGTCGGCGGCAAGAGAAGGTAGGGGCCGTGCTCCTGGCATTTCTTACAAGCTCGGGTGAAGCGCTTCGCATCTTCCTTGAGCGTCGGCCAGTAATATCCGGCTCGGATTATTCTTGTAGCCATACTTCGGGCACCCGAGTGCATTCCACAGACACCATTATGCAGCTCGACCATGACATACCGAGCCTGTTCTTCGTCCAAACACTTCAGCAAGGGGGAGGAAAAACCGCGCTTGTATAGTTCCTGGTTTTGTATGATATAGAACAACGCTTGTCGACGTAATCGGCGTGCTTCATTAGGCTCACCCGATGTAATCCCATCGCGGAGGTAAGTGACAATCGGTGTCATCCATGAACTCGGCTCATTGGTTAATGCATGCACTTCATCTCTATCCCAGCTGGGAGCCGCTAATACTTCTTGGATGATAGAATGGTGTTGTCCTCCAATTCGGGAGCTCGCCAATTTGGACAAGAGGTCGGCTCTGTCATTCTGTTCCCGTGGTACATGAGCTATTTCAAATTTGTCGAAGTGTGCAAGGCAATTCTTTACCCGATGATAATATTGTTGAAGCAAAGGCTCCTTAGCCTGGAATTCGTCATTCACCTGTGACGTGATGAGCTGAGAGTCGCTGAAACATCGTAGGTGGCGGACGCCCATGTCACGCGCTAATCTTAGGCCGGCAAGGAGGGCTTCATATTCGGCCTGATTATTGGAGGCCACAAACGAAAAGCGTATGGCTTGTTCTAATATCAAGCCGTCGAGTCCTTCTAACAGAACTCCAGCTCCACTCCCTTTCTTATTTGAAGAGCCATCTACGCGCAAGGTCCACCAAGTATCCTTATCGCCGATGTCAGGAAGCTCGGTGAGGAAGTCGGCCAAGAACAGTGCCTTCATCGGACCTCTCGGCTCGTAAGCGAGTCCGAACTCGGATAACTCTCCCCGACCAGCGGTCATCCTCCCTTGAATCGGGCGCTAGAGGATTTGACGGATAGGGTGGTCGGTACGGATGATTACGTTGTGGCTTCAGAAGTAATGTCGGAGTCGTCTGGCTGTGAAGACCAAGCCAAGGATCAACTTCTCCACTGTTTGATAGCGTGTTTCCGCGGGTTGTAACATCCTACTTACGAAGTAGATCGGCGTTTGTACCTTGTCCACTTCTTTCACCAAGACCGAGCTTACTGTGCTGCTAGAAACTGCTAAGTACACATATAAGGGTAAGTCTAGCTGAGGACTACCCAATGTTGGGATGGCCGATATTCTTTCGCATAGGCTTGCAAAGGCGGAGGCACATTCTTCGTTCCATTCGAATCTCCTCGACTGTTTTAGTAATCGGAATAGGGGTTTACTATATTCCGCCAGCTTTGGTAAAAATCGGGATAACGCTGCAAGCCGTCCATTCAAACGTTGAAGATCTTTGAGGCAGGTCGGGCTCGGCATGGAGAGGATGGCCTCGCACTTATCAGGATTCGCTTCGATCCCTCTCTGGGAGATCATGAATCCAAGGAATTTTCCCCCTCCTACCCCGAAGGCGCATTTTTCGGGGTTAAGACGAATCCTGTGACGTCAGAGCTCGGCAAACATCTCTTGTAGATCGAGCGGATGAGCTTCACGAGTAGTGGATTTAACCACCATGTCATCAACGTATACTTCCATGTTCTTCCCGATCTGTTCTCTAAACACTTTATCCATCAGTTTTTGATAAGTGGCTCCTGCATTCTTCAGACCAAAAGGCATGGCTTGGTAGCAATAGTTGGCCGTGGCTGACATAAAGGCTGTCTTCGGCTCGTCCGGGGGGTACATTGGTATCTGATTATACCCTGAATATGCATCGAGAAAACTGAAAACCTCGTACCCGGCGGTGTTGTCTACCAACCGATCTATGCTCGGCAGGGGATAGGTATCTTTCGGGCAAGCTTTGTTTAGGTCGTGTAATCAGTGCACATTCTCCATTTTCCATTTGCTTTTTTCACCATGACGACATTAGCGAGCCACGTGGTATATATGATTTCCCGAATGAAGCCAGCCTCCAATAATTTAGCTACCTCCTTTTGTACTATAGCCCTACGCTCCTCGCCTAATTTCCGCTTCTTTTGGGAGATCGGTTTAGCATGAGGAAACAAACATAACTTATGGCACATGAGATCGGGGTCGACACCCGGCATATCTGCCGGCTTCCACGCGAAGAGGTCGGCATTGTCCTTGAGGGCTTGAATCACATGTTCCAGAGTCGGGCTGGTCAAAGATGAACCGATCTTAGTTACCTGATTCGGCTGAGGGCCGATCTTCAAATCTACTAACGGCTCCGAGAAGGAGGGGCGCTCCTCCTTAAACTCTATTCTGGGATCCATGTCGAACTCTTTGTCTTTAGTTAGCTGGACCGAGCATATATTCGTATGCCTCGATTTATCTTTTTTGTCCCGAGCTCGGACTGTGTAGGGGGTAACCTTCAAACTTCGGGCATAGCATACCCGAGCTACTTTAGGGTCGGCCTTAATGGTGACGATTTGTTGGCCGCCATCGGGAAACTTCATGGCCAAATGTGGGGTCGACACCACTGCTCCGAGTTGATTAAGAGTACGTCTCCCGATGATGACGTTGTACGACGTGTCGGCATCTATCAAAATGTACTTCACATTGATTGTCCGATAGGCGTCACTTCCCCCAAAGTCGTGAGGAACTCTACATAACCTCGGGCGTGAACCCTTTCGCCAGCAAAGCCGAGCAGTGGCTCGGGATGAGGAAGAATTACGGAATCGGGCAATTCCAACTGCTTGAATACCGACCAGTAGAGGACGTCTACCGAGCTCCCCTGATCTATCAGCACCTTCCGTACGCGCCAATTGGCAATTGTAGCCGAGATTACCATCGGGTCAGTGTGGTCGGGATCGTCCGTGCTGAAGTCGGAATCTGAGAAGGTGATAGTGGGGAGCGACCTCTTTCTGGAGAGCTCCACGTGGTTGACGCTACGAGCATATCTCTTCCTTGTCGAGGAGGAGACTCCTCCCCCAGCGAACCCGCCGGCGATGCTATTTATAGTTCCGCGTACCTTGTCCGGGTTCTGGTCGGGCTCTCGTTTCCGGTCTTGTTCCTTTCGCTTCTTCCACGGACTTCGGTCTTCCTTACCCTCCTCTCGACGAGGAGGATTGTAATCATTCCTCGGATCACGTCGGACCTGCTCACCTTGGATGAATCGGCTTAACTCCCCGCTGCGAATTAATTTTTCTATTATATCCCGCACATTCCTGCACTCTTCGGTAGTATGACCTTGGTTCCGATGATAGGCACATCTCCTGTTGGGGTCGGCATTCCTCGGCGAAGGGGAAGGCGAGGGTGGCCGTACCAAGTCTAAGGCGTAGGCTTCCCGGAGGAATTTGTCTCTAGATGAATTCAGCACAGTATACGAGGTATAACAGACTCTGCTTTTGTCGGATCTCCGAGTAGACCTCTCGTTCATTTTAACCGACTCTCGCCAGTCTCGGTCCTCGGCTCGGCGCTTAGCCTCCGTGTTTTCCTCAATGGCCATGAATCGGGCCACCCTCTTCCTTAGTTCGTTCATGTCCACAGGCGGCTCTGCAAATAACGACTTCGAGAAGTCGCCCGATCTGAGCCCGGCTTGAATTGTTTGCAACGCTACCGCCGGGTGGAGATCGGGAATCGTGCGGCATGCTTCTGAAAATCGTGCCATATAGTCACGCAAAGATTCCCTTTCCTTTTGGACCAAATGGTATAGGGTGATGGCAGTTGCTGGGGTCGGTTTGGCGTCGACAAACAGAGGTTGAAAGTGGTCGCAAAACGCCGAGAACGAGCTTATCGACTTGGGGGGCATCGAGTAATACCAGTTCAAAGCGGTGCCTTTGAAGGTTGCCGGGAACATTCGGCAAAGAACTCGGTCATCCTTGGTACGATTCAGAGCCTGGGTGAGGAAGGCTTGAACGTGGGTGGTCGAGCAGGTGGTGCCATCATACTTGTCGTGGGCTGACCACCTCCATGATTCCGGTACGCTCACATCCATGATATTTGTAGTGAACGGGGTGAGGGCGACCAAGGCGTCAAAACCGCAGCCCCGCGGCGGCGGACCTAGATCCGAAAAGGGTTGGGCTTGGGACGGTTGACGGCGGGGGGAAGATTGGTCCGTAGGTTTATTCTCCCCTGTGCATCGATGGTGGGAGCCTCCTACGTGTGAATGGGAGCGCGTGGGGTCTGTGCGTCTAGGGTTTTCTTCTTCGTGTGCGCTAGGCTGGTTTGGGTTGGCGTTCGCGAGGACTTTATCTTTTAGGGCTTGTAATTCCAATGCCCCCTCATCTCTCTGGCGCCTGAGTACGCGCATATCCACCTGAGTGGTCCGTAATTCTCTGGTTATCTCCTGGTTTTGCAGCAGTAGGGCTTCTGTTTGTTGGCGGGTAGTAGCTAAGGCTGCGTCGACGTGTTGTTGGATCATGTCTCTGATGGTTGGGTCCATGGCTGGGTTCGAATGGCTGCGAGTGCGAACCATTGGTCTCGTGATCGTGGGATGAAGGATTACCTTGCCCCACGGTGGGCTCCAAATGTTCTTGGTAGAATCTGAGTGACGGCCGAGGTGAGCTCGGCCTCTATAAGACAAGGTGACGAGAGGATGGGTATCCTCCCTTTGTAGGTAAGTTCTTCTCTGATTTGAGAGTATAATTATTGATTGTTCATTAGTCCTTTCTCTTTGCTTAGTCCATGTTATTTATAGGACCGTTTTAGGGTTTTCTCCATGGATCTCACAAAGGTAGTTACATAAGTCCATTAGATAGGGCCATTTAGATAAGTCCGTTAGTTCATAAGCTCCTATTTTTCAGGGAACAGTTACTTCGTCCGAGGTCTGAGCAAGGGGGAGGTGGGCTCTCCACCTCGGATTCTAGCCGAGGTCCGACCACGAGGGAGAGGAGAGCTCTCCAACTCAGCCCGGTACATATATATTATTTGTTTTTTTACCCCTTTGCTTAGATAATCAAATTTAAATTCTAATTAGCTCCAAATTCATTAGTGTGATTTGTTTGTTATAATGCATGGGGTGAAAGAGCTAAGAATATAATTTTGCGAACTTCATCAGCTAGAAATTCTCTAGCTAAGAAAACATGATTGGTACCGTGAACCTGTGATTCTGCTATTATGAATACACTGTCTCTTCCGTAAACTGAGGAGGGGCTGGTTTTAAAAAGTTTTATTTCTTTTTCCATCACCTATACAAAAGAATTAAAATAAAAAATAATTGACCTAACTAGGCCTTAATAAGTCAAATGTATATACTCCATTATTTAAAATCTAAAATTTTTAGTGCGATTAAGAAATAAATTTAAAGACTATATATATAAGATTATATATATCTGTGTGTGTGTGAGAGAGAGATTTCCACGTCGGCCTTTTATATGTGTGTGTGTGATTTCCACGTCGACCTTTTAACGATGAATGTAAAACAGTCTTGGAATGAACATTGAAATCAACGACGTGTCGTCTTACACCCATCAGCTGTTTACTTTATTACGGACTATTGTGAAACAACTGATGTCATTTTTCAAGATAAGAACGGTTACAAATGTAACCTTCGTCGACTTCGTGCCCTCGATTATTCTTGATATTGAACAACATTCAGAAAGAAAACGCTTAGAATAAGAATCATCGACAGACACATCTACTTATTCAATCTTAACAATCAATGCAGATTTATTAGGGAACAGTTAACTGTTCTAGCTTTCATACATATTTATTTTCTTTTGAGTTCCGTATTTCTTTTTAAAACTTAAATACTTCCTTTATAATAATAATAACATGTTGATAGAAATGAAATTTTATATTTTAATAGTTAATAATTATTATTATAAAATAATTATATTAGCTATTTATTATAAGTGGGTTTCATTTCATCTTATAAAATTAAGTAAGTTTGTTGCATTACTAGATAAGATGAATATAAATTTCAATAAACAACCATTATATATTGACCCATTACGGGGTGTTGTAGAGACTTTAGTGGAAATTAATGGAAACTTTATTACACCGAATCACTGAAACTTTTGAAAAACACTTAGATTAGAAACCATCACAAATCCAGAAATTTATTCTATTCCTTGACAATAAAACATGGATCTAGGACATTCGCTTAATTGTTTTAGCTTATAGACTTGGTTATTTCCTTTTGGATTTTGTATAAAGAATTAAGAATACTAAATAAAGTCTAAATAAAATTCTAATATTAGAGTGGGTCCTTATTATTTGATTATTAGGATTAACATGTATTAAGTTAAATTTGTTTAAATATAAATTATATCTCTAAATTTCGATAATTACAAATTAATTGAATAAAAGTTTAAATTTTATGAATAAATTTTTAAATACATAAGATGAAATTAGTCGAAACTTTTTTATAAATAGATGGTGATGATCATCTAATATCTTTAAGACAAACTATTGAGAAGATAGACGTACCACAAATAAGTATCAATTTTATCTTTATTCAATTTATATATATTAATGTAAAAATATCTTTAATAGCGGTTAAAAAAACATTTTTCACGTGGGAAACGTTAAAAATAGATATTTCTAATGGCAGTTGTTCGATCGTCATTGTATATCCTTTTTTAATATATTTAATTTTTTTTATTTTTTGTCATTTTTAACAACGGTTGTAGTGAATAATTATTGTTAAAAATGATTTTTCACGTCGGTTGTATACAACCACTGTTAAATATAAAAAAAATTATTTATTTATTTATTTCATTATTATAACCTGTATAATACACATTTTATATGAAACAATTTCATATTTCCAATAGAAATTATAAATTCAATTAATTAAAATATGAATGTTTCATATCAAGGACATTGTTTCCTCATTACAGGACTCTTCAATAAATTAAAATCAAACAATATAACATATCAATTATCACCAAAATATGGAACATAATCAAAACTATCAACAATATTTTTCAATCATTTCCCTAAAGTGTACATAGTAAACATTATACATAGATTACATGAAAATATTTTAAAGCATAACATATCAATTTAAGGAGTACCATCAACTCCTAGTGTGTGAATGTTACCTGAAAATAGAAAAAAAAATTTAAGTAAGATTGTATCATACATTAGTTAAAAGAATTTAAAGATAAACTAACCTAAACATAAAAATATTAGTGAAAATTTGGGCAGGACGTGTCTATACTGCTGGAGTTGGAGTTGGTATTCGTGACTATTTTGGTTCAAAACCAGAAAATACAACTACTTCCAATATGTCTCAAGAGAACATTAAAGAGTTGAAATAACAAATGTATGAGCAACCGAGACAAGATTTGTTCAAAGAATTTCATGAGAAGGTGGATGAGAGGGTTGAAGAAAAATTGAAATCCATGCATAAAGTGTCTCCAGCACATGAGGTTCTTTGAGTTAGCAATAAAGTAAGTTGTAATGTTTAGAACTTGCATTTAATGGAAGGTAATAGTTTTGTTTGCTTTAAAGTTGTATGTCCAATAATTCCAATAACATAAACATTGTGACTTTCATGTCCACATTATAAGTGTGAGTTATATGTGGAGGGGATCTTCCACGCATTGTGGCTAGTGGTACTGTGTTTAGTGGGGGCATAACCATTCATGGGGTCCCTATACAGCTAGATTGGGTTAGAGTGGGTGTGGAGGATGTCATTGACCCTGATGCAGTAGTGTCGGTGCCTAATGTAGAAGTACAATTTGTGAGGCAAGCTATTAACACCTTCATTGCTTGGCCTAGAAATTTGCTGAGGGTAATTCCAGCACAACCTAAGGTACAATCTGATCCATTCATTTTTATATATTATTAGTTGTATTACTAAATGGTACAAAATGTGCCTTTGCATGTTTAGGACAACATTAAATCATGGAAAATAGCCAAGAGTTTATGATTTAGATGATGATGCAGAACAAAATCCATTGATTGATCTACTGAAGATATCATCATCATTGTTTAATACACCTATACAACTGTCGTTTACCAAAGAGATTTTTGGTGTTGATAACCCGATTGTTCCAATATACTTATCATTGGCTAATGTTCTTGAGATATGTTCAGGGACTACCATGCTAAGCATCTCTGTCATACAAGATTGGCAAAGGTCAGTAAAATTAATAATTATTTTCATTTAATAAAACCTAATGACTTGTACTAAATATGTTTTCGGTTTGATATAGTTATTTGTATGGGTTGAGCATGAACCAAGCTACGTCACATGTATATGTATTTCTTGATCCTCAGTCAATACAGACAGTTGATAATAACAAAGCCTCAGTTCAAAAATACATGCAAATATGGATGACAGAATCAAGAAAATAAATATATTTTGTTCCATTCATATTTGGGTTAGTTGATTAATGAATTTGTGGGGGGGGTTTAACATCATTTATGTTGAAACATATGGTAGTACTTCATTTATTGTTGATTCAGGTCTCATTGGCAACTTATAGTCCTTATTCATAAGAACTATAGTAGTTTGGTTTTGTTCGTTACACCATAAACCTACCATTGACATGAAACATTTATTGAATGTGTAACTTTTTTATGTTTTTAGTTATATTTGATATTACTTGTACATATGTTTTAATGCTATAATAATATTTAATTTGATTAGGGTCATTGGGGGTATAAATATGTTGTCTAGATGTGTTAATCGAGGAAGGAATATCGACATTATCATCCTTAAGGTATAATGTATCAGATTCAATTTTCTTAATTAATATTGTAATCTAACTATGAATCTTATTAATGTAGAGTTACAAACAAATAGACTCTTTTGAATGTAGTTATTATGTAATGTATTAGATGAAGGTGATTATTGCAGCAAAAATTAAGGATTCTTGGCTTCAGGTAACTTTATATTCAATTTATATTATTTTCAGATGTTTAAAACACAATCAATAGCAATTAATAGTTTATACATGTTTCAGATGTTCCAAGATTTTGACTCATTATCTATTAAAGATACTGACATTACTCAGAAAGAATGAGCAGCATATGTAGTTGGAATGAAAAAAGGTTGATAATACAGTGACCTCTATGTAAAGAGGTACTCAAAAGGTTTACTGTGAAGATTGTATTGTTATGGCATAGTTAAAGTTTTAGATTGATTGAATATGACTTTGGGTTGAATTGAATTGATTGTTGACGGATTTGATTTTGGTAATAATCCAAATTACAAAGGAGATTATGCCTAAATTTTCTTAAGATTTTTGTTTTAGATTAGTTTATCTTTAAATTCTTTTAACGTTATAGATGATACAATCTTACTTATTATATTAATTGATTATTTGTTCTATTTTCAGGTAACATTAACACACTAGGAGTTGGTAATACTCCTTGAACAATGTTTATTATATGTAAATTTGTTAGGGAAATGATTGAAAATATTATTGATAATTTTGACTAGCAATGTTCAATTTTTTTTGATAAATAATATTTTATTGTTTTGATTTTCATTTATTGAAGAGTTCTGGAATGAAAAAACATTATTCTTGATATTTACTATATGAATTTATAATTTTTATTTAAATATTATTGTTTCATACCAAATACATGTTAAACAGGTTATAATAATGAAATAAATAAAAAATATAACGAAAATTAAAAAAAACGGTTTTTAAGTATAACTACATAATAAATATAAAATAATATTTTTTTTTTCAAAATTTACTACGGAGGTTTGTGATTCAACCGCCGTAAAAAATAAGGAAAAAAATAAAATAAAATTTAAATATATATAACTGCGGGTAAACTAAATAAATGCCATTAAAAATGACATATACAACATATATTTTATTTTATGTAATAAACTATAAGCCTAATTGGATGGAGACACTGACATGGATTTATAAGAGAAATGGTTTATAAGGCTGATCGAGACACTGATAAGGAGAAGTGGTTTATAGATAAT
The DNA here is from genome assembly GCA_026586105.1 of Hylodesmum podocarpum. NCBI lineage: Eukaryota > Viridiplantae > Streptophyta > Magnoliopsida > Fabales > Fabaceae > Hylodesmum > Hylodesmum podocarpum. Next base: position 8,571,922 of record JALJEV010001433.1, read on the forward strand.
AATGAATATGTTGTAATTTCTATTCGGATCAATTAATTAATTATAATTGTTGCAATTTTCAAAAGATAATTTCTCTCTTCCCCTTAGTTGTATCTTTGTTATACAATAAAACTCTTAATTCCATCAAAATTCTCGTTCTATTAATTTCGTAAACTAAAACTTTACACAGAAAATATATCTTTAGTCTCCCAAAAGTTTAATGTATTGTGAAAAATATATAGAGTAAATATATTAAACTAGTGATTAAAAATAAAGTTTAATACACAATGTCACCGTAAAACATTTAAACTGTTCATACATACACATTTTTTTCTTTTAAAAATAACATTTTGAAATAATTTAAAAACCTAAAATATAATTTACCTTAAAATAAAACTTCTAAATAATTTATAATTTAAAAAGTAAGATTAACTCTCTTTTAATGGTTATTGAATTTAATTTAATTCACGCAGTACGTCCAATGGTTCAAACATATATATACGTGTGTGCGGTAATATTGTTACTGTCACGTTGTCAATTTTTTATAAGAGTTTTATTTTTATTATTTTTTTTTTTTGTATATGGTTTGGAAAAGTTAGCTGAAAAAGTTGAAATTAATTTTAACTATTAATTGAATGTTGACAGTAGAAGTTGAAAATAATAACTTAATTCTACATTATTTAAAAGGAGTAATAATGAAATTTAATAAATGTTGTAATTCAAGACAAAGGAAAAAGAAAAATATACGTGATCTGACTAATTTGTATTTTTTATATTCTAAATTGTTATATATGTTAATTATTTTTTTAATTGAAATTGAAATTCGTGATCAAATTGATTAAAGTAAATTTTTACTGATTAATCTAGGCGTTCTGTTAATCTCCATGTAAACTTTTTCATATTTGAATTCTTTAAAAATTTCTACTATAATTCTCAGAGTCAAAATAATATATATAAAATCTTATTTTTGAAATTTTATGTCATCATTCTTGAAAAATAAAGTCCAAGCATTTGTTGGTATGTATGCAATTGATCATTTATTTTTGTCTATGAAAATCGAACATAATATCAAGTATTTATAATAATTTATGCACGTTAATCGATTTAAATAATCAATAAATTTGTTTGAAAGGAATTTGATAAATTAAATTATTAAAGAAATTTACAACAATATCATATTGATTCCCAAAAGTTTCCAGGTTACTTTCCTCAGCTAGATAGAATCCTTTTCAAACTTAAAAGGATTATTCATCCTTAACTTTTGGAGGCATCTTAAACAAGTGTAGTGAATAATCAATTTTTGTTGGATTCTTTATGATTTGTTCCTACAGGACTGAAATCGTGTACAAGCTGATTCTCAAGTTTCTATTTTTATATTATAAATTCAAGTTTTCATTGTTAAAAATAATATAACATATATACGCATGTTTTCCATGATATTTTACGAGATCACGTCATGCTTGATTCACGTAATATAACTTATCAACTTTGTGACAAGTAATTTTATGATTGCTTATTAAACGAAGCAATTGTTTCAAAAGTTTGGCAATCACCTATGTTTCAGCTGATCCAGAGTTGAACCCCATGCTATATCCTGTAGCCTAGAGAACTAAATTTCTAATTTTAGAACATTGAGAAACTAAATATCCAAAATATGAAAATGGGGACGAAAATTCATAAGTATTGCTTTATTATTGATTCTCAAAAGTTTCCAGGTTACTTTCCTCGCCTAGATCAAATATTTCTATTTTGAATTTTCAAGTTTAAAAGGATTATTAATCCTTAACTTTTGGAAAAATCTTAGATAAATGGTTTTGAATAATCATTTTTTCTCGGAGTCTTTATGATTTGTTCCTATTGAACTGAAATCGTGTACAAGTTGATTCTCAAGTTTGTATTTTTATATTACAAATTCAAGTTTTCATTGTTAAAAATAATATAACGTATATACGCGTGTTTTCCATGATTCACGTAATATAACTTATAACCTGTGTGACAAGTAATTTTATGATTGCTTATTAAACGAAGCAACAGTTTCAAAAGTTTGGCAATCACCTATGTTTCGAGAGTTGAATCCTATGCTATATGTGTACCTTGTTTGACTTGCCAAAACAGCATTTGGTCCATTACTTATGAATTTTCCTCCCCATTTTATATTTTGGATATTTAGTCTCTTAATGTTCTAAAGTTACAAATTTAGTTCTCTTGATAATTTGATAAACAGTTAAATGTGAAATAAGTAGTGTTGAAAATAACTAAGTTAAAGATAATTTTTTTTATATATTTTAAGATGATATGTTACATTTGTTTATTGCACCAATTGCCTGTTTAACCTCATTTTTATCTAAAGTACGTTAAACAAGTTCTTAGTTTATTTATTCAAAAAATTAGCAAAAGTAAAATTTAATTTTTACTCTTCAAGTTGGTAATTCAAAATCCTAATTTCATTTTACAATTGTTAAAAAAAAAAAATCCTACCTTTTTCTAATTTTTATAAAAATAAATCAAAATGAAACAAGTTCGCGAGAGTGAAATGTATAAAAAATAAATAAAATTGAACTCACTGGTTTAATTTAAGCAAACATTCCATCTCTCCGATCTAGCACCACCTCTAAATAGTTACTAAATGAATCCAATAATAATTCTACATCTTTACAAAAAAATTTATATTTAATTGATTATTTTATTTAGGGACAAGATTAGTTATACAATAAATATAAAATTTGTTTATTTGTATCTTTTAGTAATTTTTTATCAATTATAAATAATTCATTTATTTAACTTGATATTCTTATCAATGATATCATATATATAAAATTTCATACAATTCAAAAGTTATTTTATTATTTATTAAATGGTTTTCTATATATATATATATAAACATTATTTTAACATATAAAAATCTAAAAATATATAATTTATAAAATTTGAAGTATTCTACAAAATCTACAACATTCTAAGACTCAAAAATATTCTACAAAGAACTAGATTTTTCTAAAAAATTAAGGAATTCTCTAGAAACCAATCTAGGCGGTGACAACTTGCTTCAACCCAACTTTGATGAATTTTCCAATTGAACACGCATTATATGCCCCCTATAAATATCTAGTTAGGTGTTGGTTCATTAATAAACATCGCACCATTTTCCATAAACAGCATTTTGTACAAAGCAAAAGATATCCCACTAGTGGAAAAAAGATTTTTAACAGCGGTTATAAAATATTTTTCACGTCGGTTGCAGAACCGCTGTCATATATAGGAGACGTAAAAAATAAGTTATTTTTAACAGCAGTTCTACAACCAACGTTAAAAATGATTTTTCACAGCGATTAAAAATTAATCGTTTAACCGCCATTCTATATACAATAATCCTCACCTACAGAGCCCCACCACGAAACCCGTTAGCCAACGAAACCTTCACCTACGAATGAAACCCTTCAACTTGAAATGCTCAACGACCCACCAACAATGTAACCCAAAACCGAAACCCACCGACAACGAAACCCATGGCAACAAAACCCACCAACAACGACGGCCACGAAACCCACCAGAGAAAAAATCACCGGCAATGTAACCCAAAACCGAAACCCACTAACAAGGAAACCCACAACAACAAAACCCACCAACAACGACAGCCACGAAACCCACCAGAGAAAAAACCACCAGCAATGTAACCCAAAACTGAACCCACTAGCAACGAAACTCACGCCAACAAAACCCACGGTAATTACGGCCACGAAACCCACCAGAGAAAACTCCACCACTAAAAACCCCAAAAATTAAGGTTCACGACTTGAGATTGGAGGCTCACGACTATGGCAATGGACGACGACCTTCTTGGTTGTTCACGGCGAGCTCGAAGAGGGAGTGCAGAAGCATATGGTGTTTTCACAGTAGAAGGAAAAGAAGACATAAACAGCGAGGAAAAAAATATAATGAAAAACGAAAGGCCTTCAGCACATTATGTAAGATTTTTAACAGCGGTTAATAGAAAAACCGCTGTAAAAAATCATCTTTTACGGCGGGTGTATTTTATTAAATGTTAATAAATATTATTAAAGTAAAAATTCAATTATGATAATTAAAAGAATAATACCAACAAAAAATTTATGGAGTATTGTTCTCAATCTGCGGTATATATTGTATTCATATACACGCATGTTGTTTGAAATAATTATTAAACAGACATTATATAATAATTAAACTCATTTAATTAATTATTTTAATTAATGACCATATAACTAAATGCAAATTCAGAACTATATTAGATGCTCCATAAAAAGTTAACTGAATACAACTTTATTTGCAGGAAGTCGATGACAGTGTGAAGCAGCGAGCTCAAATACTTGTAGAAGAGGTTAAGTTGATGTTTCAATCATCAATCTATGAAAATATCGAAAAGAAATTAAACTTTATTGACTCCGTCCAATGTTTTGGTGTATCTTATCATTTCCAGCAAGAAATTAATCAGGCATTGGAACAAATTCACAACACTTTCACAAAAAATAACATTATAAGAGAAGATGTCAATCACAACTCTCTTGCTCTACTATTTCGTTTGCTTAGACAACAAGGATATCGAATTTCGTCAAGTAAGTATAGAACTTTAATTTTTCATTCATATCAATTTAAAGAAAAAAGTACTTTATATGCCTATAAAGTTACGTGTCAAAATCAAAATCATTAAATAACTATTATTTCTCTATCGTGCTCAATTAAATGTACAGATGCATTTAGCAAATTCAAAAATGAACAAGGAAGCTTCAGTGAAATATTTGCCAATGATGTTCAAGGGTTGTGTAGCTTGTATGAAGCTGCACATATGAGAACATATGAAGATGATATACTGGAAGAAGCATATGATTTCTCAAATACTCAACTTAAATTATTGACCAACCAACAGAGCCCATCTGTTGCAACACAGATCAATCGCTGCTTAAGGCAACCTTTGAACAAGAGTGTACCTAGGTTTGATGCAAAGTATCACATGACTCTCTACAAACAAGATCCTTCCCGTAGTAAGGTCCTTTAATATTTGAAAAATAGTTGGTAGACAACTGCAATACGTAGATAACCAGACAACGAGTTATAAAATATGGAAAGAGAAAATTACGTACATATTCTGTGAATGAATTGGCTGTGTATTGTAGTTGTTAACGAAGTAAAGTTGTTAATATTTATCGCATAGTGGTAACATCATAATGAACCGAATATCTTTATTTTATTTTAAAGAAAAAATGATCATATATTAAATTTGAGCTTAAGGGGCACCTTATTCACACAAAAAACCAAATTATTTCAAGGCTTTCAAACAACAGGGTTCAAAAATCATTCAAAGAAAATAAAGGAAAAGTTTAACATTTTTGCATTTAATCATGACCAAGATCTAAATTTGATGAGATCCAACACATATCTTTCACATTAGCATCTTCAGTTTTGCACATGTTATTTCAGATATTTTTCTACGTAAACATATCATCAATTTTGAAATTGTGAAGGTGTAACTTATTTTCTTTCTCATAGGTGGTGGAGAAAAGCAAACTTGGTTAAAAATGTTCCTTTTGCGAGAGATAGATTGGTTGAGTCCTATATTTGGTCGTTGACCATGTCCTACAAGCCTGAACATAGCTATGAAAGGATGGTTTCAGGAAAAGTGACTTCTGTTCTCGCTCTTGTAGATGATGTTTATGATGCTTATGGCACGGTTCAAGAGCTTGAACTCTTCACAAAAGCCTTTCAAAGGTTGATGCACTTTACAAACTATAGCGTATTATATATATTCAATGAGAAAAGTACTTTAAAATACCATGAATTAATTTTAGCTTGTGACTTGAAGTTTCTCTCAATATATTTTTTTAAAATTTCAGATGGGATATTAGTCTTATTGGATCTCTTCCAGACTCCATGAAAGTAGTATTTGACACAGTTGTAAAATTGTGTGAAGAAATAGAGTCCATGACTATTGAGAGTGGGAAATCAGCCTTTGTGGTGGAATATTTTAAACAAGCTGTATGATTCCAAATTTTATTTTCTTTCATATCAAATTATATGCTTGTTTAGTGGATTCAGTTTACCTTATTCATGTATTGGCTATTCACTTGTAGATACTTCACTTAATCAAAGGCTACATGGTTGAAGCAAGATGGTGTCACGATGGTTACATTCCAACATATGATGAATATAAAGTTAATGGACTCTCAACTGGTGGTGTTCCTATTTTAATAACATCGTTTATTAGCCCAAGTGAATTTGCAACCAAAGATTTGTTTGAATGGATTTTCAGTTATCCAAATATCATCGAAGCTGTATCAGTCATGGGAAGATTCTTGGGTGATATGGGCTCGCATGAGGTACTAATTTATATTTTTATTAAAATTAGGGTTTTAATTTAGTATTTATCTCCACCCATAATCATATATAATAATTTATTTTGAAATAACATATATTTTAATAATTTGACGGTTCAATTTCATATTTTTACGGATGGGGTCATGTATACAAATTTTTATACAATTTTAAAATGATTTGATAGTTTATTAAATTACTTTATTTTAACAATATATATTTATATTTTTCGGTAACATATAAGGAAAGTCTAAATTATGTAAAATTTCATATATTGAAAAAACTAATAGAAAAAATAAATAAGTAAAATAGAATATTGTAATAACTATTCTTAATATTGAACTTTGTGATTTCTTTCATTGATAGTTTGAGCAACTAAGAGTCCATGTTGCATCAATCGTTGAATGTTGCATGAAGCAATATGACATATCACAAGCAGAGGCCTATAACCTCATTCACAAAGTTGTTGATAATTGTTGGAAGGTTATAAATGAACAATGCCTCCAGTCAAATGATATCCCAAAGTTTGTGCTTGATTGTATAGTTAATTTGGCACGTTCATCTGAGTTTCTTTATGGAGGCCATCAAGATAAATTTAGTGATGGAGAATTATTGAAAGATTACGTCTCTTCACTTCTTGTGGATCCCATGTGCTTCGATTGACACCAAGTGGAGAAGGAATTTCACGTATAAATGAGTAAGAATGTATAAATGAGTAAGAATCTCAGTGATATATATGTACTAGAAAGTATAAATATATATGAAAAATAAGTGAATTATCGATGTGAAAGTCGGAAACATTGTACTTGAAAGGTTCAAGCCATTTGCCTAATTATCATTGTAGTAATGTTTAACTGATTATGTTTGTTCAATTTTTGTGTGTTCTGAGTTTTTTTTTTCCCATTTTGTATAATTATAGTTCTTAACATTACTTACAGCCAATTTCTTAACTCTCCGAGTATGTCACTAAATCCACTCCTACTTAAGCGAGATAGATTAAATGAAATTAGAGAATCAAAACTACATTACCAACTAAAAATATTGAAAGGATCATTATATTATTTTAGCATCACCAGCTTCAGAGGCTACAAGCTCATTAGAGGTTTCTGTATAAACTTAGTACAGAATATATTTGTGGTATGTCCTGTGTCAATTGAATGTAAAAGTTTTCGGCGAATAGCTCCAAATATCGATCTGCAAAAACAGAAAGCAAGCAATTCAATGCTTTCTGTTGCTAAAGTAAACCAAGATGAAGTTATAAAACCAAAAACAGAAAGGTTGAAATCATTTGCTCCATGACTTTATCAGTCTGTTTGCTGCCTTTTGAGAGTTAAGATAGAAATTTTCCAAGCTGTCATGACTCAACAGTTATAGAGTTGTAAATGAAATTCAGGCAAAATAAGACCTAAATAAATCAAAGAATTATTCTCAGCAGTCAGAACCCATAAACAATACATCAGTATGTTGTTATCTTCTTCAAAAACTGCAGCCTGTGCCACTTAAATCTCTTCAAAAAAAAAATATACATATTATACCATATGACATACGGATGATAGATAACATTAAACATTAAATATAATGTGTCACGAAAAGTGGTGTCAATATTTCACACTAAATGTATTGTGCCATGAAAAGTCATGTCAATATTTCACATTCTGATCGGGCTCCTAAGGCGGCGATACGTGTCTAAGTAGCAACATAAAATGTGAACATTAGAGGGCAAGCATTCATAGAGCATCTCTCGTTAACGACAGCCAAGCATTCATAGAACTTTCTTAACCTATAAATATTATTAGGAAATATCCCTTTGACACTTTCATTCAAAGAGCTCAGTATAGGTCGTCGTCTTGACACATGCATCTATTGTTAACGACGGCTCGACATTCATAAAACTCTTCTTAACTTATAAATATTATTAGGAAGTATCTCTGTTGTACTTTCACTCGTACTTATCTTTGTCTCCTCTCCTCACTCTACCACCTCAATCTATATATTAATTTAAGCATCAGAATGTTTTTTGTAGTACACTCTCCACCCAGCAAAAAGGACACAAAAGCACATCACGAGACTACCAAGCCGAGCTGAATCATCACCTCACTTTGCCACCATCCTTCTACATGTGTCTTTCGAATTCCGAGAAGAACACATGTATTTTTTAATTCATTCAATTTTCTTTCAACATGATTATTGATGCATGCCGGAAGGACCGTGAAATTAAGACATGTCCAAATGTATCTTGTTGGCAAAATCACTAAGTAATACAAAAAATATTTGTTTGTAAAATTGCAAGAGCTGATGCAGATAAACTTTGTCTCGAGAAACAGTCAATCTCAGCTCTCCAGGATCTTCACACTCAATAGAAATGTCAAACCATCTACACGAGTCAGCTTGAATTCCTTTAAGTTTTGGTAGTGTAAAAATGTAACTGGTGTTGGGAATAAATTGGTATGTCTATAATCCAAGTCATCATGAAATCAATTCTAATAATAAAGTATTATTTTATTATCATTTGATTAAATAGTTTATTTGATAATGTCCTCGATTAAAATTAAAGACTTGTTATTATAATAGAGATTATAATAATGAGAAATAAGTTTGTTTTTAATTTTAATCTAAATCGTTCTTGATCATAGGATTATTGAAAATAGGACATCAATAATCCAGATAGATTAATATATATGTGATAGTATTTATTGGATAAATATTAATAGATCTCATTTATTGATTCACATGTATCTATGAGTCACATGTTGATGTGATCACTAAACAAACCCAATTGAAATTTTCTAATAGTTAATATTTACCATAAGCTGTCAATAGAAAATTTTCAAGAAGAGGTTAAATAGTTTTCTTTGACCTGAGATTATCATAGTAATTAACAGGTTATTTATTGTATTTTTATTCCGGACACCTAGTGCTTTAGAGCGCTTGTTGAATGAATATTGGATATGATTAAATACCTGTAGAATTAATGATTAATCAAGAAGGGATTCATCAACTCTTGGTAATGAGTTTGAGCTCTATGAATAAAATTATATCCTGGCCAGGAAAAATTAAATGAGGGAAGAAATGAGTTTCTTAGGTCATTATAAATTAACTCAAAAGAGATTGACAGTAATACCATACTCTAGAGTTAATCTAGAGCTGGAAGAAAATAATATACTACTCTTCTAATGGTTCTTAAAAGTAAAATGCTACTTCATGCTATCCGGACGTTAAGGAGTATCGCTAGATGCCTACCTTGATTAATATATTAATTTGATTGATATATTATCGACTTAGTATTGAACCTACGGGGTCACACACAAACGAGCGTTCTACTCTCTGTTGAAGAAATTATTCTAATGTTTGATTATTAATTAAATTAGAGAATTTAATTAATTAAATTTCTTAAGTGGAATATTATTATATTTTTGCTAGCACTAGGAATATGAATAATATGAAAGATTTGGTGAAAGAATAAAAACAAGCATGAAAGATTTTTCTATTTGGAATCTGGGCTGAAAATTTAAAATCTTTAATCAGTAAAAGATAAGAGATTTGTTATCTTTTAATTTGGTCAATCATTTGAATTTTGAATTGCTAATCAGTTAGCAATAAAAGATAAAAGATTTGTTATCTTTTAACTCGATTAAATATTTCAAATTTGGACCGCTAATCGGTTAGTAACAAAAGATAAAAGATTTGTTATTTTTAACTCGATCAAATATTTCAAATTCAAATTTGGTGAGAAGTTTGTTATCTTCGGTGTGCTGTAAATAAAGCCTCAGACTGCATGCTGAATACACATAAAATAAACCCTACTATCATCTTTTATCCTAGATCACTGATCATTATTCCGCCTGCTAAAGTTGTTGACAAATAGAGGTTAGTCTCGGTGTGGATACACGTAGATTCTTCACATTATTGAATAATTTTTTTTGGTTTAAGAGCTCTTCAACAGGTACACATTTAATATCCTTTCTATTTAAATATAATTTAGATGCAAAATTAAATCCTTTTATTCCACAATGTGTGTTGGTGAACACTAAAGTTCTTTCAATTGATATCAGAGCTTTGGGTCTTTTATATTTAAATTATATTTACGAAACTGTGACAAAGTTTTAATTTTTTCCTTTTGTCGTAATGGTCAATAACATATTGGTTGAATAGATGCAATGATTTTGACATCGGCTACATAATTTCTATGTGTAATGTGTTGGAAAGGAAACGTAAAAGTGTTTACGATGGTGATAAGGAGGAAGGAAACGAAAGTGTTTTGTTCTTCCTTTTGTTGTCAATTAATTTTTGTGAAAAATAATTGAATTTGAACAAGTTGTTGTCTTCTTATTCAAAACATTATAATGCTATGCGTGATAATTGAATTTGTTACATGCTTACTTTTAACGGTGAGTCTTTTATTGGGATATTATTATTATATGCATGGTTTAGCATATTATTTTATTATTGTGTTTCAATATGCACGGTTATGAAATGTTTTGGGATTAATTCAAATTGTTTGAATATTTTTTAAACAAGTAGTAGGAAAAACTGATTAAATGCTTCAAGAGTTTAAGGATGATCATTGGAAAAGAATTGGTTACACACTTATTTATAAAGTTGCTGGAGAATTATTGATGCAATAGCAGGAACAATTATATTGGACCCCATGCGCAACCTATTGCATAAATTTGATGTTTGAAAATTTTGATAAACATTTAAAACATTACCAAGTCACTATAGTGAAGGGAATCACTACCTACATTTATTGTCAAACAATGTTGATTTGCATTATAAAGAACTTTATGAATGGAAGAGACTTGATTATGTTGAACAATTCTTTAACATGTAATATAAGTCAGGGATTAGATCATGTGTACCTGATAGTCCTGTGAATGTAGTGAGAGATGAGGCCATGATTTCGATGATGTTCGAGTTCCCGTTTAGGGTGTATTGTTATGATGGTAAAGTTGAGGTGACAGAGGAGAGGATAAGATTGGTGTGTCTCTCTTTTCTTCTGCCTAATAATCTCCTTATACATACACCCAAGGGGAAACCCTGATTAGGTCATGAGGATAATTATGTCCATCAAATAATTATCAATTAAATACGTGAGTATTCATAAGGTCAATGATCAATTAATTAGATAAATGATAACTTAGGCCACATAATAAACAACAAGTCTTACATTCTCCCACTTGGCTGGGTAATCATTTATGATGAGCATTAGGTAAGTCTGATCAGATTTTACTCATTTTAGTTTTAAACCGAAACTGTAGCAGAGAAATACAGTCATTGAATCGATATTCAATTCAAGACCCCATTAATCATACTACAATACCAAATTTAAAACTTAAGTAGACTAAGGATCAAATTGACAAATAAGCCCTCAACAATAATTTGTGTATAGTTGTTGTCTATATGTATTTAAGCATGCATAGACATATTTAGAGACAGACAGAACAAAATAATGAGGAAATTTTACTATTAAACGTAAGCAAGTACAATATGCAATTAAATAAGGTCTTTAGAAAAGTCCATCTTCGAAACATGTTTTCGAAAACTTTAGGTGGGAGACCTTTAGTCATCGGATCCGCAAGCATATTTTTAGTACTTATATGCTCAATACAAAGTTTATTTTCCTCAACTCGTTCACGTACGAACAAATACTTTGTATCAAGATATAAAGCAGCGCCAGTCGAACTGTCACTGTTCGAGAAACTAACGACAACTGAATTATCACAGTAAAGCTTCAATGGTCGAGATATGGAATTAACTAATTTGAGTCCAGTGATGAGATTTCTAAGCAACATCCCATGACATGACGGGTTGCGTTGTACAAGTTATAATATATTCGCCATCATTGTGGAAGTTGGTCAACCTTGCTTATGACTCTTCCATGAGATAGGTCCGCCTGCTAACATAAAGATATACCCCGAAGTGGATTTCTTGTCATCTTTGCACTTGACAAAATCAGAATCAGAATAACCAACCACTTTTAAATTATCACTTCTTTTGTAAGTCAGTTTATAGTCTTTTGTCACTTGTAGATATCGAAGAACTTTCTTAGCCGCTTTCCAGTGATCAAGACCAGGATTAGTCTGATAACAGCCTAACATTCCAGCAATATAAGCGATATCTGTACGAGTGCAGACTTGTGCATACATAAGGCTTCCAACCACTAACGTATAAGGTATCATTCTCATCTGTTCTTTTTCAACCTCTGTTTTCGGACATTGAAATAAACCGAAAACATCTCCCTTAACTACTGGAGCTACAGAAGGAGAGCAATTTTGCATGTTATAACGTGTAAGAACACGCTCAATGTAGGTCTTTTGAGATAATCCTAAAACCTCATTGACTCTATCTCGGTGTATTTCGATGCCAATAACATAAGAAGCCTCTCCGAGATCTTTCATGTCAAAATTATGTGAGAGTAAACGCTTAGACTCATGCAACATGTCTAAACTATTACTTGCCAATAGAATGTCATCTACGTAAAGGACAAGTATAGTAAAGTTGCTCCCACTCATCTTGAGGTAGGTACATTGATCCACTTGGTTTTTTACGAAACCTTCTGACTTCAAGACTTGATGCAACTTTAGGTACCATTGACATGATGCCTGCTTCAACCCGTATATGGATTTCTTCAGCTTACAGACTAGATGTTCTTGACCTTCAGATTTGAAACCTTCAGGCTATTTCATGAACACTTCCTCATCCAAATCGCCATTTAGGAAAGCTGTTTTGACATCCATCTGATGTAGTTCTAAGTCAAAGTGAGCTACAAGGGCCATAACGATCCTTAAGGAATCTTTACGAGAGACAGGAGAAAAGGTCTCTTGATAGTCAATTCCCTCTTTCTGAGTGTAGCCCTTTGCAACCAATCTCGCTTTGTATCGTTCAATGTTTTCATTTGGATCCAGTTTTGTTTTGAAGACCCATTTACATCCTATGGGTTTTACGCCATTGGGTAATTCAACCAAATCCCAAACACCATTTTTCTTCATGGAGTCAAGCTCGTCAATCATGGCTTTATTCCATTCAGGAGACTGATCACTGCTAATGGCTTCATTATAAGAGGTAGGATCAGTAAACTTTCCAGCATCCATTTCTTTTTCAATCAGGTAGGTAATATAATCATCAAAGTTAGTAGGCCTTTTGGACCTAGATGACCTCCTGAGTAGATTATCGGGTTGAGCATTATCAGGTTGAGCATTGTCAGCATTATCTTGATGATGGTCATTTGAGGTGCCTTCATTTCTAAGTACATTCGGAGTGGAAGGTGGTGCAGTGTCCTGCGGAGTGGTGTCGAGTACAAGAGGAGTAATTGGAGGTAAAATAATCGACAAGTCTCTCCCCCCCGCATCTTGTACTTCTTGCAATTCATCATAAGGGTCTTCACTGCTCCCATTGACCTTAAAGTCCTCAAGGAAATGAGCATCTTTGATTTCTACGATACGAGTGACGTGGGAAGGACAATAAAATCTGCAACCCTTTGAGTGAGAGGGATAACCAATGAAGTAACAAGCTACAGTTTTCATGTCGAGTTTCTTTAAGAAAGGATTATAAAGTTTAGCTTCGGCGAGACAACCCCATACTTTCATATATTTTAGACTCGGTTTCCTTCCTGTCCAGAGTTCATAAGGAGTTTTAGGGACAGCTTTAGAAGGAACCCTATTGAGTATATGAACGGCTGCTTTTAAGGCCTCGGTCGAGAAGAATAGGGGTAAACCTGAGTTGGCTAACATACTGCGTACCATGTCCATTAGGGTCCTATTTCTTCTCTCGGCAACACCGTTCTGCTGAGGAGTACCAGGCACAGTATATTGGTTCACGATCCCCTGGCCCTTACAAAACTCATAAAATGAACTAGGAGCTTGGCCCACATCAGTATGTCTACCATAGTATTCACTTCCTCTATCTGATCTCACAACTTTTATTTGACGATCAAGTTATTTTTCAACTTCAATTTTATAATCTTTGAAAGTTGTAAGTGACTCATTTTTTTCCTTAATAAGATACAAGTACATATAACGAGAATAATCATCAATATAAGTGATAAATGAATTATGTCCAGTTATGCCAGTGATAGAGTAAGGACCACTAATGTCAGTGTGGATGAGCTCCAATAAATTTGAACTCCTGGTGGTACCCTTTTTATTTACTGATGTCATTTTACCTTTGAGGCATTTAACACATGTTCCAAAATCATTGAAATCGAGAAAAGGTAACACTTCATCCTTCACGAGTCTAGACAAACGTTCTCGTGAAATGTGGCCTAAACGTTGATGCCACAACATGGACGAAGTTTCTAAGTCTCGCTTTCGTTTTCTCTTTGATAATGTCTGGTTGATATTATACGACAACAAAGATTTGGAAAAATCATGATCTAGTTCTAATTTATAGAGATCACAATCCAGATAACCACAACCAAACACTTGAGAATTTAAACTAATAGTAAGTCTGCCATGACCATGAGAAACATCAAAACCGTCTATGTCTAACTTTGGCCCTGATACTAAATTCCGAGTAATCTCAGGAATATATAAGGTATCATAAATTTTAATACACAAACCAGTTTTCATTATTAATTCTAAGGTTCCCACGGCTTTGACAGCTAGTTCATTTCCATTCCCCAATTTAAGCGTTCTTCTGGATTGTAAGGAATCCCTGAAGTGAGTTGGTTACATGAACCATAGAACCAGAGTCAAACCACCATGTATTAGTTGGAACATTTAAATTAAATGACTCAAGTATCATGTAAAGATGATTACCTTTCTTAGTTAGCCACTCCTTAAAGTCTTGACAGTCTTTCTGTCTATGTCCTTCCTTACGACAGAATTTGCAGTAAGACTTCCCTTTGGAGTTCTTAGAGTTGGAAGCAGCACTTGCATCATATTTCTGGACCTTAGAAACTTCTTTCTTATCGACATTGCCCTTCCTCTTCTTTGGATTAGCAGTCATGAGATAAGCCACATCCGGTTTGTCTAGCTTCAGACACTCTTCTTTTTGTACGCACATAGCAATCAACTCATTCATCGACCACTTAACCTGTTGGGTGTTGTAGTTGACCTTGAAAGCTTCAAAAGATGCTGGAAGAGAAGTCATGATGAAGTGCACTAAGAAACCCTCACTGATCTCCATGTCTAATCCCTTAAGCTTGCGGGCCATGTCGTTCATCACCATGATGTGCTCACAAATGCCGCTATTCCCGTCATATTTCGTAGTCCCCATCTTCAAAATAAGAGTACTGGCATGTGCCTTAGAAGTTGCTTTGAATTGTTCCTCCACAGAAGCCAGAAATGTTTTAGCATTAGTTGAATCTGGAATAGCTCCCCTGATGATTATGCTGATGGAATTTTTAATGAGCATAAGAGCCATTCGGTTGCATCTCTCCCATCTCTCATTTACTATTTTATCTTCAGCAGTACTTTCATCAGTGAGAGCAGGAGGGGCATCCTCTCTCAGTACATAATCAAAATCCAACATGCCAAGATTTAGCATCAGTGAATCCTTCCATGAAGAAAAGTTCGCACCATTCAAAGTTTCAATTCCCATATTTGGGGCTGATAGTGAATTTAGATGAGAGAAATAATACACTTAATTAGACAAGAACTTATGGTGATCTGAGGGGTAATAAATTAAGGCAGACGAAGATAAGGACCATTATATTCTAATGAAGCTGTGATAAGAGTCTATTATAACACCAAAACAATAAACTAAATTAAATTCTACTTAAACAAATGGCTTTCACTTTGGTTATGACCAATTATTTAAGTATTATGAATAATAAAATTATAACGTGCAATTTGAATGTAACACATCACCTTTGGGTAAAATGAGATATCCAAATTTTAATGCACACATATGCATATATATACTTAGTTCACAATACACAATCATAGCACATCATCTTTGGACAGAAGTGAAAAATCATGTATTTAAGGTGAACGTCATGCAAATATCTGTTTAAGGATATGCACTAAGTGAAAATGCTTAATCAAACTTTAATAAGTTTTTACAAATGTAACACATCACCTTTGGGCAGAAGTGTACTCTAGAGTATTATTCAAGTCAAGAAGAATAAATCAAAGATTTCATCAAAATAAGGATGAATAATATGAATATATATTTTTCTGGAATTAGTAAAACCATAAAACCATAAAACCATATGAATATATATTTTTCTGGAATTAGTAAAACCATAAAACCATAAACCCTTTTGTTAAAACCCATAATACTCGAACAAATCGGAAACAGAGTGGAGAAACATAAAATCAATTTTAGTTAGGGCTAAAACATGTTTCAGATCTGAATTCCAGTATTTAGAGAATAAAACAGAATTGATTAATCAACACAATGCTCTGATACCAGATGTTGAACAATTCTTTAACATGTAATATAAGTTAGGGATTAGATCATGTGTACCTGATAGTCCCGTGAATGTAGTGAGAGATGAGACCATGATTTCGATGATGATCGAGTTCCCGTTTAGGGTGTATTGTTATGATGGTAAAGTTGAGGTGACAGAGGAGAGGATAAGATTGGTGTGTCTCTCTTTTCCTCTACCTAATAATCTCTTTATATATACACCCAAGGGGAAACCCTGATTAGGTCATGAGGATAATTATGTCCATCAAATAATTATCAATTAAATACGTGTGTATTCATAAGGTCAATGATCAATTAATTAGATAAATGATAACTTGGGCCACATAATAAACAACGAGTCTTACAGATTAGGCATATGAAGACTAGATTTGCCACAACTTATTCGAACTTATTCGACATTAGCTTGTCTTTACTAATTGAAAGCATCATTGATGAACGTGTTTAGCTCTGAAGAGTGGATAAAAGAAAGTTTGGAACTCCAAAAGAGGGAAGAAAAATAAAGAATGTTATTTTAGATAGATGATTTTGGAATAATGTAATCACATCCTTGAAATTTGATGCTTCTTTAATGTTGTCTTTCAATTGGTGGATTCAAATGAAAAAATTGTCATGCATTTCATATATGAAGAGATAGAGAATAAAATGCAACTTTAATGACATCAAGAAAAGGTAAAATTACTAACTTTTCTCATATGACAAAGTTACTTATTTATTTATATACTTATTTGTAATATAGAATATTTTATATCTCTGTAGCTATGAACCTGTTTGGAAAATTATAGATGAGAGGTAGGAACATCAACTTCATAGACCTTTGCATGCAGCTGCATATTATCTTAATCCTCATATACTATGAACCTAGAAAAAAAAGTTGCACTTATATATGAGAATATTAGTTAAAGGAGTTGGACAAAGAAAAAGAAATTAACTTGCAGCTTGTTGAGTTTCATCTTGTTAAAGGACTTTTCTCAATGGAAAATGTAAAAAACTCTAGGAAGGTCATCTAACTTGAAGAATGGTGAGAGATGTTTGGGGTGATACTCTAGAGTTGAAGAAGTTTGCTATTTATATTTTAAGCTTGACTTGTTCTTTTGGGTGTGAGCGTAATTGAAGCTGATTTGAAATGGTAATTCAAGTTTATGTTATATTTGTATGATTAATTTTAAATTTTTATTTCGTAACATGGTAATTAAAAATGTTATTCTTAATTATAGGTTCATACAAGGGAAGAAACCTTTTACACCAAAAGACAATGAATGACTTCGTTTATATAATGTACAAATTGAAATTGAAAGTAAACAACATAGAAAAACTATTGCTCTTCCATTTGATGAGATCTAGTCTAATGATAAATGAATAACTGAAGAGGTAGATACCATTAAGATTGAGCATCCTCAAAGTGATGGTGGCATTTGTACTGTTAAATTGGTCGGAGATATTAGAGAAAAGGTTAAAGTGATCCAATTGTATGATTTTAATTTAGGTAATATATGGTAAAGGTGATGAAAATGAAGATATTGATGAGAATGAAGATGATCTTCAAGATGATGCCATTAGAGAGTTAAATATGAATATTTAAAGACTTTATAATTTTAGTTAGTCAAATGTTATAATTTACACAAACTCATTATCTATGTTTATAGATTAAATTGTATTACACTGTAATTGTATCATGAGTCTCATGACACACCCATTTTACCATTATAATTTATTTTATATAAATGAATTTGTATGTTATTCACTGGTAATTTTATTTTTAAAAAAATATAATATGTAGACCTCTTGTATATTTAAGTAAATTTTCAAGTTTAATAATCTTGAATAAAGCAGGACTCAGATTGCATCAAATGATTGTACAACTTCATAGGGCCCGAATCTACAAGCTTGCACCAAGGCCTAATTCAAATCAAGGATCAATGTAAACCATGTTATCAGATTATAAGTAAAAGCTGCACAAACGTGTTTAGAAGTCATTGAATTTTTTTAGCATTCAAGGTCGTTAATTTGTTAATATCGATAAACAACAGTTAATCAAGTAATGATTAAGTGGCCGGGATTGTACGTATGCATACTGGATCTCAGTTTTGCAATGTAAATCCTTGCACGTACGTAATTCCGGGGGAAACTATTTGCCATGATTTTATTATTGATTGGAATGGAAAAAAACAAGCAATTTACGTAAACCATTGATGATTTTTCTTTCACCTTCATTAAGTGTTTATTTTTTTCTTTTTTACGCTGTCATTTAACTATATTACAGATTACTATGTCATCAAAATTAAAAGTTCAAATCTCACAACAATCGGAGTCTAGCATGTAATTAAAACTTTCTTTGCTGATCAAAGATAATAATAATCAAAGTTGACACTAATAGAGAATCGAGAAAATAATAATTTTGTAATTATTTAAAGTCATTCCTGCATTTTTTACCAGATAATCGTTATTTTCAATAAAAATTCAAGCAAAATTCTTATTTACTTTAATGTCAAGATAAATATTCATGTTAAGAAACATAAAAAATATAAAGTATAAAGTTTGATTATATTGTTTTTCTTTTAATAATAACTTTTGTAAATATAATGTTACTTTTTATTATACAAATTAAATTTTTTAAATATCCCTCTAAAAGTACGCTTGGATAATTTTCACCCTCAAGATGCTGAAAAGTCACCCACAAAAATATATTTTTATACACGTGTACATTATATTTTAATCTCTTGAGAATGACATAATTCATATTAATTAAATTATGCACGAGAAATGTGCTAGCACTGTACAAAGACGATTATCTCTAAGTTTTATTAGAAAGACTGTCTCTAATTAAACATGCAAATTTAATATAACTTATATATATTATTGTGTTTTACTCCTTTGCTTAGATAATCAAATTTAAATTCTAATTAGCTCCAAATTCATTAGCGTGATTTGTTTGTTATAATGCAAGGGTTTTCATTTCCTTCCTGCTCAATCGGTTAAGCAAAAATTATGCTCCACAGGTTACAAATGGGGGTGAAAGAGCTAAGAATATAATTTTGCGGACTTCATCAGCTAGAATTTCTCTAGTGTCTCGTAACTTCCTTTATTGTTTTTGTGTATACGCGTTTAATTATTGTCTCTCTAAAGTGCAGCTGATCCGCTACATGATTGGTACCGTGAACCTGTGATTCTGCTATTATGAATACACTGTCTCTTCCGTAAACTGAGGGGCTGGTTTTACAAAGTTTTATTTCTTTTTCCATCACCTATACAAAAGAATTAAAATAAAAAATAATTGACCTAACTAGGCCTTAATAAGTCAAATGTATATACTCCATTATTTAAAATCTAATATTGTGTGTGTGTGTGAGAGAGAGAGATTTCCACGTCGGCCTTTTATATGTGTGTGTGTGTAATTTCCACGTCGACCTTTTAACCATGAATGTAAAACAGTCTTGGAATGAACATTGAAATCAACGACGTGTCTTACAACCATCATCTGTTGATTTTATTACGGACGATTGTGAAACAACTGATGTCATTTTTCAAGATAAGAACGGTTACAATTGTAACCTTCGTCGACTTGGTGCCCTCAATTATTCTTGATATTGAACAACATTCAGAAAAAAACGCTTAATAATCAATGCAGATTTATTAGGGAACAGTTAATTGTTCTAGCTTTTCATACATATTTATTTTCTTTTGAGTTCCGTATTTCTTTTTAAAACTTAAATACTTCCTTTATAATAATAATAACATGTTGATAGAAATGAAATTTTAAATTTTAATAATTAATATTATAAAATAATTATATTAGCTATTAATAATAAGTGGGTTTTATTTCATCTTATCAAATTAAGTGAATTTGTTGCATTACTTGATAAGATGAATATAAATTTCAATAAACAGCTATTATTATATATTGACCCATTACGGGGTTTAGAAACTTTAGTGGAAATTAATGGAAACTTTATTACACCGAATCACTGGAACTTTTGAAAAACACTCAGATTAGAAACCATCACAAATCCAGAAACTTATTATATTCATTGACAATAAAACATGATGTAGATCTAGGACATTCGCTTAATTGTTTCAGCTTATAGAATTGATTATTTCCTTTTGGCTTTTGTACAAAGAATTAAGAATACTAAATAAAGTTTAAATAAATTCTAATAAATTCTACCAAGTGGTATTAGAGTGGGTCCTTATTATTTGATGATTAGATTAATATATATTAAGTTAAATTTGTTTAAAGATAAATTATATCCTAAAATTTTGATAATTTATAAATTAACTAAATGAAAGTCTAAACTTTTACGAATGAGCTTTCAAACGCATAAAGATGAAACGAGACAAAGCTTTTGTCTTAATAGACAGTGATGATCATCTAATGCCTTAAAATAAATTAATGAGAAGATAGATGCATCACACACAGAGTTACGTGTAAACTCTAATGTATTAAATACTTTCTGCAGAGTCTAATCGAGCAACAATGTAAGACAATGTTCAAGTCAACAAATATCTTTTGAAAGATGTGTCAAACAAGTCAAAGAAGATATTCTCTAACACATGTGATTCGCAGTAGAAAATAGAATAACTTTTCAGAACTCTGAACCCTGTATCAGAATAACTTTCTACACAAGATATTGACAAGATCCAACTACATTAAATGTTGAAGAATGTTGAGCTGTTATTGTCAGCATAAAGTGAAGAATTTGAAGTCGCTGAGTCTAATGACTATCTAGTATTATCATCTATGAAAAGGCTGAAGTTTAAAGATTCAAAGACATGTACATGCTGCAACTTTAATAAATTCTTTACAATATCTCATTCGCTTTGATCTTCTTGTAAAAGCCTTGAGTTGTGCTTTGACTTGTAAATCCCTCTCTTCACAGAGACTGATCTTATAAAAAGTTAGACACTCCTTTCTACCTAAATCCAATATTCGTGGTACTTAGCCGGGCAAAACTATGCTTAAAGAATACCTAGAGTTGTTAGCCTGAAGAGGTTGGATTAAAAAAATACTTTGATTTTGTTAGCATAAAGAGACTGTTTTCCAAAGAATACTTAGGTCAGTTAAAAATGGTTGGGTGAAATAATACTATGTATCTTCACTCGTTAATAGTGAAAACTTAACTTATGCTAAGGATTGGATATAGTCTTTTATATGATGAATTAATATAAATTCTCTAAGTCTTTCTTAATCTTACTTGATTTTTTTTAACTAAAAAAAATGTTATATTGATCTTATATATTTCATCTTATCAAAAATTTCTTCCATTGTTTGATTCTTTTATGCTTACTTTGTCTCCTTAAAAAAACGTAAGTCTAGATATTAACTGACCAAACTCATAAAAATATTCAAAAAGCTTACGGAAATTTTGTATAAAACACAATTCAACTTCCTTCTTATGTTCTTCATCTTTATAGTTTGGTATCAAAGTTCAATCTCTAAGAATTAGACACATAACTCTAAGGGTTGAAAACATAACTGCTGCTAGAAGATAAACACAACTCAAAGTATTGTCGGATAGATATCCAACATTTCAAAAAGATAAATAGAATTGACTTGAATAAATGTTGAACAAATGGAAAAAATATCCGCAAAATCAAATCATTAGTTTTGGAGGTTGATTCCTTGTATGAAAAAGTATTAACTCCTCGTAATATCGGTTTCGGTAATAAGTATGATTATTTTTAATTGAGTAGGTATGTATATAAGATATAGTTTTAAAAATATTTATTTTTTTATATCGAAAAGTGAAAATATTTTTTAAAAAAATTATAGTTTGAGATTGATATGCTAGCATTCATATTTCTGCTTATCCTTTTATGCAATAGAGTAATCATGCTCGTTTAATTTTTCAGTAGAAAAATTTTGTGTATTGATAACTTTTTAATCGTGAAATGAATGATTTTAATCAAGTAAGAAAAGAATTACTGAAACATTAATTTTTAAATAATGAACTTAATCAAGAAAATATTTCTGTGAATTGGGGTTCTATTATTTGGAAACAGAGAGAATTTATTGTATACCGTTTACGTTATTGAGTCAAACTTTTAATTTTGATGACATAAATAACCTATAATATAATTAAATGATAATGTAAGAAAAATGAAGAATAAAATAAATCAAGGTCAAAGAAAAATAATGAATGGTTTACGTAAATTAAATGGCTTGTTTTTTGACCACACTCAATTTTAAAATCACTGAAAATAGCTAGTTTGCTCTTGACAGGGTTTCTGTGTCACCAAGTGGATGCGTTATGAGTTGGCTGTGGACAATGGTAACCAATTGGGACCCTTTCCTTGATTCGGACTTTGAATTAATATGGTGAACACCGAATAGAAAGTAGCAATATTGTAGTGACAGTAACGACAGTATTTGGCTTACAAAAGCTACAAATTTTGTATAGCAAGTAGCAATTGTCTAATGACTCTACGAGAGTTGACGGACATCACCCTCGGCTGCGCAGCCCAAAGTAACGAAGAATAATGATAAAAATAACAAGAGACCGGAAAAGCAGTGTGTACATATAGCATAAAAAGGAGGAAATAGAAGAAAAAAAACTACGAGTCCTTAATTAACTTGCTCTATGTCCACATTTCAGCTTAAGTATAATCATACTTTGAAAAAATGAACCACTGACCTGAGTACAATTTATAAATAATGTTAAATGTAAAGAAAGTACAATTTATAATTATTTAAGTTTGTTTCTTTAACCATGTTAAAAACCACATTTGTTAACTTCAATTGAAAAGATATTAATCTTTAAATTAATAAATAAAAAAATATAAAATATAAAAAATTTAGAATAAATAGATACAAATTATAACGCGTGATAAATATGTGCTATGACATACCATCATTAATTAATTAGAAGATTAGGTACTAATATGAATTAAATACGTAATATGCATGACATATTAGGCATTGATATGAACTCGTGGGTCCTATGAGTAATGCATCTCTTACTGATAAATTGTGGTTGAATGGTGAGGGTTTTTCTCTCTATTTCCTAAAATAGTTGTTTCGGGGTATCAATATATCTAATGAGACAATATATTTATGACCTACTACCAATAGTCAAGGATCGGATCTAATTGATATTGATTATTTTAATTTATTATAGGATTAAATTTTATCCTAATTTATTTAATTTACGTGATTATTATTGGGAACTTGATGGAGGACCATCTCCAAAAAGTTCAACAAACTCTTTTAATTGACCTTCTAATAAAATTTGCTGTTGATTTTAGTATTTGATCAAGTTTAGTTTTGAACATAACTTGGGTTACACAATTCCGATTAAGCTACTTTTGGAGTCGTTTTAAAGAAGACTTAAAGGGTTACAAAAGCTATGAAGACACCAAAGCTCAGTTTGGACTGGATCTAGGAGGAAATGGAAGTTGAAGTTAACATTTGAATGTTTTCAGGATTTTCCGGCGAATTGATTAGGTGATTAGGCCTATTAGTTTTATTTCAATTATGTAATTGTTTCAAAGAGTTAAATTTGAGTCTTATCTTTGTAAATGTGCTTAGCCTGTTTAGCATTAAGTGGACCTAAACTTAGATGCTTTAAATTAGAGAGAATGTGCACCACTCCCCTTAAAGAGAGTGGAAGAGATTTTGGAGAAGAGTATTGTTCTCTCCACTAACTTGATTTGATTCTCACTACTTGATTGGATCTAAATCAAATGGATGAAATTCAAATCAGTCAAGTCACACTTAAGACACTACCATAAGATTGAATATTAGTCTTTGAGATTAGATTTAATCTAAGGGATAAGATTCAACCTTAAGTCACATGTGTCACACTTTCTCTAATTGATTTCTAGTCTCTAGATTGTTCATATATCCTAGGGTGGAGCTTGATTTTATGATGGTGCCTCTCATCAAACCTTTAATCACTCATTTCATCCTAGGGTAGATAACAATTCAGATTTCTAACCTTAGGTCCATCACACTCTCATTAAATAGCTCAACACTTTCATTTGTACTGTCTTTTGGTCAAAATGAATGAAAATTTGAGAGTTGTTTCTCTTGAAAGGAGTAGAGCTTTCCTAAGGTTTTTCTTTTCATGAAAACCTTGAATCTTATCATGAATCCTTGCATCCAAGTGGTGATTCATCCTGTGAGTTTATTGAATGTTCCATTCATGGCGCTCCTATCTCTTGTCTTCTCCATTTTCATTTTCTTCTTCCTTTTAGTTTGAATCTATGTGCATACACACTTATCCTTGAGTTTTTGAGTTAACTTCCGTGAGTTTCATAAGTGTTTATGAGTGATTGAAGGTTGGTGAATGAAAATTAGAAAACAACTTGTGAATCCATGAAGATCCAACATATTCTCCTCATGGGGGTTTGCATCAATTTGGTATCTAGAGCTTGTTCTTCACCTTCTTGTTCATCACTTGTGGTATTGAGACTTGTGCTTATCTTTTCATTTCAATTTTGCTTCAATTGGAATGTTTATTGTGTTTTGATTGAGTGTTCTTGGCTGTCCAATTCAATTGGAATATGTTACACATCATTTGGTAGATCATAAATGGCTTATTTCACTTGTTAGAAATATTTTGGTCCATATACTCCATGTGTTTGATGTTTTGTCTCAATGTGTAACATGTGTTATCTTGCTGGAATTTGAATCCCTTGCATTATACTTGGCTTAATTAGTGATTATATGTTTCATTACTATATGCATTACTCATTATAAGTTTAAGTTACCACTACTATGCATTATCTTGCTTATTAGCAAAGTTTGACTTGACTTGCTTGAGTTTTAAGTCATTATCTGGACTGTCTAGCAAAAGAGTAGCCAAAAGAAAATATAGAAAAGCAAAAGAAAAGAAAAGATCAAGAAAAAAAATATAGAAAAGATAGAAGAAAAAGAAAATACAAGAAAAATGAGTTTGAAGAAAATTGAGTGTCAAAATTAGTAGTTCTTGTGAGTGAAATTTTTGAAAATTTTGTGTGTAGTACCTTGGCTGTTTGAGCTCTTAAAACACCCACAAAATTAGTGTTCAAGTTCAATTTGACTTTTATTACCATTAGGCTCAAGCATCATCATCATAAATTGGGTCAATTTTGCTAATAGCTTGCAGAAACAAAATCTTTTGACTTCTGGATCATTCTGGATCATTCTGGATCAATCCTCCTTTGTAGCAGAATCTTTTGACTTCTGGAGTAATTGTCCCTTGTTGCAAAATTTTCTAACGGACAAAATTCTTCTTCTCTTCAAACTCTGCATTGTTCTTCTGATGTGACACTTTGATTGCATCCCAATAATCATCCCTTCAAACAAAGAACCACAGTACTTTCTCCCCTACAGCGGAGGACTTTTGACAAATGGCATCATCTCAAGATAGGTCCACCTAACCTTCATGGATCCATCTCTCGTCAAGTTCCACTTGATCTTCATGGATCCATCTCTCGTCAAGTCGAACCATCAGCTCAGATACTACTATTGGGAACTCAACCTCCTGAAACAAGTATAAGGGAGAAAAAAGAAGTATACAAAAAAAATTAACGTAATTTGGTGCCTCAAGACCTAGTCCACGGTTCCAGTGGAACAAAATTCATTAGTTGTAATTTTTGAACGGAAAAATTACAAACCCTCCTCACATGTAATTTGACACACACTACCTAAAATTTAAATCACTCATTATAGATTTAAGGATGTGGTACAAGTGAAAAACCTATCACTCTATCATATATATATATAGGTCTTTTACCCTGCTCTTCTCTAAGACGATGCGTTTGCGTCTGTTGTTTTCAAAGCTTGATCAGACGCAAGATTGTTTTCTTCTTTAAGATTGATTTTATTATCAAACTGTTCAAGTTTTATCCCCTGTTAGTTAACAGATAAAACAATAGAGAAGACAACAATATTTTTATACTGGTTCGTCTGATCAAGACTACATCCAGTTCCCCAACAACACGCTAAGGTTCCACTATGAGTATTCTTTGAACTCAACCACTCCTGGCTAAATATAGATATTATTTGGGCACAGCCTTCTCAGGCTAAACAGGTATTCTTTGAACCCAGCCTCCACAGGCTAAACATGGTATTCTTTGAACACGGCCTCCACAGGCTAAGAGCACCACAACAGTAGATTTAGGAAGATGAAAGAATAAGTTTATCCTCTACGCAGAGAGGGGTTTTACAATGAGATCTATTCTAAGTTCAGGGCGAGTGAACTTTTGTTTGAGAGCTTGAAGCTTGAATATGGTTTCTTTGTTGTGCAGTTCGTCGACCTTCTCTTGAAGTAATGAAGTCCTATTATAGAAAGCTTCTTGAAGTATCCGTTAGATTGAAGATTTGAACGTTAGTCCTCTGTCTTAGGGTCTTCGAACGTGTGACAGAGATCCATTAGAATAATTAATGTTTGCACAGGCTTTTTTTGACTTGATCAGAGATATCAATAAAAAGCATGATTGCTTTTTGTGTTGCAGGGGTTTTGCACAGATCTCTATTCTGTCAGTAACGGTTAGATTTGAATTGGGGCGCGAGTTACTCCGTCTGAACTTCATTAAACGAGATAGACGAATGAATAAATAAATGAGTTGTGTGTTGAATTCATTCGTCTGTCTCCTTCCGTCTGTTCAGTCTGATGCTTCAGTCTGAGGCTCTTCAGTCTGTTCCTTCAATCTGTGCTCTTCCGTCTGATGCTTTAGTCTGATGCCTCTTCAGTCTGATCATTCTTCCGTCTACAAGCACAACAGACTGTTCTGTAATTATCAATACTAAGATGCTAAATCATCTTGACTTAACAATATCCCCCTTTTTGATGATTACAGACCATACTAGCAAATCCTTGATCTTCTACTTGAGATAGAGCAAAAGGATGTATCAGAGTCAGAGAGATGATCTTTATCAGACTGAACTTGAAAGAGTAACAGATCGAAATTTGTTCTTTATCCTCTTTTCTTCTTCTGCATCTGAACTTCCTTTCAGACTGAGCACTTGTATTATGCTCCCCCTCAGCTTCTGATCTTTTCTTTTCATTTTTTTTTATTTCTTCAATCCTTTTCTCTTCCATTCTTATTTCTCATTTCTCTCCCCTTTGGGCTGCAATCATCAAAAACATCTTTTCTTGAATCTTTTGCATCCTTTGGGTTTTCCACGAAGGCTTCCAAGGCCTTCTTATCCCTCATTACCTTCTTCCGTCTGATGAGGTGTATCTAAGGATAGTGTGTCTCTTGCTTTAAAAAGCTAGACATATGTAAAGCATTAAAGAGCTTTGTCATGTATACTCAACAGAGATGTTAGAAGATAACATGATGTTGCGTCTGTTGAAGAGTCAGATAGACTATTTCAACTAATGATCAGACGCAGCATTTTGTCTATAGACGATAAGGATAGACGAAAGAAATTTAAACAAACGAGAAAACTTATTGAGATAAAACAATTATTTCAAAGTTTTCAACATTGATTTGTTTAAATTCTTTGTAAAAGAGTATTGAATCATTGAAAAACATTTTGAATAAATTAATATCAATTTTTTTTGTTGGATGTACACATGAGCAACTCACCTTACTTAAAACATTATTTCTAGCTCCATTCAATTG
This sequence comes from Hylodesmum podocarpum, assembly GCA_026586105.1. Taxonomy (NCBI): domain Eukaryota; kingdom Viridiplantae; phylum Streptophyta; class Magnoliopsida; order Fabales; family Fabaceae; genus Hylodesmum; species Hylodesmum podocarpum. The sequence goes on from JALJEV010001433.1 coordinate 8,600,170, forward strand.
ATGTTTGAATGCACTTTTTCAATGCATTTGGGTTCAATTTTTCTTAACACCAAAGCACGTTCAGAAAGGTCTCTAAAATTCGACCTGTTTGCATTCTTTAAAAATTTTGCTTCTTCCGTCTGAATTGGTGAATCTGTCTTCTCAAGACACATGGATGGTAGATCTCTTACATGATCTGTTGTTTTGGAACAAGGATATGTTGATGATTACATGTTGCATGTATCCATTGTCCAGATTGTACCATCTTCATACATTCTCTCTTTCTATCTGCAACAAAAATCATTTTTGATCTTGGTACCCAAATTTTCTTGGGTCCAACTTTGTTAGTTGTAGGATTCCGTCTGTCATAGGTTCTTAAATTACCTTCAGACAGTTTCGGAAACCTGTTATAAAAATCATGTATGCTTCTACATACAGACGAATTAATATATGACTTTCTTTCGTCTGTCACATGATTATAACCAAGTTCACTCTTGTTAAGAAGAGATCTTCCATAATTTAAAGTATTTTTGAGCTTGAAAGAACTCAAGGTGAACTTGTTTAAATCTTTCTTTAAGATTTCATTTTCTTCTTTTAAAATATCAAGTCTAAGAAGAAGATGACTCTTTTCAATATCAAACGAAGAGGATGATTCATCTGATATGTTTTTCTCAGGTAACTGGAAATTTATAACTTTCAGATTTTCATTTTCTTCTAAAGCCTTTTTGACCTTAGATTTGCAACTTATATATTCTTGAGCTATAAAATGTGAGTTAGCAAGAAGAACATCATATGATATGTCCTCATAGTCTGAATCTGAATCTGAATCTAAAGAAGATGAGGATGAACTAGATATATTTAAAAGATTTACCTCAGATGATGAAATGTCTCTTGCCATGAGACAAATATTTGCATTCTTTTCTTCAGATGATTTGTCTGAGCTTTCATCATCGAGATCATCCCAAGTGGCTTGTTTATTCTTTCTTCTAATCTTTTTGGGATCCCTCTTCTCATCAATCTTTTGAATCTTCTTGCCATCAAGGAGATTTCTTCTTCAGAGGAATCTTCTGAGTCTATTGTTTCTGCTTTCTTCATACTTGACTCTTCTCCATCAAGCTCATCAATGTTGGATAGAGCAATAAGCTCTTGAATTTTCAGCTTCCCTCTTTTACACAAATGAACTTCATGCACTCTCAGGGCTCCAATGAGTTCATCCAGAGTAAGGGTCTTCATATTTCTCCCAACAGAAATAGTAGTGGACAGAGCTTCCCATGGTGCAGGTAAGCTGTCCAAAATCTTCATGTTGTTTTGGGCTCTTGAAAAAGTAATTTCCAATGAAGCTTGAATATGATTTCTTTGTTGTGCAGTTCGTTGACCTTCTCTTGAAGTAATGAAGTCCTTTTATAGAGAGCTTCTTGAAGTATCCGTTAAAGTGAAGATTTGAACGTTAGTCCTCTGTCTTGGGGTCTTCAAACGTGTAACAGAGATCCATCAGAATAATTAATGTTTGCACAGGCTTTTTCTGACTTGATCAAAGATATCAATAAAAAGCATGATTGCTTTTTGTGTTGCATGAGTTTTGCACAGATCTCTATTCTGTCTTTGGAAGCTTCTATGAGTAACGGTTAGATTTGAATTGGGGCGCGAGTTACTTGTCTGAACTTCGTTAAACGAGGTAGACGAATAAATAAATAAATGGGTTGTGTGTTGAATTCATTCGTCTGTCTCCTTCCGTCTGTTCATTTTGTGCTCTTCCGTCTGATGCTTCAATCTGAGGCTCTTCAGTCTGTTCCTTCAGTTTGTGCTCTTCCGTCTGATGCTTCAGTCTGATGCCTCTTCAGTCTGATCATTCTTCCGTCTACAGGCACAACAAACTGTTCTGTAATTATCAATACTAAGATGCTAAATCATCTTGACTTAACAAAAGACGAATTAGGTAAGACCATTGATCAGACGGTATACAGAGGTATGATTGGATCTCTTTTCTATCTCACTGCTAGTAGACCTGACATTATGTTTAGTGTATGTCTATGTGCACGTTTTCAATCTGATCCTAGAGAATCACATTTACAAGCTATTAAACGCATTTTAAGATATCTTATTGGAACCACTAATCTCTCTCTGTTTTATAAGAAAAATAATGATTTCAATCTAAGTGGTTATTGTGATGTTGATTATGCTGGAGATAAAGTGGAGAGGAAAAGCACAAGTGGTGGATGTCAATTTCTTGGCTCATAACTAAATCTCTTGGTCAAGCAAGAAGCAAAACTCCATTGCACTTTCAACCACTGAAGCAGAATATATTGCTGCAGCTGGGTGTTGCTCACAACTACTTTGGGTAAAACATCAACTTGAGGATTACTCTAAGTTTGAAACTCAAATACCAGTATTTTGTGATAATACAAGTGCAATTAATCTCAGCAAAAATCCTATTCAACATTCAAAAGCCAAACATATTGAAATCAAATTTCACTTTATAAGAGATTATGTTCAAAAAGGTATTTTTGATATACAGTTTGTTCAAACTGATTTTCAATGGGCAGATTTCTTTACAAAAGCTTTAGACGAAACTCGCTTTAATTTCATTAAAGAAAATTTGGGAATTTTTTCTTTAATTGATTAAGTTTTTCCGTCTGAGCATTTCATTTCATCTGTACTTTTTAATTTCATTCGTATGTGATATTTTACTCTCGTGTTAAGACGAAACATTGCGTCTGATCAAGTTGAATCAGTCTGAGAAAATTCAACAGACGCAATGTTATTATTTAATTAATTTAAAGTTAAGCGTGCAGGGACAACTTAAAGGCAGGATTAAATGTGTTTGTCATTTATTGCACTATTCTAGGACATTGAAGAGCACGCACTGTGAATTGCAGAAGTCAAATCAATCATTAAAAGGGCAATGATGGGGCCACGTCAAATTAGGGACGGTTTCAACTTCTTTCGTCTGATGAATTATAACCATTTTTGTCTTTGACTATAAATACTCTCAAAGTTTACTCTTTTATTCTTTACTAGCATTCTTACTATCTCTGAGTATTTTATTCACACACTTTCTCTCTCTTTTCAAAATTAGAACAATGGCCGCCAAGAACATCAAAGCAACCGAAGCAACCTTCTTTGCGCAAGATCTTTTCTTGCCTAGCAAGTGGGTCTCAAGGACCACCATTGAAGGCATCTCTGACAGGGTATCAAAGATGTTGATACACAATGGCTGAATGGACTTCGCTGAGATGAGAGGCCCATGGTTGATGGAGGCCTACGTGGAGTTTTGGAGTGACGCGAAGGAGTTTGATGATGGTATTGTGGGTACCATTGACAACAAGGAGTATATTATCACAATAGACTCCATTGCTAAAGCTGGAAGTTGCAAAGCTGAAGGACGCTTCTACAGCGCTGACTGGATGAGGTTAGAGTCTGAGGAGCATGTCGACAAGATACTCTATGGAAAGGCTCGTGACCCCGAAGATCCCAAGTTTCTGAGATCTGCGAATCTCTATCCCACAGGCAGAGTCATCCAGAACCTTCTCTACAACATCTTCACACCCAGAACAGGCTCACGAGACAATGTGAGTACTCGTGACAGATTCTGCATCTACTAATATCTGAGGAAAGTAATGTTAAGTCTTCCTCACATCATTCTTGACCATTGGATAAATGCGTTAAAGAATAGGAACATTCGTAGGAAGAGCAGTATTCCCTACGCCACTCTCTTCTCCAAAATCATCTTAAACCAAGGTTATGATGCCACTGGTGTTGTATGGCATGATGAAGGAAAGGAGGTCAAAGGAAGCACCTTTGCCAAGATGCATCTAAGCCCTAGCTTTCTTCATCACAATAGGAGTGAAGATGAAGTTCCCCTTTCTCCTTTCTCCTATCACCAAAGATCCTCCTCACAGAGCCCACATCAAACGCGCCAAAGCCCAAACAAAAACCCAAACATAAGCTCAAACACCAGCACAAACACAAACCCAAACACCTATCCCTCTTCCACCTGTGACCGTATCTGAAGTCCCTTTCGAGGATGCTCAAGAAGAGCCTCTTAGAAAGAAGAAGAGGACTATCAGAATAAAACACGTTGCGTCTAAGACACAGGAGAAGGAGATATCCCCCGATGAAGATGAAGGGGTTAAGAAATCATCTAAGGGTGTAACGTCTGTAAATATCCTTACAGACGAATAAAAGCAGAAGAAAGCAGCTGAAGAGAAAGCAAGAGCTAGAGAGATTTCTCTTCAAAAGGCTGCCAAAGGCAGAGAGAAAATGAAGCAGAAGCTTGTGTCTGTGATTATTGGAGAAACAGACGAAGCAAAGCAACTAAAAGAGGCTAAGAGGGTCTCTATGCTACTTCAAGCTGAAAGAGAAAGAATCTTTCTCGAAAACGTTAAGGGCATTGGATCGTCTGAAGCTGCGTTTGCACCAACAACTTCAGAGGGCATGAATAGTGAAGAAACTGCACAGATCCAAAAAGACAATGCTCAGTTAACAGAAGAATTGGAGACTATGCTTAATGAAGAAGCTCCAATTATGGAGGATTCTTCACCAACACTCTAGGACGAACATAAGATAACGTCTTCTGATCCTATTGTTGCGTCTCCTCTCAATGCTGCTCTTGATCAGACGATACCTGCTGCGTCTGAAGAAGCATCCTATCTACAAACGATGAAAATTCCGTCTGAGGTAATAATCATTGAGGACACATGTTCTTCGTCTGATGAAGAACATGTTGTTATAAAGAAGATAGATGCACAATGGGTGAGATCTCACGCTGAGGTTATAAATCCAGAAGATCTTCCACCCAAGCACAAGACTGACTATTCGTTCCTTAACGAATTAGTCATGAGGATATTTGCTGAAAGCTCTTGTGCTGAAAGACTAGTCAAGCTTGACTAGATTCTTGGAGATGAACTTGAAGATATCTCCAATAAGGGTGAATCGTTAAAGATGGTTACTTAGCAGACGATGAAGACTGCTTTATAAAGGACACTCCCTATATTGAGTTGAAGAACCCTTATCAGTACAGAGGTAAAAAGGGATTCCAACTTGGGAGATTTGTTAACCCCATCATCTATCACAAACCCCTGATGCCAGTGGACTTCAAAGAAGATTTCATTTATACCCCTGAAGAGCAACGCGAATGGCTGAAGCGTCTGCCTTGGGAAAAACTGGCCTCTTTAGACGTCAAGGGTTTAGAAGAAATAAACAAGTACAAGGATCATCTAGTTGAGTCGGTGATTAAAGGACCAGCTCTTGGCTATGAACCCCAATTCCCTTTAGAGAAAATATCAAGTGGAAGGTTCAGCATGAACCCAATGCCCCTGCATTTCACCATTGTAGATATGGAGATCCCAGTTCCACCATCTATGAGCCAAAAGAGTGTTGTCATTGGCATACGGACGCCATTGATCGCCATGATCTTGTACCCTTCACAATTCCAATGAACCAAACAGAGTATGTAGGTCTAGGACATACTCTTGGAATTGATCTTCCTTGGACAAGACCACATTGTTCAGGAATTTGTCCCCGCTACTCCATCCTCCTAAATGAATATGAAGACCCTAAAGAGTTAGCTCATGCGCTTCCTGAAGATTACAACACAACATTCAGGCTGATGACTAGTTCTTATAGAAGGGAAGAAAAAGCTAGATTGACTTCCTTCTATCATATTGCAAGCAGAGCAAAGAAGGAGTTGAGATTTTGTCCCTTCATGATGGGATCTTAGTTCTCTTCTCTCGTCTCAAACGTCACCAAGTACTTCATCGTCTTAGACCGAAAACGACCTTGCTTGGTCAAGTTTTTGGCTAAAGGGAAAGAGAAGAAGACTTTGTCTATCCCCAAAGGCACATTCCCAAGAGACTTCCGTCAGCTGCATACTCGCATCTCAAATCCATTCAAGCCAAAGCCTCAAGGCCTATCAATCCCAAGATTCAAAGGTTGATAAAAGATCATGAAGCCACTTCTGCCTTTTGCTTTGGAACTTCATTTGATGAAGATTCTACAATCTGTGGCAAGGTGTATCCTGGAAAAGCTTTCGCTTATACACATCCATCTTAGGAACATCCAGATCTTGAGCTCTTTGTACCCAACAGAGTGTTCACTTGACAATGGAAGAAAGACTTCACTGCGTATCTCACACTTCCACTTTTTACTCTGCGACTGTTGAGGACTCCAACCGTGTTCATTGAAGATGAAGAATCTATTTCTATTGTTGAAGAGCCTCAATCGCCTCTTGTGGAAAATGATGATAACGTGGAGGTTACGGTTGTTGAGGAAGAAGTCGTGGAAGCTGATAAGTATCACACTCTGAAGCATAAATATGATACCTTGGAGGAGAATTGCGAGCATCTGAAGAAGAAGAATAAAGAGCTTGAGGACAATCAAGCTTCTCTTACATCTGAGATGCAGCAGCTGAGGGAGATTGTCATGGGACTTATCCAACAAAAGCCTAAACCTCCTTCTTGATGAAGCCTTTGATGATTCTCAGCCCAAGGGGGAGAATAACTTAGAAGGAAGGAGAGGTGGTGCTAAGAGGGAGCCTTCGTCTGAGGGGGAGTTATCCGTCTGAGGGGGAGTTAGCAATTTTTTTTTATTTTTGTTTTTTGCTCTGTTTTAATTTATTCTTTATTAATTTGTATAGCTTTATACATGTATTCTTAAAACATTTGTTTTTTGTATACCTTGTAACACTGTACATGGTTTACATCACATTGATATAACGATTCTTATAAAGAGGTATTGTTTCAGAAAACACTATCTTGATGTAAATCTGACTTGTGCTTAAACTGCTTTTAGCTAACTCTGTCTTGTGCAGATGCCGCCTTGAGAAAGTTATCAGTATGGTCTGTAATCATCATAAAGGGGGAGATTGTTAAATCAAGATGATTAACATCTCTAAAGTTTTGATTATTAAAAGACAGACAAAATCAACAAGCAAAGTCAGACGCAACGAGCACAGACGGAAGATGACCCCTCAAAGTTGAAGTCATTCGTCTGTCTCAAGTCAAGTCATCAGACAATAGGCTAAGACGAAAACTCTTAAGACTGAAAAAGTTCATCGTCTACCAAAGAAGTGAAGCAAAGTATGAGTCACTCGCACCAAGATTTCAAATCTTAAGAAGTACTCATTAGAAGCATCCAAGATCAGTATGGGGATTTGCGCTTACATATGCAACTCGAAAAGGTTCTCACCTTTTTGTCAAAGTCTCTGTACAAGTTAGAAAAAGTATTGCGCACGCTATCTAAATCCGTTGCACACACCATCAATCATTCAAGTACTCTCTGAAACCTCTTTGGACTTCGCTTGGAAAACGCTCAACGACTTTCTTCTGTGTCTAACGGATATTTGAAGACTTTGCCTATTTAAAGACTTTGTTTCTTCAAAGTTCAGTTGGCGAACAAGCTTCAATATTCTAACTATTTGTGAATTCGCTCTCTGTTACTTCTGCTCTTCATTGTAAAACCCTCTCTGCAAAGAGGAAACTTTCTTTTTAAGAACTCTTTCAAATCCACTTGTGTGGTGTTTTAGCCTGAGGAGGCTGGTTGTTCAAAGAATACCCTTGTTGTTTAGCCTGCGAAGGCTGTGTTCAAAGAATATTGCGTAATAGCCAGAAGTGGCTGGGCGCAAATAATACTTGTAACCCTTTCACGATTTGTATTGAAAACTCAGTTGTTACTGGGTAACTGGACGTAGTCTTGTATAGACAAACCAGTACAAAAATTCTTTTGTATTTGTTTTATTAAGTGTTTGACTAATGAGGATAATCAAACTATAACGTCTGTTCATTAAAATCAACCTTTGAAGATTAAGATTGTTTCGTCTGAACACATTTAAACCCACAAACGAAAGGAATAATTTTTTAGTAACACAATTCAACCCCCCCTTCTTGTGTTCTATCTTTTACAGGAACATACTCTCCCTAGGGAGAGTGGATAGAGTTTTAGAGGGAAGTGAGTGGAGAAAGCACTAACTCGATTTAAGTTTTAACCATTATATGGGATCTAGATCTAGTGGTTGAGTTTAAATTCAGCTAGGACATGCTTTTGTCACCACTTAAGAGTGAATTTCACCCTATGACAAAGATCTAATCATAAGGTTGAAATTCAAACTTGAGTCACAAGTTTGCCACCCCTTCTAGAGCAAACCGTGACCACTAGATTGTTTTCTAATCTAAGGGCTATCTTAGTGATCCGTGTGAGGTGCTTAGAGAAGGCTTGCCACACGTTGATCTCATCCTAATCCAAGGATTATTAAATCCAGATTTGCTTCATACTTGGCACCAATAGATCAGTATATAAGCTTGTTTCTTTGAATAGTAAACACTTTTGGCAAAATTTGAATAGAAGCATTATCTTCTTGAGAACATTTTCTCTCTAAGTGTTCTTGCATGAACCTTGAATCTTATTAATGACTTCTTGATCCATTGTGGCGATTCAACCTTGAGCTTATTGGTACTTGCATGGCGCTACCATTCCTTCATCTTAATCCGTTTGAAACTTTCTTTTCTCTTTGAATTTGTGTTCTTCCTTCTCCAAACCGTGAGTCCTCCACTGAAGCATGAAGATCTGTGAGTTCATTGCATTTCTCCTTGAGGCTTGCATCACAAACTCTACAAATCGAAATCAAAACCAAGCCAAACTCTCTTGCGAATCAAAACTGAAATTTTTTAGTAGTTGAAGTCGTGGAGTTTAATATGTTTTGAACCAATATTACAAGAAAAGTGTTGATAAAGAAGAAAAAAATGGTCTGGTTGGTGAATTTTTTTATACAAATGTCATGCCTTTTAATGTTATTAAAAATCCTGTTTTCCCAAAATTATGTGAGAAGATTGGGAGATATGGAATTGGATATAGACCTCCATCTTATAGTGATCTTAGACAGAAATTTTTGAAACAAATAGTGGGAAAAATTGATCAAATGCTTCAAGAGTTTAAGGATGAATGGAAAGGAATTGGTTACACACTTATATACAATGAGTGGACAGACAAGATAAATGTTCAATATGTAACATTTTGGTGAACAATCCAAAAGTAATTGTATTCCGTTATTCCTTAGATACCTCAAACATTTCAAAAATAGCAAACAAAGTGTTCAAGATTTTGAATGATGCGGTGGAATTTGATGGTGAGGAGAATGTTGTCCATGTAGTTACTGTTAATGCTGCAAATTTTAAAGCTGCTGAAGAATTATTGATGCAATAGTGTGAACATTTATATTGGACCCCGTGTACAACCCATTGCATTGATTTTATATTTGAAGATTTATAGAAACATTTAAATCTTCACTAGGTTACTATAATTAAAGGAAGAAATATAACTACCTACATTTATGATCAAACAATATTGATTAGCATTATAAAGAACTTCATAAATGGAAGAAACTTGATTAGGCCTATGAAGACTAGATTTGCTATAACTTATTTGACATTAGCTTGTCTTCAAGAATTGAAAGCATTATTTATGAATGTGTTTAGCTCTGAAGAGTGGAAAAAAGCAAGTTTGAAACTTCAAAAGAGGGAAGAAAAATAAAAATGTTATTTTAGATAGATGATTTTGGAATAATGTAACCACATGCCTGAAAGTTGCTACTCCTCTACTGTCATGCTTTTCATATATGACGAAATGGAGAGAATAAAGGAGAGAATAAAATGCAACTTTAATGACATCAAGAAAAGGTAAAATTACTAAATTTTCTCATGAAAAAGTTACTTATTTATTTATATACCTATTTATAATATAGAGTATTTTATATCTATGTACTCGTGAGCCTGTTTGGAAAATGTTGGTCCCTATACAAAATTTAGAAGGGGGGTTGAATAGATTCTAGTTCCCTATTATAGTCGTTTTTCGAATTGGTCTATCTATCCTTTCTTTTAATATTCACAGTTATCTTTAATACAGTAAATCAAAGATACATATCACAGTTGTTATGCGGAAGCATTCAAGATAGATCAAACTAATTTGCATCTTAATTCCTTTTCACAGTTATTCGGATATTGCTTATCAAATTCATATATCAAGGATTTAAAAGAGTAAGGAAAAGAAGATTGAATAGACTATTTATACTGGTTCGACAATAGGCCTACATCCAGTCCCAACACAACTTTTGTTGGTGTTCAACTACAAAACACTGATCCTTTTGTGATCCTTACATGCAATCTGCACATACACAAAACGAAATCAAGCAAACACTCAATACAAATTATTTCTTTCACACAAAGAACTATCTTTTCCAATTCTTGGTACCTCCAAGATCCTATATTGAGAATCCTTTCTCAATTCACCAATAACTTTTTTTCTAGAGAGATCTCTCTCTAAGATTCAATCTAAATCCAAAGATACAATTCAAACAGATCAAAGATAGAATACACCTTTGTGTTTAATTCTGATCAACTGAGCATTCTGAATTTCTTCATTCATCATCCTACCTCATCTTTGAGCTTTCTTGAAAACCTTTTGAAAATTTCTTTATGAAGTTCTTGAAGAAAATTCTTAAGAACTTGGTTGTTCTACAAAATGCACAGTATGTTCTTACTTCTATGGTTATCAGAAATTCTAAAAAGAATCTTGTTCTTGTAAAAAAAAAAACTTTTTCTCAAAAGATATTTATAGAAAAACATTTCAAAAACAGATAGGATGAGTTTTTTGATGTGGATAGTCGATTACCAATATGGGGTAGTCGACTACTCTAGAGAGATTTGATCCAGCTTTGATTCACCAAGCTCGAGATAGTCGACTGGCCAAAATGGATAGTCGATTATCACAGTGAGCCTTCAGTTTCCCATTTTTCATATATTGTTGGTAGTCGACTGCTTAATGTTGGTAATCTACTACCTCAGTTAAAAACATTTAAAATACCTCAAATAAAGTAATCTACTACTTCAGTTGGTAGTTGACTATCTTATTTTTATTTGTCAGCTTTTCAAACTCAAAATCTATGGGTTCTCACAAGCTTACTATTGAGTAAGGTATCAAATTGGTTCTTATCACTCAATGATACTACACAAAACAATCACACAATCAAATGCCTAAACTATAAACATTCAATACAATAGCAAAGCCTATTTACAATTCTATGAGATCAAAAATTACATTTATAAACATCAAAATCAAAAGAAATATGTTGACGGATAAGCATCCTTTAGCTTCAAGTCCAACAATCTCCCCTTTTTTTGTTTTGATGTACCAAATAAAATGTGGTTTCCTTGAGTTCAGTTGTGTGTTGTTCCATTGAAACCTGCAATGTTAGAATATTTCTGCTATACTTGTTGTAGTTTCTATATCATATAATTTTTTTTTCAAATTTTTGAGAATAAAAGCATATGATTTATTTTAGATATTGAGTATATCAGTTTTTCATGCTCTCTACTATGATTCATATTATAGTCATCCAAATAATTGTTCATAAACAAAATTCTAAAGACTATATAATAAAATTCTTTTCCCCCTAAGATTAGCAATCTTATTATTAAACCACTTATACTCCCCCTATTTGGTATATCAATCACAAAAATGAGGGTAATAAGGAGTTTAAAGATCAGTTACTAATTTGAGTCTTCTTGATTGAGTCTCTCCAGTATGGTTTCCATTAGACTCTTCATCTCTAAGAAGCGATTTACTTCAGCCTTTCTGAGATCATCGATCTTTTTGTTGACTGATTCCTCAATCTCATCAAGTCTATCTATTACAATAGATTCAAATCTTGATTTCGGAATGTACTCTCCTGCTGCGGAGTCATCATCATCAGCATCTTCTTGGGGTTCAGTTTCTGGTTCATCTTGAGCTTGTTGTGGTTCATCTTTTGATATCCATCCTTCATCAGTTTTGACTAGCCTCATCATCTTCAAGGCTTTGTCACCAACTACATGGACATCTTTGACTAAATCTTTGTTTTCATTTGAAGTATTAACCTGAAAATGTTCAATTACTCTAGAGATAAACAAAGAATAAGGACATTTGTTATCAAAAAGTCTCTTGGCTTTGAGCATGTTGTCCATAATGGCTTTGAGCATGCGTGCCCAATCTATTTGTATCCCATTCTTCAAAGCGGCCATCAGAATCATGTTTTCTTCGCTTATCTAAGCATGATTTGAACCTCGTGCTGACAGAATCCAACAAACAGTATAGTGTAGTAGTTTGTCATCTTAACTTAAACCTCCAGTCTTGTAGGTGATTTTCTTTCCTTGATTCCTTGTAGTAGATTTTTCGTCTTCCCATCTTTCTAGATTTCTTAACATACTTTTGTAGAAGGTTTCCTTTTGAAGATCAAAACCTTTCTCACTGAGTTTATCTACGTATGCACGAATTCCTTCCTTTCGAATTCCTGCAAATTGAAGAAAGTGTTCTGGAGAAAAAGTTATAGAAACACATTTTACCTCTGAACTTACAGAGCGAGTGGCCATGTTTGGTGGCAAATTCGAGTAGAAAACCCGAACAAGATAAGGGTAGATGTGTCCCTTTAGTCCAACGAATTTCTTCAAGTTTTGTTGTCTCAGAAAATTCTGAAATGTAAACCATTGGTCATCTAGCCACCTTAAGTCAAGAATCTTCAGTGAAACAAGATCCTTGTTTGCGAAGTCACATAGAACCTCGATTCCTATTGCTTTGAAGTGAACCAGCGAGAAACGTGATTCTCTTCTTGTGAAGATGAAGAGGGGTCTTTCCTCTTTGACGATTCTCCTTTCTTTTTCTTCCCTGCCCCTTTTGTTATCTCCTTCCTTGTGAAACGATTTTCTCTCATCTTGATTCTCTTGCCTCTTCCTTGATTCTCTTGCCTCTTCCTTGATTCTCCATGAGTGCAAGGGAAAGGGGTTAAGGTTTGAGAGTCCTTTTTGAGAAGTAGTAGACAGAAAAGAATTTTGAAGATGAGGGGTTTCAATCCCGTATCACTTATATGAAAGAGAAAGCCCAAAACATTAGTCCAAGAACAGAGTAATTGACTAGATTAGTTCAATAGTCGATTAACTTGTGTTCTTATATAGAGAAAATTGAAGAAACTGTAAAATACTGACAGTGATAGTCAATTAGCTTTTTATGGTAGTCGACTATACTAGAGGGGTTTTCAAAACATACAATTCATGGTTCTGTGGTAGTCGATTAGCCTATCATGGTAGTCGACTATCCCAGTACCTGTTTTTGAAAAAATTGTAAATTTCAAGCCTGGTAGTCGATTAGTTCGAGCTTGTAGTCGACTATCTATACCAAAAAACACTTTAAAACACTTGAAATTTGTACTTTGAATTCGGTTTTGTCATGTAAAATTTGATGATTAAATATAAATTCATACCAGAGTCCTTTATCAAGGGGTTTTTCATGATAGGTGTTCTTCACTCAAAATACCAAGATTTGTTCTTAATTTGAAGAACCTTTCCTTAGGTAATGCTTTGGTGAAGATGTCAGCTAATTGATTTTCGGTGTCAACAAACTTTATATCGCAGTCACCCTTCTCAACGTGATCGCGAATGAAGTGATGTCGTACCTCAATATGCTTTGTCCTTGAGTGCAATACTGGATTCTTTGTAATACTTATCGCGTTTATGTTGTCGCACTTCAGGGCAATGTGGTTGAGTTGTAAACCGAAGTCTTCTAATTGTTGCTTCAGCCAAATAGACTGTGCACAGCAGCTCCCAACAGCAATATATTCAGCTTCAACTGTCGATAAAGCTACACATGCTTGCTTTTTACTGTGTCACGAAACCAAGTATTCTCCAAATAAATGACATATTCCACTAGTGCTTTTCCTATCAATCTTGCTTCCTGCAAAGTCAGAGTCACTGAAACCAACAAGTATAGGTGTAGTTCCTTTTGGATACCATAAACCACAATTAGTTGTTCCTTTTAGATATTTAAAAATCTTCTTTGCAGTATACCAGTGAGATTGTTTAGGTGAAGATTTAAATCTTGCACACATATAAACTCCAAACATAATATCAGGACGACTTATTGTAAGATACAACAAGGATCCTATAACACCTCTATACATTGTTGTGTCCACTTCCTGACCTGCTTCATCAGTCTCAAGGTAAGTGTTAGTAGAAATCGGAATATTAGATATTTTGCAATTTAACATATCATACTTCTTTAAGAGTTCCTTTGTATATTTTGATTGATGGATGAAAGTTCCACCCTTCATTTGTTTGACTTGCAAGCCTAGGAAAAAGCTAAGCTCTCCCATCATTGACATGTCAAACTCTTCCTGCATGTTGTTCACAAACTCTTCATAGAGCATTTGATTAGATGATCCAAAGACTATGTCATTAACATAAACTTGAACCAATAAAATGTAATTAGATCTTCTCTAAATAAATAGTGTTTTATCTACATTACCTCTGTGGAATCCCTATGATATAAGAAACTTACTGAGTCTATCATACCATTGTGTAGGGGCTTGTTTCAACCCATATAAGGCTTTCCTAAGTTTGTACACATGCTCCGGTAACTCTGTATCAGTAAATCCTGGTGGTTGAGAGACATATACTTCTTCATTGATGTAGCCATTTAGAAAGGCGATTTTAACATCCATCTGAAAAAGTTTAAAGTTGTTAATACAAGCGAAAGCTAGAAGTAATCTAACAGCTTCAAGTCTAGCAACTGGAGCAAAGGTTTCATCAAAATCAACTCCTTCATGTTGATTATACCCTTTGGCTACCAGCCTAGGCTTGGTCCTTACCACCAACCCTTCTTCATTCAACTTGTTCTTGAAGACCCACTTTGTGCCTATGACATTCATGCTTTCCTTATAAGGGACAAGTTCCCAAACATTGTTCCTCTTGAATTGGTTCAATTCTTCTTGCATAGCCAGGGTCCAGAACTCACTGTTCAAGGTTTCTTCTATACAAGAGGGTTCAATCTGAGAAACAAAAGCTGAGTCATTACAAAGTAGATTAAATGAAGATCTAGTTTTAACTCCCTTCTAAATGTCTCCAAGGATTATCAAGAGACAAATCTCTAGGGGTCCTCCATTCCTTTGGAAGATCTCTTGCAGTAAAGGGTTGTTCCTGTTGTTGGTTGTTTGTTTTTATGCTCCCTTCACCTGTTTCATCATCATCATACACAATACTTCCCTTTTGGGGAACATTAGTTTCATTAAATTTGATATGCACTGACTCTTCTATAGTTAATGTTTTCTTGTTAAAGACTCTATAAGCCTTACTCGAATTTGAGTAACCAAGAAAAATAGCCTCATCAACCTTAGTATCAAATTTACCAAGCTATTCCTTGCCATTGTTTAATACAAAACATTTGTAGCCAAAGATTTTAAAATAGGAAATATTTGGCTTTTTGCCTTTGAAAATTTCATAAGGAGTTTTCTTTAAAAGCAGTCTTATTAAAACCCAATTCAAAACATGACATGTTGTATTCACAGCATCAGCGCAAAAGTACTTAGGCATCCCTTGCTCATTCAACATAGTCCTAGCAAGCTCAATCAATGATCGGTTTTTCCTTTCTACAACTTTGTTTTGTTGTGGAGTTCTAGGAGCTGAAAAACTGTGATTGATCTCATGTTTTTCACAAAAGTTTTCGAAAGAAATGTTTTTGAATTCAGTTCCATTATCACTTCTCAAAGCTTTGATTTTCAATTCTTTTTCAATCTGAATTTTCTTGGCAAGTATTTTGAAAGATTTGAAGGCTAGATCTTTCTTAGGTAAAAACAAAACCCAAGTAAACCTGGGAAAGTCATCAACTATGACTAAGCCATAAAGGTTTCCTCCTAAACTAGATGTTCTAGAAGGCCCGAATAAATCCATATGCAGAAGTTCAAGTAGCTTTGATGTTGAAACTTTTTTAATGCTTTTAAAAGAAGTTTTAGCCTATTTTGACTTCTGACATGCCTCACAAAGGCCATCCTTAGAGAACTTCAGTTTGGGTAAACCATGAACTAAGTTTCTAGAAACTAGTTTATTCAAATGCATGATATCTAAATGTGCAACTCTTCTATGCCATAACCAAGATACATTATCACTAGATGTTAGACATGTGGAGTATGATGATGCATGATTTAATTCAAGTATGTAGATGTTATTAAATCTCTTACCAACCATGAGTAACTCACTAAATTGCTTGCTACTAATTAGACAACAATCCTCATCAAACATCACATTGAAGTTCTTGTCGCATAGCTGGCTTATACTTAAGAGATTAAACTTTAGTCCATCTACTAGAAGCACATCCTCTATTATTGAGTTGCTCTTGTTTCCAACTGAGCCGATTCCAATGATCTTTCCCTTGTTATTATCACCATATACTACAGATCCAATTTCCTTTGGTGTAAAGGTGACGAAGTTGCTTTTATTTCCTGTCATATGTCTTGAACAGCCATTGTCTAAATACCATATAGACTTGTTGGTATTCAAGCTATCCTGCAAAAGAAAAGTAATCATTTTGAAATTGGTACCCACCTTTCCTTGGGTCCAAGTAAGTTAGTACCACTCTTTTCTTTCACAATCCATTTAAACAGTCCATTAGAAATACCAGATTTTCTTATAAAGCATGCATATGCAGTGTGACCATGCTTCATACAATAAGTACAAATCACTTTAGTATTTCTAGACTTATCATCATTAAGTTTAAAATCTTTCTTTCTTATGTAAGCATATTTTAGAGAACTATTATGAGTATTTTGTTTTGCATTGAGTTCTTCTTTCAATTTCAAAAGGTCATCATTTAGATTAGAGATTCTTTGGTTCAAGGTAGAAATTTCCTTTTTCAAATTCCTATTCTCTTTTTCAAACTTTCCATCTTCTTTATATAGTTCACAAAAGGTAGTATATAATTCATCATAATCATCAATAGAAGATTCATAATCACATACCTCATCCTTAGACGATGATTTGACAATTAAGTACAGGTTTGCTTCTTCAGTTTCACTTTTTGAAGTTGTGGAAGTGTCATTATCCTCCCACACTATGTAAGCTCTTTTCTTTTTGTGTCTGTCTTTTCTGTATTTTTCTTCACTTTCATGTTTCCTCAAGTCTGCACTAATATTCTTCTTCAAGTTTGGACAGTCAGATTTTTAGTGCCCTATTTTGCCACATTCATGGCAAGTAACTTTGTTAGAGGAACTATCCTGTTTTCTGAAGCTTTTCTTTTGTTGATTGAACTTCCTTTTCGAGTTTTTCTTTTTCATGAATCTTCTGAACTTTTGACCATCAAATTCATGTGATCTCCATCCGAGTCACTATCTTTTCCGGAAGATTCAGATTCAGTAGTTGTATCCTCCATCTTTAAGGCAAGTCCCTTAGCTTTCTTGTCTTTCTATTCTTCATCAGTCATACGTGTCATGTCCATTTCATATTCTCTAAGTTTCCCGAAGAGTTTCGCACTTGACATGGCTGCTAGGTTCTTAGACTCTGTAATTGTAGTAACCTGTTGGTTGTCATTTTTGTTTAAGAATTTTAACACTTTTATATTCACTTCTTCTTCCACAAAGCTTTTGCCAAGCCCATTTAGGTGATTGACAATATGAGTAAACCTCTTCTGCATATCCATCACAGATTCTCCTTGAGTCATTCTAAAAGTTTCATATTCCTGTACGAGTGTATTCTTTTTGGCTCTCCTAACTTCTACAGTACCTTCATGTGTAACCATGATGAGTTCCCAAGCCTCTTTTGCGGTCTTACATTCTGAGATCTTGAAAAATTCATCTGAGTTCAAAGCAGATTGTATTATATTTAAGGCTCTAGCATCATTTTCCGCTCAATTTCTTTTGTATCATATCTCTCAAATGGTTTTTCTACTTCACTCCCATTATCTATATAGGTAGGGGTCTTGTAATCAGTCGCTACAGCTTGCCAGATATCTCTATGAACAGATTCCATAAAGATCCTCATTCTCACTTTCCAAAATGGATAGTTTTCTCCACAAAATAGTGGTGGTCTATTTATAGAAGCACCTTCAACAAAAGGTAGATGATTGCAAGCCATCAGGGGAACCTATGGATCAATTTCTAGATTATCTTCCGAGATTAAGCTCTAGATACCAATTGTTGGTCCCTATACAGAATCAAAGAAGGGGGGTTGAATAGATTCCAATTCCCTATTATAGTCGTTTTTTGAATTGGTCTATCTATCCTTTCTTTTAATATTCACAGTTATCTTTAATACAGTAAATCAAAGATACATATCAGAGTTATTACGCGGAAGCATTCAAGATAGATCAAACTAATTTGCATCTTAATTCATTTTCACAGTTATTTGGATATTGCTTATCAAATTCATATATCAAGGATTTAAAAGAGTAAGGAAAAGAAGATTGCACAGACTATTTATACTGGTTCGGCAATAGGCCTACATCCAGTCCCAACACAACTTTTGTTGGTGTTCCACTACAAAACACTGATCCTTTTGTGATCCTTACGTGCAATCTACACATACACAAAACGAAATTAAGCAAACACTCAATACAAATTAGTTCTTTCACACAAAGAACTACCTTTTCTAGTTCTTGGTACCTCCAAGATCCTATATTGAGAATCCTTTCTCAATTCACCAATAACTCTTTTTCTAGAGAGACCTCTCTCTAAGAGTTAATCTAAATCCAAAGATATAATTCAAACAAATCAGAGATAGAATACACCTTTGTGTTTAATTCTGATCAACTAAGCATTCTGAATTTCTTCATTCATCATCCTACCTTATCCTTGAGCTTTCTTGAAAACCTTTTGAAAATTTCTTTATGAAGTTCTTGAAGAAAATTCTTAAGAACTTGGTTGTTCTACAAAATGCACAATACGTTCTTGCTTCTATGTGAATCTAGAGGGGGGTGAATAGATTCTAGTTCCACTATAGCCCAATTTCGCGAGTTTCTAATTCCTTTTAATTCAAACAAAACTATTCTTGATTACCTATCAATAGATGAGACAGATAAACAAGAAATATCAAAGATACACAGCGGAAATACCAAAAGGAATAATTAGAAACATGTTAGTAATCAATATGCGTCGTAATCAATATCAGTATCTAACTGTTCCAGTTTTAATTAATTACCGAGTCAATTACCGAACAAATTGTAGAAGATAAACCATGATAACAGCAATGTAAGGTAAACGGTAAAGAGTATAAGGAAGAAGAAGAGTGCATAGTGATTTATACTTGGTTCGGCCCACGCCTACATCCAGTCCCAACCCAACAACTGTTGCGATCGGTTTTCCACTATCAAATGATCCTTTTTGTGTTCTTTTACATTCACTCTGCAACAAGCAACACAAAAACGAAATCAAAACACCCAAAAACCTGTCCTTTAGCCCAAAGAACAGTTCTTCCCTGACCTTGGAACACCCAAGATCAAACCTTTGAGAACACACTTCTCAAATACCTTTACTCTATCCAGAGAGACCTCTCTCCTAGAGTAATAACCCAGAGACCATAAAGGTAAACAAAAGATCAGTTTAGAGAACACCTGGAGTGTAGATTTGATCACAAAAGATAACACTATGAATGCCACCCAGTCAGAGAAAAGATCAAGTTTGCCTTTTCTTTATGAAAACTTGATGAACTCTTGAAGTTCTTTATGGGTTTCTTGGAAAAGATGATGAACTCAGTTTAGAGAGAATATGAAAGTTTATGAACTTTTCTAAAACTTATGTTCCAAGATCTTATGTTATTTTTCGAGAAAGGAGTATTTATAGGTTCAATTAAAAACTCAATTTAGGCAACTTAATGACTTTCTGATAGGGGTAATCAACTGCCAGAAGCTGGTAATCGATTAAACCAGTGAGCAAGGATTTCCAGGGTGATTTTGGCTCATGGTAATCGATTAACCCGAGGGGGTAATCGATTACTCCAGTGGCAAATGCATTCCCACACTTTGTTACCTACTGTTGGTAGTTGATTACCTGCTGTTGGTAGTTAACTACCTTCTGTTGGTAATCTATTACCTCATTTGGTTACCAAAGACATTTTCAAAATATATTAGAGAGGAAAATCAAAACATTTGACACATGAGAAATCACACAAGATTGTCAAGCTCTCTAGGGCATTCAAACAAAGAACAACCACATACATGCCTAAACTAAACAATCAATACGTAGGAAACACCTAATTACATTTCATCTAAGAAAACCAAAATTACATAGCATCAAAAGCAAAACACCAAGAGAGACACCAAAGCATCTTCAAGCTTTAAGTCCAACAAGTAAGGTATCAAATTGGTTCTTATCACTCAATGATCCTACACAAAACAATCACACAATCAAATGCCTAAACTACAAACAGTCAATACAATAGCAAAGCCTATTTACAATTATATGAAATCAAAAATTACATTTATGAACATCAAAATCAAAAGAAATTAATATGTTGACGGGTAAGTATCCTTCAGCTTCAAGTCCAGCAGAAAATTATGGATGAGAGGTAAGAACATCAACTGTATAGACCTTTGCATGCAGCTACATATTATCTTAATCCTCACGAACACTATGAACTTAATTTTAGACATGATGACCCTCTAGTGAAAGAAAGGTTGCACATATGTGTGAGAATATTGGTTAAAGGTGTTAGGCAAAGGAAAAAAATTAACTTGCAACTTGATGAATTTCATTTTGTTAAATAATTTTTCTCATTGGAAGATGCAAAAGACTCTAGGAAGGTCATGCAACGTGGAAAATGGTAAGAGATGTTTAGGGATGATACTCTAGAGTTAAAGAAGTTTACTATTCGTATTTTGGACTTGACTTATTGTTCTTCTGGATGTAAACGTAATTGCAGCTCATTTGAAATGGTAATTCAAGTTTATGACTATATTTGTATGATTAATTTTTAATTTTATTTAGTTACAGGGTAATTCAAATTTTTATTATTAATTATAGGTTTAAACTAAGGAAAAAATTATATACAATAAAAGAAAATGAATACTTACATTTTGTAATTTAGAACTTGAAATTTGAAAGTAAACAACATAAAAAAAAAAAACTATTACTATTAAGATCCAGATTGATGACAAATGAATAACCGAAGAGATAAACACTATTGAGATCGGTCATCCTAGATAATGGTGATATTTGTACTCTTAAATTAAATTGGTTGAAGATGTTAAAAGAAAAGGTTCACGAGTTTAACAATCCTGAATAGAACATGACTCACGTTGCTTCTACACGAATTCAAGGATCAATGTATACCATGTTATCATATTAGTAAAAGCTGCACAAACGTGTTTAGAAGTCATTGAATTTTTTTTAGCATTCAAGGTCGTTAATTTGTTAATATCGATAAACAAGAGTTAATCAAGTAATGATTAAGTGGCCGGGATTGTAGGCATGCATACTGAATCTCAGTTTTGCAATGTCAAACCTTGCACGTACTGACGTACGTAATTCCCGGGGAAACTATTTTCCATGATTTTATTATTGACTGGAATGGAAAAAACAAGCAATTTACGCAAACCATTCATGATTTTTCTTTCACCTTCATTTACTGTTTACTTTTTTCTTTTTTAGGTTATCATTTAAATATATTACAGATTACTATGTCATCAAAATTAAAAGTTCAAATCTCACAAAAATCGGAGTCTAGCATGTAATTAAAGCTTTCTTTGCTGTTTAAAAGATAATAATATGCAAAGTTGGCACTAAGAAGGAATCGCTAAAATAATAATTTTGTAATTATTTAAAGTCATTCTTGCTCCTGCATATATTTTTTTTCAGATAATCATTATTTTCAATAAAAATTCAAGCAAAATTCTTATTTATTTTAATGTCAAGATAAATATTCATGTTAAGAAACATAAAAAAATATAAAGTATAAAGTTTTATTATATTTTAGTTGAAGTTTGAAAACGTAATGATTGCTAACTATTTACTAGTGGTTGTTTTCCTTTTAATAATAACTTTTGTAAATATAATGTTACTTTTTATCATACAAATTAAATTTTTTAAATATCCCTCTAAAAGTACGCTTGGATAATTTTCACCCTCAAGATGCTGACAGTCACCCACAACAATATATTTTACTATACGTGTAAATTATATTTTAATCTCTTGAGAATGACATAATTCTTATTAATTAAATTATGCACGAGAAACGTGCTAGCACTGTACAAAGACGATTATCTCTAAGTTTTTTTTTAGAAAGACTGTCTCTAATTAAACATGCAAATTTAATATAACATATATATTATTTGTTTTTTTACCCCTTTGCTTAGATAATCCAATTTAAATTCTAATTAGCTCCAAATTCATTAGTGTGGTTTGTTTGTTATAATGCATGGGTTTCCATTTCCTTCCTGCTCAATCGGTTAAGCAGAAATCATGCTCCGCAGGTTACAAATGGGATGAAAGAGCTATCAATATAATTTTGCGAGCTTCATCAGCTAGAATTTCTCTAGTGTCTCGTAACTTTCTTTAATGTTTTGAAAATATTGATAGGAAACTGCAATAATTTATGTGAAGTAAAAAAAAATATATATAATACGTGAGTTAATTAATTAATTAATTGCATAATTAATTATAAAATAAAATTATTAATAATATATTATAATGAAATAAGATTGTTTTACATAGAAACGTCTATTATCTCTGTACAGTGCAGCTGATGCGCTACATGATTGGTACCGTGAACTTGTGATTCTGCTAGTATGAATACACTGTCTCTTCCGTAAACTGAGGGGCTGGTTTTACAAAGTTTGAAAAAAATAAAAATAAAAATAATTGACCTATTCAACAACATTCAGGAAAAAAAAAAAAAAAAAAAAAAAAACACTCTTGGAATAAGAATCATCGACAGATACGTCTACTTATTCAATCTTAGTAATCAATGCAGATTTATTAGGGACCGGTTAATCAATGCAGATTTATTTTCTTTTGAGTTCCGTACTTCTTTTTAAAATTTAAATACTTTATAATAATAACATGTTGATAGAAATGAAATTTTATATTTAAATAATTAATATTAACTAATATTATAATTATAAAATAATTATATTAGCTATTTATTATAAGTGGGTTTTATTTCAATAAACAGCTATTAATAGTGACCCATTACGGGGTGTAGAAACTTTAATTGAAATTAATGGAAACTTTATTACACCGTATCACTGAAACTTTTGAAAAACACTCAGATTAGATACGAACCATCACAAATCCAGGAACTTATTCTATTCCTTCACAATAAAACATGATGTAGATCTTGGACATTTGCTTAATTGTTTTAGGTTATAGACTGGGTTATTTCTTTTTTGATTTTTGTATAAAGAATTAATAATACTAAGTAAAGTCTAAATAAAGTCTAAATAAATTCTAACATGTGGTATTAGAGTGGTTTCTTATTATTTATTTATTAGGATTAATATGCGTTAGATCAAACTTTTTTAAAAATAAATTATATTCCTAAATTTTGATAATTATAAATTAATTGAATTACGCATTAAATGTTAGACATAAAAGATGAAATTAGAGGAAGCTTTCGTTTTAATAGAAGATGATGATCATTCGTTACCTCTTCAGACAGACTAATGAGAAGATAGACACACCATACATGTTAAGATAAATATCAGTTATATCTTTTTTTCGTGTTACTACTTACGTGTAAACTCTTATGTATTAAATACTTTATGAAGAGTCTAATTGAGCAACAATGTAAAGTAATGTTCAAGTCAACAAATCCCTTTTGATAGATGTGTCAAACAAGTTAAAGAAGATGTTCTCTAAAGAAGATGTCAAAAGTAAAATAACTTTTCAGAACTCTAAACCTTGTATTAGAACAACTTTTTGCTCAAGACGTTAACAAGATCCAACTTCATTGAATGTTGAAGAATATTGAGCTGTTCTTGTCAGTAAAGTGAAGAATTCAAAGTCGTTGAGTCCAATGGCTATATAATATTATCATCTATTTAAAGGCTAAAGTTTGAATATTCAAAGATATGAACATGCTTAGACTTTGATAAACTATTTAGAATATCTCTTTCGTTTTAATCTTCTTGTAAAAGCCTTGAGTTTTGCTTTAACTTGTAAATCGCTCTCTACGTACAGGCTGATCTTATAAAAAGTTAGACACTCCCTTCTACCTAAATCCAGTAGTCGTGGTACTAAATCAGAGGAAGTTGTGTTAAAAGAATACCTAGAGTTGTTTGAGGTTGGATTAAAAGAATACTTGGGTTTTGTTAGCCTGAAGAGAGTGTTTTCCAAAGAATACTCAGATTAGCCAAAAGTGGTTGAGATCAAAGAATATTTTGTATCTTTACTCGTTAATAGTGAAAACTTAGGTTATACTAAGGACTTGACATAGTCGTTTCTAAGACAAATCAGAATAAATTCTCCAAATCTTTCTTTATCTTACTTGTTTTTTTTTTTTTTTTATTTTTAAAACAAAGGTTGTATTGATCTTATATATTTTGTCTTATCAAAATTTTCATTCATTATCTTATTCTTTTACACTTAATTTGTCTCCATAAGAAAATCATAAGTATGAATATTAATGGACTCAAACTTATAAAAATATTCAAAAAGCTTGTTATTTTTTTTTTATAAAACACAATTCAACCCCTTTTTTATTCTTTACATCTTTACACTTTGGTATTAGAGGTCAACATCTAAGGGTTAAGCACATAACTACTGCTAGAAGAAAAGGTCCAGAATGGCAAGCTCCCCAACTATGTTCATAATTAAAGGATCGTTTATGAACAAACATCTAACCTTTTTAGGAGATGATTATCGTTACTAGGTTGATCGAATGAAAATGTACATCAAATCAACCTAGTGTAGACTCTAAAAAATCATCACTAAAGGAGATATTCCACTCATAAAACCTAAATCAGAGTGGGAAAGTGAAGAATACTCTATGATGGAGCTAAGAAACAAAGTCGGTTACGCTATCACATGTGTTTTATCCAGAACAGAGTACAACAGGTTTTGCTCCTACAAGACTGCAAAAAGGGCTCTGGGATGCATTAAAGATATCTTATGAAAGAACTAAGGATGTAAGACTAAGGAAAACCACCACTCTTCAACGAGAATATGAAATGTTTAGTATGAAGAAATGTGAATCACTTGATAGCATGTTTGGAAGATTCCAAACAATTCTTAACGGTCTAACCACTATTGCTACAACCTTCACCAATGTCCAAAATAATATGAAAATTTTGGATAGTCTCCTAGCTACATGAGAAGTTATGTTAATTGTCATATCAATTTGCAGAGATATGAAGACATTAACCCTTGATGAGCTCATTAGTGTTCTAAGGGTGCATGAAGTCCTACTCTGCAAGAGGCAGAAAATCAAAGTGTAAAAACTCATTGCCTTGCCTATTGGAGAAGAGTCTCCTTAGGAAGGCTCAATCAAAAATGAGAAAAAGAAAAAAAAACTCTCAAAGTTGAAGTTGAGTCAATTACGTCTAAAAGCTCAGACAAATCATCAAAAGATGAAGTCTCCTTAATAGCAAGTAGATTTTAAAAGAATGATAATTAAGAAAAGTAGAGGGCAAGGATTCTTCATGAAAAAGGACAAAAAGTTTTCTAAAAAGAAATCCACAAAAGAAGAAGTATATGAGATCATCTGCTACGAGTGCAAAAAATTTAGACACACCAGATCAGAGTGTCCCAAACTCAAAAAGAAAATGGAATCCTAGAAAACACAAAAAGAAGAAAATTCTTTTAACTTGGAAAGGTTTAAATAGTAACAACGGTGAATCATTTGAAGAAGTTACAAACATTTATCTTATGATAGACGAACATTTGATTAAGGTAACAATTTTTAGTTTAAATTTTAATTTATCTTCTCTCTTCGTCATCTACATCAGACTAAAATATTGAGAAATTATCCTATAATACTTTATTAGCATATTCTCATTTTATTGCCAACAAATATAAAGATGGCAAAAACAAACTGAAATATTTTTTGAGACACAAATTTCAAAACTCAAGACAACAAATGGAAATCTCTCTAACTAAACACTGATTATTCAACATCTTTGTCTAAGTATGACATAATTCATTTTCTCTCCAAAATTGAAAAGATAAAGAAAGAAAATGAAGTCCTCAAAAAAGGACTGACTTCTAGCTCTTCTAAATTAGAAAATTGTGAAATAACTATTGTTATATGTCATCTAGGAGATAGGTGAAATTTATATTCCAATAATTAATATATATATATATATATTATTTATTTATCATCAATAGACTTTATTTTTATGTTGTTAAACTAAGTAAGCCTGTTAGAGTAGTAAATAAAATGATACGGGAACTCTAATAGGCTAATAGCCTCACACCTTATAAGAATAAT
The DNA here is from genome assembly GCA_026586105.1 of Hylodesmum podocarpum. Lineage (NCBI taxonomy): Eukaryota > Viridiplantae > Streptophyta > Magnoliopsida > Fabales > Fabaceae > Hylodesmum > Hylodesmum podocarpum. The sequence continues at coordinate 8,626,350 of JALJEV010001433.1, forward strand.
TGTTCTCAATATAGTTGAATCACTTAGACTCATCATCTCTCCTTATCTAAAGAGGTCCTCAGTGTAATTGAATCACTTAATCTCATCCTCTCTCTTACTTATCTCCTCCTTAAAGAGAGACTAAAGTTTGTTTTGACAGCTCAATATATTAGGTTGAAGAAGAATCATCAAGTCGTCAATTAAATTATATTAATTGTTGGTTATTTGGGATGTTGCACGATCTTTTAAGATTACTTAGTTCAGAAACTATCAACAAATCTAGATACTTGTTCTATAACTTAAGAATTAAACATGGTGAATATCTAGGACTTTGGTTAATTATTCTAGATTATAGACGTGTTTATTTCCTTTTGTTTTCCACGTACAGAATTACAAATATTAAATAAAGATTAAAGAAATTCCAACACACGTGCACGTAGAATTGATAGTGTATCCTTAATTAGATAATTTTAATTTCATAATGATTCTAAGTTGCTTTTAAAATATAACGTTAAATGTAAATATAAATGAGGCATACATGAAATTGAATAGAATCACATTGTAATGTATAAATATTTCTCTATTATCTTAATTGAAGATTTTTTAATTTTGTTTGTTGTTTTTTTCCCTGACGAACTATTTAATTTAACCATGATTGCATATGTTAAATATGATTATTGGCGTTACGTTGAAAGGGTCAAACAAAACAACGTGAAAGTACAGTTGCAAACAAGATAAATTTGAATTAAATTTTTTGTTCCACCTAAAACTTTTAATTAAATTGACTAAATAAGAAAGCCATACATATAAACAAAAAAACGAACTCTAGTACTAATCATAAAAATTAACAAATAATTAACCAATAAATAAAATTTAAAAATGTAATCAACCACTAATATGCCCAGTGGAGAATAGCGTATAATAATCAAAGAAAACATAGAACTATGAGTGACGGTGGATGTAACATGAAAGACCAAAGCATAATTCCATTGCGAATTTTCTTTGTTACACATATATGTGTTGGTTTAAAATTACTCCCTAATATCTAATTTTTAATTCCAACTTTATTCTAGTTCTTTTATTTTTTTAAGATAAATATTTATTTTTAATATATATAATTAGGTTAGTCTAATATAATAAATATTTTTTAGAGAACTTTAGATTTTTTATTTAAATAGACTTTTAAAAAATTTAATTATAACAAACAAATCGGATCAAATCCTGTGATTACTTATCCTTGTGGAGCATTTCAACTGCAGACTATCATGAGTTAGGACTCATTATTGTTGTTTGTGTTTGTGTTTGTTACAAGGTAATGTATAAATATTTTAAATTAATTTTTATTTTAAGAAAATCTACATACTTATATTATGTATTTCCTATTTCCATGGTGCGATGAGAATGTGATATTCTTATGGATGTACTGGTAGTTATTTTTCATTACACAATAACTTGTATTTTTTTTATTTTTAAAATATATTTCTAGAAATACTAAATTGTTATTAAATACTTTTCTATAAATATAAATAAGGTTATATTCTCAGAAAAAACATTCTTCGAAATAAAAATCCATGAAATAAACGGCCCTTAATCTTGTTTCTTGACCCAACTATTTTTACCGAGCCATGCAATGTTAAATAAAAAACATCGGTTGATACCAATTCAAAATGAAAAAAACTATAAATTATAAGTAATCAATTACAAACTATGAAATGAAAAAGATTTTTTCTTAAAATATTGTTACATTAAACAATGATTAAATTTTTGAAAGTTTGTTACCAAAAATAACTAAACCACGATTATTTACATGAAAGTTGGTTTTTTCTTCCGGACAAAATCTTATTACCACTCACAAGGATGGTTATTTATGATTATTTATGTGACAGCTGGTCTTTTCTTCCAGACAAAAACTTATCACCCATGATTATTTTATGTGAAAGTTGGAGCATGTGAATTTCATTTTTCTTATTCTTATGACGATGATGAAATTTGTACGTCAAACAAACGGCAAAATGACGGGTCAGTTCGAAAATTCTTTTACTACAACGTGGCCAGTACGAAAATATTTAAGGTGCCGGTCAGTTATGAACAACACTCCTGACTCTCCGATGACCCATATATATATAATTTTTAATTTTTCTTAAATTTTTGTAGTCTCAATAAAAAAATTATTATATAGTCAATGGACTTAGTTCGACAGATCCTTACTTTAAAAAAAAAAAAAAAAATTAAGATGAAAAAATCATATTCAATGTAAAACTATTCATCTGCTATTCTTTAGCTACCTTTCTTTTTCAAACTTAAATTTGAAATGAAAAAAATCGTATTTAATGTAAAACTACTCATGCTATTCTTTAGTTACCTCTCTTCCTTAAATTGCCTTAAATTTGCAATTTACCCGGCGTGACAGCGCCCTTATTCAATGTTAAAGTACTTTTTGTTATTTAGTCAATCTTATATTCTTTTCTTGTTTTTTTATAAATTTAAAAGTATATTTATTTAAGTGATCATATTGATATAAGATTAAATAAAATATATTTCTTTTCTTTCCGTCTTTTTATACACAAATTTAACGGTCACCACTTCTTATTTTTCCAGATAATAATGTTAATATAATCTTACGTGTGTAGCAAGCTATTACTTATTTAAAAGTATTATTTTATAATTTTATAGAAAAATCATTAACTAAAATATAACTTAAAATACAATTTAAACTTTAATTACTGAGGTTAATTCTTATAAACTACTTTACTTAATTAAATATTTATATAAATTATTAAATAATATATTATAAAAATATGAGTTTTTGGAGAATTTAGATCATAAAAGACATTTTTTTATATATTTATTGTGACAATAATTTTTAAATAAATTTATTAATTAAATATTAACCCGTCTCGTCCCTGGAATCTAACTCTACCCCTCACATATACAACAGTGTTGTGTCAATGGCAAGAGAAAATGAAAGCGTAAAAAATGTGGGTCTTCCTTTAGTACATGGATGCATTCGTCTACCTTAACCAGGCCCCAGCTACTGTGATAGTCTTCGTCCATTATATTTACTTGTACGATTAAATAACCACACCCCAAAAGATAAAATTGTTTTGGATTATTAAAAAATCAAATATTTATTTATTTACTATACTTTATGTGTACACAATCTGGGGTGAAATATAAGAATAAAAATTATAAATTTAGAAAGTGAAGATCTTAAGGAGAAGAAGGGTAATAATTTACGGTGATTTATAAATTTACTTACAATTTGAGGAGAAGAAGGGTAGCTATAAGAAAAGGAAAGTTTCGAGGAGAAGAAATGAAACAATACATTACTCGTTTTGCCTCAAACAAATTGTAGCATGTAGTCTTCCTTTTCCATATTTATTTTGCATCATTTGCTTAATTAATTAATTCACTTAATGTATTAGTGTAAAAAGAAACACTTTACCAGTGAAATAATAATGTTTTTCATTAAAAATAATAATATTGATGAACTTGTGGCCTGACAATTATCTCATGTGGGATTAGGTCAAATCATCGTGGCACAACTTCGATGAATTTTCCAATTAAATATTTAATTGAATCGTGATTATTTATGTGAAAGTTTGTCTTTTCTTCCCGACAAAATCTTATTACCACTCAGCACCATTATTTATGTGAAAGCTAACCTTTTCGTCCAGATAAAATCTTATTAGCACTCACATAAAATCTTATTAGCACTCACAAAGGATGATTATTTATATAGCAGTTGGATTACATGAATTTCATTTTTCTCATTTTTATCATGATAACGTAAGTCAAACAAACTGTAGCATGTAGCTTCCCTTTTCCATATTTATTCTGCATCATTTGATAAATTAATCAATTCACTTAATATACAAGTGTAAGAAGAAGAAAGAAAAATAGCACTTCATTACCAGTGAAATAAAAGTTTTTTTCTTTAACAAAGAAATCAATCAGTGGTCTGACAATTTGTTGGGAAAGGCGCAGCAGGGCGAGGAAAAACTACGCACAGAACTTGGAAGCCTGCATGTAAAATAAAACCTTTTTCTTGAAGGGAAACAAGAGAAAAACCTTTACCTTGAGAGAAAACAAGAGAACTGTAATATACGAGAGTATAAAATCTCAAGGGAGCAAGGAAAATAAAATAAAATGTAAGAGAAAGAGAAACACCAAAATTTTAACGTGGAAACCCCCAATGAGAGGGACAAAACTGGAACTAGTCCAGAAAAATATTCACTATGTCAAACGAGTATAGCAAAACAAAACAACTCCTCCAAGAGGGATAACAAAAACGCTATACTCAGGACCATATGTGGAAAAACATACCGGTGGACACACACTCTAAGGTGTGGTGCGAGTGAATACAACAATCACTCTCTCTTATATAAGTGTTCAACTCCTCTCTCTTTCTAAACTCTGCCGATGTGGAACTTTGAATTAACCAAATACACAACAAATCCCCCCTTAATTCAAAGTCTAACACTATTACAAATTCTACGAAATGTGATACTTTGTTTAAATCCCAACAAACCTCCCCTCAAACAAAGGATCACAAAATATTCTTCCCTACAATGGGACTTTGAATTAACAAAATACTCAACAAATCTTCCCTTAATTCAAAATCTAACACTATTACAAATTCTACAATGAGACTTTATTTATATCTCAACATAATCTTAGATGGGATTAGATCAAAGTCAAATCATCATTACACAACTTGGATAAATTTTTCAATTAAACACGTATTGTACTGTAATATGACGGGTGGACGTAGAGTTTATGGATAGGGAAGTTAATAAATATATATAAAAAGTTATTTTATAATCTAAATTTTTTTTTAAAAAAAAATCTACTTTTATAACATATCATTTAAATATATTATTTAAATATTTAATTAAAAATAATTGTTTATAAAGTAATTTATAAATATTTAGTGGTGGAATTAGAGTGTAAGGGTAGGAGGACCAATTAGATAGAAGTGATTACAAATCTATTAATCACGTGATATATTTTAAAATTTAAAATTAAAATAAATTTAGAAAAATTAAAATTTATTATTATTATTAATATATATATATATATATATATATATATAATTTAGGAGGTCACTGCCCCTTTAAACATATGTACCCACGCTTCAGTAAATATTAACCTCGATAATTAAATTTAAATCATATTTTAGGTTGTTTACTGTTGTTTAAAATATAATGAATGATTTTCCTGTAAAATTATAAAATAACATGAGATTATAACCTTTTAAATAAGTAAAAACACATAAATTTTAAGAAAAAATAAAATTTATTTATTAATATATATATAAATAAATTATAATTACCCGCCCCCATTCCCCAAACGTGGTTGTGATCACCCTATAAATACTTAGTTAGTGTTGGTTCATCAATAAACATCGCACCATTTTCAATAAATAACATTTCGTAGAAAACGAAAGATGTCCCTTCAAACTTCAGCACTTGCTGTATCTGATGATAAGCGACCTTGCGTGAGTTTTGCTCCTACCATATGGGGAGATACTTTCCTTCAATATGCTTCTCAATCTCCGGTATTGTTTTCATATATACGCATTTTGTTTGAAAGAATGAGAATAATTATACATTTTTACAGTACTTTCAAACATGATGTAAAAATTGGAACATTATTAAGGACTAGAGTTTAATTATCTCCGTACTTTACATAATAATTTTTTATTGAATGTTAATAAATATTATTAAAGTAAAAATTCAATTATGATAAAAGAATAATACCTGCAAAAACTTGTGTATTTCTTTTATCTGGATATTAAAAGATTTTACAATTATCATCATGCGAATATCAATAGTCGTGATTTTCCCCTCGGTCAAATTTATTACACCTCAAAATCACACTTGAAAAGATTTTAATTAGGAAATCTGAAATTCACACTTTCAACACCAACCTTGCAGTATATATACAATTCACGATGGTGGAACTTGATTAAAAATGTAGGTGGGTCGAAAATATTTAAATTTGTAATATTTTAATATATAATTATTTTCTTTGTATATTTTTGAATAGATTCAAAAATATGTTTATTCTTAAGTTTTGGTTAAATTATTATAGTGATCGACTTTATGTTATTGTACATTACTAAATTTAACAAATAGAGAATTTAGATTCAAATTATTTTTGTTAAAATTGTAAGATAAGTTAAGTTATTTATTGAAATAAAATTTGTACAATAGTATTAGAGAAAAAATAGTTCAATAGATTTTTAAGTATTTTTGCAAAACACACAGAAAATTTTGTAAGAAAATCATAAATTTCATTAAAAAATCATTACATATAAAACCGACAAAAATAAACTTACAAGAAAACAATTTTCATGTTTAAATGTTAATGTATAAAGTTTTCAGGATGAGAATATAAAAATAAAAAAGAATTAATTTAAACTAATAGAACCGGCCAATTATTTGAACTGTCCAACTATTAAATTTGATGTTCTCCTAGAAGAGATGAAGTGTATATATATATATATATATATATATATGTATGTATGTATGTAAATGAAAAATTAAAAAAAATTACATGTAAAGAAAATTAATTTATATATGTCATTTATATTTCAATATTCCTGACATTAAATAATTACTAAAATTATTTTTTTCTCTGTATATGTTGTATATCTATAATTTTCTCTTATGCTGATGTAGCATAATAATAAATTCTAAAATAATCATTCAAATTGAACTGAACTTAGGAATTAACTAAGCATTATTCTAGATCACTAAATGCAATCATATATTGAATAAGAGTAACTTATCAAATAATTCTTCTTGCACGAACATTACATGTCATCATCCATTTACTATTAGAATATCATCCCCGTTAAAATATAAATAAAGTGAAAATATTTTAAAATAATTTATATTCTTATATACTTGAATTCTTAAAATTATTGATTGCCAAGGATTTTTATCTAATTTAAGCATCGAAATTAAATTACACATATATTGAAAATAATATTCATTCAAAATAATATTTATTTCAGTCAAGTTACTAAATTATATAATTTATCTATTAAGTATAATGACTATGCATTATTAATGTAAATGCTTTTATATTATCTTTCGATAAATAATCCGTTATCAGTAATTTACTATATGAAACTTTTTTAATATTTAAATCTTATCAGAATCTTTATTTTCTAATACAATCTCGTTAAATCAAACAATATTTTATTACAATTAATATTATTTATTTGTTTAATTTAATCTATTAATTATATTACATTTGTCACTATGAAAATTTTCACGTATCTCGAATAAATTATGAAAATTACTTTAAAAATTAATTATTATTATTATAATTGGAGTATATTTCTTTAAAAAATGTTATGAACATAAAAATGATTAAATTAAGATCATAATTAATAATTGTAGAGTCCAAGATACATTATTTTTTATTTTTTTTGAGAAATCCAAAATACATCCTCTTTGTCACCTTAATTTACTTGTCAATAATAAATTTATTTTATCAATTCATAAAGGTTTTAATATCTTGGATATTTTTAATGGTAAAACCCATTTGGGATTTTTTAATTATTTGTTACATGTGCTTTAAATTAACGAATTTTTATCATATTTTACAAAAATATAATGGTAGAATTTAAGTTTCGTTCTTAATTAAGTTGTTAGACTTTAAATTAACTATTATTTTCTTATAAAATTTATTGATTTCTTTAATTTTAAGAATTGTGGGATTTTTCTGTGAGAACTAGTTTTAAACTTTGAGTTTATGTTATTGCTTTCCGATGCGAATATAATAAGATACCCTTTGGCCTAACTTTTTTTGAGCTTAAATTCTACTTAAGTCAAACACTTTATAGTAAAATATTTATTTTAAAACAAAATTACTTATTTTTAAAGGGCGAAATAATTAAAAAGTAACTTTTAGATTACACACGATAATTTTTCCAAATAAAATAGAATTTAACAAATAAATTCTACATAATTTTAACTTTAATTAACAAGTACCTTTTAAGCCCAAAAAAATTGGATCATATAATAATTTATATCATCGTATAATAATTTAAAAATTTTGATATCTCTATTAACGGTTAAAATGTTTTGATACTTTTTATTGTACGATTAAAATGTTTGTTTATCTTAAAATTTCTTCCACACCATCAAAGACAGTAACTACTGTTTAGTGAACATTTGCTTATGTTTAAGAATTTCACACTTATATCTTTGTTTGTTATCATCCCTATCAACCAAATAACTAAAAATGTATACATTCATATTATTCTTCAAATATTTTATTATGCTGATTATAAAAAAAAATACCTTTAATTAGATTAGTGGAATTTTATGGCTAACTTTAAGCGTAAAATATGTTATAAAAAGACAATATTTATAGGGTACAGTAAGAAAGAGATATTCAAGAATGAAATAATTACGGTGAGAAAATGTTGAGATATAAAATTTAATATATATACATATATAATATATTTCACAAATTATTATTGTTTAATTTATTAATTCTTTTATAACATATAATATAATATTTTTATCATTAATATAATATTACAATAACTTTATTTCGCAATGCAAAAAGGGAAGAGGGGCTAAGAATGAGAAATGGATAAAATACATTATAGGGGTTCGAATTCAATCATTTACAATCTCTTTATCACAACTTAACAGATTGAGTTGCCTTGAGATAGCAGTGGATAAGTATTTTTTATAGAAACAAGAAATGAAATTATATTCTCAAACATTTTTTTTTATGATATGCTTCATAAAAAGATAACTGAATGCTACAATTTTCATAGAAACAAAAAAAGAAACTATATTCTCATGCATTTTTTACGGTAGTTATACAACTTACGAATGTAAATTCCAAACTTTATTATATGCTCTGTAAACAGTTAACAGAATTCTACTATTTTAGCAGGAAGTCAGTGACAATGTGACGAAGCAAGCACTAATGCTAAAAGAGGAGGTGAAGATGATAATACAATCATCAAATCAAAATATCATGCAAAAATTAAACTTCATTGACTGCATCCAACGTTTTGGTATATCTTATCATTTCCAAAAAGAAATTAACCATGCATTGGAACAAATTCACAACACCTTTACTGAAAATAACACCATCATCAATGAAGATGGCAATACTCAGTTTCTTGCTCTACTCTTTCGTTTGCTAAGGCAAGACGGATACAAAATTTCATCAAGTAAGTGTAGATCATATCATTGATATTCAAATTAGAGAAAATATGCGATGCATGCCTAAGAAGTGAATAAACCAAGATTTTAATCCCTAAAAATGCAAGAGTGAGAAAATTTAGTCTATATTAGTAATTTTGTTATTTGAAGAATTATTTTAATATTTTTTATCTTTAGGGACTAAATTTTCAAACCCATGCACTTTTAGGGAACAATACTCTAATTTTTTTGAAAAAAGTTGCATGTCAAAAGTGAAAATCCATTATATAGCTACTACCTCTTACATGTGCTGAACAAATTGAGCAGGTGTATTTATCAAATTAAAAAATGATCACGGAATCTTCGATGAATCACTTGCCATTGATATTCATGGGTTATGCAACTTGTATGAAGCTTCACATCTAAGAACTCATGAAGATGATATATTAGAAGAAGCACGTGACTTCTCAAATCTTCAACTTAAGTCCTTGGCCAACCAACTTAGCCCGTCTCTTTCTTCACAAGTCAATCATTGCCTAAGGAAACCTCTAAACAAGAATTTACCTAGGTTTGATGCAAGGTATCACTTGGCTCTTTATGAACAAGATCCTTCTCATAATGAAACTTTGTTAACCTTTGCAAGAATGGATTTCAATATTCTTCAAAAGATGCATCAAAAAGAAATTGGCAGTATCACCAAGTAAGCCCCTTACATTTAGATATTATTTTCCCCGTTGATGACAACACTCATTGCAATACACTAACGTAATGAAATTTTTTAATAACATAAGATGGACTACATTATTTAAATTGATAAGTTGTAATTTTTTTAATAGGTGGTGGAAAAATTTAAACATTGAGACAAAGGTTCCATATGCTAGAGATAGGTTGGTTGACGCTTATTTGTGGGCATTGGCTATGTCTCACACACCAGAATGCAGCAATGCAAGAAAATTCATGGGAAAATTGGTTGGTGTTGTCTCTCTTCTTGACGATACTTATGATGCTTATGGCACTGTTGAAGAACTTGAACTTTTCACAGAAGCAATCCAGAGGTTGACATCTCCACATATTATAGCTTATAATATATAATCAATGGGAAAATGACTTAAAAATTAACATGATTGTTTTTTAGCTCAAAATTTCTTATTTAAAAGATTTTTCGTCCATAATTCTTTTTCTTTTTTTAATTCAGATGGAATAATAGTCCCATTGAATCTCTTCCACATTGCATGAAAGTAGTATTCGATACCGTCGTAGAACTGGGTGATGAAATAGAGTTGGCAACTACCGAAAGTGGAAAGTCAATCTTTGTGGTGCCACATTTTAAACAAGCTGTATGATAATTATATTCCAATTTCTATTTTATTACTCAATACTTCTTTACAAGATTCAATTATCTTATCAGCATATTGGTTACTTTGTTTGTAGGTTTTTAACTTAGTTAAAGGCTACTTTGTTGAAGCAAAATGGTGCCACGAGAATTATGTTCCAGCATATAATGAATATAAAGTTAATGGAATTTGGACTTCCACTTTCCCTCTTTTCATTACAGCATTTACTGGACTTGGAGAATTTGCTACAGAAGATGTGTTCAATTGGATTTCCAATGATCCAAAGATCATTGAAGCTGTATCAATTATTGGCAGAGTCTTGGACGATTTGGGCTCACATGAGGTATTGATTTATTTATTTATTAAAATTGGAGATTTGATTTAATATATATTTCTATAGATAATATAAGTTGTTCATCAAAGCGAGATATATGTATTTGGCTCAGATAATAATTATTGACAATTACTACATTCCTAATTAATTTTTTGTATTTGCTTTATTAATATATAGTTTGAGCAGCAAAGAGTACATGTTGCTTCAGCTGTGGAATGTTGCATGAAGCAATATGGAATTTCACAAGAAAGGGCCCGTAACCTTATTCGCAATGACGTTGAAGAGCTATGGAAGATCATAAATGAAGAGTACGTCAAGTCAAATAATATCCCAAAGTCTCTGCTCAATAGTATTGTTAATTTGGCGCGTATGTGTGAGGTTACTTATGAAAGCCACCAAGATAAATACACAAATGAAGAGTTATCAAAAGATGACGTCACTTCGCTCCTTGTAGAACCCATGTGCCTTAATCTACAGTAGCAAATCAAGCTATTTCAAATAAATGCTACATGCTAGCAAGCTTAAATAAATATGAAAGCTTAAATAAATGCTACATCAAATGTTGAATGTAGTTGCAATGACATACATTATTGTTTTTAGTAGTGTCTATCTCAATGTTGTAATGTTTGAGGATTATTATTTGGTGTAATAAGTAATGTATCGTGTTGTTGTTTCTTATAAAAAAATACTTTATTATAGGCGTCCATGTGCTATAATATATAGGAAAGAAAATATTTAAAAATAAATAATTTGAACGAAACTCATTAAACTAAAATCTCTTATTTAATTCCCACTTAAAAAATCAAAATAAATCGTATAGAATTTCCCGCTCAGTTTTAATAATCAATGCATGTATATTAATTTAAATAACAACTTGTGCTCAAAATGCTTCAATTTCTCATCTTCTTTGTCTTTGTATTCTTTTTCTTTTAATTATTCTTATATTCTGATTTTAATTATTATAACTAAATTTCTCTTTGATTGGGAAAATGACGTGACCTTAATATATTTTAATATATTTTTAGTGTGAATTCTTTATTCTAAATTTAATGTTTTTCATTAATTGGTCAATAATAAATTGATCCTAGATATAAGAGAACTTTAAGAAAAAAAAAATAAAAATTTAACTGATATTGTAGAAATAACCATACTTAGCTAAAGTCCAAGATATAAGAGTAGCAGAAGATGGTGTGAACATATAACCTCACAATTATCATAGATTCACATTTCATAGACTCTGGTTATTTGAGGCGGTATAATCAATCTTGAGAAGGAGAATTACAAAAATATGAATCTAATTCACCAATAATGTAATTTAAATAATAAAAAAAATATTAGGAGGATTAGTGGTGAAATTGAAGTCCCAAATATTTATTAACTTGAATTTAAGACAACCATTTAAAATTTAGTTACTTACAACATATTCAATTCCATTAAAATCATTGTTAATTCTATAATTAATATAATATGATTACTTGTGAATATGAAAATGATAATTTATATTTTTTTTACTTGACAATTATAATATATTTGTAACATCTATAAGAAATATTTTTCATAATGATAATTCATATTCTTGAATAAATTTTACTTGACAATTATAATATATTTGTAACATCTATTAAAAATATTTTTCATTCTCTCGCACGGAACACATCCATAATTTGTTGTCATATTGTTCAAAGAGTTTGACCGTTCTAACGGTGGTTATCAAACTCTTCAATGTTTGGATATATATTAAAGGATATGTTGTTATCATATAATTATTATAGAAATAAACAAAATTTTCAATAAAAATATATTTTTTTTACGTCAATTAGTATACTAATCAATGTGAAAAATGTCAATTTTTTTTATTATATTCTACATCAGTTTGAGCAAGTAATCAGTGTATGTCAGTTCACATAATCAAAATCAAAATCATTTTAACATCAGCTACCAACCTATCTTTAAAGCCTATACTTTTAACGGTACCCACTACCAATGTGGGTTTGTAACCCATGTTATACACCTTAATTAACCGAATTAACCGTCATCATGTGTATTGTTTTTTTTTACACTAGTGTTCCCATTGCATTATAATTCTCCAATCTTGGATACAAATTTCAAAATGGAAAAACTATAAATTATAAAAAATAAAGTAATCAATTACAAACTATATAAAATGAAAAAAAAAATCTGAAAATATTGTTACATTAAACCATAATTATTTATGTTAAAGTTGTTCTTCTCTTCCGGACAAAATCTTATTACCACTCCCAAGCATGATTATTTATGATTTTATATTTATGTGACAGTTGGCAGACAAAACCTTATTACCACTCTCAAGCTTGATTATTTATGTGAAAGTTGGAGTGCATGAATTTCATTTTTCTCATTCTTATCATGATGACGTACGTCAAACAAACTATAGCAGTCTTCCCTTTTCCATATTTATTTTGCATCATTTGCTTAATTAATTAATTCACTTATTGTATTAGTGTAAAAAAAAAACACTTTACCAGTGAAATAATAATTTTTTTTCTTTTAACAAAAACAATAATATCGATGAACTTGTGGCCTGACAACTATCTCAGGTGGGATTAGGTCAAATCATCGTGGCACAACTTCGATGAATTTTCCAATTAAACATTTAACTAAACCATGATTATTTATGTGAAAGTTGGAATTTTCTTGCTGACAAAACCTTATTACCACTCAGTATGATTATTTATATGAAAGCTGGCCTTTTCTTCCAGATAGACAAAATCTTTTTACCACTCACAAACATGATTATTTATGATTATTTATGTAACAGTTGGAGCACATGAATTTCATTTTTCTCATTCTTATCATGATTATGCAATTTGTAAGTCAAACAAACTGTAGCATGCAGTCTTCCCTTTTCCATATTTATTTTGCATCATTTGCTTAATTAATTAATTCACTTAATATATTAGAGTAAAAAAAACACTTAATTACTAGTGAAATAATAATTTCTTTCTTTAACAAAAAAAAATCAACTACTGGCCTGTGACAATTAAATCTCAGGTGGGATTAGGTCAAACGACACAACTTCGATAAATTTTCCAATTAAACAAGCATTGTGTTGTACCGTGGTCCCCCTATAAATATCTAGTTAAGTGTTGGTTCATCAATAAACATCGCACCATTTTCCATAAACAGCATTTTGTAGAAAGCAAAAGATGTCCCTTCCAACTTCAGCACTAGCTGTATCTGATGATAAGCGACCTTGCGTGAGTTTTGCTCCTACCATATGGGGAGATACTTTCCTTCAATATGCTTCTCAATCTTCGGTATTGTTTTCATACATACGCATATTAATTGAAATGAATGAGTATAATTATTCATTTTCACACTACTTTCATATATGATGTAAAATTTGGAACATTATTATGGCCTAGAATTTTATCTCCATAATTTGCATAATAATTTTTTTATTAAATGTTAATAAATATTATTAAAGTAAATATTCAATTATAATAAAAGAATTACCTACAAAAACTTGTGTATTTTTTTATCTGGATATTAAAATATTTTACAAGAATTTACACATTTTTCAATCAACTAAAATAGATCCTTTTGACAATCATACTGTATTGTATTGTATTGTATTATATTATATTATATTATATTATATTATATATATATATATATATATAGAGAGAGAGAGAGAGAGAGAGAAAATGGAACAAATATAAGTACTGAGATAAGTGTAAGCATTTAATAAAAAATATAAAAAAAGATTTTATTTGTAAAAACTAAAATTGTCTAATTTTTAAAATAAAACTAATGAAAAAAAAAACACTAGGATGACATTTTATTTCACCCCAAATAATTTCAAAAGTTATCTCCCACGCTTAGAAATTAAATTATCATCATGCAAATATCAATGGTCATCTATTTCCCGTCGGTCAAATTTATTATACCTCAAAATTACACTTATTTGAAAAGATTTTAATTAGGAAATTTGCAATTCACACTTTCAGCACCAACCTTGTAGTATATATACATATCCATGATGGTGGAACTTGATTAAAAATGTTGGTGGGTATAAAATATTTAAATTTATAATATTTTGATATAATTATTTTGTATTTATAGTTTTAAATAGATTTTAAAATATTTTTATCCTTAAGTTTTAGTCAAATTAATATAGTGATTTTATATTATTGTATATTACTAAATTTAAGAAATAGAGAATTTATATTCAAATTATTTCTGTTAAAATTGTAAGATAAGTTAAGATATATATTGAAATAAAATTTTTGCAATAGTATTAGAAAAAAAAATTGTTCAGTAGATTTTTTAAATATTTTTTGAAAACCATAGAAAATTTTGAAGAAAAAATTGTAAGAAAATAATAAATTTCATAAAAAACATTACGTAAAAAAACCCTACAAAATAAATTGCAAGAAAAAGAATTCATGCATAAAGTTTTCGGGACAAGAATATAAAAATAGAAATATTGATTTGAAGTAAATATATATATATATATATATATACATATATATAATTATTAAAATATTTAATAGTTGTAGACTCCAAAATACATTTTTTTTGGGAAATCCAAAATACATTCTATTCCTCACCTTATTTTTACTTGTCAATAATAAATTTATTTTATCAATTCATAAAAATTTTAATATCTTGTATATGTTTAATGGTAAAACCCATTTGAGATTTTTGAATTATTTGTTACATGTTCTTTTAGTGAACGAATTTTATCATATTTTACTGCAATGGTAGAATTTATGTTTCGTTCTTAAATTGTAAGAACTTTAATTAATTATCATTTTTATAAAATTTATTGATTACCTTAACTTTAAGAATTTTGGGATTGTACAAGAACTAGCTGTAAACGCCATTGCTGTCCGATGCGAATAAAATAAGATACCCTTTAGCCTAACTTTTTTTAGCCTAAATTCTACTTACGTCAAATACGTTGTAGTAAAAACTTATTTTTAAAGAGCAAAATAATTAAAAAGTAACTTTTAGATTACACACAATCATTTTGTCAAATGAAATAGAATTAACAAATAAATTCTACATAATTTTAACTTTAATTTATAAATACCTTTTAACCCAAAAAAATGGATCATATAATACTTTATATCATCGTATAATAATATAAAAATATTGATGTATTCATTAACTGTTAAAATGTTTTAATACGTTTTAGTTTAAAGACGGTAACTCTTATTTAGTGAACATTTGCTTATCTTTAAGAATTTCACACTAATATCTTTGTTTGTTATCATCCCTGTCAACCAAGTAACTAAAATTGCATGCATTCATATTATCCTTCAAATCTAGTATCATGCTCATTATTAAAAAAAAAAATACATTCACTTTGATTAGTAGAATTTTATGGCTAATTTTTATAGTCGTTGATTATCAACAAAATCAAAAAAATAAAGAATTAATGGCTGATACACGTATATGTACGTTGTCTTAAAAGACTTTTAATAGAATGATAGTGTATGTGTATATAATGATAGAGTAGAATATTAACTTTATCTAATAATAGTTTTATATAATATAATAGAAGAGGATAGACTTTAATTTTTCTTTATCTAATACTAGTTTTATATAATATAATAAATACAATAGAAAGTTGCATTTAATTACATTGTGTTTTTTTTTTTAAAAAAAATATATCAAACATTTAAAAAATTTAAAATGATATAATTTCTTTTGAGTACAAATAATATATCTCCATAAATCAAATTAAGTACCATCATGGGATAAGTCGTATTTTACAAGAAGGGAAGAGGGGCTAAGAATGAGAAATGGATAAAATACCTTGTAGGTGTTCGAATTCACTCATTTACAATTTCTTTATCACAACTTAACAGATTGAGTTGCCTTGAGATGCAGTGGATAAGTATTTTTATAGAAACAAGAAATGAAATTATATTCTCAAACAATTTTTTTATATGAGATGTTTCGTAAACAAATAACTGAATGCTACTATTTTCATAGAAACAAAAAAAGAAACTATATTCTTATGCATCTTTTACAGTAGTTATACAACTTACGAATGTAAATTCAAAACTTTATTATATGCTCTCTAAAAATTTTACAGAATTCTACTATTTTAGCAGGAAGTCAGTGAAAATGTGAAGAAGCAAGCTCTAATGCTAAAAGAGGAGGTGAAGATGATAATACAATCATCAAATCAAAATATCATGCAAAAATTATACTTCATTGACTGCATCCAACGTTTTGGTATATCTTATCATTTCCAAAAGGAAATTAACCAGGCATTGGAACATATTCACAACACCTTTACCGAAAATAACACCATCATCAATGAAGATGGCAATACTCAGTTTCTTGCTCTACTTTTTCGATTGCTAAGGCAAGAAGGATACCAGATTTCATCAAGTAAGTATAGAACATTATCATTGATATTAAAATGAGAGAAAATATGCCATGCATGACTAAGTAAAAAGTGAACAAACCATTATTTTAATCCCTAAAAATGCATGAATGAGAAAATTTAGTCTATATTAGTAATTTTGCTATTTGATGAACTATTTTAATATTTTTTTAACTTTAGGGACTAAATTGTCTGACCCGTACACTTTTAGGAACAATACTCTAATTTTCTTGAAAAAGGTTGCATGTCAAAAGTGAAAATCCATTACATAGCTACTATCTCTTACATGTGCTGAACAAATTGAGCAGGTGTATTTATCAAATTAAAAAATGATCACGGAATCTTCGATGAATCACTTGCCATTGATATTCATGGGTTATGCAACTTGTATGAAGCTTCACATCTAAGAACTCATGAAGATGATATATTAGAAGAAGCACGTGACTTCTCAAATATTCAACTTATGTCCTTGGCCAACCAACTTAGCCCATCTCTTTCTGCACAAGTCAATCATTGCTTAAGGAAACCTCCAAACAAGAGTGTACCTAGGTTTGACGCAAGGTATCACATGACTCTTTATGAACAAGATCCTTCTCATAATGAAGCTTTGTTAACCTTTGCAAGAATAGATTTCAATATTCTTCAAAAGATGCATCAGAAAGAAATTGGCAGTATCACCAAGTAAGCCACTTATCTTTTGATATTATTTTCCTCGTTGATGATAACACTCATTGCAATACACTAACGTAACGAACTTTTTTAATAATATAAGATGGACAACATTATTTAAATTGATAAGTTGTAATTTTTTTAATAGGTGGTGGAAAAATTTAAACACTGAGACAAAGGTTCCTTATGCTAGAAATAGGTTGGTTGAGGCTTATATGTGGGCATTGGCTATGTCCCACACACCAGAATCCAGCAATGGAAGAATATTCATGGGAAAATTGGTTGGTGTTGTCTCTCTTCTAGACGATACTTATGATGCTTATGGCACTGTTGAAGAACTTGAACTTTTCACAGAAGCAATCCAGAGGTTGACATTCTCCACAAATTATATTTTATATTATATAATCAATGGAAAATTGACTTAAAAATGAACATGATTGATTTTTAGCTCAAAATTTCTTAATTATAAGATTTTTCGTCTATAATTCTTCTTCTTCCTTTTATTTTTCTTTTAATTCAGATGGAATAAGAGTCCCATTGAATCTCTTCCGCATTGCATGAAAGTAGTTTTCGATACCGTCGTAGAAATGGGTGATGAGATAGAGTTGGCAACAACCGAAAGTGGAAAGTCAATCTTTGTGGTGCCACATTTTAAACAAGCTGTATGATAATTATGTTCCAATTTCTATTTTATTACTCAATACTTCTTTACAAGATTCAATTATCTTATCAGCATATTGGTTACTTAATTTGTAGGTTTTTAACTTAGTTAAAGGCTACTTGGTTGAAGCAAAATGGTGCCACGAGAATTATGTTCCAACATATAATGAATATAATCTTAATGGAATTTTGACTTCCACTCTCCCTCTTTTCATTACATCATTTATTGGACTTGGAGAATTTGCTACAGAAGATGTGTTCAATTGGATTTCCAATGATCCAAAGATCATTGAAGCTGTATCATTTATTGGCAGAGTCTTGGACGATATGGGCTCACATGAGGTATTGTTTATTTATTTATTAAAATTTGAGATTTGATTTGATATATATTTCTATAGATAATATAATTTATTCATCAAAGCGGGATATATCATATATGTATTTGGCTCAGATAATTATTATTGACAATTACTACATTCCTAATTAATTTTTTTTATTTGCTTTATTAATATATAGTTTGAGCAGCAAAGAGTACATGTTGCTTCAGCTGTGGAATGTTGCATGAAGCAATATGGAATTTCACAAGAAAGGGCCTGTAACCTTATTCGCAATGACGTTGAAGAGAAATGGAAGATTATAAATGAAGAGTACCTCAAGTCAAATAATATCTCAAAGTCTCTGCTCAATAGTATTGTTAATTTGGTGCGTATGTGTGAGGTTACATATGAAAACCAGCAGGATAAATACACAAACGGAGAGTTATCAAAAGATTACATCACTTCGCTCCTTGTAGAACCCATCTGCCTTAATCTACAGCAGAAAAACAAGCTATTTCAAATAAATGCTACATACTAGCAAGCTTAAATAAATATGAAAGCTGGATGAATTTTGAATATGAAGGTCTAGTTCCTACATCAAATGTTGAATGTAGTTGCATTGACAAACATTATTGTTTTTAGTAGTGTCTATCTCAATGTTGTAATGTTTTTACTAGTGTCTATCTCATTAAACTAAAATCTCTTATTTAATTCCCACTCAAAATATCAAAATAAATCGTATAGAATTTCCCGTGCAGTTTTAATAATAATGTAAGTATATAAATTTAAATTACAATTTATGCTCAAAATCCTTCGATTTTCTCATCTTCTTTCACATTCTTTTATTCAAATCTCTTCATTTTTACTCTTATTATATATATGATTAACTATTTTTATAAGTGGTTATTATGATCACACTCAGCTCATGTATACTCATCTCTAGAAATCTTACAAGTCCTAAAAGCATTCCCCGTTGGTACATGTAATAAATTGTGTACGTGACAAAACGTATTTATATTAGAGAAATAAAAGTGAAAAACACAAATAAATACATACAAAAATGTCTTGTACTACCTTATCTTCTAAATTTGCATGACTGCGTAATTTTTCCTAACATACCCTTTTGTTACGTAGAAATATGCAACTGTAAGTTGCTGTTTAATGTCTTCATCTTATCAAACTCGTGTGAGTTGTATTCTTTGCTTTAATCTGAGTACGTTTAATTAAAAAAATATATAATTAATTTATTTATTCATAGTTCTTGCATAATTTCTATACATTACTAAATTATTTATTAATTATTTTTTTTGTTACTGGTGGTTTACTGCTTCTGGTCTTTACTTGAGTTTGTTGTCTCGAATAAGCGCAAACGGTACTCAAGTGTGAATTTGGATGCCTCAAATGTTTGTTGCCATTGTGAAAAAATAGATTTTCCTAATTGAAATGTGTGAAATAATTACTAGAGCTCCAAAGTTGCATACACTACTTGACAAAAAAGGTAGAACATGAGCTAATTATCTTACCATCTCAGATAAAATAATAGTCACACTAGTAAAAACAAAAAAATCTTTTATGTCTCCTTAATTATTTTAGTTAAGATCATAACTAATATAATTTTATTTTTGACGTCAAACATGGAAGAGATATACTAAGTCGGTTAAAATTGAAACCGTCGTGGAAAAAACTCACTTAGTGTTTCATTAATCATGTTTCACTACTAATCATTTTCCACATTGCGCTTGTACTTATCTCTCGTTCTCTCTTGCGTCCGTTTCATTCCACGCCGTTTGGTCTGCAATGCCACCACACCATTCTGTCATAGACTCTGCACCGCGCCGGTCACACTTGTAGCGCCTCTCTTGTGTTCTCGCCTGTGCCCCCCACCCCTTCTCTCGTTCTCTTCTCATCCACTCTCTGCGCCTCCATGTTCTCCCCTTTTATCGTTCTTGTCTCTGCCGCGCAGCTGACACCATCATTCTCGCCACTCTTCATCGTCATTCTTGTCATTTTCATGCTCCACCTTTCATTCTCGTCGTTCTCCTCTCTGTTGTTCTCCTTGTTTTCCTCCATGTTCTCCTCTGCCTTTCTCCTCATTATCCTCCACGTTCTCTGCCTTTTTTCCCTGTTCACTGCTCCATGTTCTCCCTGTCTTCCTTACCGCGGGTTTCTCCCTTCTCACTTAAGGTTTCTCCTTGCCCTGACAAAGAAGTTCACAAATTTGATGAAGCAAGCAACGGATGGCATCCTTAATATTGAGAAGCAAACTTTGACGACAAGTTCTGGAAAACTTCTAAAGTATGGTTCACTTACTGTTGCTACAGGATGTACGGTATCAAGTTATGGTTTATTTACTTTAGTGCACTTCTTTTGTTTATGTCAAAAGTAGTTCAAACAATCTCACTTGTTGACTGTCTTTTTGTTAGGTTTACAGAGAAAATTGGGGGAAACCTACCTGGTGTTCACTATATCCAGGATGTTGCCGATGCAATCGTTGGTAATTCATTTAACCCTCTAACATGTAATCTACATTGTTTTCCCTTAGAACATAGGTATTTAATTTATAATTTTTCAATATGTAATCTACATTGTTTTCTCTTTGAATATATTAATGTCATAATATTTTCTCAAGCATTCTTTCATACGACTTGAGAAAAGTTGCAAATTTTGTTATTTGTTGGTAAGGTTGCTTTTAAGAAACATATCCAATACGGAAAAAAAATAATTAATCAGACATTCATTTGGTTCCTCGTTATGATTTGTTTCGTTATTTGTTGGTAAGGTTGCTTTTAAGAAACATATCCAATACGGAAAAAAAATAATTAATCAGACATTCATTTGGTTCCTCGTTATGATTTGTTTCTTTTGTCTTTAACTTCCAGCGAAAAACAAAAAAGGTTGTAGTTGTTGGCGGTGGTTATATAGGAATGGAAGTTGCTGGTGCTGTTGGTTGGAATCTTGATACAACAGTATGTGTTTTTCCTAAGCTCTTTTGCAATATCTAGTCTCTGATTCAAAATGCAAAATTCTTTGATCTGACCTCCATAATTATCTGCTAAGGTGTTCATCAACAGTTCTTCATTTTGGTCTCCTGCATAAAGTTTTGAAAAGTCTCGCTGAATTCTATCTGCTTAGTTATGAAATAATTAATATTATTATTAAGAAACATGCAGGTCTTCATTGTAACTTGTTTTTATGAATTGCCTCATTCCTATTCGGTCCCACTCTTCCTCTTCCAGGTGGTCTTCTTTTCTCCAATTGATCTATCCTCTCATGGAAATTATCATGTTATTGTTTCATCAATCTCTCTAAATGTTGAGATATTGCAGTCATTTACATCCGAAGGTCATTGTTATTATTTTCTTCTGCCATTGACAAAACAAACAAATCAAAGATAACAAGAAAATAATATAATTACTGTTTGTTGAACCTTACCCACTAAGTGTTTGCACATACAATTAGGTTTTTTCTATAATAATCACTCTTGTCTTTTTCCACTCGTTCTCTTCTTTGACTCAAGGTTCTTACAAGAATCCAAACAATTTATTATCAAGAATCACCTTCGAAAATAACAATCAGAATAATTTATGTTTTTTTTTATTCTGGAAACTGAAGAGAAAGTAACAAAGAACAATTTTACTACCAATAGCACGAATGGTAAGGGGAAGACAAACAATTACCACTTAGAAATATTGTCAAACAAATAATTTGCACTGGATTTAAACAAGAACAACTAAGAATATATATTTTGTTTGATCAATTTCATTTTCTCTTTTTTTCTTCTTTTTTTTTTTTTGGCAGCTTTCCATTTTGCCTTTTTTTTCTTAAATAAAATAAGATGAATAGATAGTACCAGTGAACAGTAACGCACGATAAACAGTAACACATGATGAATCCTAACGATGAAACCGTGCTCTGAATACTAGATGATATGATCCTAACCCAGAATTAATGGAATACTCGACGTTTGAGAATTAGGGTTTGAAGACGGCTGAAACTTCAGAATTATTTTATATAATAAAAATGCAAAATAAACAAAGAAAGATAGATATGAAAAGGAAGGCGTCACACAAACAAGAATGTTTGATAAGCCAAGGATGATCGCCACACAAGAATCAAAGAATTCTTGATAAGATCGAGGATGCAAGGAAGAACCCTAGTAAAGCTTAAACTCACAAAAATATCAAATTGAATAATAATCTGTCTCCGTTCTCAATTCCTATAAGTTTAATACTAATTAGGTTTACCTAATACAAAATGGGCTTATAAGTAAATGGGTCTTGTACGAAATTATTTATTTTAAAGTCTATTACAAAATAAATGGTCCTCCTAGTCCACCTATACATGTTATCAGCTTCGGCGTTTATTGGACCGCTAATAATTCAGTCTCAAGCACATGAGCCACCTTGAGTTGTAATGCTTTTTAGGTCTTTCTGAATCTGCTCCTAGTCATGGGTCCAATCATTTCATAGATTGAGTCTTTATTTTGATTCTTCTCATCATGGGCCTCATGCTCTTGGGTCTTGATGTCCTCATCACAAAATAATTTCCTTTACTGTTTATGCCAGTTCACATTCCTAGGAACTTGATTAGTATCATACTTTCAGCCTCATTTTCTCTAATTTATGGTTCAAATCTTGATAAGCAACGTGACATAGAACTGATAGGAGTTAGGACATATGCATGGATGGGTATTTTGAGAATCCAGACATATTTTGTCATTGAGCCTATATCCAAACCTTACCTTGTAAGATTAATTGTCCTTCTGTGAAGTTTATGACCTAGATCTCACAAATATGTGTTACCATGAAAAGTAGATCATATTTCCAGAAGATCACCTTTTGCAAAGACTATTTACTCCTTCTCTTGCCCGGAGATATGAAGAACTATATCAAAAGAATGGAGTCAAAATCTTAAGGGTATTTCCTCCTTCTCTGTGCTGTTTCATTCCATTATTGTATCTAGTAAGTAGTAATTGGTTTGTTTCATATTTTATATTGTGTTGGGTTTATGTTAAATCTTAAATTCACCAGGGTGCCTTCATGAAAAATTTTGAAGCTGGTTTTAATGGACGTGTAGCTGCTATGAAACTTGGAGATGGATCTACCATATGGAAGCTGATACAGTAATTATATTTTTATTTACTCTTTAATATATGGATTTTGGAAGTCATTTCTTATTAAAATAGTTTTAGTGATACATGAGTTGCTAGTGAAAGCATTGGGTTTTAGATATACGTTAGACAAGAAAGAGAAAGCATAGAGGAATTAAAATTACTTTTTCCTTCTGGTTCACAGGAAATTATAGGCATCGGAGGAAAACCTGCTGTGGGTCCCTTCGAAAGGCTGGGCTTGAAAGCAGATGTTGGTGGTACACAGGTGAGGCCCAAGGAATAACAATAGTTTGACAAATTTAAAAAGATTAGAAATTGCATTTGAGTTTTTTTAATATCACTAACAATTAATAGTATTATGTTATGAACCTCCATTCTCGCATGAGTGCTAGGCTATCTGTCTCTTACCTTTTTGGTGAAGCAGTGTTTGAATAGGTTAATCATCATTTTTAGGGGACCATGTTTTGTTTGTTAAAGATGGCCACGCGTGCAGACGAAATTTTGAGCAAGGCCAAAATAATAAGTTTTGGTTTTGATGTCTAAATGCATCAGTTACTTCTATTTCAGGTTGATGGTCCGTTTCGGACTAGCACTCCTGGAATCTTTGCTGTTGGTGATGTAGCAGCTTTCCTTTTAAAGGTACACTATTAACTTTGCTTTTGAGTTGAGTTTTGTTACTTCATTTTAGGATTGTTTGTGGTTAAATCTATAGATTTTTAGGAAAAAATTAAATCACTTGTGATGATTTAAGTAAATTATGGTTCAGTTTGGATCAATTTGAATACAAAGGTTAAGTCTTAATGCATCTCCTATGAGACCTTCAACTTATCAATTGCTCTGTTTTGAATCATTTAGTGCATAAGTGAAATAGAAATTACAATATAAATTTCATGTTATTTAGATTTATATGCACAAATTACATGGACATGATTGGTGCTTACTCTTGATCTCTTGTTCCTATAATGTATTTATTAATTTTTTTTTATCAATATGATTGGTGCTTACTCTTACGAATCATTGGAAGGCATGTGGTTTGATATTGTGCTTCACCTTTAATGAATACTCTGCTGCTTCCTGTTTGGATCTACCGGTAAATGAAACCATTATTTCCTTGAAATGGGCTATGTATGTTTTGCATGGATTAAAACATTAAACAGGTTTAGATTATTGAATTTAAAGATAAAAAACTTTTTAACATATATTTTAAACATAATCTATATGGAAAAAGTTTATTTATTTTTAATCATGAAACACTTTCTATGTTGATCATAAAAATATCGACGCGATATATGTCAAAGACATTTTACGTCTTTTACTTACCATGTTAGTTCAATAACAAAAAGAAAAATAATTTTTAAGCGACGTAAATTACCAATTTTATATTTGTGTCACCCTAAATATAATCTTGGGGAATACAAAATTAAATAATCACATATTTCTTATAGTTTTCTTTGGTTCAAATGTTATTTGTCCTTTTTTCAACCAATACTGTGCTACGAATTCCAGCTAAGAGGGTAGGGATTTTCTCTATATTACACATCAGGTAACTCCGAGTTAGCTCCCATTGGAGTTACCTTGGATGTATCTTAAGGAATTTGACTTTAACCTATATAATTATACAATAATGTGAAAATGAATTTTTGAAAATTCTAATTAAATTGTGAAAGTATTGCATCTTATGTATTATAAGAACTTACTTTAATTTATTTATTTTCCATGATATTAGAAAATCTTTAATGATTACAACTTGCGTCAGCCGGTGTTGTTTAATATATTTTATTTTATTGTTTCCCATCACCACGTGGTATATGATCCATTCAAGGAATACAATACAACTTATAAGAGCCACCCAGGTCCTTCTAAAGTAACTTAATCATACCAGACCACGTTGCCATTACATTCAACTTGCTTGGAACCTCTTTCCCCATGAAACTTTGTCCCCACATTAATCACGACAAACATGTATGCAATCATTTTTTTTAATTAAAAAATGTGTTAATAACTTGTTTAATAAAAGTTCAAAAAAATTGTTAAAAATTAAAATTAATTAAAAACACAATATTTCATTTCAATTAGTAATAACAAGAAAAAATAATTTAAACTAATCACATCCTAATCATTTTAGTGACAGCAGTCTTATCCTAATCTATCTTTAATGGAATAAAAATTTGGAACATATCAATTGCAGTCTTTCACGTGCTATGACTTATCACTCTATCAGTGTCAGCTGTCGCCAGCCCCACGTTAACCTGGCCAACCCACTGTCTTCTTTCATGACCCAACTATTTAATTAGTAATAAACATATGCAATGCGTGAACGATGTTAAGTACCATTAATTACTTATTTTTATTCTCATTTATTATAGTATATATATATATATATTTCCTTTTGTAAGAAATATTCTTTAGGTTACAAATACTCAGAATAAAGACTAGACAAAGACAAGTCAAAATAATAATTTATTATAATAATGACTACAACATTCAGATAATAAATGTTTAGAAATTAAGAAAAATCAATATTTCATTTAAAAATTAAAAGTAAAATAAAAAAGTTTCAGGTACATTAAAAAAAATTTAGAAACTAGTATAATATATTAAAAATGTATGGATTAAAAATATATTCAACCCCTTTTTTATATCTTTGATAATTTATATATTTTTTAAAATTTTTTCTTAACCTTCTTTAATACCTATCTCTTTTATTTTTATCCATCTCCTTTAAAATTAATTATAAATATTTTTTTTATCTTTTTAGATTAATTTTTTAAGAGAAAATATTTTTATGTTTTGATTTTAATTTTATTATTCAATAAATATTTTATCCCATAGGAATCACTTTCAGAAAAAAAAAATTATGTGATATTTTAAAATTTATTATAATATTTTTTAGCATATAATATTTAATTTTATTTATATGATGTATTACTGTACAACATAATGCTAGTATACTATAAATTTTAATAAATATAGTTAGATCACCCATTACGAGGAAGATATTAATACGCTAAAAATACAGTGTTATTATTTTAATAAATTCAGAATATTTATTAAATAATATTAATTATATTTTACTAGGTTTTAAGAAATTAAAAATTAATTATGAATTGATTTTAGGGTAAGAAATAAATTAATAAATCCCTTAGTTGACTCAGAAAAAAAAAAACCTTTTACCAAAAGCAATACCAGTGGTGGACCTTTTTCTACGATAAAAACATAATTAAGTTTTATCTCTAATTTCTCTCTACATGTTTCACAATTTATTTATTTACTTTTATATATATATATATATATATATATATATATATATATATATTCTCTTTTTCTCTTGGTGTTATTACGAAGAAAAAAAATTATCACATTACTTCGAGTTTATTAATACATAGTCCAATCTATTTTGTTTAAAAAATAAATCTGATTTGATCCTCGATCTGACCAATTTAAGTTTTACTCTATCTGACCAATCTGATTTGATCCTCAATCTGACCAATATAAAATTTAAATCTGATTTAGAATGGATTTATGTCTAATTTTAATTATTTTTTTAAGAAAATATTAAATAAATTGTATATGATGTAAATATTAACTTGTACTATTCAATTAACCGGTTTAATTTGATCTAATGTTATTTGAATATGAATAAATTATTATGTGTACTCCTGACAAAGATGGTAAATATTTCGTGCAAACGGGGAAAAGAAAAGTGCCAGGATCAAACTAAGAATATTCTTAAAGAAGGATGTGGCTATGAACAAAACCATACCATTATATATTTAATTG
Organism: Hylodesmum podocarpum; assembly: GCA_026586105.1. Lineage (NCBI taxonomy): Eukaryota > Viridiplantae > Streptophyta > Magnoliopsida > Fabales > Fabaceae > Hylodesmum > Hylodesmum podocarpum. The sequence goes on from JALJEV010001433.1 coordinate 8,654,103, forward strand.
AAATTGTTTAACACTAGGATTGGAATTATTATTATTAGTATTAGGATTAGTATTAGTATTTGTATTAGTATTAGTATCCCTGGGTAAACGAGTCTAGATTGAACGGCCACGTGATATCATATCTCTCACACAATCTATATAAACATATTATTTAGGAGAAACGAAACCGAATAAGCGCAAGAGAGAAAAGAGGTGAAATGGCGGCCGCATTACCCTCCGATTTCGATGAGCTCCGGTCGCCGATGTTACCGGCAGAGGAGAAGAAGCCGGCGACGGAGAAGCTGTGCATCGACGAGATGCTGCAGAAGTACTGCGGCGAGTTCGGCCGGTGGCAGCTCAAGCACTTCATTCTCACGAGTCTCGCGTGGGCGCTCGAAGCCTTTCACACTATGGTCATGATCTTCGCCGACCGCAACCCTGAGTGGAGGTGCGTCTCCGGCGCCGCCTGCGACGGCGGAGAATCCGTCTGCGGTCTCTCCCCGAAGTCGTGGGAGTGGATCGACGGCCACGGCTGCTCCACCGTGTCGGAATGGAGTTTGATTTGCGGAGATAAGTATAAAGTTGGATTGGTTCAGGCTGTGTTCTTCGCCGGGTGTATGATTGGTTAGTTCACTTTCTCTTATCTTTTAGCTTTTAATCATCTTCTAGATTCATCCATGGTTGTTTTATGCGAATATGTTCCGTTTCGATCCATTTTATTTTTTGAAATATTCATACAAAAAGAGTTTATTTATTTTAAGGCTACACCCAGTAACAATAGATTAATCATACATTAGATTACATTTTAAATTTTTTTCTGTAAAATCAATAAATCTATTATAAAGGGTGAAACATAAAGAGATAAATGAAAAGAGTTTTTACATGCATGTTAAATGTATAACTTAATTTTAACTGAAGAGATATGTTAATAATATATATTTTAATAATATTTTATTAAAAATTTACGAAATTATGAAAAGAGTAATTAATAAGAAAGGTATGATTCACTAAAATTTTGTACCTTAACAAATTTTATTTAATAATAATAAATGATGCAATAAATGTGTTCCTAACTTTTTTTCTTATTTTTTTTTTTCTTGTATTTAAGTAATAAAAACTATATTCAAACCCGAAATTAATGTTGAATTTGTTGGTGATAATATTTTCTAAATAAAATATATAGCGAGATTATTTGACTTTGGCCGTTGGCAATGTTGAAGGATGTGTCAAGAAACGTTGTGCTCGTTGATGATTAAAAAAAAAATTAATTTTCTGGAAAATATTTAAACTTTTATGGCAACGATGAGTTGAAGTTCTGTGAGACTGTGACTCTTATCCAGTACTTGCAATTAAAAGTAAAATGACGAGTGAGCTTTGAGTGGTTCACAACATTTCAGAAAAATGTAATCCGCATGGTTTCCTTTCTTTTTTCTCGAGGGAAGTGATTCTTTGTTCGGGAAGGGGCATTTTTTATTATGGATGATTAGAATATAGTTACGTAAAATGACGAGCGATTAGAAAAATATAATAAAGGTCAGTTTCGAGTGACTTAAGAGGGGAAGTTGAAATGAAAGACTCAAAGAGTGTGCATGTGTAAGTGAAGAAGTAACGGAACGCAGACAGAAGAGCTCTCTGATTGTCGTTTTCCCACTTATATGTGCTCCCCTTTTTCTTTCTTTTATCTTCTCTAATTTGTCGTTTCGTCCAATTTGTGGTTGACAACTTTGAATACTTGGTTTCAAAGAACGGGTGGACGACAACTTTTTCAGTTCTTTGTTTACTAATATTTGTTTTCCATACACTTTATTGTTTTCCTTCCTTTGTGTCTTTCTGAAATATCACTTTTCTTTCCCTTTTTTCTTTTTAATTAATTTATATAAAAAATTAGATGAAGTCATTTTTTTCCAATACATACTTCTTGATAAGTACAAAATATTTTATAACAGAGATGCGTGGGCTAGCTCCATTGTTGTGTGCTGCCTTTAGACGGCGTTTATTATTTTAAAAAAATAATAACAAAGATAAAGCCAATCTAAGATTGGATATAAATATTATTGTTCTTGTTCAAAAGATATCTTAATAACAGGGCCGTGTAAAGCAAAATGTCAACGAGGCCACTTCCTTAGGCCCAATTGTATAAGGCTTTAATTTTATTTTTTATATTTCTTTGATAAATAATTTAAGGTAAAATATATTTCTTGTGTCTTTAAAATTTTAATAGTTTTATTGTAATTATTTTGAAATTTTTATTCTATTCTAAAATCTCTAAAAAAATGTTCTATTTTTAATCTCTAAAATATTATTATAAAATGTTCTAGAACCATTTTTAACTATTATAAAATATTATTTAAGCTACTTTCAAGATAAAAGATGATACATTTTTAAATTAGAGAAATAAAAATAAAATAAAATAAATTAGAACTAAACGTTTAAAATATCAAAAAGACCAAAAATATATTCTTTTAAGAATTTATTATCAATTTATATTGTTAAGTGACGATAAATTTTATCATAACATTATCCATTTGGGACATGATAGGAATTTAACTGAAAATATAAGAAAATAGTAAAATTTGTCAACCAATATAAAAGCCCTTCGTACTTTCGGTTTATATCAATTATTGCGGTGCTATTTTTTCTTATAGCTCTCAAGTCATGTGTAAACACTAATTATACTTGAAAAAGCCAGTCTCACCGTAATTCATTAAAAGAGACTTAACTTGTAGCTGCACCTGCAATGCATGTGAATACCCGGCATAGGAGAAGAAGAGAGAATGGGAGAGTGGGGTGGTAGCATAGGAGTGCTGGTGGAGGGTGAAAGAGGCACTGATAGGTGAAAATAAATTTTAACATATAATTTTACGTATTTCAATAATTTTTTTAATTTCTTAATTAATACTCAAGAACATTTATTAGCATTTATACATATTATAGCACCATAATTTGTATAACACATTATACTACCATAATTTGTTTATCCTGATAGGTGAAAAATAGTTACACTTAGTTGTAAGATCCCCATAAAATTATTGTTTTTAGCTTATACATATTTGTACCACTAGGAAAGGGGGAAAACACACACACACACATATAATAATACAATATTGAGTTATAGACAATTTGATGTTGTAATTTCAGGTGCTGGAATATTTGGTCACCTCTCAGACTCCTCTTTGGGAAGAAAAGGCTCTCTGACTATAGTTTGTGCTCTAAACGCTATCTTTGGCTGTTTAACAGCACTGTCTCCAAACTACAACATTTACGTCCTCCTCCGTCTCCTCACCGGCTTCAGCACCGGTGGTGTTGGTCTCTGCGCCTTCGTTCTCGCCACCGAACCAATCGGGCCATCAACGCGAGGCACGGCGGGCATGTCCACCTTCTACTTCTTCTCCGGTGGTATTGCAATTCTCTCCGGCATCGCATACATCTTCCAAACATGGCGCTATCTCTACATAGCTTCCTCCATACCCTCCTTTCTCTACATCATCATTGTCCTCCCCTTTATATCCGAGTCTCCACGATGGTACCTTGTTCGTGGGAGAGTAACCGAAGCCATGAAACTCATGTCATCCATTGCTTCTTCCAACGGAAAACACCTTCCCGACCGCGTTCTCCTCGTACTCGACGATGAAGCATCATCAACAACAACCAACAACGGTTCCAGCCACGACATAACATTGAAATCTTACAAAAGCCAAGGTTTGGAAAACAAAGATGCATTAGTTGGTTCCATCTTAGACGTGGCACGTTCACCAGTTACTCGCATAAGATTGGTCCTAGCGGTAGCACTTAACTTCTTAGGCTCAGTGGTGTACTATGGCCTTAGTCTAAATGTTGTGAACCTTGAAACGAACCTCTACTTCAACGTGATACTAAACTCGGTGGCGGAGATGCCAGCGTTTACGATAACGGCAGTGCTGTTGAACCGGTATGGACGGAAACCATTGACGGTGGCGACGATGTGGTTTAGTGGGATATTTTGTTTGATGGGGAGTTTGGTGAGCATCCTTGGGGTGTGGAAAGTGGTGAGAATGGTGTGTGGTGTTTTGGGGATATTTGGGATGGCTGGGACTTATAATTTGTTGTTTATTTACACGGCGGAGCTGTTTCCGACGGTGGTGAGAAACGCCGCACTAGGGTGTACGACACAGGCGGCACAGATGGGAGCAATATTGGCGCCGTTTGTTGTGGTTTTGGGAGGGTGGTTGTCGTTTGCAGTGTTTGCAGCATGCGGAATAGTGGGAGGGATGTTAGCGTTTTATCTTCCGGAGACGCTAAACCAACCTCTCTATGATACATTCAGTGGATTGGAAGCTGGTCTTGTTTGATGCATGGTACCTGCTTTTTGCTTATTGTTACTGATCTGCCTTTTGATGATGCTAATGCATGGCACGTTCAGTTTCCTTTTTTTTTTTTTTTTTTTTTTTTTTTTTTTTTTTTTTTTTTTTTTTTTTTTTTTTTTTTTTTTTTTTTTTTTTTTTTTTTTTTTTTTTTTTTTTAACATGGTCCCTGCTTTTTGGTGATAGTTACTGATCTTATACATATGCTAGTCTTTTAATGTTTTTTTTTTCTTTTGGGGGTTTTGTGAAATTTTGTAGAATGTAAAAATAATAGATATTTTCCTTGGATTTAAAACCATTCTAACGTAGTGGAGCTTTCGAAGCTTAGTTATTTAGTACTACAGCCATATCCAAAAAGGAAAGCAGATGAATGGAGATTACGTAATTTTGATCAATGATATTTTGATCAATATCGATAGGTATTCTAAACAGCTCTGTTGCCATGTGCCTTCGTATTTTTAATAATATTTCGGTGCAATTTTACTCCGCCAATTCTAATAATCTAACTAGTCAAAATATATATATATATATATATATATATATATATATTTTATAACTAATTATCTACATATTTTAATTATTTATTAAATATTTTTTAAAAGTCTTTGTTACCACGGGTGAGAGAGAAAAACAATACACTCCATGAAACATTTCTGGTACAGTCGTATTGTACTCTTTTGTTTTTTTAATAGATTTTAGCAACAGTTGTTGTATTTCATAATTATATAAATACACCGTACGTATTTTTTATTTTCCTATATTGATAATCCTTTTTATGTTTAAAAATATTATATTGACGTCTTTATATATGTTTAAAAATATTACTTGTATTAATTAAAAAAGTTAGGATGTTTACATGAGATTTTAAAAAATGTTTATGTAATTTATTGTTTAATTGATAGTGCTAATTTATTTAATTCTACATTCATCAATCACTAAACGGAAAATTGGATTTTATTAAATTTTTTTAAAGTAAACAGTCGGCTAAAAAAAAGGGTAGATGCCAATTTTCCATTAATAGAATAAAAATTTATAACCATATTTTATTTTAGATTAACCATGGATAAGTTTTTTTTTTAATATTATTTTACAATACATGTGTCATTTTAGAGAATTCAAATCAAATAAATATGTGACATGGTTAAGTCCTTGATATTACCTAATTCGTCAAATTAGATGAACTTTGGTCTAGTAGTTTAGATTGATGGCATGTGTGAGACTAAGTTAAATATTCTCATGGGTGCGGTAAGTATGAATTAGATATTTAGACTAAATTGCATTAAAGTGTAATACTAGTATGAACGGTGTTTGAATCATGAATAAAGTAATTAAATTGTAAAATTTGTGATTAAATTTAAATTAATAAAAGTGATTGAGATTTCAACTGTGTCACTCCTTATCTTAATATCTCTTATTTATTATTTAGTTTAGTTAATTTGATGAATTAGATTCTTATTTTTGTATTCGTTATTCTCAAGATCAAATATGTCTCTTCAAGTTGATCCGATTAATTAATTTCTTATTAAACAAGTCAATTTGGGTTTAAGTTTCATGAATTTTAGATAATTGTGAGGTTATGGTTTCACATTATTTTCTATCCTTATCTCTAAGGTGTAGCTAAGTGATGGTTATTTCTCTAGTACTACCTACATTTCTTTTCTCAATGTTCCCTTAGATTTTAGATTCAATTCAATAGTGATCAATTAGCAAAAAGCGTTAAGAGTAGAGGAAAGAACTAACAATCATATAAACTAAATAACATTAGGATTTTTATTAAGACGGAGTAGGGTTGCATCGTTCTCCCAATCAAATAAGGATTTAGTTCCTAATGAACAAAGGATCCATGATAAAAGAATTGCAAGAAAGAGAAAAATACATAAAAGATAGGCTTCTGAGGTGATGGACCAGTGATTAATATCTTCTGGGTGACTTCTCTCTGTAAGCTCTTCTCTCGTTTCCTCTCTCCATTGGATCTCTACTTTCAATCATGAGCGAATTTCTCCTCGAGCTTCCATCTTATGAGATGCAATTTTTGGACTTAAACGACCTTGTCTCGCATAAGTTATAAGACATCTCGTGCGAGATGAGATAACAGAGAGTAAGAACTTTCCACTGAAAGCATGTCTCGCATCAGATGTCACATGTCTCGTGCAAGATGGATGAGCAGAGACTCCTTGGAGGGTCATCTCGCACAAGATAGCTGGCCTATAGCACAAGGTACGGTCTTAATGATTTCTTTGATGCCTATAGAGTCTCATCTCGCATGAGATGCTTTCAACACTTCAATTTACTCCAATTCCACAACACATCAATTTACTTCAATGCATCTGATGTCACATGTCTCATGCCGCAATAGAGAGGGTATACCTTCGACCATGACTTCTGAGCTAAACCTCCATCTCGATCTCGACCTCCCTTCGAATTAAACCTTGACCTTAACCTCAATCTCGATCTCGACCTTAACCATGACGAGAAGGGAAATCAATCTCTCGCCACACAGCTCAAGGAAAGGGAAACTTAGGCTTAATTCACACTCATATAAATGCTTAAAACGCAAGGTATTCCACATTTTTTACCAACATGACCAAACTCGCCAACTCAAGGTTTTGATGTCAGTTTACGGTATATAGTAAATTTGCACAAATTTACACAAAAAAATTAGTTTATTATCAAGTTCACTCACTAAATTAGAATAGACTCTTAAACATGTAAGAGTCTATGAGTTGACTCTGAAATTTAATAATTATGGTCAACAAATTGTAACTAGAAAATCTTGTATCACAATTAATTATGATAGAATTATTTGGCTAATTGTCATACGATTCTAAACATGTTTATATATTCATATCTTAATTTGGGTAACTAAATCATAATAAATTAGTACTACTCTCGATAGTTAATACTAATTTTAAACCATTAGTATTTATTAGATCACAAAAAGATTATTTCCCTCGAAAATCTGGTTCTTTTTATGAAAAAAAAACTATTTAGACTCATAAATACATCTCAACCATAATAAGCATGAAGATAATAAGCATGACTATTAATTGGTAGAACAAATTTTCATGTCCGTTTGATTACTCTACTTATTTTACCTCACTTTAATGGTTACAAAATAAATATAATATAATCGTGGATTTAATTTAAGACATAGAAAATGACCATATATATGGTTTGACATAATTGTTAATTTATTGTCTCACAGCTTTGGTATTATATATTTATTTACATTATTCATCTTTTTAACATTTAGATGTGAAAAAAGGAAAAAAATATCATCATCGTTACTTTACTATAATCTATCAATTCAAAGATAAGATTATAAGATAAACAGAGTAAGTGGCATGTAGGACTAACCATTCATTATCAAAATATGTGTCATATAATATAAACCCAATTAATTTTAGAATCAATTATGCAGAAAATCATAATCGGTGCAAAACAATGATCTACACTTTTCAATTGTGTTTTTACATGGTCGGACTATGCCTGAGAACTATTCTAAGCTAGAAAATAATAATCGGTGCAAAAACAATGATCTACAGTTTTCAATTGTGTTTTTACATGGTCGGACTATGCCTGAGAACTATTCTAAGCTATTACAATGCTCTCTCTCAATTAAGCCAACCTTCGGAGCATCTAAACTTCTCCTTTTTATAAGGCGAGGGGTGACGGTTGTAAGCGATGTAGTGGGTGATATATAGAATATAAGTGATAATTATACTTATTGTATTTTTTACTATGACAAGTACATCACAACCATTAAATAATAAATATTTATATATTAGGGTTGTCGTATCCACAAGGATAAGAAATTTATAAATATTATTTTTATTTAATGATTTTATTAATTTCTCAAAGAGAATGAAAAAAGTAATTAATTAGGGGAGTAATTTATAGAAGAATAAAGCAATGATAATTTAAAATAAGAAATAAGAAGAAGATGAGAAGTGATTGAGACTCCGATTTTACCACTTATTCCCCCTTATATTCTCTTCTTTCTTTATTCAAATATAATCATGGTTTGATCGAATTCCTACCCTCGTGACCGTCCCTCTCAGGATCACCCATGCCGTCTAGGTTAACTAGATTAATTAATCACTTAAGTTAATACTGAGTTAATTAGAGTTTTAGTTTTATGAATCCAGGGACAAACTTAGGTGCTGTCCACACTACTATCTACTCTCATCTCTAGGACCCTAGCGTAATAATGGTTATTTCTCCAGTATTGCCTAGGTTTCTTTTCTCAAAGTTCCCCTAGGGTCGCGATCATTTTATTAGGGATCAGTTAACAAATAACATTAAGCATAGAAGAAATAAACGCCCAAACATATACTGAATAACATCTAGAATCATATAAAGGGATAAATTAGGGTTACATCGTTCTCCCAATCAAAGGGGGATTTAATTCATAGAGGAAAAGAAAACAACATAAAAGTAAATTAAAAGAGAATACACATGATAATTGATTCCAATGGAAGTCGAATGCTCCTTGCATCTCCTTCTCCTTGCTTAGGGTTGAAATCTGTTGCCTTCTACGAACCGAGAGTGGAGAGGTCTGGAGGTTGTCAATCTCCAGAACCTCGGTCGAATTAGGTCAAGTATTATGAGAGTGGTCGGCCCCATTTGCTTCAGAATTAGACTTAGGCTTTCTTTGATAAGATCTTAAAAGATAATATGAGATCATTATTTTTGAAATAAGATAATATCTTCGGCTTCATTTGCATAAGATAAGATAGGATAGGATCTTGGAAGATAAGATAAAATCTTGGCTACTGTGAGTCCAACTTGCGCGAGATATTAAATAACTCGTGTGAGATCATGTTCCAAAGAACAAAAGTGTGCTTGAAATCGAAGTCACTTGGCGCGAGTTGTGTTCCAACTCGCGAGAGATGCCTTTCTGAACACGTTTTTCACCTGTTTTTGGCTATTTTCACCCTGAAACACTTAACACACCATCAACAAGCTCTAACACGAATTATTATGTATTAAGAGCAATTAGAGTCATTTTAGGTGACTTAAGAGTATAAAAGGACAATTTATTATATAAAAAGAGTACAAAATTAGCTCACTTTTGTGAGTTATTAGTGGGTCGAGGAGGGAGAATGTGGAGGGTGCTTGTTCTTCGTATTTATCGCGGACGTGTGTGTTGGATCTGGTTGAGGTATGGGACAAGCCAGTCCGTACTGCTGGTCCGGGTCATCAGCCTCCCACTCAGGTTGGCGTGCAATCAGATGGGGGGAGCAGGCCGAGGCTGAGGTGTGTGCTTGGTGACAGTGCGTAGTTGGGGGAACCAGGTAACTTTCGGTTGGAGACACATCAATTTGGCGCGCGCGATGATTGGACTTCATTTGAAATTTAAAAATGTTGAAATTTTAAATGCGGGGAAGCGAACCGTTTGAGGGAATTTGTGGAAAATCTGTTATGAATGAAACAACTATCTTCCTCTGAGAGTGTCTCTAGTGGTGCTCCTGGATCCGCATTGGGTCCGGGAGGGAGGGGATGAAACTCGATGTTGGTGGTCGAGGACGAGGGTAGTGGTTAAAACTTAATAGGGACTGATCTTGTTCCAATGCCCGGGCTCAATTTTTCTTGGTTGTATGACGAGGTGGCTAACCTTCCGTCTATGTGTGACAAATCGATGGTCATGCAACCCCTTGTAGATAATTATAATATTTGTTCTCCTAATTTATACAAGGAGGTGAATCTCTGACCGAGTCGGGCCCAACATTGAGTGCATATGGGGCTAATCTTGTCTGTTGGCCTACCTTTAATATTTGTATATGAATATTTGTTCAAGGATTTCCAAGTAGAGTTCCCTTTGACTCGCTTTGAACGTTAGGTTCTTTCCTTTCTAAATGTAGCTTCTTGTCAACTTCACCCTAATAGTTGGGGCTTCGTTAGGGCTTTCTAGTTGTTATGTGAGATTCTCAATATCCGGCTCAGTGCTCGTGTATTTTTGCATTTCTACTAGTTGAAACATGGGGTTAAGGTCGGGTGGGTATCCCTTAGTAGTGCGATGGTAGGTGGCCCCTTGTTTCCTGCCTATACCCAATCTTTTATAAACTTCAAGAACATGTACTTTAGGCTGGTTCCTTTGACTGAGAGGGCTTTAAGGGCTCTCTTCCTTGATAAGCAATTCAAGCCGACACAACCCCTCTAATGGTGCCGACCTCGAAAGTTCAATTCTATTCCTGAGTGTGAGCTTGCTCCTGCTGACCGGGCTCTTATTCAAGTGCTTCGCGACTTGCCGCGGCCGATAAGTATTCGAGCTTTGATTCTAGCCTCGTGCGATAGTGATCCTTATGCTCAGTTCATAGGTAATAACTGGAATGATTGTATTAGTCCTATCATCGCGTTCATTGTTACCTTTTGTCGTGTTTATTTTGCAGAAATCATGGGCAAGGGTTTTACTGTCAAGGCTGCCTTGGAAGATCCTAAGTTTGGTTTGATGGCCTCGGCTTTGGGAGGTTCTAGCAAGGATAAGGGCTCCGTCCCACCCAAGACCAGCAAGCGTCCTCATTCCGAGGAGACATCAACTGGGAATCTCTCCAAGAAGGTTGTATCTCCTTCCCCCTAGTTGGCGGCGGTTACTGCTCCTATTGGTGGGGTGAAGACCACTGTCGCGGGCTCATCCACTACCGTTGCCGCTCATATAAAAAAATTACCGCCCTAGGCTCTGGGAAAGGGGGCGACAAGAGAAGATCCTCGAATCGAGCATAGTTTGACTAATGTGGCTCCCGGGCAATCGTTGTGGGATGTGTCGCTATGTGGAGAATAGCTTCCCCTAGGGGCGTCTTTCTCGAGTACCCATGACAACTAGTTGTTGGACTCAATTGGTGTGGAGGATAACTTGGATGGGGCGGAGGTGATGCTGAGGCGTCTGATCGCCATAGTGTGCCACAGCAAGAAAAGCTTGAAGAAAGAGGGCAAGGGGACGGCCTAGATGCATGAGTTGGTAACCGAAGTGGAAAAACTCAAAGGGGAAGTCGAGAGGTTCGCCCAGGAGAAAGTCGAGGCCGAGAATGGGGCGGCCACCTTGAAGGTAGAATTGTCGTTATCCCAAGAAGCGGTGGTGGACTTGGAGACCTGAGTTCAGAGCGTGGAGAGCGAGTTGATAGCTGCTGAAAAGAAGGCAAGTTGTCTGCCACAATTGGAGGCTCAAATTAAGGCGATCGAGGAGAAGGTTTTAAGGTAATAAATGACCAAAAGGAGACCATGGAGGGTTTTAAGGAAGGCTTTCAGAGGGTCGTACGTCAAGCAATCTTCCGACCTCTTATGCTGACTGATGAGTCCTTCGATCTTACTAAGGATGTCATAGAGGGCCAATTGGTAGATGACCAGTAAGGGATTGCATTAGGTTGTTGTAAAGACTTGGTTATATTTGTTGCGTATTCTGTAAACTTTTACTTTGTTGTGGGTGCTCTAACACCGTCATTTGCTTTTGCCGATCATATCTTAGTTGCGTGTTTATTGTTCGCTGTTTAAATTTGTTGTGTTTGGCGATTGTATGTTTCGCGAGGAGTTGTGACCTCGAGTAGTTGTTAACTTGGCACGAGGAGCAATTACCTCGTTTGCGTTATTGTGAGTGAACCGAACCGAGTAGCTGTTAACTTGGCACGGGGAGCGATTACCTCGTATGCATTTGTGAGCAAACCAAGCCAAGTAGCTGTTAACTCAGCACGAGGAGCAATTACCTCGTATACTTTATTGTCGTACAAGCCGAGCCGAGTAGTTGTTAACTCGGCACAAGGAGTTATTACCTCGTATGTCGGCCATCATTAGCTTAAGCGCTAATGCATAAAGAAGTGACTATATAGTTTAATAATAAGGTATATTCAAAAGAAATGGAACAGTGCCTCGTTAAAACCTCTCTCGACAAAACCCTCCTTAGGGAAATATCCGAGTAGAGGAAAAAGAGTACACTAATGATACATCGGAAAACATAAACAACTGAAAGGGAAATGGAACACACTAACTAAAACAACTGAAAGGCAAATGGGACAAACTAACTATAATAGATCTTGAGATGTGTCGCGTTCCAAGTTCGCGATACCAGGCGGCCGCTTAGCTCTTGTAGCTTGTAGGAGCCGTTCTGGAGATCTTCGAATATCCGGTAAGGACCCTCCCAATTGGCTGTAAGTTTGTCGTGATTACGATCTCGTCGAGCTTCCCCCGTCTCCCTCTAAACGAGATCGTCCTTGCGGAAGGCGTGTTCTCAAACGTGTGAATTGTGGCGGCGTGCTGCCCTGAGCTGTGCGGCGAGTTGACGTACCCGAGCATCCTCCCGAACTTCCTCTATCATATCAAGTTTCGAGCGCAACTCCTCTGGGTTGGTGTTCTCGGTGTATTGTTGCCTTCGCTAGGAAGTTTCCCCGACTTCTACAGGGATCATGGCGTTGACACCATAGGTGAGTCGAAACGGGGTCTCCCGGTAGAAGATGTGCAATGGTAACCCCATAATATGCCCATTATCTCTTCGGGCCATGTGCCATTAGTTCAGCCCAACTTTTTCTTTAGCTCGGTGAGTATGACTTTATTTACGGCTTCTGCCTGACCATTTGATTGGGGATGTTCGAACGAGGATACTCGACGATGTATTCCAAGGTTGTTGAGAAACTGCTTTAAAGATCGGCCAGTGAACTGACGATCGTTATCGGTAACTAAGCTATGGGGGATGTTATGACAACATACGATATTTTTCCACACGAATCTTTGGACTTGACCGGCAGAGATGGTAGCGACTGACTCTGCCTCAATCCATTTTGTGAAGTAATCGATAGACACCAGTAGGAACTTCAGTTGGCGTTGGGCAGGGGGGAAGGGGCCGAGGATATCCATATCCCAAAGTGCAAAGGCCCATGGCGCGGATATGGATCGCAACTCGGTTGGCGGTGCTAATGGAAGCAGCCTGTGTTCTTGACATTTTACACAAGTGCGGACGAATTCCTTGGCGTCACGTCTTAGTGAAGGCCAGTAGTAGCCGACACGAAGGACCCGAGCACCCATAGTGCGGGCACCAGAATGGGTTTCGCATATATGAGAATGAAGCTCGACCATAACATATTGGGCTTGGTCCTGATCCAAACACTTGAGCAAAGGGGTGGAGACTCCCTGTCGAAAGAGCTCGTTATTATGTAGCACATAATATGAGGCTTGGTGGCGTATCCTCTGGGAACCCTGGTGGTTATCGGGCAATTCACCCTTGCTCAAGTACACGAACAACGGGGTCATCCAAGTTTGTCGGGTCGAGGCAGTGGACCTCCTCTAGGTTCTAGCTTGGTGAGGTTAATACTTCTTGGATGATGGAATGATGCTTACCTTGCTTCTTTGTGCTAGCTAGCTTCGAGAGTATATCAGCACTGTCATTTTGATCTTTGGGACATGTCAGATCTCGAACTTATCGAATTTGTCGGCCCAGTTCTTAACTTGGTGGAAGTATTGTTGGAGTAGGGGCTCTTTGGCCTGGTACTTTTCGTTGACTTGAGATGTGATCAACTGTGAGTCGCTTAAACATCGTAGTTGTTTGACCCCCTAAGTCCCAGGCGAGACGTAGACCGACCAAGAGGGCTTCATACTCTACTTGGTTATTAGAAGCTTGGAAAGTAAATTGTATAGCTTGTTTTATCACCAAGTTATCGAGCCCTTCGAGGATGACCTCAGCCCCGCTTCCTCTTTTGTTGGATGATCCGTCCACTCTTAACATCCGCAAGTCATGTCATTCACTGAGCTCGGGTAACTCAGTCAGAAAGTTGGCCAAAAAATTGCACCTTCATCGGCTTTCTTGCCTAAAAAGAAAGGCCGAATTCGGACAATTCCATTGACCAGGTGGTCATGCGACCGGCTACATTAGCTTGCTGAAGTATCTGCTTCAGGGGTAATCGGAACGTACAACGATTGCGTGACTTTGGAAGTAGTGTCGAAGTCGCCAAGTTGTGAATACTAATGCCAAGATGAGTTTCTCCACCGTTTGATTCCGGGTTTCCGCGGGCTGTAACTTGTAGCTGACGAAGTAAATGGAGTGCTGAACCCTATCGATTTCCGACACTAGGACGACGTTAATGGCAAGTTTTGAGACGACCAGGTATACAGAGAGTGGCCGAGTTGGGGATGGGCTCACCAAGGTTGGTAATTTGGTGATCTAGTTCTTCAATGCCTTAAAAACCTTTTCGCATTCCGCTGATCATTCAAAAGGGCGAGCTTGTTTAAGGAGTTTGAACAGCGGTCGGCTCTGCTCGGCCAATCTTGGTAGGAAACGGGACAACGCCGCCAGTCGTCCATTCAGGCGTTGAAGGTCCTTCAAGGAAGTCGGGCTAGGCATACTTAGTATTGTGGATCATTTATCAGGATTGGCTTCAATGTCGCGTTGGGTGATCATGAAGCCTAAGAACTTTCCTCCTCCGACACCGAACACACACTTTTCTAGGTTGAGGCGCAGATTATGTCATCGGATTTCCATGAGATCCCAGTGAGATGAGTAGCATGCTCGGTGTGCGTTCTGGATTTAACCACCATGTCGTTCACATAGACCTCCATGTACTTGCCAATATGATGGTGAAAGATTTTATCCATTAAACGTTGATAAGTGGCACCAACACTTTTGAGTCTGAATGGCATGACTCGGTAGCAGTAATTCGGGGATGTAGACATGAAGGCCGTCTTGGATTTGTTTGGTTGATACATGGGAATCTGGTTGATCCCAAATAGGCGTTTAAGAAGCTGAACAATTTATACCCGGACGTGTTATCCACTATACAATCTATGTTTGGCAGCGGATAGGTATCCTTGGGACATGCCTTGTTCAAGTCGATGTAATCAGTACACATTCTCCACTTGCTATTCGCCTTGCACACCATCAAAACATTGGCCAGCCAAGTGGTATACATAATTTCCCGGAGGCGTGCTTCTCATGGTTCTCGTTGGTTGTTCTCCCATTCACCGCCTGCAAGCGCTGTCGTAAGTTCTGTAAATCGCAACCGTTGACATTGAATGGCACGCAAATCAGCCTGGGTAGCCTGTAATTCTTCTTTCCATCTGAGTTTCCTTGTCCTTTACTTTTGCATCTATCTGAGCCTTAATGGTTTCTGCCATAACAGGGTCCATAGGGGGTATAACAGACCGATTAGAGGTCGATGCCATCAAGGAGGTAAAAAGTGTGGGATAAGTGTTTTACATCGCCCAACGATGAACACCAAAATATTCTTACAAAGCCATGCTCAGCCTAAGAACTATTCTAAGCTATTACAATGCTCTCTCTCTTTCTCTATGTGAATCTCTCTCAATTAAGCCAACCTCTGGAACGTCTAAACTTCTCCTTTTTATAGGGCGAGGGGCGACGATTGTAAGCAATGTAATAGGTCGAGGAGGGAGAACGTGAAAAGTGCACGTTCTTCGTATATATCGTGGACGTGTGTGTTGGAGCTAGTTGAGGTACGGGTCGGGTCGATCCGTATTACTGATCCGAGTCAAATTGAAATAATTTTTATATAAACAAAAATTCCATCCAAGAAAAAAGATAATGAGGCCAAAACAAAAATCTATACATAATCGTTTAATATCAAACCAAAATATCATTATAACAAAAAATTTATAGTTTTAAATGAAACGAAAATACATGCGTTTATTACCCATAGCTCTGATAGTAATATAAAATAATTTACATACGTATATTCAAGAATATAGTTAAATATAAACAAAAGTAGATCTTAAAAAATATATATTTCAATAATAAACCATAAGCATAATTCTATTCATAGGTAGCGGTACGTAGATAATGATGAATATATTTTAATTTTTATTAGATCAAATAATTATAGTTGTTGCAATTTTCAAAAGATCTATTTCTCTCTTTCCCTTATTACGTTTTCTTTGTTACGTGTGTGATTTGATGGAAACCATCACTATATTCATAGAGTAGAGAGAGGACAAAACTTGTACTGTTTGATTTCACATTAGTGTAAGTACTTTATTTATAGAATGACGTGTCTAATTTATCAATGCCATCAAAAGTCTCATTCTAAACTAAAACCTTTACATAGAAAATATATCTTTAGTTTCCCAAAAGTTTAATGTATTTTAAAAAAGACGTAGAGAGTAAATATATTAAACTAGTGGTAAAAGATGTTGAGAGTAAATATATTAAACTAGTGGTTAAAAATAATGTTCAAAGTGAAGAATTGAAACAATAAATATATGAGCAATGAAGATAAGATTTATTTAAATACTTTCATGAGAAGGTAGACGAGAGGGTTGAAGAAAAATTTGTAAAAGATAAAATACAAGAAGAGGGGTTGAATTGTGTTAAATAAAAAATTTGGTTTTTTCGTCTGTTGGTTTAAAACAGGTTCAGACGAAACAGTTCTTTATCTTTGAAGATTAGTTTTAATGAACAGACGTTATAAGTTGATTACCCTTGTTAGTTGCAAACTTAAAGAAGATAAACACAAGTATTTTTATATTGGTTCGTCTATTTAAGACTACGTCCAATTACCCAGCAACTACTAAGTTTTCACTACAAATCGTGAAATGGTTACAAGTATTGTTTGAACCCAGCCACTTCTGGCTATTACAAGATATTCTTTGAGCACAGCCTTTTCAGGCTAAACAACCAGGTATTCTTTGAACACATAACCTCCTCAGGCTAAAACACCACACAAGTGGATTTACAAGGTTATCTATGAAAGATAAGTTCCTCTTCCCAGAGAGGGGTATACAATGAAGTTCAACAGTAACAGTGAGCGAAAGCACAAAATCTTAGCAATATAAGCGTGTTCGCCAACTGAAACTTGAGAGAGTGAGGTCCTTATATAGGCAGGGTCTTCAGATATCCGTTAGAGACAGAAGAATGTCGTTGAGCTTTTTCCAAGTGTAGTCCAAAAAGGTGTCAGAGTGCAATCAAGTGATAGATAGCGTGTGCAGTGGATTAGATGACATGCTCAGTCCTTTTTCTGACTTGTATAGAGATTTTCTTGGAAAATGAGAACTCTTTTCGTGTAGCATAGGTAAGCTTGAATCCCCATACTAATCTTGGAAGCTCTGATGAGTACTTTAGCAGATTTGAAAAATTGGCGCGAGTTACTCAGACTATACTTCACTTTTGTGACAGACGATGTAAATCTTCAGTCTAAAGATTGGTTTGTAAGTTCCGTCTGAAGAATTTCGTCTATCCTTTCGTTGAAGACTTGGCTTTGTGACAGACAAATTACTTTACTTTTGAGGGGTCATCTTCCGTCTGTGCTTGTTCCGTCTGACTTTGCTTGTAACGCTTTGTCTGAGATTTTCTGTCTGTCTTGTAATAAATCAAAACTTAGAGTCGTTAATCTCCTTGATCTAACAATCTCCCATTTTTTGATGATTACAGACCATACTAGTAACTATCTCAAAAAAGAGCATCGTACAAGACAAAGTTAGCTAAAATAAAATAATAACAAGCAGGCAAAGTTACATCAAGACGATGTTTTCTGAATATACCTCTTTATATGAAATGTTACATCAATGTGATGTAATCCATTTACAAGCTTACAAGTTTCAGAAGAACAGAAAAAATTCAGATCAAAACAACTGAAAGAATTATACGAAGAAAGTAAAAAAAAATGTGCAAACAAATGATCAGAGTAAAATAAAATAAACTTCATCCTTTCTACGTCTTTGTCTCCCCCTCAGACAAATGCTCTCTTCAATTACCATGCTCCCCCTTAGCTTAACCTTTTCCTCAAGATATTCTCCCCCTTGGGATGAGAATCATCAAAATCAGGATGGTGGAGGCTGTGGTTGATGTTGTACAAGATTCATGACAATACTTCGTAGCTGTTGCATCTCAGTAGATATAGAAACTTGATTGTCTTCAAGCTCCTTGTTCTTTTTCTTTAAGTGCTCACAGTTCTCTTCAAGAGTATCATATTTGAGCTTCAAAACATTATACTTGTCAGCGGGATCTTCTGGTGATTCAGGCTCCTCAGCAATTGCAGGTGATTGCGGTTCCTTATTAGTTACAGGTTCCTCAACAATTGGCACTGAGTCATCTTCAATGACTACCACTGGAGTTCCCTTCAGACGCAAGGAGAATAAAGGAAGTTCCATGTGAGTGCTAAAGTTATATTCCCATTGCCAAGAATATGATTTGTTGAAGGTGGTATGTTGAAGGTACTGATGTTCATGAGGAGGAAGAGTGCAGGCAAAAACTCCTCCTAGATAGACTTTGCCACAAGTAACAGACTCTTCATCAAATGAAGTTCCTGAGTAGAATGCTGAGGTAGCTTCATGATCCTTTATCATCATTTGAATCTTGGGATTGATAGGCTTTGAGGCATGAGCTTGAATAGCCTTGAGATGATCATAGGAAACAAACGGAAGTCGCTTGGGAATGTGTCTTGCAAACTTGAATTGCTTGGGGCAGACGGTGTCTTCTTCTCCTTCCCTTTGGCCAAAAACTTAACCAAGCATGGTCTTGAGCAATCCATGACAATGAAATACTTGGTTTCGTTTGTGACTAAAGATGAGAACTGAGATCCCATCATGAAGGGATAGGGTCTGAGTTCCTTCCTTGCTCTCCTTTGAATTTGAGAAAAGGAGGCTAACCTTCCTTTTTCTTCTCTTCTATAAGCATTAGCCATCATTCTGAAGGCAATGTTATAGTCTTCCGGTAGAGAGTGAGAGAAGTATTCAAGATCTTCACATTCATCGATGAGGAGGGAGTAACGAGGATGAATTCCTGAACAATGTGGTCTTGTCCATGGAAGAACAATCCCTAGAGTATGGCCTATTCCCACATACTCTGTTTGGTTCATAGGGATTGTGAAGGTGAACGAATCATGACTATCAATGGCATCCAAGTGCTAATGATCGCAATCTCTTGGCTCATAAACTTTTGAGATAGCGTCTCCATATCTGCAATGATGAAAGGCAGGTGCATTAAGCTCATGTTGAACCTTCCATTTGATGTTTTCTCTGTATGGAATGTGTGGTTCATAGCCAAGTGTTGGTCCTTCAATCAACAGCCCAACAAGATGATCCTTGTAACCCGCAATGTTCTCCAAACCCTTGATGTTCAGTTGTGCCAGCTCATCCCAAGGCAGACGCTTCAGCCAATCGCGTTGCTCGTCAGGGGAATATTTTATATCATCTTTGAAGTCCTTTTGCTTCAAGGGTTGGTGAAAAAGTATGGGATTGACAGATCTCCCAAGTTGAAATCCCTTCTTTCCTCTATAGCGATAGTGATTCTTCAATTCGATGTAGGGAGTGTCCTCAATAAAGTAGTCTTCATTATCCGCAAAATAGCCATCACTAAGATTAGAGAAATCTTCAGTCTGATCTATAGTGGAACTACCACAGCTTGACGCATCGCTCTCACTAGCTATGTCTTCCATCTTAAGTGTTAGACCTTTGGCTTTCTTATCTTTCTGTTCCTCATCAGCAATACGGGACATATCCATTTCATACTCCCTCAACTTACCAAATAACTCTACACTTATCATCAAGGCTAGGTTCTTTGATTCAGTGATTGTTGTGATAGTTGGTTGCCATTTTCTGCTCAAGGATTTCAGCACCTTCACATTGACTTCTTCCTCAACGAAGATCTTACCAAGTCCTTTGAGATGGTTCACGATGTGTGTGAAACGTTTCTGCATATCCATCACGGACTCACTTTGTGCCATTCTGAAAGTCTCGTACTCTTGGATCAAGGTATTCTTCCTTGCCCTTCGTACTTCAGCGGTTCCTTCGTGTGTGACCCTTATTAGATCCCAAGCTTCTTTGGCTGTGTTGCAAGCTGAAATTCTGAAAAATTCATCTGAGTTCAAAGCAGAATGTATAATATTTAAAGCTTTTGCATCATTTTCAACTCTCCTAATTTCCTCTTGTTCCCACCTCTCAAATGGTTTCTCAATCTCATTCCCATTTTCTATGTATGTGGGGACCTTGAAATCAGTCACAACCGCTTGCCAAATGCTTCTATGTACAGAATCCATAAAGATTTTCATCCTCAATTTCCAAAAAGGATAGTTATCACCACAAAACAGAGGAGGTTTGTTAATAGAGGCACCTTCAAGGAATGGTAATTGATTACTGACCATTCTAAGGAACTATGGATCAAAATCTAGAGCAACCTACTAGATAAAGCTCTGGTACCAATTGATGGTCCCTACGGGTGAATCTAGAGGGGGGGTGAATAGATTCTAGTTCCATTATAGCCCAATTTCGCGAGTTTCTAATTCCTTTTAATTCAAACAAAACTATTCTTGATTACCTATCAATAGATGAGACAGATAAACAGGAAATATCAAAGATACACAGCGGAAATACCAAAAGGAATAATCAGAAACACGTTAGTAATCAATATACAGCGTAATCAATGTCAGTATCTAACTGTTCCAGTTTTAGTTAATTACCGAGTCAATTACCGAGTTAATTAACGAACAAATTGCAGAAATTAAACAGTGATAACAGCAATGTAAGGTAAACGGTAAAGAGTATAAGGAAGAAGAAGAGTGCACAGTGATTTATACTAGTTCGGCCCACTGCCTACATCCAGTCCCAACCCAACAACTGTTGCGATCGGTCTTCCACTATCAAATGATCCTTTTTGTGTTCTTTTACATTCACTTTGCAACAAGCAACACAAAAATGAAATCAAAACACTCAAAAACCTGTCCTTTGACCCAAGGAACAGTTCTTCCCTGACCTTGGCACACCCAAGATCAAACCTTTGAGAAAACACTTCTCAAATATCCTTACTCTATACAGAGAGACCTCTCTCCTAGAGTAATAACACAGAAATCAAAATGGGTATACAGAAAGATCAGTTTAGAGAACACCTGGAGTGTAGATCTGATCACAAAATAACAACTCTATGAATGCCACCCAGTCAGAAATAAGAATCAAGTTTGCCTTTTTATGAAAACTTGTTGATGAACTCTTGAAGTTCTTTATGGGTTTCTTGGAGAAGATGATGAACTCAGTTTAGAGAGAATATGAAAGTGTATGAACTTTTCTAAAACTTGTATTCCAAGAAGTATTATTGATTTTCGAAATAAGAGTATTTATAGGCTCAATTAAAAACTCAATTTAGGCAACTTAATGATTTTCTGATAAGGGTAATCGACTGCCAGAAGCTGGTAATCGATTAAACCAGTGAGCAAGGATTTCCTCGGTGATTTTGGCCCATGGTAATCGATTAACCCGAGGGGGTAATCGATTACTCCAGTGGCAAATGCATTCCCACACTCTGTTACCTACTGTTGGTAGTTGATTACTGATAAGTGCTAGATTATACATGTTTTCCTAGGTGATTTTAGTCCATTTCAATCCGTTTTTACTAGGTCTAGTTGTAGTTTAGATAAGAAAACAGTGAAAATATCATGTTTGTTTAATGTTAGTCCTTGATTTGGTGTTTGGTTAGTTTTATAGGTCTTTCTTGTGTTTTTAAGTCATTTTAACCTTTTTCTTGTTAATTGTAGGTTCATTGAAGGAATGAAGAGGAGGTAGGAGCAAGGAATGGATTGAATGCTAGAATTGAAGCTTGGAATGAAAGCTCCTAGACCTGAGATGAAGACTTGGAGTGCAAGCCATCAAGAAGAAGGGAAATTGAAGCCCAAGCCATGGAAGCATGAGCATTTGCGCTAGGGCGCAAATCAGGGCAAGCAAGGGCGCAATTCTTCCCTCCTCTCTGGAATTTTGCGCCCCAAGGCGCAAAACAAGTGTATCAGGGCGCAAATCTACATATCTCTTTGGACTTTTGCGCCCCAACGCGCAAAATCTGGATACCAAGGCGCAAATCTGCATTCTTCTCTGCCAAGATGCGCCCAGGCGCAATTTACTTAGACAGGAGGCGCAAATGCTGTAGTATATATGGGTCCTTGAGCGCGAAAAAAGGGGGAATCGAATTCTATCTTCTTCTCCAATCTTCCTCTGCACGATTCTCTCCTTTTCACTCTCATTCTTCTCATCCTCCATCAAACCTAGAAGATTTCTGAAGCTTGGGAGCTTGTGGAAGCAAGAATCAAGCCTTCATGGAGTGTTTCTTGTGTTTGAATCTCTTTTCTCTTCTTTCCTTTCTTGTTTCCATGTTAGGCTAGATCTCTAGGTTAGGGATGGGGATTTTGATTATGTAACTCTTGTAATGACTTCTTCGTGTTAATTCAAGTGTAATTTCATTTAATTGATTGATATCTTCTTGCTTATTGCTGATTCTTGAGGTTTATTCATGAAATTCAAATAGTTGATAGGGATATTGATGTTTGGATTGGATTGAATTGTTCCTTAAGGATTTTTATCTCATTTCAATTGTACAATTGGAAGATTGATAGTTGAATTAGGAGAGGAAGTAGATCACTATAGTCATGCATGATTCTAGGGATAGAACTTGCATGTTATGAGATGTTGTGAATTCATTTGTTTCGCTTCTTGAATTACTTTCTATTTTCACCTAAGGGATTAGGGATTATAGTAGCAATTCAAAGGGACTAAATACCTAGGAATAGGATTAGTCTTCGGTATCACGAATTCTATCTCCATTTGATTGATCTTTGTTGGATTGACATAGGATGTGGTTACTTGAGGGAAGAATTAAATGAACCATTACCCTAACCTTCTTCCTTATCTTGTTTAGAAACCTAAACATTTACTTGCTTTCCTTACTTGTTTTCTGTTGCATAGCTTAATTTCACATAATTGCTTAGTTTTACATAAATGATTAATTCATTGATTCGTCCTAATAGAGAAGCATGTTAAGTAGTTGGTAATTCATCAATTAATCTCTGTGGTTCGACAACCCTCACTCATCTTTTCTAAACTTGTAACGACCGGTACACTTGCCGAATTGTAATAATAGTTTTTAAAGTCAACAATTACCTGCTGTTGGTAGTTAACTACCTTCTGTTGGTAATCTATTACCTTAGTTGGTTACCAAAGACGTTTTCAAAATATTTTAGAGAGGGAAATCAAACATTTGACACATGAGAAATCACACAAGATTGCCAAGCTCTCCAGGGCATTCAATCAAAGAACAACCACATACATGCCTAAACTAAACAATCAATACATAGGAAACTCCTAATTACATTTCATCTAAGAAAATCAAAATTACATAACATCAAAAACAAAACACCAAGAGAGACACCAAAGCACCTTCAAGCTTTAAGTCCAACAGCTTTATGTCCCTTAACACTATAACTAGACAAGTTTTCATAGGCTGGGAAGTCATTGATAGTTCAAAACAACATGGCATGTAACTTAAAGGTTTCTTTGACGAAGCTGTCATACACATCAACACCTTCATCCCATAATAATCTTAAGTCCTCAATCAAGGGAGAAAGATAAACATCAATGTCATTTCCAGGCTGCTTTGGGCCCGAGATCAACATAGACAACATCATATACTTTCGTTTCATGCAAAATGATGGAGGTAAGTTGTAAATTATCAACAACACAGGCCACAAACTATGAGTAGTGGCTAAATTACCAAACGGATTCATTCCATCTGAAGCCAGACCAAGGCAGAGGTTTCTTGAATCACTTCCAAATGAAGGAAACTCTACATCAATCTTCTTCCACTACAAGGAATCAGCCACATGTCGAAGCTTTCCATCATATATCCTTTCATATGCATGTCATCTAAGATTCTTAACGTCGTTGGCGTTTCAAACAGTCGCTTAAATCTTGGAATTATTGGAAGATACCATACCACCTTCGCAGCAACACCCTGTTTTGTTCCTTCTTCACTATCACAACCACCCTTCTTTTTTTTTTGTATCGTGAGAGCCCACACCTAGGACACTTGTGCATCACTTCAAATTATTATCTGTATAAGATGTTGGTCCCTATGTGTGAATCTAGAGGGGGGGTGAATAGATTCTAGTTCCACTATAGCCCAATTTTCGCGAGTTTCTAATTCCTTTTAATTCAAACAAAACTATTCTTGATTACCTATCAATAATTGAGACAGATAAGCGAGAAATATCAAAGATACACAGCGGAAATACCAAAAGGAATAATCAGAAACACGTTAGTAATCAATATACAACGTAATCAATATCAGTATCTAACTGTTCCAGTTTTAGTTGATTACCGAGTCAATTACCGAGTTAATTACCGAGTCAATTACCGAACAAATTGCAGAAGATAAACCATGATAACAGCAATGTAAGGTAAACGGTAAAGAGAAGAAGGAAGAAGAAGAGTGCACAGTCATTTATACTGGTTCGGCCCACTGCCTACATCCAGTCCCAACCCAACAACTGTTGCGATCGGTTTTCCACTATCAAATGATCCCTTTTGTGTTCTTGTACATTCACTCTGCAACAAGCAACACAAAAACGAAATCAAAACACCCAAAAACCTGTCCTTTAACCCAAAGAACAGTCCTTCCCTGACCTTGGAACACCCAAGATCAAACCTTTGAGAACACACTTCTCAAAGTCCTTTACTCTATCCAGAGAGACCTCTCTCCTAGAGTAACAACCCAGAAATCAAAAGGTAAACAAAAGATCAGTTTAGAAAACACCTGGAGTGTAGATCTGATCACAAACGAAAACACTATGAATACCACCCAGTCAGAGAAAAGATCAAGATTTGCCATTTCTTTATGAAATCTTGATAAACTCTTGAAGTTCTTTATGGGTTTCTTGGAAAAGATGATGAACTCAGTTTTGAGAGAATTTGAAAGTGTATGAACTTTTCTAAAACTTATGTTCCAAGATCTTATGTTAATTTTTGAGAAAAGAGTATTTATATGTTCAATTAAAAACACAATTTGGGCAACTTAATGATTTTCTGATAGGGGTAATCGATCGCGGAAAATTGCCGGTAATCGATTAAACCGATGAGCAAAGGTTTCCAGGGTGATTTTTAGTCATGGTAATCGATTAACCCGAGGGGGTAATCGATTACTCCAGTGACAAATGAATTTCCACACTCTGTTACCTACTGTTGGTAGTTGATTACCTACTGTTGGTAATCTATTACCTCAGTTGGTTACCAAAGACATTTTCAAAATATTTTTGAGAGGGAAATCAAACATTTGACACATGAGAAATCACACTAGATTGCCAAGCTCTCCAGCGCATTCACACAAAGAACAACCACATACATGCCTAAACTAAACAATCAATACATAGGAAACTCCTAGTTACATTTCATCTACGAAAACCAAAATTACATAACATCAAAAGCAAAACACCAAGAGAGACTCCAAAGCACCTTCAAGCTTTACGTCCAACAATCTCCCCCTTTTTGGTTTTGATGTACCAAATCTCATCCAAGGTTTTCCTAGAGGTTTAGGATGTGTGTTGATCTTCTAAGAATCCTGCAACTGTTAGAGATATCCAAATATGCAGTATATACATTGCAGATTCACAATACAATCTATCTTAAACAGAGCATTATACTATCAATCATCAAGTAAAATCATCCATTCAACAATATAAGACATGATTCAATTCACAATCATAGATCAAGACCAGAAGAATTAAAAGCAAAAACGGAATATAAACCATAACGTGAAACTATTACAACCATATCAAATTGTTCAAGTTCAAATATCCAAAAAGTAAATTGTTCAGAGCAAACGAAAATAACAGAAACAATAGTTCAACCATAAAGCGCAAAACCCAATGCTACCAAAAGCTACTCAATACTACTCAATACTCAAATATTAGCTACTCTACTCTACTCCCCCTATCTAGGATAACCTATACATTCATTCATTCTCCCCCTATTTGGTATATCAAGAAGCAAAAGAGAGAGAAGATATAAGAAGGGAATACTAGAGTGCATCTAAGCGAGTATGAAGAGACTCCAGCAGCTCCTTGAGATCCAAGAAGCGAGCATTGCTTGCAGCCTCCATATCATCCAATCTTTTGGCAGTGGTAGCTTCCAGCTCATCCATCCGATCAATGACAATTGATTCAAAACGGGATTTAGGGATGTACTCCCCGGCTAGAATCATCATCATCGAAGGTGGATCAGCTTCTGCTTGTTGTTGTTGTTGTTGTGGGGCTTCTTCCCTTGGCACCCATCCAGCATCAGTTTTTGTCAATCGCATCATCTTTAACGCTTTGTCTCCAATGATGTGAATGTCCTTCACCAAGTCCCTGCTTTCATTTGAGGTATCTACCTGAAAATGCTCAAGCAAACGTGAAATAAACAGAGAATAGGGGCATTTGTTGTCAATTAGCCTTCTCGTCTTGAGCATGTTGTCCATCACAACATGTGCCCAGTCGACTTGAATGCCATTTTTCAATGCTGCCATTATCACCATATCCTCCTCATTGATTTGAGCGTGATTGGCTCCTCTTGCAGCTAGGATCCAGCAGATTGTATAGTGAAGAAGACGATCGTCGGCGTTCAGCCCGCCGGTGTTGTAGGTGATCTTCTTCCCACGCTCCTTTCTTGCAGCCTTTTCTGCTTCCCATGCTTCGGGATTCTTGAGTAGGCTCATAAAGAAGGAATCTTTGTGAAGCTCGATTCCTTGTCCTTGCAAGTGCTCAATCGTAGGACGTATACCTTCATTCTTAAATCCAGTAAAACGGAAAAATATATCATGAGTCAAAATCATAGGTTTGCCCTTTACCTCGAAGATTACCATTCCGGTGGCTTGGTGTGGTCGGAGGTTGGAGTAGAAAACTCTCACTAGATCGGGGTATATGTGACCCTTCAGACCAACAAACTTCTCAAGGTTATGATCTCGGAGCAAAGAGTGAAATGTGAACCCTTGTGCATCCAGCCATCGGAGGTCCAAAATCTTCGCCGGAACGAGTTCCTTGTTTGCGAAATCTCCATAGAAACGTGATTCTTGTGCAGTAGAGGTGAACCACGGATTGATTGGGCGTGCCACGGTTTCTCCGGGAGATGTGGGTTCTTTCCTCTTGGAGGAGGATTCACCCTTCTTTGATCGGGGCGAAACTCTTGGCTTAGGCTTGTGACCTACATGCTTGATCCGCTTGCCTCGTCCTTGCTCTTCCATTGATGGTGGTGGTGGAGAAGATGAAGAAGATGAAAGGGGGTTTTAGGGTTAGAGAGAGAAAGAGATTTTTAGGGTTTGTGAGATGTGTAGAATGAAACCCAAAACCTGAAAATCACTTATAAAACTTCCACAATTGAGGTTAGATTCAAATCGTGGTAATCGATTACCAGGTGGGGTAATCGATTACTCCAGAGAGTAATTCACCAAAAACTTTGAAATCAAGCTAGGTAATCGATTGAAAAGCAATGGTAATCGATTATCTATATCAGAAACATTGAAAACACTTGATTTTGCATGTTTTAAAATATAATTGGTCATGACTATGTAATGTAATGAACTCATACCTTGTTGGGGCACCATGAATGATCCTACTTACCATACTTAGAGAATTCATGAGAGGTGTTCCTCACTTAGTATACCAAGATTGGTTCTAAGTTTGAAGAATCTCTCCTTAGGTAAGGGATTTGTGAAGATATCCGCGAGTTAGTTCTCCGTTTCAATGAACTCCACTTCACAGTCACCTTTCTCAACATGATCTCTTATGAAATGATGGCGCACCTCAATATGCTTTGTTCTTGAGTGCAAAACCGGGTTCTTCGTGATACTGATTGCACTTGTATTGTCACACTTGATAGGGATGTGATCAAGCTTTAGTCCAAAATCCTCAAGTTGTTGCTTCAACCAAATGGTTTGAGCACAACAGCTACCCGCAGCAACAAACTCTGCTTCTGCTGTTGATAGAGTAACACATGCTTGTTTCTTGCTGTACCATGAGACTAAGCTTTCTCCAAACAAGTGACATACATCATTCGTGCTCTTTCTATCTGTTTTGCAACCTGCAAAATCTGAATCACTAAAACCGACTAGAGTAGGGGACATACCTTTGGGATACCACAAACCGCAGTTCGTTGTTCCTTTAAGATACTTTAGAATTTTCTTTACAGCAATCATGTGTGATTGTTTTGGTGCAGATTGATATCGCGCACAAACACAAATACTGAACATTATATCCGGTCTGCTCGCTGTGAGATACAAGAGTGATCCAATGATCCCTCTGTACCTTGTTTGGTCCACTTCTAGTCCTGTAGCATCATTATCTAAAAAGAGATTAGTTTACATAGGTATATTAGAGATCTTACAACTTTCCATGTCGAATTTCTTTAACAACTCTTTAGTGTACTTTGTTTGATGTATAAAGGTTCCTTCTTTCAGTTGCTTGACTTGCAGTCCTAGGAAGAATATGAGTTCTCCCATCATAGACATGTCAAACTCTCCCTGCATGCTTTCCACAAATTCTTCACACAGAGATTGATTAGTTGATCCAAAAATGATATCATCAACATACACTTGGACCAATAAAATACTGTTAGGCTTTCTCCTAATGAAAAGAGTTTTGTCAACATTACCTCTGTTGAATCCTTTTGACAAAAGAAACTTACTTAACCTTTCATACCATTGTCTAGGGGCTTGCTTCAGACCATAGAGGGTCTTCTTTAGCTTGTACACATGCTCAGGGTAACTGAAGTCAAGAAATGATAAGTGCTAGATTATACATGTTTTCCTAAGTGTTTTCAGTCCATTTCCATCCATTTTCACTAGGTTTAGTTATAATTTAGATAAGAAAACAATGAAAATTTCATGTTTGTTTAGTGTTAGTTCTTGATGTAGTGTTTTGTTAGTTTTATAAATGTTTCTTGTGTTTTTAAGTCATTTTATCCTCTTTCTTGTTAATTGTAGGTTGATTGAAGAGGAGAAACAAGTTTATGAAGGAAATTCCATGGACCTAAGAGAAAGACTTGGGGTGCAAGCCACCAAGAAGAAGTGGAATTGAAGCTCAAATCAAGAAATCACTATTCATGTGCTGTCAAACGCGCCTAGGCGCAAATCACTGGTCCATGGAGGCGCGAATTCACCTTGCTCTCTGTCCAAACGCGCCTAGGCGCATTTGAGGAGCATCCAAGGGCGCAAGGGGCGCCGGGCGCGTGATGGGGCGCGTTTCAACCCCCCTTCTCTGACCAAACGCGCCAAGGCGCGAATAGAGGACTTAGTGGAGGCGCAAGGGCGCACTACAACCCAATTTTCTGGACAATCGCGCCTAGGCGCGATTCTTTTAAATGGAGGGCGCATTTCATCAGCTATAAAAGGGCTTTTGGGCGCGAATTCACGGGAGAGAATTCATAATTCAGTTTTTTTTCCTTCCTCTGCACGCTTCTCAGATTTTCTCTCTTTTCCACCTTCGTTCTCCATCCTCCTCCATCAAACCTTGAAGATTCTGAGCTTGGGAGCTTGTGGAAGCAAGATCCAAGCATTCATGGAGTCAATCTTGTGTTTGAATTCCTTTTATCTTCCTTCTTTTCTCATTTCCATGCTAGGCTAGATCTTTAGGTTAGGATTGGGGATTTCAATTCTGTAACTCTTGTAATGACTTTCTCATGTTAATTCAATTGTAATTTCTTTAATTGATTGATCTCTTCCTGCTTGTTGCTAATTCTTGAGGTTTAATTCATGAAGTTCAAATAGAGATAGGGATATTAATGTTTGGACTGGATTGAACTGTTCCTTGAGTGTTTGTATCTCGTTTCAAGTATGCAATTGGAAAATTGATAGTTGAATTAGGAGAGGAAGTGTATCATTATAGCTATGCATGAGTCTAGGGATAGAACTTGTATGCTATGAGATGTTAGGAATTCATCTGTTTCGCTTCTTGAATGCACTTATGTTCTCACCTAAGGGATTAGGGATTATATTAGTCATTCAAAAGGGACTAAAGACCTAGGAATAGGATTAGTCTACGGTATCACGAATTCTATCTCCAATTGAATGATTTCTGTTGAATTGACATAGGAAGTAGTTACTTGAGGGAAGGAATTGAATGAACCTATTCCCTAACCTTCTTCATTATTCTGTTTAGAAACTTAAACACTTACTTGCTTTCTTTATATATTTTACAGTTTATTGCTTACTCTTACATAGTTACTTAGTTTTACACAAATGATTCCTTCACCGGTTCGTCCTAATAGCAAAACATGTTAAGCATTCGATAATTCATCATTCAGTCTCTGTGGTTCGACAACCCTTTCTCATCTTTCTAAACTTGTAAACGACCGGTACACTTGCCGAAGTGTGACTAGAAAATAAGTCAACATAAAACCAGGAGGTTGTGAAACAAAGGCTTCCTCGTTGATGTAGCCATTTAAGAACGCACTTTTAACATCCATCTGAAACAACTTAAAATCATGAATGCAGGCAAAAGCAAGTAAGACTCTTACAGCTTCTAATCTAGCAACTGGGGCATATGTTTCATCAAAGTCTATTCCTTCTTGTTGATTATATCCCTTAGCTACTAATCTTGCTTTATTCCTAACCACTATTCCATTTTCATCTAACTTATTCTTAAACACCCATTTTGTTCCAATTAGATTCATATCTCTATTAAAAGGTACTAATTCCCAAACGTTATTCCTTTTAAATTGATTTAACTCCTCATGCATAGCATTCATCCAAAATTCATCATTTATAGCATCATCAACACAAGAGGGTTCAAGTTGAGATACAAACGCATAATCTTCACAGAACATATTATGAGAGGATCTTGTGGATACTCCCTTATGGATGTCACCAATGATGTTGTCAAGAGATAAGTCTCTTGGTTTCCTCCATTCTCTTGGCAGGTCATGAGAATTGGTTGGTGTATCTTGCTGTAATTGTGGTTTGTTGTTGCTGTCTTCACCTGTAATCTCATCATCATCAACAAAAACACTTCCCTTTTGGGGATTATTAGATTCATCAAATTTTACATGTACAGATTCTTCAATGCACATTCTCCTTTTATTGAAAACTCTGTATGCTTTACTTGTTGATGAATACCTAATAAACACACCCTCATCCGCCTTGGCGCCAAACTTTCCAAGTGGCTCTTTGCCATTATTCAGAACAAAACATTTGCACCCGAATACTCTAAAATGAGAAATATTGGGTTTCTTGTCCTTATAGAGTTCATAGGGGGTTTTCTTTAAAAAGGGACGAATCACTGGTCTTTTGTTTAGAACATAGCAAGCGTTGGAAACTGCATCAGCCCAAAAGTGTTTAGGCAGTGCACTCTCACTTAACATAGCTCTAGCTAGTTCTATTAAGGATCTGTTTTTCCTCTCAATAACCCCGTTTTGTTGCGGAGTTCTTGGAGCGGAAAAGTTGTGATCGATTCCATATTTTTCACAAAATTTTTCAAAAGGTTCATTTTCAAATTCCCCTCCATGATCAATCCTAAGAGACTTGATTTTCAAATCTTTTTCGTTTTGTATCCTTTTGGCAAGAAGTTTAAAAACTTTGAAGGTCTTGTCTTTATTTGGTATAAATGCAACCCAAGCAAAACGAGAGAAATCATCTACTAAAACCAGTCCATATAGGTTTCCACCCAAACTAGTAGTTCTAGATGGACCAAAGAGATCCATGTGCAGTAGCTCAAGTGGTCTAGAAGTTGAAACAACATTTTTGGTTTTAAAGGAGCTTCTAGACTGCTTGCCCTTCTGGCATGCATCACATAGGCCTTCTCTTTTGAACCTCAAGTCAGGTAACCCTTGTACTAGGTTCTTAGATGAAAGCTTATTCAGTTGATGAACATCAATATGAGCTATACGTCTATGCCAAAGTCATGATAGATCATCGTTTGACATAAGACATGCATGATATGATGATGAATGATCAAGTTCAAGGATGTAGATGTTACCATGTCTCTTACCGACCATTAATACCTCACTCGAGTCACTGCTACTGATATTGCAGCAACCATTATCGAATGATACTTGATAGCCTTTGTCGCATAGTTGGCTAATACTCAGAAGATTGAATTTCAAACCTTCCACAAGCAGTACATCTTCAATTACAGTGTTGGATTTGTCTCCAACTACACCTATACCCAGTATTTTCCCTTTGTTGTTATCTCCATACACTACTGAACCAGATTCTTTTGATTTGAAGGAGATAAAATTGCTCTTGTCGCCAGTCATATGTCTTGAGCAGCCGCTATCCAAATACCAAGTTGAGTGTTTAACTCTCAAGCATACCTACACAGAAAAAGATATCACTTTGTTTTTGGTACCCAAGTGATGGAGGACCATCCTTGACAAGAAGAGTTACAAGAGCCATGCACAAAAGAATTCAAGAAGAAATTGAGAGTCAGCTCAAAAGTCAAAGCCAAGATTCTCAAGACTTCTCTTTACTTTGTAATAGGA
This sequence comes from Hylodesmum podocarpum, assembly GCA_026586105.1. NCBI lineage: Eukaryota > Viridiplantae > Streptophyta > Magnoliopsida > Fabales > Fabaceae > Hylodesmum > Hylodesmum podocarpum. The sequence goes on from JALJEV010001433.1 coordinate 8,686,610, forward strand.
CTTGTAACCTTCTAGAAAGATTGTAAAGTTATAATTAGATTAGGAACATTTAATTGGGGCCTTGCTTGGTGAATAAGTGCATGGCCTTATGTTTGTAATTGAACCAAAGTTTAGGGTGTTTTTGTGAGAAAGTTGGAGACAGACGATGTCACAGACGATATCATAGACGAATGATCTCCGTCTGTAGACACGACAGACGATACCACACAGACAGACGATGACCGACAGACGATATCACAGACAGACGATACTGCGCCTGAGTCTTCAGTCTGATGCTTCCGTCTGTAGACACGACAAACGATACCACACCGACAGACGATACCACACCGACCGACAGACGATACCGCACCTGAGTCTTCAGTCTGATGCTTCCGCCTGTAGACACGACAGACAATTGCCACAGACGCTACCACAGACGATACCAAAGACGCTCTTTCGTCTGATGCTTCACATGTTGAACTCTTTCGTTTGAAGCTTGTCCGTCTGAGCCTTTACATACTGAGCTCTTCCGTCTGAAGCGGGTTCCGTCTGTTCCGTCACAAGTTATCCCAACTTCCGCTAGTATAAATACATAACACTTTGAATTGTAAAGGACCTTTGATGAAATTTTTGAATGAATTGATATTTAGCAAGAGCTAATTCTTTGAGAGTGGATTTCTCTCTAAGGTTTCTTCTAGAACCTTGAATCTTATCATGGAAACTCTTCCTTGTGGCGATTCTCCCTTAAGCTTATTGCTTATGCATGGCGCCATCATCTTCTAAATCTACTCCGCTTCATTCTTGTTGACTTTTAAAATATACGTGTGTCGATCTTGCAGCAAGTGTACCGGTCGTCAAAAGTTTAGAAAAATAAGAGTAAGGGTTGTCGAACCACAGAGACTAGTTGTGAATTATCGAATGCTTAGCATGCTTGCTATTAGGACGAATCAAGGAATGAATCATGTATGTAAAACTAAGCTATTATGTAAAATTAAACAATGCACAGTAAAATAAGGAAAACTGTAAATGTTTAAGTTTCAGATATGATGAAGTAAGTTAGGGAATAGGTTCATTCAATTCCTTCTCTCAAGTAACTATTTTCTATATTAATTCAATGAGTATCAATCGATTGGAGACTAGAATTTGTGATACCTTAGACTAAGCCTATTCCTAGGTCTTTAGTCCCTTTGAATGACTTCTATAATCCCTAATCCCTTAGGTGAAAACAGAAAAGAATTCAAGAAGCGAAACAGATAAATTCACAATGTCTCATAACATGCAAGTTCTATTCCTAGACTCATGCACTGTTATAATGATGCACTTCTTCTCCTAGTTCAACTATCAATCTTCCGAAGGCATAATTGAAATGAGAAACAAAAACTCAAGGAATAGTTCAATCCAATAGTAAGCTGGTTAATATTCCTATTACTATTTGAACTTCATGAATTAAACCTCAAGAAATTGCATTAAGTAAGAAGAGATCAATCAATCAACTGAAATTACAATTGAATCAACATAGAAATTCATTACAAGCATTCTGGAATCGAAATCCCCTTCCCTAACCTAAAGTCTAACCTAACATGGAAATAGGAAAAGAATGAACACTTTAAAAAGAAATCAAACCGAGAGAAGTTCCATAAATCCTAGATCTTGATTTCCACAAACTCCAAATTTTCAAGAATCCTCTTGGTTTGATGGAGGAGGAGAGAAAACGAAAAATGGAGAAGAGAGAATCGCAGAGCACAAGTGTGCAGAGGAAGAAACTAAAATATGAAGTTGATATCCACATTTTCGCGTTACCAAACAACTTGTAGCTTTTATAAGTGAAGAATGTGCCCCCATCAAGTGGATTAAGGAAGAAGAAGAGAGATAGTGATGAAACGCGCTCCGAGCGCCGGCGTCCCATGTGCAATTGGTTTTCCCGGAGGACCCTTCAAATGATCCCTTTGGTGTTCTTTTACATTGCCGCAACAAGCAACACAAAAACGAAATCAAAACACCCAAACCGTTCTTTAACCCAAAGAACTCATTTTCGCGCCTGATCTTGGAACACCCAAGATCAAACCTTCACTAAAATGGGCATAACTTCTTCCACGGGTATCGTTTTGAGCTCTGGTTTTTTGCAAATGAAAGAGGTTTGATAGAGCTACAAATCTCATGAGACACGAAGAGCCAATTCGGAGTGCAAATTGAGTGAAAGCTGGGCGCAAATGTAAGTGTTTCCTTGATTTGAGCTTCATCTTCTTCTTCTTGATGGCTTGCACTCCAAGTCTTTCTCTTAGGTCCATGACTTTCATTCCAAACTTCTATCTCCTCTTCAATCAACCTACAATTAACAAGAAAGAGGATAAAATGACTCAAAAACATGAGAAACACTTATAAAACTAACAAAACATTACATCAAGAACTAACACTAAACAAACATGGTATTTTCAATGTTTTCTTGTCTAAACTACAACTAAACCTATTGAAAATGGATGGAAATGGATTGAAAACACCTAGGAAAACATGTATAATCTAGCACTTATCACTTATGCATGGCGCCATCATCTTCTAAATCTACTCCGCTTCATTCTTTCTGGAGTTTAAAAAGATTAGAACAAGTGGGGAATCAAGTGGGATGTTAAAGCATTCGTGGAGATTTCAATTGAAGACGGCGATCGGTCCAATTTTTAGCTTCGTCTCCAGCGAACTCGTATCAAGTGGTATTTAGAGCTTGTTCTCTTGATTATCATATCAAGTGATAATCAGAGCTTGTTTTGATTCTCTTCAAGATTGGATCTCTACTCCACAAGTCTAGTAAGTTCTTCGGTCATTTTGAATTTTCTCGAGTTCTTCGTCTAATTCTTTTAGTGTGCTGAGGATTCATCTTTAGGTTTCCTTAACTGTCTAGTAGTTTTGTCAATTTTTGTTTAAGTCTTTTTGTTCGGTGAAAATCATGCAAATCATATTGTTCATGACTTGATCCGTATCGTTATACATAGATTCGTATTTTCAAAAATGTTTGAGGATTCAAGTCCGATCCGGAAAATTATCATATGTTTCTTCCATTTGTTCTAGGCAAATTGTGTTAATTCGTAATAATTTTCAATTCCTTGAATTACTTGTCCAAAAGTAATTGTTTCCATGTGTTAGTATCAATTTTGTTTCTAATCTAAGAAAACCAATCGGAGTTATTCATCAAAATGCCCAAGAGAGACTTTTGTTTTGGTACTACACTTGAGCCTATAATTCTGGACATTCAAGTTCATACATGCAAAAATTGAGAAATCAACATCATTACATGCTAGTAGAGTGCTTACTATAAATCTAAATCCCTATTACACCTTGTAGTAGCATTAGCACTAGTAGTTGAGCTTGGAGTGCTTGTTTTAGGCAAGATATATCTCAGTCCAATAGCTTAAACAAAAGTGATAGAAAAGAAGTCAAGTGAAAGGAAATTGAAACAAGAAGAAAACAAGTGAAAAAAAAATTTAAAGAAAGCTAGAAAAGAGCCTTAAAGAGTACTTGAAGTAAATTTAGTGGACTTGTAAATTTGTATCAGCAAGCTATCAAAGTGTTAAAGAAGTGTTAAGGAATTTGAGCAAGAAAAATCGGACTGACAGCTAAGACATAGCGCACTCATTCACCTAGTAAAATTACTAGTAGCTTGGAAATTAGTCTAGTAGTGTGTACTTGTGACTAGCTTGTTTTTGACTCAAATTTCTGCATAAGTGAAACTTGCTGTATTTGATACTTGTCCAACCATTTTTACTGCAGTTTGGAGTGAATTATTTGTTCATAAGTTACTTGATAAATTTACCTACAAAAGAGGTCTTGAAAATTTGATTACTATGCTACGTTGAGTTTGTGTGCCTTGTTCAATTTGTTTGGCTTAGTAATCGAACCAGCAAACTTGATTCCTTTGCTGTCCAGTTTTATGCCTATGTCATATCACATCCATTCCTTGATTTGAGTAGCCTGTTATTTCAATTGTGCCTTTTATTGCTTGTCATTTAATTGAAATCCTTGGTTTTGTCTTAGAAGTTTTGTTCCCTTGGAATTCTTGAGCTTACCCGAGAATTGTGCCTCTTTCACAAGGAAATTTCTATATAATTGACTAGAGGTTTAATTAGAAACTTTGGCAGGGAAGTGAGGGAAAAAAGACAAGAGTGATACATCATATAAAGAGCCTTCTAAGAGAGATACACGAGTGCTACTAGAGAGACACACTTAGTGAGTGGCAAGGATCTTCTATATACTTGTAATTGTTATCTAACCTTTTCTTGTGCAGCCATGGACACCTCTCCTAGTGTGGGAAATGAATTATCACCAAGGTCAAAGAGAATGGTGGACTTAATGAAATCCATGCTAAATACTAGCTTGGAAGAGAGGTTTGATCAAGAGAGGCGGTTGAAGAAGGAAAGGAAGATAAGGAAGGAGTTAGAAAGGAAAATCCTTGGAGAAACAAGTGGCAACCGTAGGGATCACCATAGTAGAGGTGCTGGACATAGTGGGAACCGAGGGAAAGATAGTGATGAGGAATACAGAAGTAGGAGAATAATCAAAGGGAAAGTGGAAGTGAGAGGGGACACCCTAGAGAGACTCCTAGAGAGAGTGATTGGGGAAGTAACTTTGAGGAGGATGAAGCCTTTAGAGCCTTTGAGAATGAAAGGAGAGGAAGGAGAACCCCTCACCATAGGAGACAACCTCACACACCTAGGAGACCCTTTGGAGAGGATGAACCAAGAACATGGGAGGGAAACACCAAAATAACCTTACCTAAATTCCTTGGAGATGGAGATGCCGAAACCTACTTAGATTGGGTGATGAAGGTAGACCAAGTCTACTCTTGTTATCCTAGCTTGAGTGAGGAGAAGAGGCTTAACATGGCCATTCTAGAGTTTGAAGGCTATGCATTGGTTTGGTGGAACCAAGTGCTAGTGGATGCCGAGAAGAGGAGGAGGCCACATATAACATCTTGGACCCAACTCAAGGATGCAATGAAAGGAAGGTTTGTGCCTAGTTCCTACACAAGAGATCTACATGTGAGACTTCAAAGACTAACTCAAGGAGGGAGGAGTGTACAAGAATACTACAAGGACTTGGAGCTCACACTCTTGAGGGCGGATTACCAAGAGGACAAAGAGGCCACCATAGCTAGGTTCACCAATGGGTTAAATAGGGAGATCCAAGATGTCTTGGAGCTCCAAAACTATAGGACCTTAGAGGATGCCATACATAAGGCCGAGAGAATTGAAGGCCAACTCAAGAGAAAGGGCACCTTCAAGAAGCCTTACACGTATGGGTCTTCAAGTTGGAAGGACAAGCAAAAGAAGGAGGGAACCTCCAAGCCTTTTTACAAGTCCAACCGAGATGAGTCTAAGGGTAAAGAAGTTGTTAAATCTATCTCTAAACCTTCTAACATTAAGTGTTTTAAGTGTTTAGGTCATGGGCACATAGCCTCCCAATGTCCCAACAAGAAGGCCATGATAATGAGAGTGGATGGAGAAGTAACAAGTGAGGAGTCCACTCACTCTTCTAGTGAGGAAGAGGTAGCTAGTGTTAGTGAACATTCAAGCATGGAGCAACCGGAAGATGGAGATCTATTGATGGTTAGAAGGATGCTAGGAAGTGCTTGTGTGGACCTTGATGACACCCAAAGAGAAAACATATTCCACACAAGGTGCACCATCCAAAGTAAGGTATGTTCCCTAATCATTGATAGTGGTAGTTGCACCAATGTTGTTAGCACTAGGCTTGTTGATAAGCTTGGTCTCAAGACCACTCCACACACTAAACCTTATAAATTACAATGGCTAAGTGAAAAAGGAGAATTATTGGTTAATAAACAAGTTCTGATTGCTTTCACAATAGGTCGATATAATGATGAAGTCTTATGTGATATAGTACCTATGGAAGCATCTCATATCTTGTTAGGAAGGCCATGGCAATTTGACAAACATGCTATACATGATGGAGTGTCTAACACTTATATATTTTCTCATGGTGGTAGGAAAATTACTCTTAAGCCTTTGACACCTAGAGAAGTATGTGAGGACCAAATTAGGATGAAGGTCAAAAGAGAGGGTGAGAGGAAGGTCATGGAGGGCCAAAATCTGAAAAAATCACCCAAAACCAAGAATTTGAGTGCTCTGGCCGAGACTTCAAAGATATTTACCAAAACTGCCACTGCACAAAAACAAGTGAAACTTAGGCTAGACAAGTCCGATTTGAGTGATCTCAAAGGGGTGGGAGAGCTAAGACAAAGGGCTGCCAAGTCTAAGGAAGGGTTGCTTGTGAGTAAGAGTGAAATTAAGAGGGAGTTCTTAGCTAGGAAATCCATGTTCTTATGCATACCATCTCCTTGTTTTCTAAATTCAAATTTTGTGGGAGATCAAGTGAGCATAGATCTTTTATTGGATGAGTTTAAGGATGTGTTTCCTAGTGAGATACCCTACGGCCTACCTCCTTTGAGAGGCATTGAGCACCAAATTGATTTGATACCCGGTGCTCCTCTACCTAATAGGCCAACTTATAGGACTACTCCACAAGAAACTCATGAGATTGAGAAGCAAGTCCAAGAGTTAGTGAGCAAAGGGTGGGTGAAAGAGAGTCTATCACCATGTGCATCACCGATTATCTTAGTCCCTAAGAAGGAGGGCACATGGAGGATGTGCACCGATTGTAGGGCTATCAATAACATAACCATTAGATATAGACACCCCATTCCTCAATTGGATGACTTGCTTGATGAACTTCATGGCTCAACCATATTCACTAAAATTGATCTTAAAAGTGGTTACCACCAAATAAGAATGAAACATGGAGATGAGTGGAAAACCGCATTTAAGACCAAATTTGGTTTGTATGAATGGTTAGTCATGCCCTTTGGGCTATCAAATGCCCCAAGTACTTTCATGAGACTTATGAATCATGTGCTTAGGGAGTTCTTAGGAAAATTTGTTGTAGTGTACTTTGATAATATTCTTATCTATAGCACTTCTTTCCTTGACCACTTAACACATTTGAGATTTGTTTTGGAAGTACTTAGAAAGGAGAAGCTCTATGCTAACAAGGAGAAATGCACATTTGCCATGGACCAAGTGGTGTTCCTCGGTTTTGTGGTAAGTTCCAAGGGTGTGCAAGTTGATGAGAGCAAGGTGAGAGCAATCCTTGAGTGGCCGAGACCTACCAATGTGAAAGAAGTAAGGAGCTTCCATGGACTAGCAAGCTTCTATAGGAGATTTGTGAAGGACTTTAGCACCATTGTATCTCCTCTCAATGAGCTTGTGAAGAAGGAAGTACCCTTCACATAGGGGCCAAAACAAGAGGAGGCTTTTACTCTTTTGAAAGAAAAACTTACCAATGCTCCTATTTTATCTATGCCTAATTTTGAATTATCTTTTGAGCTTGAATGTGATGCTTCTAACCTTGGTGTAGGTGCTGTTTTGAAACAAGAGAATCATCCCATAGCCTACTTTAGTGAGAAGCTAAAAGGAGCACAACTCAATTACTCCACATATGATAAAGAGCTATATGCTTTGGTGAGGGCTTTACAAACATGGCAGCATTATCTCCTTCCTGAGGAGTTCATAGTCCACACCGATCATGAAGCCTTGAAGCATTTGAGATCTCAAGGCAAGCTCAACAAAAGACATGCAAGGTGGATGGAGTTTGTGGAGACATTTCCCTACATCATTAAACATAAGAAAGGAGTGACTAACATAGTGGCGGATGCCCTTAGTAGGAGGTATACACTTCTTTCTCTTCTTGAATCTAAATTGTTGGGATTTGAACACATAAAGGCCTTGTACAATGATGATGATGACTTTAGCCGTGAGTTCTTAGCATGTGACAAGGGTTCTCACAATGATTTCTATAGGCACAATGGTTACCTTTTTAAAGGAAAATGTTTGTGTGTGCCTAAGACATCATTGAGAGATCTTCTAGTATGTGAAGCTTATGAAGGAGGCATCATGGGTCATTTTGGTATTGAGAAGACCTTAGCCATATTACATGAACACTTTTTTTGGCCAAAAATGAAAGCTCAAGTAGCTAAATTTATAAGCAAATGTCTCACATGTCATAAGGCTAAGTCTAAGCTCTCTAACCATGGCCTTTATTTGCCTTTACCCCCACCTACCTCTCCTTGGTTGGATATATCCATGGACTTTGTTCTCGGATTACCCAAGACAAAGAGAGGTATGGACTCTATTTTTGTGGTGGTGTGTAGGTTCTCCAAGATGGCACACTTCATTCCATGTCACAAAAGTGATGATGCTTCACATGTTGCCAACTTGTTCTTCAAAGAAGTAGTGCGTCTACATGGTATTCCCCAAAGCATAGTGAGTGATAGGGACTCTAAGTTCCTTAGTCACTTTAGGAGATCCCTATGGGGTAGGCTTGGCACCAAGCTCCTATTTTCTACTACTTGCCACCCTCAAACCGATGGCCAAACCGAGGTGGTGAATAGGACTCTGGGTCAATTGCTTAGAAGCTTTGTAAAGAGCAACTTGAGAAGTTGGGAAGATTGTTTGCCACATGTTGAATTTGCCTACAATAGAGTGATGAATTCTACTACTCTTCTTTCTCCTTTTCAAGTTGTCTATGGCTTTAATCCCTTAACCCCCCTTGATTTATGTGCGTTGCCTTTTAATGAACTTTCTAATCAAGGTGGAATTGATAGGGCCAAGAGAGTCAAATCCATGCATGCGAAGATAAGGGAGCGAATTGAACAAAGAAATGCACAAGTGGCTCAACATGCCAACAAGCACCGCAAGCATTTGGAATTGAAAGTGGGGGATAAAGTTTGGATACACCTTAGAAAGGAGAGGTTCCCTAATTTGAGAAGCTCCAAATTGCTTCCCAAAGGAGATGGACCTTTCACTATTATAGAAAAACTTGGTCCCAATGCTTTTAAGTTAGATCTTCCTAATGATTATGGTGGTAGCAACTCTTTTAATGTTTGTGATCTTACTTTGTGTGTAGGTGATAAAGATGATGATCACATCAACTTGAGGACAAGTTGCCATCAAGAAGGAGGGTTTGATGGAGGACCATCCTTGACAAGAAGAGTTACAAGAGCCATGCACAAAAGAATTCAAGAAGAAATTGAGAGTCAGCTCAAAAGTCAAAGCCAAGATTCTCAAGACTTCTCTTTACTTTGTAATAGGACTTGTAACCTTCTAGAAAGATTGTAAAGTTATAATTAGATTAGGAACATTTAATTGAGGCCTTGCTTGGTGAATAAGTGCACGGCCTTATGTTTGTAATTGAACCAAAGTTTAGGGTGTTTTTGTGAGAAAGTTGGAGACAGACGATGTCACAGACGATATCACAGACGAATGATCTCCGTCTGTAGACACGACAGACGATACCACACAGACAGACGATGACCGACAGACGATATCACAGACAGACGATACCACGCCTGAGTCTTCAGTCTGATGCTTCCGTCTGTAGACACGACAGACGATACCACACCGACAGACGATACCACACCGACCGACAGACGATATCACAGACAGACGATACCGCACCTGAGTCTTCAGTCTGATGCTTCCGCCTGTAGACACGACAGACAATTGCCACAGACGCTACCACAGACGATACCAAAGACGCTCTTTCGTCTGATGCTTCACATGTTGAACTCTTTCGTCTGAAGCTTGTCCGTCTAAGCCTTTACATATTGAGCTCTTCCGTCTGAAGCGGGTTCCGTCTGTTCCGTCACAAGTTATCCCAACTTCCGCTAGTATAAATACATAACACTTTGAATTGTAAAGGACCTTTGATGAAATTTTTGAATGAATTGAATTTAGCAAGAGCTAATTCTTTGAGAGTGGATTTCTCTCTAAGGTTTCTTCTAGAACCTTGAATCTTATCATGGAAACTCTTCCTTGTGGTGATTCTCCCTTAGGCTTATTGCTTATGCATGGCGCCATCATCTTCTAAATCTACTCCGCTTCATTCTTTCTTCTAAGTTCTTGTGTCTTGAGTCAATTGTGAGCTTCCGCCATTAAAGCATTCGTGGAGATTTCAATTGAAGACGGCGATCGGTCCAATTTTGAGCTTCGTCTCTAGCGAACTCGTATCACCAAGACTTGTTGGGTCCATAAGTGTTAGAGTTGTGACTATCTTTCCTAATCCATTTAAACAATCCACTAGTTATGCCTTCCTTTCTAATCATGCAATTATAAGAGTTATGTTCAGGTTTCATACAATAACTACATGAGAAAGTTCTATTTTTGCTGGTTTGTCTAAATGCAAAGAACTTCATGTTATTCCTTTTCAAGGAGTCATCAAAAGACTTACACTTTGAACAGGGCAGTTTCAAGATATCATTTTCCTTTTTCAAACTTTGAACATCAGTTTTCAAAACAGAAATATCATTTTCCAAATCAGTAATTTTGTTTTTCAAAACCTTGTTCAACTTGCCTAGTTTTTCAGCTTCCTTGTAAAGATCACAAAAAGCAGTTTGCAGCTCATCATAGTCAAAAGTAGATGAATCGGAATCACTTACCTCATCATCGGATGTTGGATTAGCCATGAGACACAAATTTACTTCTTCATTATCACTTTCACTAGAGGTTGAGGAATCATTCTCTTCCCAAGCTATGTATGCCTTTTTCTTGCGAAATCTGTCTTTCTTGGGTCTTTCTTCATGTTCTACTCTTCTAGGCTCACTGCTGTTACTTTTCTTCATGTTGGGGCACTCCAATTTGTAGTGACCCATTTTTCCACACTCATAACAAGTGACCTTTGAAGATGAACTCTCATTCCTCTTGAAGCTTTTTCTAGAATTGTTGAATCTCCTTTTATCATTGTTCCTCTTCATGAACTTTTTGAATTTTCTTACCATGAGATTCATATTTTCCTGTTCAAATTCACTACCACAGCTTGATGCATCGCTCTCACTAGCTGTGTCTTCCATCTTGAGTGCTAGACCTTTGGCTTTCTTATCTTTTTGTTCCTCATCAGCAATACGGGACATATCCATTTCATATTCCCTCAACTTACCAAATAACTCTGCACTTGTCATCAAGGCTAGGTTCTTTAATTCAGTGATTGCTGTGACAGTTGGTTGCCATTTTCTGCTCAACGATTTCAGCACCTTCACATTGACTTATTCCTCAACGAAGATCTTACCAAGTCCTTTGAGATGGTTCACGATGTGTGTGAAACGTTTCTGCATATCCATCACGGACTCACCTTGTGCCATTCTAAAGGTTTCATATTCTTGGATCAAGGTATTCTTCCTTGCCCTTCGTACTTCAGCGGTTCCTTCGTGTGTGACCCTTATTAGATCCCAAGCTTCTTTGGCTGTGTTGCAAGCTGAAATTCTGAAAAATTCATCTGAATTCAAAGCAGAATGTATAATATTTAAAGCTTTTGCATCATTTTCAGCTCTCCTAATTTCTTCTTGTTCCCATCTCTTAAATGGTTTTTCAATCTCATTCCCATTTTCTATGTATGTGGGGACCTTGAAATCAGTCACAACCGCTTGCCAAATGCTTCTATGTACAGACTCCATAAAGATTTTCATCCTCACTTTCCAAAAAGGATAGTTATCACCACAAAACAGAGGAGGTCTGTTAATAGAGGCACCTTCAGCGAATGGTAATTGATTACCGGTCATTCTAAGGAACTATGGATCAAAATCTAGAGCAACCTACTAGATAAAGCTCTGGTACCAATTGTTGGTCCCTATGTGTGAATCTAGAGGGGGGGTGAATAGATTCTAGTTCCACTATAGCCCAATTTTCGCGAGTTTCTAATTTCTTTTAATTCAAACAAAACTATTCTTGATTACCTATCAATAATTGAGACAGATAAGCGAGAAATATCAAAGATACACAGCGGAAATACCAAAAGGAATAATCAGAAACACGTTAGTAATCAATATACAACGTAATCAATATCAGTATCTAACTGTTCCAGTTTTAGTTGATTACCGAGTCAATTACCGAGTTAATTACCGAGTCAATTACCGAACAAATTGCAGAAGATAAACCATGATAACAGCAATGTAAGGTAAACGGTAAAGAGAAGAAGGAAGAAGAAGAGTGCACAATGATTTATACTGGTTCGGCCCACTGCCTACATCCAGTCCCAACCCAACAACTGTTGTGATCGGTTTTCCACTATCAAATGATCCCTTTTGTGTTCTTTTACATTCACTCTACAACAAGCAACACAAAAACGAAATCAAAACACCCAAAAACCTGTCCTTTAACCCAAAGAACAGTTTTTCCCTGACCTTGGAACACCCAAGATCAAACCTTTGAGAACACACTTCTCAAAGTCCTTTACTCTATCCAGAGAGACCTCTCTCCTAGAGTAACAACCCAGAAATCAAAAGGTAAACAAAAGATCAGTTTAGAAAACACCTGGAGTGTAGATCTGATCACAAACGACAACACTATGAATACCACCCAGTCAGAGAAAATATCAAGATTTGCCCTTTCTTTATGAAATCTTGATAAACTCTTGAAGTTCTTTATGGGTTTCTTGGAAAAGATGATGAACTCAGTTTTGAGAGAATTTGAAAGTGTATGAACTTTTCTAAAACTTATGTTCCAAGATCTTATGTTAATTTTTGAGAAAAGAGTATTTATATGTTCAATTAAAAACGCAATTTGGGCAACTTAATGATTTTCTGATAGGGGTAATCGACTGCCAGAAGCTGGTAATCGATTAAACCAGTGAGCAAAGGTTTCCAGGGTGATTTTTAGTCATGGTAATCGATTAACCCGAGGGGGTAATCGATTACTCCAGTGACAAATGAATTTCCACACTCTGTTACCTACTGTTGGTAGTTGATTACCTACTGTTGGTAGTTAACTACCTACTGTTGGTAATCTATTACCTCAGTTGGTTACCAAAGACATTTTCAAAATATTTTTGAGAGGGAAATCAAACATTTGACACATGAGAAATCACACTAGATTGCCAAGCTCTCCAGCGCATTCACACAAAGAACAACCACATACATGCCTAAACTAAACAATCAATACATAGGAAACTCCTAGTTACATTTCATCTACGAAAACCAAAATTACATAACATCAAAAGCAAAACACCAAGAGAGACTCCAAAGCACCTTCAAGCTTTACGTCCAACATAATATGCAATCATTTGGGCATGCATGAATTTTTTTATACTCCATACCCATTGGACAAAGAATCTTTTTAGCGTCATAATTGCAGGTTGGCAATGTGTTACCTTCTGGAATCATTTCACTCAACAACTCTAGCAATTGAGTAAAGGTTTTGTCAGTCCACCCATTTGCCGCCTTCAGATGAACCAATTTTAACACCGCAGACATGCAAGTGAAGTTAGAGCACGCTTTGAACAAAGGTGTCTCTACATCACTAAGCAACGTGTCGTATACATGGGCTTTAGAAAAGTTTTCTGGACTAACATCTTGAATCATGTCTTCAAGTCTATCATCAATTTTTGTTTCCAACTCCGGTTCAGACACATTAGATGTTGTCAATGAGTCTAATAACTCACCATGCCAGGTCCATGTTGTATAACTTCTAAGAATCCCATCACACAGCAGGTGTTCTCGAAGTTCTTCTTCTTTCAGTTGTACACCGTTCAAACAATTGACACAAGGGCAACAAAACTTCCCACCACTACTAAAGTGATCATGTTGCTTAGCAAATTCCAAAAACTCTTCAACTCCAGCCTCATACTCCGTACTAATTTGACTTGCATTCATCCAACTACGATCCATACCTTCATCAAAGGTATGGTCAACAAACATATATGTTAATTTAGTAATATTTATTAGGAAAAAAAGCAAGGATGTAGAAGAAAAATGGGTATCAAAATCAGAACAACAACAATATTATTGGCTTTCTTTTCTTTTATCCCATACAAACAGAGGAGACTAGAACATTAGTTAAATAAAAGAGGCCTATAATGCTCTATTAAGGTATTGCTACCTAGACTAGAACATGAGTCCTACGATCCTATCAAATTGGTTCTTATGCACTAAACCAGAAATTTCCCCATGCCATTCATTCAACTATGCATCTTTTAACTTTTTTTGACTATTCACAATCACAGCTGCTAAATCAACAATTTTCGACAAAATCATAATATGATATGACAGCAACCACCAGGTCAAGTTCAACTTAGACAAACCAAGTTCATATATGCCACTCGTGTTAGTTTAAGTGTGTGTTATGGCAGAATGGCATGGTAGAACTTTTGCTAGCTGCCATATGCAATTTGTACATATATGGTTATATTAGCAGGAAGATTATGCAGAAATTGGAGTATTTGAAGCTGAAAGTAAAGATAAGAGCAAAAAGTGAAGAGAAGATAAGAGAGTGATATATAGCAAGTTGATTCCTAAAAGGTACTTGTGTTGTGAGGACAATGTGATGCGTAGTAGATGTTGCTTTCACACCTGAATTCTAGTCACAAGTAGTTTTGTGCAATCAATAGCTGTTGAAGAGCACACACTTATCTATAATTTTCTAAAATTAAGAAATAAAGTGATACACCAAGAAGTAAGTATCCTAGAAGATAATTTTCTATGATTAGAAGGATTGAATCAAAAGACACACAAAGCTTTCAAAGTGTTAAAATATGTAATTGATATAAACCCCCTTGAGTTAAGTACATGCTGTGATTGATATAAAGTGTTAAAATTTGAATTGATATAAAGTGTTAAAATTTGTTATTGATATAGTAAAGAGTTAAAATCTGTAATTGATCTAAAATCTGTAATTAATATAAAAATTGTATTCACTAGCATCTATTTAAAAGAATCTAAATGCATATCTGTAATAAAAATATGAGTATGCATATCAGTAATTAAAAGAATCTAAATGCATATCAGTAAACTGTATGCATATATAGTAATTTGAACCAATTTGGACTAAATGCATATCAAGAACTGAATCTAAGTACATACCCAAAAGCTTGAACCTATTTGAACTCTTTAGGAATGCAAGCTCTAGCTTTCGCTGCTTTCACAAGATGGAGCTGATACCAGACACTAATAAACCCAAAAACAGAACTAGTTAGTTGATTCACAGAGAACAGTTGATGTTGAAAGTAAAGATAAGAGCAGATTATAGTTCTTTTGGGCTATACAGTAGAAGAAGATTATAGACATATTATAGACAGTTAATGAATGTGTGTCATGCACCACTTTACACTAAAAAACCTGTTAAAATCTGATATAAAGCCCCTTGAGTAATTGTTAAAATATGTAATTGATATAAAGTGTTAAAATCTGTAATTGATATAAAGAAAAAAGGATATAATATGCAAGGAAAAAGGAGTATATGTCAAATGTGAATGAATGTCATCATTGGCCATCAAGAAAACGTCTAAATAATAGTAATTAATAATTCTTTCCTAGTCACTGATCAGCTACTGATCCAAGTTAGTTCCATTAATGGTATGGTGCTAGTTATTAGCAGAAGTTATGTGATAGAACACAACTGGTACTCCAATAGTAAATCTATTGGATTAAAACTGCACAATGACAATTGAAGTAATGTTGTCTCTAGGAGACTTTTGTTTACAGTTTACACATGTACTTATAGTTTACACAAATGCTTATAATATTGACAAATTCAAGATGTAAACTTTTTGATACAGGTGCAAAGTTTTCAAAAGTATTATGTGTAGGTGAATGCCAAACAAATAATTAAGTTCATTGCCAATGTATTGGGGAAATCTTTCAAGTTATGTATATAATAAAATGGATCAACCTTATTCAGGACTTTTTAACCACCCTGAAGAACAAATGTGTCATAACTCATGTATGTTAATCTGCAGGCTCATTAATTGCAAAATTGGGTCTGATAACTAACTTTCTTGTAAAAAGAAAATGCCTTAGGAGACTTTTGTCTCTAGCAAGTGTATTGTTGTATCAATGTATTGCTTGTGATTTTAGTGTTGAATATTATATTTTATTAGTTTTTGGAGTGTGAGAAAGAAGGCTAGTTTTAAGATCCAGAATACAGTTCACTCTCCCTAGTCCCTATTATGTGAACAAAGAATTGGTGAGACAACTGCTTTCATCTTAATCAAGCTCAGTTGGTAGTTGTTTTCTGCAGAGGATGCCTTATTCCAGATCATGAAACTATGGCTAGCTACGTGATGATTCTTTAGGCCTATGATAAATATTTAGATTTTATGGAAAATATATGTAAAAGACAAGAAGTTGATTCTTTAGGGTCCATTTTGTGATTGTCTATGGAATCAACTTTGAGTAGATTTTCTATGACCAATATTAAAACTTTGAGAAGGAAAACTGAAATGTGTTTCTCTAAAAGTTAAATATTATAAGTTGTTTTCATAAGCTATCCAGCTAATTGAAGTAAGTCAATAAGAACATATAAGCTCTTCTAAATACTTACAGTTTACACAAGTGCTTATAATATTATGTTGATGTTGTATAATAAGTCTAAATAAACTATAAATAACCCTTTTCAAACGGATCCTAATAGCACAAGCTAGCTATTATAATAAATAATAAATACTTGCTAAATATGAGCCAATATTAATGCTACCATCCTAAATTCTTCATAATTCAATACATGCTATTAGTTCTCAATGGGGACAAGGCCAGGTGAGCAAGTCATTCCCCAATCAAACCCCTTGCTGACACAATCCGTAAAAACCACATTCGAAATATAGATACCCCTATTAAACTCACAAAAAATTATAGATACCCCTATTAAACTCACAAAACAAAAGAGCTGGAACGTGATTCATCAAGGACTAGTTAGTTTTTGGTAGCTTTATTTCACCTAATTTGCTTTAAAGTAGGAGTTACATGACTTAATAAGTTTAGCTTTGTTTTGATGGATCCCACAGCCAATTTGCTTTGCAGTTATATTGTAGATTTGTCACATTTTTGCCTATCACTGTCCATGGTTAAATGCCCCTTATGTTATGCAGAGTCTTGTTTCTATTGGAGATTGATGATCATTGGTGTCACTATTTGGCTTTCTAAGACATGGTTATAATTTATTGACACTTGATCATTAGTTTAGCATTCTTATGTTCAATTCAAAATATCATTAAAATGTCAAAGATATCGAAATTTTTTATCAGTAAAAATAAAAAACAGGTATTGAAAAGCTTATATTTATTCACACATCCTACTAAAATAATTGAAACAAATTCCTCGCATAAGGATATAAAATTGTTTCAATATACTAGTTTAGGTTTGTGAAATTATACATGCACACGTGAATCGGTTAAAAAAAATGGGAAGAATTCAAGGAAAAGAATTGAGAAATTTCCACATGGACAGTGAAATAATGTTCAAGCTTTTTAGTAGGCCATCAACATTAAGAAAAAAATTTCATAACCTAATCCAACCTATAACAAACAATAACAAACCCCAAACGCGTAATAAAACTAAAGTTTAGAAGCTTACCTTTTAGAACTGTTTCGCAAAGGAGGAAGGTGGAAGGAGAAGGCGCTGAAATTCGTCGGTGATAGAGGAGCTCGTCGGTAACGGAGGCGTTCGCCGGTGACGAGAAGATTGACGGATTGAGGGAGAAGGTTGAGAGATTGAGGGTTTTAGTGAGGGAGAATGAATGGAGGGAGAAGGGGTTCTACGCGATTTATGAGTCATTATTTTGATCAATTTCTCTTCATTTAATACATCATATTACAACATTATTAATGGTCAATTAGCATGATTTAGTGCATTTAAGAGTTTGGACTCATTTAGGCCTTAAGTACTTATTTTTGTTCTAATTCGTTAAAATTTCTAGTTTTGACAAGGTTCACTAGAAAAGGCATAACTCTCACTACAGAACTATGTTTGAGCTCTGTTTTATGTCAAATTAAAGAGGACTTAAAGAGCTACAAAAGTTATGAAGACATGAAGATTCAATTCAGACCACATCTGGGGTGAAAATTGCCTTGAAAGTGATGCATGAAACTGATGCGGGATTTTCAGCATGAAGAATTAGTGTAGGCCCATTTCAAATCATGTAATTGGACCATTTAAATGTTTGCATTGAGTGGTCTTTGAACCTTGCACCCTAAGTCACTTAAATTCATGTGACTAGCACATGACTCACTTATTATAAATACCCCAATTCAGAAAACTGTAACACACTTTTTTACCTTTTAATCAATTTCAATTTTTAGCATTACTCTTTTCCTTTCAAGTCGTTCTGCTAGGGTTTTCAGGTTTGTCATTCCAATTCTCGTTCTCTCTCCTTTCTTGCAATTTAATTCTTCTAATATGCAATCCCAATCTATGCTTAGTCTAATTTCAATTATGCGCAACTAATTTCTTCAACCAATTCGATCTCAATAGGATCCTTAATTTCCTTAGGTTCTCCGTTTGCAATTGCATGAGTACTTGTTTTGGATTCTATAATTTTAATTCCATTATGTTGATTAATATTTTGGATTGAGATTGTTGATTCTGTCATTGTTGATTGATAATGAATGCAAAGAACTAATTATATGATTTGAAACCAGGTTGTGTGCTCTCATGCGATTGTGTGAGTTTAAAGGTCACCAAGTGTTCGATGATAATTCTCTAAGATCTTAAAGTGTTAGTTCAGTGTTGACATGCAGAGATCTCGGTTTCAATGCACTGCATAGATGAGTGCCTTTATTTTTTGAACCAGCGAGGAAAATTGGGATATGACAGAGATCGGATTGGTGCCTTTTAATAATCTATTAATTGCTTTTTAATTATTGTTTAATTATTGTCATTGGTTAATTTTTACTATTGAATTGCCTTTAATTTTCTCTCTACACAAAAACCCCCAAAACTTGCATTTAAAATTTTGGCTACAGAGAAGTAACAAAGTAATTCGTAGGGAAACGATCCGAGTCCACTATTAGTGCAAAGTAGTAGCTAGACTTTGGTATTATTTAACGCACGTTCGGCGTGTGTGTCAGCGATGAAGAAGAAGATGTGTACCCAACAGACTACGACGATTTTAATTTGAACCATCTTAGTCTGTGGGGAAATATTACAAAAATGTCATGATGTTACAGACTACGACGATTTTCAATTGAACCATCTTAGTTTGTAACATCAAATTTTACAAAAATGTCACCGCGTCACAGACCACAACGGTTAAGCAGAACCGTAGTGGTGTGCGCGTAGTGGTTTGTATTTTTTTTACTAGTGTGAGTTTATGCATTTTTCTAGTTCCAAAGAAAAATTTTTAGTAAAGGCATCTATGAGTTATTTCGGTATGATTGAATATATGTGGGAAGTTGATTATGTTGCATTCAGAGTCCCTATGTTCAAGTGAAAATGGGTTAAAGGTAACAACAATGTTTAAATAGATGCTTCGGGATTTAGATTAGTTGATTTGAATAAGGTGGGATATAAAGATGAAGCGTTCATCATGGCCTATCAAGCAAGACAAGTATTCTATGTCACTAACCCTTGTAATGAACACTGGTCTGTGGTTCTCCATACAAGGAGCATGCGTAGGAACCATGAGATCCATTTAATGATATTTGTCATACGCTTCCATTTGTATCGGACAATGTAATGGATGATGTACATGCCATTCGACATGATTAATGTATGTATGTTTTAATTATATATTTAGTTTTAGATAATATATGTTTGTATTTATTATTGTTATATTACTTAATGACTATTGTTATGTCTGAATTTTCTCCTCATAACAGATATGTCAAAATCATCAAAGTCTATTGTTGGAATGGGACAGAGATATGTGACTCGACTACCTCACATTACATTCGGGCGCATCACTAAAGAGAAAACTCGTGTAGAAATAGATCCTTCTTCAGGCAAGGCGAGAGAATCTAATGTTGCTCACTTTCAGAGTTATTAAGGACTTGTTGCTAGGATGCATGTTTCCATCACCATCCCTAGTTGAGATCATGTTGGGTCGGTAGAGAAAGACCTAATATGGAAAGATATCAAGGTATTTTATTGTGTTGGACTTGAAGCTTGAAGGAGCTTAGACTTGTCCTTAGAGTCTTTTTGATTTTGATAATTAAACTTGTAATCTTGTTTTCATAGACATGTATATAGATTTGTTATTGTATTGGATGTTTTAGCTTAGGCCTTTGTGAATGTGAATGCTTAGTTTAGAATTCATGGTGATTTAAAATCTAATTGAGTGATTTGCTCTAAAAGTTTAAAATTGGTGATTCCCTTTTGAAAAGAAAAAACAAACCGAAGTAATCAATTACCAACTGAAGTAATAGATTACCTTGTTTAAGCATTTTGAGCACTTAAATGAGGTAATAGATTACCAATTTAGTGTAATCGATTACCAACAGTACTTGGCTATGTGGGAATTCAAATTCTTGCTGGAGTAATCGATTACCAGCTCCAGGTAATCGATTACCATGAGCTTGGAACTTCAAATTAGAAATTGAATCACTGGAGTAGTCGATTACCCCCATATAGTAATTGATTATCCACATCAGAAAGTCATCCTTAACTATTTTCAAATGCTTTGCTTTAAATAGTCTTTGGAAAAACATTTCTAAAGAGATTCTTTTTTATTTGAAAAACAAGAGGAGCGTTCAAACACTTTCAACAGAGAACTTATTGAGTTCTTAATATTTTCTCTAAGAAACTCATCAAGATTTTGAAAAGGTTTTCAAAGATTTTCTTAGAGGATGATGAGAACATGATGTATGAATGATTCAGAAGTTATTATTGATTAGATTAAGCACAACCAGGTGTATTCTATTTCTGATCTTTTAATTTGTTTTAGAGATTGGTTTTACTCTTAGAGAGAGGTCTCTCTAGAATAAGAGTATTGTTGATTGAGAAAGGATTCTCAAGGTTGATTCTTGGAGGTACCAAGAATATAGGAGAGAGGTTCTTTGTGATAAAGAATAAGATTGTATTGAGTGTTTTTTATTTTGTTTTGTGTTTTTTTTGCAGATTCATTGTAAAGAACACAAAGGGATCAAATTGGTTTTAGTGAAATATCAATAGCAACAATTGTTGTATTGAGACTGGACGTAGGCGGAAGGTCGAACCAGTATAAATACTCTGTCCAATTCTTTTTCTCCTTATACTTTTATATCTATATTACATGTATGCTGAATTCAAATGAAAGTTAATCTTGTATGTAAAACTCATTTGAAATATTACTCTGGATATAATTGGTTTGAAAAGATAAACAAATTGATCTTCTTGAATTTCTATAAACTCTGTGATATATCTTGCGTTAATTGTGCTAAATTAATAAAGATAGGATTAAAACTGAAGTTAAGAGAGGATCGAAATGAACTGGTGAAAAAAGACGAAAAGTGGAACATAGAATCTATTCAACCCCCCTTCTAGATTCTAATAGGGACCAACATATTGTTTCTTACATTTCCTATCAAATTCATTTACTAATGTATAAGTTTTATTACAAATTATTCACTAACATATTTGTTTTTAACATAATGAAAAAAAAAATCAAGAAGAATATGTTAACCTTGGTTGGCGTCCAATGAAGAGATTTTAAGAGCTTATTGACTAAAAACTATGCTTTTGGAGCAAGGTCTGACAAATCACCATGTGAAAAATATAACATATCTGAAGAAGATTGGACATTGTTTCGTAATAGCCGTTTGTACCTTAGCTGGCAGGTGAGTATTATTATTATCATCATTATTATTATAATAAAATGTTTTTATTGTTTAATGCACTAATAAGATTTATTTGTGTTACGAATCAGGACACAAGAAAATCTGCACAGGAGCGAACAAAACTGAATAATGCACCTCATTTACTGTCTTGGGGCAGATATGTTAAATTGAAGGATAAGATCATGGCGGATAAGATCAAGTTGAGGCTGGCTGAATGTGGGGCGATGGACATTACTGTTGATCCACCTTCTCCTCCAATTCGCTATGAATTATGGACGGCTACTCACACAAAAATTTCGAGAGAAATGACTTCAACTAAGGCACAGACCGTTGCACATAGCATTGTAAGTTAAATTGTTATAATTGTATTCCTTTATTTTAGTTAAATCAAAAAGGAAAAGTCTGAATTTTGAACTTTTGATATTAAAAAGGATTCACTAGTTGAACAGTTTAGTCAGGGTTCCTTTGTTTCCTATAGGTATCAGGATATTTTGACTGCATCCATAGGAAAACCTGAACACCCAATACGTGTCTGTACTACTGGAGTTGGAGTTGGTATTCGTGACTATTTTGATTCAAAACCAAAAAAATACCACTACTTCCAATATGTCTCAAAAGAACATTGAAGAGTTGAAACAACAAATGTATGAGGATCTGATACAAGATTTGTTCAAATACTTTCATGAGAAGGTGGACGAGAGGGTTGAAGAAAAATTGAAATCCATGCATGAAGTGTACCCAGCACATGAGGTTCTTCGAGTTAGTAGTAAAGCCAGCTGAAATGTTTTAGAACCTGCATTTAATGGAAGGTAATAATTTTATTTTCTTTAAAGTTGTATGTCCAATAATTCCAAAACATAAACATTGTGACTTTCATGTCCACGTTACAGGTGTCAGTTGTATGTGGAGGGGGATCCTCCACTCATTGTGGCTTGAGGTACTGTGTTTGGTGGGGGCATAACCATTCATGGAGTCCCTATACAACCAGATTGGGTTAAAGTGGGTGTGGAGGATGTCATTGACCCTGATGCAGCAGTTCTGGTGCCTAATTTAAAAGTATAATTTGTGAGGCAAGCTATTAACACCTTCATTGCTTGGCCTAGAAATTTGCCGGGAAAAATTCCAGCACAACCTAAGGTACAATTGATCCATTCACTTTTATATATTATTAGTTGTTTTACTAAATGGTACAAAATGTGCCTTTGCATGTTTACGACAACATTAATCATGGAAAATAGCCAAGAGTTGATGATTTAGATGATGATGCATAACAAAATCCATTGATTGATCTACTAAAAATATCATCATCGTTATTTAATGCGCCTATACAATTGTCGTTTACCAAAGAGAATTTTGGTGTTGATAACCCGATTGTTCCAATATACTTATCATTGGCTGATGTTCTTGAGATTTGTTCAGGGACTACCATGCTAAACATCTTTGTCAAACAAACTTAGCAAAGATCAATAAAATTAATAATTATTTTCATTTAATAAAATCTAATGATTTGTACTAATTAATATGTTTTCGGTTTGATATAGTTATTTGTATGGGTTGAGCATGAACCAAGCTACGTCACATGTATATAGATTTCTTAATCCTCAGTCAATACAGACAATTGGTAATAACAAAGCCCCAATTCAAGAATACATGGAAAAATGGATGACTGAATCAAGAAAATAAATATATTTTGCTCCTTTCATATCTAGGGTAGTTGATTAATAAATATTTAAATTTTTTAACTTCATTTATATTGAAACATATAGTAGTAATTCATTTATCGTTGATTTAGGTCCTATTGGCAGCTTATAGTCCTTATTCCTAGGGACTATAAAGTAGTTTGGTTTTGTTCGTTACACCATAAACTAACCATTGACATGAAACATTTATTAAATGGGTAACTTTTTAATGTTTTTAGTTATATTTGATATTACTTGTACATATGTTTTAATGCTATAATAATATTTAATTTGATTAGGGTCATTGAGGGTACAAATGTGTTGTCTGGATGTGCTAATCGAAGAAGGAATATCAGCATTATCATCCCTAAGGTATAATATATCAGATTCAATTTTCTTAATTAATATTGTAATCTACCTATCAATCTTATTCAATTTTCTTAATTAATATTGTAATCTACCTTTGAATGTGGTTATTATGTAATGTATTGGAGGAAGGTCATTATAGCTGCAAAAATTAAGGATTCTTGGTTTCAGGTAACTTCATACTCAATGTATATTATTTTCAAATGTTTTAAACACAATCAATAACAATTAATAGTTTATTCATGTTTCAGATGTTCCAAGATGTTGACTCATTACTTACTAAAGATATTGACATTATTCGGAAAGAATAGACAACATATATGGTTGGAATGAAGAAAGATTCATAACACAGAGACCTCTATGTAAAGAGGTTTTCAAAAGGTTTACTATAAAGATTGTATTGTTATGACATAGTTAAGGTTTTAAACTGATTGAATGTGATTCTAGACTAAATTGAATTTATTGTTGACAGATTTGATTTTAATAATAATACAAGTTACAGGGAGATTCTGTCCAAATTTTCTTAAGATTTTTGTTTAAGATTAGTTTATCTTTAAATTCTTTTAACATTATGTATAATACAATCTTACTTATGATATTAATTGATTATTTGTTCTATTTTCAGATAACATTAATACACAAGGAGTTGAATGTACTTCTTAAACAATGTTTATTATATGTAAATTTATTAGGGAAATGATTAAACAATATTATTGATAGTTTTGACTAGCAATGTTCAATTTTTTGTTGATTTTTTTGTTGATAAATGACATTTTATTGTTTGATTTTCATTTATTAGAATTCTAAAATGAAAAAAATATTGTTCTTGATTTTTACTATATGAATTTTTTATTTTTTATTGAGAATGTTAAATTGTTTTATATCAAATGCATATTAAACCGATATAACGAAAGTTAAAAAAAAAAACTTATTTTTAACCTCGGTTGTTAAGTATAACCGACATAATATATATAAAATAATATTTTTTTTACGACAAATCATAAGGGAGAGAGAGGTCAAAACTCTTAATGCCATCAAAATTCTCGTTCTATTAATTTCGTAAACTAAAACTTTAGACATAGAAAATATAACTTTAGTCTCCCAAAAGTTTAATGTATTGTGAAAAATATGTAGAGAGTAAATATATTAAACTAGTGATTAAAAATAAAGTTTAATATACGATGTCACCGTAAAACATTTAAACTGTTCATACATACACATTTTTTTCTTTTAAAAATAACATTTTGAAATAATTTAAAAACCTAAAATATAATTTACCTTAAAATAAAACTTCTGAATCATTTATAATTTAAAAGGTAAGATTAAATATCTTTTAATGGTTATTGAATTTAATTTAATTCACGCAGTACGTCCAATGATCCAAACATATATGTGTGTGTGGTATTGTTACTGTCACGTTGTCAATTTTTTATAAGAGTTCTTTTTATATATGGTTTGGAAAATTAGCGGAAAAAGTTGAAATACTAACTAGTAATTGAAACTTGACAGTTGAAGTTGAAAAAAGTAACTTAATTCTACATTATTTAAAACGAGTAATAATGAAATTTAATAAATGTTGTAATTCAAGACAAAGGAAATAAAGTATACGCGCGATCTGATTAATTTGTATTTTTTATATTCTAAATTGTTATATATGTTAATTATTTTTCTTACTCTTTAACGAAATTTTTTTAATTGAAATTGAAATTCGTGATCAAATTGATTAAAGTAATTTTTTACTGATTAATCTAAGCATTCTGTTAATCTCCATGTAAACTTTATCATATTTGACTTCTTTAAAAATTTCTAGTATAATTCACAGAGTCAGAATAATATATATATATATATATATATATATATATATATATATATATATATATATATATATATTCTTATTTTTGAATTTTGTTGTCATCATTCTTAAAAAATGAAATCCAAGCATTTGTTGGTATGTATGCAATTGATCATTTATTTTTATCTATGAAAATCGAACATAATATCAAGTGTTTATAATAATTTATGCACGTTAAATCTAGTTAAATAATCAATAAATTTGTTTGAAAGGAATTTGATAAATTAAATTATTAAAGAAATTTACAACAATATCATATTGATTCCCAAAAGTTTCCAGGTTACTTTCCTCACCTAGATAGAATCCATTTCAAACTTAAAAGGATTATTCATCCTTAACTTTTGGAGGCATCTTAAACAAGTGTAGTGAATAATCAATTTTTCTTGGAGTCTTTATGATTTGTTCCTACAGGACTGAAATCGTGTACAAGTTGATTCTCAAGTTTCTATTTTTATATTATAAATTCAAGTTTTCATTGTTAAAAATAATATAACTTATGCATGATTCATGTAATATAACTTACCAACTGTGTGACAAGTAATTTTATGATTGCTTATTAAACGAAGCAATAGTTTCAAAAGTTTGGCCATCACCTATGTTTCAGCTGATCCAGAGTTGAACCCCATGCTATATCTGTACCTTGTTTGACTTCCCAAAACAGCCTTTGGTCCAATACTTATGAATTTTCGTCCCCATTTTTATATTTTGGATATTTAGTTTCTCAATGGTTCTAAAATTAGAAATTTAGTTCTCTAGCTAATTTGATAAACATTTAAATGTGCAATAAGTAGTGTTGACTAACACATACAATTTTTTATTATTTTTATTAATTTATGGGTTTGCCTAACTTATTCCAAGTAAAACAGGAGTAAAATAACTAAGTTGAAGATAATTTATTTAATTTTTTATATATTTTAAGATGATATGTTACATTTGTATATTGCACCAATTGTCTGTTACCTCATTTTTATCTAAAGTAAGTTAAACAAGTTCTTAAATTTATTTATTTGAAAAATTAGCAAAAGTAAAATTCAATTTTTACTCTTCAAGTTGGTAATTCAAAATCCTAATTTCATTTTACAATTGTTAAAAAATAAATTTCACCTTTTTCTAATTTTTTTATAAAAATAAAACAAAATAAAACAAGTTCGCGACAGTGAAATGTATAAAAATAAATAAAATTAAACTCACGAGTTAATTTAAGCGAACGTCCCATCTCTCCGATCTAGCAACACCTCTAAATAGTTACTAAATGTACTAATAATTCTACATCTTTACAAAAATGATTATTTTATATTTAATTGATTATTTTATTCAGGGACATGATTAATTATAATATAAGTATAAAATTTGTTTATTTGCATCTTTTCATAATTTTTTATAAATTATAAATAATTCATTTATTTAATTTGATATATCATATTATATATATATATATATATATATATAATTTCATACAATTTAAAAGTTATTTAATTATTTATTAAATGGTTTTATTTATATTATATATATATATATATATATATATATATTAAAACATTAGTTTATCATATAAAAAATCTAAAAATATATAATTTATAAAATTTGAAGTACATAATTATAAAGATAATTTTAATGATTGAATTAATTAAATTTTATTTAAAAGATATGAATAAAAATATTTACATTCTTCAACAAATTGCTTAAACCTTTAAGAACCGGCCGATATGAATACAAAAATTAGGTTTTTAATATTCTGATACTATAATGATAATGAAATTACTTGAAGTACTAGTTAACCGGTCAACAATTATATATTTTTTAAAAGTTCTTATGTATATTTTTAAAAGATTATTGTATACTTTAAAAAAATATATAATCACACGATGATAGACAATTACGTAAATTAAGATTCACTCTCGAGTGAAACTGATTTTAGTAAGGACCAATTCTAATTTGGTGAATAACTAACTATAGCACTGATTCTTATTTGCTTTGCTCTTAGGTCACTTGCAAAAAGCAAGAACTTTAATGATGGTTTTGTGGTGGATTTGCATGGCCATCATTCCCTTGTTAATCTTTTTACAATACTGTATTCAATTTTCTTCTTCAAGAATTTGAAGTGGGAATCATATTATTCTTACAGTGTGTCTCCGTACACATACAAAAACACAAGAAACTATATACGAGAAATCGGAATTAAAGATTTGTATTATATAATCATACACAGATATTCAAAATTAAAAATTAATTAATCATTATATAATTTATAATTTTTAACTATTTAAATACAATATAAAAAATTATATTTATATTTGAGAAAAAACTCTCCATATAAAATATTTTATACCATTGACTAATTAATCACAACCCCAGCACAATCGGTAATTTTGATAAAAAAAATTCTTAAACTATTATAAATCTAATTTATTATAGTTTAATCTTGTAATAAACTGTTTATATTGGAAATATTATAAACTCTTCATATTTATTATTAGGTACATTAACAAAGATAAATTTTATATATATATATATATATATATATATATATATATATATATATATATATATAACCTATCATGATGCCAATAAGCTGAGACATAGATAACGCAAAATGGCGAGTGGTGAAATGTCGACAGCGTTGTCCATAGAAACCAGTAACCGGTGCAACGACGACATTAAGAAGATGTGCGTGGACGAGATGCTCCGGGAGTACTGCGGCGAGTTCGGATGGTGGCAGCTTAAGCACTTTGTCCTCACAAGCCTTTGTTGGGTCTTTGTGGCCTTTCACACTATGGTCATGATTTTTGCTGACCATCAACCCCACTGGACCTGCGTCGCCGCTTCCGGTTGCAATGCCTCCGCTGCAAGTGTCTGTCCACTCAAACCAGGCTCGTGGGAATGGGTCGGAGGCCACGGCAGCACCACCGTGTCGGAATGGGGTTTAGTTTGTCGTGACAAATTCAAGGTTGGGTTTGTCCGGGCGTTGTTCTTCATAGGATCCATGATCGGTTAGTTCACTTTATTAATTTTTTTTTATATATATTAAAAAATCTCATTGGCAAGAACACAAATATTATGATTGATTTAATTTTGCTTCATCTTTGTTTTCTTCTTGTCTCTTATCAAAAAAATTTGGTAGACAACGAAACTAAAAAAAAAAAAAAAACAAAAATTTAATAAAAAATATTCACGGATGTTTTATAAGTTTATCTCATTCTTCAGGTGGTAGTGTATTTGGGCACCTATCGGACTCATTTATGGGAAGAAAACGGAGTCTGGGAGTGGCTTGTGCCCTAAATGCCATGTTTGGGTGCTTAACAGCCTTGTCACCAAACTATATGATCTATGCTATGTTCCGCTTCCTCACCGGCTTCAACAGCGGCGGCGCTGGCCTTTGCGCATATGTTCTCGCCTCTGAACCAATCGGACCATCAAAGCGTGGCACAGTTGGCATGTGCTCCTTCTACTTCTACTCCGGCGGCATTGCAATTCTCTCCGGCATCGCATACATCTTCCAAACATGGCGTTATCTCTACATAGCTTCCTCTATACCCTCTTTTCTCTACATCATCATTGTCCTCCCCTTTATATCTGAGTCCCCACGATGGTACCTCGTTCGCGGGAGAGTAACCGAATCCATGAAAATCATGTCAACAATTTCTTCTTCCAACGGAAAACACCTTCCTAGTGGAATTCTCCTTACACTAGACGAAGAAATAAACACTCATAACTCAAGTCATGACCAAAATGTCAACAGTCAAAGCTTAGAGAAAAAAGTTGCACGTGTTGGATCTATCATAGACGTGGTCCGTTCGCCAATCACACGTGTGAGGCTATTCGTAGCCATGGCGCTTTCATTCTTGTGCGATTTGGTGTACTACGGTCTTAGTTTGAACGTGGTGAACATGAAAAGCAATCTATATTTGAATGTTATGCTTAACGCGGTGGGGGAGATGCCAGCGTTTGCGATAACGGCGGTGCTAATGAACAGGTTTGGACGGAAGCCGATGACGATGGCGACGATGTGGTTTAGTGGGTTCTTTTGTTTGATGGGAAGTTTAGTTAGTAACGTTGGGGTGTGGAAGGTGGTGAGAGTGGTGTGTGGTGTTTTAGGGATATTTGGGATGGCGGGGACTTATAATTTGTTGTATATTTACACGGCGGAGTTGTTTCCGACGGTGGTGAGGAACGCCGCACTTGGGTGCATCTCACAGACGGCTCAATTGGGAGCCATGTTGTCATCATTTGTGGTGATTTTATATGATTGGTTACCATTTGCTGTGTTTGCAGCATGTGGGATAATAGGGGGAATTTTAGCTATTTTTCTTCCAGAGACTTCAAACCAACCTCTTTACGATACGTTCACTGGAATGGAGGCTGGACTTGCATGATATATACTTTTTACACCTTACTTGTATTCCTATTCATGAAAAATAAATTAATACTTTCTTCTCCCACAACCGCCGGATACAAGGCGAATTTAACCATCATTATGAAATGAATATGTAATAGTGAAATGATACAGGTGTTCATCAATACATGAAATTTAACGTATAAATCAGATCAACTAAATTAGTTTGAATTGATTGGATTTTTTTTTATTTTTTTTTTTTTGTGAAAGCTTCATCAATAACAAGAATACTTGAGTTCATCACATGTTATGCCCCGTGAAAAACATGGCGGTAAAGTTATTTTGTGCCATGCAAGTCAACTAATTTAGTTTGAATTAAATGATTCGGTTTTGTAGTAAAAGATTCATTAATAACAAGAACATTTAAGTTGATCACGTTATGTGGTGCGAGAAATGTACACGGTAATGCCACTTTAATTTGTGGCATGCAAGTTAAAGTTGGAGGTAAATTCTTATTCCTTTCTTACAGGAAGATAGAAATTTTCCTTTAACATTAAATGTTAGAGTTTCAAGTTTTCTCTTTACATGGGATCATTACGTGAGTTTGAAGTATCTCAGTATATAAAAACTCTTGAAAGTGTATTCTCTTGTTACAAGAGAGTGTGTAATTTCTCTCTCTTTATATTTAGAGAGAAATTGATATTATATTTATATTTAGTAAAATTTTTCTGGTCTTTCTCATGTGATTTTCTTCTTAATCTTTTGAGAGAAAATCCCACGTTAAAAAAGATTGTGTATCAATTTCTATTTTCTTTACTCTTATTAATTTCAGTCATGTGATGTTATTTTGTTACCCTGTACAGTTGTATCATAACCAATAGTTTACTCGTATTATTTCGCTGCATCACACCAAAGCGCCAAAGAAAAAGTACTTACTATGCTCTACAGTTGCAACATAGTATGATCTTCTACATCATAACCGATTTTCTTATTATTATACTATATTGTAGTAGTATGAAAGTGCATGGTTAGAAAAATAAATTTAAGTATTTAAGTGTGTCTATTTGGTTCCCACCTCTCTTTCCTAGGAACATACTTAATGTGCTTATTCACGAATAATCGTCATTATTTTAATTTATGATACTGTTCACGGTGGAAATTGTGTATGTCAGATCAATTGAAGAATTATTTGATGTGAAACCTTGTCATAAAATTTGACACTGAGAGGTTCAAAGGAGTAATTTTCCTTGTAGAAATTGAAGATATGTGAAGTTTCTAGGAAATACGTGTTGAATAAACATTAAATATTACTTTTGGGATATAAATTTAGAAGTCAGGAGAGAAGAAAAATGAAAGGTCAAGAATTGTTTTATGGTTATAATTAATTAGGTTTTATTTTTTTTTTCGGATCATAAATAGATTGTTATTTAAATTGTATGCGAAACGGAAAAAAAAAAACAATAAATAGTAATTGACTGTAATATTGTCTGATATTGGCTTTGAAATTTGACATTAGAACTAATAGTGAATGTTATAGGTCAAATGTGATAAATGTCACTGCCATGCCACGATTAACAAAGGCAAACAAATATAGGGATTGGAGTAATTGAATGAAAGCTCTTAAAAAGCATGGGAGGTGATCGAAAAAGGCTTCGAAGAACCAACAAATACCATAGGTTATATAGCAGCTTAAAACAAGACATTGAAAGAGGTGCGATTAAAGGATAATATATATTATATATATATTATTCTAAGACATTGATGAGTCGAGCTTTGAGAAGATTGCTAAGGTAATAACTTTAAAAGAAGCGTGAGACATTTTAAAATAATTGTTCGAAGGATCCGACTGAGTCAAGCAAGTGTGTCTCCAAACTCTTCATGGCAAGTTGGAGAGCATGAAGATAAAGGAGTTGGAAAGTGTATATAACTACATCACACTTGTACAAACTGTGGTGAATCAACTTAATCAAAATGGTGAAACGTTAGCATATATGCGAGTTGTAGAGAAGGTTTTGAGATCACTAACCGACAATTTTGAGAATATTGTGTGCACAATAGAAGAGTCAAAGGACTTAGCGATGCTCACAGTCAACGAGCTCACCTGTTCTCTCGAGGCACACGAGCAACGCAAGAAGAAGGATGAGCAGGAAACACTCGAGCAAGCACTTCAAACCAAGGCGTCAATCAAAGATGAAAATGTACTCTATACTCAAAATTTTCAAAGTAGAGGGTGTGGTTGTGGAAGTCGTGGAAATGGTCGTGGTGGTCAAGGCAGCAGTTATGAAGGGCACTATAAGGAGAAAGAACAATTGAGCCAACCAAACCGACGTGGAAGAGGACGCGATCGAGGAAGAGGCGGCCGATCGAATTTTTTCAACATGGAGTGTTATAAATGTCACAAATATGGTCACCATACGAAGGATTGTAACTCTGACAGATGTTATAATTGCGGTAAAATGGGGCATTTTGAAAAAGATTGTCAAGTCGA
This sequence comes from Hylodesmum podocarpum, assembly GCA_026586105.1. Taxonomy (NCBI): domain Eukaryota; kingdom Viridiplantae; phylum Streptophyta; class Magnoliopsida; order Fabales; family Fabaceae; genus Hylodesmum; species Hylodesmum podocarpum. Next base: position 8,718,883 of record JALJEV010001433.1, read on the forward strand.
TAAAAAGGTTGAAGAAATAACCAACTTAGCCTTGGAAGACGAAACAAATGTAGGTTTTTTCTTGATGGCTGAAAATGAAGTCAACATCAACAATAACTCGGGGGTAATTCTTTTCAACCTAGAATCCTTAGTGGCATGTTTGGTAATTCTTCTGCAACTCTCGGCCAACACTAAGTTCCTAGGGGATTTTGTTTCTTTTTGGCTTTTCTTGGAGGAGCTCTCGGCCAAAGTAGGTTTGGCACTTGAACCCTCACTTTTCTTCTCACTTTCCCTCTTTAACTTCATCTTTATTTGATCCTCACACATTTCCTTAGGTGACAAAGACTTAAGAGTGACCTTCTTGCTCATATGAGAGAAGATATAGGTGTTGGAAACACCATCATGAATGACATGTTTGTCATATTGCCAAGGTCTCCCAAGTAATAGGTGAGTGGCTTCCATAGGCACTACATCACATAGCACATCATCTCTATACTTGTCTATGGTAAAGTTAATAAGAACTTGCTTACTAACAACTATTTCACCCTTATCACTTAACCACTGTAACTTGTAAGGTTTAGGGTGTAGGGATGTCCTAAGTTCTAATTTATCTACTAACCTAGGTGTTGGAGCCGTGTTGATGCAAAAGGGGCACCTCATTGCCTACTTTAGTGAGAAACTCAAGGGTGCTCAACTTAATTACTCCACCTATGATAAGGAGATGTATGCACTTATGAGGACTTTCCAAGTGTGGCAACACTACCTTCTTCCCAAGGAGTTTGTGGTGCACACCGATCATGAGGCACTCAAATATATCAAGGGCCAAGGCAAGCTAAGCAAGAGGCATGCAAGATGGGTAGAATTTCTTGAAACCTTTCCTTACATGATTAAATATAAGAAAGGTGGTACTAATGTGGTAGCCGATGCTCTTAGTAGGAGATTTTCATTGATATGTATGCTAGAAACTAAGATTCTAGGTTTTGATCACATTAAAGAATTGTATGAACGTGATCATGATTTCGGCCAAGTGTTCATGATGTGTGCTCAAAGTGCTCATAAGGATTTCTTTAGGGTGGATGGTTATCTTTTCAAAGGAAAATGTTTGTGCATCCCTAAGACATCCTTAAGAGAGCTTTTAGTTTGTGAAGCACATGAAGGAGGCATCATGGGACATTTTGGAATTGATAAGACATTAACCATATTACATGAACATTTTCATTGGCCACACATGAAAAAAGATGTGGACTGATTTGTGCATAAATGCATAACATGTCATAAGGTTAAATCTAGGAGCATGAGTCATGAATTATATACTCCTTTACCTATTCCCATTTCTCCTTGGATTGATATATCTATGGATTTTGTGCTTGGATTTCCGAGAACCAAGAGAGGAATGGATTCCATTTTTGTAGTTGTGTGTAGGTTTTCTAAAATGGTTCATTTTATCCCTTGTCAAAAGGTTGATGATGCTACACATATTGCAAATTTGTTCTTTAAAGAAGTGGTTAGATTGCATGGTTTGCCTAAAACAATTGTTAGTAATAGGGACTCAAAATTTTTGAGTCACTTTTGGAGAACCTTATGGGGTAAGTTAGGCACCAAGCTTCTATTTTCAACCACTTGTCATCCACAAACGTATGGCCAAACCGAAGTGGTCAATAAAACATTAGGCCAATTGTTGAGATGTTTTGTTAAAGGGAATACTAGGACATGGGAGGAACATTTACCTTATGTTGAATTTGCATATAATAGAGTTGTGAATGCTTCTACTTCTCATTCTCCATTTGAAGTTGTGTATGGTTTTAACCCTCTAACACCTCTTGACCTTGTGCCTTTGCCACTTGAGTTTGCTTTAAATGTAGATGGAGTTGCTAAGGCCGATCTAGTGAAATCCCTTCATGCCAAAATCAAAGAGCACCTTGAGAAGGGGTACTCCAAGGTGGTGGCCCAAGTGAACAAACACAAGAAAATGTGGAGTTCAAGGAAGGAGACTTGGTGTGGCTTCATCTCAAGGAAGAGAGATTTCCTAACCTTAGAAAATCTAAGCTTTTACCAAGAGGGGATGGACCTTTCAAAATCTTAAAGAAACTTAGACCTAATACTTGCTCTTTTGATCTTCCTACTTCTTATATAGGTAGTAATTCATTTAATGTAAGTGACTTATCTATTTGTGATGTAGGTGGTGATGAAAGCAACTTGGGGACAAGTTTGCCTCAAGAAGGAGGGATTGATGGAGGATTATCTCCAAGCATGAGGATTACAAGGGCAATGCAAAGAAGAATTGAAGCCCAAGTTGAAGAAGGGTTGACCAAGTCAAAGTCAACAAGTCAAAGTCAAAGTCAATGGTCAACTCTTTATAGTCAACACAATGGGCTTATGAAGCCTTGTAATTTCCTATGCCTTTTGTAATTAGTTTAACTTTAATTTTGTGTAAGTTTGGACCTATAATTTGTTTGGGAATTTTCGGCCAAGCCCCTTTGTTGGACATGTTGACTTCTATTTTGTGGTCAAAGCCTTTTAGAATGGGCTTAAGTGTCTTATAACCAACTAAGCAAGTGTAATACACTCTATTAAAAGAGAGTGGATGGATTAGGAGAGAGAATTAGTAGAATTGCCACTAACTTCATTTAAATTTCCACCACCACTTGATTATACCATAATCAAAAGTGCAAATTTAAGTCAAGTTTCAAAAGTATTGACTCTTATCTAAGAAGGTATTCTAGCCTTTGGATTTGTTTCTAATCCAAGGCATAGAATTCCATCTTGATTAGTCCATGATCATCACATGCTTAGGAGAGTTATCAACCCCTTGATCTCATTTAGTCTAGATCCTTCTTGAATTGGTCAAGTGAGAGGTGTCTAGCATCACTTGATCAATCCATCAAGGATCAAAGGGTCATCATAGTCTCACGTCCAAGGCACCAAAGAAGGCTTATAACTTAGGCAAATTCCATTTTGTACTCACTTTTGAATATTGAATAAATAGAATTTCTAAGACTTGTGTCTTAAAAAAGGGAGAGAGCTCTCCTAGGGGTTTCTTCAAAGAACCTTGAATCTTATCTTGGTCCATGACTCAAGTGGCGATTCCTCTACATACCTTATTGGATCCATGATCCATGGTGCTACCACCCTTCTAAATCTCAATCCATTTTGATTTCTTCTTCCCTTTGATCCTAACTGAGAGTTACCTTGTGTTTCCTTGACCTTTTAAGCAAATTTCCGCAAGCTATTCCTTATTGAGTGAGTGTTGAATGATGGGTGAATGAAGATTGGGCATCCCTTGTGCTAACCGTGAAGATCACACAAGTTCCTTCATGGGTTTGCATCACATAAAGGAGTTAGTGAAGAAGAATATGGTGCACGTGCTACCCAACATGGACTGCGAGAGAAAATTTTGTGAACATACGTGCTCAGCAAGCATGTGAGAACCTCGTTTCAAAAGAAGCAAAATATTGGGCTAAGCAACCTCTCGAGTTGATTTATACCAACATATGTGGATCAATCACCCCCGAATCTATAAGCAGTAAAAGGTATTTCATTTCCTTTATCAATAATTTCTCACAAAAAACTTGGGTTTATTTTCTGAAAGAAAAGTCTGAGGTATTCGAGGTGTTCAAAAAGTTCAAAGTGATGGAGGAGAAGGCAACTGAAAGACACATCAAAGTTGTACGATTCGATAGAGGTGGCGAGTATACTTCGACGACTTTTGTGGAATATTGCAAGGAGCAAGGCATAAGGCGATTTCTAACCGCACCGTACACTCCTCAACAAAATGGTGTGGCCAAGAGGAAGAACCGGACCAATCTTGACATGGTTCGATCAATGCTCAAGAGCAAAAAGATGCCAAAGGAATTTTGGGCGGAAACTGTGCAGTGTCCCATCTATGTGCAAAATTGATATTCACATGTGGAGTTAGATGATCAACACCACAAGAGGTATGGAGTGGACAAAAGTCGACAGTTTCTAATCTCAAAGTGTTCAGGGGTGTGGCTTATGCACACGTACCGGATCAACGAAGAACAAAGCTCGAAGGTAAAAGGAAAAAGTATATTTTTATTGGGTATGATGAGAAGACAAAAAGGTACAAGCTACTTGACCCGATAAACAAGAAAGTGATGGTGAGTCATGATGTGTGAGTAAATGACGCAAGCAGATGGGACTGAACAATTCGACGGAGGTTATCATCGAAGTTAGAGAATCATCAATCGTTGCACCAACAAGTATACCAACAAATTGTGAAACTACTGATGATGAAGATGAAGCACGATAACAAAAAATGCACAGTTTGCAAGATTTGTATAATTAGACAAATGAGGTACATCTTGTATGTCTTTTGGCAAATGTTAAAAATATCAGTTTTGAAGAGGTTGTATGAGACAAGAAGTGGCAAATTGCCATTGATGAGGAGATTACAACAATTGACCGCCACAACACATGGGAGCTAACAGAATTGCTAGAGGGAAATCAACCCATTGGTGTGAAATGGGTATTCAAGAAAAAGATGAATGCTCAAGGAAATATAGAGCAGTACAAGGCGCGACTTGTTGCGAAGGGATTCAAACAAAAGGCAAGAATTTATTACGACGAGGTGTTTGCTCTCGTTGCAAGAATGGAGACAATCTAATTTCTCATTTCCCAAGCAGCTCAATTCAAATGGCTGATATTTCAAATGGATGTCAAGTCAGCATTCTTGAATGGTGTGCTTGAAGAAGAAGTCTACATTGAACAACCACCTGGTACATGAAAATTAGAGAAGAGAAGAAGATGCTAAAATTGAAGAAGGCACTATATAGGTTGAAGCAAGAACCACGGGCATAGAATACTCATATCGATACATATTTCAAGGAGAACTGGTCCAAGCAATGTCCCTACGAGCATGTCCTTTACACAAAGAAGAGATAACGTGATGTTTGTTTCTTTTTATGTCGATGACCTTATTTTTTTGGGTAACAATGATGAGATGATAAAAGAGTTTAAGGGTATAATGACAAGAGAATTTGAAATGGCAGATTTAGGATTTATGAAGTTTTTCCTTGGCTTGGAGGTTAGACAATGAAAGATGGATATCTTTGTATCACCGGAGACATGCAAAAGAAATTTTGAAGAAGTACAAGATGACAAATTACAACTCGGTATCAATACTAATGGAACCAGGAGAAAAACTCTTGAAGTTCGATGGAGGAAAACATGTTGATGTGATTAGATACCGGAGTTTGGTAGGGAGCCTTCACTATCTCACATGCACAAGGTCGAATTTTTCATTAAGTGTCAACATTATAAGTCGATTCATGGAGGAGCCAGTTTATTCACATTGGAATGCGTTAAAGCGAATCCTATGGTGCATCCAAGGTACTGTGTCACTCAGGTTGTTTTACTTGAAAGCAAAAGATTAGAAGTTGGTTGGTTACTCTAATAGCGATTGGTGCGGAGACATAGACGATCAAAAAAGTACACCAGGATATGTATTCTTTATGGGAAACACAACATTTTCTTGGCTTTTAAAGAAGCAACCAATCGCGACTCTCTCTAGGTGTGAAGCTAAATATGTGGTAGCATCTTGGTGTGTATGTCATGTGATATGGGATAGAAATTCGTTGAGTAAGACAGAGCTACAGCAACTAAGTGCAACCATGATTCAAATTAACAACAAATCAGCAATTGAGTTGGTAAAGAATCATGTGAACCATGAAAGAAGCTAACACATTGACGTTAGTTTTCACTTTATCTGAGATCATATGAAGGAAGTGTGGATCATATGAAGGAAGGAAGTGTGGAATTAGTACATGTGGCAGGTCAGGATCAAGTTGTGGATCACAAAACCATTACTGAAAGTACTTTTCGACAAATACAAGAAGATGATTGACATGACGAATGGTAGAAGCATTTAAATTTACGGAGAAGCTTTGTTGAATAAACATTAAATGTTATTTTAGTGGGTTATAAATTTAGAAGTTAGTGAATAAAAATGAAAGGTCAATAGTTGTTTTATGACTATAATTAGGTTTTATTATTTTCTGTTTCAGAAGAGCATACTCGTGTCCATAAATAGATTGTTCTTTCAATCATAAGTAGAACGGCAAAATAAATAATAAAAAGTAATTGACTACTATATTGTATATTAGTGTTTTGACAATACAAATGTCTAGATGCAAGTGAAGGCAAACCCACATGTATTAGTGATTACAAGTGGAATGAGATAGATGATAATGTTTTTTCCAATATGCACCTAGCAATGGTAGATTTAGTTTTGTCTATTGTTGAAAAGGAAAAAAAAAAGTGTGAAGGAGATTTGGTATGCTCTTGTGAAACTGTACGAGGTCGAGTCACTTCACACTAGAATATTCTAAAAGAAGAAACTCTACAATCTTTAAATGAAGGAATCTATATGGATCACGTCAACAACAATCTGAATACTTTATTTACTTAACATAACACCTCATGTTCCTACATTGTAGAAAATGAACATATGGAACTTCTATTTTGGAGTTTATCTATCGTATTCATAAGATTAACTCATCAACAACATAAAACATATAATAATATTGTTAGTCATTTATCCTATGATGATATTGGTGGAGTTATTCTTAAAGAATAATTTAAATGAAAAAAAAAAAGGAAAAAGAGATGTTGGAAATTTAAAGCAAACAAAGGCTTTAATGATGACAAAAGAAAGATTAAAGAAACATGGCTCTGACGGGAGTCAGCATCACAATAGATAAAAATCTTGAAGAAATAAAAACTTCAAATGTTACAATTTTGGCATGAAAGGACCCTTGAAGAAAGATTTTGCACAACAAGAAGAATATGGAAGAACTCTAAACCACCAAGCTCTCAAGGGTGTATTCCAAATACCTCATAATGGAAACATCTTATATAGTGAGACAGCAATTAGTTCTAAGGCGAGAAATAACTTCACGTTCATGGATATTGGATTTAGGTGCACTTGGCACATGACTTTGTTAGAAATAGGGGAGTTTAAGGATCAAAGAAGAAAAAAGAGCAAAACTTTTAAAGAAAAACAAAACGTAATTTTAGAATTTTAAATATCAAATTCAATTGAAGGAAATTGTATTGTTTATTGTCTCTCCATGAACTCAATCGCTACCATTTTTGCATGAAAACCTAAAGTTTTTTTTCATAAATTCTTAGGAAATATTTTTTAATCAAAGTCTAATAAAAAACAACATATTTCTACTTTAATCAATTACAAGAAATGGCACGTATGCTTTCTTGGGGGATGCATTTTAGTTGTAATCCATTACAAAACATCATAATTGATTACATTATGTAATTGTGCACCCAAAATTTAATGCTTTAATATCACTCAAAGTAATGGATTAAAATTTTCTTGAAACCTTTGACAGAAACTCTGATAAATAAATTAATCAATTAAAACAATATTGTATTCAATTACCTATGTCTTACCTTACTCTAAAAACATAGAAAAAACATATACTTTCATTTGAGCAAAAACAGAGTTTTGTTTTAAGGAGCCTCTCAATGAAAAACCCATGGATTATGAAAATGGTCTAAGATCTTTCAAAGAATAATTTCTCTTGAGTATTTCTGTAACACAAAGGTAAAAGTTTTTAATTATCAACCTATACCAATTTTTGTTAAATCACTTCTCAAATAATTTAAATTTTTGCATCATTTCTACATTATGGTGTTTCATAGATCCCTAGGTTTTATCCTTTACTCTACATTATATTACTTATAATGGTTAGATTTTATCCCCGAGTTTACATTATGTTACCTATAATTGTTTGAAAACATTGTAGTGTTTTCTAAAAAATTTCTAGATTAAGTACATCTAGCGGGAAATTAAAGAAATGGTGTTTCTCTAAGCCTAAATCAGATAGGATCTATTGGGTGTAGGTGCCTAGTTATTAGTTTAGGATCGTTTAAGATTGTATAATCTATAAAAACTTGATTTGTATACGGTGAAAGGTTAAAGATGGTGAACCAATATAAATCCTATGTTGTTTTTCCGATCCCTTCATCAATCTTTTAATTGCTTCTAATTGAAATTGCTTATAATTTATTGATTAAAGTTCTTCTTTAGAAATTATTATTCATCTTGGTCAAAGATTAAAGAAATATTGGCTTCAAAGAAAGATTTGTTGATATGATCCTTACTACCATGAACATAAGTTTTTAAAATCAAATTTGATGAAACCAGGTCATCCCCTCTTGGTTTGTTAAGTAAGTATCCATAATGTTTTTTAAACTCCACATCAAGATGGGTTTTGCACTTATGATCCTATCTCAAAAGGTTATGTTTTCATAGGAAATACTGTACATTTGAAATTGTTGGAGTTAGTATGTTATATTAAAGATTTATAATGACACTCTTACGTATAATTCAAGAGGTACGATATGTGAAAAGCTTGAAGTAGAACCTATTATCCATTGGGCAACTAGATGATCTCAATAGTTAGTGGTCAGGTCCATCCTGAAGATAGGATCGTAAAGATAGTGCAAAACAATCTAGTAGTGTAGGGCGAGATTAAGTCACACCCAAGAACTTTTTATGGTGGAAGTAAGCCCCACTCAATTATTAAAGTAATATGAAAGGCGAGAGTAAGCTTGGTCCAATATGAAAATAATGTGTACCAACCGAGATCAAGCGTGAGCAGTGTGTACCTTCTGCACTCTAAGACAAGCACTGTGTACCAACTTGAGTTTTGGGCAAGTATTGTGCACCAACCGGGTTTTAAGGGTTCTAAGGTAAGCACAGTATATCTTTGAAGTCTAGGAATATCATTATGTACCTATCAAGTTCTACTACAATGAGCAATATATACCATTGAGTTCTAGTACGAGCATTATATAACCTTCCTACTTTATGTCAAGCATTGTGTACCAACCAAGTTTTAGGACGAATAATAAACTTGGGATCTGATCTTGGGACGAGTACAACTTCGCCCACAGCTAAGTTACTAATTAACCAAGTCCAAGTGACAAACCTCTTGGACTTGGCTTACCCTAGTTGACGGGATCTTAAGGTACGAAGGGTCCATTAACAAGAATCCCATAAGCACTTATCTGAATCACAAAATTATCGAGATGATGAAAATAATGCCCCTGTCTATCCCATGGGATTCAACAAGGTGGATAGTGACAATAAAGCACTGACTCGAAATCTATGACTTTTAACACATTCTTGATTCCTCTTGGATAGACAAATGATATTTGTTTATTTTTTCTTTGTTTTTGAACTCCCTCATTTATGATTAAAAAAATTATAAGAATTTTTCATGAGTATACGAGTGGTTTCTATTGGTCACTTCAGGTGGTGCAATATTTGGCTACTTAACAGCCTCTTCACTCAACTATATGATCTACGTTCTCTTCCACCTCCTCCAAGGCTTCATTAGTGGCAGCGTTGGACTTTGCACCTATGTTCTCTCCTCTAAACCATTGACTCTAAGAAGTGTTGGGATGCAATCAAAGTCACACATCAGATGAACAAAGCAGAGCTTGGAGGAGAAGAAGAATTTTGTTGGTCAGGAGATTTTGTTGCAAGGGAGGATTGCTCCAGAAGTCAGAAAATTCTGCTGCAAGGGAGGATTGCTCCAGAAGTCAGAAGATTTTGTTCCAAGGAAGATTACTCCAAAAGTAAGAAGATTCTGTTGCTGCAAAAGGAGATTGCTCCAGAAGAGTTTTACTTGTTAATTTTGATGTAAAGAAAGATTATTATAAAAGTGTAGGACTTTAAATTAAGGGGAGATTTGTTGAGTTTTGTGTTAATTCAAAGTCCCACATCGGAGTGTATTAGAAAGAGAGATGGGTGAAAACCTATATAAGTTAGAGTATTAGGTTTTATTCACTTGCACCACATCCTTGAATCTATAATGGGTGTTTTAGATTTTTGGTAGTGTGTGTCACATTGTGATGGAGGTTTGTAATTTTTCTGTGGCGAAGGTTTGTAGTTTTTCCGTCCAAAAATTACTCTATTGCGAGGATTTGTGATTTTTCCGTTCAAAAATTACACATAGTGTGGACTAGGTCTTGAGGAATCGAACCACGTTAATTTTTTTGTGTTTTTTTTTCTTTTTCCCTTATATGTTTTTAAGTAGGTTGAATTCCCAACATGAAGTTTTTAAGTAGGCTGAATTCCCACTAAGAAGTGTGACATAGTTGGCACGTATACCTTCTACTTCTGGTAGCATCACATTACTCTCCGACATTACATACATCTTCCAAACATGGAGTTATCTCTACATAGCTTCCTCTGTACCCTCCTTTCTGTATATCATCATTGTCCTCCCCTCTGTATCCGAGTTCCCACAATGCTACCTCGTTCGTTGAAGAGTAGCGGAAGCCATAAAAATCATGTCAATTATTTCTTCTTCCAACAGAAAACACCATCGGCAGTGCATATGGATAAGTTTAGATGGAAGCCGATGACAATGGCGAGGATGTGGTTTAGTGGGTTTGCTCTGTTTGATGAGAAGTTTGGTGAGTAATACTGGGGTGTGGAAGGTGGTGACAATGACCATTGCGCTTATATTCTCGCCTCTGAACCTATCATCTCTAAGAAGCACGACACAATTGGCATGTGTACCTTCTATTTCTAATTTGGCGGCATCGCACTTCTCTCCGGCTAGAATACATCTTTCAATCATGGTGTTATTTATATGTAAGGTTATTTTTTAAATTAATTAAATACTAATGACATTAATAAGTTGTGGACTAAACAATACATAACAGTCATTTTAAAACTAAATTGTATAAAGTGAAACTCTGAAAGAACAAATTATATATTTACTCATAGCTAATTCTATTCATACAATCTATATACCAGTAAACGAACGAGTACAAGTACTATACTAGTTACATGTACAAGAGTGATACTGCGCCGAAGGCTACTTTCATTTACAACAGCCACCCATAGATCATAATATTTTTTTACAAATCTATTTTGTCCTAAACCATATTTCTATCTGCTGATAAAAAAAACTTATATTTTCAATATATTAACACGTTTTATTGATAAATACAGTAGTGTGTTCAGAACATGAATGGAGTGGGAGAGAATGCTGGCATAATCGCCGTGGTGGCAGCTCTCCTGCAACTTAAAAAAAAATAAAGAAAAAAGACGTTATATTAAAATACACATACAGCATGAATTTTATTAATTTTACACAGTGAATTTTAACATTACAATATTTCTTTTAAACACGATTAAATTTAAAAAAAAAACATTTTAAGATCAACTATTTAAAATTAATTTCATCAATGAATCCAATTTTACGAGTTAAATCAATCAGACCATTGACCTTGCCATTTACCAAAATCTCAATCTCTCTCTACTTAATTTTGCCGTCGATGGTTTGAAGAAATCATTCCCAATTCTGCATATTTATTTAACTTTAATTCTTATTAATTAATAATCTATATAGTTTGATACATATCTTTAGTCCGTGCAACTCGGGGAAAAAAGTTAGTAACGATGGATAAAGGCATCATTTCACTCAACTTTACGAGTAAATATTATTTCCAAAACAAAAATATGGCTTAGATAAGATTGAGGAGCTGGCAGATACTACTAGTAAAGTACAACGCAAAAGGTAGACAAAATTATTGATTATTGATGAAAGCAACTTATCCAATAACGCTTCGTGGGATTTATGAACTTATAAGTAATCTAATACTATAACCCCAATCTTAAGCTATTCACTAAAAACAGGGTCACGCATAAGTCACGTAAATTCTCCCTTCACAAGCTATTAAAATGAATATTAGAAATTTTCAAGAAAAAAAATATCATGTTAGATTCACTGTGGAAAAAATCAATTAATTTTCACGGGTAGGTAAAGCAACATATAATTATCTTAATTTTTTGAAGTAAAGAGGAAGCCATCATTTGAATTATTTACTTTCTAAAAAAAATGGTAATTTAGTCGTAAGATAAATATGAGATATTTTCAATATTTATTTTTATACATATGTATAATTGGAAAAAAAAATAAAAAAGGTTATCTGACATGGCATGTCGTATTGATATGATTTAATTTTTTTCTACTATTTATATTTCTATTTTAAAATTAAGTAAACAACATCAGCACTAAAATAAGAAAAAAAAAATATCCTTGAAATTTTGAAGATTTTCCTTACCGATAATCGCAATCGTCGCTGTACTGGCGGCGGTGAGCCTTTACTGTTGCTGAGTTTTTGCTCCGCTTGGCGTCTCCGCCGGACGCCGCCATAGTCTTCTCCCTATGCGGCGGCGCGGTGTCCTCGGAAATGGATCCCAGGGCGGGTCTCCAATGGGACTTGCTGCGGCGAAAAGCCCGGGACTGCGGAGGAACGACGGCGTTGGTGGCGGCGGTGTGGTCGGCGCCGCCGAAGCAAGAAACGAAGAACCTCATCAAACAAAACAAAGAGTGAAGGAAAAAGAGAGAGAGAGAGAGATAGAGATTGGTTTGAGTATGGTACAGTGTGGATTAAGAATAGAGAATGCTTTGCAAATTTCAATTGTGAATGTGTGAAAATGGCTACCACACAGTGTTATGTGTTGTGATACTAATTTATAATTTATACGAAACCCAATCAAGTAGTAATCAATATAACTGCCCAGCAACCATTTGTCGTTATCCTCCACGGGATATTCCTTTGCCCACCAATTCCACTTTTATTTACATTTGGTGCCATTCTCTTTTTTCTTTTTACTTTATAAAAGGTACAAAATATATTAATTTTGATATTTTATATTATTAACTGATTAAGACATATATATATATATATATATATATATAAAATGAAAATTTTAAAATATTTATTAGAAGGTTGTAAAATCTTACTGTATTAAAAAATTTTGTACTGTTATTAGTTAAATTGAGACACATTTCTTATTATTAGTTAAATTATATTAAAAAATTATAAAATTTAAGGAGAAGAATATTCAGAACAAACTTTTATGGGGTTAACATAAGATTGTAAGTAGAAGAATTTTCAGAGCAAACTTTTATGTTAAACATAACTTCCAACTAAAGGTAAGAAATTGAATTCAATTTATCACTAGGCTGACACATATATAAATAAGATTGCGATGGGCTCTTAAAATTTAAACTTAAAAATTAATGGCAGCTTTAGCCAACTCAATGGGCTAGACCAAATTCGGCTTGGTGGACCAAACATAGATCTAAATTAAGCAAATAAATTTAGATTATTTGAAATTTGGATTGACCTAAACTAATCCATTTTCACCTCTTGATTCCACGTAGTCATGTTGGATAGTCTGATTTGTTATTTCTATTTCCAATTGTAAAAACAAATTATTAGATAATAGATTTCTATTATTAGAAATATAATTTTTGAGATAATAAGGAAAACTCATCTTAAACTTTTTGATGATTATATCATTAGAGTAAAAGAAAACATTAAAATTCTTAAATATGATATGACACAATTGGACCTATTAAAATGTTAAACATAGTTCGTCATTGGAGAAAATCTAAGACTCATAATGAAGACATGGAAGTCAAAAAATTCTGTGGTTCTTAGTAAATTATTTCAGAGATGTGTTGATGAGCTTCCTCCTAGACTTCCATTTTGTGTGCTATTTTTTGTTCGAAATGGGTAATGGACTCTTTTCTAACTTAGATTCCATTCTCATTCTGATGTGAACATTTGATCCCCCGACACAGGGTACAATAACTACTACTGAACCTACACACATCAAGAATCCATTGTTCACCACAAATATCAAAGTACACATGTTGCCTCTCTTTGTCATTTAATCACTTTCCATCTAGAAAACTCGATTGCTTTTTGTTTCTTCCCGGTGCTATATATAATACAAAATTGACTAATATGGACGAAAGAAGCCATATAAATAATAAACATTGCATGGGAAATAATTTGTCTTACACCAATATAAGGTTGATGCTGCTGAGAAACGAAAACGCATATATATAAAATTTCATGGTTTAATTTCCAATTGCTTACAAAAGGTCATTGTCCAAAATATGGTGACACAACACATTGGAATGGAAATATCCACGTTTGGTTACTTTCGTTATATAAATTTTCCTCCAATTTGCCGTGCTAACTAGGGCATTGCTCTCATACCATTGGTTCATTGCAGAATTAGTTTCCTTAGGCTCTGTTCTGTTAGGTCCATGTGTTCAATAGTATTAATTGTTGGGTTTATCAACGACCATTGCTTTGCCTCTTTTGTGGAAATTCAGCTCAAGAAAATGACTTGAGGAATAGTCTGAAATCAAAGTAGCCAAGATTTGAAAGCTACAATTGCATGTGCTGGCACCTTGCACCCTTGAAGAATTGGAATTAAGAGAACACTACTTTAATTCTTTAATGGGACTTGCTAATCACTACCGTTGTGGTTTAAGAAATTAAGAAAAGAAAGTATCTAGTGTATAGATTACATGTGAATGCAAATATGAAATAATTGAATTGGTTCTTAAACTTAAGAAACCGTATTAAGAATCCTTGTTGTAGTTGTTCTTAGAACACAAACACTTGTTAGCATTTACCTTCATTAATTTACTACAACACAACACAGAAGAGTCTAGAATTTGATGCATGTAATACCTATACAACCGAACTTGCTACTCCTATAGGGTGTTGAAATTGGTTTTTTGGGAATTAAATTTTGAGTTAACATGCATGTTCATATTTCGCTGCTTGACGTGAAAATGCCTTAATTTGCCAACAAAACATGTTTAACACAAATACCTTTCTATGATTATGTCATTAATCAATCACTACCCTATCATTATCAGCTCCAAAAACAGTTAAAGTAGTAGTTTCCTGTCGCTTTGTTCCTCACCACACAGTATCCGGTGGTGTTAGTTACAAACCAGACAAAATAGAATAAAATGAAATTTTGGTGAAGTTAAATAGTAAACATAGTACTAAATTATTTTATCTGTATTATCTATTTTGGTAATTTTTGTTAACTAAGGAAACTACTCATTAATCAAGATATTTTATTGATATTATAAATGGTTAAATTTTATATCACACATAATATTTTAATTTAATGTAGTTTTTTTTCATTTAATTTGTAAATTTATAATACTAACATCACCGGCCTGTTCACATATTTTTGAATTATTTATGAGAATATATGACTATCACCTTAAAAAAAAAATTATAATCTCAAAATGATTTGAAAGTAAAGTATATTAAAAACTATGAAATTTCTAATAAAAATTATTACTATTTTTAAAAAATTTCATCTTTTTTATCTAAACTATATACAAACAACAAGTAATATAGATAGACTGAACTATCCAAAGGAAGGGTCCACACAACCTAGATCAATGGATCAAGTAACATGACTCCACCTGACCCATTCCTGAAATGGCACTTATCAAATTATGTAACATTGTTCACATTGTATATATTATTCTCTAGCTTATCATCTTTTGAAAAATATTTTAATTTGTAAATTAATTATGTATATATTATCATTAATAATATCAATGAAACATACGTGAGTTTAATTGTTTTGAGTAATTTTCTCGTACCTGCATGTGGGAATAGTTCAAGTCAGATAACTCATAATTTATTTTGTAAGCTTGAGCTTGATCCGTCATATGTAATAAATTATTTTTTCCGATCTGGTCTGACTTGTATAAAGATTCTTGTCTAATTTGTAGTGTAATAAGCTAGTATGTTTCTCTAAGTCTATTTGCTAAAACCTATTTGAAAAGTTTATTAATGAGATCTATTTTCAATGTCTATTTACAAGACATATTTACAAGTCTATTTAAGTCATTTTAATTATAGTTTATAATGAAAAAACATTATAGAGTAATGACTAGTGATTTTTATTGTAAATTATGGAATGTGAGTGTATTTTTTATATTAAACTCAACAAGTCTAACAGACTAATAAAATTAGTCTAGCATCATTTATAAAACTGGTCAGAAGTTCCCACCGATGTCGATTCAAAACTATATTTTTTCCTAACTATATATTTTGATTTATAGTAAAACACTTCAAACACTACACTAATTGTAATATACCTTCCAGATGGGATTTAATCAAGATTCTTGATCCATATATATTCAAAGTAGTCAATTATTGAGGCACTAACAAAATAATTTATTCCAAACATCCATAACGTAAGTGCCTTTCATATGTAGCACATAGTTTTATTCATGCATGAGATAAAACAAAATCATAATAATAAACTAGATCTTTCGTCAAATTGTAATTTCTGCCTACGATTTTAAGCTCGCTTCAACATTATCACCATTGCCACCAACACTGCCAATCCCATAAAAGTTCCTCCCACAATGATAGTATCCATTGCTTTTGTATTTCCACTAGTATCAAGACACGATGAAGATTTTTGATCAGTAAAGAACCCAAACGTGTTCTGAAGGTAATTTGACACGCTGGTTACCATTTCAGCTACGGTGAATTTTACATTGTGAAGAACATTCAGCGAATCAAAAAAAGTATACACGGAGTCAGAAAAAGATAATTCTCCCTCTTTATGATCAAGAGTTCCCTCTACTTCAAAACCATCTGTTACAGCACAAATTGATTAAATTGAAATTAAAAAATAATCGAAATTAAAATAGTTACGTAATGATTAATTACTTACCAGTTTGTTGTGATTGGAAGAAATGTTGTAGAGCAGGATTTTGAACAATTGCATTCCATATATTGGGGTCAGAAGCAATAGAAGCGACAACACTCTGATAATTAAGCCCAAAATTAAGTGACTTGTATTAATTTAATAAACCAAGTGCAGACTAGATTGATAAAGTCGATTAAATCTTCCACAAAACATATAAGTACCAAAGAGCTTAATTTCTATATACTATGAATATAACCAATTTAAAAATCGTGAATGTCATAAAAATACTTTACACCATATGAATAATGTATAGATTACACTATAGGCTAAAAAAAAACATTACATTACACTATTTATTCTTCATCAAATAAATTTAATAATAAAAAGTCTTTAAGCTATAAAGTAGTTCTCATTTGGTACGTATAAATCATGATAGTTTACCTGGGCCTCAAGACTCTCACTAAGCAAATGAAAAGCCTGAAAAGCACGGTTTGTTGGTGAAGGATTTGAGATATCCTCAGTGACACGAGATCTGTTCTCTAACTCTGAATGAGGAGACACAACAGAGACTTCACTACCGAGAGCAGAAACGTCGCATTCGGAACAATTTGAAGATGGGTATAGCCTACAATGCGATTGTATAGATAAAAAAGTTGATCAGAAAAGTATAAGATAATAGATCAATTTAGATGAATTTAATAGGAAAGACTCATATCAGAAGAAAGAAATTAAATTTATTTTTCTAAAAATTGAAATTAATTTTGTATTAGTTAATGGACTTTTATAAATCCCTGCCAAAGAAAAAACATTCAGATTAGTCTAATAAATCACATAAAACACATGATGTTTGATGGAAACAAGGTAACCAATTACGTGAATTTAAATTTCTAACAAATTTTGCTCACTAAAGGATAACGTGGTGACTAATGTGTTGTCTAGCAAGAACAAGCATGACTTAATCGCAATTTCAGTGATATCTATGAAACTAAGTGCAATTAAACCACGTGAACATATCTATATATAGAAAACATGATGATGATATAGAGAGAGAAAACACTATACTTATCAAGAGCATGTTTGAGTTCGGCCGTGGCTTCCTTAGCTTCATCAAAACTAGGCACACCATTAAACACCACCCTCGGTGTAGTCTCGCCGCCGCCTTCGGCGACTTCCCAGTCTTCTATGTCCCAGGACGCCGCCGTATGCAGCGGCGACGGCTGCACACGGGGCACTGCACTCCTGATCCCGGCGGCGGCAATCCTTGCGACCGTCCTCATAGCTCCTCCACCACCCATGAATTATGATCACGTCAAGTAAGTGAAGAAGTGAAAGGGTTAAAACAAGTGTTTAAATGTCGAGTGGGTGCCACAAGGTTTGTTGCGGAGAACGAATGAGAGAGCGCTTCATCGTAAGAGTGCTAGCTGTTAAGATTCTGCAATTTCGCATTGGTCTTCCGTTTTTGTCCGAAACGTAGCAACTAAATGTCACGTTCCTTCCCATGCAGTGCGCAAGAGTCTAATGATTGTGAGTAAATTACATATATTCCCTCGTGAAATTACGTAAATATTTACTCTGCAACACCAGGATATTCAATGTGATTTTACAAAATTTCAAGATATATTTATGTAATTTTCTTAATTTTTTTTTCATAATATTTATCGAATAAAATATTCTGTTTATTTTTTTATTTTTTTTTGTCATTTTAGTACTAGAGAAAGCAAAGAAAAGTAACTAAAGCAAAAATATTGTCAAGATTGTGTCTACAAAATTTTAAGATTTTATATTTAAAGCTTAATTTAATATATTTTTTAAAATTTTTTATTAATTAAAAACCGATAGTTAAATGCTTTAATTTATTATTAATTATTACTGATATGTAAAATCTGAATTTTATTTAGTCACATTGTTAATCTCAAATATGATTAGAATAGTTTGAATTTAAGAATGTTATTTTCAGTAATAATAAATATTGATTATAATAATATTTTGAAAGTATTGCAAGAAACGGAACATGATAATTAAATATAATTTGATACTTTTATTGGATTATAAATTTCTTTTGTTATATCTTGCAATATCTTGATTTTTTAAAATAAATCAAGTTTTTCAATATTATAATATTATTAGATCTTAGAACTTTTTCAAGATTAATGCACTTTTTCTGGGTTCATTTTTGTCCAAAGTTTGTAACTTTAAGGAAAAAGATCATATATTATTTCAGATTCTTGAAATTGTTCCAATCGTATTTCAATAAAAGTATATTTATTGAATATCCAACACGTATATAAAATAATTTTGAACCTGTTATTGGCTTTAAGCCTCATCTGACTCTACACTATTATTATGTAGAACATTAGAACAATCTCAATTCTCATATAATATTTAATGTAATGTTATTATCAAACGATTTTAGAGGACCATCAAACCTGCTTCGGTCTAATAAATTTCTTCAAAATTTATTACTTTAACATAAAGAAGTCATAAAACCTGATCATTAAATATAAATGATATACGGACTGATACCGTAATATCATACACCAAATTATTATATTATAAAATTAGTAAAGCTTACTTTTTATCATGCTTAACCCTTACGAAAATATAAACACTTTCTTTTAATAACTTTTTTTTTCAAGGAAATTAAGCTGAGTCAGTTGAATGAAATGTATAATTATTTAGAAATTTTATAACGCTCGTATTTGCTACCTACAGGGTTATTTTTTTTAACTTGCTCTGCTTCCTATTGACAAGTCTTGGGTAGGGAAGTTATTGGGCCGTGGGCCGAACAAACTTGGTTTGCCAGTAGTGATTGAGTTAAAAACTATAGAGTAGTTCAATGTTTAATTATGGGGGATAAATATCACTTTTCAACTTCTATGATTGATTATTTTTCTAATTTAATTATTTTTTGTAATCCTTTAATGGCCTGAATTCCAGAACGGACCAAACCGAGAACATTTAATATCCATATTGAATTTTCAAGATGAGTCTCTAATCCAATAACACAATTCTCTAAATCACCTACATTAGGATGAGTTCAATATCATAACACCTCTGAGAACAGCAACATTATTACTAGTATTTTAGTATCTTTTCTATAGGCTACACAGTACCTCATTATTATTGAA
Source organism: Hylodesmum podocarpum (assembly GCA_026586105.1). NCBI lineage: Eukaryota > Viridiplantae > Streptophyta > Magnoliopsida > Fabales > Fabaceae > Hylodesmum > Hylodesmum podocarpum. Next base: position 8,738,557 of record JALJEV010001433.1, read on the forward strand.
AAATTTCACTTTTTTACTCTAATAATAAATCACATTTTATTAGTAAGTCCCACAATGGACTTACTAATATTTTTTTTAATTTATTTAAAATAGATATAAGTTTTTATCTTAAAAAATAATTCAAAAAATAATATACAATTATTATTTTTGAAATTTATAGAAAACCAGATCTTCAAAGTGTAGATCAAGAAACATTCTTCGATAGTAACTTTTTAATATCAAATTTTAAGTATAACGGCCTGTAAAATCACCTGCTAATGATCCAATTTCAAGAAACTGGTAATCATGCACATCTTGGCAAAAATATTGAAGAAGGCCATTACTGCTTCAAAAGATGACGAATGTAAATGGATAATGCTTCTACAAATATTTTAGGGAATACTAAGCTTCCAGAGTCACAAAATTTGCATAAGCTGACAATAGTTAATTGCTATTGTTAATACTGAAAATGCTGCAACAGCAGATTCTTTCAAAACCTTTTGACTTGGTAGTTCCGCAGCCTTCCTCTTACGCATCTGAGGGAATAAAGGTAACAAAACCAACTCAGCAAAATACAAAATCCTTTATAGACATCAAGACAATGCACACAAATGGTGCAAGCACAACAAATACCAAGGTGCATAGCTCTTCTATTAAGATGAGATGAGATAGGTTACTTACCCACTCAGTCTTCAAACTTGATTTTCTTTGGAGCAGACTGGACGTCACCCACCTGCGAGAGCAATTGCATATAACATGAGAGCAAAACTCAAGATGCAGACAATTCTATTTTTATGAAAAGAAATGAGAAATCAGAGACTGATAAAAGCAAAAGGCTCACAATCTGAGGGCATTCGTAATCAATGCCAGCAGCTTCTATCCTTTTACGTCGTTTTTTGTCATTATTCACAATCTTCTCCACCAATTTCTGGTGCTCTTCCAATGTTCTTTCCTAGAATGACAACATAAAGGAACAGAAAATTTCATGAGAATCAGACTGACAATATCCCAAAAGGTATACTTTCTTATCCATTAAACTAGATACCTTGTCATGATTCTTCCGTTCAACTTGGAGTGTATCCACTGGCTTGTAACGGTAATTAAATCCTCTCCACCTATAAAGTAAAAAGGCAACATATTCATTTCATATTCTCGGTGATATTCAACATAAGAAACCAATTCTTTTACCTTCAACACACAAAATGCTTTTCATTCAATCTAATGCAACAAAATATGGCATTTTACAGGATTAGGATTCCAGCCCATTTTTCAGGATTGTGGGGGGAGTAAGGTTAATTGGTTAAAAGGCAATGATTTGTTTTTTAGCAGGGCCGTTCTAGTATATTTTGGGATATCAGTTACTTCAAAATTAATGTGACGAAATATGCCATGGGATAAGGGTTATTTTGGGACAAGATAGTTAACCCAGCTACTAGTTGCGATTCTGCTAATGGTATCTTTTGACGTATAGCATTTTTTTTTTTGTTAGTGTCACCAAACTAATAGGCCTGTAATGTAAGAACTTGAAAGAAGTTCTATTGAAGAGAAATGATAATAAAACTATTTATCTGATGGGCTTGGAATGTTTATGTTCTGAATTATTTGAATCTAGCCAAATCCCATCCCATAAATCATTCTAGAAATTCCTAACTGTCTGATAGTGTTTTCTTCTAGACTGTTAATAAATATAGTTCTTTTTTTACACAAAGGAAAATTAAAGAGATGGAAAGAAAATAGACAGACATGAGAAACTAACAGTTTAGCATTATAAAAACATGTCATGAATCCTTAGAAGAAAGTAGATATGAAAAAAAATTAAGTAATAACTCACAATCTTGGATGAACTTGCTCTGGAGGTATCACATGAACTTGGAGAAGGTGTTCAAGAAGGAGATAATTGTGCATAGTATCAGCTACAATTTTCGCTACCTACAGATCAGGGCATTATTAGAACAAGGAAATTCGATTTTATGACAAATATAACAGTAGCAAAAAGTCAGAACACATCAACCATACTACCTCGGGTGATTCAAATTGTATGAAGCCAAAATGTTTTGATTTTCCAGTCTGTTAAACATCAAGAAACACATGATCAGTATAAATCAACTAAAACCAATACCAATATGACCAAAAATGTTAATTGAACAACAAAGAAATATTTCTGAACCCAATATATTTAACGAAAAAGTAACTTGATGGCTCAAAACCCATATTTCCTTCAAAAAATTAATAAACAAACAAGCAAAATTGAAAAAAAAAAAAAAATTGACTCACAGAGGTTTCATCTTTCAAGAACATGTTTGAACTTTGAAGATTATGCATTTGAACCTTTTCTTAAATTAAGAACACACAAACAGAGCAACAAAACGAGAAAAGTAATTCTTTGCCATACAAATTACATACATGCACGGATGATGTCAAGATCAATTTATCTCACAGGTGTATCCTCTCCAACGATACACACTACACATGCCTACACACGCAAGAGCCCATACACCCTAGAATGAAGCATTCCACTAATATAATCACAGAATTCATAAAAACCACCAATCCCATACAGGTAAACAGATTAGTATAAACAAGGATTACAACAAATTATCATCAAGTTAACACAATCCCACAACCATTTAAACATCAACAAACACAGAGATATAGCATAAAGCAGCTTAAGAAAAAAAAAAAAAGACATGCCACGAACCTTTTTATTTCTTGCAATTCTCAGTCTCTTAACGGTTCCAAATTGCCCAAAAAAAGCTAAAAAAAATTTAAAAAAAATCATAAACACATACTCCAGAAAAATAACCTAAAATCCCAAAACCGAAAAAAAAAAAACAAAAAAAACAAAAAAAGAGCACCTTCCATCTCCTGCTCATAGAATCCATGAGGAATCCGACCCACATACAAAACCGTGGAAGTGTTCTCCAGCGGCTTCTGTTCGGCGACCTTACGAGCAGGACCACCTTCCAATGGCTTCACCAATTGAAAAACAAGATTAATCATTATGCACATGAAAATTGAAGAACAAAAAAACAAAGAAAAATCGAAGAGTGCGAGAACGGGTTATCGTATTCACTCACCAAAAAATCAGCACTCTCAGATGACTTATTAGAGGAAGCCATTTTCAAACTCTTCTTCATCGCTTTCTTTGCTTTTGCCCCCATCTCACAGTCCAAACACAAAAACGTTACAGAACAAATTAGAAAATTAACCTTCCAATTCAACCACCTCAGGGCATAGTCGATACTGGTTGCTCCCACTGCGGACAGCGTGAGTTCAGGCTTATTAAAACCCTAACCCCCTTCACCTTCATATATATCCAAACGCAGCGTTCCGTAACTCTAATTTTTTTTAAAATTGTTGTAAAAGATAGAAAGTCAAAAATAATACACTCAATAAAAAATTAATTATAAAATCCTAATCAATAAATTATGAAAAGATAAAATAAAATTAAATAATAGTAAGATAGAATAATATGTTAACAAAATCTATTATTTGATATATTAAACATAAACTAATAAATTGTGTTAATATATAATATAATTTTTAAATGAAAAAAATTAGTACACAGATTTATAATTTATTTTTGAATATATATATATATATATATATATATAATTTATTATATAATAATGTAAAATATATATTAAATATTTTCTTTTTAGTAAAGAGATTATCTAAAAGTAATTAAATTCATATTAAATCAAAAGAATTTTATACACGTTAAAAATAAACACCGTGCTTTATCCATGTGTTTGTATCTTGATGTAACTAAATTTAATTCGAAAAAGTAATAAATGTTAAAAAGAAAGAAAATGATAATTTAAAAACTAAAAAATAATATAAAAATGTAAATAGTAAATACATATTCAATTTAAAATAATCTGGTAGAAAAAATAAATTTAATAATTCTAATTTTAAAAAAATGATATCAAACATATTATGAGAATAATTTTTCATTCTTAATAGTTATACATATTATTTTCTTAAAATAAATATTTTAATCATAAATAAAATGCAGTAATAATTTCAAATAAATAATTTATATTGTTTGAAATCAATAATTTTGGCTATTATTAATAATATCTAGTTTAGAAAGTGACGGTAGTTACACCTTTGCAGTTATGATTTTCTTTTTAAAATGATCTAACAATCTACCTTTGTAATTAGTTATTAATTATTAATATAAAAAAAAATTCATATATATTTGTACAATATTTTTTCAAAAATTATTAATATCAATTTTTTTTTTCATATATATTTGTACAATATTTTTTCAAAAATTAATGTATGTGAAAAAGAAATTCCTACTTACAATTTTTTTCATTTTATTAATTATTAAATATGTATTAAAAAAAATTAAATATAATATTAAAAAATCTTACAGACAAATAAAATATGTAAAGTTTTCTATCTTATTCGAAAAAAAATGGTTTTGGTTTTATTATATGAAAGAAAAAAGGTAAAATCGAAATTAAAATAAAATATGTATTTTAAGCAAGAACATTTTTAGTATTTTTATTTAATAGTAGTAATATTAAATTATTTTTATGAAATTCGTTATAGAAATTATTTTTAATTATTATTCAAAAAATATATACTATTTATTTTATCATTTTTATTTACAAAATTTGATTTGAATATTATTTTAAATTTTTTATTAATGTAATATATATTGAAAAGTATATGGTCAATGAAGTTTCTCGGTGAGCTTTTTCTTGGGTTTAGGCAGCGGGGCCTTTGACGCAAGAAGATTGCAGAGAACCAAGCCCACTAAAGAATAGTGGCTAACAAGGCCCAAACTTAACTAGTTGTAAAGCCCATAAAAATTTCGACTCATCACCTGAAAGAATAAAAAAAAAAATTGATCACTCTAGAGTAAAGACCCAAATTAAAGAAGAGAACCACTAGTTGTACACTTTGGACCCTATTTTTGAGTTAGTCAATAAATCTCAACAAGAGACGAAAAAGATTACACCACAAAGGCATAAAGAGTGAAGTATATAGATGCTAGGATTAAATCCTAATATTGCGTGAGTTTCTTAAGTAGTCATATAATTGTAAAAGTCACAGACAAATTCGGCATAATATCATAAAAAATAATAGAACTTCCGGAATTTATCTTTATTTTTATCAAAAACAAATCTTTCTTTATATTTTTTTATTATATCTATTCATCGAATAAATCCTTAATTTAGATATTTATATAGATGCTTTTTATGAAATATTTTTAATTTCTGAGTATAAGAAAATTTATTAAATTCAATTAGGTAAGGAAATGTAATATATATATATATATATATAAAATATTTGATTTTGTAAAATAATTAAATAAATGAAAATTCATGAGTTAAACCACCTCTTCAATCGATCATCTGCCTGGTTAAAATGAGGGGCTTAAAACAATAACCTAACCTGTCACAGTAGAAGTCAAAACTGGTTAGCCTGACATGTTCAACCATTTTTATCACCCGTGTATAATTGGTCATATATCCTATTTTCAGTCTTAATAATAGTCGCAATAATGATTTTTCGATAATAATGCTAATAATAGTGTTAACAATAATAATTTATGGGTGATAATCATAATATTTATGATCATGGATACATTTTAAAAATAAGCTTAAAATAAATGCATTCTACACTTCAATAACCATGAAAGTAAGTTTTTTAAAGGATTTTTTATTATATTTCTCGAGTTTAATTATGAAAAAATATTAGTTTTTGGAGTGGTAATGTTGAAAAAAATTAATTAAAAGAAAAATAAACAAGATATAAAAAGTTGTCAAGGAGATTCAGAAAATATTAAAATTTTAAAACATTAACTTTAATTGGAAAATTAAGAATAAAGGTTGGTAATGCAAAATTCCTAATTTTAACTATTACAAATTCCACAAATTCACAGTTGGTGATCACAAATAGTTAACAATTTTAAACCAGTTTAGAAATGATTGCATTCCAAATAAGCATTATAATTAAAAGTAAAAGTAAAAGTAAAAATAAAAACCACCTTATTTTGATACACAAGGGTGTATTTATACGTGCAAGGATGAATTGCATTTCAACATGAACATTTTAAATATATTTCAAAAAGAATTCAAAAGCATTTAAATTCAACGTGACCATATGCATTTCAACATTATCGTGTTGCAGGATCTCGTCAAAATTAATTCTAAACATGCCAACACAATTATGTTGAGACGTGACACAGTCATGTTCTTAATCCTAGGTGTTCTTAATCCGAGGTAGATTATGAGGAAATTTTGATATTTACTAACACATTGTGAAATAAAAGGGTTTCATTATGAAATAAAATATCAAATTTTACATCTAAATTATAATTAAGTAAAAAACATATTAAATGTATATCTGTTGACGAGTTCTTGAATCAAAAAATTTTCTTCAATCATGTGAAGAATCTACACGACCAAACTTTATTTGTCAACAACTGAAATAATGACAGGTGATATGAGAGAAAATATGATAATGAGATTTGCTCTTTGTATTGTTGTGTTGTGTATTTCAGTATGCAGGGCAAGACTATTCTTAAAACACGCCAAAATAACAAATTTCGTATCACCAAAATAATAAATCTTTTATTATTAGCTAATTAGCAATTTGAAATTTGAAATAATTGATTAAGTTAAAAGATAACAAATCTTTTATCTTTTATTTTATTGTTAACTGATTAGCAATTCAAAATTTAAATAATTGATCAAATCAAAAGATAACAAATTTTTTATCTTTTATTTCTAACCGATTAAATATTTAAATTTTCACCTCAAATTCGAAACAGGAAGTCCTCCATGTTTATTTTTATTCTTTCACCAAATTTTTCATATTATTCATATTTCTAGTGCTACCAAAAAAATATAATAATATTTCACTTAAGAAATTAATTAATTAAATTCTCTAATTTAATTAATAATCAAATATTAGAATAATTTTTTCAATAGAGATGAGAAAGCTGGTTTGTGTGTGACCTGTAGGTTCAATATTAAGCCGGTAATATATCAATCAAATTAATATATTAATCAGGGTAGACATCTAGCAATATTCTTTAACGTCCGGAAAGTATGAAGTTGTATTTTACTTTCAAGAACCAGTAGAAGAGTAGAGTATGGTATTACTGTCAAAATCTTTTGAGTTAATTTATAATGACGTAAGAAACTCATTTCTTCCTTCATTTAATTTTTTTTCCTTTTCAGGATATAATTTTATTCATAGAGCTCAAATCAAAATATAATAGATAACCTGATCTCATGTCAAAGAAAACTATTTAACATTTACTTAAAAATTTTCTATTGACAGTTTATAGTAAAATATTAACCATTAAAAAATTTCAATTGAGTTTGTTCAATGATCACATCATGTGACTCATTTATACATGTAAATTAATAAATGAGATTATTAATATTTATTCAATAAATACTATCACATATATATTAATCTACCTAAATTATTAATGTCTTATTTTAATAATCTTATAATAAGTACAATCTAAATTAAAATTAAAGTTAAACTTATTTCTCATTATTATAATCTCTGTTATAATTACATGTCTTTAATTTTAATCGAAGACATCATCAAATAAATTATTTAATTAAATAACAATAAAACAATACTTTATTATTAAAATTTATGACCCATTTATTCCCAACAGATTCTTCATATGTTGCCTCTCTTATCCTCTTTTTAATCAATTAAAAGGGTTCGTACAACTTCAGCTAAAAGGAAAATTTTTTCAAAATAATAATATTAAAAATTATACAAATTGATGGTAAAAGCTACACCGAAAATTTTATAAAAAAAAGTGGTTTATCAATCATAGCAATAATGACATCAAGTATGATAATTATAAGAAGATATAAAGAAAAAAAGTAAAATAATATTTGTTTATCTTGCTTAATTTATTTTTCAAAATAACTTCTAAATTCATGAATTTTACAACATAGACTAATTAAGAGATAAAATTGTTCTATTGGTTGACTCACTGAACAACACAATAATATAGGGTATTGTGGGACCAATTTCCAACCAAAAAGGAAAAATGGTTTTCGGTGGAGTTGAAAAATTTGCAAGTGGAGGCCAATTTGCAGAAAACTTTGGTGGCTTTTTAATTTAAAATTGAAACAGTAAAATTTTCTTCTCCTATAAAAGGAGAAGAATTGCTTCACACAATACACAGCAAGGAAGAAAAAAGAAATTGTAGAGAAAAACCTCACAAGAGAGTGGGAGAGAAAAATAGAGAAATCCTTAGGGAGTGTTTTTTCTAAGAAAGAAAAATTAGTAAGCCAATTTGTGAGTGTTATCCACAAATTGAAGATACAATTGTTATTGTATTTGTATTCCCATTATTGTTATAGTGGAGATTTAAGAGGCCTACGGATCCCGTGGTTTTTACCTTATTGAGAAGGTTTTCCACGCTAAAATTTTCTGGCGTTGTTATTATATTTTACGCTTCCGCATAGTGCCTATTTTGAGTACACAAAGGAGGGAAATTGTGTCGATATTTCCCAACAGTGGTATCAGAGCTCGTTTAGAGTTCTGAGATACTAAGTGCTAGAGAAAAATTCTTAGTATGCTCTGTGGTTGCAGCATTGTCTGATCTTCCACATCAGAAAAGAATAATTCTTATTGCTGAAAATAACGTGTGGTGGTGTGAAAGTGTTGTCCAAGAAAGTTCTGGCTAAGGAAAGACTTGGTATTTAAGCGTGTCCATTTGTGACCCACCTCTCTTTCCTGGGAACATATCTGGAGCACTGTTTGCATACTACAGTTATTATACGGCGTACGGTATAGCACTGTTCATACGTACGGTATAGCACTGTTCATACGTACGGTATAGCACTGTTCATACGTACGGTATAGCACTATTCATACATACGGTATAGCTGTTCATACGTACGGTATAGTACTATTCATACGTACGGTATTTCTTGTGTAACTCAAGATGGAAGGAGCTGTCACTCATGATGGAGATATGTTCAAGCTAAGCTGAGATAACTACTCTTATTGGAAGCGATGATGGAAGACCATTTATCTTGTAAAGATTTACATGAGCCAATCACTCACCGAATAAACCGGAGGAGATGAATGACAAAGAATGGGAGCTCAATCGGAATCGGAAAGCGAATTTGTGATCCGAAAAACATATTGACGAAGTTTGTTTGAGCATGTATCAACTTATACCAATGCGTATGAGTTGTGGACAAAACTTGAATCCTTGATTCAAAAGAAGACGCCCAGAAACAAAGCTCACCTTGTCAGACGACTGGTGAAGTTGGAGTATTCAAACGGTCAAAATATGATCGAACATTTGAATACCTTCAAAGGTATTGTGAACCAACTAGCAAAGACAGATCTGAAGCTAGATGATGAACTACAAACTCTTCTACTCCTTAGTTCACTGCCTGAGAGTTGGGACACCCTAGTTGTCACTCTTAGCAACTCTGCTCCAGATGGAAAGCTAAGCATGGATTCTGTCGCAGACAGTTTGCTTAATGAAGAATCAAGACGGAGAGAAAGGGGCTTGAACAATCGGTTTGAAGCCAAACGTTGTTGACAACGAGGAAGGAGTAAGAATCATGAAAAAGGAGGTCGTGGAAAGACACAAGGTAGATCTAAATCTCGCACTAGACTAAGTTGTTATTATTGTGGCAAACCAGGCCACATCCGAGTGCAGTGTGATTCTTGAAGAGAGAAGACAGGTCGAAACAGTCCATCCCGATCAAATAAATCAAAGAAGAAGAAGGAAGAAAGATCTACTACTTTGTAGTGGCCTCAAATGATGAGAACGTATTTCTCGTTGAAGAAGAAAATTATCTAAATATTGCATCTGATGATTGCATATGGATAATTGACTCAGGGGCATCTTTCCACGTCACACCTCACGAAGAATTTTTCTCATCATACCAAAAAGGAGACTTTGGTACGGTGAAGATGGGTAACCATGTCACTAGTAAAATAGTTGGCATAGGTGAAGTAAGCTTGATCACTGAAAATGGAAACAAGCTTGTGCTGAAGGAGGTAAGACATGTTCCAGAGATGCGCCTGAACCTTATCTCAGCAGGAAAGCTAGATGAAGCCGGAATGATAAACCAGTTTGGTGCCGGCAGATGGAAACTCAGCCGAGGAAGCATGATTATTGCTCGCGGTAGAAAGGAAGGCTCTCTGTATATTATGCAGGGAAATATATGCAAATGGGAGATGAATGTTGCTCAAGATTCATCAAAAGAATTATGGCACAAACGACTAGGCCATATGAGCGAGAAAGGCTTGGAGATTCTCGCAAAAGATCATCTTCCAAACATAAAGGGGCAGCCACTTGAATCCTGTGAAGACTGCCTAGCAGGCAAACAACACAGAGTATCTTTCAAAAGATCAAATGATGCTAGAAGAAGAAAGCACATTTTAGATCTTGTTCACTCAGATGTTTGTTCGACATCTGAAAGGTCCCTTGGCGGTGCCCAATATTTTGTTACCTTCATTGATGATCACTCTAGAAAAGTGTGGGTGTATCTATTGAAGACGAAAGATCAAGTTCTTCAAACTTTCAAGGAGTTTCATGCTTCTGTAGAACGAGCATCTGGTAGAAAGCTGAAATGTTTGAGAACTGACAATGGTGGAGAGTACAGAGGTCCATTTGAGGACTATTGCAAGACTCATGGGATAAGACATGAGAAAGTACCTCCCAAGACACCTCAGATGAATGGACTAGCTGAGAGAATGAACAAAACGATTGCAGAGAAAGTCAGGAGCATGCTCTCTCATGCAAAACTTCCCAAGTCATTCTGGGGGAGAAGAGAAAGAGCGCAATTGATCGATCAATTTGTCTCCTTCAAGACCTTTAAATGGAGAGATTCCAGAAGAAGTATGGTCTGGAAAGAAAGCCTCTTATGGTCACTTGAGAGTCTTTGGGTGTAGGGCATTTGTCCATATTCCTAAAGATGAAAGAGCAAAGCTTGATGCCAAAACGAAGGAGTGCATATACCTTGGTTCACCAAGAGATGAACTTGGCTTCAGATTATGGGATCCTGTAAACAAGAAGATTATTCGAAGCAGAGATGTGGTATTCTATGAAGATCAAACAATCCATGATCTTCAGCAATCAAAGAAGCCAAAGACCATTATGGTACACAATTCAGGGGGAGAGATTCCTCAAAGAAATGAGCAACCTGATCAGATGATACAACCTCATCAGGTAGAGCAAACAGATGAGACAGAACAACCTGACCAGTCAGAACAAAGTCAGGAGATGCAGGAAGAACAAATGGAGACTGATCAGATAGAAGAAGAACCTCAAATGAGAAGATCAACAAGAGTCAGACAACCATCAAGAAAATATTTCTCAGATGATTATGTCACTCTTACTGATGAAGGAGAACCTCAAAGCTTTATGGAAGCCATTGAGATGAATGATAAAGAAAAATGGATGCAAGCCATGCAAGAAGAAATACAGTCTCTGAATGAAAACCAAACATATGACCTGGTAAAATTACCAGAAGGCAGAAGGGCATTGAAAAACAAGTGGGTGTTCAAGCTCAAAAATGAAGAGAACAACCCAAACCCCAGGTACAAAGCAAGGATTGTTGTAAAGGGGTGTAATCAGAAGAAAGGCATAGATTTTGAAGAAATCTTCTCACCAGTGGTGAAGATGACATCCATTAGAGCAATCCTTGGTCTAGCCGTAAAACTAGACTTGGAGATAGAACAACTTGATGTTAAAACAGCATTCTTACATGGAGACTTAGAGGAAGAAATCTATATGGAGCAACTAGAAGGTTTCGAAGAACCAGGCAAAGAACACTTAGTGTGTCGTCTGAAGAAAAGTCTCTATGGTCTCAAGCAAGCTCCAAGGCAATGGTACAAGAAGTTTGAACTTTTCATGACCCAATATAACTTTAAGAAAACATCCGCAGACCATTGTGTGTTTGTGAAGAACTATGACAATGGTGAATCCATTATACTATTATTGTATGTTGATGACATGTTGATAGTTGGGAAAGATAAGACAAAGATAGCTGCTCTCAAGAAGGCACTGAGCAAATCATTTGCCATGAAAGATCTGGGTGCAGTAAAGAAGATCCTTGGAATGAAGATCATCAGAGATCGTTCCAAAAGAATGTTGTGGTTGTCACAAGAAGACTATATCAAGAAAGTTCTTGAAAGATTCAACATGCACAATGCCAAACATGTACATGTTCCATTACCTGGTCATTTCAAACTGAGTAAGTCACAATGTCCAGGAAATAAAGAAGAAAAAGAAGAAATGAGCAAGGTGCCATATTCTTCTGCTGTTGGTAGCCTTATGTATGCAATGGTGTGTACAAGACCAGACATTGCTTATGCTGTAGGAGTTGTGAGTAGATTCCTATCAAATCCTGGAAATGAGCATTGGAATGCTGTAAAATGGATACTAAGGTATCTGAAAGGAACTGCCAAAAGTTGCTTATGTTTTGGCAATGGAAGTCTAATGCTCAGTGGGTATTCAGATGCAGATATGGCTGGAGATGTGGATTCAAGGAAATCTATATCAGGATATCTGATTACTTTTGCAGGGGGAGCTATTTCATGGCAATCACGACTACAAAAGTGTATTGCTTTAAGCACCACTGAAAGCGAATTCATCGCAATCTTGAAGGTTGCAAGGAGATCTGTGGATGAAGAATTTCCTACAAGAGTTAGGCCATAGTCAAGAAAGCTATGTTCTCTATTGCGACAGTCAAAGTGCAATACATCTCAGTAAGAACTCGACATTTCATTCAAGGTCGAAACACATCGACGTGAAGTATCACTGGATTCGTGATGTGTTAGAAGATAAACTATCAAGATTGAGAAAATACACACCAAGGATAATGGGGCAGATATGATGACAAAACCTCTACCAAAAGAGAAGATAGAAGTCTGTAAAGAAATTACAGGCTTAGCATTAACCCCAATCTAATCCAAATACATTCCCTTTTTGGATGGAGGGGGAGAACTGTGGGACCAATTTCCAACCAAAAAGGAAAAATGGTTTTCGGTGGAGTTGAAAAATTTGCAAGTGGAGGCCAATTTGCAGAAAACTTTCGGTGGCTTTTTAATTTAAAATTGAAACAGTAAAATTTTCTTCTCCTATAAAAGGAGAAGAATTGCTTCACACAATACACAGCAAGGAAGAAAAAAGAAATTGTAGAGAAAAACCTCACAAGAGAGTGTGAGAGAAAAATAGAGAAATCCTTAGGGAGTGTTTTTTCTAAGAAAGAAAAATTAGTAAGCCAATTTGTGAGTGTTATCCACAAATTGAAGATACAATTGTTATTGTATTTGTATTCCCATTATTGTTATAGTGGAGATTTAAGAGGCCTACGGGTCCCGTGGTTTTTACCTTATTGAGAAGGTTTTCCACGCTAAAATTTTCTGGCGTTGTTATTATATTTTACGCTTCCGCATAGTGCCTATTTTGAGTACACAAAGGAGGGAAATTGTGCCGGTATTTCCCAACAGGTATTATAATTTATTTATGTTAACATTTTCATTGTATGCATAAAATAGGGGGTTTGAAACATAATCGAACACTAAATATAATCATTAAATATAGATAATTCTCGAATTCAAGAAACATGATTTGTTTAGTTTGAAAATCTAAGTACATATGAGTGAAATGTTGACAAAGAGACATATAAGAAAATGAAAAGAAAAACAGAAAGAGTTTAAAATTGAACAAGTGATAAACTTGATGATTCAAGATTTTGACTCTATAAGATGTAATGTGGTTGGCTAGGTAGACAAAACTAAGAAATTGAGGATGCATGCCAAACGCTTATTGGCATCTCTTTCACAGGCCAAATTCAGTACAGGCATTCTCCAAACTTATGCATATGGAAAATGAAAAATTATTAACAACCAACTAGAAATATCTCATATGGTACAGTGCTAGCTGCAGCTCAAAAGTCACAATTGGTTCTAACTATTAACCAATACCTACAATCATGAAAGGAAGTCCAAAGTGTTGTGCCATTTAATTGAGAGGACACAATGGGAGCAAATTATTTAATTGCTCAAAGGTTCATCCACTCTTACAAGGAGGATGAAAGAGTTGGAAACGTATTAGAGGGATATAACCCCCTTTCCTCATATGCTCCTTAATTTACAACACAAACTTAGTCATAAATTTGAATTCAAGTCAAATTTCATATACTCATCACTATCTAGACAAACCAGCATATCTCCAAACATGAATGGTCCACGTCTCTTAAATTACAACAATTTGTATCGGAAAATATGATAATCCCTAATCCCATTTGAAGAAATGAACACTCATGTGTAGTCTACTAGCTAGCCTAGGAACATAATTTATTTTCAACTATTATATGAATATGTTCCCCACCTCACACGGCATTAAGCCTCCCTTTCTCTACTATACCAATATTTTTCTATTTGTGCCCTAATTGTTTCCCCCAAAAGCAAATGTAAAAGGGTGAAAGGGAATAAGGGGCTTTGAGAGTGTGAAAAGCACGCCACTACTCCATATGGCTATAATCATCATCTATAAGAGAGACACTTATTTGGCTTACTTAGGTCAAGTAGAAGGTATATATTCAAATTTCAAGGTCCTGCAAATTAACCAATTGGGTGGAATGAAAAAATCTGGTAAAAGATTTTACCAAATCCTATTTGACTCATGAACTTCATGATTTGAATCACTTTTAAGACATTTACTTTTATTGGTGAACCAAAAACAACTTTTAAGGATTAAGGAATCAAAGGGTGTACGTGTTTGCCACAAATTAAAAGTTATTGTTCCTTATCTAGCCTTGTTCACTAATGGGACTACTTTGTTATGTTTACTTTCTTTTGAACCATCCTGTCACGCATATGATTAATTTCAACTTTAGGATTTATAATCTTGGGCTACATGCTAGACTATAATCAAACTGTTTGTGCATTGCTTACCTAGGTATCAAGCCCTGTCATATAAAAGTAGCTGAGACAAACTCATTGCAAGGGTTTCGCCATGTGATTCGTTGCTCAGCCAATTTGTTACTAACCCGTTTAATTAGTTTGTTCATTATATTGGTCCCCCAATGGGTCTAACAATTAGCGAACTTTGAGAAAACACCAATCATGATTTTCCTATATGTTCCTTACTCTAAACTTCCCTAGTAGGGAAAGATTCCTTATAAGGTATTGCATTCATTGATTATTGACTAATCACGGCTGGTATATTTCTATTTCATTTTCTGTGTTACATCATTTCATTTTGTCAAGTTGTAGTATCTTCAAAGGCTAATAGATACGTGTTGCTGTTGAGACAATCTATTTAGTTGAAAAAAACTGTTTCATTCTTATCATAAATAAAAATTTGTTGAGTCAGTGACAATCACTATATTATAAATAAGTTAGTCTGTGACCTATTATTTTCGAGAATAACATGACAAAAACACAGTTCAGTAAATAAATAAATAAACCCCTCAAAAAAACCCAACATTAAGTATTATAGTTTTAAGTAACTGTGGCTCAAAAGCTTGAAGGAATTATATATATTTTATCATGCCGTTAGTTAAAACACCAAGTTACAGAAAGGTAAATAGAGCTAGAAAGTAAAGCCGATAATTAGATTCTGTCTGATATCTTAATTATATTTTTTTTACACTTTATTCATCTTTACATATGTTGGTATCATTCTTTTCTCATAGGGATTAATTAAGAGAAATGATACAATCGTACACAGTACATTACTTATTTTATTCAAGCAGGATATATAGCTCTTCTAATTGCCCTTTATCCAACTTTTTGGCACCGTCGGGAGAGCAATACACATACAATATCACAAAAATACTAGCATGTCAAAATCAGCTGCACTGTTTGCTTCTTCATTTCAGTGCTAGAATAACATATCACCTGGTTGGTGGGCCATGTTTTCGTCTTATGTGCTATTTTCTTCTTTCTATAATGGGTGGCCATGGGTGTGGATTGTACTGTCACCCGATCTTAGATTTAATGTTATGTACTCTTAGGTGTCTTCGCTCAAGAGAGAAAAAAAAAAATCCTTAGGTGAGAAATTATTAGGTAGTGCAGAAACATCAGGTCTATGATCGATCTCACTAATCTCTCTATGATACATGTTTAAGTGTGATTACTGTAATTTTTATCTTGTAAATTGAAATTTTTTGATACATGTATGTCAAATAATGATTCCTCTACGTGACATTCTAGACTATCTAAAAAATTTTCTTTCATTTAGCTTAATTAGTTTTATATTAGCTGAAGACAGGTATTTATTGTTATATATGTTTCAAATTATGTCATTCTACATATGTGTTATTTTGTTTATTAACACTCAAATTCCCCTCCAATTTATGTCATTCTTCATTTTTAAACTACATTTTATATGATATCCAAATAAATCATTTACTAAATAATATTAAATTCACATAAAATTAATTTTTTTTCTCGAAAAATAATCTCCATCCAGTCACAATGAAGGTTTTTTATTTTGTTGCTTTTGGTTTATGCTTGTACTTAAAATTAATTATAAAGAAGGTTTTAATATATATATATATATATATATATATATATATATAAAAGGATCTTCTATCGATGTCTACAATCTTGATGTAATCAAGGAAAATTAAGTTATCCATCACAAACTAAACTATCTAATATTGGAAAATATAATTTTAGATACATTAGAAGAAAACAAGAAACAAAAATGTTACTTACCCCATGACTTTGGGGCTTGCACATATTTTCTCAAATGGTCAAAACTTAGGTTCAAATTTGACATCAAGTGAAAATTTAATTAGCCATAAATTTACGGAAAATATTACTTATACAATAAGTTATACAGCAGTAAGTTTGTATGAAATATTTTTACATGCCTATTCTCTCCTACACTCCATTTGTTACCTCTTATAATGAAGGAGAGAGACAGAAAGGAAAAAGTAGTTTAATTTATACAAATTGTCGCATTAGTTGTGGCATATATAGTATGTCTCTAAATTTATTCACGTAAAATTCCAAACTAATAATAAATATTAATCATTTAATTAAAACATCATTATCTTTATTTTCATAATAAATATCATTTAATATTATTAGTTCATAATAAAACCCAACATTATTATGAAGTAAGTGGAAATAATTCTAGCTAGCTTACACAATGAAAGGAAAAGTAGAAAAGTGGCGTTGCTGGACTTTTGGGACGCATGATGGGCCCTTAAGGAAGATGAGGGCAACGAGGTGATGTGCATATAACATAAGCAAAGGGGTTTTCGTGTCCCCTCAGACAGTTCCTCTTGCTCTTGAATGAAGGCCATGTACAAACTGGGAATATATTAAATAATATAGCAGTAAATATTAAATTGGGTACTTTCGGTGAATAGCGGTAGTATCATTTATATATTATTTTGTAGTATTCTTTTTTGTATTTTTTTATTTTGTTACATATAATCTCTCTTTTATGTCTCTCCTATTTTATAAAAAAATTTGTAAGAATAACTAGTATTTTCTTCCGTAAATAACATATATATTATAATGGACGTCATACTACGTAGCCTCTTAAATTCCAACAAATTAATGCTGATGTATTTAAGATCCATTTGTTTCCAATTAGGTCTAGTTACATTTTTATTTTCTAATCTGATTATTTGAAATTTTCTAGTTGACAAAAATATCATATTTTCGAGTGTCTATCCTTAATATATATATATATATATATATATATATATATATATATATATATATATTTGTGTATTCTAGAACTTGATTTGAATTTAGTTTAAGGCTATGTCATTTGCAATCATTTTTATACATATTATTCAAATCTTTTATAACTAGGTCAACTTTAGTAATTTAATTGAAAATTAATTTTTCATTATTGCATTATTCAAAATATTTATTGGAGATATGGTAAATAAATAATTTTATGATGATGCAGCTTTTCAAAAACTGAGTGAATTTTATATATATACTTGAAAAATAAACACACATTTAATGTGAATTGTGAAGTTTGATTGCAATAAACCTAATTAATTTTTTTGTTTAGATAATTAAAGATTTATTGAATTTTTTTCTGTAGATATATATAAAGGGATCCAAACTCTCCAATTATAAAACTGTATAATACATAGCATATGTAGATACACAAAGTTTATCAGTTGATTTTTAACATTAATTATAATTTTAATGGTTGATTTTGTAAATACATTCTAATATGCTCTAGTTATTATTGTCATTATTGTTGTATTTGGGAAGGGATCACGCATTACGTGTTTTAGCTTCAACTCTCAACATGTACGGGTATTAATGGAGTTGCTTAATTATGATGTTCTACGAGATGACGAGTTTTAATTGCTGTGTTTAATTTTCCATTATTGGGCTTCAATAAATTTCCAAAAAATACGTACACGTGTACATCTGGAATTAAATGGCATAAATTTTGTTTTCATTCCTATATTTTATAATTAGGCTAAAATACTTTTTTGCTTTCTAATCTTCCTTTTATTTTTTAATTTAGTCTTTTAGTTTTAAAAAATTGCTTTAAGCCTTTAAAATGTTTCTGTTTGGCTAAAATGGTTTTGGTTCAGTTACTCACTGACTTAGTCAATTTAGTTGGTGACAAGTGACAAATTATAAGAGATCGATGTTACATCATATGAATATTTGTCATTTTAGTCAAATTTAATACTGTTTATTTTTAAGAAAAAAACTAACTAAAGAAAAGGATTTAATCGAACAATTTTTAAACTTAAAACCAAGTTGATAATAGATGACAGAAGGGTATTTTAGCTATTATTTGATCATAGATAATGTTATTCTTACGATATTTTTCAGTAACAAATTTTATAATGAAAGAGACAAGAGAAAGTAGAGATATAGTATGATAGATTAGAAATCAATAAATATATATATATATATATATATATAAGTTATAAAAAAGTGTGGAAAAAAATAATACTATAAATAACATTATTAGTCCTTTATAACAATAGATAATTATAAGAAGAGAAAAATATGAAACATAAATACATGATATTAATAGAGAGATAAATATGCAGAAAAAAAAAGTAAAATAACTCAATAAAATACAAAGTTTTCGAATGAAGTCTATTACCAGATATTTTAAGTTCTTACTTCAAGAATTAATAGATAAAAATTTACTAAATTACGGTAGATTGAATTAAGAATTTTTTTCTATTTTTTTCAACTTTCATTCTTTAAATATAGTATATTTTTACTGTTTAAATATGGTATATATGTTAACCATATTTATTAACATTATCGATCTTTTCTCGCAATGAAAATTGATAATTAATTACTAGACAGTGCATGGCTTGTCCACTAACTGTTATTTTAAGCAAAAAGTTACAAAAGAATACGTACATAAACAGATTACAGAGAACTCGAGTATTGTAGAACTTTCGTATGAATAATATTTTTTACTTTATTTGAATATGAAGTTAAAAAGTAGCACAATTTAACAAAAGATTAACCTAATTGTCCCTATTTTCCTGGTAAACTTTACTATTTCAAGTAAACAAAGACTATAAATGTAAAGCAGACAAGAAGGAGTTCCATGTTGTGCTTAGACAAAAATAGCTATGAATGAAACAACGTAGTTTTTGTTAAGGATTGAAAATAATTTTTGCCTTCTCGTTCATAATTTTACTTTCCCATACTTATCTTATAGTTCCCATTCACAACGGAAACTAACCTTGTTCAAGATACTGACAGGGACCACGTAGTAGCATCATATTGCATTGTACAACTAATAACTTTATGCGTACGTACTCTAAAAACCTTTGACATTTGATGACAAATAAAACTTGTAAGTTTCTTAACATAATTTTTTTTTCTTTTACATGCCAATATAATATTGTTTAAAACATGAAATTGTTAATAAACAAAGATATATCTAATTTAACATTTAATATATTGATAATATATATATCAACACTTTATAATAATTTACAGAGTAAATTTTAGATTTTAAATATTTTTGTGATATTGCATTTGATACCTCTTATTTTTTTAGCATTATTTTTAATCCCTCTTATAGTTCAACAAATTCAACAATTGATATATTTTTTAGCATATTAATTTAACAAATTCAACAGTTGATATTTTTTTTTCTCAAAGCATATTAATTAAAAAAAAAATAAGTATCACGTGATTTAACACAAATAATTTTTCCAATGTTTTTGACGAAAATATAGTTTGTACTAAATAAAAAATTTTTCTTTAATTATTTTAAGAAAAAATGAAATGTAAAACGTTACATATTTTATTATTATTTTTCAATAAAAATAAAGTTCAATTTCAGTAACTTATATTAATTTTTAAGACAATTTTAATTATGCAAATTACCCAAAAAAAGAGCGGGCCATAGAGTTTAAAATAAAGTTCAACAATCAGAATAACAATGGTTTTCCATTTTTTATCTGAGTTTTCTGGATATTTTTCTTCAAATTGAATTAATTGTATTCTCATTATTAGATCTTCAAGGAGACAAGGAATATAGACATATAGTCATATAATTTTGTCTTATCTCATTATTTGATACTAGGGTCCCATGAGGCGTTACAAGCATGTCTTTTTCTTTTGTTTTTCAAGTTTAGCTCTCTATTCTATCTTTCCTTTTAATAGCGGCAACTCTCAGGGTATGGATCTTGAAATAAAGTAATCCCAATTTTATTTTATTTTTTTAATAAAATTAAAAAATAAATGCACTTTCTAAATAAAAAATTTCTTCACAGTACGTCATTTTCACATGAAACTGTGTATATCTTCTCAACTTTTTTTATTTCTTTTCCTTGTTTTTCGCCTGAATTTTCCTAACAACCCAAACTCCTAACATGACAATAAATGAAAGTTGTATGCTTCATCACGATATGAACCGCTCTGTTATTCTTACATCATAAAGGCTCACTAAATTATCAACTTTTTTTTCAGAAGTTCGATCCATGTAAGAAATAAATAAAATTGTGCAAAGTGAAATAATATAAAATTAAAAATAATTCATAAAACTATTTTGGGTATCCATGTATTTAGGTTAAAGTATCTACTTGCTTTTTTCAATTATATAAATTTTTGTTATAAATTAAAATTCAGCTGACACATTTATTTAGTAAGAGAAATCATTATATATGATCTTAAATCATGATCCGATCATAACTCAATTAATTTTCATTAATCTTCTTGTGATATATAACTAAATTTTTTAATTTAATTCAAGAGATTTTTAAAAAAAACATTGTTTATATATTATGTTTTTCAAATTTTTTATCTGTTTTAGTTTATCTAGCTTAAAAATGCATCATTTAATCTTTAAAATAGCTTAAATAGTATTTTATAATAATTACACAATACTATCTAAAATATTTTAAAGACCAGAAATAATATATTTTTAAATTTTAAAAAATATAACAGAAAATATTTTAAAAATAAAAAATTATTTTGAATTTTACAGCAATCAAAATATATTTGTCCTTTCAAATTAATACTACTCCACCCAATGTAATATTAATTGGGAAATAATGCAAAAATGTTTGATGTGTAGAAGGAAAACGAAAGTGATATAATGGATATATATCCAATTCCACCCTCAACTCTTGTGTGCATTGACTCAATGGTCCCTACTACCCCTAACACCAATACAACCTGACATGTGCTCTATATATACACCACTTTCTCATTGGTTTTACCTCATCACTGCCAATAATAATTTATCAACACCTTCTCCAAGCTCTAATTAATTTCCCATTTCCTTGTTCCCCTTTTGATTTCTCCCTCTGTATAACAAATATTCTTGACTAGTTATTTCTCAAAGCATCACCATGCCTGAGGCTCTAGGAGACAACGTCTCAGAGTATAACCTCGCGGAGAAGAACAAGAAGATTCTTGAGTTCATAGAGAATGTGACTGAGAACGCAGGTGAAGTTCAGAAGAAGGTGCTTGGCGAAATCCTTTATCGCAATGCCAACGTTGAATACTTGCGCCGACACGGTCTTAAGGGCCAAACGGACCGTGACACGTTCAAGAAGCTTGTCCCTGTTACTACCTACGAGGATATCGAACCTGACATTAACCGCATCGCCAATGGTGACACTTCCCCAATCTTAACCTCAAAACCCATCTCAGAGTTTCTCACCAGGTGCCCATAATTTCAACACCCACACTCTCTTTTCAAAGATCTTTTTACAAGTCAAAAATTTGTTCTTAAATTTTATTTAGATCAATTTGTTCATAAATATTTATAAGACAAAAAAAATATTAAATCAAAATATAGTGTTCTTTGATCGTTTTGTTTAATTATATTTTATATCTCTAGAGTTTTATAATCTCAAATTATTTTTCTTTCAAATCCTTTTTCTTATGAATTTTGCTTCTAATTAAAGTTTAAAAAATTTATGAAATTTTCCCTTATACAGGAAAATCACTACGATTAAGAGGAAAATTGTTATAAAATTAACTTAACTGAAAAATCATCACAAAATGTATTAATTGTAATTATTTTTCTACTTAGAGGTAAAAGTGAGAGAATATGAAACTCCAGTAGCAAAATTCACGAGAAAAAATTGAAGGTAAAAAATGAGTTTATAAAACCTTGGGACCACAAAATGTAATTAAGATTTATATATATATATATATATATATATATATATATATATATATATATAAAAGTTCTTTTATCTGAATTCTAAGTTGATTTCAATTTATTAAAAAAATTGCATTTTTATTTTCTTTTTATACTTTTTAAGAAATTTGCATGTACTTTATTCTTATATAATTACGGTGCTTAATGAAAAAAATCAAGGATTAATATTTCATTGGATAAGTGTAATTTCTAGTGTATATTCACAAAATATTTATTATCTACAAATGTTACTTTAGTGAATTTGATTTTAATGGTATTTTGTTTTTTTGGGTTTGGTAGCTCTGGGACATCAGGTGGTGAGAGAAAGCTGATGCCAACAATTGAAGAGGAGCTAGGGAGGAGGTGTGTTCTCTACAGCCTATTGATGCCAATAATTTCGCAGTTTGTTCCGGACCTAGAAAAGGGCAAAGGAATGTACCTAATGTTCATAAAATGTGAGTCCAAAACCCCTGGAGGCATAGTGGCTCGTCCAGTTCTCACAAGCTACTACAAGAGCCCTTACTTTAAGGACAGACCCTACGACCCATACACAAACTACACAAGCCCAAATGAGACCGTTCTATGCCCTGATTCCTACCAAAGCATGTATTCCCAACTCCTTTGTGGCCTTTGCCAAAACAAAGAGGTTCTAAGAGTGGGTGCTATTTTCGCCTCTGGCTTCATCCGTGCCATTAGATTCCTTGAGAAACATTGGACCCTACTTTGCAATGATATAAGGTCGGGAACTATCAACCCTTTGATTAGTGACACGTTGGTTAGAGAGAGTGTGATGAGGATCCTACGGCCTGATCCTAAGCTTGCGGATTTTATCCAAAGAGAGTGTAGCAAAGGGTCGTGGCAGGGGATTATCACTAGGCTTTGGCCAAATACAAAGTATGTGGACGTTATTGTGACGGGGACTATGGCACAATATATTCCCACTTTGGATTATTATAGCAATAGCCTCCCACTTGTGTGCACCATGTATGCTTCTAGTGAGTGTTACTTTGGGGTCAACCTCAACCCCCTTTGTAAGCCCAACCAAGTGTCTTATACCCTCATCCCCACCATGTGCTACTATGAATTTTTGCCGGTTAATCGAACCAATGACCTCACTATGCCTTCTCTTCCTTCACCAACTTCTCCCAATCACTCACAACATCAAGAATTGGTCGAGCTTGTTGGTGTCAAACTTGGCCAAGAATATGAACTCGTCGTTACAACTTATGCTGGTAAGTCAAATTGAAAAGAATTATTGTAATAAAATTTTGATAATTCATTCTTTATTTTGTACGTATATTTTATTTATTATTTAAAGTACATTACAATTACTTATCAAAGTTTTAAATTCATGGAGAAGTCACAAATTTGCTATTTTGAGAAATATTGACCGTCAAGGTCACAACAATTGTAGTCAAGAAGAGTCTAGCTAGAAACCTTAATATTGGTCCAAAATTACCATCACAAACTTTTTTTTCTTACATCTTCATGATTGCTTTAAAATAAATAACTTAACTTATGGTATAATATATATCAATATCATTTGGTTTAACACAAAAAATAAACGAATTAATAATTAATTTCATCACTATTATGAGATTACAAAAGTTTAAATGACAATATTTTTTTTTAAAAAAAAATACGTAAAGAATGTTTTGTCTCTGATTTTAATTTTAATAATGTCTTGTGTGATGTTTTAGATACTTGAGTTAACTAAGGAACATGAATGTGACAATTGTTTTTCAGGACTATATAGGTACAGGGTGGGAGACATACTAAGGGTGTCTGGATTCAAGAACAATGCCCCACAATTCACCTTCGTTTGCCGAAAGAACGTTGTGTTGAGCATAGATTCGGACAAGACTGATGAGGTTGAGCTTCAAAACGCAATGAAGAACGCAACGACACACTTGGTCCCCTTTGATGCACACGTGGTAGAGTACACTAGTTACGCAGACACCACAACAGTCCCGGGTCACTATGTATTGTATTGGGAGCTAAGTCTCAAAGGGTCAACCCTAATTCCACCGTGCGTGTATGAGGATTGTTGCTTAACCATTGAAGAATCACTCAACAGCGTGTATCGCCAGGGTCGTGTGTCGGATAAATCAATAGGGCCACTTGAGATCAAGATTGTAGAACATGGCACCTTTGATAAACTCATGGATTATGCAATTAGCTTAGGGGCATCCATTAATCAATATAAGGCCCCTAGGTGTGTCAAATTTGCACCCATTGTGGAATTGTTGAACTCCAGGGTAACATCAAAGTATTTTAGTCCTAAGTGTCCTAAGTGGGTTCCCGGACACAAACAATGGATCCGTCAAAATTGAAGAATCTAAAGATGCACGTTATATGTATTTGATTGCTTACTTTCATGGCACTTCGTATGAATTAATGTTTCTATGGACATCTCATGTTATTAGGGAAAAGTTACTTTAAATCTATGTTTTAACTTGCTTAATGCTTAATCATTATATATTGACCCTCATGATCGTAGCCACTTTAACATTTTATCTACTTGATAGTTTTTTTTTTTAATGTGTGTAATCTTCCCTTTTCTACCTTTTTACCTGAGTTTAAATATATTTTTAGTCTATTAAATTTGAGATAAAGTTGATTTTATTCCCTAAAATTCAAAACAAATGGTTTTAGTTTCTCAAATTTCAAAAATAATATTTTAGTCCCACAAATTTAAATTTAAATTTTAGTCCATCGAATAATATCTAATAGCAATTATAACATGCTATCTAAATTAATTTGAATGATTAAAACCCCATTTTTTACAAATTGAGAAACTAAAATCATATTTCTTAAAATTTGAGAACTAAAATATTTATTTTAAATTTAAAAGACTAAAATAAAACGGAATCTAAATTTAATAGATTAAAAACATGTTTAATAAGCAATTTTTCTTAATTATCTAACAATACTATCATGGTAAGGTTTGGTTGGAAATGGCTTTTACAATTTCAGCCAGCAATCATGGATGCCAAGTTGCCCCACTAAAGTGGCGTGGGGGCTTATTTCCCATAAACGGAAACGAGAATGGTCTCACTTTGTGAACTTTCTTTTTCTATTGTTTTCAGGAAAAAACATGCCAACTTTATACCACTATCAAGTCCAGCTAACCAATCGATAACAGCTAGTTAATTAATAAAATTGTTGAAACCTTCCAAAATAAAATTTGTTGAAAACAATATCCAAAATTAACCCGTTTTTCACTTGTCTCCCGGATGATCTTAAAATTGGTTAAAATATTGCAAAATTGATAAAAATGAATGTGTACAAGTTAAAATTAATATATTCTACAATCGTGTTTCTATATATAATAATGTTTGATAAGATGATTATATAAGAGATGATGATATATTAATTCTTTAGTTTGATATGTAATTGTATATAAAAATCAACTCATATATATTGAAATAATTAATATAAAAGAGTGAGAAAAGTTATTGATGCAGTAAATTGAAGGATAAACATGCACAACGTAGATATGGATTCGGTGGGAGAAAAGACGAAAAATCTGACGTTAAAAATCTTGATAAGGTCCCCATGAATTGTTATGTATAATTTGGAATGAGTCCAATGCCCTCCTTCTCTCCCATGTCTTTGTTACAAATAGTTGTTGTGTCAGATTCTGTCACTAAATTAAGGAACTAAAACCATGTGTGGGTATTAATGAACAGGGGGGGACTTATGTACAAGGTTCAAGCAGTGTTTCCCTAGTAATTCCAAAAGCAAACAACACCAATTTGTATCTTTGTTTTGATTCTCTTTTTGTCTAGACCTTGTTACGAAATTTTAAGTTGCTAACTATGAGCAGCGGAATAATCTAGTGGTGTCAACCAACACACTCCAGCTTAATTAAATTTCTGATTTAGTTGATTGGGAATTTGTGATAGATTAATAGATTTTTATATAAAGATATAATATAATATAAACTTTTAGTCTTGATAAACAAAGATTTAAACATTGTAAAAATTAAAAAAAAAAAATTGACCCAACTGAGAGCCCATCGTATTAGAATCATAATTAATTCAGATATGAACAATTGAGTCAATTATCAGGTTAGATACATTTAAGGATAATAATGGATAGAATATTTTTATTTTAGACTCGGATCAAAATACATTAAAAATTAAGAAAAAAATCAGATTCATTTAGAAGGATTTTATAAAAATCTATTTAATTCTTTTATTATTTTTTCATGAATAAATATCCATCCACATATTAAAATAATTTTTTTAGTAAAATTAATTATTTTTTAGTCTTAAGATATTTTGTCTCTTTATATATTTTTTCTTTTTCATATTAATAAAGTAACAAATAACCATGTTTATTAATATATCATGTTTTTATTAATTAATATAATTATTAATATGAATATATAATGTATAAAACTTTTTAAATAAACAAGTAAAATTAAACGAGAGACTGTGGTATAAACAAGTTAATTTATTTTTCTGTCTAATTATTCGTTGAATTTTCAATTTAATAAAATTTTAAATATAAAAAATATATTAAATTAATTTTGATCCTCGTTAAATGATTTGTTGGATTTTTAAAAAAAATAATCAATTGATTATATCCGTCCGAAAAGTAAATGAATAGAATAAAATAAAAACTTGATTAAAAAGTTCACATATTTATTATTAGGTTAAATGAAAAAAGAAATTACTTAACAAAATATGCATAAAATTTGAATATCAATGAGAAAATTAGTATTATATTAATGCAAATCATGTATTATGGAATAGTAGTAATTAGTTTTATTGGAAATTTTGAACATATACAATATAGATATAATTGATTACATATTCAAGTTGTGACCATAAACTCCATGAAAATCGCAGTTGGAGACAAAAAGAAGAGGCAAAAATGACGTTGCCGGAAGTTTTAAAAAGAATTTACGTATGGGGAATTCGTTTCAAACCACCCACGAGGCAGGCCCTCAGTTTGAAACATTCTGTGAAAACAGACAAGACGAGTTCCTGTTTCTCCATGATCTCCCGGACATAATCATGTACTACTCCACACAATTTCGGAAGAAACTCACAATATCTTTCACTAACAACTTGTCTTCTGCTTAGACGGATAAGGCATATATCTTCCCAATAAACGCGTACCACATTTTTAATTCTTTTTTATTTCAGACTTTTTTCAATTATATAGTTAAAACAATCTTTGCCAAATCATTTGTGTTTGGTGTTGACTTAACCATAATTTTGATCTCATTATTATTGTTATTTTGCAAAACAATTATTTTTCTTCCATATTTGATAATCTTGCTTTTTTTTTTTTTTTTTTTTTTTTTTTTTTTTTTTTTTTTTTTTTTTTTTTTTTTTAGAATCAGAGATTACGAGAAGTGGCAGAGAAGATAAGGTTCGTAAGGAGGTACTATCATGATTTGTCATCCTCACATCGTTTCAATTTCCCTAGTGCAATGTATATGTATGTTCACTCTAAGATAACTTTAAGTGTAAAATATCACCTCCTATTAAATGTAGTTTGATATAACTTTTTTCTAAAACACAAAAAATATAGATTTTATATAGTGCAGATTTCTCTTTTTGGAAGAAAAAACGATTTGAAACATTATAATTTTTACTTTTTATTACTTTATAAAAATTGTTCACTCTTAAAGTATATTTGTAAAAGTATCTGACACTCAATTTTGGTGCTAAAGTGTTAAAATGTTATTTTTGAACTATGTGTTTATTCTGAGATCTTTTAACATATATTCATTTGTGGTGGCTCTAATAACATTTACTTTATGTCTAGACCACTTAATATATAATTTCATTCACAAGTCTATTATTTAAATATTTTATCTTTAATGGTCGATGTTAATCATATTTTTTATCACTCTTGTTGAATATTCTACTTGATATCGGCCAACTAATTCATTACTGGTTTCCAATATACTTTTCTATTGAAACTTTAGATATCGTTTAACAAATTTATCAATATATTGTAGTACGTACTAATGGTTAAATGAATTCTAGAAAAATATGGTCAAACGAAAAGAGTAATTCTTATTTTTTTAAAAAATATTTAGATATATAATCTAATTCTTCAATTTCATTACATGTGAATATTTGTTTAGAATAAACATTATAAAAATAAAAAGATAGTGCCAAGGAAAATGATAAAAATTGGTAGCCGACGAAATTGACGTAAATACATAAATGGTGATGTTAGCAAGTATTCTAAGGATATTATTAGTATAGGAAAGTATCGAATACAATCCATAAATATTTTTAATTATTTTAAAATTTAATTTAAGATAATTTTTTATATCTAATATGATTAATTTTAAATTATTTTTAATTTTATTTCTTCGAAAAATATCACGAACAAGGATACTCTATACTGATCATTAACAGATCATTTTTGTACCGATAAATAATGCAAACATCCTTATATTTCAAAAGAAGCTTTTCCTATACCCTTTGAACTAAATAGAAAGTTATCATGAATTTTCTTAAATTTAATGATGAGTATACATTGTATTAGACACATAATATGATTTGTCGAGTTAATGCTTCAGAAAATTTGGTAATAATTGCTCTCAGCCAGCAGGTGGCATGTCTAATTAGTGATTTCCAACAAGTTCCAATTTTTAATGTGACGTTTAAATGGATCCACTTTGTTAGAAAAGGTAACACATATTCATAATTTTTAGTTCTTAAAGAATATTTAATGTTAATTTAATTATTAAATTTTACAATTTATTATTATTTTAATTTCTAATTTAGAAATTAAATTAAGAATAAACAGTATAATTTTTTTATCTTTCAACTAAACTACACAGTATTAACTCTTTAATGCCGAATTACTCTTGTATCTATATATTTAAAAGTTATAACTATATAACTTTATCATATTATGGCAGTGGTTAACTTTTCTTTCCGAAAGCTTATAGTTTTAATTAATAAATATTAAAAATTTATGAATTATATTGTATAATGCTACCTCTGATCTTGTATGCAAGAAAAAATACATTATTTTTTTGTGGTTAGTTTAATTAATTTGTCATGAATTTTAATTTTATTTTAACATTATCCATTTCATTAAATGATTTAAGAGGTGACTATTTTTCAATAAATAATTTTTTCAACTAATAAATATTTTTATTGGTATCTCAATAAATATACTTACATTTATTATTTTCACAAAAAATAATATATATTATTAATAGATCTCCTAATTATTTAGGAAAATTTTGGGTAATACACACCCTTCAAAATAATCTTATATTTTTTATAATCAAGAAAAAAGTATTCCTTTGTATATATTTTCTATTTTAAGAACAAAGGACGTGAGAGACTAATTTTTTTAAAAGACTAATGTATATATCGTACGACATAGATAATGCTTATGTAAAAAATGTTAGAATTAATTCTAAAAGTTTTTTAAAATAAGAATAGGAAACAAAGTTAAATTTTACTTATATTTAAGTTTAAGATATTCAAATACATTTTTATTTATATGAGTTATGAGTGAGTAACATTTTGTATTTAATTATAAATTATTATATAACTAAAAATTGATTATTGTTTTGTATTGCCCTTGATGCTGAATTCACTGTAATGGAAAATAAATTTATAACGTCAATTAAAATGGGCCTATAATATTAATAAAAATCTGAAATTAAAAAAGTCTAACATTAATTAATGTTAAAAGTTCTAATTTTTAACGTGGATTTTAAAACCGACGTTAAAAATATTTTCAGCGTCAGTTTATAAGTTACATTCAGTGCTGCTATCTGTGCCCTCTAATGTTGGTTGGTTGTGTCAAATAATTGGCGTTGAATATTTTTCAGAAATTAAAGAAAAAAAAAGTGTTTATGATGTCGACTAATTTATTAATCGACAATGTCAAAAATATTTATTTTAAAAGTTTTATTTTATTTAATATTTCATCAATGCAATTTATCTTGACTAGTTTCAATGACTAAATACCATAGTTCTATATATTCAAATTCCAAAAAAGCAAGATAGAGGCACAACAAAAATGTGAGAAGCCTCATGTCACATCCAAATCCCTCTGTATTTGTGAGGTGTAATAAATAAGATCTACCTTGCATAGTAGCCACCTTCAGGGTCATTTCCGACATCATAAAACAGTATTCGGAAGTAAACAAAAATGGATCTGGGAGTCTTTTCAGGAATTAGGTATGCATGCATTTTTTCTGTGTGGTGGAGCATATGGGGGAATGGTGATTGAGCCCACTTTACAAATGTTTTTTTCTACTTTGATTTAAATATTTTTATTTTATTCTATTCTTCCAAACAAACCCTAAAACTTGAGTTTTGAATTAAATAGTTGGAATCGAATTCCACTCACAACAACGGGTTGTTGATCAATACTTTTGACATAATGAATAACATTTTGAATTGTCATGATAATAATGAGGAACACTATACGTGGCAGGATAATAACAAAGACTAATATGTGAAGTTGTAAAATTATGCATAATGGCTGACATAGATAAGCACGTTGAATAAATCAAGAGGAACAAGTAATTTTCTACTAGGGATGAAATCAAGTTAGCAGTACCTTTTGTAACTTTTATTAAATAAAATTTATTAAAATCTTAAAAGAATATTAATAAGCATCTTTAAATTATTGGTAAAAAGAATAAAAATAAAAATATTGGTTAATAGAAATATTACTTATATGCATTGTGTTATATTAGTGTAAATCCTTAATAATATATAATTAAAATTGTATTAAATAATTCTATAAATCATTTAGTGAAATTTAAATTTTATGAAAGAATGATAAAAATAACATATGAAACTGTAATAAATTTTGCTTTTATATCAATCCATTGATTGATAAGCCGATCATATACGTTGAAAATATTAGTAGTTGTTTGCCGCACGAAAATTCTTGTTACAAAATGGCTTTTCGGGGAAGAACAATTTCACCATTTCAAATTCTGAAGCATACCTAGAGAGTCCTCATCCAGTTTCACCCTCACATCATGGAACAGTGGCTGATAAGAAAAAAACAATAGCAGAAAATGTGAAGAGGGACAAGTCATATAAGAAATTAATGGGCATGTCCGTGAGACACTGTTATGACAAATTAATAATAGTCAGTATTGGCGAGTAGATTCTGGAAATAAAGGAAGGAGATTCATGATTTGAGAGGGACCCTATCTGGGTTGTTGCCACGTGGAAAACGGAAGTGTTGACTTTAGAGTTGAATGTTGAATATCACTAATCATTTTATATATAATAAACTAAAAATATTAAAATTTCTTAAACAAAACACAAATTTCAATTCTATATAATTTCGAAATTTATTTTATATTTTTAACATATTTTTAATTGGAATTACTAAAATAAAAAAAACTAACAAATTTTGTAATTAAGAATATTCATTAATTATAGTGAAAAATGTTCAATTTCTTAAATAACCGGGTTATTACAAGAATATATTTATTTTTTCAATCATCTCTGCCAGCTACTTGTTTTTCTTACTTGTTCAACAAAGGGGTAAACTATTGATATTTACTTCAAACTATATTTTACTGATATTTTTACTTATGTTATGTTATATTTCCTCACTCACCCAAACAATTGGATTCTCTATATATAGCTAATCTATCTGCTTGACAAGTAGATTATCAGCAGAGAAGAAAAAAGGTGGATGACCTTCTATTTACATGTATTATGCTTAATAAAAAATTTAATATATTTTAAATTAACTTAAATAATACAAATAATCTAAGACTTGTAGTGGTGAATTTCTTCTTTCCAAATAAGGGGTTTTGCTCGTTGGTGAATAGAACGTGCCGTGTGAGGATTGAGGAACTTGCGTGCCACCTGCTGCAAGATATATATCAAAAGGCAAATTAGAATAAAAGATTTGTACGCATAACCGAGGATTGTGCTATTCCTTGGCCAATTATTTTATTAATTCAGTAAACATTTTTTCAGTTGTTAAATGTTAACTTTTTTATTTTAATTACAGGGTTCAAATTTTATGTTTCCTTATTTCTTCACTTTTCAACCTACTTTTTCAATTATTAGATTCTATTACTCCATTCACTTCACATATTTGATCGATGATAAAAATATAGATTGGTTACATGCACAAAGTGAAAAGGAAAAGACTACTATAAGATCATAATGCATGTATTGATAATGAGACATAAATAAGCCGGCAAAACTGACAGATAATAATGCTTCTTTGCTTTTATATATATCTTCCAAAAATATGCACGCCATTTCAAAAGTGTCACAGTCTTTGGGAGTCAAATCGATGGCAATCTGAAACTAAATTCATCTATATTAATAAAGGATAGTTAAGTGTACGATAAGGATGCTTCACAGCTTATCCATATTGTATATAAAGAAAACAAAGGCGAAAGAAAGAAAAAGACCACCACAATAATTCATTTTCTTACTCACAATATGACTTCATTATAGCAGATCATCAGACTTATAACTGAATAATTTAATCTATCCAGTTCATTAGTTTGTTATCTCTTCTTCATCGAGGACAGTGAAATCCATTACGAAAATCAGTTAATTAATTAAAATAAGTTAATTTACCTATGTCATAATTTGTATATATGCACACATACATTGCATTAACATTTCGGAATGATATTCGTGAGCCTTGGAGTAACTATGTAACTTAATATTTTTTCATATTTTCTTCATACTATTTTGAGCTGGGACATTTTTAATTTAATTTAAGATTTTCTTTTCTGTACCCCGGAAATATATCATGTCACATTATATCTTGAAATATTTGCTGACATACCATGCATGGGCTAATATAATGCATATAACGTTACTACAAAATATTTGCTGTCATTATATATTTAATTTAATTTCATCTTTTAAATATCCTCATACTTAATTTATAAAACAGTAGAAAGATCATTCAAAAAAATATAAAAAAGAAGATATAGAATTACTCTTAGTTTATTTCTTTTTTTTTCCTATATATATTTCTTTCGTACCAAATAGTATTCTTGAAAAGAAGTGTTTCACTTAATAACACTGATAGAGGCTTTAAAAGTGCCCCGAGGTGACCTGTTATATATAGCCATGGCGGGCATAATATAAATAAATAAAATAAGAAATACCAATGATAAATGAGTAATAAGAATTCATTCAAGAAGAGTTTGGCAGTGATATAAGTGGTGCTTTAGAGGAACAGACAAGAGTTGAAACATACATTGGCAGCCTCCATAGGTCCAAAATCCATGCATGTGGGATCGCAAAGGGGGACTATGGTGTGTTGGGGTGACTTCCCAGCCACATTTTAAGGGGTCACTTCTTATGTCGACTGGTCTTCGGGTATTTTCGTTTTCATTGACCCTTTATTATCTTCTAACAAGCTCCATCCACTCGTCACCAAATTTTCATTCCTTCCTTTGTCGGTACCTTCAATCAACAACTCCATGGCCTACTTAGGATTATAAATTAGTAGAAACGAAATTATAAAATGTTGAAATTAATGGGTTTAGATATGCAGCACTAAACAAAATAAAATAGAATATAATATTATAAAAAAATTTAGAAATCATGGGTTAAGGATGTAATTTAATATTATAAAATTATCTTATAAAAATAAAGAGATATTCTATTTATAAACATAAAAGAAAGTCATATTATTAATCAACATCAGATATCTAATACATTTCTTATATTAAGAATTGGACATGTAAAATTTATGACCAAGTGACAGAATAAACCAAAAAACAATAAATAGTAATTAAAATAAAATCTGATACTATTTTAAAAATAATAAATTAAAGAATTAACTTAACCTTAAATAAGACATGATCTTATTTGAATTAAATAAGATTATATATTATAAATTGTAAAAATATTTTTTTTATTTAATGTAATCGGATACTTATGATTAAAATTCATGATCATTGATTAAGATCAATAATATTATTGTCGTATTTGTATATGTTCTTTAAATTACTAGAGAAAATGAGAATGTTGTACTTGAAAACATGAATAGGGAAGGCACCCCGCCCCTGATCTTCGTACACTTTCCTAGCGTGCTAGCTAAGTAACTACATATAATTTATATAGCAACAAATTAAGTATTGCAATGCTTGTGTATTACCTGGGCTTATATATTATAATAGGCATCGATGAGACATTATATCATATAATGCGTGACTGAATCTATGCTTCCTTATTAAAATATATTATTATAATATTAATATTGTTAAAGTTAGGTAAAAGTCAATTTTATCATATATGTTCAATTACAAAGACATAAATTCATTATATATCATCTTTCCTAACACACACATATATATATATATATATATATATATATATATATATATATATATATATATATATATATTCAGGAAGTATCTTTAAACCTGAATGATGAACTATCTTATTCTTTCGTTTAATATTATTGTCTTAATACTCGATCAAATAAATGTAATTATAGTAGTACTCTTACATATATATTCTACATTTTGTAAAGATCGGCTCATTAAATTTGTACCAAATCAAACCAACATTTATAGTACGTCTAACGATATTCTCTCTTAATTCCAGTCAAATCAGCTTGTCTAATGAAGATTAATGCCTCGGCATTTTACTGATCGTGTGACATGGCATGGCACACTTGTTTGTGTGATATATGGCAAATTAGTTTGATCCAATTACATTTCTGAATGGGATGTGTTTGGGAGATATGATGCTGTGGCATTCTAGATATGAGCGTAATGAACAAGAAAGAGAGATTTAATTAGTAAAGGGGAAAAAATCCGGAATAGTCATAGTTCGAATTATTTATTAATAAAATAATTAATATTTACCTATAAAGGAAACACATGTATAGAGCACGTTAATGAAACCAGAGCAACGGTAATCAATGGCACATAATTCAAATAATGATAAAGGTTTTAGTAGTAGTATTAGTCACACCGTCGCATAGTTAGCCAAAATAATTTTTAGATGCTATATTGACAGTCATGTGATGGGCTTTAGAAACTCATTTTTATTTAGAAGGAACAACATAAAGAGTTTTTCTTTTTATGTTTTTTATTTCTCATTGTTTTAAATACATGTTTTCCCTCTCATCTCTTCATTTAATTTCTTTGAGATCAAATCAAATAGATATCTTTCCATTCATTCTTTAAACTAAACACAC
This sequence comes from Hylodesmum podocarpum, assembly GCA_026586105.1. NCBI lineage: Eukaryota > Viridiplantae > Streptophyta > Magnoliopsida > Fabales > Fabaceae > Hylodesmum > Hylodesmum podocarpum. Next base: position 8,774,321 of record JALJEV010001433.1, read on the forward strand.
CATTTAATAGAGGTGAAGGATATTTGTTTCTTCCTCCTTTGGATTTAGAGATTGTGGTGCTTTCAATGAGTCATTCCAGAAAATACGACTCAATTTACCACATAATCCAATGATCCAGCTTTGCATTTATGGGATTCGAAGCGGTTCAGGTCTACCAGCTTTAAATTACATTAGGAAGTTTTTGTTTTCAAATTTTGGTCTTCGATTTCTCTTAATAAATACTACTGTTGCATTAGGAATTGTAGCATAATTATTCTGTTCATAATCATTATGTTTTCAGTGTGAGGTTGAGAAGTTTACAACAACAAATACTAGGCTAATTGATAGCACGATTTGTCCAGAGTCCTCGAGACAACTATAGTAATTTGCAAAATGTGCCAACCAAACCAACTTCTCTCGTCCACGTATGCTAACAATTGCGTCTTCAAAGCAACAAGGCAAAAAATTAATTAATCACAATTCATAATATATAATAAGTCGTTTAGTTTTAATTAAAAAAATTCTAATAATTATAAATTTTAATTTATCACTAACTAATTGTATAAAGCCATCTTAAATTACTAATAATAAATAGTCATACAAACCTTTTTACAAAATAAATATCCAAAGGACTAAAATGAATAACTAGCTTGCGGTGAAATTGTTTACTTTAAAATGAAACTTCGCTGCCCAGAAAAGTTTGCAAACTCTAAATCCTCCTGTAACATTTTTCCTAACTCTCTTAATTGCTAAATATAATAACCGCATGTTCATATGAGGATAAAAAAAAAGAGAGGAAGGAATAATTGTAGGTTGCTTTCAGAAAAGTTTGATTTTAACTTGTGCCCAACTTAATTTTCATTTATGAAAGTTTATTTAAATTTTTCTTTTTCAATATATAATACTTATGATGAAGAAACTTATTTTGATTTGTTTACATAATATTAGAAATTATTTTCATCAAGTACCTAACAGGATCATATACTCTTAGAAATCATGTTGCCATAATTACACTATTGAACTTCAGTGCCAACCATAATTGTGCCCATGTATTTCTAACAGAACATCGAATTTTATGGATTATAGATGGAGACATCATAGGGCGCTGACCATGAAAAATAATTATACATACCAAATTTAATAAAAAAATATATTTAAAAATGTTAAACATATCATTAATTTATCAAGATACAGAACACCTTTTTTTCTTATCAAGAAAACCAGTTATAATTGAATCTACACTAAATTATTCAACAATTCTTTTTTAATGTATATTAATAAATAATCAATCAAAAGCTGACCTTCCATCTTATAATTTATGATTTGATATCTTAGATTCATTAATTGTATTCCTAATTCAAATAGTATATTATAATGAAAAAAATAAATAAAAAACTTGAAAATGTTGGTATTATTCAAAAACATAACGAGAGAAAGGTAAATTAGTTACTATATATTTATTCAACAACTATTCTTCACTTTCATTTTAATGGTAATCAAAATTTAGTGAAGAATGAGATAAGTGGGTTATGTTGAGAGAAAGAATTGTAGAAGACATCTGCAGAATTTTTCATGTTGCACTTTTACATGTATTTTTGCATGATTAAGAGATGTAAACATAGTTTTAATTTTTTAAATAAATTAAAAAATTGTAATAAACAAGTTACGAAGAATAAAATATTTTCTAAAGATAAATAAAATTGAATTAGTTTTTAAATTTTATTAAGAATAATATGGAAATAGAAAAATAATGATTCAAATATTGAAATACAATAAATAATTTTATAAATTTAAAATTAAAAAATTAAAATTAACTAATAAAAATAGAGAACAAAAGTAAATATAGGAGGGAGAATTTCCTTTATTAATAATCATAAATTATATATAGAATGATTAAAAGAACAAATTATGCAGATTAAAAAATGTAGAAAACCAAAATAATAAAAGATATCATATTTCATTTATTCTTTGAAATCTCTAAATATACGAAGAGATTAGAAAATCAGATAGTAGGAAAAAAAACACTCATTTAATTCAAAAAGAATATTATAGTAAAAAAACTAAAAAAAAGGAATAAAAAAAATATAATATTTTATTATCATAAAATCCCTAATATATAGAGTAAGAGATTAGAGATAGACTTCATAAAAAAAACATAAGAGAGAAATAAAATTCAAAATAAAATATTTTATAACTTAATTTCCTTTTAAAAAAATACCAAAAGGAAATATTTTTTTTACCAATATTTCCAAACCTAAACCATTGCGTAGAATCATAGGAGAATCTTAAAATAATAATAATAATAAAGTAATAGTTTGGAAAAATTCTGGGCCCTCCCTCCCACGTCTCCGCTGGTGATGGAACACCCGACTTTAACATGCTGATCCAAATATAAAATATATAGGTGACATTAGGATAGTTGTTAAAATTAAATTATTTAAATAGTTAATAATACGTATAATTGATTATTAATTAAAATCAATTTTTTTTATAAGTTTAATAAAACGTAGTTATAAAATAATTAATTTCATTTGGGTGTAGTAAAAAAATCAGTTTTTATATAATAAAAGAGTATAAAAATAGTTGAAAAGAAAAAACAAATATGATAAAAATAATTATAAGTTTCAAAATTTCAAATTAAAAATCAACTAATTTTTTAAGAAAAATTATTTATAAATTTATGATATTTTACTAAATGACACAACTTATTTTAAAACAGCTATTTTAGAGTAAAAAAGCCGAAGAATAGGAAAATAATCTTTGCCACAAGCTCTAAATATTTTTACTTTGGTATTATAGTATATGAATGTGTATACATAACTCAAAGGACAAGATAATTTATTGGGCATAAACGCCTAAATCATGTAAAATCTTTTGCTATGTTATGTGTATTACCCTTTATTGATATAGATTAAATAATATTATCAGTGTCTTTCATGTGAAATGGTTTAACATTCAAAATTTGGCATCATGATTCAGGATGATGCCGTCAAATGGAAGATGATGAATTATTATTACTTTTTATCAGTAAATGTTATTGTAAGTCTTTTCGTTTTTTCATTTTTGTTCAAATAATAGCTCTTGTTGAGATTGGGCTACAAATAAGAACAATACAATCCATGGCCCTATTAACTATTTATAAGCCCATTGTTGCATACCCTTTATTGGATCCTTTTGGAAGCTTCTGATAAGATCAGTGGCAAAAAGTTCATTTCTTTAGTTTCTATTGAAGACTAAAATCAGTTATATGTGTGTGTGAGGGAAACGAAGAGTTTGATTGAAACCAGCTAGTGGAATGATAGTAGAGAAACTACCATTTACAATATATTATTTGTGAATATTTAATTCCAGATTAAGATGATGATGTAACATTAACACCTTTTTCTTTTTTTTTTCTTCCATTTTTTATACATATTTTTTTCCATTTTAAATACACATACATCTTTCTTTTATTTGTTTTATTTTAGTTCCAAAATACACTCATCTGTCTATATTTTGATTATTTTTCACAAATGACTGAGTCTTGATGCATTTTAATTTCTCGCGAGGTTCAAATACTTAGGATTTTCTTGTAAAAAAGAGGGAACTTTATATTTTTTGTCCATTGGCTCAATGAGGGTGCGGGCCCAGTGTTTCATAAGGCTTGGATTTGTATCCTCCTATAACCCAAATTTTCAGTGTATAATTTATTTTTAAAAAGTGATCATTTTGAATTTATTCATCAAAAAGTAATTATCATGTACAATATCCAGACTAAAATTTTAATTCATGTATTTTTATGTATACAAAATAGATCGATATCATGCTACAATGTACATGATAAATATTTTTGCTATTTAACTAAAAATTTATGTGAAATAAAAAAAACTGGACATTTAGAACAAGTTTCTTTAACAGTTTTAAATGAAATAAGTTAGCGCAAGGATTCTTTTTAAATGAAAATAAGTTAGCCAGGAAAAATCCTATTTTTAAAAAAATTGACACAATACAGTTTTTTTTTTTTTTTTTAGATTAACACAATACAGTTAAAAAATATATATAGTGAGAGCATTTTTTATGCGTGACCATGAGAAAAATAAATATTGACCACTAAATCTTATTATGAATTATGTAAATATTTAAAAAGGTCACATGACCTCTCTTAAGTAATTATATGGTTTTAAAAAACTTTTTAAGGTTGATTATTCATACATTATTTGATGTATGTCCAATTCCTCTCACTATCATGTATATGTTTACATATGTTCATTTTTTAATAATTTTTTATGATCTTTTAGTAAATTATATATCAAAATTTATTCAGTTTTGTTTCATATCATAAATGTGTCTTTTTTAATCCATTACTATTTTTCAATTATAAACATCCATAATTTTTGTGTGGATGTCTATTCTTTCACTTCATTTTAACATTTGTCATCACTTTGTGTGGGTAGCTTTAGTTTCAACATTCAATACGGTTAAATCTTGTTTATTTATTGCCAATAGCTCCCACTTTTTAGTAAAATGTTTCTATCAATTTCTACTTTGTTGCCATACGTGATCCTTCCTATTCTTTCAATTTGAATATATTCTACTACATATAGATGTATATAATTAATTGACAGTTGTATACCAATATCATATGGCAGCTTCCTGGGAAGAAAAAGTTTCTTCCTAGTTTGTTTAAATATAGAAATATATATAAGATTAGCAATAATTACAAGAAAGGAAAGGAATATAATGAGTAGGTCCATATTGCATGTCATCTTCATATATATTAATATCATGACTTAAAAATGAAGGGTCCCTACGGTCATTACCTTTTATTTCTTGTTCATAAAAAATATTCAATATTAATTTAGAAATGAATTTGGTAAAGGAACTTATTGTAAACATTTCATTTTTATTCCTTATTTTTTCTCTCTCTAACCTAATCATGCACGTAGAGGTGAGGTCATGCTAGGAACTAATTCATGACTTAATCTCTTTGGTAAAATTCCTCTAAATTGTGAGGCTTAGCTCATTGATAACAAAACAACGCGCTTTTGTGCAAGATCGCTGAAACTTCTTTGAAGATTTGATTCTACTTAATCTCTAGTCTTCCATTCTATCTATTTTGCGTTGGACTAATGGTTAGTTAATATTTTGACATTTTTAGTTTTTCCAATAGGTATCATGAGAGGTAATTATGTTTCAATAGAATACATTCACAGGCAGAGTATCTCTCTTAACTTTTTTTGTTTTTGTTTTTACACATAAAACTCAAACTAAAAATATCATTATAAAACTCATCCTAAAGATATCATAAAAGGGTCGTGTGTATATTAATTAATTGGTTTTATAAAAACTTAATTCCTCTATTTTATGTTTTTTTTATGTGAACACGCTATTTTATGTTTAATAAATGAGGAAGAGGGTTATATACCAATAATGTGGTATAGTTTTACAGTCTTATGCAATGGCAGATTAGTGTATATTAAGAGATTGTTAATTTTTTAAAATTTTTATTAAAAATTATATCAACAAGATCTATTAACAATCTAAAATTATTTTTCATTATCAAATACGTAGCATAATGATGTTTTTGTTAAAACAATTAATATTTTAAAAACTGGTCAGCGACTTAAACTGTACCATAGGTTTTGAGATCTATACGATCAGAATATAAAACGATAGTTAAGAAAGATTATATAAAATTAATAACATCTACAGCAAAAGATAAAATAAAAAATACTTTAATTATTTTTGTCTTTTAGAAGAAAAAAAATGGCATATGCTATACATAAATAAAAACTAAAAATTTTACTACCAAAGTCAATGACAAGTATGTTAGAGACTTTAATGTTGGTTAAACTAATTTTAAATCTCAAGTTGGTACGGTATAGACTTAACTTTCAAAATCTAAACAAATTAACAACTTGAAATTTCACCCTTTCATTGTCCAATTACAATCATTCATATAGACTAATATAGTTAATAAAAGTTAGCAAGCTTAATTAAAGATAGTGACCCGCATGGTACATGTTTTAGAAAATTCTCGCATTATTTAGGGGTCTTCTTAAAGGTCGTCTTTAATGAATAGGTAAAAGATATTCTTGTATAAACATCATCAAACACCTGGAGACAAAGCAAAGAACAGGAGAATTGTTTCTCAAAAGAGATATAGTGAGAAAGAGAGAAAAGAAAGAAGGAAGAATATTAGCTCAAAAGAGGACAAAGCAAAGGAACAGCTTTCAAAGTTAGTCCTCAAATATTGTATGATTTTAAGGAAGGTTGAGAGATAAGTGGGGGCCAAATAATGACTTCAAGGAATGTTTCATCAAAGAGGGTCAAGATCCATGTCAACCCCACTCCACCATAGAATGAACAATGAATTAAAAAAAAAAAATAATACACATTCTTGGTGGTGAGACACACAAGCTAGCCACTAGTTTGTTTGCAAGTCAAATTCTTTATATTTTTTTTCTCTAATCGTCATCACCATCATAATCATGCTCATCATCCTAGAGCTAGCTACCATAGGTACCCTACTTTTATGGTTGAAATCCAACGCATCACAAATTTTCAAATTATAAGAATTTAGACACAAGTCAATGAAAAGAGAGATGGTCACATAAGGCACACATGCGTCAAATCCAAATTTGTTCACCCCAAATTAATTAACCAAACGAATAACACACTTAACCAAATAGTAGCACTTGCGGATGATTGGATTGGTAGAACAATAAGGATGTAGACACGTTTATTGGTTTAATCACCATTTTTTTTTTGCACGCTCAAATCACCTATTATTTTTATGAGCTATGATAAAAGTCCACTTCATTTATTTTTGGAAGAGTGAACCTGAGAAATAAAAAAATAGATGAAAATATAAAAATAGATAACTTACACTCTTTATAATAACTTTTGTTATAGATTAAATTTAAAAGATTTAATTATTTAATTTAATATTTTTATTGATAAGATTACGGGTGTAAAATTTTATATAATTTGAGCTTTTTTAGATACGTTATATATGTATATGCTTTTATTGTGTATCACGTAGGGTTTTATTTAATACAATATAAATATAGTCAAAACTGTAATGGCATGGCGGCCATTGAGAACCTCAAAAACATATTGGTTTGTCGCTCTATGAATATATATTTTTTAGTGTGTACGATTGCTATCCGTAAAAGATTATTTTAATCTATCATTGAAATTTTTAATCTCTTCTATAGGATGTTGGTAATAAATGAGTTGCCTCTAGGATTTTCTACATACAAATCAATTAGGAATTTGAACTCACATTAAGGAAAGCTAATGCTACTCAATTGGACCAATTAGTTCGTAATATATAATTATACTAGAGTACTCTAGAAAGTGAGTGATATTAATGTAGTATATATAAAATATTTAGCTTATAAAGATATCGATACAATTTATCTTCTAAAGAAATTTATATTAATTTAATTCCTTGTATATAAAAATATTATTAATCCATCGATCTCTCAATCATTGAATGTTAACAAAACAAAATTTTGGAATAAGAATTTTTTTTTATGTCTGTGTATAATAAGGATTACAAGATTAAAATTAATCTATGCATATTACTGAATTATTTTTCCTACCTACGCCTATTCCAGTAGGTGGAATAAGAATTCTTTTTTGTATGTCTATGTATAATAAGGATAACAAGATGAAAATCTATGCATATTACTGATTTTTTTTTTCATCCCTAAGCCTATTCTAGTTGGTAAATTTGATGTAAGAATGTTAACGAAATTGAGTCCCTCAACGGTTTTTTATTTTTATCCAAACATTTATTATTTTTTCGTTCACAATATTTGTATAAAGGCATCATTTTAAACTGTTTCTACTATTATAAATTAGTTAATAATTACATTATAATATTTTTGGGGAATAATAAATTTTTAATCAAACAGATAACTTCCCTCTATTATAGATATTCATCTAGGAATGAATAAAGAATATTATTATTTATCTATAATATTATATCTAATTTATTTTTATTAATTTACCTAAAATTATTATGGCAAATTATTATAGATCAAAGCAGACAAAGAGACAAAGAGTTTTTTAAAATATAAGCATTGGTCCTTTGACTACCCAACTTAATATATTCCAAAGCAGACAAAGAGTTTATATAGATACATAAACTTGCTTGTTCCATTGACGAGAGAGAAGTGGAAATCTCCATTGGTTTTGACAAATTAAATAAGAGTACATTTGGTGGAGAGAGGATTTTAAGCAATAATTCCATTCTTGGTGGATGAGTAAGCACCATAATATAAAGGTAACTTGTATATGTCCTGATTAAATGGAGGGTATTGTTATTACGTAAATGAATTAAATATTAATAAATATGTATAATTTATTATTTTTTATATTTAAATATAATTTCGAAAATATTATATTTATAAAACATATACTTAAAAATAATAATAATGATACAATATTATCAAATAATGACAGCACAGAAGGAAAACATGATATAAAAGTAATGAATAAGAATACGCGTTGGGAGGAACGAAATTCAGTGTATGAGCATTGTCATCATTATGAAAATGTATGTATAACGAGTGCCCTTAGAAATTGTCAAAGCTAAACTTTTTGTTCTCAAAGTTTTAGAACGCGAGAAGCTGATTAAAGTTTGGTGTTGAGTTTTGAATTTGCTTTTGGTTCCAATGGTTTAAGGGATTTGGATATGTCAAATTGCATAAAGGATGCGTAGCCTCTATGATAAACGTCCATTTTGATCTTAGATAGTTGTTTGGGTGTGGGATGGTCAACACGGTATTAGTTGATTTATTTATCATTTTATTTCTTGAAAAATATCATTATTTTACTTATTAAATTATATTATTTATTGTTATTTTCAACAAATTAATAAGTATGTTACATTTTTATATATTATTTTATTATTTTTCTTCTTTCCATAATTAAATGTCAAACTCTAAGAACTAAAATGTCATTTGTTCATTATTAATCTTACCAAACTTTCATTTTATACCATAACTATGCAAGTTATTCAAAATATTTTATTTTGATAAAAGAAAACCTTTTATGTTATAATTTCATTGATAAGATGAATGATGCTTTTGTTTTTACAAGCATATGCATACACCGAAATAGAATACAAGAAATAATATCCATAGCATCTTATATCTATAACCTTAGTGAGATACTATTCATCATTTATAATCACAGTTAAATCATAATCTATCTTAAACATGCATAATAATTTAATTATTAAATAAAACTTCACTTTAATCATCAAATAATACTTGTTGAGACGTGACATTTATTATCTTTAAGATTTATCTCTAATTTATTAGGAGTGTCTTCTAGAATACAACGTGAACTTTTTAAAGATGTTGAAGCAATAAAACTAGTTAGAATGAACAATCCCAAAATAATAAAGAAAATAAAAAAAATTAAAGCTCTCTATTTTTGAAAACCGCTCTCTATTTTTGAAAACCAAGTGGAATGACTATTTTAAATAAATTCCAGAAAATCATATAATCATTAGAATAATTAAAACTAAATTTAATTTCATAATCAACCTCACAAAATCAAAATTAATTTCACAATTGAATCATGATTAAAAGGTAATAATTCAACAATCAAAGATAATAAAATATTGGATTTTCAAAGTACATGAACCTTCTAAAATATCTCTTCAAAATATCCAAACATAAAATATGAAATAAATAAAAAATAAATGATATTTTTTAATAGACAGTAAAGTTAAGAACTACGTTTTTTTTTTTTGCAAAATCAATTATTAGAGTATTTGGTATTTACAAATTCAAAAACTAAAAAATATGTTCGGCAATTATTTTATAACTGGTTTGATAATTTTATAAATTTATTTAATCAAAAAAATGGTTTTGGTAAATATTAAATTAATTATGTGTTCTTAGAATAATAAATTCATCTTTAATTAAAATAAATACTTTTTACTTCTTATTTATGCGTAAGAATAGATTTATCAACTTGAGTCATCCAGCAGTGTGGACTAACCAATTTAATTGTGTGAGTAAATAATATTTTAATCTAGCCAAGTCGTCTTTCGATTTGGTGGTCTAACAGCAAGGTGACCTATGAATAGAAATGGTAATTCTATAATTTTTCTTTGTGACAATATTAATACGAGAATATATATATATATATATATATATATATATATATATATATATATATATATATTCGTCTATATTAATTAATGGTTAATCATCCATTTCGTTATTACAGTTTAAAAATAGTTATTTTAGTTGTTGTAATTTAAAAGTGATATTTTTTTTATTTATATTTCATATTTTAATTTTCTTTTAATATTTTCATTTTAGTTTTTATATTTTAATTTATTTTTAATATTTGTTGTCAGAAATTACATAAATAATTTCTTAACAAATAAATGAATAAATATCATTAAATTACTTAATATTGTTATGTAATTTTATATCGTAAGACTCGAAAAGGATTAAAATATAACAAATAAATAATTAAACCTTAATTAATTTCTTCCGTAATTGATATGATGATCTTATGAATAGAAATTACAATTCTTACATCTTACATGTACTCATGCTAAAGTAAAATACGAGTTGAGTACGGAGTGCAAAAATGCATGTAATCAAAACTTTATGTTGGTTATTAATGGTGTCTTCAAATCCCTTGTAAAGAGAGGTATCCACGATTAATATTTGATCGTACCTTGAATAAAATTATCTTCGAAGGAAGAAACGTATGAAAAAAACAAAAACTACATTAGTTAGTGGCTCTTCTGCTCCACTGGACCACTGTAATTTATTTATTCTCAATTATTTATATTAAAATCAGGTATTGTGTAATCAAAATCCAACTAAAAATTCACAATAACATTATCATCAAAATTATATTTGGGTGCATCATATCCTTCGTTAAGTCCCTCATATACCTTAATTAACTTCCCTTCCTAACATGTTGATCAAATACCCCGGTAAGAACATCATTTTCTCTTATTATATAATTTGAACCAAACCGTACAAATTGCCACAAAAAGAAGACCTTCTAAATACTCCTATAATTTTATTAAATTTAGTGATATGTCAAAGTCCTTGATGTTAACAGATACAGAGTTAGACAGAGTTTGGTGATGATGTTTGAGAAGTAAACCAAGCCATTATTAGTATTTGGCGTGTAAGGCACTGAACTTTTTACAATTCAATATCAACACCGCTATTAAACTTTTGCTGACTTGACAATATATCACTCTATCTCATTTTGCAGTGATTCAAGGAAAATCAATTTCCTTTTGCTCTAATGAGAAGAAACAATTCCTTGTAGCTTAGGACTTTTCACATTTTTTATGCAACCGGTTCACATACACACATTTTTTAGAATGAGTATGTTAGCATGTAGTAATTATATATTACCTTAAAATATATTCTGTTGTAGTTTATTAAAACATTCATATTAAGGATAAAATATATGTATATTAGTATATTATAATTGGAAATTATCTTAAACTATATCACTTCAAATATATATCATGGTGTAACTTGTATATATACAAGTCAAACACGTACATCGCTGGATTCACAAAATCACATGAAGCAATGGATCTCAGCAAATAATTAAAGCAGGATTGCTAGCTTAATCTTCTCTGCATTCTCAATCAAATGAATCAATTTGACACAACACAACTTGTACTTCACGATTTATTACTAATTTACTGTGTGGGGGAGGAGGCCACCCTTCATTACTTTGTGTCACTCTTATAATTCAATTTGTCAGTTTGCACACCTAATGCTTACTGCATTATGACATCATAATTTTATTTTTTCTTTTGGTTTTTTCTCTGACACATGGGATGATATCATAGGTGACTTAAGTATATGCATGCTTTTTGTTGTGATTTGTTAATCATCATAGCAAAGCTTCTGCAATGGTTAATGATTTGTTACTAAAAGCCTAAAACACTGCAAATAATGCAGCCAAAGAGCCTAGCATGCATGCAATACAATGAGAACTGTGGCCTAATTAGTAGGTTTGTCTGAGATTGTTTTCTTGTCTTGCTTTGGCATTATGTGTCATTAGGTGGATCCATTATCATTCTGCTAATCATATGAAACTCCTGATTTAGCTTTTTGGTGACTTCCACCTTATACTCATGTACATAATGTGTTGGATGCCAATATCTATGGATCTTACCAAATCAAGATTTTAACTAACGATCTGCAACTACAATTTCTGCCACAGCATCAAAGTTTTATAGGTGTTCATGATTGCAATGTGACTGCAACTATATCTCATTGGTGGCATTTGTATGCAATTTCGCACAATATAAAAAAAAAAAAATCATAACTAGTCATTAGGTTTAGGGTCTGCCTAGTCATGAAAAATTGGAAAAATATACACAGTTTTAATTTCAATTCTATATGTTATCATTGTAAAAAAAAACAAAAAACCCCATAAATATGACTACAATTAAAAACTAGGATCAAATATATTGTAGGCTATATATCAATGACAAATCAAAGTCCACCTCAAATTAGTAAGGTATTGAGCAAACATTTGGTTTTGAGTTTAGAAAAAAATCTAAATCAAGAGTTAGGTGAAAGCCTCTTTTTCAAAGTTTTTATTGAAATTATATATTTTCATAATTTCAAACTCAACAAAATCTTAGTAGTATAATTAGTGCACATGCACTTGTCAATTATTGTCCTTATTTTCTTGCATAGATAGGGATGTGTCACTGTTTGACCCTTCAATTTGTCAACCAGTCCCATTCATTCCAGAAAATGTGCAATTAATCAATGAGCAGTGTATGAAATCCTAATTGGGGAGCCTTCAACTTTTTTGGGGAGTTCATTCAGTTAATGGATTGGAAACCCATGCTTGATAGATGTGTTCATATTTGCAGTTTTGGGGATTTGGTGGGGTGACAAAAAAAATTATTAAAATTGGAAGTGGCTTTTGTGTCGGAAGGGGTTTCAAGCTTTGTTATTTCATATCTATTGGGAGGAAATTGAGGGTATATAGGGATACTTTGGGAAATGATTAAGACAGCAGAATATTCCCCCCCAAAAATAATAATACATCAAACCATTGTTACCAAAAACACATTTTAAATATTCCTTTATATTTGTCATTTTTGAAGTTAAAAATAACATTAAAATTTTATTTTTTGATTTTATCTTTATTTTCATCTAATTTTTAATTAATTTACACATATACAACCGTTGTCTATAAATTTATTAAAAATTAAAAGGGTACAATATAAAACTTAAAATTATTTAACAAAAAATTGTTATATTTGTTGATTTATACATAAAAAATCTTAAAAGAAACTAAAAAAAGAACCGAAGTAACACTGCTGCTGAACATGTTGATTAATTAATTAGTATGGAATTGTATGAGAATAGTGCTACCTACTAATATTTTTAACTTAAATAATCCTAAAAATATCCTTGAAACAATTCATTCATTTTTGTTAGTGTATTATTTTGCTATTAATTACTCCATTTAAAGGTATAAGAAATCATTAGCCATTTTCATTTTAACTGTGTTTTTTTTATCTACTTTATTTATAAATAAATTTTATTATACATAATATATATATAACATCAGAAGCTATATTAAGAAAATAAAAAATAAATATAATTTAAAGATAAATATTAATTATATCAGTTTTTAAAATAGATAAATAAAAATAAAAAAAATAATAAAAAAGTTAATATTGAAAGAATTGGAAAATATTAACATTGATATATACATATATATCTCAAAATTAATAGTAATATATTTGTGATAAAATTTTATCAAATTAAAAAATAAAAACTGATTATTCTTGATAAAAATTTACTATCTTTAATAAATATTTAAATTCTTTATAAAAATTTAACTACGAAATTTTTCATGATTTTATATTTTTAAAATATTAAATAATATTTTATTAAAAAATTAAATTAAAATTATTTCTTATAAAATATTTTACAAAAACTAAAAATATATAAAAAAAAATTAACTTAAAATTGAAATAGGAATGTAAGGCAAAAGAGTCACTATCTAGGCTCTGACTCTCAAAGAGGGAAAAAAGCTGCAGGCAACCTACAATGTGGGACCCTAATGTCGTCGCACGCCTGCACGCCGCGTGGGGCCTACTCGTTAACACATGTTTCCAATTTGTCATAATTTTATTTTACACTTCTATTTGGAATAATTATTCAAAGTTTGTTGACACAATACTTTATTATATATCATTTTTTCTTTTTCTAAATTTAATCCATTCAATGTGCTATTTTAGCTGTTTATTCGTCAAAGAAAGAAAAGAAAATTGGCAAAACTTACATCCCCTAAGATTCAAATAAATATTGGATCAGTCAGAGCAATAAAATGATTTATTTATCAATTATCATTAGTAATTGGAAACCTGAAAGTACATCAACTGCATTTACTGAATAATTTATGACATGAATTTTGATGTATTTTAATATTAGAACATGTGCTTGCAAAACATTCCTCACATAGCAGTGTTTCAATAAGTATAGGTTTTTATTAACAAAAAACATAATAAGTATAACTTTTTATCCTAATTATATTACAATAGAATTAAAAATTAGCTAAAAACTTTACATAGTAGAGCATATAGATGTGGATTTTGTGTGATATTTAGTGAATTTTTTAATGTTTTTGGATTGGTTGTATGACCTCTTGAATTACCAAAAAAATAAATAGAACTTAATATTATGTAATACTAAAACTCATTTAAAATGTATAAAAATAAAAAAAAAAGGAAAAAATAATACTAAAATGGAAATGTTCTAAGGGAAGGGAAACCATATTCTCGTTTTTCTTTTTACTTTTAATACCTATGAGCCATCCTTTATGCATTCAACAATCAATAATTTTGGAATTTTGTTTAACTATTTTAGTCTCTCGAAATATATAACTAAGATTTATGGTATTGGACAAGAACATAAAATAAATCTTTAAGTTATATAATAACTTTTTGATTTTTAATTTCATGGAAAATAAGCAACGCAAATAAATATTAAATTTACTAAATTATTTTATGTAATATTAATTATCTTTATATAATTTATATTATTATCTATAACTATTAATAAATGAATTATCCTTTTTAATTTTTATTTTTATAAAAAAATTTACCGTTCTAAATTTACAAAATTATTTATTACGTTTTCATATTTTAATTATTGTTGTTATCTCATCATTTCCCTTAATAAAATTTAAAAATTAATTTAATTTTATATTTATTTAATAATTTTTATTTCTCGCAGTGAATTTGTTACAAATTTTTTTAGTTTATTTAAAATATTAAATTTACCCAATCTGATATCTTTACTTGTTTTAATTTGAATTGGGCATGTATCCATTAGTCACCCCTTTCACATTATTTCTCTTTTGTTTTCCTTTTTCAACCATCATTTTATTTTTTTTATGTCTCTTCAATTAAATTAATTAATCACATCACACTTATGTTTTGCTAGCTACGTACTAAGTAAATTTAAAATTTAAAATACATGCAAGTAAATGAATAATAATAAAAATAGTTGCAGCTAGTAAACAATATTAATTCAAATAATCACTATTGTAAAAGTTAAAGTTCAAATAAAATTATTTAAAACGTAAGAAACGAAGAATAATATATGTCTTTGAACATTTTGTTTATTGTACAACTTTTTATCCTATAGTTTTTTTTTACTGACAAAAAATTAAAATTTTATTATATCTCATTTGTTTTATATGTGCTATTATATCTTCAAATTAAACATAATTGAGATAGGTTTAATTTGAATTACAAAATTAATTTTCAAGATAGGTTTAATTACAAAATTAAA
The DNA here is from genome assembly GCA_026586105.1 of Hylodesmum podocarpum. NCBI lineage: Eukaryota > Viridiplantae > Streptophyta > Magnoliopsida > Fabales > Fabaceae > Hylodesmum > Hylodesmum podocarpum. Next base: position 8,790,130 of record JALJEV010001433.1, read on the forward strand.
AAATTAAATAAGCTTATAAAGTTCAATTAAAATAAAAATTGATTTAATATTCATGGAGTTTATTAGAAAAAAGGATAAAATTATTAAAGATTAATTGAGATAAAATTAAAATTTAATAAATTAAAAAATATAAAGTTTAGGAGTCTGGACTCTGAAGTACTTTTCTTTTCCTGGAATACCTGCCATTACATTGAGCTAAGCACACTGTAACAGAATTAGTATAAAATAATATCTTAATAAAGAAATCCATTATTTTAGTTTCATTCAGCAAGTTAAATCAATATGATTGATGATGTAGAATATTATCTTTAGAAATGAAATAAGAAAAGTGGCCATTTGACTTCAAAATTCCATTGACTACCACATGTTTTGTACAGCTATTGTCAAAATGATCCTATCCTTGACCCAAAACATTCAACTTGTTATCACATGTAAATCATTCAACCCTTTGATAATCAAGAGACGACTTCACTATATTCAAATGAATCATACTATGTCAAGTAATTCTCACCAAAAAAAATTTATTAACAATGACTTGTGTTTGAAAATAAAACAGAGGTCTTGTCAGTGAAGTGAACGCTGTGCTGCCAATACCCAGAAGCTACACATCCATATACTATAAATAATAAATTTATTTTGTGAATTGTAAGGTTATATTTAATTAAGGCTAAAATAAATTCTTCGTCATTCCTTTTTCTTTCTTTTGACAGATTTCAGCTTTTCTAGTTTTAATTTTTTTACTAATTTTAATTTTCATTTATGTATTAATATTTTTAAGCATTAATATTAAATTAGAACCTTAAGTATCGATATGTCTATATATATATATTACAGTACGTGAAGTCTTAGCTACAATCCTTAGTGTCGGTTATTAAAAAAAGAAGTTAATATAATATATGACAACTATGTGATATAAATGATACGCGAGACTAATGACGATTCCTTATGACATTAGATATGTAGAAATTTTCTTGACTTTTTTGTTGGTTCTTTAGCTAGATTTTTAAATTATTTTTCCAATAGTTTCCTCTCGTTTCTCACTTTTATAATTCTGGTTTCAAGCTTGAGAATTTATTTCTTTGAACTAGAATATTGTTTTCAATTGGTTTACACTTAATCATATACATAGTCTAGTATCTTGTCAATTTTATAAATTTGTAACTTGTAAGGGACAGTCAAATATCGTTTTTGTTAATATCATACTGTTCCACAAGATTACCCTAAAAACTAAAGATTTAGATGTAACAAATTGGATTTTAAAGAATAAAATATTTTATAAAAATATCATGAAACTGAATTAATTTTTAAATTTCATTAACAGTGATATCGAAACCAAGAAATAATGATTAATAATTTTATAAATTTAAAAGGGTAAAATTGTTTAACAAAAATATTGACGAAAAACAATAGTAGAAAGATGAATCCATTTTATTAATAATTATAAATTATTATTATTATTATTATTATTATTATTATTATTATTATTATTATTATTATAGCAAAAATGTAGGCATTGTCACGTCTGTGTGCTCATATTTTATATTTTATGTGACTAAATATTAGTTGAAAAAAATGGTTGAGTAGCCAAAGAAAAACAAGTGGTGTGAGAGAAGTGAGCAGTCAGTGACTCTGCTCAATTCAATATAAAATTAGTAAAAATAATACGAAGAAAATCACAATATACGAGTTGTGTATAGTAAAATATTTTGTAAAACTAGATATAAAATTGAATTAATTTTTAAATTTTGTTAAAATTAATGTGGAGATGAAAAATAATAAAAAGAATTCGTAAATTTAAAAGACTAATTTTTTTTAATAAAATAAAAATTAAAAGTAGTTACAGATAGATAAATTCCCTTGATTAATAATTATAAATTATTACTATTATTATTATTATTATTATTATTATTTGTATTTCATTATAGAGAAAAAATTAGTCTCAAAATAATGTCATTCTAGTTTTTTAATTTAGTATTAATTACTTCTTTTCTATTTGTGTTCTCAATATTATATTATTTCCAATAAAAAATTCCTTATTTAATATTAATTTTTCTTTATTTATATAAAAAAATCTAAAATGATAATGATGACGAGACGAAGAGAATGTTCCATCAGTAACGCAACATAAGCAACATCTTAGGCTCCAACTACTTGTCCATTAATCGTTTGAAACGATCCTTAACCTTTTGTCCAACCTTAGCTCTAGTTGTGAAGTGAATTTTCTTTTATGTAATGATGTTCTGATTTATCTAATAAATAATTAGATGAAGTCAACACAAATATGTATAGACCTTAATGCCAAATACAGTGTTACACTACTTAATTTTTTAAAAAGATTTATTTAGACCTTAAAAAGATATTTATCATGTAATATAGGTCGTACTTAAACATGTTCCATGCGTTAGGAAGACAAGCCAAACCTGTTTAAAGAATAATGAAGCTGACCTGTTTTCATGATTATGGGGTATTCAATTAGGTCATCATGTAACAAACTTTACAGGTCAATGTATTTTTATTTTAAATGGTGAAAAAGTAAGACACATGCCTAACTATCTTAGTGATACTTATAAATAATTTAATCACGATTCACCAGCAAATATTGCATTGAAGACCTCAGTTTTAATTTTCTTCGAATTTTGTACATAATCACTACTAATTTGGCTGACTCTGATCTCATTGATTAGGTCAATGATTTTATTTTCTTACACAAGCAGCATTTTCCACCCAATTAATAAACATGAAATTTTTTATATGAGCAGCATTTTCTACCTAATTAAGAAATAACTAGTTAGTCTACTCAAGGATAAACTTCAACTTCTTAATCACGACTTAACATTTTGACTCATGTATAAGAAAATATAAATGAAAAGGAAACAATTTATTTATAAATTATTCGAGATCCCATGAAACTTAAAAATATGGACAGATATGGGCTATTGCATTTGTACGTATAAATGAGAAAAAAATTCTTTTTTAAAAATTAATTTTATAAATTTGAATTAAATCTACAACTCACATTTTAATATAATATCAAAGTTTATTTTAAGATTATTAAAAATATATATTTTAAAGTTTATATCACTTAAAGATATAATATGTTATATGTAAGGAAGTGAAAAATCATTCTCCCTTTACAAATTAATTTTACACTATTAAATTGGGTCCGTAATAAATTCATGTTACCTTAGAAAAAGAAAAAAAAACTTTAAATCTCAACCAGATATAATATTTTTTGCAATGTATTTGTGTTTCACATTGATATATATAAATGACACAAGGTTAAATTGAACTTTTATATATTCCCTTTAGAGATATGATTTTTTTAAAATGTCTATAAATTTAAATTATCTTATGTCAGAAATTGTTGTGTGATTTCCACTTACGAAATGTGTAACAAAGATGCTATTAATAATGGGGAAAAAACAAAGGGAGAAAAGTAGACTGGCATATTGCAGAAAATAATCATTGGCAAGAGCGTCTTCACCTTTTTCTTTTTAGTTTCTTTTGTTTGGCCATGTAATTTGATTTTGCCAAAAGAAGCTAAGAGCAAAGCTCATCAGTCATCACACTGACAAATATTTATATAATTAACTAGCTTTTTGTTATATAAACAATATTAACAAGAGTAAATTTTAGACGTATAGTCCTAATTTGAATTATATGCGTTTCATTACCTTTTCTTAAATTTTAGTTAATCATTTTTTCTTTTCTATTGTTTTTTTCAACAACTTAATAGTTTTGTTTTCTTATTGTTTGTCTTACAACAGCGACAATAAGATATATTAGCTAAACTTTCATCACTCGGCTAATCTTTTTGTATTATCATAAAAGTATATAATTATAAAACACGGTAACATTTTCTTCAAAAAAGAAACTAATATTTAATACATTTAAATGACTAATTTAATCATTGAAATTTTTACAAATCTATCGTGTGAATATATATAAAGTTGTAGAACTGGTTTGACAAAATGTTAACAACAAGATGATATATAAAGGTGCAATGAATAGAATCCTTGGGAAAAAAATAAAAATAAAACGCGACCTTACTCAGCAAAAATAGTTAAAGAAAGCAAAGCTTCCATAGAATCCTAGAAGAGGCAACCTTGGATGATCCAGACAAGTCCAATAATACATGCTTCTTTTTTCAATTATTTGCAAAAGAAAAGTACTAGCTATTTCCAACTTTTAATATGAAAAGAAAAAAGATAAACGATGAATCATTTTTCGGGACAAAAGTATTTCTTTTAGTTTTGTCCACAAAGATTCTTACTGATTATCAAATGAATAGATTAATTGGTATGAGTTTTAATTTAAAGTATATAGTTATATTAAATATTTATACAATAATTTTATTGTTAATATAATTAATCTGTCTGTGTAAATTTATTTATTAAAAATATCTATATATTTTACCTGAATAAACGATTATTTATGAAACAGATAATCTTTTCCTTTAAAAATATAAAAACATTTTCAACAAACATACACATACAAAAAAATTAATTAATATATTTTAAAAAATAAGCACTTTTCAATCAATAACTTTAAACAAACAGGTTCGTATTGAGATTAACTCAACTCTATTATTGGTTTTCCCCAGCACAAAGCTAGCCTTTCGAAAGAAAAAGGGAATGTACTGTGTGTGAACTACTTATTTATCGATTCGAACTTGTTTTGAATATTTACATCTTGCATTTTTAGTGGAATTTTATATTTTTCATAATGCTTAAATATATACTTTTATAAGATTGATTGCGTTTATTTAATTATTGTTTACTCTTTACTCTTAATAATTCTATTAAATTTATATGTTTTAATTATCTTCAAAAGGATATGTTTTTTATATTAATTGTTATGACTAATTTTATTCGCTTAAAAATAAAGAATTTTTAATCTTAAAGGCAAGTAATCACTACAGCTTCAAAATAAAGAATTTAATCACTTTATATTTTATGTAATATGTATTTATTTCTGATTTATTTTATGTGTGTAATCTCCATAAATTATTTCCTTTTTAATTACTTAATTACTCAATTTAATTTTACAAAATCGTTTTATTAGATTAATTGTTGATTGAAAGTTTAATGCCAACTCTTTAAATTCGAAGCATAAGTTTAATTTATGTTATATGTAATTTTTTTAACGTTCCAAGAAAAGGGAATATTTAAGGGTAAGTGAATCATGCATAGAAAAAACATTCCTAAAAATTTTTATTATATATATATATATATATATATATATATAAAGGAAAAGAACTACTATAAAATAATAAGATGATAAAATAATACTAATAACATAAAAGAATAAGCCAAATTCGATTTGAAAAAACTGAACCTTTAATAAAAATTCCGGTGTCTTATCAATGACCCCTTTGAATTATCTAAGTGTCAACCATAATCCGGTTAGTCGGTTACTCTTCTCATTCATTCATTTTTGCTCTTTTTTCTCTTCAGCTTCCAATATAAATACTGAGAAGTAGCGAACCGTTTTCCATTCATTTTTCTCAAAACTCAACACTTACAAGTTACAACAGACACATACATAGATATTTTCTCAGAATATATTCATACAGTTTAGTTTAGTATCTCCTTTTTAACACACATATTTTTCATGATTCATCAAAGATAGTGGAGGCTGAAGCAAACAACAACAACTACAAGAACAACATTTGTTGTATTCATCGATCAACAACCATGGCAGATGATGATCAATTTCAAGCAAGTGGAAACTGGTGGGACACTGCAGCAAGGAACATGAGATATGAAAGTGGTGCATCACAGTCATCTTCCTCTAACATCACCAACATAGGTAACTTTGGTTGGCAACTAGCTTCAGATATGGCTGACATGAAAACAAGGTCTTCCATGGATTATTCTTCTGTTGTTTTCCATCATGACACTGTACAGAACAATAATAATAAGCTTGAACAACCACCGGATTCTGCAACTTCCACTGACCCCAACTTACACATGATGGGTCTTGGCCTTTCATCCCAACCCATGGATTGGAATCAAGCATCTTTGTTGTAAGTATATATGCATGCAATTTTTGTCATTTCAAACACACATCCAAACTACCCACGAGAAAAAAATGATTTTTTTATCTCTCTCTCTCTCTTTTTTTTTTTTTTTTTTTTATAACTTCGATAAATAATATCTATGAATATCTGTTCTTTAACTTAGTCGAAAAGTGTTCATGTATCCGACCGGTGAGAAAAGGCTTTTGTTATCGTGATTATTTATTTATCGATAAAATTTGTAATTTAGCATAATTTAACGTTGTTTGATCCATGTATCTTGTTGTTGTTGTAGTTATAATTATTATTATTTATAAAATTTGAAATTTAGTATAATTTAATAGAGTAATTAGTTGATCAATTTTCATGGGATATAGATAGGTTGTGACTTTTTATTGTTGTGTATGTTTGATTATGATAGAAGAGGAGAGAAGGGTACGGTAAATAGTTTCAGGTCGATGTTACAAGAGAATTTGAGTTCATCAAGAACAAATTTTCAACAAGAAAGTGGGATGGGGTTGTCTCAACAAGTTCAATGGAGGTCAGAGAAGATGTTTTCTGCTGAGTCTTCAACCAATGACTTCAAGCAAGTGAATAGGGGAGGTTTCTCTTTGGATCAAAGCCAGTTTAGTCCTCAATATAGTTCTGGGGACAGCACAATAACAAGCCAAGGGTTAACCTCTTCAAATTTTCAGATGGATTCTTCAGCCTTATATGGCCCCTCTTCAATATTGCAAGGATTATTGGGACCTGAAACTAACCAACCCCATCAACAACAACAACAACAACCTATTGGTAGTTTTCCATACTCAACTAGTTATGGAGTAAACTCTAATGAGTTGATCCCTTCTTGGTCCAAAGTTCCTCAATTCTTGAGAGCTTCACCTGATCCAAAACAATCCCCCAATAACCAGTTGCATTTCACTAACAACGCACCCTTTTGGAATAACCCTTCTGAGGCTCCAAACATCAAAGATGTCAGGTCCAACTTCTTGCAACCCCCCTTCTCGACGCCAAATTTTGAAGTACAATCCAAGGTATAGTATACTACTATGTAATAGTTTATCTACATAAAGGGCATTGATACATGTCTATAGATCCTCACTGAACCACTGGAATTCCTCCAATGTAGTGAGGGATCAATAATATATATAAAATCTTGTTAATAATTTATATAATAGAACCTTGTTCATTAGTGTTCATAAAATACTAATTAAAAAAATATTTATCATATAAATTATAGAAGAATTTGAAAATAATTATAAATTATAAATAACATAATTTTATACCATCTAATAAATATTTTTATTCTTTTAATTTTTTAACTTTTTAACCAGTACTGTTAAGATAAAGATATTAGTTTATTTTTTTATCATTATCTTAGGTTATGTAATATTATGTTAGAGTTGATGAATTGAAGCACTGCATTTGATGTGGTGTAAAGTTTTGAATTATTAATTGACATAGGTTATGGTTAATTTGAATTTGCAGAATATATCTGAAGCTAGGGATTCGGGTACTGTGGTAAAGAAAAGTGGGAATAATGAGCCAGCACCAAAAAGGACCCGTAACGAAACACCATCTCCAATGCCAGCTTTTAAGGTACAATAAGTGCAACTACCCTTTTAACAAGAAGGGGAAAGCTTTAAACTTTTTTTATCTTTATCTTTATTTTTCTTTCCTTTGAATCTATAAACATGGATATGAACCTGTAATTCTGCTTTCTTGCCTCTTAGGTCAGAAAAGAGAAGATGGGGGACAGAATCACTGCACTCCAACAATTGGTGTCGCCTTTCGGAAAGGTGTGTTTTCAATAAAAATGATCTAAACCCTATTAGTGAATAATGATCATTTCATTTTAGAATTTGTCTTATAATAAGTGGAGGTGAGAATAAAATAAAATTAAATGATTATAGTAGTTTTGATTTAGTAGTGGTTAACTATTGATAAAAGATTGAAAATATATTGCGTGTATATTGTGTCAGACTGATACAGCCTCGGTGCTCTCTGAAGCCATTGAATACATCAAATTCCTCCACGAACAGGTCACTGTAAGTCCCATTACCCATTAAGATATTACTATATAGAAAAAAAACTGATATAATTGTTAAATTTTTATGGATATGTTTTCTTGTTTTTTTTACTACAGGCTTTAAGTACACCGTATATGAAAAGTGGAGTTCCAATACAGATTCAACAGGTACCATTCGTTCATAAAGATACTGTTATTGAATCTGCTATTTCTTTCTTTGGTTTCTCTAACTAAATAATGATAGTATGGAACAAAAAACTTTTCACTTTTAATTAGTTGTCACTTTTCTTTTTTACTACGGTTTTGTTAGAATGCGGATTATTTTCACATCGGTTATTGTTATATTTTCCCCCATTATTACAATTTTTTTTTTATCATATATTAGCTGAAAATAAATGTTAGCATTAAAAATTCCTCAGTTAATATAAGCTGTTAAGTGGAAATTAAATTATTTATATAAACATTATCGATTTATACCAATATAATATAATATGAAATATTTTACTAAAGATTTAATGAATGAATAATCCATAATTTATCAATTTTCAATACTAATAAAATTATCTGAGAATATGTTGTGTTATATTGTTAATTGAGTACTTATAAACATATATGTACCTTCTCTTCTATCTTATATGATATTTTATTTTCCTATATTACATTTATACTCACTCTACTTTTGTTCCCTATCTCTCTTATATTTTTCCTTGCTATGTATATTTATACTAATAATTTAAGTTCTATTAAATTAATTAAAATATCCAAATTCACAAATGAACTCATTGTAAAAGATTATTTATCTCTTCCTTCTCCTCAAATGATGTGATAAATATGTTACAAACAGTGAAAAAGAGTGTAAAGAGAAAAAAAATGTGAACTAAACATTACCCTTGTTGGAAGGAAAAGGAAAGAGATAGGAAATGGAGTAAGGTGCAGATTTGATTCTCAGGCACTGATGCCGATAACTTTTTTCCAAATTTAGCGAGTTATAATGCTTTGTTTTTTGTTTTATTTTTTCCTTTTTGATGCAGAATTCTGGTAAATCTAAGGAAGCTGAGGGTCCAAAGCAGGATCTTAGAAGTCGAGGGTTGTGTTTGGTGCCGGTTTCGAGTACGTTTCCTGTGACTCATGAAACCACTGTTGATTTTTGGACACCAACATTCGGAGGAACTCCCAGATAACAACAATAATATAAAGGGTAAATTGTATTTTAAGTCCTTCAATTTTTTATCAACATTAATTTTAGTCTATCTTAATATTCTCAAAACAACAATTTTTGTTCTTATATTTTTGATACTCGGTGAATTTCGTTCAATATTGTAAATGACAATTTATGATGGAACGACTTTACAAAATTATTTTTCAATGTTTATACATATGAAATTCACCAATTATCAAACTACACAAGAACTAAATTTTATCAAAAATTGAAGGACTTAAAATATATTTTACGCTAATAATTATAATAGTGGATAGGTGGAGAATTGGGACACGGAACCCTGCAAGTAGCTAGCTAGGACATGCATGTACCTTATCACACACCTGGCCAAGTTGGGAATGATATGATGAAAGAAAAGAGAAGCAGGAAAGAGAACACGGAAGCCCACATAAATATGTAAAGGTAGTTAGTATGCTAGGGTGTGGAAAAGATGTATAAAAAAGAGATGGGGGAAAATGTGATTGAAAGAGAAAGAAAGGGAAATGACCCTTCAAAAGATAGCCATTGTTGGACCAACTACATTCAGAATTATGCAGGGTTTGGGCAATATTGGGACCATTGGGGACAAGAATAAGTTGTTGTAATAATTAAAGAATTATTCTTAGAATAGTGTGATTAATTAGGCATGCCAAAATTGCTGATCAATATAGAGAAATTAAAGTTTTTATTTCCTAGACTAAACAAGAGGTTTTGTTGTTAGCATAAGGTTAAAATTTATTAATTTCTTGTTTGCTATATATATTTATATTTATAATGTTATGATGTATAGAGTTGGCACTATGTTACCTTTAACTCAAGAGAAAAGGAATTTAATTTGAGAGAATCATTGGAGTATAGAAATATAGAAGAGTAGTAGTGAGTGGAGGGATGCGTCATTTGATTGGAAACTTCACTTTTTATTTGTTTATGAATTTGGAATAAGTAAGTGGAAGTCAGAAGGTGGCCCACACTCATCCTTTTAGGGTTTTCAAAAAATTTCAAATCAAATGTTTATTTATCAAAAAGATTAATTAGAAAGATATTTATATTTTGAAGATGCTTTTTCACACGCTTTTGTGCTTTATACCGAATGGCCACATAGATGGCCCTCCATTGGAAGTATGTGAAGAAAGAAGAGTAAATTCATAAATATTTATATCCTCTGTGACTTCTGGATTAGGACATATAAGGTCCTCATTTTGAATACACTATGTGCCTGTCATTATCTAATTTTTCTTTCTTTAAAATATCAAGAAGACCAAGCAATAATTCAAATGAACGTACATATCAATGAATATATATATGTACCTTAATTAGAATCGCCACTAAAGCTTAATAAATTAAGGCATACTAGTTTTATTATTATAATCAAGTTTTTTTTCGCTGTGTACATATTTTAACGTAAAATTTGTGCCTAAAAGTAATTTGAACACACATCTTATATATGTTCTATTGTTTAAAACTAATTTTACCAAAATATATATTTTATAACTTTACAATGAGCACATATTAGTTTACCTAAAAAAAAAAAGAAAACCTAGCCTAGCCCAGCTAATCTATCTTAGCTAGTATGGTTAATCCACTGCATATATTTATATTTTAAATTCCTATGTCTAAGGTTCAATTTTTTTTAATATATGAAGATAAAGATACATAACTTAATTGATGTTATTCTTTGTATTATGTTTAAAACACACACACACACACAAAAATGAAAGAACAAGCAAGAACATGTACAAGAGCATAAAAGAAGAGAATAAGATACCATTGTTTTGAAATTTAAAACCTACATGCATGATTGGTATATCTTTAAACACATCAACTTTACCCGCTAGGGTTTTGCAGCTAGCTAGCTATTGGGCAGAGAGTATTTCAAATGATTTTGCTCTGGTCCAGGTGGATGGAGCCATTCTGATTAGAAGTACTTTACTAAATCTCACTTTCTACCTTCTCTAGCAAGATCCGAAAATATAGACTAATGCAAAGATGGAGCCTCGATCTAAGCATTTTAATCATTATCATGTTAACTAAGCTAGCCTGTCATGGGGCTCCACATTATTTTACCAGCCTAAGTACTTTCTAAAAAAATTGTCTTCATTGAGTGATTCATTTGTTTCTTTCTTAATTTTCGCTATCATAGCAATCTAAGTTTATTTATTTAACTTTAAAGTCAATATTTGTGGATAGCATTTGGCATTATGGAATATAATTTGAAAAGGATATTAGAAGTGAATATAAAAACGGAACAGGTACTATGCTATACTTTTGTGCTATGATTGTTATGCTCCTCAGCTAGCAGCTAAATATATAGGGTAATGCTAGTATTTTTTAACAAAATTTAGACAGTTACATAAATAATATTGGTGACAATTCTTTTAACATAAAATTAATGAGTGTTTTATTTTACCTCCATAACATTTATAAACTTTTTAATGAGATCATCAATGTCATCTTTATCACATATTTTTTTCTAATACTATCATTCTCTATTCTTTTTAAATTTTTTTTTTCAAAACATAAGGTTTTTGATAATTAAAAAATTTACTAATATACCAAGTTTGGGTGCTTTATCTCAAAAAAAAAAAAAAATTATAGAAAGAAAAGGTAAGGAAAAATGAAATTTATTTATGTAAAAATTGAAATGAACTTTTAATTATTTAATTTGTAGAAAGTCTTATATTTTTTTTTAAAAAGTAAAAAAAAACATAATATTTATGATTTAAATAATGAAAAAAAGTAAATTTCATTTTTTTCAATATTTTGTGCACCGTACCTCTTTCTTTTTATATTTTGTCACAGTACCTCTTCTTCTTTAACCCATAACATAGCTGATTATTATTGTTTCATATAGTTTATGTCTCGTGATTCTAAGCAATATTAATATTGCTAATAACGAAAGTCATTGATGCGATACCAAAGTTTAATATGGACAAAAAGAAGAGGGAATATAATCATGAAATTACGTAGGTCTGTATGATCAATTGTCTAGAGATTCCACATAATTTTTGTTCCGTTTTCTCAATTCGTTATGCCACCTAATACAACTCTCGCGAGACAAATATGTGCAATTAACTTTCACTCAATGTGTTTATCATGCATCTTGAGCATATATATGAACAAAATTGAGATCAACCATCTCAGCTTATCATTAACACTAGCCATATATTACAAGCTGAGACTATTTATAATATTTAAAAATGATAGGAACACGTACACATATATTTTACTATTTTTTGTTTCACACTTTCATTTTTGAGTAAAATTCAAGTTAATCTCATTAAACATGTTTGTACAGAAAAAAAATGTGTCTCTCATTATTCATTTGATATTTCATAACTTTAATACATAAAAATAGATTAATAGTCTTTAGTCCCCATAACTTTAATCTTTAAAAATAATAAAAAACAGAAATACCTAAAAGTATAATTGATTTTTCATTCTATCCTCAAAATTTTGTTATTATTTCAATTCTTAAATTTAATAGCTTATTCTTTTAAAATTTCATAATTTATTGTCATGCCATCTTCTAAAATTTAAGCATCTAAAATTTAATGAGTAAGGTTTAAAAATTAAAACAAAAAATACTTTCAAAATTAAAATAATTAATTAATTAATTAAATTTTAAAAATACTTTTTTAAATATTTTACTATTTTCAAAATCAAAATTACAACAGGTTTGCACAAAAAAAAAATATATTCAAGAGTGTGTTAATAGGACTCCTAAATCATTCTCACGTGCAGAATCCATTCTCATATTTTCTGTGTTTCCATGTGTATTGTCAGGCTTCTTCATCATCCTTGAAAAGTATCGTGACATCGGAATCCAAAAACCAATATCAAATTTATGAATGAGGTGTGGTTAGCTTTGCTAGTTTAGAAATAACAAGGCAGTCACTTTTTGTCATGAAATGATGGAACACGATGCTGCAAAGCCAGAACTAGAAACTCATAGTTGATATTGACTCATATTATTGATAGGAAGGGTAAAATGAAAGATTACAGGAAAATGGACCAAAATCACATGACACTGGATTTCTTTTCTTGACTGCTAATTTGTTTTGCATGGACAGTCTAATCAATAGCTACCTGTTTGTTTTCATCAAATAAATAACAATTTTTTATTTTGTTTAATTTTAAAATAAAAGTGAAACAAAATTTAGAAATCAAACAAAATGAATATGTAAGAGGTGGTGGGAAGGGATAATAAGATGTCAATATCACTTTAATTAAAGAGGGCTACTCTATCTCTATATAATCCAAACCGACAAGATATTATACAATTGAAATATTTGAAAGTGTTTTTTTTTTTTTCTTAAAAAACTGTATAGTGGTGTTGTGCTGTAGGATATACAGGAAGATGGTCCTGCACTTCATTCTTTGGATGAGTGGAAACAGGAGATAAAAGGAAAAAGAAAATTGATAAATGTAAAAATAATGTGATAGTAAATAAAGAAAGAGATAAAAAAAAATATAAAATTAAATTGTAAGAAAAATTAGAGATATAAATATACATATTAACTCTATGCTAGTATGATGATAAGGGAATATGTAAAATGTGAATTCTTTCATGAACATAATAAAGTTAAATATTAATTATTAAAAATATAAATATTTAAATAATTTTTTGTTCTTATTAGAAAATATATTACGGTCGGATGAAGAAAGTGTATTGAAGTTGATTCATCTAATATGAATGAGTAGATTTTTATTAGAGTAGGGAGAAATGTATTTCAAAAACACTTAAACCTTTAGTTAGTAGGTGGTCCGATTGTTAAGGATAAATAGAAGAGTATAAAGAATATAAGAATCATGCCAAAAGAAGTAAAATATCAAAGTACTTCTTAGAAGTATTTATAAGTTGAGAGGATGTTCGTGGAGATCGTATCATTATTAATGAATGCTGCCAACCACTAAGAGTAGTGGGTTAACCTGTCCTTTGATGATAATCCCTTTTATGTTGACGTTTTGGGTTGCAATGAGAATGTGTGTTGCTACTAAATAGACCTATGAGAGGGTCTAATGTGATTCCTTTTGATATAAGGTAATTAATACATCATTTAAGGGTGTCGGGTTAACCTACCCTTTGATGATGATCTTTTTTATGTTGATGTCTTGGACTATATTGAGAATGTGTGTGTCACTAAAAATGATCTATTAGATATGAAAGGGACTAATATGATTTCTTTTGATATAAGTAATTAATGTAGCATTTAATGGTAGTATGTCAATCTACCATTTAATGATAATCCCTTATAATTTAAGATTTTGTCCTGTATTGAAAATAGTGTTGTCAATAAAAATGACCTACCAGAGTTGAGAGGAACTAATATGATTTTTTATTAATATAGTATTAAATGTTACATTAATTTCACTTCATATGGTACACTTATATATATAAAACCTAAATTTATTTCTTATTAATTTTAACATATTTTTACTAGAAATATTTTTTTTATCATATATGATAAGTAATTTATATTTTCGTTCTGTATTACACAAAATAAACATTTTATACCATATTAAAATTCATAGTACTGCGAGAACGAGCTCGTGAAAGATTCCGAAAAGGAAAGTTAAAGAGTGAGCTCATGCATGAAACTCTGGGGCAAAGGAACAAAGTTTCTTTTAAAGCCTAAAATACAAGAGAATATTAGAGAAATTTATAAAAAATGAAAAATACTTCTGCATTGAAATGACAAAGGTAATTGTATTAAACCATCTAGATGTCTTATACAGAGAATAAGTACTAACTAACTACTAACAAACTGTAAACTAATTAATTGCATTTGTAATAATTAAAAAGTTTGATCGAGATATGAGAAGAAGAAAAAAATCTCACTCTGTTCATTCATAGTGACGAACAACTTTGCTTTCGGCACTCTTTCAAATGTAATATGACTAACATTATCCGTATAGCTGATAACGATTATAAAACACCAGCATCTTTGATCAATATTTTTCTCCATTTGTATACTTTTGATTTTCGTATGTCTTACCATGAACAAATTAAGGCATTTGTTGTAGACATATATATCCAACTTAATTTCTCCAAACATGCAATATTTATCATATACGTATGAATAATAAAGTCGATGCTATAGTCATTGCAATGTTTATGTGCTTAAGGGAAAATACAAAAGATGGGAACAAGTATTGTTTCAGCCTAACACAAAAGGACAAGACAGACAAACTTTCACCATTCAAGAAATTGAACATCACTGCAACACGTAACACGCATACAAAGCATTTCCTTTAAGAATATATTAGAACAAAAAAAAACCAAGAAGGAAAAACTTACTTGCAAGCACAGAAAAATGAAACTCAATATATTTCAAGACTAAAAAATGGGTAATGATTTTCAAGCAATATTTTGGTATGGTATGATAATAGTATGTCTATATATGAAGGCAACGTTATGCAGCTTGCTTGAGCTTCTTTGTGATGGAGGCAATGTACTTCCCTTGATGAAATGCTTGCTCCAACTCAAGTGCACTTGGCTGTCTTGAGCCATCACCTGCATAAGTTCCAGCACCATATGGACTTCCACCCTTCACATTCTCCATCTCAAACATGCCAGCACCGAAGGTATAACCAATTGGAACGAATATCATTCCATGATGAACCAGTTGAGTGATAGCAGTGAGCCTGTAATAGATTCCATAAGTTTCAACATGTTAATATTTGATGAGAAGTGCTACTGACACTCTTTTGAACAAACTCTAAGTGATCGAATTAAAGTTTCAAAACTTTCTTGATTTTGTAAGTTTTAATAAATTCTAACCAACAACAGATTGATTCATGATGCTATAATGGTGTAAGATACCATTAAAACCAAGAACACAGATAGAGGGTCCTTACGCCGTAGTCTCTTGTCCACCACCTTGCGAACCGGTGCTGTAGAAGAGACCAGCAGGCTTGCCTGCAAGTTGTTGTGCTCTCCATAAGCCTCCAGTAGCATCTAGAAAGGCTTTAAACTGAGCAGCCATCATTCCAAACCTTGTTGGGAAGCCAAATACAAAGCCGTCAGCCTCAGAGAGTTCATTTGGGGTGATGACTGGTACATCACTCTTGGGTGGTGCACTCATCTTACCAAGAACCTCTTCTGGCAGTGTCTCGGGTACCTGTTCACAGGTGCAACAAAGTCAGTGAGTTTATTAAACAACAATAAAATTGTTTACAACCTTCACTGACAGGTAAATGTTTACGTTTCTTCTCAAGTTTAGCAAGAATGAATTTTCTACAGAGAGTACCAAAGTTAATCATACAAGAATTATTTGGAAACTGAAGGAAAGAGACCCTCCAGTTATATAGCACTCAAATAGGTAGTCTTGAAACAAAATTGGCCTTTGAACTAGAAGAGACAATTTAGACAGATAATTATCTGAAATTACATGGACAAAAGGAAAATATGGTGACAAAAAAGGAATATAGCCAAGAGAAAGTTTGAAACTAACCATGTAACAGTTGGAAGGAAAGCACAATAATGCTGAGTTCAATTATAAAAATAACAGTGTAGGTGTTATTCAAGTAGTTATTTTTATTCAATTTGAATTTTTCAATGCATTTATTTGTTATGCAGAGAAATAAACCTAAGCTCTGGAACTGATGTTACTCCCCATTTGTAATTTCATGGTATCAGACAATGGAATGCACAGGAAATGTAAATTATGAAAGAAAACAGATACACACCTGCCATAATTTGGCCTCAACGCCTTCCACAGAAGAAGCCCCTTTCTTTATTTCTTCAGCTAGTTTCTCAACATGCCCATACATGGAGTAATACCTGTAAAGCAATATGAAGATTTCATTTCGTAATTGAACCAACAGAAACATAAACACAAATTAACTCTATTGATGAAATGAAAGGGGAATTGAGAAAGTTCTTCAGGGCAACAAAAAGAAAGAGGAAATGCAGATCAACTAAACAACTGGCAAGGAACATAATAACCAACAGAATTGTATTATAAACAAGATTATTAACAATACCATAATCATTCGGCCCGGGGCTTACTCACACTTAAAGCTCCTCACTTCTCCCCAAGCGTGTATTCTGTGGGAATCAAACTAAGTCTTCCCCACAAACTCAGTGTGTTTTACCAACTGAGCTACATCCATTGAGATTTTTATGTGATAAACAGAGCAGTCGTCAACCTCAGAACATCAAATTCCTAAACTACTTGTAGAAATTTGATGTGTAATCTAGGATTTCTAATTTTAACCACCAATCAAACACTTGAACTGTCCCTATTTGTTTTCCCTTTAGAAAAGAAAGCCAGCTTCTTTAAGTTTGTTACTTAAATTGGTAACAAGAACCGGTGTACTTAATTGAGTTAGTAGTAACAATTTTGGCAGTTCCAAAACTGACACAATGAAAGTTACTTATCATCAAGGCTTGCATTGCCACCTATGCAATTGGAATTCATGACATGAACTTTACTCATGCTCATAGAAATTGAACAAGAAATTATAGACAAGCAATGCCACTAAGAAATTATAGACAGAGACAACAAAGCTTTTAACATAAACATCATGGCTGAACCAAAACATAATAACAAAAGTAACACCATGAGAACCAGTATATAATGGCAAAGCCTCTGATTGAAGTTAGAACAGAGCCCTAAATGATTGAGCAGGAGATAAGTATGATCCTCAGGTAACTATGAAAACATTAAGAGAACGGCAATGCAATATCAACAAGCTATTAATCACTAATATTACAGCAGCATGAACAAATCTTACCTGATGTGATAATAGTTAGGTATCACAAGAGAAAGGATAAATCATGAAAAATTAAAATGAACACAGAAAATACTGAAAAATTCTCCTAACCAAGCAATTGAGATTTGGACATTGGCATCAGTGCTTCAACTGGTTGCTACTTTTCATTGTAGTAAAGAAAAGAAAATTTACACATTTTTGAAGCTTTGAACCATATTTCAAAGGTTGATCCGTGAGATAATTTTGATTTTAAAGTAAATAACCAATGTTTTAAGAATAGCCAATCAGAAAAATTCAAACAACTGAGATCTTAGTTTTTAAGTTGACTAAGTCTAATTGAAAACACCATGAATTTATATTCTTCTCTCTGAGGATGATCAGTACAGTAAACTTTCAGAAAAGGAATAAGTCGCTGTGATGGCAATTGCCAAATAACATAAAAAGGAATCTATAAACACTTTTAACTCTATTGTCTTCCATTTATTTTTCAGTAAAAATCAAACACAAAATCATATAAATGAAACCAAGGAAAAACAACTTTTCAGCAGGGGTGATTCTGAATTTCTGATTACTACTAAACAAAATGGAGAACAATTCAAACAACAAACTTACAAAGGGATTCTGTGTCATCAACACCATTCTCTCAACAACCCCAAAGAAGGAGAAAAAAACACTTTCTCCCCCAATGATCAAACCAAAACAAATCAATTCCCCATCACATAGCACATATAACACCACAATCAAAACAACAATGCATCAGATCAAATAAAGCTGTCACACCCCACAGATCTTCAATGGGCTTTTCAAAAGGCCCGAAATTTAAGAATCCATCGAAGAAACGAAAAAAACCCAGAAAACAAAATCTTATCTTGATCAACATAAATGACAAAACATAGTACAGGCAAGAGAGAAGTAAAAAGAAGAACTAAGAAAAAAAAAAAAAAAAAACCAACTCTAACGACAAGGACGGAACAAAATTAGAAATTAATGAACAAGATAAACAAAGCTTCAGATAAAAAATTTTTTAAAAAAAGAAGAAAAAGTTTAAGGAAACATACACAATATAAACTTTGACAGCCATTGATGAAGTCTTCAAAGGTCTCCGAGTGTCTTTCTCTGTGATTATTATTGTTACCTAAACAAACAACTGAAGTTGACAATAGAAAATGGAAATGTAGTACTATATATATATATATATATATATATATATATATATATTATGATGTGTACTTGCACATAGGATTGATTAAGTTAGCTAGCATAATAATAATCTTTAACTAGAGGCTAATTTTATGGATTTGCTTTTTGGCTTCGCCTTTATGTACGTTTGGTAGGTAAAACGACACCGTTGCATACAACGTGATTAATGATGATAGGGTGGTGTCACGCACATCATCATCATCATCATCATGGTTTTCGTGAACTGATGCAGTTCCTCTAGAAGCTGTCAATTTTTAAACTTTTATTACGTCATTTTTCATTATATGAATAAAATCATATTCTTTATTAATTTCATTTTTCTCAAATAAATGCTTAAGCTCAAGGATTTTCAATTTCAGAGTTTTATACAAGGACACGACTATGGATTTTTTTTATGATGCTTATTTAAATTCATCTTATATTTAGAATAATTTATAATTCAAACTTTTTTAAAGAACGTAAAATTTAGAACTTTTTTTTCCTTAAAATGTAAGTAACACAAACTGGCACTTAAGATGTGTTTTGAATCAATTAACAACTAGTAAATGTTATCAAATAAAAGTGTAAAAGAAGGATGCATTATTGAGGGTGTATTTGGTTTAATTTATATAAAAAAAATAATGGCCTTTTGTTAACTTTTGAAAGGAATTTATGAAAACAAATATATTTTTTGTGAGAAATAATCATTCGAAACATGTCTTAAGCGTAGAGTTAATGATGGGATATTTCAATGGTTTTTGAAATAAGAAAATGAATGATTGAAGTGGGGCAATGGAGAAAGGTGGGGTTGGTGAGATCAAAGCCGTTGAATTTGGTTTGGTTGGTCTAATGACATAAGGCGTGGTCATGGGTTGTGAGTTGTGAATGTGAATGGTGTCCACCAAGAGTATGATTTGTGATTAAAATGATGAAAATTGAAGTGTTTACCCAATTTGCAGCAATTGCTGAATAAGGTTGATGGCCTTTGACTTTCTTATAAACTTTAGATGGCTAAACATGTGGATCAATATTGTTGACACTTGAACTCAATACTATTAACCGATTTATATGTAGCCATGGTAAATTGGTTTGGACTTAGATGTCAAGTTGCATGACCTCTAAGACTGTGTTTGGAAGGTAAAAAAGAAACTAGGTAAAAAAATAGAACAGAACAGAATAGAAATAAAATAAAAAATTGTTTGAATGGGGTGAAATAAAATAAAATATAATTAAAATATATGTATGATTAGATGTAAAAGATAAATTTTACAATAAGATGAGATTATAAATTACTTTTATAATATATATATATATATATATATATATATATTTCATTTAAATGATAAATTATAGTATTATTTACATAAATAGTTTTTATTAAATATTATTATTAATATTTTAATTATGATAAATTAAATTATACTTTATAAAGTATATCTTCAATAAATTAAATTATTAATATATAAAATTTTAAAATTATAAAAAGTTAAAATATTTAATTTTAATTCATTAACAAAAATATTAATTAATTAAATTTTGATGATTTTTAATTTTAAAATTTTTAATAAACGTTAATAAATTAAATTTTTCGAACTTTTAAAATAAAAAGAACTTTTAATTGTCAAGAGTTAATCGATTAAAGTTTTCTAACTTTATATTTTTATTAATCGATTAAAATTATGAAATTTTACTTTATGTTTTTATATCGATTAATGAAACGTTAATGGTTAATTTTTATAATCGTTTAGAATTTTCGAACTCTATAGTTTAAAAAAATTTAACCATTAAAGTTTTGTATAATAGATCAAATTTTTTTAATAATATATATTTATATTTAATATATAAATTATAAAATTAATAATTTATGTTTATATTTCATATATATATAATATATTCATAATATAAATTTAATATGATATTAAATTTTTATAAATTTAATTAATAATAAATTAAGGTTATTTAAATATATTTATAATAAAATAGAGTAAAAATAAATATGATACAAATATGTGTATGAATAAATATAAAATACTAAATTTATCAAACTATTTTATGGTATTTTAATTACTAATTATATTTTTCAAATTTAAAAATTCAATTGATTAAACTTTTATTATTAAAAAATTTAATCTATTAACATTTTTAACGTTGAAACTTTAAAAATTTTGATCGATTGAATTTTTTATATTAAAGTATAATCCATTAAAACGTTAACATAAAATTAAGTTTTAATAGATTAAATCTTTTTAACGTTAAAAGGAATAATCGATTAAATTTGAATAGAAGGACATGAATCACAATATATTATGTAACAAGTGAATCGCTTTTTCATTTTCTTTATCTACAATTTAGTGAAAAATCCGAAGTGTGGATCAGCTATGAAATGAAGATTCATTATGTGCTTTCAAACACATCTTAAAAGAGAATTATCAATTCTCTTCTTTTCTTTTTGAAACTATTCAAACTATTTAAACACAGCATAAATGTTTTTCAACATTTTTTATTAAATTATTTTTAATTTAAATATTAAATAATCTTTGGAAAATAAAGTAAATTTTATTTAATATTCTTTAGCTCATTTAACAATTTTTTTTAAAAAAAAATTAAGAGAGGGATAGAAGGGACTAGAGATAAAGCTAAATGAAGAAATGTGTTGAGAGGAGAGAGTCAGCAGAAGAAAGAATAAAGAGAAAATTCTAGAGAGAGAACAAGGGAGAGAATGGAGTCAAGAGAAAAAAAGATAGAAGATAAACTAATATTTTTTCCTAAAATCTCTTTTGACTTAGTTTAAAAAATATATCTGTCTTTCATTTTTTTACATCAAAATATATTTGGTGCAGTTTACAAACAGGCTCAGTTAGTTCATTTTCTAAGTCAGAGACTCTAAGTTATAATGTAACAATACATAAAAATGGATTGAGGAAAGAGATAAGAATAAAAGAGAGATAGTGATGAAATGGTTAAGACGAAGAGAAAATGTTATATATATATATATAAAAAAAAATTAAAGAAAGGGATAACATTATTTGTTTGGGATAAAATGATTTGCTATATATATGATACGATATCTTTTTATTTTCAAACTTTTCCTAAGTCTGCAGGAATTTTAAATAGATGATTAAATTTAAAAATTAAAATATTAATAAATATTTTTAAGGAATTATTTTATTACTTTTATTTTTAATATTAAATTATTTTTAGAAATTAAAAAGATAATTTAATGAAATGGAACTAGTTTCGATCTGCTGGTCTTTTAAGATTATATGATATAGCAACAATAATTTAATTTAATACGTGACGTGATAATTAATCCATCCCTTAAAAATTTAGCTGTACTCACATGCCTACATTGTAGAATAAGCAAGTCCATTGTATATCATATAATAATATTAGCTTCCTTCGATGCAATAACAAAGTCATGGCCTATCAATGGTCAAGAGTATTATGAAACATTTACATTTAACTTTATATTGTCTTCCAGATTTGGTGCAAGGTCTCCAAGATTGGTCCAGCGTCATCATATTGTTACCCCATTTCTAGTTAAAACTCTTGGTACTCACCTAACTATACATTATTTTGATTTATTTTATACACCAAAGAACGATGAGTCACGGTTTTTTTTTTCTTCAATAAATTAAAAGAGTAAGGTAACAAAACACTAGTGACTGTGTCCCTAAAATAAATTCAGAAATAAAATTTTAGTTATCTTAAATTATATTAGGAAGGAAATATTTATATTGTATACAGATTTTGTGTCAATATTATAATTAAAAAGAAATTTTAATTAATAATAAAAATTGCTTTCGAAAGAGTATATAAAAAATTTCATTGTGATTATTTTTCATATTAAAATGTCATGACAAACATCTAGTCATCACGAGGCAAGTTTTGCATGTGTTCTAGTGAAAAAGTGTTGAGGCAACTTTTCCATTGATCACAGTTCACAATTCCATATTATTAAGAGGACCATGAAAGAAAAGATGGATGTTCTCTTTCCTTCCCTTAGACAATCAGAAACCGACCATGGTGTCGATATTATTAGGATTATTATTATGGTGTTATCTAGTTTCATGACTCTTGAGAAGAGTATCTACGCAAAAGGAACACACACTATATATGTACAAAGATGAAAATTGGCTTTTGCTTGACGGATTCAATGTCTGCACCAATTATGTTCAAACTTCAAAATCATAGGCTTGCTTCTTTATCAAGCTTACTATTTTGCCCTTCCCCTGTTTCTTCACTCCGTGGCTACCTAAATAACTCTCCATGCGTTATAGTTTAGTTAGCTAATTGATAAATGATATAGTGTTTAATGAGGTAAATGTGCTTTAATTTTTACTTTACAATAAAAATTTCACTCTTGTATTTGATTTTTACATGAGATAGATCCTCACATAAATGATCCCATGGTTATTATGGCAAGTATGGAGTCATGAAGACACTAATATTAGGGGAGTTTAATTGGGAAATTGAGAATAAATTGTCAAAAGGTATTTTAAGAAGAAATTGACATATTAAAAGTAGTTAGTTTCTTTCGAGCACTTAAATATATCACTTGGCTCACCAGCATAATTTTGGCAAAGAGGACAAATTATAAATGACAGATGTATATTGATTATATTGACATCAAGAAGACATGCCCAAGTACATATGCTCATTACCAAGCATTGATAGGCTAGTTGGTAGAGGAGTTGGGTACTGACTTCTAAGCTTCTTAGATGCCTATTTCAGATACAACCAAATCTAAGTGTTTCCCCTCGAAGAAGAGAAGACAATCTTTATCATTAATGGAGCAAACTACTACCAACTAATGTCTTTTGACGTGTAAAACACATAACCAGATATCAAAAGTTGATAGGCAAAATCTTCCGTGACTAGATGGGAAAGTATATGTTGATGACATGGTGATTAAACCTACTAACCACACAGTGAATGCAAACAACTTCCGAAAAGTATTCAAATAGATCAAATAACACACATGCGCCTCAACTAAGAAAAATGTGTGCTTTGAGTACAAGGAAGGAAGTTCCTTGGTTTTATGCTGACAAACTAATGGATAAAAGTCAACCCTACCAATTATAAAGCCATCTTTAAAATTAGAAACCCAAAAAACATGAAAGTGATGCATAAACTAATAGGAAAATTGACCGTATTATCAATATCTCTAACAATAGTTGCTTAGAAAGCCCACTTATTCTTCTGGCTTCTAAAGCAGATAATGAATTGTTATGGAATAAAGAATGTGAGAAAACCTTCACCACTTTAAAAGAACTACTAGCCACTTCACCGATCCTTGCGAAACTCATAGATAGAGAAGAGCTAATAGTATACTTTATAGCAACTGAGGAATCGTAAGTTTAGTGCTCATCCAAGAATAGGGGAACACAATAGCTGGTATGCTATGTGAGTCGAGTACTTCAGCAGGCAAAAAGTAGGTATCAAACCATTGAGAAGTTGGCCTTAGTTATGGTCACAACAACCAAAAGACTTAAACCTCATTTGATAATTGTTACGACCGACCACCTCATTAAACAAATAATGAGAAAGTTGAAAACGATAGAGAAAATGATAACTTGGTCAATTAAACTATCCGAATACTACATATCTTACAAACCCTGAGGGCCAATAAAAGTGCAATGCCTCAAAGACTTCGTAGCTGAGTTTGCTTAAGGGAGGAAGGATGTTTATCCTTGGTGGATCAAATATGCCAAAGTGCTTCCAATGCCAAAGGATGTAGAATTGAAGTGATTTTAGAAGGGCTTAGTAACATCCGGACTGAGCAATTGTTGAAGTTCGATTTCGCCACATTAAACGACCAAGTCAAATAAGAAACACTGATTGCAGGGTTGAAACTAGCCAAAGAAATAAGGATGAAGGGTCATATGCTAAAGTGATTCCATGCTAATAACAGGCTGACTAACATATTTCAAGTAAAGGATGAGCTACTCTTGAAGTAATATTTCATACTGAGAGGGATTATGAAAGAGTTTAGGGAAGTGTTGGTCGAGAACATACCAAGAGAGGAGAATAGTCGAATTGACCTGTTGTCTAAACTGGCAAGCACTAAGAAGACAAGTAAGCTAAAAATGTTCATCATGGAGACCCTGCCCCATCCAATAATCAAAATGACCTAAGTGGCAACCATCGAGAGGGAAGACCTGGAGTGGATGGAATGCATCTGGAGTTACTTTTCAGTTGAAAAGCTTCCTCCAATCGCAATTGAGGCAAAAATAAAATAATGAGACAAGTCGCATACTATGTCCTTGAAGTGATATAAGCCTTTCAGTATCAGCTGATGAAGGACTTGGAAAAGACTCAAAACGAGTCTCTAGCCACTTATGTTGATCATTGCAAACATATGGAAGAAACTACACTTAGAGCGACTCTATTTGATGCAACAGAGTTTGCTTAGGCTTTTAGGGAAAAAGAAATGTTGATTGAGCAGCTCTCTACCATGCTCAACAAGGATCCTCTTGATTTCTCTTGTTTGTATGATGCTCATGTTGACTCTATTTCAAGAAGCGTGAGTAAAGTGGATGCCCACACTGTGTCGTTCAACTAGATACATCAAATATGGATGTCTTGCCTGAGTATTCTAGGAAAGATACCTTACAAGGAGTGAAAGATGTTGTGTCCTTGAAAAAATGTTCTTTCTTCATCTTCTTCTATTGAAACTTTGATTGGAAATGATGTATCATATGATATCCAATTGAAAGGCGTAGTCAACTAAGTCTCGTAGTGGTAAAGGAAGACTCTATCTAGGAGGAAACATCTCAGGCAGAAGCAAATGATGCGAAAAGTTGGCATAAAATCCCAATTGTTGGGATGGAGTGGGTCAGTGCTACATTCAACATTCGAAGAATGCCAATCTCAAAATCGTAAAAAAGGACCTTGACATGAAGTTCCTTGAACTATATTGTCTATACATAGGTGAAGACCTCCCTTTCCACGACTAGCTACTCAAATATTTGGTCAAAGACTAAAAAGGCGTCAACCTCCACCTTGTTATTATCGACCACCCTAACGATCTTCATTGAGTTTATGCATTATCAAAGTATTGCTATTGTCAGAAGTTGGGAGTGCGTGTCCTCTACTCGGTGAAAGGCCCAATCGTACGCTTCGGCTGTGGCACTGAGAACCCACCATATGAGGCTATCTCTTCTTCTTAAGATCTAGTAAGGCAAAGATGTCCTAGCGAGGGTGAATATCAAACCCTTCTGAGGCATCCCCATTAATTGTTGAGGCAACATCATTTTCTTGGTCGACATCGGGACCATCAGGGTTAGGAGAAGTTGACACCTTATCACTTGATGAATTACTCAAGCTTAAAGAGTCACTAAGGAAGACACCTCTTGCTCAATGATCCAACTATGACTAAAGATCGATAACTCCTCAAAATCCTAGGGTGATCCATACCTGTGGAAATAAAGTATGGTTAAGGAGTATACTCGTAACTAAAAGGAAAGAGAAGGAGTCAGGAAGTGGTAATGATGAAAACTACTCGAAAGTAAGAAGGGAGAGAGTTTTCAGAGTGGTGAGGCTCTAACCCTACCACCTATATTTATAAGAAACGAATAGGTGCGAAAGCGATTCGACGTGACTACCCAACAGTTGGATTAATAATAATATCTACAGTTGAGGTAATGCGACACTTCATTTATTGATGATCTATCGTGAAACAACACATTCAATATCTTGTCTTTTAAATTCCCCCTGGCATGTAGAGAAGCCCTTCGACTAGATAATGAACTAGATAGGGTTAGGAGACATGTCACTAAACTCCTTTAGCAATCAAGAACGACCCGATGCCGAAGCTACATGTCGATACCGACATGACCATTGGCCAAAAAGATGTCCTTAATAAAACTAAACCTGTTATCTCTTAATAGGGAATATGAGGATGACAGATATGTACATTATCCAGGTATTACCGAAATACCCAACTCGCCATTTATACATAATTCTTAGTACTTTAAAATAAGAACGAAAAGATTTGATAAAATATCATATCTTATTAAATCTAACCCCCATTATTCAATTAAGAATATCATCTAATATTCAATAAAATTTATATTTTATCTTTAACTGCTAGAGATATAAGATTCACCTTTGTAAAAGGAAACACATTTCACAAGCGTGGGATGGAGGCACGTTGTGGAGAAGGGGGAGTGACCCCTTCCCCCAAAACTTTTTTTTTTTTTACATGTAATAATAATAATAATAATAATAATAATAATAATAATAATAATAATAATAATAATAATAATAATAATAATAATAATAAATCTCTCTTAAATTTTTTTTTTCTTAGCCCAAAAAAAAATTATTGAATGGTCAATAAACTTATTAACGGAGGCACATGAAATAAATGAAGAATAATGATTCTTGTTAAAAATAAATTTTAACTCATCTCAAATTTATTTTATTCTCCTAACTCAAAAAAATTATTAAATGGTTAATTGACTTGCACTCCGCTGACCCCTACCTAAAAAAATATAAAAAATGAAATAAAATTAAAATTAAAATAAAAAAATAAAAAATAAAATTAAAATGAAAAACACCTCGATCATAATATCATTAAACTTTAATTTAAACATTCACTTACTTAACTTTTCAACTACCCTTTTAGTTACCTCACCTAGCACACGTATGAATTATAAGAAAGAAACAGTGCATGTTACCTTATCGTACGATTACTGTCAAAATCAGTCATTACAGTTAATTCTATTCCACAATGCAAAAATAAAACTGTAAATAACATATTGGTTTTCGGTGTAATGTAAATTGATAAGGTGTGGATAAGTTACCAAAGATTTTGGGGGTACATATGATTGAATTGGACCCGTGAAAGTTGGAAACACCTAATTCTACACGACAAGGACAGCATCCTAGTGGAGACTTTTTGCACCTCTCTAAATATCGTGGTCCAGTCGCAACAAGTTTCGATATTCTCACTCTTTTTCTTTATTTGCTTTTGCCAGCTAACTTGATTTTCTGGGGTGTGTGAACGTGGCGTTTAAATTTGGATTCAAGTTTACAAGAAATTCAAAAGTATTAACTGTAAAGTGCATGAGAGCTGAACAAGAAGTAATGGCGTTGATGCTAAGCATCAAGCTTGAAAGCTGACAAGTGACTTGTGTTCACCTTTTGAATTGCTTTTCCATAATGAAGGCTCTTTGTATTTCAACATCATTTTGTTGATCAAGGGGGAAAAAATTGTTAAAAGTCCTTGTCTATTAGTATTCACTATTTTGGAAGTCACGGTTTTGGGAAATTAAGAGGATATGAATATGAAATTGTAGGCCCAATTCAAGAAATTTGAAGTTCTCTGCAGATTGAACAAAAAAAAAAAAAAACCCGATAGTGGAGGGATCACAAGTAATTTTATCATAGCATTTAATAGACTATAGTGTTGTACAAAGTTGTGATGGGACCGTGAATTTCTGTGAAGGCACAGTCTTATATGGTCCCTAATGTTTATAGGGTGGCTAACATTTGTGATAATGGGATAATAAAAAAAATTACATCTTTGTTAATGGGATGATAAGTCTCACCAAATCACAATTAGCCATCCATTAGGATCGATCTAGCGATGAAGATTTAGGAAATTAATTTGTATAGTCTTAAGTTGAAGCTTGATTACTGCTAGGTTGTAGACCAAAAATCTTAATTAACCAAAAGGCTTTCTAAGGAAAACTCATTTTCTCACCAAGAGTTAACGCAATGTTCAATCCCAAATGGCCAATCCTCAAGTTAAAAATCACTCAAGCTTACTTCCCTATTAATATTAATTTCATTTTCACTTTTTATTCGTTTTTCCATTTTTTAATTTGTGTAAGAGGTTTTATGAGTTAAAAAGATTTACTACAAAGGGATTTGAGGATGCAAATAGTATTCTAAGTCAGAAGTAAAAACACACTTATTAGAACTTATAGTGCATTATGTGCATATATCTTATGAG
This sequence comes from Hylodesmum podocarpum, assembly GCA_026586105.1. Lineage (NCBI taxonomy): Eukaryota > Viridiplantae > Streptophyta > Magnoliopsida > Fabales > Fabaceae > Hylodesmum > Hylodesmum podocarpum. The sequence goes on from JALJEV010001433.1 coordinate 8,819,240, forward strand.
CATACATAATTCTTCCACTAAGTGTCATTGAATCTTTGGCTTTTTTTCAGTCTCAGTTTTAGTCATATAGAAAAAGGCAAACAAAGCCAACGATGTGATTGTTGAGAGGTTTGTTATAATGCTGAAAAGGGGATCTTCCTCACGCTAAATAATTTCATTAGAAAGCATATCTACAAGCTAATAATGATGGTTTCTGCAAGATAGCTTCATTAAGACATGTTTGGAAACACTCATTCCAGGTGAATTAATAATTATTTGTTCATTTGACGAATGGAAAAGAAAGAAGCATAAAAAATAAGACAAATGAGTGAACACATGCATGATGTTACAAGTTGCTATATCTTCTCAAACAAGACTAGTAGTTACAGAGGATCCATGGCATTATTGACTTACATGCATGAGTCTGACCCAGCTTGAAGGTATGGAAAGTTGGAAGCAACATATTTGATTTCTTGGTTACTTTTGTGACCCATATTATTTTTTTGTAATATCATATTTGCAGCTTTTCACACGCTACCATTCTTTTAGTGTTCTCTTTCAATATTAGTATGTTTAATCACAACTTCACACAAAAGCAAGGAAGGAAGGGTAAGAGTGAGAGAATTGAGTCCTTGACCTTGAGTTATTTTCTAATCTATCATAGTAACCATACAAAATACATGGTGGATGTGACTAGCAAAAGATTATCAACAGGCTTCTAATAAGGTGATGGTTATTTCATTTGTTGAACTTAGTTACTGCTTACTAGTGGAGGAGTCTGCTTCACCAGAATGTTTTCCTAAGAATCCTGGCTATTTTGACTCAGGCAATTCAAGCTCACTCACAAACATTAGGATAACGCCTAGACATTCCAGGCCCCATCCTCTGGATGCTGTTGAACACACAAGAGACTAACATGAATGCAATGCAATATTTGTAGGGAAAAACTAGAGTCTAATATGCTTTTATGATCAATCAGTTCTAGTGGTCTTCCTTCTTTCCAGAGTTTCAATGCCTGCAAAATATCAAAATTGCCTGTTATATAGGATACACACTAGTTTGATACATCATACTTGTGAGTTTACAATCTGTCTCTTAATACTTACATGGCCTATGATATTTTGGCCGTGGTTCTGATTACAGTATCCTCTACTTCTCTCCCCAGATATAACCTCCATCAATAAAATCCCAAAGCTGAAACCATCAGATTTCACTGAAAATAGTCCATCAGTTGCATAATCTGGTGCCATGTAACCACCCGAGAACACATTTTGAAATGAAACTCTGGGACACTTAACTGGAAGAAATTGTATGTGTCTTGTATTCATCTTGATTGGAAAAACATTTATTCACTTATTAATTTCTAACTATTCTCTCTGTTTCTCCTTCTTTCTGATCTCCACCAGAACTTTTAGCCATGCCAAAATCTGAAATTTTGGGGTTCAACTCACTGTCAAGTAAAAGTTACTTGCTTTGAGATCTCTTTGAATTACCCTTAGTCTGGAATCCTGATGAAGATAGAGAAACCCATCAGCAATTACACATGTAATGTTGAAGCGCTCTGACCAGACTAGTAATTCACTTCTTTGCTGATCTGGCAGACTTCAATTAAGAAATCAATTTGATCATATGCTGTTAAATTTTATTCTAGTGTGAGAAAAACGGTTAAAGGATACTCAAATCACGAAACTAATCTAAACCATTTGAATATACAATTCCTTCCTTTGATCCATACCAAAAATAAATGAGTCCACGATAACCATGTATTCATAGACCAAAATATTTTCCTCTCTATCAAGGCAACATCCAAGAAAATTAATCAATTGATACAGTATTCATTTGATTCCTCAATTCTTCATATGATATTATTGTATAAGAAAATTATCCTGTATACAGGTCCAAAACCACCTTCTCCAATTTTGTTCTTGATTGTAAAGTTGCTAGTGGCCCTAGCTACTGTTGTCGACAAGTCAAAGACTGGTAGATCCATATCATCCACTTGGATTCTACTATTTTGATCAGCTTTGATACTGAAGTCTGATTTCTCTGGCATAGTATAAGTGGATGGTTTGTTTTAAGCATTGAAGCATATTTCATCTAATTCTTCAATGGACTAAAATTTCATCTTTTCATACTGTGAGTTACTCCACTAATGACTTAACCCCTCCTCCCCAAAATGCAAACAAATAAGAAATGAAATGAGAAGGGATAGTACCTCCAAGTGGATGCAAGGAATTAGGAAACTAACTGCAAACAAGATAAAAAAAAAAATGACACTATATACAGAAAAAAGTGTTTTAATTTTAACCAAGTTAATTTTGAGACAATTAATAAGAGTTCATGTTAATTTACCTTTTCCAAATTCCAACACATTAGCACAAAATTGTTAAAACATAAAATTAATGTGGATAATATGATGTGTTAATTGGTTGCAATCATGAATAGCAACCCAAACATTCACTCATGGAACGGATTCAGGACAAGTGTGTCACATGATTTTTCAAGGTCCATAAAACTTTTCTTCCTTTTATTACAATCTGAATTCCACAAACTTCTCATTTAGCACACAGGTAACCGAAGATGGTGAACAAAGCTGCCAACAGTGGAAGCCACATACTACTTACTTCAATGTGTTTTTTTTTTTTTTTTTTTTTTGGCCAATCACTGTATGGTTGTCAAATAATATGCGTACATTTAATACAATACTACAAGCACATTTTTCCTGGTGAGAAAGAGTAACAGAACTGTGAATTTTACCTTTCACATTGGCGCATGATTTCTTTCTATAACTCCAAACAAATTTTATTAGTATACCAGAAACTGCTACCACAGCCAAAGAAACTGTCACTGCCACTGCCACTATTTCCCTCTTCTTGTGGCCCTCATTGGCATTTTCTAGTTAAATATGACCACAAATTGGTAAAATAAATAATCACTCATGAAAACTGAGCCTAGCTAAGAAATTTATTTGAAGAAGTTCCTGTTTTATTCTGAAGCATCCATTCGAACATATATGTCCTGCCCTCCAGATGCAAACTGTCTAACACCAGTTAGATCACCAAACCACTTGGCACAACCACTTCCTTGTTCTCTGATCCGAATTCTTATATGCCATCAAAAACAGTTTTCCAGGCACTTGGCTCTGCATTCCACTAAACCAATTTTCTCATGAAGCCAAGTATGTGTAGTCTTAGGAGCTTTCATGCCACTCAATATGATAAATCCATCCTTGTGCTTAGACCATTTAATAAATTTCTCAACTTGAAGTGCAGTTTCTCTGAAACAACGTTGAACACTCGTGGAGACTTTATTGGATAGAAGAAAATTAACAAGATTGGAAATACTTTTAGGTAGGCGTAGTGGGAGTGGGAAAGAACAAATTGATAGGTAAAGAACAATTAATTGAAACTTGAAAGTTGAAACATAGTTAAGCAAAGTCTAGTGATTGGAAACTTGAGACTCCCAAGTCAAAGTTCATGCTCAATTTGACTAGGCGGTGGTGATAGGTTGCAAGTTAAGTGTGTGACACAATGGTTGTGGCTCTGCCATAGAAGCATCGAGTAAGTGATTTGGAGGGCTGGTGAGGATAATGAAATATTAAGAACTGAATGGAGATTGAAAAAATAAAATAAAACTACAGAGTCAACAAAAATTGGACAAGCATCATTAGATAAACATCATTACATTGATAATCAAGTAATTAGGCACACATGACAAATAACAATACTTGTCACAACTCACACATTGAACATTTCAAGTACGATCAATCAAATATCATTTCATACTGACAACTTACTGGATTTCCATATTTATTTATACTTGCTAGTACATAGCTCCTAGTCGTTTATATGTAAAATAGCTTATCCTACTGGTGTTGATCAATGCACATGGGATTCACAATAAGTGAAGACACGTAATCTTTCAGTAATTCTCCATTTGTGAAATTATCTTGATGTTGTCCATAAAGAAACTCAAATGAACGTGCTATATTAACGACACACTCAAGCACAGACATTGGGATATCGTTTAGCTTAATGAGTTGTTCATTTGTAACCTTCCAACAATCTTCAACATCTTTCTGAATGAGGTTATAGGCCTCTGCTTGTGAAATTTGATATTGCTTCATGCAGCATTCGACAATTGATGCAACATGCACTCTCTGTTGCTCAAACTAATGGCCAAAGAAATCATAAAGTTTAATTAGAAACTATATAATATTTGTCAATTAAGCCAAATTGTAGACTGTACACACACACATATGTATAATGTTTTGAGGAATAATTTAATATCTACTTTCAACAAAAAATGAATTGGTACCTTATGTGAAGCTAAGTCATCCAAGAACCTGCCAATAACTGATGCAGCAGCTTCAATAATGATATCAGAATCAACAACAATCCAATTGAACACTTCTTCAGTTGCTTTATATTCATCATATGTTGGAATGTAGCCCTCATGACACGATTTTACTTCAACCATGTAGCCTTTAATTACGTTAGAGAACTGCAAGTAAAGTAACCAATACATGATAGAATAAACTAAATCAAGTAAAGAAATATTCAATTTGGAAAACCGAAATTGGAATCATATAGCATGCTTCAAATGTGGCACCACGAAACTTGATTTTCCACTCACAGCTGTCAACGACTCCATTTCTTCACACAATTGTAGAGTACCAAATACTACTTTCATGCATTCTGGAAGAGATTCAATGAGACTAATGTTGGGAAAATTACACAGAATTTTCTCGTACCATCAGATTTATGGAAGTGAAAAATAACTCGAATTTTGCACACACAAAATTGATAACGGAGTTCGGCCAATAATGCGTACGTTTCCGGACTGCTGCAGATCTTTTACTGAAAAGGGAAATATACTAGGTGTTTACAAACTACTCAAAAGTAAATCAACACCACTTACAAACCCAGAATCCAATTACACCCGCAAGAACTAAGCTGTTCTTACTGCTGGTTTTACCCACAAGAACTAAACTGTTCTTACAGCTGGTTTTACCCGCAAGAACTAAACTGTTCTTACAGCTGGTTTTACCCGCAAGAACTAAACTGTTCTTACTCTCTAAGTGCTACTGCACTTTCCCTCTCTTCTGCTTTTAAGTGCTACTGCACTTCTGTGGGATTACATCTCTGCTGGTTGTTGGATTTCTGTGGGATGCACCTCTTTCATTTCTACATCTCTGCTAGGTTCTCTCTCCTCTCTCTTCTTCTGCTGGATTGCTTTGCCGGGTTGGGTTATTTTGCTCATCACCGTTGGGAGAATTTATAGGCTCCATGGCTTGCTTTTCACCAACCACACAATTGCCAATTTTGACTTCACACTGCAGCCAATTTTGATTTCACACTGTGCAGCCAATTTTGACTATTCATGTGAATAGTATTTTACTATTCATATGAATAGTATTTTACTATTCATATGAATAATATTTTCAACAATCTCCCACTTGAAGATTGATTTCAATCTGTCTTCACACCTTGATCAATGCAACAGTCTTCTGCCCTGTCCTCACTGACACGGGTCTTCTGCCTTGTCCACCGACACGGGTCTTCTGCCCAGTCCACCGACACGGGTCTTCTGTAAAGCTCTCACTAGCTTTCACTTTTTCTCCTCTATTGTCAATGATGACCTTTAGAGCTTCCATTGCCACGACAATTCTTGAGCTTCACATTGTCGTCGATATGCTCTAGTCTTGTACCGCCGTTCTGATAGCTCACATCAACGGCACACGCAGTCTAGCCACTCCTGCTAGATAGACTTTCGATACAAGGGATCTCTCCAAAATGAGGTCTACCTGACCTTCACTTAGATCCACTCCAATCATTGCATCATTCTGAGCCGGTCCTCGGCTCTGCTACCACTTGCTGGGTAACCCGGGGAACACTTCACTTCTTCCAATCATTACCATGGAAGATTGTAGTGTAGCCTTCACTGGCTTCGTTTCTGAGAGAGGTTGATACAGCTTTTTCTGATACAAATAGTCTTCTATCTGCATCTTCCAAAAGCCAAAGTCCGCACCATCGAACTTTTCAATTTTCACCTTTCCTTCATCTGCGGCCATCACTCCCACTTAAATGTGACACTTCCTCAGGATCGTTTCTGACAATTTTTGTAAACCACTGTGTTGAAAACACGTTTACGAACAAATTTGTAATGCTGACAAATTTTTTCCGCGATTTTACTATTCACGTGAATAGTATTTCGCAAATTTACTATTCACGTTTAAGAATAGTATGAACATGAATAGTATGAATAGTACAAAAATGTACCTTCACGTACGTTCACGTGAATAGTATTTCACTATTCATATAAACAATACCACACAAAAATTGCATAGCTTCCAACCTGTAGCTCTGACACCAGTTGTTGGGAAAATTAAGCAGAATTTTCTCGTACCATCAGATTTATGGAAGTGAAAAATAACTCGAATTTTGCACACACAAAATTGATAACGGAGTTCGGTCAATAATGCCTACGTCTCCGGATTGCTGCAGATCTTTTACTGAAAAGGGAAATATACTAGGTGTTTACAAACTACTCAAAAGTAAATCAACACCACTTACAAACCCAGAATCCAATTACACCCGCAAGAACTAAACTGTTCTTACTGCTGGTTTTACCCACAAGAACTAAACTGTTCTTACAGCTGGTTTTACCCGCAAGAACTAAACTGTTCTTACAGCTGGTTTTACGCGCAAGAACTAAACTGTTCTTACTCTCTAAGTGCTACTGCACTTTCCCTCTCTTCTCTTCTGCTTTTAAGTACTACTGCACTTCTGTGGGATTACATCTCTGCTGGTTGTTGGATTTCTGTGGGATGCACCTCTTTCATTTCTACATCTCTGCTAGGTTCTCTCTCCTCTCTCTTCTTCTGCTGGATTGTTTTGCCGGGTTGGGTTATTTTGCTCATCACCGTTGGGAGAATTTATAGGCTCCATGGCTTGCTTTTCACCAACCACACAATTGCCAATTTTGACTTCACACTGCAGCCAATTTTTACTATTCATATGAATAGTATTTTACTATTCATATGGATAATATTTTCAACAACTAATATCCCATCAACTCAGCATATTTCTTTTATATATGTCTCTATAAAATCTTGTCCAATGTTCTCTACCATCAACCCAACATATAGGTTAAGCTGGTAATTCAACCTCCTAAAAAAAAACTAGAAAAAATCGCATGTCCAATGGTTGGTACAAACTTTACATATTTTATTTGAAAGGTTTGAAGTTCAAAATTTTCATGCTATGACGATTGGTACACTGAATTGATTCAAGGAGATTTTCATTTGTACTTCAAAAAAAATTATATTATTTTTACATGCTTTAGTATTTCAAAAATATAAAATGAACAAATATGTGACCAAATATCTTTTATTTATCGTATTATAATTTTTTGGTACAGTTTTATTTTATTATTTGAATATAAAATAAAATTAACTGTAAATTTTTTTATTAGTCTGAAAAGGAAAATATTGGGTTTTCCTGAAAAGGAACATACCTGTAAATTTTGTTAATTAGTCTGTAAATTTATATAAGTACTATAGGCAGCAGTATTATGCATTCTGGAAGAGATTGAATGAGACTAAAATAAAAATATATTATAGAAAATTATAAAAAAAATTATATTCAATATGAATTCATCGTGTTGTCATGTAATACTTTTGAATAGATCGATGAAAAATAATAATCAATTTTTTTCTCAGATATGCATGTAAATAAGTTTTGTATTAACATTATTATATAAATTAAATTTAAAAATATTTAATATGCTGTTAAAAATATTAAACTACATTAAATTCCTGCATTACTTCTAAATTAAATGAAGATTAAATGATGAGATTGAATGACTATATTTAAATCCATGCATTACTTCACTATTTAAATCCATTCGCTATACTAAATGAAGATTGAATGACTGAAAAATATTAGAAATACAACTTTGATGAAGTTTCTAAATAATGAAATTCAAATAAAATAATTTAAAATTAAAAGATAAATTGAGTATGTGTGTCTTTTGAACACTTTATATATTGTATAATTTTTTAATAATTTTTTTGATTAATAAAAAATTGAGATTTTTTATTTTATCATCTGTTTTATTTATACTATCACATAATACTTTTTCAAATCAAATATTTGTCTAATAAATTGAATTAATTTTTAACAAGTCAAACCCAATATACGAAAATTTATGCAAGTTTTGAACTTGTAATGATAATTTTTTTCTTACGTATTGTATATAACATAATCTGCTTATCAAATATGCTTTTTAAAAATCAAAGCAATAACAAACAAATGTTATCCGACAGCATAAAATTTTACAGTGCTACGTCAAATATACAGGGCCAGGCTGCGGTAGAGTGAAACTCCAAAAATTATGTCTGCGGCTAAAATATTTTTTTTATCGACTATTCCTTTCAAGTTGCTAAATATTAGAATAGAGTGCTTGTCTTTATTGATAATATCCCTTACCAAGAAATCCATCACAAATCATTACATACTTTTTTTTAACCCCATGATCCCTAATATTTCTTGACAAAAGCAACAAAATTATACATATAATAATAGTCTTGTAGTCAAAGAGTCTAATTAACAATTCACATTCTCTAATTTAATAATTACAATTCCAATTAGCCGGCTAAAGCAGGCTTGGCCGGCCATGTTATTGGAATGAAACTATGAAATCTTCAAATTAAGTATTTCATATATAACACTGAAACATGGAACTGATGCTACAACTCAAGAGTATCTTAGAGTTCAAAACAGTTGAAGTTAACTCAAGCATACAGAAGAGAAGTAATAGGAAGAAAAAAAAAATGAGACAAGCTGGTGCATATTCAGGGTTACTATGTGGTGGGGTAGCAGGAAGAACAGGACCACACTCACTGCCCTTGGCAAGAATCAAGAAGATCATGAAGAAATCTAGTGAAGATGTTAAGATGATATCAGGTGAGGCTCCTATTATTTTCTCCAAGGCTTGTGAACTTTTCATTCAGGAACTTACTAGAAGGTCTTGGATCATGGCCATCGAAGGCAAAAGGAGAACTTTGCATAAAGAGGACTTGGCCTCTGCTGTTGTAGCTACTGATATCTTTGACTTTTTGATCACTCTGGTTTCCAATTCTGAGACCTGCCAAGTTGCTGGTGCCACCGCCACCACTGGCATGGATGTTGAAACCATAGATTACTCTTAAGCAGCCTTGCACTACATCATATACAAAATTTGTTTTCTATATTACATGGCTATGTAATTATTGTAAATATGTTTTATATATATATATATATATATATATATATATGGAAAAAAATGTAATTTGTTTGATGTTGGCGAAAAAACATCATCAAATATTTGAATTAATGGTGGCAAACTGGCTATGGTATAGCTCCTGAAGTTTAACTCCTATTTGTTTATAATTGAAAGAATGTATGTGATGTGTACTCAAACGACTTTAATTGTATTCTTATTCTTAGTGTTTTTATTTCCACCCATCCATTGATTTTGACCTCATTCCTATTTGATATAAACAAGCCACGCTCTTTAGGCCTACATATCACCGATTCATTGTGGATACAAGGCGCTAGTTCTTTTAGAATTGAAGATGATTATCTCCCGTTATATTATCTTTGAACTAAGATAATAGACTTAACAATTTATTTAAAATGTTAGTACTAACTGAAGGGTTATAATTTCATAGAAATTTCCCGGCACGTTCCTACCTCACGTTCCTAGTAGTCTTTACGTTTACTTTTCATCTCTACCATCACGACAGCAATTATCTTTCATCCGTCATCATTTAGTTCCCAATCTAACCGAAGTTATGGACTCACATCAAAACATACATATAACTCAAGACTCATAAGAGCAACTTAGCATGTTATGCAATATACAGCAAACTCAATCACCACTCACAAATATTTTCCAATATGGTAATGATACATTTCACTTTCAAAACGTATGTTTTTAAGATACAAGACAGTAGGCTATTTATGGATGGACTAGGTGTTTAATTAATTATTCGGGTAACAACACATAGACACTACTATAAATAATAATGTAGGACAAAGAAACTTTCATATTGCAAACTTACTCGGCTTTCATATTTATTTAAGCTTGCTAGTATGTAGCATTTGTTTGAAATAGCTTGTTTCGCTACTGTAGATTAAGGCACATGGGTTCTACAAGGACCGAAGTGACGTAATCTTTTAATAACTCTCCATTTGTGAATTTATCCTGCTGGTTTTCATACGAAACCTCAGACATACGTGCCAGATTAACAATACAATCGAGCACAGACTTTGGGATATCATTTGACTTGAGGTACTCTTCATTTATAATCTTCCATTGCTCTTCAACGTCATTGCGAATAAGGTTACGGGCCCTTTCTTGTGAAATTCCATATTGCTTCATGCAACATTCCACAGCTGAAGCAACATGTACTCTTTGCTGCTCAAACTATATATTAATCAAATCAAATAAAAAATTCAATTAGGAATGCAATAATTATCTCGCTTTGATTAATAAATTAATATCTGTAGAGATATATGTCAAATCAAATCTCCAATTTTTATAAAAAGAAATAAATCAATACCTCATGTGAGGCCATATCGTCCAAGACTCTTCCAATAATTGATACAGCTTCAATGATCTTTGGATCATTGAAAATCCAATTGAACACATCTTCTGTAGCAAATTCTCCAAATCCAAAAAATGATGTAATGAAAAGAGGGAAAGTGGAAGTCAAAATTCCATTAACTTTATATTCATTGTATGTTGGAACATAATTCTCGTGGCACCATTTTGCTTCAACCATGTAGCCTTTAACTAAGTTTAAAACCTACAAATAAAATAACCAATATGTTGATAAGATAATGAACTCTTGTAAATGAGTATTAAGTAGTAAAATATATAGAAATTTGAATATACTCATCATACAGCTTGTTTAAAATGTGGCACCACAAAGATTGACTTTCCACTTTCGATTGTTGCCAACTCTATTTCATCACACAGTTCTACGACGGTATCAAATACTACTTTCATGCAATGTGGAAGAGTACCAATGAGACTAATATTCCATCTGAATTAAACAAAAAAAAAAAAAAGAATTATAGACAAAAAATCTTTTAAGTGAGAAATCTTGAGCTAAAAGTGAAGCATGTTAAATTTTAAGTCATTTTTCTATGTGAGCACGTCAACCTCTGGATTGCTTCTGTGAAAAGTTCAAGTTCTTCAATAGTGCCATAAGCATCATAAGTATCGTCTAGAAGCGCGACAACAGCAATCAGTTTTCCCACGAACATTCTTCCATTGCTGTATTCGGGTTTGTAGGACATAGCCAATACCCAAATATAAGCTTCAACCAACCTATCTCTAGCATAAGGAACCTTTATCTCAATGTTTAATTTTTTCCACCACCTATTGAAAAATTACACCTTATTAATTTTAATGCACTCCATCTTTTATCATTAAAAGTTTTATTACAATAGTGTATTGCAATGAGTGTTATCATCAAAACGGAAAATAATGTCTAAAGATAAGGGACTTGGTGATATTGCTAATTTCTTTTTGATGCATCTTTTGAAGAATATTGAAATCCATTCTTGCAAAGGTTAACAAAGTTTCATTATGAGAAGGATCTTGTTCAGCAAGAGTCATGTGATACCTTGCCTCGAACCTAGGTATATTCTTGTTAAGAGGTCTCCTTAAGCAATGATTGACTTGTGCAGAAAGAGATGGGCTAAGTTGGTTGGCCAAGGACATAAGTTGAATATTTGAGAAGTCACGTACTTCTTCTAATATATCATCTCCATGAGTTCTTAGATGTGAAGCTTCATACAAGTTGCACAATTCTTCAATATCAATGGCAAGTGTTTCGTTGAAGATTCCGTGATCATTTTTTAATTTGTTAAATACACCTGCTCAATTTATTCAACACATTTAAGATTTATTTTGATCTTACGAATTTGGGATTAAAATGACAATAAATTAATATAGTTTAAGCGCACTAAAATAATGATAAATATTTTTTAAAAATTAAAATGATAAATATATTACATTTCAGCTGTTATTTTATTATTTTTCATTTTTCATGAACTAAATTGTCTATTATGTAAAATAAAACGGTGATTTACTCACTTTTTACATAGGCATGCGTAGCATATTTTCTCGTACTTGATGAAATTTGGTATCCTTGTTGCCTTAGCAATCGAAATAGTAGAGCAAGAAAATGAGTATTGCCATCTTCATTGATGATGTTGTTATTTTCGGTAAAGGTGTTGTGAATTTGTTCCAATGCTTGGTTAATTTCGTTTTGAAAATGATAAGATAAACCAAAACGATGGATTTGGTCAATGAAGTTTAACTTTTGCATGATATTTTGATTTGATGATTGAATGATGATCTTCACCTCCTCTTTTAGCATTAGAGCTTGATTCTTCACATCATCACTGACTTCCTGCTAAGATGATAGAATTCAGTGAACTGTTTAGAAAGTAGTTAATAAAGTTTTGAATTTACATTTGTAAGTTGTAACTATTGTGAATAAAAAAAATTGTATGAGAATATAGTTTCTTTGTTTTGTTTCTACAAATATTGTCTTCTCTTACAGATTTTTACACTCAAAATTAGCCATAAAATTCCTGCAATCTCATTAAAGAAGATTTCCAAGGGTAATGACACGTCAATGCTACAACTTTAGTTATTCAGTTGATGGGGAAGATAACGAATGACACAAGTGTAAAATTCTTAAGATGGACAAAGAATAAGCAAGTATTCATTGAATAGTACACTTCAATTGTACACTAGAAATATTGTCTGGTCTTCTCTTACATATTTCAACACTCAAAATTAGCCATAAAATTTATCTAATCTCATTGAATGCATTTCTTTTTTATTTTTTATAAATGGCAGAGTGCATGATTTAAAGGAAAATGTCAACATCTAATTTCAGTTATTTGGTTTAACAAATTGGACAGAGAATAAGAAAACATTCACTAAATAGTGGTTGTCATTTGAGGGTGAGAAAGAAATTAAAAGATGAACAAACCCTTCAATTATAGAACTGATATAATAAAAACTACCTTTAATTTGAAATAATAGTTAGTTAGAGGAGACATTTACTTTTTTTTTTTCTTATTATAATCCTATTCATTATCTTTCCATGACCTTTGTTTATTATATAATAATACGAATAAATATTTCCTATTGTTGTGTTAGATTTATCTATTTTTATGTTTTATATCATGTTTTGATATTTTTAATAATTTTATTTTTCTTATATTTTATTTTAATAACACCAATATTTTTAAATCCATCAAATTATCAATAAGTTATATTAAAGTTAAATTATAAAATTTTCGAAGCTCAATAAGATAAATATTTAGATATAATACTTAAAATTATAATTTTGAATATTTTAAATTGAGAACCAAGAGTTTAAATTTTAATAAATAAAAAATTGAATTTTAACATGTAATTTATATTCAAATTATATTTACAAAAGCAATCAATCATAATACGAATTATTATCTAAAGTAAAGTATTTATGAAGATTCAATAACATTAATCTTAATTAAGTTAAAAAATTATAAATAATTATAATATACCTTCAATAATTGTTTTGTGTTCGACAATATTCCAATTATACTTAAATAGATCAAATAATTTTTTATGGGTATTAAATAGTGCAATGAATTTAATTTGATTTCTACGAAGAATATTTTAATTATTTAAAAATATTTTATATTAACTTTAACCAATTTTTGTAATAAAGTTTATTTACGGTGATAAATCAAATTCGAGTTCTATTATGATTATTCATATCATTTTCAATCATATTATGTTAGTATTAATAGTTTTTTGTAAATAAAAAATAATTTTTATGATATTAAATATTGAAGGTTATTAATTACAAAAATGTTATTTTTATAAGATTAAGTATTTATGGCGATACCATCAGGGCGGAGCCACGTTGTGGTTCCGGGGCAACTGCCTCCCAATTTTTTTTTTTCTAATTTATATTTATATATATATATATATATATAATTTTTTAGTAAATTTATATATATATATATATATATTTAATTTCTTAATATATATATATATATTAATAATAATAAATTTATATATATATTAATAATAAATTTAATATTAATATATATAAATTTATTATTAATATATATGTATATATAAATTTATTATTATTATAATTATTATTATATATTAGTAATAAATTTATATATATTAGTATTAAGTATATATTAATAATAATAATATATATATATTAATAATAAATTTATATATAAATATATATATATATATATATATATATATATATATAAATATATATATATATATATATATATATATATATAAATTTATTATCAATATAAATAAATTTATATATATATAAATAAATTTATATATATATATATATAAAATATATATATATATATATATATATATATATAAATTATATATAAATTTATATATAAATTTATATATTAATAATAAATTTTAATTTTTTTAAATTTATTTTAATCTTCGACAAAAAGGAATTATTGATGTAACTAGTAAGTTGTGTCTAATCGATAAAAAAAATTTTTGCCTCTCATTTTTTCTGGCTCTGCCCTTGGATACAATTATTTTAATTTACTTTTTAAATCAATTATACAAATCAACTATTAAGAAATTACAAATCAGTTAAGATATTACCTTCAGTTAAGATATTAATGAAATCAATAATAAATAAGTAAGTTTAATTAATACAAATTATAAGATAGTTTTCTCTGAAAAAAGCAATTAATATCACTTAATTTTGTAAGATAAATGGTTTATATTTATTTTAAAGGAAATACAAGTATAATTATACATGGTTTATATAGATTCTAAGGAATCTACCTTTTTATATATATAAATAAAAAATACTACTACTACCCCTCTATATAAATAAAAATGACAACGTCATTCGAAGAAGCTCTCTTGAACATAACAATTTTGTTTTCTCTTGTAAACACTCCATTATCATGTATTTTTTTTTTTTATCTTTATTATATTTAAGAATGAAATTTGAGTTGGATGATAAATAGGTCAACCATAAAATTAAATTTTATGATGTAATGTAATAGATATATGATTATCAGTAACATTTAAAAACAATATTATAAAAATATGTAAAAATATTATCAGTTTATTTTAATAATATTTTATTAAATATTATTTGTAAAATATGTTGCAAAATATAAACAGTGATATTATTTTATATTGTTAGCAGCCTTTTTTATTGAATAAATGTTATTTTCAAATGTTAGTTAATAAATGTTACAATACTAGTAGTGATATATAAATATCAATATTTATATAAAATATTTATAGTTATGTATTTTTTTAAATGATTCAAGACGATAATTAAAAATATATATTTCTATAGCATAAAAATAAACATGTTTTTAAAGATTAATTAAAAATTATAAATGTCAATCATAAATATTTTATGTTACCAAGAACCTATGGGAATGAATTTATATACGATGAAAAACTTGATGTATTAATCCTAAACTTTTACAAAATGTCTTATGAATTGTGGTTTAAATTCAAATAAACTAAACTGGAATATGTGATCTTACATACTGGATTATCTTTTGCAACAATAAAATTCCAAGGTAATTCTTCCTGCAGTACCACCCAAACCAGAATAGATTACGAGAATATCAATAACTCTTGAGCCTTTATTATAACATCTATGATTGGATTGAAACTACCTCAACAACCATACGGGTATCATTCATCATATCCCAAAATATATTTATTTTTAATTTTTATCTTATTTATATTTTATTTTTTTTATTTTAAAAATTAAAAATAGATAAGTCTTGAGATACGGTAACTTCGTATTACCGTTATTAACGAATCATTATTCAGATTGAAATGATGCACTTTATATTTGTGAGCGCCTGTCATCAAATTAAAGCCCAAAATCCCTTGAGGAACGTGCAAGTATAAGAACGTGCTTGAATTTTTTCTTTATTTTGTTTATTAATTTAAATTAGAAAAATTATGTTATTATTAAAATAACTTTTTTATATTAAAAAAAAGTCCTCTTTCTATATCATGAAAGTATTGTAAGAAAAAAATGTTAAATTACATGCACAAATATAAATTGTAGTACCATGGATTCAGAAGCTTATTGAAGGAAAAAATCTCTCCAGACGCTAGGAGGATATTCCACACAAGGTCGTGTGAGATCAGATACTGAATGTTGGGTTGAAGCAAGTGTTGAAGTTGGAAGGAACATCTTTTTGGCTTTTCAGAAGGCTTATTTAATGGAAAAGGGTATCTCAAACATTAATTATATCTCTCTTAACAAAAAACTCTTAAAACTAGTTAGATATTTATAGGCAATCCCAAATTTTTTAATATAGTTATTAATGATTATATAACACGAGAAATGTGAGATAGATAATAATCTACCTGTCAACATGAAGAATGAAGAAAAAGAAAAAGAAAGAAAAAAGTTAATATATATATATATATATATATATATATATATATATATATATATATATATATATATCTTTTAGGAGTTAGCGTATATGTTTGATGTGTATTAAAGTCGTATATCAAACATTTATCATGTATATACGTAATTTTTTCATGATGTAAGGAATGATAGATAGGACTAGATCCTCTAAAATTAAAATTTTACTTCGGACATTTTAAAAAAAGTGAAAATTTCTATTTTTAAATTTTGATATTTTTCTTCTTTTATTTATATTTTTATTGTAAAAGTTTTTTTTTCTTATGAAAATATATTCTTTGTTTTATTGATAAGTTTTTGTAGAAAGTGATAAAATAATGATAGAAATTAACCGTGTATTACAAACATCAGACGTTTTTTTCTTAAATAGACCAAAATATACTTTAACAAATATAATTTTTATTCTTTATATAATTTTTAGAGACACATAATTTATTTAAAAAACAAATCTTTAATTTGATTATATATTTTGCAAATATATTAAAATTGATATATTAGAGAATGAGTAGTAGCTTTCATCTCTTTAGTTATTGTCGGTGGCGGAGCCACTCTCTTATTATTGAGCCACATGTAATAAATGAGATTTTGGTTCTCAATTTTTTTTAAAATTTTTTTAGTATTTTTATTTTTATTTAAAAATTATAATCATATATTATTTTATAATTTTATAAAAAAATCATTGATTAGTATATTTAAATGATGAATAGTTTGAAATATAATTTTTAATAATTAAGATTAGTTTTTATAAATTATTTTACTTAATTAGATATTTAAAACATATTAAATAATATATTATAAAAATATGAATGTCTTTCAAATTTATATTATAAAATACAAACTTTTTTATATATTTATTATAATCGTGATTTTTACATTAATTTATTAATTAAATATTAGACTCACTAGTCCATAGCTAAAGTCTAACTCTACTTCTGAATCTCCGTCCTTAATTTTTTCAATATTTTATTTATAAAATTTAATTAATAGCTATTAAAGCATTTTACGTTGTAACAAGGTCAGCTATGCTATAATCCATACTTAATGACTAGTTGATGAGGAAGGGAATCATCCATACGCGAGATAATTCGTTCCTTCAAAATAAAGGTCAAATAGAGCCCTCATTGATCAATTTTTGATAGACCTGTTCATTGGAAAACAGGTTTCAAGAGAGAGAGAGCAATTTTGACATAAATTTATAATTATTGTTCATGAGATCTTATCTAATTCTTAGATATATAAGAAGAAAAAATTATATAAAAAATTAATCTTGAAGTTATCTAATTTGTAAAAAATAAGATGAAAAAGTATATTAAGAATTAGCATTTACAATTAGTATTTTTTTTTTCTGGGCATTACATATATATAATCTAATATGTAAATTTCTTCAAAAAATATTTTTATCATTTAATACGAATAAATAAAGATTTGTATATTATATTATCCTTTTAGTAAATAAACGGTGGATAAAAATATGGAACTAAGTCATGATCAGTGAAAAATCCAATGAATAAACATTTTATATGTAATCGTTGCTTAAGCTGCTGAGTACATAGGTAAAGGCAGTTAAGATTGTTTTATTAGGATTTCTTTTTAAAAAAATATAGGGAGTTCTCATTATCTAATATTTAAAAAATCAGAAGAAAATATTTATTTTAAAATTTAGAATGCATAATTAGTATTTTTTTTCATATACTTTACGAGTATAATCTAATTTGTAAAATTTATGAAAATATATTCATATAATGTAATAAGAATATATTTGTATAAAATAATATTATGATCATACGTATTAAAATTAAATATCAAATTACTTATATAAAATTAAATAATTTTATTTTTGAATTGACATTTTTTTTTTCTTAGAATTCAATTTTTGTCAAAAATACTTATTTATTCTCATCAATTTAGTAATAATATTTAAAATAAAATTAATGTATAAAAATGTCTAAAACGTGTAAAATTGTCTAAAGCGTGCTATGTACTCACTGACCTTTCAATCATCAATTATTATTATTTTGTCACATTACAATCTTTCGTTTTCTTCTTTTCCATCCATCCATGTCCCTGTCTGAATTTATAATGTATCTTATATGATAAGATTTTAAGATAAGACTTTAACAAGTTTGCAAATACGTTAAACTATGATATTTTGTTCAGGGTATGCTTATTATCTTGTGAAATACTACTAATTACAAAAATGCAGCTAATCAAAGATATTTCCCATATAATAGATAAAAATAACTATTTTCAATTAGTATTCTTTCCTTATTTGCTAACTTATACAAGGCAGATTATGGAATCAAATCCAATCATGTGTTAGGGTCTGTTCTTAATCCTGACTTTGGATATACATCACATAATGATGGGTGTTCTCTTTAAAAATTAAACACAAATCATACAAGTACAGCTTCTGTAAGAATTGATAGTTGGATTATATTGCTGAATTAGTAGGGGTAGGAATATCCTATGGTAAGAGATATAGGTGCATCATATGCATTTTTATATTCCAGTTACTTGTATTTGTGTACCACTCGTACCGGTTATTTATATTTATAATTTCTTGCTGAAAATAAATCATAAATAATTGACAAATAGCAATAGAGCATTAGGCGTTAAAAAATCATTTATACACACATATTATTCACATTTTTTAAAATTTATATATTGATATATTATCCTCTTTAGTAAATTCTAGTCCTTCTACTAATGAATTTGAAATTTGAAATGGCATTAAGAGACAATATTCAGTGTGAAAAACAACACAACAGAATGTTGCAAAGAGGATGAATAGGTCCCTTACTAGAAGGGTCTAGTGCTTTAGGTTGCATGATAGTCTTTCCAAGGCAGTTTGATCTGAATGGGCCCATTTACGTTTTTTATTACGTAAATGGGGCCATTTGATAATATTTACCAAAATGGGCCGTTACGCTAAACTGTTGGACGTAATCCAGAGGTTAGCGGTTACGCTGAGTCCATGGACGTAACATGCTGAAACAGGTTACGTCCAAAGGGCGAGCGTAACCAGTCAGGGTATTGACACGTGTTGAGCGTAACCAGTTACGCTCCAGACTGGGACGTAACCTGTAGCGGTTACGTCCCAACCCTGGACGTAACCCTTTTCACCTTTTACCACCCCCCCTTTCACTCTCACCTCTCACCGTAAACTCTCCCCCTTTCATCTCTTCTCCTTTTCATCTCTTCCTTCCCTCAACAACTAGTTTTTTTTTTCTCCATTGGTCCCTACTGCATTTTGGCATTTGAAGAATTTGGACAACCATTGGTCCCCACTGCATTTTCATATTTGAAGCTACTTTGGAGTAGTTTATTCCCAACTTTGCAGTAGTTTATTCTCCACCTTATCAGGTAAGATTTTTGAAATTGAAATATTTGTACTTTGTTGTGCAATAATATATTGTGTTAAGTATAATTTAGGTTGTTAAGAAAAATTACGGTACTAGATTTGGTTATAGTTTAGGTTGTTAGGAAAAATATAGGCAAGTAGAATTTAAAAGATTTTAGGTTGTTAGAAAAAATATAGGTACGTAGAATAAAATATTTTAGGTTATTAGTAGATTTATTAGAAAAATTATTAGAATATCCTAATAGAATATTATAAAAATTAATTTGTGTAGCCCCTTATGTAATATTTAGTTATAAGTAATAATTTAAGATATATAGAATAATTTTTTTCACGTAATTTGATAATTCTTTTTAGCATAATTTAATTTAAAGTAAAATTTAATATATTAAATTTAAATTGGGTAGTTAAGATTATTTGTTGGTAATTAATATTTATAATAGATTAATTTAAATATAAATATAATGAATAAATTTTGTTTAGCGTAATTTTATATAATCAAAAATAGAATAGATTAAATTTAAGTTTGTGTAGGTAAATAATGTTTTTCTAGATTATTTTTTAAAATAGATTAAATTAAATATAAATTTAATAGATAATTTTTTTTAGTGTAATTTTTTTAAATAAGAATATATTACATTAAATGTAAGTTTGTGTAGGAAATTAATTTTTATTTAAAATTAATTTTTAGAATGGATAAAATTTTTTTAGATTATTTTTTAGACTAGATAAATTGTTTTGAGCGTAATTTTATTTAAATAAAAATAGAATAGATTAAATTTAAGTTTGTATAGTAGATTACTGTAGAAAAAAAATAATCATCATTATTTTTTTGTAGCGTAAATATGTTAACATAATTAATTATTTTAAAAATTTATGTGCATATCAGGTATATATGATGGCTTCCTCATCTACAACGATAGAGATTAGGATCGAATTTGGTCCCGTTGAGAGGGACGTTTTGTGGATGCAGTCTTACCATATATCTGAGCATATATGGAATACTGGAGACAGTAGGAAGTTGAAGATCCGACGTGCTGTGCCTATGTATCAGGGTCGCCATAGGTTTCTTGATGAGATTTCTGAGTACTTGCACGAGGCAGGATTTTATTGGGCTTGTCGGATTGGGTATATGAAGCTTGATGCAGCATTGATCAGTGCACTTATAGAGAGGTGGCGACTTGAGACCCACACTTTCCACATACCGGTGGGGGAGTGTACCATTACACTAGAGGACGTGTCATTGTTAGTTGGTATACCCGTTGATGGTAGGCCGCTATTAGGACCTACCACTGGTGATTGGGGATTGATGTGTGAGCAACTATTGGGTGTTAGGCCTGGTCAGGATGACATGAGAGGATCATTTTTAAAGTTGTCCTGGTTACACGATCAGTTTTCTGATATCACTCCATTCCTTGGGGATGTCGAGGCCATGCGGAGGTTTACTCGAGCATGGATTTTACGATTCATTGGGGGAGTCTTGCTAGTGGATAAACAGAGTTCTAGAGTGTCTCTGAGATATCTGCAGTTCTTAGCAGACTTATCAGAGACGAGGCAATTTGCATGGGGTAGCGCACTCCTAAGTTACTTATATCGGGAGATGTGTAATGCCACTAGTGCTGAAGTGGCTTCGATTGGTGGGATGGTGAGAGTTATACAGCTTTGGGCATGGGAAAGATTTACATGTTTAGCACCACCAGTCATCACTACACGTGATCAGGGTGTTCCTTTTGGTCACGGGTAATATAATTTATTAGCAACTATTATTTAAGTTATTATATTTTTTAATAATAATTAAATGTTGATTTATTTTTTTTTAGATGGCTACCAGTTTTACCGACGATTAATTTTGATGATGAAGTAGATGATATAAGGAAGAAGTTGGACTTGCTGAAATCACATGAGGTAACAGTGGTTCAGTTGTCAATTAACATTATTTGTTGATTTGTAGACTTAAGTTGATAGTCCAATTATTATTTGAATGCAGTTTCTTTGGCAACCATATACTGGAGGATATATGAGTCTTGTACCACCTATTTGTATCGTTGGGCATGAGATTTGGCGCAGCGTGATACCACTTGTGTGTTTCCATATTATTGAGTGGTATCAGCCAGACAGAGTCATGAGACAGTTTGGATTGCGGCAGTTTGTGCCTGGTGTTCCACTGCAGCCTGATACTTTACATCAGTTGACCCTAAGAGGTAAGGAGGACAACAACTGGATGAATCTCCTTCAGCCTTATTTGGTTCATTGGGAGAACTGCGCACAACTTCAGGTTGAAGGAGAACCTCTCATTGGGTCAATGAGCTATAATGATGATTACTTAGTGTGGTACAGGAAAAAATCTAAGGTTTACATTGACAAGAAGAACGCAACAGATGGTGGCTTCGTAAGTTTTGTTATTATGTTCTATTCTATCTATGTTTGTAAATAATTACTGACATACACTGTTTTATTAATGCAGGGTGATATGATTGATATGTGTATGTACTTATCTACACCTGATGGATATCAGCATATGTCACCAGATGTAGTATATGATCTTGGTAACAGGCTGACCGTTTTGACATGTCAGACCGATAGAGTTATACAGCCTGTTACCAGTGCGTCACCCCGACCTGATGTAGGATTTGTGGAGGATACTAATATCCTTCCTCAGAGTAGGGAGACACGTGGTTTGACACGTCGTAGAGCATCCTTTGTTGCAGATCCTTATCAGTTACCACCTATGCCTGAGAGAGGTCACGGGATGTATTACACTCCCGAGTATTTTACACAGCCCCCTACTCAGATGCCACCGGTATACAGTTATCCACCGACCGACACTTCATCACAGCCAGGGTATTCTGATGCGCCGGAGCAGACCTTTGGTCAGATGTTTGACACTATATTTGGCGACTCTCCTGAAACGGGAGGGGCTGTTGACCTTAGCACCCCTATGGGGCCCCCTTGGATTATTCCTGATGATGTGGGACTGATGGATGACTTATTACGGGGAGATCTGTAGGCACAGTTTGATGATGTAGCCAGTAGTAGACAGCAGCGTCCACGAAGGAACCCTGCAAGAGATGCACGTCGAGGGGGTAGGCCATGTGGGACTGGTGGTAGATTTCATGCAGGTCGTCATGACCATTGATGTACTTACTTTTGTATTATGTGAACAATTTATTTGATATGGTTATCATAATTATGTTGGATATAATTTATATATTATGTTGTTTAATATTTGATACAAAATTAGACATAATATTTGATACAAACTAACATATACTTTCATGTACGTGAGTTACATGGACAATGACGTCGATTATGTCCCATTTGACCACATAAACCACATTTGACTCTCCTCTACGATGATTCAGTCCAATCCATTTCGTTACGAATCCGGGTCGACTTCGGTCTACCTTTACCTCGAATACTTGATGCATCAGGGACTAATTTTGTCAGTTGTTGAACAGGTTCGAATGCATCCCCGTTCCCCAAAGGCCACCACTCAGCTGAATAAGCTTTCAAGATGTTTTCATTCTTGAAAACATCGTCCACAAAGTGAAAAAAATCAATACTAACATGTCCACAAACAACAATTACATGTGAACATTGGTAGTGAAATGCTGACATCCGACCACACTGACAATATTTTTCATTTAACTTTACAGTCCATTTGTTACCCCCACGCTGTGTCAAATGATTGAACGCCTCTTCAACTTCAAATCGTGTTTGTTGTATGTCATATACACGAACAATGTGGGTATTTGTATCAGCTTGATTTCTTTTAATAGCCTGTATAATTTTGGAGCTATAGAAGTGACCTTCACTGTATTCTTGTTGGGCGCGTTGTCCTCTTTCAATGAAATATTCCCGACATCGACTGTATGTGGACTTCACCAAAGCAGTTATAGGAAGATTCCGACATCCCTTGAAAACCTTATTAATGCATTCAGATAAGTTTGTTGTCATGTGTCCATATCGACGACCATCCTTATCATATGCCATACTCCACTTTTCTTTAGGGATCCCTTCAATCCAATTTGCAATTGCAGGATCTTGCTCACAAAATTTTTGTAGATTCCTGTCAAATATGTGTTTGCACGGAGTGTAACCTACGATGAACCAATGTAAAATCATAAGGTTACTATTATACTATAAGTAACAAAGACAATTATAGTACTATAAATAAAAATAAAAATTACCTAACTTCACCAACTGTTGTTTTTGTTTTTGATTTTTGAATTTATGATTGAAATTTGAAGCAATGTGTCTGATGCAATATACATGATATGCTTGATTTCTACTCCATCCATTTGCCTCGTTGTCGATTGCCGATTTAATGCTACAGTGACGATCGGAAATTATGCAAATATCATTCTTATCTGTTACATGTTGACGCAAATGACACAGAAACCAGGACCACACAGATAAGGTTTCACCTTCCACAACAGCGAATGCTAGAGGCAACACATTTCCATTCTCATCTTGAGTGGTTGCCATTAGCAATGTCCCACGATATCTTCCGTACAAATGCGTACCATCAATCTGTATGATTGGTTTACAATAATTGAAAGCCTGACCACATTGTCGAAATGTCCAAAACACACGTTTGAATTGTCGATATTCAGGGATAAGACATCTCCGACATAATAATCT
Source organism: Hylodesmum podocarpum (assembly GCA_026586105.1). NCBI lineage: Eukaryota > Viridiplantae > Streptophyta > Magnoliopsida > Fabales > Fabaceae > Hylodesmum > Hylodesmum podocarpum. Next base: position 8,843,773 of record JALJEV010001433.1, read on the forward strand.
TAAATCAACAATGTCATAAAAAGAACCAGGTGAGTAAATCTGCATGTATCTAAGCCAAACAGGGAGCTCAGAATAGGAATCCTCCCAATCACCGTAAACCATGGTCATTGCCTTCTGTTTGCCTAACCAAGCCTTCCGATATGATATCTTATAATTTAGCTCACTTGATATTCTTTCTTGAACTAGTGATATTTTAATTGAAGGGTCTTCCCTAATCATACCTGTAAATATAAAAAATGAAATAGTTATAGTTGGAGAACACTATAATAATTATAAAAAAGAGATAATTATTACAACGTGTACAACTTACCTACAATGCACATACTGATCATATGAGATGTAAGATGAACATGATCTTGAGTCATACTAGGGTTTACACAGGTATGAGGGCCACCCCATTGGGTAACTTTCCATCTATCACTTCTTTTTGATTTTATTGCACGCATATAGAAAGGACACTGGGAACCTGCATTACTCTTCAGACAATGAACAACATACTTTGTTGGTTTTGACTCATTGACCGACATTGTTTGGTGCACATTCATCAAATACCGATTAACAGCATTTTGAACATCCTTCTTGCTGTCGAATTGTAACCCAACAAATAGTTCTTGGCCCTCTTTCCAGTCCTCTTCAGTAGTTAAACCTCAACCGTCTTCTTGATCGGGATGCTCCCAATTAACGTTGGTATAATGTGGTGTCGTTTGCCAGAATGGTTGTTGCCCACCCCCTTCATAAAACACACATTAACAAATTCATAATCCCAAAAAATATAATACTAAATCATATTCAAATAAATAATAACAATTGTAATTTTTCAAACTAACCGTAAACATCATGTTGGAGGTTACCACTTAAACTGCGGTTAGGATCGTTTCTTTCCTCATCATCCGACTCAGAAAAATTACAATCCACATCTTCTTCATCAGTAGATGTATCACCATACGAATCAGATACCATGTAGTCATCATCATCATCCGAACTAGAGTTTAGACTTTCACAATGTCCCTCATACGACATATCAACATTTGTTGGCCCCACATTGTGCATCGAAGATGAACCACCTGCTAAAATTACTTGTACGCACAATTCAATAGGACCAATGTCTTCTCTCAAATAATTATTAATCATACACTCAACATCACCATCATCAGCTATTTGTACTAGAACAAACTTACTTTTAACGTAATATCTAGTAACGATAGAACTAATTACTTCATTATAATTTAACTTAAATTTTTCACGAATACTATTTTGTAACAATTCCAAATTTATTCCTCTATTTATTTGCATGGCTCTTCTTGATCCTTCAAACACGACACCTTCATCATCTTCATGTATTCTACCATTCAAATACACAACGATTATAATTGAAGAATTCATTTCTCAACAATTTTTCTACAAAAAAAAAATATCATTATTAAATATTAATAAATCATAATATACAAATCAATTTATTTCAATTAATTTATCAACCTCACCCTTTTGCGTAGACAAAATTTTTCAAATGTTCCTACAAAAATATAACCACAAACAGAAAAAATTAAAATCAATAAATAAATAAGTAAATAAATAAATAAATAAGTAAATAAATATATAAATAAATAAATAAATAAATTACATTTTACCTTTTGTGTTGTGAATGGAGGAATGGGGGTATAAATAGAGATTGGTTACGCTTGGGCCTGCACCGGAATTGGCCCAGAGACCCACCACAAAGGTTACGTTCAATTGTTGGACGTAACCCATATTATGAAGGTTACGCTCCAGGCTTGGACGTAACCTACTTAGGTTACGTCCAGCAGCTGGACTAACCCGTTTCCTAAAGGTTACGCTCCAAGCTTGGACGTAACCGGCCAAAACAACCCCATATGTGTAAATACTTTTCGGCTGACCCCAAATGCGTAAATTTTTTTCTTAAATGCACCATTCAGGTCAAACTGCCCCTTTCCAAAGGATTTTAGGCCGAAGCGATTAATATAGTGTGCTATTTATCAACTGATTACCATGAGAGGCTGTACCATTAAAGGAAACAAAGTAAAATTAACTAAGTTTTCTTAAGTGAGCTACTAGCAAGGCGTAATCTTTTAGGCATAAAGGCTTACTAATACTCCTCTTGGGCCTGTTCACTAACAGATATGCACCAATTGGACTGATAAGCTTGCTATAGAATGAATAGTTTATTCAAAATGTTAGTTTTAATTAAAAGATAATTTCAATGAAACTTCCTTGACGGCCTCCTCTAGCTTTGATTATGGGATAGTTGATGTATACCCACAATAATTACCCTTATATCAATTGTTGATCAAATGTTAATTATTAGACCAAAAGTTATAGTTATTAGTCAGGCACAACTCTTTTTATTTAAGAGTGTACATTCCAAACGTCACGAGTCGATTATGACTTGGCCTACTGTGACTTCCGTCACGGGACAATTGATGTATATCCACAATAATGTATTTACTTAACTGGAGCCAAAAGAAACATAAAGGGTTTAAAATGAAAATTATAAAAGAAAATTTCAAATTATAAGTAGAAGAACAAGTGTGCTGTAAATATAAATTTTCAAATTATATTATTTAAACTAAATAGTAAATATGCATATCTAACCTTATATATCTTCTTTTCTGGATAAATAATTATAGGTAGAAATATTAACTAGAAATGAATTTGTACGTAACTTATTTGAGCCCATGTGAATCACGTTATTATTTTTTAATTAGTGTGAAATCACGAGCTAAAAATCAATGTTGTTAGTTTTGAAGTCTTTTCTTATGGGATATATAATATAAAGGCATCTACCTCTGTATTGTTTCTGTGAAGAGTTCAAGTTATTGAACAGTGTCATAAGCATAATTATTGTCTACACGACAAAAAAAAAAAAAAAAGACAATAATCAATTTTCCCACAAGTATTTTTCTATTTAATTTTCCAGGCTGTAGAAGATGAATGACAACCAAAGAAAGCCCTCAACCAATATATCACTTTCGTAAGGAACCATTTCTACAAAATTTTTCCACCATCTGTGAAAATTTTAATTACCCCTAATATGCATAGTTTTAATATATTCTGTTCTTTATATATATCCATTTTTTTTAGTGCGATAGTATATTTTGATTTTATATCATACTTCCTTGGACTCAAAACATAAGTAAAATATTTTACACTAATTAAGAAAATAAATTAATTTTATTTAATTATACTAATTTCAAGCAAAATAACTTGTCCTTCATTAGAAATTAAAACCATTAATAAAAAAAAATATTCAGAAATAGTAATTAAATGAAAAATGTTTTAATTAATAATGATATTATTAAATAGGATAAAATTGGTCAAATTTATCTATGTTTGAGTTTACTAGGTAAATACATTTTTTTTGCGTATAAATGAATAAAAATGAATTAATAATATAAAGTAATTATAATTAGTTTTGATATTAGCGAGAGATATAGTTCAATCCCATGTTTTCATATGTTGTGAAATGTCCGTTAAGTGAGAAAATGTGTTTTATTTGCATTGTATATAAAAAATTGTCGGGATAAATTAGTTGTTGTTCCCGTATTACAATTTTAGTGGCCAAAAAAATATTCGTAGCAATATAAAAAAAAAAAATCCAATTTATTTTCTTATTGTACTCTAATAAGTATCTCCTGCGCTCTTGTACTCTATTATTATTCAATAAAATCATCTAGTACTTCACGAATTCTTGGAATTATATTTTAAATGAATATGCATGCTTATTACAATTAACCTTACTAGTTTCTACAATCACACTCTTGATAGATGGTCTTATAAGTTGAAGTTACGTAAGATTTCTGTTTCCCATTTACAAACATGGAAGCTGATGAATAAAAAGAAAAGGGTAAACATGAAGAACATTGCAATTTTATTGCATTATTATTGTATATTACATCATCATTAAAGCACTGGATCACATGATCATGCTTCGATAAGGTCCATACGAAACTAACAACAACATTACACACATAGATAATTCCATTTCCAGCTCTAAGCTAGAAAAGTTAGTACTTGCACAAACACATAATAGTACACATGAGGATAGTTTATTTTTTTCATAATCTCATGGTACCTAATGGACTTCACGATGACATTATTACTTACCCATGATGGACTAAATTGGGAACCCATAAAATGGACTTGTTTCCTAGGAAGTGGCAAATAGGGTTAGTTCCAGGATCAACTTTCATAACTTGTCGAAACAATTGTTTGTTGAAGTCTTTAGTATCAAAGTGGCAAACAGCTAATGCATGAGTTTTGGTTCCATCACCGGCCACCAACGGAATCGTGTAAGTTGTGGTTCCATGGACTTCGTGGCAATAAAACGTAGTCTTTTGAAAGTTCAACCTATGACACATCACTGCCTTCTCTCCAATATATGTCACTCCCTCCACTCTGTATTGCCCCTGCTTACTTATGAAGGAGCTTGAAAGTGGTTGAATGTCCTTTCCAAGCTTTGAAATCACATAGTCCATTAATGCTCCCAAGGATTCTGCACAGTACTTATCTTCTGTATCGGGTGCTTTGTTCAGACATAGCTCTTCACGAGTATATCCCCCATTCTTTTCAATGTCTTTGACATCATTTTGGTCCCAAGGGACAATACCATATCCTTGCGTAAAGGGGTGCATGCTGAACTGAACTTTCACTGTTTTGCCTGGATATAGGTCATTGTTGAAGAAATAACCTACCGGAAATTGTGTGTCGCCAATTTTCATAGGGGAATCATTGTTTACAGCGCCTGTTTCATAATAATTAAACAAGAAAATAATCGTTAAATTAGTTCTAACTTCTAACTCCTAATTTATGTCAATCCATGTAAGATAAAAAATAATTTATAATAAATAAATAAGCAATAACATTACTGAGAATTATCCTTTAACCATATACGTTATTATATTATTTTAGTCATATTTTTAACGACCGTGACTCAAACTCAACAATAATTGCTATGATATACAGAAGCTGTTATCATCTTTGAATAAAGATTTAGATTTAACATACTACAAACTCAATTTGTAAAATAGTATCATCTCTCATTTGTGTATACATTACATGATATTTGAAAGCATATCACTATCTGGTTAGTTCCTGAATCATGCATATATAACACTATTCCATTAGTATTGGAAAAAACGGAATTTCAAATTAATTTAAAATTTATGAATAAAATATGTGAAGTGATAACATGAATATTAATTTTAGTATAATGAGTTATTAATTTTAATGATTTAGATAAAAATATAAAAAAATCCAATAATTTATTTAAAATCTCTCTCTAATTTTAAAGAGCATCATGTTTATTTACTCGTTCATATAACATAACTAACCAGATGGGGTAGGTTTTAAAAGCTCTTGAAGATTATCAGGAATGGGAGTATTGGGCCAGACAGCTTTCCAGTAATCTTCGTCGGCTAACCCTGCTCGGGCATGACTTTCTCCAACAAGTGCAATCTGCCACAACATATAATTCACGTAATAAGGATCTCTTTAATATTAGTTATGTATTTTTAAAAATATACAAGTCTCTACTTTTAATATTTGATTTTTTAATTTTGTTTTTAAAGTGATATGAATACTAATTGTGAGTAACTCATAAGCATTATTTATATTATCTTAAAGATCAGATTAAACAATAAATTTAAAATTTAAGTGATTTTACTTTACTCGTTTTGAAATAGAGCCCACTAATGAGGGGTAATAGTTTTTTCATTAGTTAATAGTCTGTTAAAGAAGTAAACAAAAGTAATTAAACACGAAGAATTTTATAAATTATTAATAGATATTTACGAGACTGTTAAGATAAACATCTGAATAATTATTTCAAAGAAAAAATAAATTGAATCAATTAAATTAACTTATGGAATTAACAAAAACTTTTTACAAAGTTAAATATAAATGAGGGAAGCCAAAAGACTTACGAAGAGAAGAACGAAAAAGGAAAAGGCTAGGGAGCGAGATTCCATTTGATATATCGACTAGACAGTGTAAGACATGGAAAATTCCAATGGGTGATGCCCCACTTAAATAGTGGGAAACCTAGAGTGGAATTTATAGCTCTGGACCATTTTAGTTTTTGAAAACTGGGCCATCTTAATTTCTTTTTGAAAGTTTCAATGGCTGTTAACTATATTTTGCGTTTCCAAAATATGCTCTTGAAAGGATGCGGAAATCGGAAGCTAATTCACATGAAAAAAAAAATGATTTTGAACACTCTAAAACCCCATTTATTAATTAATGCCTATTCAGGTAAATAAGAAAAAGGATTAAATTATGGTTTACAGTGAAAGTAACAAGCTCTTAATTCGAGAAATTTATATATATTATTCTAATATTTTTCTCTCACCATTAAAATGTGGTCAATAAGTCATAATTCATAATAATTTATTTACAATAAAAATTAAATATGTTTATGTATTATAAAACAAGGGATAATATGTTTTTGCATTTGATAAAGGGGGATGATATAACATGTATTATTAGGAGTAAAATGGTAGTATAGTATATAATATAAGAGAAATGCAATGTGAATTTACGAGCGTAAATGAGTTGAACATGTCGTAAATTATTTGAATTTCACCCGATAAATGCTTGATTAAACTTGCTTATTTATAAATAAATCGAAACACAAAATTAAGCTTAATTATTTGAATGAGCCAAAGTCAAGTTTTATAAGTTCGACAATGACAATCAATAGTTTATTTTATTAAATTGATTAGGAGAATTTTACTATAATTTTTTTACATATTTATTATAAAAATATTTAGGACTTTATATATTGATATTAATTTTTAAAGTTTCTTATTCATAAAGTCAATAAATTGTGTACTTTTTATATAGTAAATTATGAAATTCTAACTGCCAAAAATGTTTGAATTCTACGTAGAGTTTAAGCCGTACATATACTTATGTGTAAATTATTATCTAGAATTAGGATTAAGATGTTTATTCAAAACTACCCCAATAAATTTAAAAGATAACTTTAAGAAAATTTTCAAATAGACAATATATATATATATATATATATATATATATATATAAGAGACACACACACATACATCCTTAAGTTTTCAGTTACTTTTGTCAAATATAATCTAATTTATTTGTTTATTAATTTGCTTATTATTTATTGGTATTATGCAATCATATAATATTATACGCTAAATATTATTTAATATATTATACTCAAATTATATCAGACGTGTAGATGACTAGCATCTGCTTTCTCAACTTATTTATTAGTATTGATTTCGATTCTTAACTATACCAGACGTAGTTGTTTTTCTTCTGTCTTTTCTCATTGTTGACATTAAATTAATTTTAAAATAAAATTGATATATAATGTTTAAGATGTCTATTTAGTGATGGTAGCTACAAGTATTAATCATGCAATTGTATAAATATTATAAACTCTTAGGAAATTATTACTTCGTTTATTTATCACATTGTTAATTGGTTAAATGTTATTTTTAAATCCTCTAAATTTTATGATTTTGTCGTTTTAGTCTTTTACGTTTAAAACGTCTTAAACTAGTGATTTATTTTATGTTTTTAAATATCTTATTTAAGTTATTTAAATAATTTTTTGTTAAAAAATATCTTTGAATACATGTAACAACTACTAAATGTCATAAAAATTTTAATTAATAGTTTTAAAATTTATATCATAATATTCACAATGTAAAATTTATTTGTTCTAATAAATAATTACTTAAAAAAGCAAAAATACCACTTAAAAAGTTTAAAAGATCAAGTTAAAAAAATTTAAACTTAAAATATCAGAACCAAAAAATCCTAAGATAAATATGGAGGACACGTGTCATTCAAATTTATCTTATGAGTTGAAAACAATCTAAATAATAAAAATATATTTGATAAAAGTTTTGATACATTAATATATTATGAGAAAAAATCTAATACATTTATAAAAAAAATTAATAAAAATTTCTAAATAATATATTAGAATTAAATCTCGTATATTAATTTTTATTTCATATTTCTGTAAAATTTTTAAAGTAAATAATAATTGATTATCATAAATTTTAAGAGATTTAAGTCCATATGATAATATTAATTTGTCTGATAAATTTTAATATTTTGCTCATATTGTCCAATTTTATATTTTAATAGTATATATATATATATATATATATATATATATTAATATGTCTATATAAATTTTTTATAAGTAATATAACTTATATGAGATTTTTTAATTTTCTGTCAACAACATATAATAATAATAATAATAATAATAATAATAATAATAATAATAATAATAATAATAATAATAATATACATTAATTCAACATGTGGGATCATCAATGCGTCTTAATGCTTTCACCAGTCTTGTCCCTTCGCATAGAACTGTGTGGCGAGGCACTGCGAAGTTATTAGCTTTACTAACTTCCATGAGGTCGTGTGGGGAAACCTGCATGCATGCCGTGTGGTATTGTGGTTTATGTCATTACTGTATATGTGGCAAAGTTACAAACAACTACGACTCATCTCAATCGTTAAGAATTTTTCATAGTTGAGAATATGCATGAGCTATTGTAAAATATTTACTAACAAAATTTAATTTCTCATTTTAAATGAAAAAAAAAAAACAAATTGAGATTTGGGATATGGAAAGTGAGAGTGAAAGTTGAGATGGAGAAGAGAGCTTTTTTAATTTGAAAGGTCATTAGTTAATAATTTACTTAGTCTAATATTCAACACTGCAGCATTATAGTTGTTGACCAAAATGATCTTTGGACATGGAAGGCAGAACGCACTTGCCTCTACGTACATAGAAGATGGATTATAGAACAAAGGGATCAAGTTATGAGTCTCCAGAAAATGCATCATATAATCCACCAAACATTAGTATTTTTCACTTGTAATGTTGCATACAATATTTGGCAAAGGTACATACATTCCAACGAGTAATTTTGGTCTTTCATTGTATTATATGATTAAATTGAAAAAAAAAATCTAAAAAAATGAAAAAGAAAAAAAAAACATAATATTGGTTCAAAGAAAGTTGAAGGTGTTGACATAGGTGCATGAGAAGTACTTCAACTGGTTAACATAGGCAATTTGTCACATTTTCGTTTTGATATGACATGAGATTGACATACGTCAGTCCAACTCCAACTTCCTTGACCAACTCTCATAAGTAATTATAATTATACTAAATTAATTCTTAAATTTGCATACAAACAGGACACATTGTCTAGCATGACACAAGATTATTCACGCTCCTATTTGATTAATTAAGCAAGATATAAATACCTCTTGTCCTCAAAAAAAAATATCTATAAACTCTATTACTTTTTTATTTTCATTAAAATCCTACCTTCTATTTCCTGAAATTACTTAAACATTGGAGACCCTTTATAAATAATTTCACCTCTAACGATCAAAGTCACTTGAAGAGCTCAACCACACACCTAGATTTTCAAAAATCTAAAAAACACTTTTGCCCATGGACTCTTGCACGTCCACTTCATCATCAAGTTCCTGGAGAGAATATACCAAACTATTAAACGTTGATAAAATACAACAAAGAGGTATGAATTGCTTTTATAAAAAAGTTTACTAATTAATCTTTTTATAAAAGTACGTATGACCATACAACAATTTTACTAATTCATCTTGTATAAAGTATTTTTAACTAATAGTGAGTTTGAAAACATAAAATGATATAGATATTAATCAAGTATGCATATTGAAAAAAATTAAAAGATAAATTGAAGTTAACTTTCACCTTATCAAGATTCACGTGAGCGAAAATCCAGTGCAAAGTGTGCTATGTGAGTCATGATGCTCTACAAAGTTATACATTTATTGTCATGGATTATTTGCATGAGACATGCACTGTGGGCGCATGAAATTTTGTAACTAAATCCACGAGTTTGTGCATTTTCAGCATGCAATCGAAGGGACCGGACCCTCCATTTTATTTTATATATTGTTAAATGTACTTTAATTACCAAAGAATAATAACCATATAGTTCCGTAAAAATTTTAAAAGGAAAAGATTATTGGAAAATGGTACATAAATATTATCAAGATGATATTAAATAATATATATATATATATATATATATATACACACATATATATATAGTAAAAGAAGATGGAGAAAATAATAATTATTATGTATAAAATAAAAACCAAAAACCAGGTTTATAATTTTAATTATTATTTTAAATAAATTATTATGAATTATGTTTTTAAAGTTCAGTCTAATATTGGCTATAAGAGAGACAGAGTAGTATGTATTATAACTTTATTACACTCCAATGTTTTATCACTCACTTTTTCTTTTTTATTTCTCTCAAAAGGTATTAAATTGATTTTTAGTGTCTAAGAAATAAAAACATGAAACAGATTGCATTTTCATTGCATTATTATATATATTACAACATCTTCAAAGCATATCGATCATAGGATCATGCTTTGGCAAGGTGCAAACCAAACTAAAAACAAAAGTACACATAGATAGTTGCTTTTTAAACCCTAAACTGGGAAAGGTAGTACTCGCACGAGCACATAACACACAACGATAAACTGGACTTAATTTAATTGGGGACCCATACAATCTCTATGCTTCCAAGGAAGTGACAAATAGGTTTAGTTCCAGGATCAACTTTCATAGTTCTTTGAATCCATTTCTTGTTGATGCCTGAAGTATCAAAGTGGCAAGCAGCTAGTGCCTGAGTTTTGGTTCCATCACCAGCCACCAACGGAACTGTGTAAACAGTGGTTGCTTGGACTTTGTGACAATAAAACGTAGTCTTTTGAAAGTTCAACCTATGACACATCACTGCTTTGTCTCCAATATTTCTCACTCCTTCCACTTTGTATTCGTCTTGCTTACTCACGAAGGAGCTTAAAAGTGGCTTAACGTTCTTTCCAAGCTTTGAAATCACATAGTCCGTCAATGTTCTCAAGGATTCTGCGCAATACTTGTCTTCTATCTCTGGTCCTTTCTGAACACATAGCTCTTTACGAGTATATCCCTTATAATCTTCTCTTTCAAAGGCATTATCGTCTCTTTGATCCCATGAAAGACCATATCCTTCATTCTTACTAAATTTAACAGTCATTGTTTTCCCGGGATATATCTCTTGATTAGAGAAAAACCCTATCGGATATTGTGTGTCATTAAGTTTGATAGGAAGATCATTCGTCTGTTTCATCACAATCAAACCACAAAAATCATTAATTCAATCAGTCCATCGCAAGATAAAAAAAAATATTTATAATAAGTAATTACATTATTCAACACTATAAAAATGATTTGTAACATGAAATTTATTTTTTTATAATATTAATATATGTTTAAGTACCATTAATGTTAAATTTAATGAATTATATAATTTTTTTAATATTTTACTTAAAATTACTTGAATTTTAAAGACTATTAGGGTTGTTGCTATGAATTAAATAACTGTTTCCTAAGCTAGTAAATACAATATAACGAACCAATTGGGCCAGGCTTTAGAAGGTCTTGAAGAGGATGAGGAATGGCAGTGTTGGGCCAAATAACTTTCCAATAATCTTCGTCGGTTATTTGTGCACGGGCATAGCTTTCTCTTGTAAGTGCAAGCTGCCATAACATACGTATACATAAATATCTCCTTAAGGCCGGATCTAAATATAATGTGTTTGTATATATTATACAACCGCATCATGAAGGGTAACTGTTGTTTATAAATTAATAGTAGTTAGTGTATCGGGCTGGGGATGAGCACCGTGCTCATCCCATGGAGCACCGAGCTCACCCTCCCCTACTGGCTGAGCTCGACATGAACCAAACATATCTGAACAAATCTGGACAATATCTCTTCTATGATATTTCGGGATTCTTGGGCCTGAAGCAACCTTCCCCACGAAATCCACGAACATGAAACCCTAATTATGATCCCTATAAATATTAATAGAAGACTTGATAATCACACACGAAATAAAACCTAAATCACTCATACAATCAACGAGGGTTCCAACCCCTCACGCCGCTAGATTTCTTAGGGCCAAGCTCATCTCGGACCACCTCAAAATCCAGCGAGAACATTTGGCGCCCACCGTGGGGCAAAATAATTCTTAATCCCACAACCACTTTCTAATTCTTAATCCCGAAACAGTCCCAGATGGTTCGCACTCGCAGCAACTCCAACGTCGTGGTGGATCCCGCAATAGCGGAACTCATACAATCACGGGTGGACGCGACGTTGGCGGAGGCACAAGAACGGATGGACGCTCGCGTGGAAGCTTTGCGAGCCCATAATCGAGAAACTGAAAGGGCCTTGCAGACCCTCCAAGGACAACGTGAAGCCGATACTCTGGAATTGCAAGCCCTACGACAAAGAAACCAAGAAACTCAGGGTAGGACCCCCCTCATTCCCAACCGGGATGATGAGCCAAGAGCTAGGGAGGAAGCCAGGTCCAATTCGCGCGTCGGTCCCATCAACCAGCGCACTACGGGGGAGGATATGCATGTCGCGACCTCCACACCCCAGCATGATATCTCTCAGGTACGGGCGGCGAATTCTTCAGCTCGGCCAGGTCCCTCCCAGGTTCAGCCATTCGCAGACCTCGGACCCCCTCCTCGGACACCTGGCCTTGGTCAAGTCTGGAACCTCCACCCATTCGTTCCGGCCATCCTCTCCGTCCGGGTTTCAGAGTCTTGGAGATGGTCATCCCAGGACAAGTACGATGGGACTACGGACCTGGTTACACATGTGAGGGCCTTCCTCACTCAAGCTGCCATGACCGTGAAGGACGACTATGTACTCTGCCGAATGTTCCCCTCAACATTGAAGGGGATAGCCTTAGATGGGTATTACTCGCTCCCCCCGTTGTCAATCGACTCCTTCAATTCCCTGTACGAACACTTCCAAGCTCGGTTTGCGGACGCCAGACCGACTCCAACCACCTCAATATCGCTTCATCACCTGGTACAAGGAGAAAAGGAATCCCTCAGGGACTATATGGCCCGCTTCGCATTGGCCTGCCGGTCTATGCCCAACCTCCACCTCGCTGTCGCGTTACATTCCATTCAGGCCGGGCTCAATCCCGGCCCTTTCTCGGACTCCCTTTTCACTGAACCTCCGGTCAACATGAACGACCTCCGCTCCCGAGCTGCCCATTTCATGAGTATAGAAGATAACACTGCGGCTAAGCGTCGAGCTCGGGAGCACGACCTTCCACCGAAGCAAAAGGAGTCCTCCTCTTCCCGTCGGGCGGAGTCAAGAAGAGAGTGTTGCGTCAATTCGTATACCTCATACACCCCCCTGAATGCGTCCAGGGACAGGATTTTTAGGGAGGCGTGTGCATTAGACTTAGTTCGCCGTCCTAAGGCCTCCCAGTCTCCCGCGGATGCCGACCCGACCAAGCAGTGCGCTTATCACCAAAATACGGGGCACACCACGAAGACTGTCGTCAAGTGTGAGACCTCATAGAACGACTCATTAGATTAGGGGAGCTACGAAGATTCGTGTAAGAGGAGCAGAAACATCCTGAGAGGTACGCCAGATCGAGTTCCAAAACCCAGCCCCGACACTAAGATCGGGGCGCCCGAGATGGCCCAAACAAACGCACTGACAGAGGCTGGGGTAATGGGACTGACCAAAACCCGAACAAGGTAAAGGGAACGATCAATACCATTGCTGGAGGCTTCGCTGAGGGGGGAGCTACCTCTTCCGCTCGAAAACGATATGCGAGAAGCGTCAACCACATAGGGTCTCCCAGGAAAAGAACTTTGCCCACCATCACATTCTCTGATGCCGACTTTAGCATAGAGGATCCCGACCAGACTGACCCCATGGTCATCTCATGTACCATTGCCAACTGGCGAGTTCGCAAAGTGCTGATTGACTAGGGAAGCACGGCCGATGTATTGTATTGGTCTGTCTTCAAGCAGTTGGAGTTGCCCGAGTCCATGATCCAACCATATCCCGAGCCGCTGCTCGGATTTGCCGGAGAAAGAGTCCACTCTCGGGGATACATTGACCTCCTCACTACCTTTGGCGAGAGCGAGGCTTACAAAACAGTGCAGGTCAGGTACATTTTGATCGATGCCGACACCTCCTATAATGTCATCATCGGCAGAAGGACATTAAACCAGTTGGGAGCCATTGTGTCCACACCGCACATGGATGTGAAGTTCCCAGAGGAGAGGGGAAAAATAGTCACAGTCAAGGCCGACCTGAGGATGGCCCGGGTATGTTACGCCCGGAGTCTGAAGGTCGCGCCATATTCCATCAAAAAAGAGGATGGGAGGCTGACCTCGAACATCTGTTCTGTCCATAGCGGCACTGACGAACCATTGGATATGGATCCCCGGGCGGAATTCGAAGAGGAACGCCCCTCCTTCGCCGAGCCTCTAGAGCCGCTGCAGCTCGGCCCAGAAACGGGTCGAGTCACCAAGGTAGGCACTTCTATGCCGACCTCCTCCCGTCAGGAAGTGATAGCAACGTTATGCGAAAACGCAGACTTTTTCGCATGGAAACCGTCTGGCATGCCCGGCATTGACCCCAATCTGATGTGTCATAAGTTATCCCTGCTTCCTCACGCCCGGCCAGTGGTACAACGAAAAAGGAAGTTAGGCGAGGAGCGCCGTCAAGTAGTTCAAAAGGAGGTCGGTAAGCTTCTGGAAGCTCGTTTCATTCGAGAAATCATATACACCACCTGGCTGGCCAATGTGGTAATGGTCAAAAAAGCAAATGGGAAGTGGAAGATGTGTACGGACTACACTGACTTGAACAAAGCTTGTCCCAAGGACACCTATCCTTTGCAGACAAAGATCGATCGGCCAGGTTAGTGGACGGCACGGTGGTATGAGACATTCAGTTTCTTGGACGCCTATTCCGGTTATAATCAGATACCGATGTATCCCCCTGACGAACCGAAGACTGCGTTCATGTCGGCCACGACCAACTATTGCTACCAAGTTATGCCATTCGGTCTCAAGAACGCAGGAGCCACTTATCAACGACTAATGGACAAGGTCTTTAGTGCGCAGATCGGACGAAATATGGAGGTTTATGTGGACGACATGGTGGTGAAGTCAAAAACCCACGCTCAACATGCGGCTGACCTAAGAGAAATCTTCGCAGAAATACGCCGACATCAAATCCGGCTGAACCCGGAAAAGTGTGCTTTTGGCGTGGGAGGGAGAAAGTTCCTCGGCTTTATGATCTCGCATAGGGGAATTGAGGTCAACCCGGATAAATGCACGGCCATCACTAGCATGCCTAGCCCGACCTTCTTGAAGGACTTGCAGAAACTTAATGGACGCTTGGCCGCCCTATCTCGGTTTCTGCCCAAACTGGCCGAAAGAAGTAAACCCCTGTTCGCGTTATTGAAACGTTCAGCTCGTTTCGAATGGAATGAGGAATGTGCCTCCGCATTTAACAAGTTAAAAACACAGATTGCCGCTTTACCAACACTTACTAGCCCTTCCCCGGAGTTCCCTCTATGTGTTTACTTAGCAGTTTCCGAGGTTGCAATCAGCTCGGTTCTCGTTAAAGAAGTTGATAGAGTCCAGACTCCGGTGTACTTCGTGAGTCGCACACAACAGCCCGCAGAGACTAGGTATCAAACCATAGAAAGGCTAGTGCTCGCCCTTGTCTTCACTGGTCGTAGATTAAGACACTACTTCCGTAGCCATGATATAATTGTAAGGTCTGATTATCCAATCAGACAGATATTGCAGCGACCCGATCTTGCGGGTCGCATGACAGCCTGGGCGGTAGAATTGTCAGAGTTCGGGCTTCAGTTTGAACCCCGGGGCCCATGAAGGCTCAGTTCCTTGCCGACTTCCTCACCGAGTTGCCCGAGCTCGGCGAGCGTGAGACAGGCTGGACGCTGAGAGTTGATGGCTCTTCTAACAGAAAGGGAAGCGGAGCAGGCGTTATACTAGAGGGACCAGATGATATCGTCTTGGAACAGGCTATACGCTTCTCCTTTGCAGCCTCCAACAATCAAGCTGAGTATGAAGCCCTCCTGGCCGGCCTCAAGTTAGCACGGGACATGGGCATCCGACACTTGAAGTGCCTAAGTGACTTCCAGCTGGTTACTTCTCAGGTTAGGGATGAATTTCAGGCCAAGGAACCCCTCCTACAGCAATACTACCACAGGGTGAAGAATATGCTCTCTCACTTTGCCAAGTTTGAGATTATCCATGTTCCCCGCGAACAAGAATGACGGGCCGACATCTTGTCTAAACTAGCGAGCTCCCGTAAGGGGGGGCAGCACCACTCAATCATCCAGGAAGTCCTCATCTCCCCGAGTTAGGACAAGGACGAGATCCACTCGATCAGCGTAGAGCCGGGCTCGTGGATGACCACCCTCATATCCTATTTACAGGACGACGTCTTACCTGACGATAAGAGTGAGGCTCAAAGGGTGCGTCGCCAGGCCCCCTACTATGTGCTAAGGGATCGAGAGTTGTTCCGGAGAGGCTTCTCGACCCTATTACTCAAATGTTTGACCAAAGAGCAAGCTCAGTACGTGATGGACGAGCTCCATACAGGAATCTGCAGCATGCACTCAGGGGCTAAGAACATGGCGGCCCGGTTAATTCGAGCTGGGTACTACTGGCCTACGATGAAGAAAGACGCCAATGACTATGTTAGGAGCTGTAAAAAGTGTCAGGAGCACGGTTCACTGCCGACGGCACCACCGACCGAGCTCCATCTCATCTCATCGCCGTGGCCCTTCGCCTTATGGGGAATGGACATCCTCGGCCCATTCCCACCCGCGCAGAGGTAGACAAAATTCCTTCTGGTGGCCATCGACTATTTCACCAAGTGGATAGAGGCCGAACCGGTAGCAACGATATCGACCAAGCAGGTTCAGAAGTTCGTTTGGAAACATATTGTTTGTCGACATGGTATACCTTATGGCCTGATCACCGACAATGGACGGCAGTTCACAGATGCTACATTTTGCACATTCTTATCCCAGCTCGGTATCCAGTACAGAACGTCATCAGTGGAGCACCCCCAAACAAATGGACAGGCCGAAGCAGCTAATAAGGTTATCCTCAATCAGTTGAAAAAGAAACTCGGCCGAATAAAGGGAGATTGGGCGGAAGAAATACCGAGCGTATTATGGGGATACCACTGCACACCCCAATCCTCCACCAACGAAACACCACTCCGCCTCACGTATGGGTTCGACGCCATGATACCAATTGAGGTCGGGGAGCCCTCGTGGAGGAGGTTGACGTACACATCCTCAAGTAACGAGACTGCCCTCAGGGAGGAACTCGACCTTATTGAAGAAGTCTGAGAAGAAGCTAGAGTGAGGGAGTTGGCCACGAAGTTGCGAGCAGCTCGTCGTTATAACTCCCGAGTTCGAGAGCGGTCTTTCGTCCCGGGTGACCTCGTTTGGAGAAAGACCGGAGAGGCAAGGCGAGACCGAGCTCATGGCAAGCTCGTCGCCAACTAGGACGGCCCCTTTCGCATCCTCGAGACCCATCAGAACGGAACTTACAAGCTACAAGAAATGGGGGGACGTCTAATCCCCAGAACTTGGAACGCTAGTCATCTAAAGCCCTACTTCAGCTAACGTATTCTCTTATTATTTAGCGTTCATTACGGTCAAATTTAGGCAATTTGTTAGGCTTTTAATTTGTCAGAGGTGCACTCTTTTTCCTAAGCCCGGGTTTTTCCTTAAGGAGGGTTTTTCCGGGAAAGGTTTTAACGAGGCACCACCTAGTTTTCAATAAAGGAGAATTTTTCACTGTCACATTAAATTTTTACCGTGCTCGGCGGCTACCGAGCTAAAGAAGACATCGCGTCCCTTTACCAGTTCTTACCGTACTCGGCGGCTACCGAGCTAAAGGAGACATCATGTCCCTTTACCAGTTCTTACCATACTCGGCGGCTACCGAGCTAAAGGAGACATCGCGTCCCTTTACCAGATCTTACCGAGCTCGGCAGCTACCGAGTTAAAGGAGACATCGCGTCCCTTTACCAGTTCTTACCATACTCGGCAGCTACCGAGCTAAAGTAGACATCGCGTCCCTTTACCAGATCTTACCGAGCTCGGCGGCTACCAAGTTAAAGTAGACATCGCGTCCCTTTACCAGTTCTTACCGAGCTCGGCGGCTACCGAGCTAAAGGAGACATCGCGTCCCTTCACAAGCTTTACCGTGCTCGCACCCTTGACCCGTTGGAGGTCGGTCGGGTAAGCAATGCAAGCGAGCATACAAGCGGAGCAAGCGCGGAATAAGTAAAAAAGAAGAAGAGTAAAGCAGGAATGAAATGAAGATAGATGATATAAAGGCAAAAGGTAAACATGGTGCGAGATCATAGTTACAGCCCAAGGCCGACCTTAAAGGCCGGCCGCACAAAAAAAAGAGTAAAAGTACAAAGTAACGACAAGAGAAGACAAGGCCTAGTCGGTGCGATCCACCCACTCCCCATCCACGACGTCCTTGACATAGTCAAAGGACTCGAGATCCAAGGTCGGGGCCAGGTAGCAAGCTTGGCGAACCGCCCCGTCAAAGCCCGAGCAGAAGCCGGACACAGCAGCCTCCTCCATTTGCTCCATTTTGGCCTTCTGACCGGAGATGATCTGCTCGGCCTCGGCGAGCTGCTCGGTCAAACCCAGCACCTTAGTTTCCGCCTCCACAGCGCGGTCGGCCGCGGAGCTCAGCCTGCCCTGGAGCTCCTCCTCGCTCGCCTTTGAGGCGACAAGTTCCTTCCGGAGCCCCTCCCGGTCCTTCTGAAGCTCCTCTCGGTCCGCCCTCGTCGCCACGAGCTCCCGCTCCAGTTCTTCCCTGGCCATCTTAGACTTGGTGACCTCCATCTCTAGAACGGCTGCCCGAGCTGCGCACTCCTGGCTCCGGGCGAACAAAAGCGCCTCAAGCTCGGCCACCCTCCTCTTGTTGTGCCGGGCTATGGCCATGAGACGGCTCAACAAGACCTCAGCCCTGTCCAGATTATCCGCCGCTCCAACCTGCGTCTAGCGGGCATTATCATAAGAGCTTGGGAAGGGCTGCCCGATCTGGATGTGTTCTCCCTTTAGCGAGGAGTCCCAAAGCGATTGACCGGGCAGGACGTGGGCTGCCATCTGCTCAATACGGGGCCCGACACCATCCTTGCCAAGCCAAGAAGCACCGGCTGGAAGCGTCTGAGAAGTCTTGGCGGTTGTTGAAGTTGGAGGAGCACCCTCTCCCCTGGAGGCTGTCTCGGGTACAGCCACCTCGGCCCGAGTGCTGGGATAAGTGGAGGTGGCAGTGTCTTCGTCAAGTCTCGGCCTCTTGGGTGAGGTCCTCACACCTGCTGAGGCGAGCTTGGCCACGTCGGCTCTTGGCCGTTTGAGGCTGGGAGTAGCCTGCGGAAGAGAAGGTCGGGGAGCCAAGCTTGGGCCACTAGAATACGCCCCGCGACCTCGAGGCCCAGCGCCTGAGCGGCGCGCCTTCAGAGCGGTAATCAAACTGAAGTTGTCGGCCATGGAATCTGCAAAGAAAGTACAAGAGAAAGTTAGTCAAACAATTCACAATTGGGACGAGGAGACACTAAGGATTATTACCTAGGAAGTGCTGAAAGGGGTCCTCCTCCCGGGCCGAATGTATCAGAGCCCGGCTACTAATGGGCAAGGGGAGACCGTGCAAAACTTGGATAATATTTTTGTCACCCGGGGTCAACAAGTCCTCGGGAAACCGGGTGTATTTACGAGGGAGGCACCAATGTAGAGGGTACCTCGGCGTCAGATCGTCCTTCAAAAAGAGGGCCTTGATGACCCTATTGTTGACCGGGGACATCTTGAAGTAGTGCTCCTTGAATTTCTTGTATGATTGGGCATAGGGGATGAGTAAGCCCCCCCAGTCCGGGCACTACTAAGGGAAGCCCAGTCCACCTTAGGACCGTGCTTGAGCTGATAATGGTATAGGAAGACACGGGAGCTCGGCCTAACGCCGAGCATCTCACATAGTATTTGGAAGGCGCGGAGAAAGCCCCAACTATTCGGGTGGAGCTGGCTGGGAGCCACGTTCAGAAAGGCCAAGACCTCGGTCTCACAGCGACTCAAGAGGAAGACGATGTCGTACTCTCTAAACATATACTCGTATACAGTTACAGCATACCGACCGGACACGAGGGTACGAGCATGAACCCTCTGATTGCGCTTGCAAGTCCGGAACCGAACCATGTCGTCGAATCCCTCCCTTAGGATATCGTACCTATCCAGGACGGCCTGGACACTCTCTATGTTGTCGAAGGAGGAGACTCGACTCGACACTTCCTCCAAAAGCCACGAGAAGTCGGGCTCCCGGGCAGGTATGGGTACGTAGAGGTCGGCCTCCTCGGCCGTACCGGGGAGGGCGTTGCCACCGCCGGATACTTCCATAGCAGTGTCGACGCACCTCACCTCGGTCTCAACAGGGGAGACCTCGGTGACACCAACAGGTTGGACCTCGGCCTCAGCAGGGGGGACCTCGGTCGCAGCGGAAGAGGGTCCAGATCTGAGGTCGGCCTCTCCCGTCGAAACATCAAGGGAGGGGGAAGAAGCCTCCATTGATTCGGGCTCAGAGCCCGAGACAGAAGGGGGAATCAAGCTATCTATGCTACGAGTAGCAGAAGAGTGTGAGGAAGACATACCTAGAGCGAATGAACGGCAGAATAGGGGACGAGCGAAATGAAGAACTCGAGATAGCAAAGAGACACTCGAACCAAGCCCTAGAGAACAGATGATGAATAAGAGCAAGCGATGGACGAAGGCAATAATGAACAAGAAGGGAACAAAGGGAACTCTGAGTGCGAGAACACGAGCCCTAGAGTAGAGAGGAAAATGACCAAGAAGAGAAGAAGAGGCACGCGAGAGAGAAGAATGCGAAAATGAGAAGGCAAAACGCTTAAAAGAGAGCCGTTACCAGCCAAAGGTAACGGTCAAGCCCATTCGGCGGCCCATCAACGACAAGGCCCATCCAACGCCAATAATAATAATAAAAAAAAACTTAATAAATTTAAATGAAGGAATACCAACCGTCACGAAAGTCTCCCGCCATTATACCTCGGATGACCGAGCTCATGACTTAACTCATGCCAATTAATCGCTTGGCCCGAGCTCGGGAGGCTGATGTATCGGGCCTGGGATGAGCACCGAGCTCATCCCATGGAGCACCGAGCTCATCCCATGGAGCACCGAGCTCACCCCCCCTGACCGGGCTGAGCTCGACATGAACCAAACATATTTGAACAAATCTGGACAATATCTCTTCCCTGATATTTCAGGATTCTTGGACCTGAAGCAACCTTCACCACGAAATCCACGAACATGGAACCGTAATTGTGATCCCTATAAATATTAATAGAGGACTCGATAATCACACACGAAATAAAACCTAAATCACTCATACAATCAATGAGGGTTCCAACCCCTCACACCGCCGGATTTCTTAGGGCCGAGCTCAGCTCGGACCACCTCAAAATTCAGCGAAAACAGTTAGAGTTGTTAAGGCATAACATGAAAATGAGTGCAACTAAACACTTACCAGTGTGAGGAGAACCACAATAGGAAAGGCTACGCGCCTAGATTCCATTCTATCATCAAGCTAGCTAGTGAGGATATAAGAAAAGTGTGAGACCGTCACAATTCCTATGGTTGGAATCCCTTTTTATAGGGAAAAGTTTATGAGTGGAATTTAGATCTTTATTTATTATTTTTTTTATTAAGGTGAAAGTTATTATGTATCGGGGATGGTTTATATAAACATGTGTGTCTAGTTTAAATCTAAACTTTCATCAATGTTTTTAATATTATCCAAAAAAATCTTTTACTAACAAATATATTTTTGTGTTTATATATTATGTTTCTGTCATTTGTTCTCACAATGTAAGATTTTGGATAAGCGATAATAAGAAACTCTCCTCAATTAAGTATTCAGTGATGGTCACTAATTCCCTTGTAGAAAGCTCAATACTTTTAATTAGAATATTAATTCATAAACACACAAAAACCTTCATTAATAAAAAGATATATTAGGTAAAATATAATTTATCACTTATGTCAATGTCAAAGAAAGATAACAATTATTCATAATTATTTTGGGATTGTGAATGCCTAATTTTCTCGTGGGTTTTAATTTATTTTTAATATATCTTATTGAATATCTCACTTTGAGTAAACACAAAAATTAACAATGAAATTTATTTTAAATATATTAATACTTTATTTTAATTAAACATTTCTTATTTTATGTAGATTAACCTTAAATTTGTAAAGTGATATAAAAGTAGATAATATATGTAATTAGAGGAAAAAAATTATATGAAGTATAATTTATATAACAGTTTACATATTTTATTTAAGCAATTAAATTAAAATCACTTAACAAATGAAGTGTAATTTAAAATTTATAAGATTAATACTTTTTTTCATTTTTATCACTCTGAAAATGAAAAACGGGTAATTTTTTAAGACATAAAGAAATTAAAATTTTCTCAATTCCTTGTAACAGAATTTAAAGATTTTAAATTCTTTTCTTTTTACATCTATGAATTTATTACATAATGATGTAAATGTCTACGTATACATATAATCTTTATTTCTTATTTATTTTACCCAATTAAATTATGTAAATATTTATATATGTTATTCATTTTAATTTTTTATAATTATTTTGTATGTTTTTATTGGTTGTTGTTTTTTTTATTTTTTATCATTTATGTATTTATTTATTTTATTTATTTCATCTACATTCTTATATTTTTATAAATATTTTTTTATTTACATGAGAAGGAGGTATCTAATTATTTTAAAATTTAATAAATAATAAAATAGTAATTATAATTGTTAATAAAAATAATAAAATAAAATTTTAATATATTTTGGAAAACTAAAACACGACACAAGCAGATATGCACCCAGTGCCTGTTCCCAAAAGAGAAACCAAAGCAGTAGGTTACATTACATCGAATTGTTGCTTTGCTACAATGAGTATAGAAAACAATTTGTGAAAATATAGGGAGATTTTTAAAGTAAATAGTGTAATTCTTTTAAAATAAAAATTATATCCTGATTATTTTTTAAGTCCTTTTACTAATGTATAATTTTATAAATATATTTATTTAAAAATAAAATAATTGTTATTATTAAATATAAAATTTAAAATTCATTTATTTTATTCTTAGACCGACATCCTGCACACGACTTGGTACCACTAAGCACATCTGATTAAATAAGATGTTAGCAGTACATTATACACTAACTAGACAAACGCTGTTCAGAAAAATACATGTAAGGACCGTTATTGATAACTGTACAGGGAAATCCGTGGAACATTGCATGATTATCTTGTTTTCAAATAATGATGATTTTACGTTGATTTAACTAGGTTTTTTAATAATGGATTTGAGATGACATTCATTATTTATTAATAATTTGTCCTCTTTATTCGTCACAACCCATTCTAATATATCTATCCCCAATAATAACTTCTTCACGTATTTATAGTATAAAATATTTTACATCATTCATACCTCATAACTCATAATAAATTTATTCATCATGTAAACTTATTGTATACTGTAAATACATAACTTTTAAATTCAATAGATATGATTATTAATTTTGAATTTTGTCATATATATATATATATATGTGTATATATATATATGTATATATATATATATATATTTAATTTTATTATCAATTTCAATCACTAATTTTAAAATGCATCTTTTCACTTTACAAGAGACTCATCAAATTTTTATGATAAGTATTATCAGGTGCAATAATAATATAAATTTACACTTTTATTTTTTAGAGTGCATCCTTCCGCTCTCCAATAGTTAAATCCAAATCTTTTATGATATGTATTATCAGTGCGATAAGAATATAAATTTTACTTTTATAATAATCGATATACTATTTTATTTTGTTATAAATATATTCCTTAGATATATTTTATGTAATTAAAATATATGTCAATAATGTAAAATAATATTTATATATATATATATATATATATATATATAACTTTTAATAAAAAAGTTCATTGTCTTTATTATTTTTTTATTATATTTAGGCAGGTATTTCAATTAGTTTTTATTTTTTTACCTAATAAGCTTAGTTGACTGTTTGATAAATTTTCTTAAAAATATTAGTTTATAACTTCTAATTTGATACCTTTTATACCTTGATTACATTTAGTTTGTTTACATAGAATATTTGCTTCTAACTTCCATATTGTAAATATTTACATTTATATACTAAGTTATTTAATAATGAGATAATTTATGAATATAATATAAAAGTAATGTTGATAGTATGAAAATATATAAAAAATGAAAATCTAATATAACATCCTACTCCAATGCGATATTATCTCACATTATACTCAAATTCATTTTAATTTTTGAAAGACTTAATTTAATTGAGAAAGCCACAGTAAGAAATTATAAAAAGGTAAACAATACAAATAGAATTAACAAAAAAACATAAATACAGAGTCATCACATTAAACATAAAATTAAATAAAAAGTTACGTATCCTAATGTAAAATAATAGAAAAAACAAAGATGATTCAATATCTAGGTGAAGAGAATGTTGTTTCAACCCAAAAATATCTTTTCTCAAGTTTCACATGTATTATTTACACTAGTAGATCATCTTATTACTTAACATCCATGGCCATCACACGTGTCATCAAACACACACAGAGGGTTGCATGAAACAATAATAGCAACAATAGTTAAGTAATAAACATTCGTACAAACTAATTCATACACAATATAATTTTCATATAAGAATATGATTCTCCTAATAATACATGAATCATGTTTCACTCAAATTTCACGTGGTACTATTTCACGTGATACTATCAAGAGAGATGTCTAGAAATATATGTTGATTATAAACTTTTACTAAAAATATTATCCAATAATAATCGTGGTCATTAGTGTTGCAACAAGACTCACAATCTAATTCTAATTATCAGTCAAAGTAGAACTTTTCTCCACCAAATAACAAACCTCCAAAGTCCTAAGAATCACTAAAATCAATCAAGAATCATTTTCAAAAACATTTTAACTCCCGTGGATTAATCATGGTAATCTCCAAAATATCTCTTTCCAAAAACACCACCATGTTCCAAGAATTTGATCTCAACTAGGCAACCAAACAACAAGGTAATATACATACATCTGTATTAATTTAGAAAATTTGATTACCATAATCCTCCATAATTTTGTATGCAAACGTGTTCCTAAGGACATGCTCACCTTTTTTGTGCCATCACACTTAGCGTGACTGCATGACACAATCAAACCATATTAGACCACCCACGGTTAGCTTGTGCTCACTCTTAACGTCAAGTGACAACAAAATGACATAGAAATTCTATATTACATAAGTTTAGAATTAATTCCAAACTCTTGAACTTGCATTTTATATCCTAACAAGTTTAAAAAATTATTCTAGGAGTGTTTCAAAGTTTAAAATTAATCAAAATGGCCTAATGCAAAATATGACCCTCTAGACTTCAAAATCACAAAAATATTTAGTACTTGGAGTTCTAAGAGTTCAAAATTCTAATTTAAAGCATTTATGACCAATCTACAAGTTCCAAGAAGTTTAAAATATTCTAACTCTGCTATCAAAGTGGATTCTCAGGTTCAATTCTACCTTAGACTACAAGTCAATTATTAAAACCCAAACGGTCAAATTACTTAATTACACTACATTCTCACTTTGATTCCCAACAACACCACAACCAAACATTCAAGCATCCAAAATGCACTTTATAAATTTCCACCCAAGAACAAGCCTAATGCGTTCCGTGCGAGAGTGAGAAATACTTTCGCACAAGTGTGACAAGTATACCACAATCGTCAAGTAATAAATGTTCAAGAATACGAGTTATCATTTCCACGAGGACAGATAATCAAATTGTATCAATTATATTTCTGATTATGAATTTAGAGCAATTGTTTATGTTGTAGGTAACCGAAGTTTAAAAGTTGTTTTTAATTCAATTGGGATCCCGATTTTACAACTAATCCTCCTAATACCCTTCCCTGTTATTCAAATTATATTATTGGATAAACCAGATTCCTATTCTCGTAACCGTCCCTTTCAGGATTGATTACGCCATTTAGATTAACTCGATTAGTTAATATTTTAAGTTAAATTAAACCAATTAGGGTTTATGATTTGTGAATCTAAGATTATATGTTCACACTACCTTCTACTCTTATCTCCAAGACTTTAGCTAAGTGATGATTATTTCTCTAGTACCACCTAAATTTCTTTTCTCAAAGTTTCCTTAGATTTAGTTTCAATTCATTAGTGGTCAATTAATACAAAACATTAAGTTTAGAAGAAAGAACTCGCAATCATATAACTATATAACATCGAGAATTATATTAAAACATATTAGGGTTATATCATTCTCTCAATCAAAGAGGGATTTAGTTCATGATAATCAAGATCACAATATAAGAATAATTAAAAGAAGAAGAATATATAGACAATCGATTTCCCCAAAAAGGAATGAAGAATTTGAGTCGTCCTTCGCTCTTCTCTCTCGCCCATGCCTTATGTCGTTGCCTGGATTTCACTCTCTATCTCTGTGAATAGGTTCTCATTTTATAATTAACGTGCTAGGCTTGGGCTTAAAGACTCAGCTCGTGATAGTTGGAATGCAATTCGCGCGAGCTAGGCATATAGAGAACGTCCTTGGCAACACTAGAGGGTCAGCTCGCGCGAACTATATGGTAAGTCGCGCGAGTTGAGATTACAGAAGGGAGTGTGTTGGCTTTGAACTGCAATGTGCCTCATGTGAGTTGCTTCATAATGTGTCGTCTCTTCCATTTGTTGCCACTTTTGAACCCTGAAACACTTAAATAAACTATCAAAGAGTTCTATAAGATATTACATTTTAACATCATAAAACACTATTTTGGCTTGCTAAGTATCAAATAATGGTTTTAACACCATTTTAACATTATTTTAACACCATAAAACACTATTTTGGCTTGCAAGTGAAAAGAGAAAGAATGAAGGGGATAGAATTTATAATGGTTGTGTGAAAAGATAAGCTTGTCAAGGAAGAAAGGAAAAAAGAAGATAATAGAGAAAAGAGTGTGACAACTGAGTAGTGAAAGTAAGGTAGACCAAACATATGGCTTTAAGTTTTTGAAACAAAGATACCTCAGGCTCCGTTCTATATAAAGGTAAAATAAGGAAAATTAGTACTTAGGAATAAGGTTGTCAGATTCACGAGATTACGTACACTCGTGACAAGTGTAGAAACTTGAATCATAAAGTTAACCCGTAGAATCATAAGAGTCTGCTTTTTTTGGGGTGTGCAAAGTTGTAGCAGTTTGGGGTGTGCCTGAACCAACAATAAGGAAAGATATGATAGGTTGCAAGTGAAAATAGAAAGAATGTAGGGGATAGAAATTAGAATGGTTGTGCATAAAGATAAGCTTCTAAAGGAAGAAAGGAAAGAAGAAGAGAATAGAGAAGAGAGTGTGACAATTGAGTAGTGAGAGTAAGGTGTAGACTAAATGTCTGGCTTTAAGTTTTTGAAAGAAAGAAACTTAGGACTCCATGCCATATAAGGTTAAAAGAAGAAAAATTAGCACTTAGGAGTAAGGTTGTCAAACTCAAGAGTTTACGTAAGTGTAGAAACTTGACTCATAAGAGTCTACTGTTTTTTTTTAAAAAAAATTATTTACAAATAACAAAAAAATTCACCTGTAAATGAGACTTATCACTTATCTATATTAAACATAGGTAACTCATTAGTTCACCTGTATAGTAATACTAGGTAATAAGTTCATATAAATTCATCATTTCAAGATCATGTGAGTTCACCCGTACCAATATAATATGCACCAAATTCATCAAGTTCACTTGAAGAAGAAAATACAATTGAACAAAACAAAGAACAATAAAACAAATGGACAAAAGAATTTGCAGAGTAAGAACCAATTGAATAAAACAAAACAACAAGAAGTTAATAACTAATTGAATAGAACAAAACAATAAGAAATTGAATAGAACAACAAAGAAATTGAACAAATTTGATCAACAAGAACAACAATTAAATATTTGACAGAACAACAAGAAGTCAAGAATCAATTGTACATAACATATTAGTAAGAAATTGAACAGAACAACAAGAAGTTGAACAAATTTGATCAACAAAAAAACAATCAAATGCTTGATAGAGAAGCACACATTCAATCAACATTTAGTCACAAATCCAAGTCCAACAATTATAGTGAAAATTAAGAAATTTAACTTATGATAGAAATGACACAAGCACGACTACACGAGCACAAGCACTAAACCAATAAGTCAATAACAATCACTCACTGTTGCAATGGAAAGGCCAAACATCAGAATCGGACCTCAACTCAACCTCAAACTCAGCCACAATCTCGAGTCTCGACCTTAATGGCGATGGAAAGGGGAAAGGGAAAAAGGGAAAGAGGAAAGGGAAATCCATCGCTCAGTACTTGACAAAAATCTCTCAACCCTCAATCGCTCAATCGATTGCACGAATCACCGTTTAGAGACAAGAAACCTAGACGAAAACGCTCGCTCAACTCAACCGCTCAAAACGATACTATATTTTGTGCTCTTTTTTCTTCGTGTCTAAACTCGTTGTCTAATCGTAGACTCAAGAATTTACAAAAGATTTAAGGATTTACTCTGAGTTTTCTCAAGTTTACTGAAAAAAATAAAATTTACTCCAAAGTTGACTCATTGAGGCATAATAAATTCTCAAATTCTAAAAATCTACAAGTTGACTCTAGAGTTTGATAACCATACTATGAAGTATTTTTGTCAACTGGAGATCATTTTCTTACTTAAGATTTTATTCTTAATCTAAAAATGTACACCATTTACTCAATAAATAACTTCAACATATCTAATACCTAACTCATACCAATTATATATGAAAAATATTAATTTAATCAAAGAAAAATATATCTCCAATTAATCTAATTTTAAATTTTAAAATTCTCAAAATTTAAACTTAAAATTAAATTAAATTAAATTAAATTTTAAAATAGATATTCAAATATTCAAACGTATCAATATAATTAATAAAGTTAAACCACACGCATACGAAAACAAAACAGGAAAAAAAATTTCAGCATATTACACCACGTTAGTTACAAGTTATTATTTAAAGAAAAATTAATATTTAATAGCGATTATAACCTGTCATTAAATCCTGTATCATGAATTTATTTAACATAACTACATGCACAAACAATGATCTTTAATGCAAAAAAAACAAAACGTCAGGAAACAAAACTGTCGTACCAAACTGCTATGCTATGTCTGCCTTATCAATTGCATTATAATTCAACAAATTAGATAATTAGATATTGTAACTTGTAGCTACCAGCTAACATGTAACTTTTCTGTTCCAAATTAGTTTTGCCAAGCATAGCCAAATTTATATATTTTACATGGTTATGTTTAAAAATAGTTAAATTTCAGCTAGCTTCTCACTTGTTTTATTATCTAAACAATTTGTGTATCTATTTGGTAAACAAGCTTTCACAAGGTTTTTTTTAGTAGTTGTTATTGTTTATTATACACTGATTAGAATAAAATTTTTAAAAATGTTAGTTTCTAACTTCTAATTTTTTATTTTATCCTTAAAAAAATCATTAAAGTAGGATTTTACATCTTTGATGGACTTTGTTAAGCTTAATATATTAAGGTATAATAAAAGATTAATTGCGGAATATACAATACAAAAGTATAATGATTAATATAACTAAACAGCATAATTAAAATATCTGATTAAAATAAAAATGAAAAGAGTATAATAAATTTTTTTATAAAAAAACTTACAAATATTTTAGAATAAAAAATAAAATAAAAACTTATGCAAAAATATCATGTCAGTATTATCATTTTCTGGCTATCAGCTACCAACCACTAGCTAATTTGTCAACATAACCTTAAGCTAAGTCTAAATTTCTCTTCATACTTTCTTAGAAAATATTCTTTCCCATTTATTTTTATTTTTCTACTTTTTATGTTAAATTTCAATACTTCAATCTTTTTTATTAAAATTAGACGAGGATAGCTTTATGTAGGTTACAAATTTGTACGGATGGGTGTTGTTACCTACCAGAAAGAAAGAGGATTGGCACTATCATTATATCTACAAAATTTAGAGAAGTGAGATGGAATGGTAAGTATTCTTTCATTCTTTATCTTTTTATATAGTATGTTATTATCTTTTTGATAAATGGTTGGAAATACAATATTGGAGGAAAACTCAAGGGTGTGAAGTCTTATATCACCTAGAGATAGGACTTGTTGTATGAATATAAGTGGGGTGCAAACTTCACTCTATAAGTCGATTTTATGGGGTTGAGTTAGGCTCAACCCACAATTTCAACATGGTATCAGAGTCTGTCCTAGGATGAATGTTGGGTCACTCATAGGGCCAATATTAGATCACCCCATTGAATAGCTTCCATGCTCAAGAAGTTCAGTTTTCGGCCTGAAAGGGGTGTGTTAGAAACCCAATATTGGACGACCACCTATTATTAGGACCGATATTGGACCAATATAGAAACCTAATATTGGACGACCACCTGTTACCAGGACCGATATTGGACCACCCGTTGAATAGTTTTCACGCTCGAGAAGTCTAGTTCTCGGCGTGGGAGGGGTGTGTTGGAAATACAATATTGGAGGAAAACCCAAGGGCGTGAAGTCTCACATTGCCTAAAGATGAGACCTGTTGTATGAATATAAGTGGGGTGCAAACCTCACCCTATAAGCTGGTTTTATAGGGTTGAGTTAAGCTCAACCCACAATTTCAACATGTTGGGTCACCCATGGGGCCAATATTGGATCACCCCATTGAATTGCTGGGTCATCCATGGGGCCAATATTGGATTACCCTATTGAATAGCTTCTACGTTCGAGAAGTTCAGTCCTCGGCGTGGGAATGGTGTGTTGGAAACCCAATATTGGACTACCACCTGTTATTAGGACCGATATTGAATCAGAATAGAAACTCAATATTGAACGACCACCTGTTATCAGGACCAATATTAGACCACCCGTTGAATAGTTTCCACGCTCGAGAAGACTAGTTCTCGGCGTAGGAGGGGTGTGTTAGAAATACAATATTGTAGGAAAACCCAAGAACGTGAAGTCCCACATCACCTAAAGATAAGACCTGTTATATATGAATATAAGTGGGTGTAAACCTCACCCTATAAACCGATTTTATGGGATTGAGTTAGCCAACCCATAATTTCAACATAAAGATATAAATTATTATAATTTATATATATTAATTGCTTTTAGATTTATACAAAAGATAAGACTTATGTAAAGTTATTTTGGGATTGTGAACGTTGTCTAATTATTTTTTAGTTTTAATATAAGTAAAACATATCTTATTGAATATATCATTTTTATTAATATGAGGATAAAATTAAATTATTGAATAATCACATTTATTTTTTAAAAAAATAATACTTAATTTTAATTAATTTTTCTTCATTTATATTCATCAACCTGAAATATGTAAAGATATATCAAATGGATATAATATATATTTATAAAAGAATTGAACTAAATGAAGTGTATTTTTTTATCTATTGAAATTAACTGCAAAGTGTTATGAAATTTGTATAATAATTAAAATATTTTATTTAATTAATTAAATTAGTCTCACTTAATAAAAAAAATTATAATTTAAACTTTATAGGATAAAAATTTATTTTTATCAATGTGAAAATGAAAAAAAGAGGTAATTTTTTGTGATAATTTAAGAAAGTTTTCTCAATTCCTTCTTTACGGGGTTTTAATATTTTTCTTTTTATTTCTTTCAAGTTTTTTCAGTAACCATTACTTGTTCTCTCTTATCTAATTAAATTAGATAAAAAATTCTATATACTATTCTTTCTTATTTTTATTCATTTTAAGAGTTCCTATATAATTTTCATGAATTTATTTTTTCTTAGTTTTTTATTTTCTAATTCTGTGAATCCCATGTTCCTATTTTTATTTGTTTCTTTGTTTGGTCCTATTTTTTTATTGTGTCTAAATCTGACATTTCATAAATATATATTTTTATTTTCATGAGAAGCAGTATTTGATACTTCCAAAATTAAATAATAGTTAATAGAGTAATTTTAGCTATTGATTCTTCCAAAACCACATAACAATAAAGAAATTATATATTTCTAGAAACACTAAGACATAAACTTATAGTCTGCCATTGATTCTTGGTGGCATGGATTATCTGCCCGAGACATGCACTAGGCGCGCATGCAAATTGTAACTGCGATGCATAGTCATGTAATTAAGTGTAATGGGACCATCCTCTATTTTATTATTATTTTTTTAAAATGTAGTTAAATTACTTTAGAAAATTATATAGTTCTCTTAAAATTTATAAAAAGAAAAGGTTATTGGAAAATGATCCATGAAGTTAGAGGAAAACGAACACTAAACCTCAAAACTCTAGAAACTAGAGGAAATAAAAATTTAATTAACTCACTTTTTAAAATATAATTAATTAATATTTTTAAAAAGTAGAAATCCAAAATTACTCTTACAATTTAACATTCTTAGTATATACCATGACATTGTGGAATGTAATCACATCCCATCTCTTGTTTTATTTAAGATAATATGAAAAGATCTTATTTATTGATTTAATTAATTTGACATCTTTACGTAAGACTCGTTGTTTATTATGTGACCCAAGTTATTATTTATCTAATTAATTGATTATTGACCTTATGAATACCCACGTATTTAATTGATAATTATTTGACGGACATAATTATCCTTATGACTTAATCAGGGTTTCCCCTTGGGTGTATATATAAAGAGATTATTAGGCAGAGGTAAACAGAGACACACCAATCTTATCCTCTCCTCTGTCACCTCAACTCTACCATCATAACAATACACCCTAAACGGGAACTCGATCATCATCGAAATCATGGTCTCATCTCTCATTACATTCGGGACTATTAGATACACATGATCTAATCCCTAACTTATATTACATGTTAAAGAATTGTTCAACATCTGGTATCAGAGCATTATGTTGATTAATCAATTCTGTTTTATTCTCTAAATACTGAAATTCAGATCTGAAACATGTTTTAGCCCTAACTAAAATTGATTTTGTGTTTCTCCACTCTGTTTCCGATTTGTTCGAGTATTATGGGTTTTAACAAAAGGGATATGTTTCCGACACTGATTCCAGAAAAATATATATTCATATTATTCATCCTTATTTTGATGAAATCTTTGATTTATTCTTCTTGACTTGAATAATACTCTAGAGTACACTTCTGCCCAAAGGTGATGTGTTACATTTGTAAAAACTTATTCAAGTTTGATTAAGCATTTTCACTTAGTGCATATCCTTAAACAAATATTTGCATGACGTTCGCCTTAAATACATGATTTTTCACTTCTATCCAAAGATGATGTGCTATGATTGTGTATTGTGAACTAAGTATATATATGCATATGTGTGCATTAAAATTTGGATATCTCATTTCTGCCCAAAGGTGATTTGTTACATTCAAATTGCACGTTATAATTTTATTATTCATAATACTTAAATAATTGGTCATAACCAAAGTGAAAGCCATTTGTTTAAGTAGAATTTAATTTAGTCTATTGTTTTGGTGTTATAATAGACTCTTATCACAACTTCATTAGAATATAATGGTCCTTATCTTCGTCTGCCTTAATTCATTACCCCTCAGATCACTATAAGTTCTTGTCTAATTAAGTGTCTTATTTCTCTCATCTAAATTCACTATCAGCCCCAAATATGGGAATTGAAACTTTGAATGGTGCGAACTTTTCTTCATGGAAGGATTCACTGATGCTAACTCTTGGCATGTTGGATTTTGATTATGCACTGAGAGAGGATGCCCCTCCTGCTCTCACTGATGAAAGTACTGCTGAAGATAAAATAGTACATGAGAGATGAGAAAGATGCAACCGAATGACTCTTATGCTCATTAAAAATTCCATCAGCATAATCATCAGGGGAGCTATTCTAGATTCAACTAATGCTAAAACTTTTCTGGCTTCTGTGGAGGAACAATTCAAAGCAACTTCTAAGGCACATGCCAGTACTCTTATTTTGAAGATGGTGACTACGAAATATGACGGGAATAGCGACATTCGTGAGCACATCATGGTGATGAACGGCATGGCCCGCAAGCTTAAGGGATTAGACATGGAGATCAGTGAGGGTTTCTTAGTGCACTTCATCATGACTTCTCTTCCAGCATCTTTTGAAGCTTTCAAGGTCAACTACAACACCAACCAGGTTAAGTGGTCGATGAATGAGTTGATTGCTATGTGCGTACAAGAAGAAGAGCGTCTGAAGCTGGACAAACTGGATGTAGCTTATCTCATGACTGCTAATCCAAAGAAGAGGAAGGGCAATGCCGATAAGAAAGAAGTTTCTAAGGTCCAGAAACATGATGCAAAGTCTTTGCTTCGGCTCACAACAACTCAAAGGAAGTCTTCGCAAATTCGTCGTAAGGAAGGATATAGGCAAGAAAGCGCGCAAGACTTTAAGGAGTGGTGACTAAGAAAGGTAATCATCTTTACATGATACTTGAGTCCTTTAATTTAAATGTTCCAACTAATACATGGTGGTTTGACTGGTTCTATGGTTCATGTAACCAACTCACTTCGGGGATTCCTTACAATCCGGAAAATTTGGAAAGAAACCGAAGAATGCTTAAATTGGGGAATGGAAATGAATTAGCTGTCGAAGCCGTGGGAACCTTAGAATTAATAATGAAAACTGGTTTGTGTATTAAACTTTATGATACCTTATATATTCCTGAGATTACTCGGAATTTAGTATCGGGAGCCAAAGTTAGACATAGACGGTTTTGATGTTTCTCATGGTCATGGCAGACTTACTATTAGTTTAAATTCTCAAGTGTTTGGTTGTGGTTATCTGGATGGTGGTCTCTATAAATTAGAACTAGATGATGATTTTTCCAAATCTTTGTTGTCGTATAATATCAACCAGACATTATCAAAGAGAAAACGAAAGCGAGACTTAGAAACTTCGTCCATGTTGTGGCATCAACGTTTAGGCAACATTTCACGAGAACGTTTGTCTAGACTCGTGAAGGATGAAGTGTTACCTTTTCTCGATTTCAATGATTTTGGAACATGTGTCAAATGCCTCAAAGGTAAAATGACATCAGTAAATAAAAAAGGTACCACCAGGAGTTCAAATTTATTGGAGCTTATCCACACTGACATTAGTGGTCCTTACTCTATCATTGGCATAACTGGACATAATTCATTTATCACTTATATTGATGATTATTCTCGTTATATGTACTTGTATCTTATTAAGGAAAAATCTGAGTCACTTACAACTTTCAAAGATTATAAAATTGAAGTTGAAAAATAACTTGATCGTCAAAAAAAAGTTGTGAGATCAGATAGATGAGTGAATACTATGGTAGACATACTGATGTGGGTCAAGCTCCTAGTCCATTTTATGAGTTTTTTAAGGGCCAGGGGATCGTGAACCAATATACTGTGCCTAGTACTCCTCAGCAGAACGGTGTTGCTGAGAGAAGAAATAGGACCCTAATGGACATGGTACGCAGTATGTTAGCCAACTCAGGTTTACCCCTATTCCTCTGGACCGAGGCCTTAAAAGCAGTCGTTCATATACTCAATAGGGTTCCTTCTAAAGCTGTCCCTAAAACTCCTTATGAACTCTGGACAGGAAGGAAACCGAGTCTAAAATATATGAAAGTACGGGGTTGTCTCGCCGAAGCTAAACTTTATAATCCTTTCTTAAAGAAACTCGACAAGAAAACTGTAACTTGTTACTTCATTGGTTATCCTCTCACTCAAAGGGTTAAAGATTTTATTGTCCTTCCCACGTCACTCGTATCGTAGAAACAAAAGATGCTCATTTCCTTGAGGACTTTAAGGTCAGTGGGAGCAGTGAAGACCCTTATGATGAATTGCAAGAAGTACAAGATGCGGGGGGGGAGAGACTTGTCGATTATTTTACCTCCAATTACTCCTCTTGTACTCGACACCACTCCGCAGGACACTACACCACCTTCCATACCGAATGTACTTAGAAATGAAGGCACCTTAAATGACCATCATCAAGACAATGCTGACAATGCTCAACCTGATAATGCTCAACCCGATAATCTACTCAGGAGGTCATCTAGGTCCAAAAGGCCTACTAACTTTGATGATTATATTACCTACCTGACTGAAGAAGAAATGGATCTTTGGAAAGTTTTACCGATCCTACCTATTATAATGAAGCCATTAGCGAGTGATCGTCTCTGAATGGAATAAAGCCATGATTGACGAGCTTGACTCCATGAAGAAAAATGGTGTTTGGGATTTGGTTGAATTACCCAATGGCGTAAAACCCATAGGATGTAAATGGGTTTTCAAAACAAAACTGGATCTAAATGGAAACATTCAACGATACAAAGCGAGATTGGTTGCAAAGGGCTACACTCAGAAAGAGGGAATTGACTATCAAGAGACTTTTTCTCCTGTCTCTCGTAAAGATTCCTTAAGGATCGTTATGACCCTAGTAGCTCACTTTGACTTAGAACTACATCAGATGGATGTCAAAACAGCTTTCCTAAATGGCGATTTGGATGAGGAAGTGTTCATGAAACAGCCTGAAGGTTTCAAATCTGAAGGTCAAGAACATATAGTCTGTAAGCTGAAGAAATCCATATACGGGTTGAAGCAGGCATCACGTCAATGGTACCTAAAGTTGCATCAAGTCTTGAAGTTAGAAGGTTTCGTAAAAAACCAAGTGGATCAATGTACCTACCTCAAGATGAGTGGGAGCAACTTTACTATACTTGTCCTTTACGTAGATGACATTCTATTGGCAAGTAATAGTTTAGAAATGTTGCATGAGTCTAAGCGTTTACTCTCACGTAATTTTGACATGAAAGATCTCGGAGAGGCTTCTTATGTTATTGGCATCGAAATACACCGAGATAGAGTCAGTGGGAATTTAGGATTATCTCAAAAGAACTACATTGAGTGTGTTTTTACACGTTATAACTTGCAACGTTGCTCTCCTTCTGTAGCTCCAGTAGTTAAGGGAGATGTTTTCGGTTTATTTCAATGTCCGAAAACAGATGTTGAAAAAGAACATATGAGAATGATACCTTATGCGTCAGTGGTTGGAAGCCTTATGTATGCACAAGTCTACACTCGTCCAAATATCTCTTATATTGCTGGAATGTTAGGCTGTTATCAGACAAATCCTAGTCTTGATTACTGGAAACGGCTAAGAAAGTTCTTTGATATCTACAAGGGACAAAAGACTATAAACTGACTTACAAAAGAAGTGATAATTTAGAAGTGGTTGGTTATTCTGATTCTGATTTTGCCAAGTGCAAAGATGACAAGAAATCCACTTCGGGGTATATCTTTATGTTAGCAGGCGGACCTATCTCATGAAAGAGTCATAAGTAAGGGTTGACTGCAACTTCCACAATGATGGCAGAATATATTACGCTGTACAACGCAACCTGTCATGGGATGTTGCTTAGAAATCTCATCACTGGACTCAAATTAGTTAATTCCATATCTCGACCATTGAAGCTTTACTGTGATAATTCAGTTGTCGTTAGTTTCTCGAACAGTAACAGTTCGACTGGCGCTGCTTTATATCTTGATACAAAGTATTTGTTCGTACGTGAACGAGTTGAGGAAAATAAACTTTGTATTTGTTGAGTCTTGTGTTAATTCAAAGTGCAACATCGTAGAGTATTAGAAAGAGAGATGGGTGAAAAACATATATAAGTGAGAGTATTAGGTTTTATTCACTTGCACCACATCCTTAAATCTAGTAAGGGAGTGTATTAGGTTTTAGGTAGTGTGTGTCAAACACTATGGGAGGGTTTTTAATTTTTGCCAAAAAAAATTACACATAAAGGGTTTGTGATTTTTGCCAGAAAAATTACACATTGGAGTGTTTGTAATTTTCGCCAGAAAAAGTTACATGTAGGGAGGGTTTGTAATTTTTCCGTTCAAAAATTACACATAGTAAATTTTATCCCAAAGGGATCGTGGACTAGGTCTTGAGGCACCGAATCACGTTAAATCTTTTTGTGTGCTCTTTTTCTTTCTCCCTTATTATGTTTTGAAGTAGGCTGAATTCCCAACAAGTGGTATCAGAGCCAATATCTTAGTATGCTCTGTGGTTGCGGGTTAGTCTGATCTTCCACATCAGAAAAGATTTGGTTTATCCTCAAGGTAGAGAAGTAGTGAGAGCAATGACATTGGAAGAGAAGTGTGTGAAGTCTTCCCGTGATTACCCCAACAGTGGTATCAAAGCTGATGGTTCGACTTGGCGAGAGATGAATCCATGAAGGTCAGGTGGACCTATCTTAAGATGATTCCCTTTGTTGAAAGTCTTCCGCTGCGGGGAGGGAGAAAGTATAGTGGTCCTTTGTTTGAAGGGAGGATTGTTGGGATACAATCAAAGTCCCACATCAGAATATGCAAAACTTGAAGGAGAATAATGATTTTTCCAGTTAGAAGATTTTGCTGCAAGGGAGGATTGCTCCAGAAGTCAGAAGATTCTACTGCAAGGGAGGATTGCTCTAGAAGTCAGAAGATTCTGCTGCAAGGGAGGATTGCTTCAGAAGTCAGAAGATTCTGCTGCAAGGGAGATTTGCTCCAGAAGTCAAAATATTCTGCTTTAAGAGAAGATTGCTCCAGAAGTCAGAATATTCTACAATTGCAAGAGAAGATTGCTCTAGAAGAGTTTTGTTAGTTTTGATGTAATGAAGGATTATTGTAGAAGTGTAGGACTTTAAATTATGGGGAGATTTGTTAAGTCTTGTGTTAATTCAAAGTCCCATATCGAAGAGTATTAGAAAGAGAGATGGGTGAAAAACCTATATAAGTGAGAGTATTAGGTTTTATTCACTTGCACCACATCCTTAAATCTAGTAAGTGAGTGTATTAGGTTTTAGGTAGTGTGTGTCAAACACTATGGGAGGGTTTTTAATTTTTGCCAGAAAAAATTACACATGAAGGGTTTGTGATTTTTGCCAGAAAAAGTACACATTGGAGTGTTTGTAATATTCGCCAGAAAAAGTTACATGTAGGGAGGGTTTGTAATTTTTCCGTTCAAAAATTACACATAGTAAATTTTATATCAAAGGGATCGTGGACTAGGTCTTGAGGCACCGAACCACGTTAAATCTTTTTGTGTGCTCTTTTTCTTTCTCCCTTATTATGTTTTGAAGCAGGCTGAATTCCCAACAAGTGGTATCAGAGCCAATATCTTAGTATGCTCTGTGGTTGCGGCTTAGTCTGATCTTCCACATCAGAAAAGATTTGGTTTATCCTAAGGGTAGAGAAGTAGTGAGAGCAATGACATTGGAAGAGAAGTGTGTGAAGTCTTCCCGTGATTACCCCAACAGTGATATCAAAGCTGATGGTTCGACTTGGCGAGAGATGAATCCATGAAGGTGGATCATGAAGGTCAGGTGGACCTATCTTAAGATGATTCCCTTTGTTGAAAGTCTTCCGCTGCGAGGAGGGAGAAAGTATAGTGGTCCTTTGTTTGAAGGGAGGATTGTTGGGATACAATCAAAGTCCCACATCAGAATATGCAAAACTTGAAGGAGAATAATGATTTTTCCAGTTAGAAGATTTTGCTGCAAGGGAGGATTGCTCCAGAAGTCAGAAGATTCTACTGCAAGGGAGGATTGCTCCAGAAGTCAGAAGATTCTGTTGCAAGGGAGAATTGCTCCAGAAGTCAGAATATTCTTCTTTAAGAGAAGATTGCTCCAGAAGTCAGAATATTCTACAATTGCAAGAGAAGATTGCTCTAGAAGAGTTTTGTTAGTTTTGATGTAATGAAGGATTATTGTAGAAGTGTAGGACTTTAAATTAAGGGGAGATTTGTTGAGTCTTGTGTTAATTCAAAGTCCCATATCGAAGAGTATTAGAAAGAGAGATGGGTGAAAAACCTATATAAGTGAGAGTATTAGGTTTTATTCACTTGCACCACATCCTTAAATATAGTAAGTGAGTGTATTAGGTTTTAGGTAGTGTGTGTCAAACACTATGGGAGGGTTTTTAATTTTTGCCAGAAAAAATTACACATGAAGGGTTTGTGATTTTTGCCAGAAAAAGTACACATTGGAGTGTTTGTAATTTTCGCCAGAAAAAGTTACATGTAGGGAGGGTTTGTAATTTTTCCGTTCAAAAATTACACATAGTAAATTTTATCTCAAAGGGATCGTGGACTAGGTCTTGAGGCACCGAACCACGTTAAATCTTTTTGTGTGCTCTTTTTCTTTCTCCCTTATTATGTTTTGAAGCAGGCTGAATTCCCAACAAGTGGTATCAGAGCCAATATCTTAGTATGCTCTGTGGTTGCGGCTTAGTCTGATCTTCCACATCAGAAAAGATTTGGTTTATCCTCAGGGTAGAGAAGTAGTGAGAGCAATGACATTGGAAGAGAAGTGTGTGAAGTCTTCCCGTGATTACCCCAACAGTGATATCAAAGCTGATGGTTCGACTTGGCGAGAGATGAATCCATGAAGGTGGATCATGAAGGTCAGGTGGACCTATCTTAAGATGATTCCCTTTGTTGAAAGTCTTCCGCTGCGAGGAGGGAGAAAGTATAGTGGTCCTTTGTTTGAAGGGAGGATTGTTGGGATACAATCAAAGTCCACAATCAGAATATGCAAAACTTGAAGGAGAATAATGATTTTTCTAGTTAGAAGATTTTGCTGTAAGGGAGGATTGCTCCAGAAGTCAGAAGATTCTACTGCAAGGGAGGATTGCTCCAGAAGTCAGAAGATTCTGCTGCCAGGGAGGATTGCTTCAGAAGTCAGAAGATTCTGCTGCAAGGGAGATTTGCTCCAGAAGTCAGAATATTCTGCTTTAAGAGAAGATTGCTCCAGAAGTCAGAATATTCTACAATTGCAAGAGAAGATTGCTCTAGAAGAGTTTTGTTAGTTTTGATGTAATGTAGGATTATTGTAGAAGTGTAGGACTTTAAATTAAGGGGAGATTTGTTGAGTCTTGTGTTAATTCAAAGTCTCACATCGTAGAGTATTAGAAAGAGAGATGGGTTAAAAATCTATATAAGTGAGAGTATTAGGTTTTATTCACTTGCACCACATCCTTAAATCTAGTAAGGGAGTGTATTAGGTTTTAGGTAGTGTGTGTCAAACACTATGGGAGGGTTTTTAATTTTTGCCAGAAATAATTACACATAAAGGGTTTGTGATTTTTGCCAGAAAAATTACACATTGGAGTGTTTGTAATTTTCGCCAGAAAAAGTTACATGTAGGGAGGGTTTGTAATTTTTCCGTTCAAAAATTACACATAGTAAATTTTATCCCAAAGGGATCGTGGACTAGGTCTTGAGGCACCGAACCACGGTAAATCTTTTTGTGTGCTCTTTTTCTTTCTCCCTTATTATGTTTTGAAGCAAGCTGAATTCCCAACAGTATTGAGCATATAAGTACTAAAAATATGCTTGCGGATCCGATGACTAAAGGTCTCCCACCTAAAGTTTTCAAAGATCATGTTTCGAAGATGAGCTTTTCTAAAGACCTTATTTAATTGCATATTGTACTTGCTTACGTTTAATAGTAAAATTTCCTCTTTATTTTGTTTTGTCTGTCTCTAAATATGTCTATGCATGCTTAAATACATATAGACAACAACTATACACAAATTATTGTTGAGGGCTTATTTGTCAATTTGATCCTTAGTCTACTTAAGTTTTAAATTTGGTATTGTAGTATGATTAATGGGGGTCTTGAATTGAATATCGATTCAATGACTGTATTTCTCTGTTACAGTTTCGGTTTAAAACTAAAATGAGTATTAAAATCTGATCAGACTTACCTAATGCTCATCATAAATGATTACTCGGCCAAGAGGGAGAATGTAAGACTCGTTGTTTATTATGTGGCCCAAGTTATCATTTATCTAATTAATTGATCATTGACCTTATGAATACCCACGTATTTAATTGATAATTATTTGATTGACATAATTATCCTCATGACCTAATCAGGGTTTCCCCTTGGGTGTATATATAAAGAGATTATTAGGCAGAGGTAACCAGAGACACACCAATCTTATCCT
Organism: Hylodesmum podocarpum; assembly: GCA_026586105.1. Lineage (NCBI taxonomy): Eukaryota > Viridiplantae > Streptophyta > Magnoliopsida > Fabales > Fabaceae > Hylodesmum > Hylodesmum podocarpum. The sequence goes on from JALJEV010001433.1 coordinate 8,885,944, forward strand.
CTCCCCTGTCACCTCAACTCTACCATCATAACAATACACCCTAAACGGGAACTCGATCATGATCGAAATCATGGCCTCATCTCTCACTACATTCACAGGACTGTCAGGTACACATGATCTAATCCCTAACTTATATTACATGATAAAGAATTGTTCAACACTTTATCCTTACACTATATTATCTTATTTATACAATTTTTTTTTTTATAAATTTTAAAACGTTACAAACTATATTCTTTTAGTAATTTGGAACTGCATTAATGGTCCCTTACCTGAATTGCAGAATCCTCTGCATTGTAGCAGTTACAAATTACATGCAGCCAATGCATGTCATGCAGGTATGGGTCCAATGCATGTCAAAAACAAAAACTCGTGTCATGACTTTGGCCAACTTGATCTCTTACACAGCCCAACTTTGCAACCTATGTCAAACGTATCACATGACACTCACTACTAGCTTTGCTTATATAACCATATACCTAACTATCTCTGCATTGTTTTTCTCATCAGATGTAAAAATTTTAAAGAAAAAATTATTTTTTTATCCCTTTCAAGGCTAAGGCGTATGCATAATTATTTTATTTAGCCATATCAGTACGTGAATTTAAAATATGGTCGTGAGTTTTGATATATTTTAAATATATCTTACTTAATATTTCTATTTGGATGATATAAATAGAATAATATTAGTTGAACCAACGTTTACAGGAATACGGGATTAATTGGTTACTGTATTTTGAAATATTTAATTTTTTATTTATATTTTATTTATTTTATTTTAAAAATTAAAAATAAATATACGATTTAAGATACGGGTAGCTAGTTTTTAATATAAATATAATTATATTTTATCTATAATATTTTATAATAAAGATAGAGAAAAGAAGATAATATTTAATTAAAAGAATTGAACCAAATGAAATGTAATTCTTTATCTCTAAAAGTTAATTTACAGAGTTAGAAACTATATATAATAATTTATGATAAAAAGATTAAACTCATAACTTATTATATTTAAACAATTAAATTTATGTTTTTCAATAATTGAAGTCTAATTTAAGCTTTACAAAATGGCATTTTCTTCTTTCTATTTTTTTTTTATAATTGTGTTAGGAGTATGAAATATTAATAACTTATACAATATTTATTTCATTGAAAAATATGATAAACCATGTTTAATTAAACATTTTAACTCAAATAGTCTTTTTTTTTCTTTACATTTACTTGTTAACATTTCTTAACTCCAATGATTAACGAGTGTGAAAATTAAATCTATAGTAATTTTAAGAGAAAGATTTGAGAAAATATTCTGAATTCCTTCTTTAAAGAATTTAAATATTTTTTTTATTTTTAAAAAATTTTCACATTAAGATAAAAATGACTGTATACTTTTAATCTTAATTTAAGAGATGGTTAGTGTAATTTATAAAAGGATGAGAGTGTAATATTTTTTAAACAATTAAAGAGATTCGTAGAGGAATTAAAAAAACATGGAAGTTCACAAAACCTAGTGGTGTTTGTCTAATTCACAGATTATTATCCTCAAAAATTGATCGTATTGACAAGCATAATTGTTCTGAAAAAAATTGAAGGTACTGATATGGAAGGTCATTCAATTATAAATTAGTTATCAACATTTTTTTAATTATATTCAACAAATGCAACGTGTTTAATTTATAGAGGTTAATTGAATTTGCATATCAAACTATGAAAAGGAAGATAAATATGATAGCAGATTTGAATTATATCTGAGAAGTTGAACACCAAACAAACAAACGGACGAATCATGTTATTTTAAATATTTTCTAAAGTAATAAAATGGGCTTGAAAACATAATTAAAACAATATAAATATAAATTAAGAAGAACTAAAATATAAATTGAGGTGAAATGGTACATGACTAAGATCCACATCAGCTGCAATCGTCACAAATGAACTGTCACGGGTTATCTGCATGTGAATGATGCAAACTGCAAAAATATGAAATTAACTGTCATTGGTTCTGCATCTAGCCATGCACTGGGTAATTAACTGTCAATGTGAAGGGAACGGATAAGCATTCATTTAATTTATTAAAATGGCACAGTTTTCAAAAATTAAAATGCCCCAATTTCAAAATAATGCTTTCTAGAGTAAATCTCATGTATAGATTTTTCCTATATAAGTGGGCATCAAACCTGAGTAATATCACAGCTCTCACACTTTACTAATCATATCATTATTTGTTTCATAGAATGGAGTCTCGGCACTTAGCATTTCCCATTTTCATTCTCCTCTCTGTGGTAAGTCTTTTCGCTGCCTTTATTTTCATGTTATGCCCTTGACAAAACCAAGTACTTTATTTGTCCAAACAACAATAATAATATCTATATCTATATTACTTTATTTGACAATAAAGTTTGATACAAATATTTTATAAGAAAAAAAATGAATTAGCTTTTACGATAGAATTTATGCATGATTAATTTATGAAGATACTCTTTATTTAGTTTTTGAAAAACAATTATTAATTGATTTATTTTTTCTAATACATTTTTCCTGTCTATTTCTATTTTTCTTACAAATATTTTTAGAGAAGTTTATTTAAATTATAGTCTGTTAAATAGAATATAAAATGCTTCTTATTTAGTTTTCTAACATAAAGATGCTATATAATTACCCCTTTGTGTTAGGCTCTATTTCAATACGTGGACGTTAACCATTATGTGGTGATATTATTTTAGATTTAGATTTAATTCTATATTATGTCTCCCAAGTTTATACCTCACAATTATTTTCCTAAATTTTTTTCCACAATTGTTACAGCTTGCACTCGCAGGAGAAAGCTATGCACGTCCACAAACAACTGATGAAGATTATTGGAAAGCTGTTTGGCCAAACACTGCCATTCCTGATCCTCTGCAAGACCTTCTAAAGCCTGGCCCATCTGGTTCGTTATATTATAAATTTAACTATATAATATATATATATATATATTTTTTTTTATCAAACTTGCATATATTAGAATATTGTTTTGTTTATCTAGCGATGGACTAATTGAAGTATCTTTTTGGTTAAATTATGATGAAACAGATGCTTCACAAAATGATCTCCCAATGAAACTTAGCGAGACACAATATCCGATAGGGTTTTTCTTTAATAATGAGATATATCCGGGTAAATCAATGACAATTAAATTTAGCATGCGTCGCTTTACACAAGGATATGGTCTTCTCCCATGGGATCAAGGTGAGGTTAAACAAGTTGAAAGAGAAGAGTATGAGGGATATACTCGTCAAGAGCTATGTTTAAACAAAGGACCCTCAATAGAAGACAAATACTGTGCAGAATCCTTGAAAACATTGATGGACTATGTGATTTCAAAGCTTGGAAAGAATGTTAAGCCAATTTTAAGCTCCTTCGTGAGTAAACAAGATCAATACAGAGTGGAAGGAGTGACAAATATTGGACAGAAAGCAGTGATGTGTCATAGGTTGAACTTCCAAAAGGCTACATTTTATTGTCACGAAGTCCATGCAACCACTGTTTACAGTGTTCCGTTGGTTGCCGGTGATGGAACCAAAACTCAAGCATTAGCTGTTTGCCACTTTGATACTTCAGGCATCAACCATAAATGGATTCGTCAAATCATGAAAGTTGAGCCTGGTACTAAACCTGTTTGCCATTTCCTTGGAAGCAAAGAGATTTTATGGGTTCCCAATAACTAAATTTAGTTCATCGATATGATATAATAATGTATAATATAAGATGGATGTATAATCCATTTTATCGTCGTATGTGCTATTATTTGTTTTGTTTAAGTACTACCTATTATGTATTTGTTTAAGTATTACCTTTTATAGCTTAGTGCTGGAATAGTACGTTGTGTCTGTGCCAGTATCACCTTTCCTAGCTTAGAGCTGGAAATGGTTCTATCTGTGTTTGTTGTTAGTTTGGTTTGTACCCTATCGACACATGATCTTGTGTCGGAAATGGTACTATCTATGTGTGTTGTAATATATGATGATGTAATAAAAATGCAGTGTGTTTTATGATTTTCCTTTCTTATTTTCAAATGGATCAAGGTGATATATATATATATATATATATATATATATATATATATATATATATATATGTGTGTGTATGTATATATATATATATCGCAAAATCAAGGTAATGTAGGGAGAGAAAAATAAGAAAGAGCGTGTATAGAAAATAAAGATATGTTAAAAAATAAAAGTTAAGAACAAATAATAATTAGCTCCGAAACTTTGGCCAACATAAACTTTTCAACAGATATTTTCAATGATTTGAAAAAGTTTTTTGAAAAGTTTATCCAAAGACAAAGAGTATCATAAAATATTTATTAATAACTTTAAACTCGCATGTCCAAAGGAATAGATATTATAATATGTAGATGAGAATTTATTTCAGTTCAAATGAGTTTTTGGTACCCTAGTCCCTAACATTAATAAAAAAATTTCGGATTAAAAAAAATATATATTCTGTTGTTGATGCGATATATATGTCATGCTTTCGAAACTTGCACGCATAATCATATGGTTACATCAACGGCTGGATATATTAATTTTTTGATCCTACATGAACAGAAAGATTTTTGCTATAAGAATTATTTTTACGTAAATTTGGTATCAATTCCATTGCTTAATATTCATTCGAGTGAGTTGATATAAGTGCCATGGGACCATAGTCTATTTTATTATTTCTTAAAAATGTAGTTAAATTATTTTTAAAATTACATAGTTCGATCTCCTCAAATTTATAAAATGAAAAGGTTATTTGAAAATGATATATGAAAATTATGCAGATTATATATATATATATATATATATATATATATATATATATATATATATCAAGGTAATATATAGGAGAGAGAAAAAAGAAAACAGTGGATGTATAAAAATAACAAAATACATATATGACAGAATCTAAAATGAAAGCTAAATTAATTGTTGAGAATGTAATTTTTCCCTTAAAATATATTTCTATCACTTTAAAAGAGGCAAATCCTAATATGTAGATGAAAATTCATTTTATTACAAATGAGTTTTTCATACCCTGGTACCAAATATATATATATATATATATGGATATGTATATTATAATATTCTATTTTTAATCAATTTTGGTATCAATTCCATTGCTCAATATTCATGAGTTATGAAGTCACATTAGTTTTTCTAACAATTTGGGGTTGAATAAAAAAATGAATAACTCAACTAACGGATCTATAAGAAAATCATACAAACCAACTGGAGAAAATCTTAAAAATGAACTTGAAGCCGCCTTTAACCCAAAATATCAAAGTATTAGATTTTATGATTCTTTTTATCATTCACTAATATGCTATTTTACTTGTCTATTTTCACTTAATGTTATATTTGATTCATTTCCGTATTCACACTCCAACAATAATAATATATGAGAAAAAATAAATTAGATTGGATAAAATAATTTTAGATAATTATGAATGTATATTACATTGTACCGTCCAAATCTCATAAATTACTCTAACACCTTTAATTATATTTAATATATAATTAATTATGGAACCGCTTCAAGTATGTACCTACTTAACAACGAATATAAATATAAATATATGTTTATTATCAGATTTTATCTATACCCCACTTATTTTGAGTATTACTCATTTAACAATCGGATGCTTGTAAGTATCCATTACCAATTGTCACATTCATGATCACCATATACGATTTAATGTTTTATTAAGAAAATACTTTACATTAATGATTTATCTCTATATAATTTTTTTTATTACATCATGTTACCTCTCATAAACTTCTTTCTCCTTTTCTCCCTAGACCACAGCTAACATAATAACTCCACATACATAATTTTGTATTGCGAGTTAGAAATACCATGCACCCCAGGAACCTATAAGCAAAGTTATTATAATACTTGCAGCATTAGTTGAAGACAAAAATGATATGTGGACATTGAAGGAACCGAACAGAAGTGCATTGAAAGCACTAGCTAATCTAAGTTAAGGGTTAGATCAAATGTTTTTTCTTAATAAATATTTTACACGAGGAAAAATAAACAGAAAAAAACAGAAATTTATTCTTTTAAAAGGTTAAGAAAAGTTTTTTATTATTTAATTTGTACAAAATTTGACCTCTTTTAAAAAAATTTAAAAGACAGAGTTTTTACAAAATAGTTAATTAAAAGTTAAAAGTTAAAAAAATACTTTTTCTATTTTTTTCTCCTAGAAATTTTTCTCGAAGTCTCTCTATTTTTTATTTATTTAGGAATTGAGATTTAGGCACTGGTAGAACAACAAAACACACGAGATGTTAAACAGAATAATTTATTGAGATTTGACAATGAAAATTATGATTTTGTTAATATCAATTTTTAATGACCGATTTTTGAGTTTTTAAAAGTTAATAATTTTATTATAAAAAATTATTACACTTAACTTGATACTCTTGATTATATTTTTTTAATTTTTAGTTCTTATATTATTAAAATAATTTCTTTAATATAATCACTAATAAAAGAATAAATGAAAAAATAAATTAAATGAATAAATAATGTTATATAATTTATCTATATCCTTTTCTTATTCTCGCATCGACATGTCAACGGGTAGCTACTCCCATTCCTTGATCCCGTTGTGGTTTTTTTTTTTTTTTTTTTTTTTTTTTTTTTTTTTTTTTTTTTTTTTTTTTTTACGTTTCAACCGCCCTCTGTGTGGCGCAAAGACATAGACAATACTAAATAGAGATAACTAAATGATATAGAGACGAAGATGTAAAGATAATGAAAAGAAAAATATTTAATAAATGTTCTATGACGGTTAAAAAACACAGTCTACGACGATTCATGAACCGTTGTTACATCTGGTGTGGTAGTCTGTTTTTGTAAACTACGACGGTTTTACTAAAATCATTGTAGTTTGCAACCGTCATTTTCTGCAATAGAAATATCATACACTACAACGGTTATTTTAGAACCGTCGTAGTATGCTTAATATTTTTTTTTTAATATCTTGTTTGTTTTTACGGTTTCCCCAAATTTTTTGTCTCTGTTTATTCTGTCCATACATATATTTCCCAATAATTTAACAATTGATAATTAATACAATGATTCATAATTTCAACTTCAAAATAAACCAAAAATTAAACTTTAACTTAGAAACTATTCCAAATAACAATACACTAAAAATGTCATCTATTGCTTGCGAATAACAATAAACCCTAATTATCGGCTTCAGAAGACTCATATGTATTCAGTTTCTTACTACAATATACTAAAAAATAAAATACACGGCTTTTACAAAAAAAAATTACCCAAAAATAAATAGTAAATAATGAATAAGAACTAGGTCCAAAGACAACAAACTAAAGATGCAATAAAAGCAAATTTGAAAAAAATAACGTAGCCAAACGTAAAACTTACTTATTCTAGTTTTGAGTTCAATTCGTGAATTTTTTCACTAACTCAGCTACTCGAGTTTCCCAGTTCACTTTCTCCTCGTTTTGTGTTTCTAATTTCCTTTTAAGCTGGTCCACCTGCATAAAGAAGTTCAGAGCGTGCACCATAGAATAATATTCGTACAACAAGATATATCAACTATCTCATTCACACATAACCTGCTTCTGTAGTTCACCAGCACGTGCATGAGCCTTTCCAACCTACTCCTCAACATCCAATGACCTTTTTCTTTTGAAAGGAAAAAAACAATTTTTCAGTTTTTTTAAACATAAAATTTATTCCAAAAAAAAATAACAAATTATACTAAGCATTTGATTCAGACTCTGTTAGTGTTTCAAGATGCTCCAAGACCAATAAATTATAACTATCACATATAAACATTTGCAGATTTACTACTGTTGCTCAAGTTATTATGATATTTAGTAAGAAATACGAACCACACGTATAATATTATGATATTTAGTAAGAAATATGAACCACACGTATGATACTATGTATTTAGTAAGAAATACTCAATAAAAATTGTATTTGTTAAAGCTTATAATAAATAGATTTATCTATCCTATGAAAAATTATTTTGATTGAATTCATATACAAGAAAAAAAAAAAAAAACACTTACATTTACTGGAACCACACGTATAGTACTAGCTACTTTCATTTTGTTCAAATACTTGCAGTAAATTTCAACATTTTAGCTGTTCTACTTACGTATATTTTTCCACACTTGCAGTCGAGTCCCAGAGGAATATGTTGCTCAGCATCCAACAAATGGAAATCCCCCAACTCTATTTTTAGCATTAACTGGTATATGTTAATATTCCTTGTCTATGTTCCTGATATGATTCTTTGTTCTAGTTATGAGAATCATTATTTCAAAAAGAAGGCTACAAATATGTTCCCATTATTGAGTTTGCGCTAGCATGACTTAGGCTAGGTTTCATGTGTTAATTTTTTTGTTTTCTCAAGGGATGATCCTTAACAACAATATATTTTTTTTTGCATGTTCTAGACTTAACTTTGGAATCATGCATAATTAATCGATCTGAATTTGGTGTACTTGATGATTCTGAGTTATAATTTTATGGAGACAGTTTAAAAATCTTTGTGAACTACATTATATCTATAAATATTAGTTTGGTGAGTTATTGCACCCTTTTACACAGCTACGTAGCAGCTACACAAATCATTTATTTTTGTATATTATTTCTTAATATCTCTGCTCCCCTGGATCACCACCAGAAAACTAGTTGCTATGTCCTTATCAAAGTGGTTAAAATTTTATTTTCGCATGTATAATTAATGGCTTGAAGAATAATAAATTTACTACACTTGAAAAAACTGAGATATACGTGGTTCAATCCAAACGAAATCAACCCAAACAAAATCAATCCAAAAGAAATTAACCCTAAACAACGTTACAAATTCACGCTAACAAAAATAACCAATAAACAAAATAAATGGGATGCACACCTTTTAGAAGCATTTTGACGGATTGAGGGATTGAGGTTTCACGAAGGAAGAAGGGGGAAGGAGATGGACGCCGAAGTTTGGGGTTTCGCGAAGGGATTGCGCCGGTGACGGAGGAGTTTGCCAGAGTTTGGGGTTGAGTGATTGAGGGAGAAGTGCAGAGGATTGGGGTTTAGGGAGAATGAAGGAACTCAGAAATGGTGGGTTTTACGCGAAGAAGGAGAAGTGCCCATGGTTTATAATACAGACTACGACGATTTTAATTTGAACTGTCTTAGTCTGTAACATCAATATTACAAAAATGCCACCGCGTTACAGACTACGACGGTTTTAATTTGAACTGTCTTAGTCTGTAACATCAATATTACAAAAATGCCACCGCGTTACAAACTACGACAGTTTCAATTTAAATCGTCTTAGTCTGTAACATCAATATTACAAAAATGCCACCACGTCACAAACTACGATGGTTACCTATGAACCGTAGTGGTGTGCGCGTTGTTATTTGTAATTTTTGCAATGGTGATTTTGAGGTGGTCCGAGCTCAGCTCGGCCTTGAGAAATTCGGCGGCGTGAGGGGTTGGAACCCTCGTTGATTTGTATGAGTAATTTAGGTTTAATTTTGTGTGTGAGTTTTGAATCCTCTATCAGTATTTATAGGGATTATAATTAGGGTTCCATATTCGTGGATTTCGTGGGGAAGATTGCTTCAAGCTCAAGAATCTTGATATATTAGGAAAGAGATATTGTCCAGATTTGTCCATATATATTTTGTTTATGTCAAGCTCGGCCCGGTCAGTGAGGTGAGCCCGGCGTTAAGGGGGTGAGCTTGGTGCTCATCCCCAGCCCGGTACATCAGCTCCCCAAGCTCAGACCAGAGTGATCAAGTGGCTTGAGTTTAAGTCATAAGCTCAGTCTTCCGATGTCAATGGCGGGAAACTATCGAAACAGTTAGTATTCCTTCATTTATAATTTTTTAAATTTTCATTTAATTTTTGGATTAAGTACGTTAATGGGCCGTTAAGGGGCTTTGCGGATACCGTTTTTTGGTAACTGTCCTCCTCTAACGGCTATTTTTCTTCTTTAAATACCTTTTGTATTTTCTATTTGCCATTTTTACTCTCTCGCTTCTCCCTTGCTGTCCTTGCCATTTTTGCTCTCTCTTCCTGCTCTTGATTTCTCTTCTTGCTCTCAGAAACCGCCATTGCCTTGCTTCTTCATGTGTTCTCTCCCATTCGTTGTCCCCTTTTGTGCGTTCTTATGGGTTCGATTTGCGCGGCGTGTTTGTCTCCCTTTTTTCTTGTCATCTTCTCTCGCATCAACACAATCCTAGGTATGTCTTCTTCGCACTCCTCTGTTACTCGTAGTATAGAGAGTATGGTTGCCAGTTCGGTCTCGGGCTTAGAGCCCGAATCGGAGGAGGTTTCTGCCTCCTCCTATGAGGTGTCTACGGCAGAAGCCGATTCTGGGTCTGGCCTCGCCCCTGTAGCTACTGAGGTCCCCCCTACTGGGGCAGAGGTAAGGTCTGTGGATTACGCCGTGGAGGTATCCGGCGGTGGAGGTGCTCCCCCTGGTTCGGCTGAGGAGGGGATAGCGAGGGAGCCTGAGGAGGCCAACCTCGTTATCCCTGTCCCTGCCGATGAGCCCGACTTCTCGTGGCTCCTAGGGGGGGTCTTCAACCGTGCTTCCTCTTATGATAGTGTGGAAAGGGTGCAAGCCTTTGTAGATAGGTATGAAGTTGTGAGAGAAGGGTATGACGATGTGGTGAGATTTAGAACATGTAGGCATTGTCAGAGGGTGCATGCTAGTACCCTTGTAGCTGGTCGGAATGCCATAACCGTCTACGAGTACATGTTTAAAGAGTATGGCCTAGTTTTTCCCTTGAGCCGCTATGAGACCGAGGTCTTAGCCTTCCTCAACGTGGCCCCTAGCCAGCTCCACCCTAATAGTTGGGGTTTTCTTCGTGCCTTTCAAATTCTATGTAAAATGTTCGGTGTTAGGCCGAGCTCTCGTGTCTTCCTTTATCATTATCAGCTTAAGCACGACTCTAAAGTGGGTTGGGCTTCTCTTAGCAGTTCTCGTGCAGGGGGAAGTCTACCCATCTCCTATGCACAATCGTACAAAATATTTAAAGAACGATACTTCAAGTTGTCCCCCATCAATAATAGGACCGTTAAGGCCTTTTTCTTGAACAATGACTTGGAGTTGAGGTATCCTTTGCACTGGTGTCTTCCTCGAAAATACACCAAATTTCCCGAGGATACGTTGACCTCGGGAGTCAAAAATATTATCCAAGTCTTGCATGGTCTTCCTCTGCCTATTAGTAGCCGAGCTCTGATACACTCTGCCCGGGAGGAGGACCCTTTCCAGAACTTCCTAGGTAATTATTTTAATGTCTTTTAGGCCGAACTGTGGAATGTATTACTGACCTATGTCTTTGTTTGCAGATCTGATGTCGGACAACTTCAACTTAGTTGCCGCTTTGAAGGCCCGCACGTCGAGCTCTGGACAAAAGGGCCGAGGGGCGATCTCTCGAGGACCCAGCCCGGTTCCTCAGCCTCCCCCTTCTCAAGCTACTCCAAGCCCTGCTAAGAGGCCAAGAGCTAAAGGAGCCGATGTCCCAGCTGAAGGGGCAGAAGTCTCGTCCAAGAGACAAAGGGTTGAAGAGGACAACGCTACCTCAGCCTCTCTTGCTCCCCGACAGAGGTAGTGGTGTCTAAGTCAGTGTCAAAGGGCGGAGGTGCGCCTCCCACTTTTGTGAAGACATTTGTCAAACTTCCTCCTAGCGCTTCATGGCTTGGCAAAGAAGGTGCCGAGCCTCGAATTGAGCAAATGGCGGCCGATGTCCAGCCTGGACAATCTTTATGGGACTCCTCTCTCTGGGGTAAGCACATCCAGATCGGCCAACCCTTCCCAAGCTCTTATGACAATGCGCTCCTGGATGGGGTGGGGGTGGTGGACAATTTGGATGGGGCCGAGGTGTTGTTGAGCCGCCTGACAGCTATAGTTCGGCATAGTAAGAGGAGGGTGACTTGAATGGCCGACTTCCCAGCTTGGGAGCAAACACTTACTGCTCGGGTGGCCGAGTTGGAAGCTGCATCTATTCGTCGGGGAACAAGAATTCGCTGCTCGGGTAGCCACTTGGGAGATAAAATCCACCAAGCTGAAGTTGGCTAAGGAAGAGGTTGAGCAGGAGCTCGTCGCCTCCAAGGCTGATCAAGAGGAACTCCAAGGCAAGCTTGCCTCAGCAGGCGACCGTGCTGTGAACTCGGAAGCCAAGGTGTTAGAGCTGAAGGAGAGGTTGAAGCAGGCCGAGAAGACCATTGCTCAACAGAAGGCCACAATGGAGCAGATGGAGGAGACCGTGGTGACTAGCTTCTGCATGGGCTTTGATGGGGCTGTCCGGCAGGCGTGCTACTTGGCTCCAACTCTTGATCCCGATTCCTTTGACTATGTCAAGGATGTCGTGGACGGGGAGTGGGTGGACCGTCCCGAATAGGTGGGGACGTGGTACCTGATTGTTCTTCATTTTTTGTATCTTTTCCTTTTCTTTTTTTTTTGTTGCCAGCCTTAAGGTCGGCTCAGGCTGTAACTAAAGTCGTTTTGGCCGCACAATGTTTACTTTGCTTTACTTTAATATCATCGTCTTGTCTTCATGCCATATTCTCCCGAGCTCATTCCTTTCGAATACTTGTTTATGTGGTTCGCCTGACCGACCTCCAACGGGTCTTAGGTGTGTGTTCACAGCCTGGCGTCGGCCGAGCACTATAAAAGGACGCAATGTCTCCTTTAGCTCGGTAGTCGCCGAGCACGATGAAAAGACTTAGTGTCTTGTAAAGGGACGTGATGTCTCCTTTAGCTCGGTAGTCACTGAGCACGATGAAAAAGACTTAGTGTCTTGTAAAGGAACACGATGTCTCATTTAGCACGGTAGTCCCCGAGCACAATGAAAAGTCTTAGTGTTTTGTAAAGGGACGCGATGTCTCCTTTAGCTTAGCTCGGTAATCGCCGGGCATGATGAAAAGACTTAGTGTCTTGTAAAGGGACGCGATGTATCCTTTAGCTCGGTAGTCGCCGAGCACGATGAAAAGACTAGTGTCTTGTAAAGGGACGCGATGTCTCCTTTAGCTCGGTAGTTGCCGAGCACGATGAAATAACATTGTCTTGTAAATGGACGTGATGTCTCCTTTAACTCGGTAGTCGCCGAGTACGATGAAATAACATAGTTGAGTAGCTAAGTCGTACTTTATTGATGTGCTAATGCGGTGCCTCGTTAAAACCTTTCCGGGAAAAACCCTCCTTAGGGAAAAACCCAGGCTTCGGAAAAAGAGTACACCTCTATAATAATTGAAAACATAACGAATTGTTTGGACTTTATTGAATTGAATACTAAATTAAAAGGAGTACGCTAACTGAAATAGGCCTTCAGATGACTGGTGTTCCAAGTTCTTGGGATTAGATGTCCTGCCATTTCCTGTAACTTGTAAGAGCTGTTCTGATGGTTCTCGAGGATGCGGAAGGGGCCGTCCCAATTGGCAGCGAGCTTGCCATGAGCTCGGTCTCGTCTAGCCTCCTCGGTCTTTCTCCAGACGAGGTCTCCTGGGATGAAAGATCATTCCCGGACGTGGGAATTATAGCGACGAGCTGCTCGCAGCTTTGTGGCCAACTCCCTTACCCGAGCTTCTTCTCGGACTTCTTCAATGAGGTCGAGCTCCTTCCTGAGGGCGGTCTCGTTACTGAAAGTTGCATAGGTCAGCATCCTCCACGACAGTTCACCGACCTCAACTGTTATCATGACATCGAACCCCTAAGTGAGGCGAAATGGTGTTTCGATGGTTGAGGATTGCCGGGTGCAGTGGTATCCCCATAGTACACTTGGCATTTCCTCAGCCTAGTCTCCTTTTACTTTGTCGAGCTTCTTTTTCAACTCGTTGAGGATGACCTTATTGGCTGCTTCAACTTGTCCATTTGTTTGGGGGTGCTCCACTGATGATGTCCTATGTTGAATACTGAGCTGAGATAGGAATGTGTAGAACGTGGCATCTGTGAACTGCCTCCCATTATCAGTGATCAGGCCATGAGGTATGCCATGTCGGCAAATGATATGTCTCCAAACAAACTTTTGAACTTGTTTGGCTGATATCGTGGCTATGAGTTTGGCCTCGATCCATTTTGTGAAGTAGTCGATGGCCACAAGTAAGAACTTGGTTTGTCTCTGTGCTGGTGGGAATGGACCAAGGATATCCATTCCCCATAAGGCGAATGACCAAGGTGACGAGATGAGCTGGAGCTCGGTCAAAGGTGCCGCTAGTAAGGAACCGTGTTCTTGACACCTTTTACAGCTCCTAACATAGTCTTTAGCATCCTTCTTCATTGTGGTCCAATAGTACCCAGCTCGGACTAGTCGGGCCGCCATGTTCTTGGCCCCTGAGTGCATGCTGCAAATGCCAGTGTGGAGCTCGTCCATCACAAACTGGCCTTGGTCTTTGGTCAAGCATTTCAGCAAAGAAGTAGAAAAGCCTCTTCGAAACAGCTCTTGATCCCATAGTACGTAGTAAGAGGCTTAACGACGTACCTTTTGAGCCTCATTCTTGTCGTCAGGCAAGATATTGTCTTGCAAATAAGATATCAGGGGGGTTATCCATAAGCTCGGTTCTGTAGTAATCGAATAGACCTCATCCTTGTCAGCTCGGGGAGATGAGTACTTCCTGCATGATTGAGTGGTGTTGTCCCCTCTTGCGGGAACTCGTTAGCTTAGATAGGATATCGGCTCTATCGTTTTGTTCTCGAGGGACGTGGACGATCTCAAATTTGGCGAAGTGGGAAAGCATGTTTTTCACTCGATGATAGTATTTTTGTAGGAGGGGCTCCTTGGCTTGAAATTCATCCCTAACTTGAGAGGTGACTAATTGGGAATTGCTCAGGCACTTCAATTGTCGAACACCCATATCCCGGGCTAACCTGAGACCAGCTAGCAGGGCCTCATACTCGGCCTGATTGTTAGAAGCCGCAAATGAGAAGCGTATAGCTTGTTACAAGAAGAGATCGTCTGGTCCCTCCAATATGACCCCTACTCCGCTCCCTTTCTTGTTAGAAGAGCCATCAACTCTCAGTGTCCAACCTAGCTCGCGCTCTCCGATCTCGGGTAACTTAGTGAGGAACTCAGCTAGGAACTGGGCTTTCATAGGGCCTCGGTGTTCAAAATGGAGTCTGAACTCGGACAATTCTACAGCCCAGGCTGTCATGCGACTAGCAAGGTCGGGTAGTTGCAATATCTGCCTGACCGGATAGTTCGATCTTCAATGATATCATGGTTTCGAAAGTAGTGTCGTAGTCGGCGAGCAGTGAAGACGAGGACAAGCACTAGCTTCTCTATTGTTTGATACTTGGTCTCCGCAGGTTGGAGTGTCCGGCTCACAAAGTACACCGGCGTCTGGACTTTGTCAATTTCTTTGACCAGAACCGAGTTGATGGCGACCTCGGAAACTGCTAAGTAAACGTACAAAGGCAACTCATGGGATGGGCTGGTCAAAGTTGGCAAGGAAGCTATTTGTGTCTTCAGCTTGTCGAATGCGGAGGCACATTCATCATTCCATTCAAAGCGGGCTGAGCGTTTTAATAATGTGAACATGGGTCTGCTCTACTCAGCCAGCTTGGGCAGAAACCTAGATAGGGCGGCTAGATACCCATTAAGTCTCTGTTGGTCTTTTAAGCAGGTCGGGCTAGGCATGTTTGTAATGGTTGTGCATTTTTCCGGGCTAACTTCAATTCCTCTTTGGGAGATCATAAAACCGAGGAACTTACCCCCTCCCACACCAAAGGCACACTTCTTCGGGTTCAGCCGAATTTGATGTCGGTGTACCTCTGCAAATATTTCCCTTAGATCAGCGTCATGTTGAGCATGGATTTTCGACTTGACCACTATGTCATCAACGTAGACCTCCATATTACGCCCGATCTGAGCATTAAAGACCTTGTCCATCAGTCGTTGGTAGGTGGCCCCTGCATTCTTGAGGCTGAAGGGCATAACTTGGTAGCAGTAGTTGGTCGTGGCCGACATGAACGCAATCTTCGTCTCATCCGGGGGATACATCGGTATCTGATTGTAGCCTGAGTAGGCATCCAAGAAATTGAATGCTTCATACCCTGCTGTACTGTCCACTAACCGGTCAATGCTTGGTAAGGGGTAGGTGTCCTTGGGACAAGCTTTGTTCAAGTCGGTGTAGTCCGTGCACATCCTCCATTTCCCATTTTCCTTTTTGACCATCACAACGTTGGTCAGCCAAGTGGTGTAAATTATCTCTCGAATGAAGCGGGCTTCTAGAAGCTTACCGACCTCTTTCTAAACAACAAGGCGGCACTCCTCACCTAGCTTTCTTTTACATTGTGCCACTGGCCGAGCATGAGGAAGCAGGGATAGCTTGTGGCACATGAGGTTGGGATCGATACCGGGCATATCAGATGGTTTCCATGCAAACAGGTCCGCATTTTCTTGTAGGGTTGATATGACTTCTTGGAGGGTGGAGGTCGGCATGGAGGTGCCGATCTTAGTTACTTGGCCTGCTCCAGGGTCGAGCTGTAGTGGTTCAAGGGGCTTAACAAATGAAGGACGTTCCTCCTCAAACTCAGCTCGGGGGTCGATATCCAGTGGTTCACCTGTATTGTTGTTGACATAACATATGTTCGAGGTTGGTCTCTTATCTTCTTTCTTGATGGAGTAGGGGGTGACCTTCAGACTCTGAGCATAGCATACCCGGGCTGTCTTCGGGTCGACCTTGACTGTGACTATTTTTACCTCTTCCTTTGGAAACTTCATGGCCATGTGTAGAGTGGACACAATGGCTCCCAACTGGTTGAGTGTTCTTCGGCCGATGATGACATTGTAAGACGTATTGGCGTCAATCAGAATGTACCTGATCTCCACGGTTTTGTAGGTTTCGCTTCCACCGAAGGTAGTAAGTAGGTCAATATAGCCCCTAGAATGGACTCTCTCCACAGCAAAACCGAGCAGTGGCTCGGGGTATGACTTGATGATGGACTCGGGCAGTTCCAACTGTTTGAAAACAGACCAATATAGTACATCGGCCGAGCTCCCTTGGTCGATCAGTACTTTGCGAACTCGCTAGTTGGCTATGGTGCAAGAGATGACCATGGGGTCGGTCTAGTCGGGGTCATCTATGCTGAAGTCGGCGTCAGAGAACGTGATGGATGGCAAGGTTCTCTTCTTGGGTGACCCGATGTGATTGATGCTTCTCGCGTAGCGTTTGCGGGCCGAAGACGTAGCTCCCCCCCTACGAAGCCTCCAACAATTGTATTAATAGTCCCTTTGACCTTGTCAGGATTCTGATCATTCTTCTTACCCCAACCTCGGTCCCTGCATTTATTCCGGCTATCTCGGGTATCCCGATCTGATTCTCGAGGCCGGGTCTTTGAGCTCAGCCCAGCGTACCTTTCAGGGTGTTTCTGCTTATCTTGGATGAATCTTCGTAACTCACCCTATCTTATGAGGCATTCTATGAGGTCTCGTACTTGGCGGCAATCTTCTGTGGTGTGCCCGGTATTCTGATGATAAGCACATCGCTTGCCGGGTCGGCGTTTGAAGGAGATTGAGAGGGGTGAGGACGGCGTACCAACTCCAATGCGCAAGCTTCCCTAAAAATTTTATCCCTGGATGCATTCAGGGGGGTGTACGAGCTGTACAAGCTGGTGCGACGGTCCCTATTTGACTCTGCCAGACGTGAGGAGGACTCCTTTTGCTTGGGTGGATGACCATGCTCTCGAGTTCGGCGCTTGGCCTTAGTGTTTTCTTCTATGTTCATGAAACGGGCAGCTCAGGAGCGGAGGTCGTTCATATTGATAGGAGGTTCAGCGAAGAGAGAATCCGAGAAGGGGCCGGAATTGAGCCCGGCTTGTATGGCGTGCAGTGCGACAACGGGATGGAGGTTGGGTATAGTCCGGCAGGCCAGAGCAAAGCGAGCCATATACTCTTTGAGGGATTCCTTGTCTCCATGTATCACATGGTGAAGCGATATAGAGGTGGTAGGTGTTGGTTTGGCGTCTGCAAACCGGGCTTGGAAGTGCTCGAACAGAGAGTCGAAAGAGTCCACAGACATCGGAGGGAGTGAGTAGTATCAATCGAGGGTTGTCCCCTTTAGGGTTGAGGGAAACATTCGACAAAGTACATAGTCGTCGTCAATGATCATGGCGGCCTGGGTCAGGAAGGCTCGAACGTGAGTAACTGGGTCCGTAGATCTATCGTATTTATCCTGGGACGACCATCTCCAGGATTCGGGAACCCGGGCGGAGAGGATGGCTGGGGTGAAGGGGTGGAGAGTCCAAACTTTACCAAGTCCATGCGTTCGGGAAGGAGGTCTGAGGTCCGTGAATGGCTGAGCCTGAGAAGGGTCTTGCCGAGCTGCAGAGATAGTTGCGCGAATGTGGGAGAGATCATGTCGGGCCGCGGAGGTAGCGACATGCATATCCTCACCCGTAGTGTGTGGGTTGCTGGGGCCAACGCGTGAATTGGACCTGGCTTCTTCTCCATGTCTTAGTTCTTCATCCCGGTAGGGAATGAGGGGGTCCTGCCTAGGATTCCTTGAATTCTCTGTCGCAGGGCTTGCAATTCCAGAATATCGGCTTCACGCTGACGCTGGACGGTATCCAGATTCGCCTGCGTAGTTTGCAAGGCCCTCTCAGTATCTCGATTCTAGGTTCGCAACGCTTCCACGCGAGCGTCCTTCCACTTTTGAGCCTCCGCCAACGCTGCATCGACTCGTGCTTGTATGAGTTCTATTATGGCGGGATCCATCGTGGTGTTGGAGTGACTGCGAGTGTGAACCATCTGAGCGTGGTGGTTGTGAGATTAAGAATTATCTGGATGGTTGTGGGATTAAGAATTATCTTGCCCCACAGTCAGCGAAGTGAGTCTGGTTTCAGGGCAGTGAGCTCATACATATACAACTAGACCATGATTATAAAATTTGAAGAGAAAAATACGTGTATATATATATATATAGTAAAGAGAAAAAAATAGTACATATTTTATAAGTGAATTGACTAACTAGAGCTAAGGGTAAAGCGACATCGACGTGATCACATCCACTCTACTTTTTTAATTTTCAATGTCTGGTGGTACTCGTATCAATAATGTTATGACGTACTTAAATTTTTTTTTTTGAGTTAATCATTTTTTATCCTTTTAGTTTTTAAACTTTTAGTTTTTAATTTTTTTTGTTCTCATGTAATTTTCTATCAATAAAAGTCTCTAAAATAAATTAATTATTAAATGATAATGTGAAAGTATCATCGACATTTAACGATTCAAATATAATAAAACAGATTAAAAATATTAAAAAAAAATTGACTAAAAATTATCAAAAATATTTAAAATAAATTAAAAGTCAAAACTTTAAAAGATTAAAAAATAAATAATTAATTATGTGTTTCTCAAAGAATAATTGTTTATCTCTAAAGTAAAAATCTAAAAATTATCGTTGGTATTATTAGTTTTATCGCATAAAATATATAAATATAATACTAATTTAATAATTTTGTCATTAAGGAGGCATGGGATGTCGTCGTTAAGGATGCATGTACATGACGATATCTCATGCCACATTCAAGATAGTACTCGCAGTCCGTAAGGATATTTTTTTTATGTATAATTTGATATCCCTATCCTTACATTATTTTATATATACAATTATATTTTTTAATAATTTAAAACTACATTTGTGGTCCCTTATCTGAATTGCAGAATCCTTTGCATTGTAGCAGTTACAAATTACATGCAGCCAATGCATGTGATGCAGGTATGCAGCCAATGCATGTCATTCAGGTATGGGTCCAATGCATGTCAAGAACAAAAATTCGTGTCACTTAATTTATGACATTACCCAACTTGATCTCTTACACAGCCCAATTTTGCAACATATGTCAAACGTATCACATGACACTACCAACTTTTCTTATATAACCATACCTAAATATCTATGCATTGCTTTTCCCCATCATATGTAAATTTTTTAAAGAAGAAAACTACTTTTTTTTATCCCTATAAAGGCTAAGGCTTATGCATAATTATTTTATTTAGTATTTGTGTTTCAAATTTCGTTGAGTTTTAATATATTTTAAATATATCTCACTCAATATCTATGTTTGATTGATATAAGCATAAAAAACAACTACTAATAATAAATCTTTTAATAAATATAATTATATTTTATTTTTAACATTTATCAATAAAAATACAGCAAAAGATAATTTTAATCAAAAGAATTGAACCAAATGAAATGTAATTTATTTATCTATAAAAATTAATTACGAGTTAGAAACTTTATATACTAATTTGTGAGAGAATATTTATATAAACAAATTGATTTATAATTAAATTTCTGTAGAAAACTATCTTACATTATCCTCAAACATATTTGATCTAATGAAAATTGGAGTTACTGATATGTAAGCTCATTCAATTATAAATTAGTTGCCAATGTTTTTTAATTATTTTCAAACAATGAAAAGTGTTTAACTTTTAGAGGTTAATTGAATTTCCATATCAAAATACGAAAAGGAAGATAAATATGGTAGGTGGTTTCAATTATATCTAAGAAGTTGAACACCAAACGAACAAAGGATGAATGATTTTATTTTAAAATATTTTTTGAAGTAATAAAACGAGCTTGACAACATAAAACGATATACATAAAAATTAAGAAGAACTAAAATATAAATTGAAGTGAAATAGTGCATTACTAAGATCCACATCAGCAGCAGTCGCTACAAATGAACTGTCACGGGTTATCTGCATGTGAATGATGCAAACTGCAAAATTATGAAATTAACTGTCATTGGTTCTGCATCTAGCCATGCACTGGGTAATTAACTGTCAATGTGAAGGGAACGGATAAGCATTCATTTAATTTATTAAAATGGCACAGTTTTCAAAAATTAAAATGCCCCAATTTCAAAATAATGCTTTCTAGAGTAAATCTCATGTATAGATTTTTCCTATATAAGTGGGCATCAATCCTGAGTAATATCACAGCTCTCACGCTTTACTAATCATATCATTACTTGTTTCATAGAATGGAGTCTCGGCACTTAGCATTTCCCATTTTCATTCTCCTCTCTGTGGTAAGTCTTTTCGCTGCCTTTATTTTCATGTTATGCCCTTGACAAAACCAAGTACTTTATTTGTCCAAACAACAATAATAATATCTATATCTATATTACTTTATTTGACAATAAAGTTTGATACAAATATTTTATAAGAAAAAAATGAATTAGCTTTTACGATAGAAATTATTCATAATTAATTTATGAAGATACTCTTTACTTAGTTTTTGAAAAACAATTATTAATTTATATATAAATTAATTTATTTTTTCTAATACATTTTTCCTGTCTATTTGTATTTTTCTTACATATATTTTTAGAGAAGTTTATTTAAATTATAGTCTGTTAAATAGAATATAAAATGATTCTTATTTAGTTTTCTAACATAAAGATGCTATATAATTACCCCTTTGTGTTAGGCTCTATTTCAATACGTGGACGTTAACCACTATGTGGTGATATTATTTTAGATTTAGATTTAATTCTATATTATGTCTCCCAAGTTTATACCTCACAATTATTTTCCTAAATTTTTTACCACAATTGTTACAGCTTGCACTCGCAGGAGAAAGCTATGCACGTCCACAAACAACTGATGAAGATTATTGGAAAGCTGTTTGGCCAAACACTGCCATTCCTGATCCTCTGCAAGACCTTCTAAAGCCTGGCCCATCTGGTTCGTTATATTATAAATTTAACTATATAATATATATATATATTTTTTTTTATCAAACTTGCATATATTAGAATATTGTTTTGTTTATCTAGCGATGGACTAATTGAAGTATCTTTTTGGTTAAATTATGATGAAACAGATGCTTCACAAAATGATCTCCCAATGAAACTTAGCGAGACACAATATCCGATAGGGTTTTTCTTTAATAATGAGATATATCCGGGTAAATCAATGACAATTAAATTTAGCATGCGTCGCTTTACACAAGGATATGGTCTTCTCCCATGGGATCAAGGTGAGGTTAAACAAGTTGAAAGAGAAGAGTATGAGGGATATACTCGTCAAGAGCTATGTTTAAACAAAGGACCCTCAATAGAAGACAAATACTGTGCAGAATCCTTGAAAACATTGATGGACTATGTGATTTCAAAGCTTGGAAAGAATGTTAAGCCAATTTTAAGCTCCTTCGTGAATAAACAAGATCAATACAGAGTGGAAGGAGTGACAAATATTGGACAGAAAGCAGTGATGTGTCATAGGTTGAACTTCCAAAAGGCTACATTTTATTGTCACGAAGTCCATGCAACCACTGTTTACAGTGTTCCGTTGGTTGCCGGTGATGGAACCAAAACTCAAGCATTAGCTGTTTGCCACTTTGATACTTCAGGCATCAACCATAAATGGATTCGTCAAATCATGAAAGTTGAGCCTGGTACTAAACCTGTTTGCCATTTCCTTGGAAGCAAAGAGATTTTATGGGTTCCCAATAACTAAATTTAGTTCATCGATATGATATAATAATGTATAATATAAGATGGATGTATAATCCATTTTATCGTCGTATGTGCTATTATGTGTTTTGTTTAAGTACTACCTATTATGTGTTTGTTTAAGTATTACCTTTTATAGCTTAGTGCTGGAATAGTATGTTGTGTCTGTGCCAGTATCACCTTTCCTAGCTTAGAGCTGGAAATGGTTCTATCTGTTTGTTGTTAATTAGGAACGTATCCTACCGAAGCATAATCATGTGATCTATATATATGCTTTGATGATGTAAATTATTATAATGCAATAAAAATGCAGTGTGTTTCATGTCTTTTGTATTTTCACATATGTGTTGGAAATGGTACTATCTATATGTGTTGCAATATATGATGATGTAATGAAAATGCAGTGTGTTTCATGTTTTTCCTCTCTTCTTTTCAAATGGATCGACTTCCATCTTTATAAATGACAACAAAAAAATTCCAACATAAAATGGACCCACGTTAATTTAAAATTTTCTTTGGAGTGATGATATTGCTATAAATAGGAGTTCGTTAAGCACAAGATGTGTGTATACGGTGCTAACTTTTGCAGTTGTTCAACACTCAACATAGTTTTATTCGAGTTGTTATTATTACTTTCATCGTCTACAATTTCTTTGTTACAAATTATTTTCGATCGTCAAATATAAAATGTTTTATTTCCGATTTTTTTTTCTTCAATTGTTCCCATACATAATAGTTTTTGATGTTGTTTAACTAGTACTTATTTAATTATTTATTTTCATATATTTAATCTGTTATCAATTTTAATGTCTTAACAACTTTTTATCATATGGTATTCTTCAGCGTCCTTGGCAATGGCATAACCATAGGAAGGGGGCATGGCCCCAACAATTTTTATTTTTTATTTTTTTAAAAATTTATATGTTTTAAATAATTTTAATTTTAACTTTTATTTTTTATTTAATATAAATTACATCGTACTTCTTTTATTTTTTTCTCAAATTATAAGACATATAGCTTTGCAATTATTATATACTTTTCTTTCCTTCCTACTGTTTTGTAAAGTAAGTGTGTTTAGTTAAGTCTTTTCAACCCTTAAATTACATTTTGATTAAAAAAAATGAATTCTCCACAAATGAATTTATGGTACATTCCCTCCACATACATAACTCTGTATCGTGTCAGTTACGAATTTCATGAACCCCAGGAACCTATGAGCAAGGTTACTATAATACTTGCAGCATTAGTTGAGGAGAAAAATGATCTGTGGACATTGAAGGAACCGGACAGGAGAGTATGCATTGAAAGCACTAGCTAATCTAAGTTAGATCATATGTTTTTTCTTAATAAATATTTTACGCGAGGAAAAATAAGCAGAAAAAAAAAAGAAATTTCATTTTTTTAAAAGGTTAAGAAAAGTCTTTCATTATTTAATTTGTACAAAATTTGACCTCTTTTAAAAAGAGTTAAACGACAGAGTTTTTTACAAAATAGTTAATTAAAAGTAAAAAGTTAAAAAATACTTTTTCTATTTTTCTCTCCTAGAATTTTTTCTTGAAGTCTCTCTATTTTTATTTATTTACGAATTGAGATTTAGGCACCGGTAGAACAGAAAAACAAACGAGATGTTAAACAGAATAATTTATTGAGATTTGACAGTGAAAATTATAATTTTGTTAATATCAATTTTTAATGACCGATTTTAAGTTTTTAAAATTTAAAAATTTTACTATAAAATTTTATTACACATAAGTTGGTACTCTTAATTATAGTTTTTTAATTTTTAGTTCTTATATTATTAAAATCATTTTTTAATATAATCTTTAATAAAATAATAAATGAAAAAAAATTAAATGAATAAATAATGTTATATAATTTATAAATATCTTTTTCTTATTCTCGCATCGAGATGTCAACGACATGGAGGAGGAGCAAGAGCTACTCCCATTCCATCGTTTGGTTGTGGGTACTTTTTTCATTTCAATTCCCCTCCTTACTGGGATAGATAAATGAGAAATGTTTATCGGACCATTATTTATTAATTATAAAGAAAAAAAATACATAAACATATACCTTAATTAACTATGTAACATTAATTAACGAAGATAATGAAAACAACACAGCAAATAAATATGAGAAGAAAAATATAGCCAATGATTAAGCGTCATCGACGTGACGACATCTCGTATCTCTTAGTTTTGAATATCCAGTGGTACTCATGTCAATTATGTAGTGCGGTACTCAAACAATTTCTTTTTTCTAAGCCGCATGTGAAAGGTGGGGACTCTAATTAGCAGAATAATTAGGGTGAAAATGTAATATGAGTTAGTGAGACAAAACCTGACAATATATTTGTTGTTGAACAGACCTGATAATATATTTGTTGTTGAACAGGGATTGTTTCATAATTCAACGTGTGACAGTTATATGTTAAATATGATTAAATATAAGTAAATGTGGGCAAGTGGTTACGTAATTCAAGAGATTTGGATTTGGCTTGTGTTCTCGCTGGATTTTGAGGTGGTCCGAGCTGAGTTCGGCCCTAAGAAATCCGGCGGCGTGAGGGGTTGGAACCCTCGTTGATTGTATGAGTGATTTAGGTTTTATTTCGTGTGTGTATCTCAGATCCTCTATCGGTATTTATAGGGATCATAATTAGGGTTCCATATTCGTGGATTTCATGGGAAAGATTGCTTCAGGCCCAAGAATCCCGCTAAATTAGGGAAAAGATATATGTTCATATTTGTCCAGATTTGTTCTATTTATGTTCAGCTCGGCCGGTCAGTGAAGCAAGCCCGGCGCCACGGGGATGAGCTTGGTGCTCATCCCCAGCCCGGTACATCAGCCCCCCGAGCTCAGGCCAAGCGATTGATTGGCATTGAGTTAAGTCATAAGCTCGGTCATCCGAGGTAATATGACGGGAAACTTCTGTGACGGTTGGTATTCCTTCGTTTGAATTTATGAATTTTTTTTTTATTGGCATTGGATGGGCCTTGCCGTTGATGGGCCGTTGCATGGGCTTGACCGTTACCTTTGGCTGGTAACGACTCCCTTTTAAGCATTTTGCCCCTTCATTTTCGCATTTTTCTCTCTCGCGTGCTCTTCTTCTCCCTTGCCCTCATTCTCTACATTGTCGTTTCTTGCCCTCAGAGTTCGCTTCTTGCTTTATGTCATCTCCGTTCGTCTTTCCCGTCACCTGTGGTGTTCAAGGCTTGGTTCGGCCTGGGTTTGTCTCGTCGTTGTCTTCTACGCTCGCCGTTTTCTCTCGTCTCCAATTTCTGCTCTTCGCTCACCCTAGGTATGTCTTCCTCTCACTCCTCTGCCACCCATAGCGTAGAGAGTCTAATTCCCCCCTCAGTTTCGGGCTCTGAGCCCGAATCAATGGAGGCTTCTTCCTCCTCCCTTGAAGTTTTGACGGGAGAGGCCGATCTCAGATATGGACCCTCTTCCGTTGCGACTGAGGTCCCCCCTGCTGGGGCCGAGGTCCCACCTGTTGGTGTCGCCGAGGTCTCCCCTGTTGAGACCGAGGTGAGGCGCGTCGACGCTGCTACGAAGGCATCCGGAGGCGGCAACACCCTCCCCGGTACGGCCGAGGAGGAAAGAGCGAGGGAGGCCGAGGAGGCCGACCTCTACGTTCCCATACCTGCCTAGGAGCCTGACTTCTCGTGGCTTCTGGAAGAAGTGTCAAGCCGAGTATCCTCCTTCGACAACATAGAAAGTGTCCAGGCCGTCCTTGATAGGTACGACATCCTAAGGGAGGGGTTTGACGACGTGGTTCGGTTCCGGACTTGCAAGCTCAATCAGAGGGTTCATGCTCGCACCCTCGTGTCCGGTCGGTGTGCTATCACCGTATACGAGTATATGTTTAGGGAGTACGGCCTAGTTTTCCCCTTGAGTCGCTGTGAGACCGAGGTGTTATCTTTCCTTAACGTGGCACCTAGCCAGCTCCACTCCAATAGTTGGGGCTTCCTTCGAGCTTTCCAAATTCTATGCAAGATGCTCGGTGTCAGGCCGAGCTCTCGCGTCTTTCTTTATCATTACCAACTCAAGCACGGTCCTAAGGTGGGCTGGGCTTCCTTGAGTAGTGCCCGGACTGAGGGGCTTACTCATCCCCTATGCCCAATCATACAAGAAATTCAAGGAGCGCTACTTCAAGTTGTCCCCGTCAACAATAGGGTCGTCAAGGCCCTCTTTTTGAAGGATGATCTGACGCCGAGGTACCCTCTACATTGGTGCCTCCCCCGTAAATACACCCGGTTTCCCGAGGAATTGCTGACCCCAGGTGACAAAAATATTATCCAAGTTCTGCACGGTCTCCCCTTGCCCATTAGTAGCCGGGCTCTGATACACTCGGCCCGGGAGGAGGACCCCTTCCAGCACTTCCTAGGTAATAACCCTTAGTGTCTCCTCGTCCCAATTGTGAATCGTTTGACTAACATTCTCTTGTACTTTTTTTTTTTTGCAGATTCTATGACCGATAACTTTAGCTTGATTGCTGCTCTAAAGGCGCGCCGATCAGGTTCCGGGCCACGAGGTGGTCCAAGCCCGACTCCCCGACCTTCTTCTTCCGCAGCTACTCCCAGCCCCAAACGGCCAAGAGCCAACGTGGCCGAGCTCGCCTCGGCAGGTGTGGGGACCTCACCCAAGAGGCTGAGACTTGACGAAGACACCGCCACCTCCACTTCTCCCAGCACTCGGGCCGAGGTGGCTATACCCGAGACAGCTTCCAGGGGAGAGGGTGCTCCTCCAACTTCAACGACCGCAAAGACTTCCCAAAAGCTTCCAGTCGATGCTTCTTGGCTTGGCAAGGATGGTGCCGGGCCCCGCATTGAGCAGATGGCGGCCGACGTCCTGCCCGGTCAATCACTTTGGGACTCCTCGCTGAGGGGAGAACACATCCAGGTTGGGCAGCCCTTCCCGAGCTCCTATGATAATGCTCTGCTAGTCTTGCTGGGCCGCCTCCTGGCCATAGCCCGACATAGCAAGAGGAGAGTGGCCGAGCTTGAGGCCGCGTCTGTTCGCCGGGAGCAAGAGTGCGCAGCTCGGGCAGCCGTTCTGGAGATGGAGGTCACCAAGTCCAGGATGGCCAGGGAAGAGCTGGAGCGGGAACTCGTGGTGGCGAGGGCGGACCGGGAAGAGCTCCAGAAGGACCAGGAGGCTCTCCATAAGGAACTTGTCGCCTCAAAGGTGGACGGGGAGGAGCTCCAGGGTAGGCTGAGCTCAGCGGCCGACCGCGCTGTGGACGCGGAGGCTAAGGTGCTGGGGTTGACCGAGCAGCTTGCCGCGGCCGAGCAGATCATCTCCGGTCAAAAGGTCAAGAAGGAGCAAATGGAAGAGGCTACTGTGTCCGGCTTCTGCTCGGGATTTGACCGGGGGGTTCGCCAAGCTTGTCACCTGGCCCCGACCTTGGATCCCGAGTCCTTTGACTATGTCAAGGACGTCGTGGATGGGGAGTGGGTGGACCACACCGACTAGGCCCCCTCGTCTTTGTCATTTACTTTGTACTTACCTGTCTCTTTTTTTTTGTGGCCGGCCTTTAAGGTCGGCTTTGTGTTGTAACTATGGTCTTCTGGGCCGCACAATGTTGCTTACCCGACTGACCTCCAACGGGTCTCGGGTGCGAGCTCCTAGCTCGGTAAAGGGACGCGATGTCACCTTTAGCTCGGTAGCCGCCGAGCACGGCAACAACTTGTAAAAGGACGCGATGCCTCCTTTAGCTCGGTTGTCGCCGAGCACGGTCAAGTACTTGTAAAGGGACGCGATGTCTCCTTTAGCTCGGTAGCCGCCAAGCACGGTCAAGGACTTGTGAAGGGACGCGATGTCTCCTTTAGCTCAGTAGCCGCCGAGCACGGTCAAGGACTTGTAAAGGGACGCGATGTCTCCTTTAGCTCAGTAGCCTCCGAGCACGGTCAAGGACTTGTAAAGGGATGCGATGTCTCCTTTACCTCGGTGGCCGTCGAGCGCGGTCAAGGACTTATAAAGGGACGCGATGTCTCTTTGTTGAATACTCATGTGGTGCCTCATTAAAACCTTTCCCGGAAAAACCCTCCTTAGGGAAAAAACCTGGGCTTAGGAAAAAGAGTACACTTACATAATGGACGAAAAACATAACAAATTGTTTAAACTTTACTGAATTGAACATTAAAAAAGGGAGTACACTAGCTAAAGTAGGGCTTCAGGTGACTAGCATTCCAAGTTCTGGGAATTAGACGTCCCCCCATCTCTTGCAACTTGTAAGCTCTATTCTGATGGGTCTCGAGGATGCGAAAGGGGTCGTCCCAGTTGGCGGCGAGCTTGCCATGAGCTCGGTCTCGCCTTGCCTCCCCGGTCTTTCTCCAAACGAGGTCACCCGGGAGGAAGGTCCGCTCCCGAACTTGGGAGTTATAACGACTAGCTGCTCGCAACTTCGTGGCCAACTCCCTCACTCTAGCTTCTTCTCGGACTTCTTCAATAAGGTCGAGCGCCTCCCTAAGGGCAGTCTCGTTAGTAGAGGACGTGTATGTCAACCTCCTCCACGAGGGCTCCCCGACCTCAACTGGTATCATGGCGTCGAACCCATAAGTGAGGCGGAATGGTGTTTCGTTGGTGGAGGATTGGGGTGTGCAGTGGTATCCCCATAATACGCTTGGTATTTCTTCCGCCCAATCTCCCTTTACCCGACCGAACTTCTTCTTCAGCTCGTTCAGGATAACCTTATTGGCTGCTTCGGCTTATCCGTTTGTTTGAGGGTGCTCCACTGATGACGTCCTGTGCTGGATACTGAGCTGGGATAAGAATATGCAGAAAGTAGCATCTGTGAACTGCCGCCCATTGTCGGTGATCAAGCCGTGAGGTATGCCATGTCGGCAAACGATATGTCTCCAATCGAACTTTTGGACTTGCTTGGCCGAAATCGTTGCTACCGGTTCGGCCTCGATCCACTTGGTGAAGTAGTCGATGGCCACCAACAAGAACTTTGTTTGCCTCTGTGCGGGCGGGAATGGGCCGAGGATGTCCATTCCCCATAAGGCAAAGGGCCACGGTGATGAGATGAGCTGGAGCTCGATTGACGGGGCGGCCGGCAACGAGCCGTGCTCGTGGCACTTTTTACAGCTCCTAACATAGTCCTTGGCATCCTTCTTCATTGTGGGCCAGTAGTACCCAGCTCGGATCAGCCGAGCCGCCATGTTCTTGGCCCCTGAGTGCATGCTACAGATGCCTGTATGGAGTTCGTCCATCATGTGCTGAGCTTGCTCCTTGGTCAAACATTTTAATAACGGGGTCGAGAAGCCTCTCCGGAACAGCTCTCGATCCCTCAGCACATAGTATGGGGCCTGGCGGCGCACCCTTTGGGCCTCGTTCTTGTCGTCGGGTAAGACGTCGTCCTGCAAGAACGCGATGAGGGGGTCCATCCACGAGCTCGGCTCTGTACCAATCGAGTGGACCTCATCCTTGTCCCAGCTCGGGGAGATGAGGACTTCCTGGATGATTTAATGATGTTGCCCTCCTTTACGGGAGCTCGCCAGCTTAGACAAGATGTCGGCTCTGTCGTTCTGCTCACGGGGAACGTGGATAATCTCGAACTTGGCGAAGTGGGAAAGCATGTTCTTCACCCTATGATAATATTGCTGCAGGAGGGGTTCTTTGGCCTGGAATTCATCCCTAACCTGAGAAGTAAGCAGCTGGGAGTCACTTAGGCATTTCAAGTGGCGGATGCCCATGTCCCGGGCTAACCTGAGGCCGGCCAGAAGGGCCTCGTACTCAGTTTGGTTGTTGGAGGCTGCAAAGGAGAAGCGTATAGCTTGTTCCAACACGAGATCGTCCGGTCCCTCCAGTATAACTCCTGCTCCGCTTCCTTTTCTGTTAGAAGAGCCATCAACTCTCAGCGTCCAGCCTAACTCACGGTCGCCGAGCTCGGGTAACTCGGTGAGGAAGTCGGTCAGGAACTGTGCCTTCATGGGGCCTCGGGGTTCAAATTGAAGCCCGAACTCTGACAACTCTACCGCCCAGGCTGTCATGCGACCGGCGAGGTCGGGTCGCTGCAATATCTGTCTGATTGGGTAGTCAGACCTCACAATTATATCATGGCTACGGAAGTAGTGTCTTAACCGGCGAGCAGTGAAGACAAGGGCGAGCACTAGCCTTTCTATGATTTGATACCTAGTCTCTGCGGGTTGGAGTGTGCGGCTCACAAAGTACACCGGGGTCTGAACTCTGTCGACTTCCTTAACCAGGACCGAGCTGATGGCGACCTCGAAAACTGCCAAGTAAACATACAGGGGCAGCTCTGGAGAGGGGCTAGTCAGGGCTGGTAACAAGGCGATCTGTGTCTTCAACTTGTTGAATGTGGAGGTGCATTATTCGTTCCATTCGAAACGAGCTGATCGTTTCAATAACATAAACAGGGGTTTGCTTTGTTCGGCTAGTTTGGGCAGAAACCGAGATAGGGCGGCCAGGCGTCCATTAAGTTTCTGCAAGTCTTTCAAGCAGGTCGGGCTAGGCATGTTAGTAATAGTCGTGCACTTGTCCGGGTTGGCCTCTATTCCTCTCTGGGAGATCATAAAGTCGAGGAATTTACCTCCTCCCACGCCGAAGGCGCACTTTTCTGGATTCAGCCGGATTTGATGTCGGCGTATTTCTGCAAATATTTCCCTTAGATCAGCGGCGTGTTGAGCATGAGTTTTTGACTTCACCACCATGTCATCAACGTATACCTCCATATTACGCCAGATCTGGGCACTAAAAACCTTGTCCATTAGCCGTCGGTAGGTGGCCCCTGCGTTCTTGAGACCGAAGGGCATGACTTGATAGCAATAGTTGGCTGTGGCCGACATGAACGCAGTCTTCGGTTCGTCAGGGGGATACATCAGTATCTAGTTATAACCAGAATAGACGTCCAAGAAACTGAATGTCTCATACCCAGCTGTGCTGTCCACTAACCGGTTGATGCTGGGCAAGGGATAGGTGTCCTTGGGACAAGCTTTGTTCAAGTCGGTGTAGTCCGTACACATCCTCCACTTCCCATTTGCTTTTTTGACCATTACCACATTGGCCAGCCAGGTGGTGTATATGATTTCTCGAATGAAACGAGCTTCCAGAAGCTTATCGACCTCCTTTTGAACTACTAGACGGCGCTCCTCACCTAACTTCCTTTTTCGTTGCGCCACTGGCCGGGCGTGAGGAAGCAGGGATAACTTATGACACATCAGATTAGGGTCAATGCCGGGCATGTCGGACGGTTTCCATGCGAAAAGGTCTGCATTTTCGCATAACGTTGCTATCACTTCCTGACGGGAGGAGGTCGGCATAGAAGTACCTACCTTGGTGACTCGACCCGTTTCTGGGCCGAGTTGCAGCGGCTCCAGAGGCTCGGCAAAGGAGGGGCGTTCCTCTTCGAATTCCGCCCGGGGGTCCATATCCAATGGTTCGTCAGTGCCGCTATGGACAGAGCAGATGTTCGAGGTCAGCCTCCCATCCTCTTTTTTGATGGAATATGGCGCGACCTTCAGACTCCAGGCGTAACATACCCGGGCCGTCCTCGGGTCATCCTTGACTGTGACTATTTTTCCCCTCTCCTCTGGGAACTTCATAGCCATGTGTGGTGTGGACACAATGGCTCCCAACTGGTTCAACGTCCTTCTGCCGATGATGACATTATAGGAGGTGTCGGCATCGATCAAAATGTACCTGACCTGCATTGTTTTGTAAGCCTCGCTCTCGCCAAAGGTAGTGAGGAGGTCAATGTATCCACGAGAGTGGACTCTTTCTCCGGCAAATCCGAGCAGCGGCTCGGGATATGGTTGGATCATGGACTCGGGCAACTCCAACTGCTTGAAGACAGACCAATACAATACATCGGCCGAGCTCCCTTGGTCAATCAGCACTTTGCGAACCCGCCAGTTGGCAATGGTGCATGAGATGACCATGGGGTCAGTCTGGTTGGGATCCTCTATGCTAAAGTCGGCATCAGAGAATGTGATGGTGGGCAAAGTTCTTTTCCTGGGAGACCCTATGTGGTTGACGCTTCTCGCATATCGTTTTCGGGCGGAAGAGGTAGCTCCCCCCCAACGAAACCTCCAGCAATGGTATTGATCGTTCCCTTTACCTTGTCCGGGTTTTGGTCAGTTCCCTTACCCCAGCCTCTGTCAGTGCGTTTGTTTGGGCCATCTCGGGCGTCCCGATCTTGGTCTCGGGGCTGGGTTTTGGAACTCGATCCGGCGTACCTCTCGGGATGTTTCTACTCCTCTTGCATGGATCTTCGTAGCTCGCCTGATCTAATGAGTCGTTCTATGAGGTCTCGCACTTGACGACAGTCTTCGGTGGTGTGCCCCGTGTTTTGGTGATAAGCGCACTGCTTGGGAGGCCTTAGGACGGCGAACTAAGTCTAACGCACACGCCTCCCTAAAAATCCTGTCCCTGGACGCATTCAGGGGGGTGTATGAGGTATACAAATTGGCGCGACGCTCTCTTCTTGACTCCGCCCGACGGGAAGAGGAGGACTCCTTTTGCTTCGGTGGAAGGTCGTGCTCCCGAGCTCGACGCTTAGCCGCAGTGTTATCTTCTTTACTCATGAAACGGGCAGCTCGGGAGCGGAGGTCGTTCATGTTGACCGGAGGTTCAGTGAAAAGGGAGTCCGAGAAAGGGTCGGGGCTGAGCCCGGCCTGAATGGAATGCAATGCGACAGCGGGGTGGAGGTTGGGTATAGACCGGCAGGCCAACGCGAAGTTGGCCATATAGTCCCTGAGGGACTCCTTTTCTCCTTGTACCAGGTGACGAAGCGATATCGAGGTGGTTGGAGTCGGTCTGGCGTCCGCAAACCGAGCTTGGAAGTGTTCGTACAGGGAATTGAAGGAGTCGATTGACAACGGGGGAGCGAGTAATACCAATCTAAGGCTATCCCCTTCAATGTTGAGGGGAACATTCGACAGAGTACATAGTCGTCTTCCACGATCATGGCAGCTTGAGTGAGGAAGACCCTCACGTGAGTAACCGGGTTCGTAGTCCCATCGTACTTGTCGTGGGACGACCATCTCCAAGACTCTGGAACCCGGACGGAGAGGATGGCCGAAACGAATGGGTGGAGGTTCCATACTTGACCAAGGCCAGGTGTCCGAGGAGGGGGTCCGAGGTCTGCAAATGGCTTCACCTGGGAGGGACCTGGCCGAGCTGACGAATTCGCTGCCCGCACCTGAGAGATATCATGCCGGGGTGTGGAGGTCGCGACATGCATATCCTCCCCCGTAGTGCGCTGGTTGTTGGGACTGACGCGCGAATTGGACCTGGCTTCCTCCCTAGCCCTTGGCTCGTCATCCCGGTTGGGAATGAGGGGGGTCCTACCCTGGGTTTCTTGGTTTCTTTGTCGTAGGGCTAGCAATTCCAGAGTATCGGCTTCACGTTGTCGCTGGAGGGTCTGGAAGGCCCTTTCAGTTTCTCGATTATGGGCTCGCAAAGCTTCCACACGAGCGTCCATCTGTTCTTGTGCCTCTGCCAACGCCGCGTCCACCCGTGATTGTATGAGTTCCGCTATGGTGGGATCCACCACAGCGTTGGAGTTGCTGCGAGTGCGAACCATCTGGGACTGTTTCGGGATTTAAGAATTAGCAAGTGGTTGTGGGATTAAGAATTATCTCGCCCCACGGTGGGCGCCAAATGTTCTCGCTGGATTTTGAGGTGGTCCGAGCTAAGCTTGGCCCTAAGAAATCCTGTGGTGTGAGGGGTTGGAACCCTCGTTGATTGTATGAGTGATTTAGGTTTTATTTCATGTGTGTGTCTCAGATCCTCTATCGGTATTTATAGAGATCATAATTAGGGTTCCATATTCGTGGATTTCATGGGGAAGATTGCTTCAGGCCCAAGAATCCCACTAAATCAGGGAAAAGATATATGTCCATATTTGTCCAGATTTGTTCTATTTATGTTCAGCTCGGTCGGTCAGTGAGACGAGCCCGGCGCCACGGGGATGAGCTCGGTGCTCATCCCCAGCCCGGTACAACTTGCAACCGGCCCATCGAGCTCTTGCCTTTAATTGGTATCAGACTGGTTTATGTTGTAGGCGTGAGAGCTGAGGACCGAGTTAGGGCCGGGTACAGCCAAACCATTGAAATCGTCGTTTATCCTTTGTAAGTGGACGAGCCCCGAGTGTTGCGTTCGGCTCGGCTAGGGCCGAGCTTGGTCTTGGAGACGAATCTCGGCCATGAAGTTGGGCTCAGTGCTGTTGATGGGGATCAGCCAGAGTAGGTACTCGGGTCGGCCAAGGAGGTCTTACGTATTGCCTCGTGTCGGCTCTATGCACCATAAACGTTTGCAACTTCGAGGTGTGCAATGATTGCCATTAATGTCTGTGACCATTGGAGAAAACAGTTTAAGGTTTCCTTCCTTTTGGGTTATTGGGCCTTGTGGGCCTTAAATGTGGAGAGCCTTTTAAAGGTGTTTCTTCCCGCGTTGAATCTTCTCTCTCACTTTTCTACTATCTCATTTCTTCAATCACTCTCCCTCTTTGAGTTTGCTTTCTTGCTCCACTCTCCCTCGTTCTTGTTTCCATTCTTAAGGTATGTCTTTGTCTCCCTCTTCTAATTATGAGCGTTGTAGCAGTGTTAGGGTGGATTTTGTCACTCTTTCTGGGTCCCCTAAGGTAGATGATTCTAGTTCAAGAAGAGTTATTTGGGGGGATGATTTCATTGTTGTCCCTATAGAGACTTTGAAAAAACCCCTCACCTCCTAGATAGATGACCTGACCTATTCGTGGGTGGTGGACGATGTCAACTAGTTCGCATCCATCTATACTAACATGGGCAAGTTGGTCGACTTGACGAGGCGCTTCAAGGTAACCACCCCGGTGCTGACCGGGTTGGTGGCTATCCGGGCTGTCTAGGCCGACAAGAGGGTTTACCATAGGCCGACCCCTTCCACTAATCAGCTCCACACCTACATATATGAGTATATGCTCAAAGAGTTTAACATTAGTTTTCATTTGGAGCCCTTCGAGAGTAGGGTCTTGTCGTTCCTAAATGTTACTCCCAGCCAGCTACACCCCAACAGTTGGGGGTTCTAGAGGGCCTTCCAAGTCTTATGTGAGCAGTTAGGTTTGAATCTTAGGTCAAAAGCACTTTTAAATTTATCGCAGTTGAGGCATGGTCCCAAGGTCGGCTGGGCTCCTTGAGTAGTGCCTAGGTTGGTGGGGTCGGCGGGCCTCTGTTCAGCCCTTACACTCAGTCATTCAAAAATTTCAAAACCCGATTCTTCAATCTCTCCCTTAAAACCTCGAAGGGCATAAACATTTACTTAAAAAAAACAACATAGACCCGATCCACCGTTGTATTGGAGTCGGCCTAGGAAGTTCTAGTCCACACACGAGGACGAGCTCTCCAGTGAGGAAAACCTAAAAATCGTGGTTCTAAAGGAGCTGCCTCGTTGTCTTAATTGCCGAGCTCTGATAGCTCTACCCTTTGACAATGACCCTAAGGCCAAAATTCTAGGTTTACCATAGGCCGACCCCTTCCACTAATCAGCTCCACACCTACATATATGAGTATATGCTCAAAGAGTTCAACATTAGTTTTCCTTTGGAGCCCTTCGAAAGTAGGGTCTTGTCGTTCCTAAATGTTGCTCCCAGCCAGCTTCACCCCAATAGTTGGGGGTTTTTGAGGGCCTTCCAAGTCTTGTGTGAGCAGTTAGGTTTGAATCTTAGGTCAAAAGCACTTTTAAATTTATAGCAGCTGAGGCATGGTCCCAAGGTCGGCTGGGTCTCCTTGAGTAATGCCTAGGTTGGTGGGGTCGGCGGGCCTCTGTTCAACCCTTACACTCAGTCATTCAAAAATTTCAAAACCCGATTCTTCAATCTATCCTTTAAAACCTCGAAGGGGCATAAACATTTCCTTGAAAAGAACAACCTAGACCCGGTCCACCGTTGTATTGGATTCGGCCTAGGAAGTTCTAGTCCACACACGAGGACGAGCTCTCCAGTGAGGAAAACCAACAAATCGTGGTTCGAAAGGAGCTGCCTTGTCGTCTTAATTACCGAGCTCTGATAGCTCCACCCTTTGACAAAGACCCTAAGGCCAAAATTCTAGGTAATAGTGATTGATTGTACTTTCTCTTTTTGGATGACAACTAACTGTGTCTTTGCTTTTGTAAAGATAATGAGAAAAGAGGTTAACGGGGTCAGTGGCCAAAATGAGGGCATCCTTAAAAGAGGTGGTTGTCACGACATCCAGAAGGGATAGCTAAACCGAGCCCCCAGAGGGGCAAGACCTTTGCTACTGAGCCAATTCCACAAAGGGGCAAGACCCTTGTTGTCGAGCCGAGACCACAAAGGGGCAAGGAGGTTGCCGCCAAGCCGAGTTCTCAAGAGGGAAATATGGTCTATGTTCCCACTCCACCAATTTCATCTTCGATGCTACCCTTGTCTCGGTTCCAATCTTTACGCGCTGGTTATCACGAACGAATTTTTGTAGGGCTCCTGAGCATATTAATTCCTCAAGAATGTCTTGCACCTGTTGGCATTCTTCCATGGTGTGTCCGTGGTTCTGATGGCAAAGACATTATTTGGTCGGATCAACATTAGGTGGAGATCGTTTTAGAGCTGGGAAATGAATAAAATCCAGGTTGTAGGCCTCCCGTAGCACTGTTTCGCAGGTTGCGGTCAAAGGAATGTAGGTGGAGTATTAGCTTATCCTTTGTGTCTTAGTATTGGTCATGTTGGAGACAACTGTACTTGGTGGGCGGGGTATGGGGTCGGCTACTCTTCTCTAGGCGGCCGCATTCTCCACTATGCTTATATACCGGCCAGCCCTGGCCCGGAGATCGTCCATGTTGGCGGGGGTTCAAGCATAAAGGAAATCGAAAAAGAGCTAGGTCGGAGACCTACTTTGATGGCATGCATGGCCATGACAGGATGGAGGTCGTGAATGGTCAAAGTGCCCTTGGAGAACCAGGCCATGAAGTGGCGTAAACTTTCTCCTTCACTTTTTACGGTTTGCTAAAGGGAGGCGGAGTTAGTGGCGATGGGTTTGCAGTCGGCGAATCGGGCTTGGAATCAGATGCACAGGGTGTCGAAGGAGTCAATGGATTGGGTCGACAGGGAGTAGTACCACTCTAATGCGAGACCTTTCAGTGTGGTAGGGAACAAGCAACAGTAAATTCTGGAGTCGTCGATATTCAGATTAGTCTGCGTCATGTATGCCTTGGCATGGGCTGTTGGGTCGGTGGTGTCGCCATATTTGTCAAATGTAGGATATCACCACCTGTCCGACAGTCGCATCTGGATGATCTCAACTACGAAGGGGTGAAAGCCCGATATAGACTGAGTCGCGGCCTGCGGTTGAGGGATCGGTGGGAGTGCGTTGAATGGGAGTTGTTAAGGGCAAGGCTGGGCTTCTTGCATGTGAATGCGCGCATCGGGCTGCGTAGCGCGGGAGCGAGGTATGCCAACGGAAGTGGGTCTGCCAACGAGTGTGGGTTAGGCGCTCTAGGTCTGGGCTAGCCCTGGCAAGAGTCAGCCTCAAGGTCAGCGGGCTGAGATGGTGGATGGTTGGACTAAGGGATCATGTTGCATGGTAGAGAGGTGTTCTCGAAGAGTTTGCATCTCATCTTGGTGTTGTTCTTGTGTCATTCGCAACTCCTCTTGGTGTTGGGTTCAGAGTGTCGCTATTTCCCCGACAATTTACTATCTAACCCCGTTTGTCACACATCAATATGAGACGGAGAGCGTCCAAAATTAATGGTCCATATGCGATGTGAATGATCGATCTGCTTTGTGTCATAACCATTAATCTTCTGATCGCAAGGAGTTTACCAACCCCACGGTGGGTGCTAAATGATCGTACTTGGATTACGGTGACGAGTGTGCTTGTGTAATCTCCCTCCTTCCAAGCCTATGCGACAGGTGGTGAGTACCTGTAAGAACTTCGATCCAGTCCCTATGTGTCGTGTGTGGACTTTTCCTAGTATTTTTTTATTAATTCTAGTTATAATTTTTTCGGTTCATCTGTCTATTCATCAAGTCAATAATAATTCTATTTATTAATATGTATGGTCTTGAACCATAAATAATGATCTTTCTTTAAAGTTTGGGTACTTGATCGATTCACTTACGTCTATTATGTCAATATTAAGCCATGATCATAATAATTAAAATCAAAGATAATACGAGTCAGAGAGTATTTGTATCCATAATTCAACGCGTGGCGATTAAATATTAAATATGATTAAATAAATATAAATACATGAAGGAGAATGGTTACGTAATCGAAAAGGTTTCAATTTTGCTGGTACCCTCAATAATCATATCAACACTCAATGATTCTAATATAATGACATAAATTAAAAAAATTAAGAAAATAAACAATAGATTAAAATTTTCAAAAACCTTAAAAAACTAAAAGTTAATTTATTTTAAATTTTATTTTAAAGAATAATTGGTCAAGATCTCTAATAGTAAAAATCTAAAAGTTATCGTTATTATATAGTTTTTATCGCATAAAATATATAAATGTAATAGTACTCACAGTCCGTAAGTATTTTATTTTCATGTATAATTTGATATCCCTATCCTTACATTATTTTATTTATACAATTTTCTTTCTATAATTTTTAAAACGTTACAAATTATACATTAGTGGTCCCTTATCTGAATTGCAGAATCCTGTGCATTGTAGCAGTTACAAATTACATGCAGCCAATGCATGTCACTCAGGTATGCAGCCAATGCATGTCTAAAACAAAATTTCATGTCACTTAATTTATGACTTTGCCCAACTTGATCTCTTACACCGCCGAACTTTGCAACATGTGTCAAAAATATCACATGACACCACCAGTAACTTTGCATATATAACCATACCTAGAATTCTCGGCATTGCTTTTCCATCAGATGTAAAATATTTTGAGAAAAAATTATTTTTTTATCCCTATAAAGGCTAAGGCTAATGCATAATTATTTTATTTAGGCATTTGAGTAAGTGAACGTAAATATCGTCGTGTTTTAATATATTTTAAATATATCTTATTAATATCTCTATTCAATTCATATAAGAATAAAAATCAAACTATTAAATAATAAAATTTAAAAGAAAAACAACTTTTTTATCCCTATGAAGGCTAAGGCTTATGCATAATTATTTTGTTTAG
Organism: Hylodesmum podocarpum; assembly: GCA_026586105.1. Taxonomy (NCBI): domain Eukaryota; kingdom Viridiplantae; phylum Streptophyta; class Magnoliopsida; order Fabales; family Fabaceae; genus Hylodesmum; species Hylodesmum podocarpum. The sequence goes on from JALJEV010001433.1 coordinate 8,925,545, forward strand.
TATTTAAGTGTCAAATTTCGTCGTGTATATTTTAAATATATCTCACTTTACGTCTCTACTAATTGATATAAACATAATAACAAAACTACTAATAATAATTTTTTTTAATAAATATAATAATATTTTATTTATAACATTCATCAATAAAGATACAGCAAATGATAATATTTAATCAAAAGAATTGAACCAATTGAAATGTAATATTTTTTATCTATAAAAATTAATTACGAGTTAGAAACTTTATATACTAGTTTATGAGAGAAATATTTATATAAAAGATTTGATTTATAATTAAAATTCTGTAGAAAAATATTTTATATTATTAATATAATATTTTTAAACTCAACTTATAAAGCATATTTAACCAATTAAATTGTATGTTTTTCAATAACTGAAGTCTAATTTAAACTTGATAAGATTACATTTCCTTTTCTCTATTTTTTCAATTGTGTCAGAAGTGTGATGTATTACTAACTTTATAAAATACTAGTTTCATTGAAAAATATGATAAACCTTATTTAATTAAACTTTTTAGCTCAAATAGTCTTTTCGTTTTCTTTATATCTACGTGTTAACATTTCTTAACTCCAATTATTTATCGAGTGAGAAAATGAAATCTATAATAGTTTTTATAGGAAGACTTGAGAAAATGATTCTCAGTTCCTTCTTTAAGGATTTCAAAGTTTTTTATAATCATTTCTTCAGATTTTTCACATTAAGATAAAAATGTGGATATATACTTTTAATCTTTATTTACAACTTCTCTTACTTAAATAAGCTATAACAAATGGTATATATTTTTTCTTTTTATTCATTAAGATAATTATAGTTATTCTTTTATTTAAACATTGTTTTTTATTTTCAGGAGAATGTAGTATTTGATGCTTTTCGAAAAGTAAATAAGAATAAAATAAATGTAATAAATTACACAAACATTTCTTAAACTTTTATGAAACTATACTGAATATTCTTCTAGTTTTTTAGTTTTACTTTTACAATGTCTATAAGATTTTAATGTAGTTTTTGGGCTGTTAGTGTAATATGTAAAAGATGTGAGTGTAATATCTTTTAAATAATTATGAAACTTTGTGGAGAAATTAAAAAGCAACAAAGTTCGTGTAATTTTATATAACATAAAGGGGCGCGTGTCTAATTACTCAAATAAATAATCTTAATCATTGTTTAAAAGATTTAAATGTTGATACACATTTTTATCCTCAAACATATTTGATCTAATGAAAATTGGAGTTACTGATATGTAAGCTCATTCAATTATAAATTAGTTGCCAATGTTTTTTAATTATTTTCAAACAATGAAAAGTGTTTAACTTTTAGAGGTTAATTGAAATTCCATATCAAAATACGAAAAGGAAGATAAATATGGTAGGTGGTTTCAATTATATCTAAGAAGTTGAACACCAAACGAACAAAGGATGAATGATTTTATTTTAAAATATTTTTTGAAGTAATAAAACGAGCTTGACAACATAAAACGATATACATAAACATTAAGAAGAACTAAAATATAAATTGAAGTGAAATAGTGCATTACTAAGATCCACATCAGCGGCAGTCGCTACAATGAACTGTCACGGGTTATCTGCATGTGAATGATGCAAACTGCAAAAATATGAAATTAACTGTCATTGGTTCTGCATCTAGCCATGCACTGGGTAATTAACTGTCTATCTGAAGGGAACGGATAAGCATTCATTTAATTTATTAATGGAACAGTTTTCAAAAATTAAAATGACCCAATTTCAAAATAATGCTTTCTAGAGTAAATCTCATCTATAGATTTTTGCCTATATAAGTGGACCTCTAACCTTAGTAATTTAACAGCTCTCACACTTCTCTTATCATATCATTACTTGGTTCATAGAATGGAATCTCGGCACCTTGCATTTCCCATTTTCGTTCTCCTCTCTGTGGTATGTCCTTTCCCTGCCCTTCACAACACCAATTACTTTATTTCTCCAAACAAAAATTTATAACATCTATATGTATATTATTTTATTTGACAAATATTTTAAGAAAAAAAATAATTAGCTTTTATGATAGAGTTTTTGCATAAATTAATTTATGAAGATACTTTTTATTTAGTTTTTGAAAAAACAATTACTAATTTATACATTAGTTAATTTACTCTAATTATGTATTATGTCTCCCAAGTTTATATCTCACAATTACTGTCCTTAACTTTTTCCTTACAGGGTTCGGCCCTTAAGTTTAATAATCTCACTATTTTCAGTAGAAAAATACTCGTAATTAATCATTTGTAGAGATTTTTTTTTCTTTCAAACGACTACAAATAAGATAGTTTGTATGCGAATGTTATTTATTATGACACGATTTTTTTGAAAAGATAAAAATCATTAGATTTTTAATATTTGAAGACCAAACTTACAAGAATAAGAAATAGGGAGGAGAAAATTGTCAAATTGTAAATCTTTGGGACCTTAAAATGAAACTAAATTTAGATTTATATATAGAATTTTAATGGAAATGTATTGTTGCAGCTTGCACTCGCAGGAGAAAGCTATGCACGTCCACAAGTAACCGATGAAGATTATTGGAAAGCTGTTTGGCCAAACACTGCCATTCCTGATCCTCTGCAAGACCTTCTAAAGCCTGGCCCATCTGGTTCGTTATATTATACATTTAACTATATAATATTATATTTTTTTTATCAAACTTGCATATGTTAGAATATTGTTTTGTTTATCTAGCGATGGACTAATTGAAGTATCTTTTTGGTTTAATTATGATGAAACAGATGCTTCACAAAATGATCTCCCAATGAAACTTAACGACACACAATATCCGATAGGGTTTTTCTTTAATCATGAGATATATCCGGGTAAAACAATGACAATTAAATTTAGCATGCGTCGCTTTACACAAGGATATGGTCTTCTCCCATGGGATCAAGGTGAGGTTAAACAAGTTGAAAGAGAAGAGTATGAGGGATATACTCGTCAAGAGCTATGTTTAAACAAAGGACCCTCAATAGAAGACAAATACTGTGCAGAATCCTTGAAAACATTGATGGACTATGTGATTTCAAAGCTTGGAAAGAATGTTAAGCCAATTTTAAGCTCCTTCGTGAGTAAACAAGATCAATACAGAGTGGAAGGAGTGACAAATATTGGACAGAAAGCAGTGATGTGTCATAGGTTGAACTTCCAAAAGGCAACATTTTATTGTCACGAAGTCCATGCAACCACTGTTTACAGTGTTCCGTTGGTTGCCGGTGATGGAACCAAAACTCAAGCATTAGCTGTTTGCCACTTTGATACTTCAGGCATCAACCATAAATGGATTCGTCAAATCATGAAAGTTGAGCCTGGTACTAAACCTGTTTGCCATTTCCTTGGAAGCAAAGAGATTTTATGGGTTCCCAATAACTAAATTTAGTTCATCGATATGATATAATAATGTATAATATAAGATGGATGTATAATCCATTTTATCGTCGTATGTGCTATTATTTGTTTTGTTTAAGTACTACCTATTATGTATTTGTTTAAGTATTACCTTTTATAGCTTAGTGCTGGAATAGTACGTTGTGTCTGTGCCAGTATCACCTTTCCTAGCTTAGAGCTGGAAATGGTTCTATCTGTGTTTGTTGTTGGTTGTTAGTTTGGTTTGTACCCTATCGACACATGATCTTGTGTCGGAAATGGTACTATCTATGTGTGTTGTAATATATGATGATGAAATGAAAATGCAGTGTGTTTCATGTTTTTCTTCTCTTCTTTCCAAATGGATCGACTTCCATCTTAATAAATGACAAAAAAAATTCCTACATAATAACACAAATTGGACCCACTTTCATTTAAAATTTTCTTTGGAGTGATGATATTGCTTTATAGGAATTCGTTAAGCACAAGATGTGTGTATACGGTGCTAACTTTTGTAGTTGTTCAACACTCAACATAGTTTCTTGGAGTTGTTATTATTACTTTCATCGTCTACAATTTCTTTGATACAAATTATTTCGATATAAAATGTTTTATTTGAGATTTTTTTTTCTTAGACTGTTCCCACTCATAATAGTTTTTGATGTTGTTTAACTAGTACTTATTTAATTATTTATTTGTATATATTTAATCAATTATCAATTTTAATGTCTTAACAACTTTTTATCACATGGCATTCTTCAGCATCCTTGGCAATGGCAAAACCATAGGAAGGGGGGCATGGCTCCAATTATTTTACATTATTAGTATATAATATTTAAATTTAATTGATATAATTATTAATTTTATTATATATATATACATATAATTTTATTGTAAATTTCAATCATTAATTTCTAAACCAATATTTAAAATACATTTTATTCTCTAAAATTAATGCACCCTTTTATTCTAAAGAGTCTAATCTAAATTTTGATGATGAATATTATAGTGCAATAATAATATAAATTTGCACTTTGTTTTTTAGAGTGAATCCTTCCACTATATACTAGCTAAATCCATATTTTTTATTAAATTTATTATTGGTACGATAAGAATATAACTTTTATTTTTATAAAAATCAATATGCTATTTTACTTTGTTATAAATATCTACCTTAATTATATTTTATGTAATTAAATATATGTTAATTTAGTTAATAAAAAATCATTGTCTATTATTTTTTATTATATGTAAGCAGGTATCTCAGTTAATTTTTTTAATCTAATATGCTTATTACTTTTGTGTAAATATTTACATTTATATACTAATTAATTAATCGTGAATGTCATTTATGATAAGATAACTTATGAATATAAAATACAGTTCTTCTAAAATTAATTTTAGTTGTATATTAAGGAAACGGATCTTAAAGCTTATAGATTAGAGCCTTCTATCTACAACAGCTGAAGCAGGAATATCTAAGGAATTAGATAAAGATCTTTGATAAAGAAAAGAAAGTCTTATGCTGGAACCATGTTCCTTTTGTGTGCGCATGTAACTAAGTGTCTCACTGTATTGATCATAGTTCCCTGTTGTTGTGGCTGTGTTCGTCATGTTAAAAAGATATGATTATTAAAATTTAATTGTTAACTATATTATAGTGAAAAGTTATAATTATTTTTTATAATTATATATTATGAGGTATTGATTTTTTTTATTATCTAATAATATTGTACTAAATGTTTGTATTTTTTTAACTTTATCTGTATTGAGTTTAATATTCATCAAATGAATATAATTATACATTTAATTGTTTTAAAATAAGTATATATTAAGTTGGGAGGCAGGTTAAGTAATTTTTTTTCAGACTTAAAGAAAATTTTCTCAATTCCATCTTAAAGAATTTAAATATTTTAAATTCTTCTCCTTTTACATCTGTTACATAATGATATAAATGTCTATCTATACGAATAATCTATATTTCTTATTTCTATTATCTAATTAAATTAGATAAAAAATTTATATATGTTATTCATTTTAATTTTTATATTTATATTGAATGTATTTATTTCTTATTTTTCTCTATTTTTTTTATCATTTTTGTTTTTATTTAATTATTTTATTTTTTTGATCTACATTCTTATACTTTTTTATAAGTACTTTTTATTTTTATTTTCATGAGAAGATAGTATTTAGATCTTTTAAAATTTAATAAATAACAAAAAAAAAGTAATTTAAATTATTAACAAAAATATTAAAATTAGTTGTTAACATATTTGAAAAACTAAAACAATACACATGCATATGTGCACCCAGTGCCTGTCTCCAAAAAAGAAACCACAGCAGTAGGGTTACATCACATCGCATTGTAGCTTTGCCACAAGGAGTATAGTAAACAATTTGTGAAAATATAAGGAGATTTAAAGTAAATAGTGTGATTTTTTAAAATAAAATTATACCCTGATTTTTTAGGTATTTTTATTAATGTTTAATTTTTTAAAGATATTTTACTCTGTAAAAATAAAATAATTTCTTTTAATAAATATAAATATAAAATTTATTTATTTATTCTAGTCTTAGACCCACCATCCTGCACATTGTGTGGTATAACTAAGCACATCAGATGTAATAAGTGTACACTAGACGACTCTGTTCAGACAAAATACATGTAAGGACCGTTGTTGATAACTGTGCAGGAAATCCATTGAAAAATATTGCATGATGATGTCATTTTTAAATAATGATGATTTTATATAGATTTACCTTGGCTTTTTAATAATGGACTTGGCATGACATTTATTATTTATTAATAATTTGTCCACTTTATTCGTCACAACCCATTCTATATATATATATATATATGTATATCCCCAATAATAACTTGTTCAGGTATTGTAATTAAATAACTATGAATAATGCAATACATCTTAACTAGATTAATTTTTAGTAATTTTATTATTAACTAGTATAATATTCAGTGTATCAATAAAAGTAGATTTTTTGCATCTGACTCGGTAACGCAAGGGAGTGTACCTTACACTTTTAATTTTTTCTTACGCTATTCATTTTAAGAATTTCTAGATAATTTTATTGAATATTTTTTCTTAGTGTTTTATTTTCTACTTCTGTCAATTGTTTTTTTTGTCTTATTTATCTTTTTATTGTGTCTAAATTCTGATATTAAATAAATATTTGTTTTTATTTTCACGAGAAGCAATATTTGATTCTTCCAAAATCAAATAACAACAAAGAAATTATATATCTCTAGAAAAACTAATACATAAACTAATAGTATGCCATTGATTCTTCGTGGCATGGATTATCTGCACGAAACATGCACTGGACGCGCATGCAAATTGTAACTTTATGCATAGTTATGTAATTAAGTGTCATGGGACCATCCTCTGTTTTATATACATTACCGAATCAAGGTAATATCTAGGGATAGAAAAAAAAAAAAGTGCATGCATAGAAATAATAAGATAGGATAAAAAAGATAAAAGGTTAGGATAACTAGTAATTAGCTCTGAAACTCTGGCCAATAAACTTTCCAATAGATATTTTCATTTAATTTTAAAAATATTTCAAAAGTTTATTCAAAGAGTATCTTAAAACATGCACTCATCTACAAAGGGTTAGATATTATAAATTTATAATATGTTAGAATGGACTCTTAAAGTGAGGAAATGTATTTTAGATTAATCTAAATCATTGATTTGAAAATTTATAAAATTAAATCTATCCATAAAAAAATCCAAACCTAATATTATTAATCATTAATTTCCACACTAAGGGTTGAGAACGCACTTTATCTTTTAAAGTGCACTGCTCTTATATCAGAGGAGCTAAATTCAAATATTTATATAAAAATTCTTTTAATTGCAAATGAGTTTTTGGTACCCTAGTGGCAAACAATACTGCTGGTTAAAAAATCATACTATTATATGCGATACATAGACAAAAACACATATAGATATAAATATTAATATATATATATATATATATATATATATATATATATATATATATATATATATTTAACATAAATTTGGTATCAATCCATTGCTTAATATTCATGAGTTATCAAGTCACAGTAGTTTTGATACCAACATGGGGATGAATAAAAAAAGTAAAATAACTCTACAAACGGATCTGTAAGAAAATCATACAAACCAACTTGAGAAAATCTTGAAAATGAACTTGAAGCTGCCTTTAACCCAAAATATCAAGGTATTAGATTTTAGTGTTCCCTTTAGCATTCGCTAATATGCTATTTAACTTGCCTATTTTACTTAATGTGATATTTGATTCACTTCCAGATTCACACTCCAACAATAACAATAATATATGAGAAAAAAATAAATTAGATAGACAAGATAATTTTAGATAATTATGGATGGATATTTTTAAAAAAAAAAACATACTTTACATTAATGATGTTATTTATCCCTATAATCTTTTTTTATTTCATCATATTACCTCTTATGTACTTCTTTCTTCTTTTCTCTCTAGATCACAGATAAAATAATAACTTTTGTTTATCAATTTTCAATAATTTTTTCTTTTATAAATCTTAGGAGAACTATAAAATTACGTTATAACTAATTTCAACACATCTAAAGATATAGAGGATGGTACATTCCCTCCACATGATAGTTATGTACATACCTCTGTGTCGTGTCAGTTACAAATTTCATGCACCTCAGGAACCCATAAACAAGGTTATTATAATACTTGCAGCATTAGTTGAAGATAAAAATGATCTGTGGACATTGAAGGAACCGAACAGGCAAGTATGAAAAGTTTTTATTGAATGAGAAGTTTTTATTTGGATAAAGAATTTATATATAGGATGAAAATAAGAAGAAAAAAAAGAAAATTTATTTCTTAAAAAATTTAAATAAAATTTTATTAGTTAATTTATAGAAAAATTCATATATTTTAAAAAGTTAAAAGAAAGAAATTTTACGAATTAGTTAATGAAAAATTAAAACATATTACACTTAATTTAATACTCATAGTGTACCGGTCCAAACATTATGACCGGTTTCACCCAATGCACCAGCTCAGACCCAATTTATTTTTGTGCTACAATTACTTATGTACCCTTAATGACTTATTCTTATAAATAGGTGTTCACCAACCAGGTTTGATAACTCAGAAAAGCCTAATTCTAACATAGTTTTACTCTGATTAATATTGACTTAGCCATCAGAGTGTCTGCAGGTACCCACCACCTATCGCACGGAGCTTAAAATGATGCTCTACGTCACCCGTGATCGAGGAGCCGACCTTAGCTCGACTAACCGAAATTTGGTAAGAACATTGGCGCCCACCGTGGGGCAGAGTAAAACTATCCCCATAGTTATGAAGTCACAGTTCTCATCCAAGAGTAAATTATTGATGATCGATCAAGCCATCTTTGTTTGTGGCTCTCGAAACTCTCTTGAACTCAGTTGCGACCGGAATGAAGCGACAAATGCATAGTGAGATGGAAGCGATGAGGAATTAATCATGGCAAACCCATCAATTCAATGAACCAGGAACACATTTAATTGTCTTGAAACATCCCGTTCACGACAAAGCAAATAAGGTGTGTCCTTTCCTTTTTCTTATTTTTATATTTTCCGTTAATATATATATATATATATATATATATATATATGTATATATCATTGTCCAAGGTTAGATCAAAGTCTACCCAACCTCATATAAAGAAACCTCGGACTAAATATTGTCTGAGTACAAGGGTAGGGTCAAAGACTACTTAACCTTATTATTCAAGATAAAAAAAATATATATCACTGTCTAAGGTTGGGTCAAAGACTATCCAACCTCATCTAAAGAAACCTCGGACTAAATATTGTTTGAATACAAAGGTTGGGTCAAAGATTACCCAACCTTATTATTTAAGATATCATTGGATTAACAATTGTCGTTTCTTTTCCTTTTTCTTATTGTTATATTTTCCCTTTAAAAAAAATAAAAAAAAACATTGTCCAAGGATGGGTCAAAGACTACTCAACCTTATTATTCAAGATATCCTCGGATTAACCACTTTCCGAACTCTTCCTCTTTATCTTCGGATTAACCACTGTCCGAGCTCTTTCCCTTTATCCTCGGATTAACCGTTGTCTGAGTTTTTCTTCTTTATCCTCGTATTAACCGCTATCTGAGCTCTTTCTCTTTATTCCCATAACATCTAATAATAGTTATTTATTCACCACACATATAAAAGTTTTCCACACATGTACCATCTTGTCAAATACTACACCAAACAGGGGAGCAAACGAAGCCGCAAATATGAACCAACAATGCCCATTACACTACTCCTTTCTTTTATGTGAAAGTCCTCTTCTGGGGAATTGTCAAGGCGGTGCCGCAAGTCGGCAACCCAGATTTCTTCCAATTTTGGTACTCAAAATCTCGTGCTAAAGAGCGTGGAGGTTCGAGTCCTCTTCAAGGCATAATATTGAGATATTAAGATCTCTTATTGAATTGGAATAAGTTTGGCAGCGAATGATGAAATCTTGATGATCTTCTCTATCTAATGAATGGGTAATCCGTTTTGAAATCGTCCGCCCTGCACCCTCCCCGAGTATATGCTTCAACAAGAATCACACAGACATAATCCGTTTTAGGGATTGATGACTTACCCATTCAATGACTTTGACACCGGACGACGTTGTGTTATATCCAATTTCATTTGGCCTTTTATTAGATTGAGGCATGATCTATTGTATTTGTCCTTCCTGATATCTAGTTACAACCATTTATTTATTCCACACGTGTCACAGGCCCCAGGATTCTCTTTAATGCCAACTATTTGAAGAGCCAACCCAGGCTTTAAAGAAAATGGGAAGAGACCTCGTCGACCTTGGCGGTGCATTTGGCTCCATCTGTTTATTGGAATTCTCAAAGCACATTGATTATAATATTTTATTTGTAATGCAATGTACTATATACTCCAGCATGACTAGGGTCCGCAATTCAAATTGATCAATGGCATAACTCGGTTCGACAATTCCAATTGATCACCGGCATAAGGTTTGACAATTCCTTATAGTACCTAAAAATGATCAATAGCATCTCGGTTCAGCAATTAATAAAATACACTTCATGTTCCTCTTGGGACGTTTCAAGATGGCACATTTAACCAAGTGTTGGACTTAGTATTTCCTATAAAATCACCTATCACAAGCAGCTTCAGCCACTCGGCCTTTTGCATCCTTGAGAACTAACAGAACGACTCCTACAAGTTACAAGAAATGAGTGGTCGGCTAGTCCCAAGAACATGGAATGTCAATCATTTAAAAACAAATTTCAGTTAACTTATATTTCCCATTCAGTTCATTTACTTCCTCAATTTGTAATAAGGGTGTACTTTTTTTCCTAAGTTTAGATTTTTTCCCTAAGGAGGGTTTTTCCGGGAAAGGTTTTAACGAGACACCACATTAGCAATTCAATAAAGGAGGATTTCAACACTCACAACTATGCTCTTTACCGTGCTTGGCGACTACCGAGCTAAAGGAGACATCGCGTCCCTTTACAATTCCTTTACCGTGCTCCGTGGCTACCGAGCTAAAGGAGACGTCGAGTCCCTTTACAAGTCGTTTACCGTGCTCGGGGGCTACCAAGCTAAAAGAGACATCGCGTCCCTTTACAAGTCCTTTACCGTGCTCGACAGCTACCGAGCTAAAGGAGACGTCGAGTCCCTTTACAAGTCGTTTACCGTGCTCGACGACTACCGAGTTAAAGGAGACGTCACGTCCCTTTACAAGTCGTTTACCGTGCTCGGCGGCTACCGAGCTAAAGGAGACGTCGCGTCCCTTTACAAGTCCTTTACCGTGCTCGATGGCTACTGAGCTAAAAGGAGACATCAAGTCCCTTTACAAGTTGTTTATCGTGCTCGGCAGCTACCGAGCTAAAGGAAACGTCGAGTCCCTTTACAAGTCGTTTACCGTGCTCAGCGGCTATCGAGGTAAAGGAGACATCGCATCCCTTTACAAGTCGTTTACCGTGCTCGGCGACTACCGAGTTAAAGGAGACATCGCATCCCTTTACAAGTCGTTTACCGTGCTCGGCGGCTACCGAGCTAAAGGAGACGTCGAGTTCCTTTACAAATCGTTTACCATGCTCGGCGGCTACCGAGCTAAAGGAGACATCGCGTCCCTTTACAAGGCGTTTACCGTGAGCGACTACCAAGCTAAAGGAGACCCCAGTACCTTTACAAGACTCTAAGTCCTTGATCGTGCTCTACGACTACCGAGCTAAAGGAGACCCCAGTCCCTTTACAGGACTCTATGTCCTTGATCGTGCTCGGTGACTACCGAGCTAAAGGAGACATCGGTCCCTTTACAAGACTCCAAGTCCTTGATCGTGCCCGGCGACTACCGAGCTAAAGGAGACCCCGGTACCTTTACAGGACTCCAAGTCCTTGATCGTGCTCGACAACTACCGAGCTAAAGGAGACCCGATCCCTTTACAGGACTCCAAGTCCTTGATCGTCCTTGACCTATTTGACATCGGGAGCCGAACTCATAACTTGAACTCATACCATTGCCCACTTTAGCTTGAGCTCGGGTGGCTGATGTACCGAGCTAGGGATGAGAATCGAGCTCATCACCCTGTCACCGGGCTCACCCTAATGGCCGGGCCGAGCTGGACAAAATCAGAATAATAGTCAAAGCACTTTGGCAATTGATTATAGTATTGTTTATGAAAATGTAATGTAATACCCTATTTATTCCAACATCACTCAGTTCGACAATTAATTGTAATATCTCAATTGATTTGTAAATTAATATAATAGATTGTTTATTCTTTTTGGGCAATTCAGACAAGTCAAGTCAAACATCCAAACATCTAGTTACTGCATGTTGTCGAGGCTGAAGCCAAACCCATTCAAATATTTTGTCTTCTTCATTTAATTAGTGCATGTTGACGACTTTTCGACCCGACTTTGTGCTCGGGGGCTCACCCACCTGATATCGAGCCCCATGACTGAGCTGAGCCTCCATTGCCCCTGCCCAAACTCGAAATTCGGAGCTTATGATTTAAATTCATATCGACCAAGCATGTGATTCCGAGGACTAGAGAATTTGTCAGCATGCCAATCTCGGGGCTCATTAACCGGCCATTACAGGTCTCCCCTAATTCTCAGGTACAATCAGTACGCCCCAAACAGTCACACAGACACCCAAAGCAAGCGTATGCCATACGCCCTATTCAACACTAAACTGAGGATCGAGTTGCACATTTAACTCAAACCATTGCAATTCTAGCTTGAGCTCAAGGGGCTGATGTACCGGGCCAAACATTATAATCGACTTCACCCAATGTACCGGCCCAGGCCCAATTTCTTTTTGGGCTACAATTACTTATTTACCCTTAATGACTTATTCTTATAAATAGGTGTTCACCAACCAGGTTTGATAACTCAGAAAACCTTAATTCTAACATATCTTTACTCTGATTAATACCGACTTAGCCATCGGAGTGTCTGCAGGTATCCACCACCTGTCGCACGGAGCTTGTAATGATGCTCTACATCATCATTAACGTCACCCACAATCAAGGAGCCGACCTTAACTCGACTCACCAAAATTTGGTAAGAACACATGGTTATAATTTTGTTAGTATTTAGTTCTTATATTATTATAATCGCTAATAAAATAATAAATAAAAATAAATTAGATGAATAAATAATACTATATAGTTTCTTTATATTTTTTTTCTCAGTCTCACGTTGCTATGGTCCCCATTCCCTGGTCCGTGCTGTGGGTTTTTTCTTTCGAATCTGCTTCCCCTTGGGGACACAAATATGTAAAAGAAATTTATCAGAGATGGAGTTAATGTTGAGATGTGTGACACGAAGATGAAGACAATGTTAAGATACAGAGATCGATCTAGATGACAGAGACGATACAAAAACACTAGCCGATGTAGAGACGAAGATGCAGAGAAAACAAAAATCAACACAGTAGATAAATTTGAAAAAACAAAGAGGCCAAGGATTAAGTTTTTGATCTCTTTAATTTTTATGATATTGACTTTTAGTCTCTATAAAACTTTTTAACAATAAATAATCTATTAACAAAGATAATACCTAACATCAAATGAACAATTAAACATTAAGGTAAAAGTGTTACGTTTACTTTCTTACGTGAGTGACTACGTTATACTTATCGATTCTAATATAATGACAGAAACTTAAAATACTAAAAATATGAATAAGAGATTAAAAATTGTTAAAAACACTTGCAAAAATTAAAAAACCTACATTTGTGGTCCCTTACCTGAAATGCAGAATCCTTTGCATTGTAGCAGTTACAAATTACATGCAGCCAATGCATGTGATGCAGGTATGCAGCCAATGCATGCAATTCAGGTATGGGTCCAATGCATGTCAAAAACAAAAATTCGTGTCACTTAATTTATGACTTTACCCAACTTGATCTATTACACAGCCCAATTTTGCAACATATGTCAAACGTATCACATGACACTACCAACTTTTCTTATATAACCATACCTAAATATCTCTGCATTTCTTTTCCCATCAGATGTAAAATAATTTAAGAAGAAAACTACTTTTTTGATCCCTATAAAGGCTAAGGCTTATGCATAATTATTTTATTTAGTATTTGAGTGTCAAATTTCTTTGAGTTTTAATATATCTTATTAATATATCTATTTAATTGATATAAGAATAAAAGTCAAACTATTAAATAATAATTTTTTCAATAAATATAATAACTTTTTATCTATAATATTTTATCAATAAAGATACAGAAAAAGAAAATAATATTTAATCAACAGAACTAAACCAAATTAAAGGTAATTTTATATCTATAAAAATTAATTCCAGAGTTAGAAACTATATATAATAATTTATGAGAAAAAGATTTATACAGAAGATTTTATCTATAATTAAATCACCGGGTAAAATAGTCTATTTTACATCATTAATACATATATTTATATTCATAATTGATAAATTGTATTTAACCAATTAAATTGTATGTTTTTTAATAATTGAAGTCTAATTTAAACTTTATAAGATGACATTTCCTTCTTTCTAATTTCTTTTATAATTGTGTTAGACGGGTGAAATATTACTATCTTTATGAAATACTAATTTTATTGAAAGATATGATAAACCATATTTCATTAAACTTTTAAACTCAAATAGTCTTTGCCTTTTCTTTACAGCTACTTATAAACATTTCTTAACTCCAATGATTTAACGAATGTGAAAATGAAATCCATGATAATTTTTATAGGAAGAGTTGAGAAAATATTCTGAATTCGTTCTTTAAGCAATTTAAATATTATTTTTAATTTTTAGAATTTTTAATTTTAGAGATGGTTAGTGTAAGTATAAAAGGACGAGAGTGTAATGATTTTTAAATAATTAAAGAGGTTCATAGAGGAATTAAAAAAACAAGGAAGTTCACAAAACCTAGGGGCGCTTGTCTAATTCACATTTTAAAACATTAAGTGTTGATATTTTTACATGTTCACACATTATGATCCTCCAAAAATTATCGTATTGATAAACATAATTGTTCTAAAGAAAATTATATGGAAGATCATTCAATTATAAATTAGTTGTCAACATTTTTTAATTATAGTCAACCATTGCAAAGTGTTTAATTTATAGAGGTTAATTGAATTTCCATATTAAACTATGAAAAGGAAGATAAATATGATAGCAGATTTGAATTATATCTGAGAAGTTTAACACCAAACAAACAAAACGGACGGATCATGTTATTTTAAAATATTTTCTAAAGTAATAAAATAGGCTTGAAAACATATAAAACGAGATAAATATAAATTAAGAATAACAAAAATATAGATTGAAGTGAACTGGTGCATGACTAAGATCCACATCTGCAGCAATAGTTACAAATGAACTGTCACGGGTTATCTGCATGTGAATGATGCAAACTGCAAAATTATGAAATTAACTGTCATTGGTTCTGCATCTAGCCATGCACTGGGTAATTAACTGTCAATGTGAAGGGAAGGGATAAGCATTCATTTAATTTATTAAAATGGCACAGTTTTCAAATTTTAAAATGGCCCAATTTCAAAACAATGCTTTCTAGAGTAAATCTCATGTATAGATTTTTCCTATATAAGTGGGCATCAAACCTGAGTAAAATCACAGCTCTCACACTTTTCTTATCATATCATTACTTGGTTCATAGAATGGAGTCTCGGCACTTAGCATTTCCCATTTTCATTCTCCTCTCTGTGGTAAGTCTTTTCGCTGCCTTTATTTTCATGTTATGCCCTTGACAAAACCAAGTACTTTATTTGTCCAAACAACAATAACAATATCTATATCTATATTACTTTATTTGACAATAAAGTTTGATACAAATATTTTATAAGAAAAAAAATGAATTAGCTTTTACATAGAATTTATGCATAATTAATTTATGAAGATACTCTTTATTTAGTTTTTGAAAAACAATTATTAATTTATATATAAATTAATTTATTTTTTCTATTACATTTTTCCTTTTTATTTGTATTTTTCTTACAAATATTTTGAGAGAAGTTTATTTAAATTATAGTCTGTTAAATAGATTATAAAATGCTTCTTATTTAGTTTTCTAACATAAAGAAGCTATATAATTACCCCTTTGTGTTAGGCTCTATTTCAATACGTGGCTGTTAACCATTATGTGGTGATATTATTTTAGATTTAGATTTAATTCTATATTATGTCTCCCAAGTTTATACCTCACAATTATTTTCCTAAATTTTCTCCTTACTTATTTCGGCCCTTATGCTTAATAATTTCACTATTTTGTGTAGAAAAATACTCATAATTAATCATTTTTGGAGTTTTTTATTTCCTTTTAAACGACTACAAATATAATAGTTGAATGCGCTTTTTATTTATTAAAACAGAATTTTTTTGAAAGGATAAAAATCATTTGATTTTTAAAATTTGAAGACCAAATTAACAAGAATAAGAATTAGGGACGAAAATTGTGAAATTGTAAACTTTGGAAACATAAAATTAAATTAAACTTTAGATTTATATATAGAATTTATATGTAAATGTATATATTGTTGCAGCTTGCACTTGCAGGAGAAAGCTATGCACGTTCACAAACAACTGATGAAGATTATTGGAAAGCTGTTTGGCCAAACACTGCCATTCCTGATCCTCTGCAAGACCTTCTAAAGCCTGGCCCATCTGGTTCGTTATGTTATATATTTAACAATATAATATTAGTTTTGGTACATATTATTATCAATTTTGTAGGGTCAAAGTGTGTGATTAGAATATTGTGTTATTTATCTCGCCATGGACTAATTAATGGATCTTTATGGTTTAATTATGATGAAACAGATGCTTCACAAAATGATCTCCCAATGAAACTTAGCGAGACACAATATCCGATAGGGTTTTTCTTTAATAATGAGATATATCCGGGTAAAACAATGACAATTAAATTTAGCATGCGTCGCTTTACACAAGGATATGGTCTTCTCCCATGGGATCAAGGTGAGGTTAAACAAGTTGAAAGAGAAGAGTATGAGGGATATACTCGTCAAGAGCTATGTTTAAACAAAGGACCCTCAATAGAAGACAAATACTGTGCAGAATCCTTGAAAACATTGATGGACTATGTGATTTCAAAGCTTGGAAAGAATGTTAAGCCAATTTTAAGCTCCTTCGTGAGTAAACAAGATCAATACAGAGTGGAAGGAGTGACAAATATTGGACAGAAAGCAGTGATGTGTCATAGGTTGAACTTCCAAAAGGCTACATTTTATTGTCACGAAGTCCATGCAACCACTGTTTACAGTGTTCCGTTGGTTGCCGGTGATGGAACCAAAACTCAAGCATTAGCTGTTTGCCACTTTGATACTTCAGGCATCAACCATAAATGGATTCGTCAAATCATGAAAGTTGAGCCTGGTACTAAACCTGTTTGCCATTTCCTTGGAAGCAAAGAGATTTTATGGGTTCCCAATAACTAAATTTAGTTCATCGATATGATATAATAATGTATAATATAAGATGGATGTATAATCCATTTTATAGTAGTATGTGCTATTATGTGTTTGTTTAAGTACTGCCTATTATGTGTTTGCTTAAGTACTACCTTTCCTAGCTTAGTGCAGGAATAGTACGTTGTGTCTGTGCCAGTATCACCTTTCTTAGCTTAGAGCTGGAAATGGTTCTATCTGTGTTAGTTGTTAGTTAGGTACGTATCCTACAATAAAAATATTATAATGCAATAAAAATGCAGTGTGTTTCATGTCTTTTGTATTTTCAGTGTTAGTAAATCGTAATGGAAATCTTACGTAATAACTTAATAAGTACCTATGTTCATTTAAAATTTTCTTAGATGTTGCATATTGGAAATTCGATGCACTAGATGTTTGTATACAGGAAATGCCCCAACAAGGAATTGATTATAGTGTGACTTTCCAAACTACATATTAAAATGGACCACTCTTATGATATTATAATTGTTGTTAACGTAACATGTTTTTGATGCGGAGGAGATTGAAGATGAAATTATTCGTTAAATAAATTGTCCCTGAAACATAAAAATATGGAATTAAACGTTCAACTCAGAATTATTATATTTTGGTTTTGAAGTTTTTAAGTAGATCTTGTTATTACATTGCACATTTATCTTTTTTTTTTAAAACCCACCTTTATTGTTTTTTATAATTTACTGGTACTATAAATACATTTTACCTTGGTTAAAATTTACTTTTAAAATCGGTTCTTCAATGACATAGAAATGGATAATGTAACAAATATGATTTTTAATGTTGGCTGTGAAATGATTATTAAATAACTCAGTAGTGTGAGTAATACTATTAGACTAAGTAGATTTTTTGGTTAAATAATAATTACAAAACTTAGTATTAAGAGTTTGACTAATATTAGATTAAGTAGATTAGGAACAAACGCTTGGTTAAATAATAATTACAAAATTTGGTATTAAAAGTTTGACTAATAATAGACTAAGTAGTTTAGGAACATAGTCTTATTAATAAACAATTTTATTATCAAAATAATCATCAATACTAACGCCTAGCCTTAATAATGAACGTTAATGCAAAAAACAAAATTGTGGAGGCCCAGAATTTATCTGTTAGAATATAATAATCTTTATCCCTTTCAAGTTTTGCCTCTGTTTCGGTGGTACTATCTGAATGGTGGATCATTTTGGTTCTCTTGGTTAGTTCATTTCTAGGATAAAAGTTGAGGTTCGAAATTCTGATAAAAGTCACTGAACGTTTACATAATTAATACTCAGCAATCTCTACCCGTTTATGTGTAGTTACATTAAATAATAAGAAAGGCAAATTGTCATATTTCAACCAACACTTGCGAATCTAACCGGAAGAAAATGAGTCAAAATGCACAACTCGCATATCATTCATGATATGGCTGCAAGTATGTCAATAGAATCAGACAATTTACAATCACACATAGTATAGAATTAACCTTATTGTAAACAACTTTATGTTGTTTAAATTTTTCAGTATATACTAAACCCTAAATATCACGTTGTCAGAATCTTCAAATCTGTCACCCACGTTTAATGCTCCAACAAATACAATTTTGGATCTAACCAATCTAAATATATCTATGGCATAAATCAAAGTGGTTTGTTCAATCTTTGGAAGAGAACTTACTAGATGAAGACGTGTATAAAAAGAACTAAAATCACATTGCATTTCTTGGTATCCTAAATCTATTATACAGCACTCAAAATTACTCAACAACTCCACAATTAAACTTCTCCTTTTAACATATATCTTTGTTTTTGAATTAGTCTATTCACTTAAAGAAGTAGTCCTTAAACCAGAAAAAAATATGTCATGTAAATAAGCAGTGGCCGACAAGAACCTTTTTTTGGTAGATTTGACTAACCCAATTATTTCCTCCAACATTGTGTTTATTAACTATTTTCTTCCAAAAACCTCTCAAACTTTTCACAACTAAAATTCCCATACATTGCCTTACTGAAATAATCTAAAAAAAGCTTTGTTCTTCATTTAAGTATTTATACTTATAAGTGGCTGTTACAATTTTTTTTGGATTCAATGGAAAATAAACATCCAATTGGTGTTCTCACAGATAGTGATGCAGCGATGAGGGAAGCCACCGAGCAGGTTTTTCTCAATGTTGTTCACAGACTTTGTGCTTGCCATTTGCAAAGGAATACAGAGCAACATTTCATCAAACACAATGGCGCAATCAAATATTATAGTTTGTGCAGGTTTACTTGTACCATCAGCCCGAAGTAAATGTTTCATTTCACCATCTTTAGAAAGCACACATCTTGGAAAAAATATAGGACCTTTGTCTACCTTACCTTGAAGGTAGGTTAAGGTAACCAATACATCCCCATATTTGACTTTATCATACTTGTATCGCTCAATATGATTACACGTATCATTCTTGTTGAATCCAAGACTTTTAGATCCTCCTTTTTTAAGCGTGATGTATCCCATTATCTTGCATGTTCTAACCCCCTCTGAGTGTAAACTAGTAACTAGTAACTAGTCAAACCTTGGTACCAAGAAATAAAAGGGACATTGTTGATTTTTTGGAGTGCAAAAGAAAATAAATGGAGGAGTTTAAGTATAAAAGACACTCATTTTATTTATATGTGAAACATATATTTATAAAATATATATGAAAACTGAATTGCTAAAATATAAAATCCACTAATATTCATTCTTAACAAATAGAATTGAAAAATATATTCATCCTATTAGTTAGTATATTTTTATTTTAAATAAAAATATAATATTCTGCAGTTGGTTTGCTGTTTCGAAGTCACATCATCAACACTCCTTCAATATGGAAATGCAAACTCTAATTTTTATCTCAAGTATCAGATTTCTATTTACTCTTCAAGAATTGATTCTCCTTCTTGAGTTTCTTGACTGATTTTGCCTTCTTCTCAGTTTCTTGTTTGAATATTTCAAAAATCTCATTGCTCTTTGACAATGTCTCTTGTGACTGTCCCTGAACCATGTTTTTCTCATGTTGCTTTATTTTTAAATCTGCAAATTGTGTTGGCTTGTTTCTTAACATGTCATTCTCTTTAGAAAGACACTCATCATTTTGCTCTTGAAATTTGGTTGACAAGTCCAGCCTTAAGTTTTGCCCTTCAGTTGATACTTGCTTGCATTCTTCCATCATCATTTTATTTTGGAATTGTAACTCTCTACAAAGTGATTGAACTTATCACTTTTAAGAGCTGCATCTCTTTCTACCAACATCTGTTGATACTTCAGTGTAAATTCTAAAAGCTCCTCCCCCATCGGTTTTAAAACATAGCTTTTAGCTCTCATTTTCACCTTGAATGTGTCTTAGCCTTTTGCATCTTTGATTAAGCACCAATTGTCTTCAAATATGACTTTGAAGCCCTTTTCTACAAACTGTGCAGCACTAAGCAAATTTTTGTCAATATCAGGTACAGATATATTTCAGACCTGTCAAACTATTAATAGCAACGATCCCTTTTCCTTTAGCCGAGATATAATTACCATTTCCAATTTTTTTTTTGGAAGTAATATTTTTATCCAACTCTTTAAAGAGTTTTAGATCATTGGTCATGTGATTTGTGCAACTGTTGTCTATTAACCATGAATCACTAAAACTGTGGCTTGTAGCAAAACATGTTGCAACAAAGAGAAAAATAATCTCTGTATTTTATACAAACAAGCTTACATATATATATATACATACAACTCAATCACCAACCTGAACAAACACCTAGTTTGATTCAAAAAATTTAAGGTTTTAAAATATGGTAAAAATCAAGGATTTCAAAAGAGGAAAAATACTTAATTAAAACGTTATTTTCTTACCAATCTGAACAAACACCCAATTCGATTCGATTTATTTTTTAAAAGGTTCTGAAAAGGGGAAAAATCAAGGATTTCAAATGAGGGAAAACACTCATTTCGAACGTTTTTTTATTATTAATATTTAATAGATTAAACTACTCTGAAGTTAAGTTATAGTATCACATGGCAAGTGAGTCCACATGTATATAATAGGTAACACCAAAACAGGTTCTCCATGTACAAGGAAAAGCCGAAACACGCTCCATTTTATTGTATTATTATCATTAAATATTACATCATCATCGAAGCTTATCGATCACAGGATATCATGCTTCGGTAGGATACGTGCCTAAGTAGCAGCAACATTACACATAGGTTCCATTTTCAGCTCTAAGCTAGAAAAGGTAGTACTAACACAAACACATAATACATAATAGTACTAGTGATGATAGTTATTTTCCGCACAATCTCATCGTACCCAAGATTGACTGCACGGAATGTTATTCCCATGATGGACCTAATTACGAATCCATAGAATGGACATGTTTCCTAGGTAATGGCAAATTGGATTATTTCCAGCATCAAATTTCATAACTTGTCGGAACAATTGCTTGTTGAAGCCTGTAGTATCAAAGTGGCAAACAGCTAGTGCATGAGTTTTGGTACCATCACTGGCCGTCAATGGAAGCGTGTAAGCTGTTGTTCCATGGACTTCGTGGCAATAAAACGTAACTTTTTGAAAGTTCAACCTGTGACACATCACTGCTTTCTCTCCACCAACATATGTCACTCCTTCCACTTTGTATTGTTGTGGTTTACTTAGGAAGGAGCTTGAAAGTGGCTGAATGTTCTTTCCCAGCTTTGAAATGACAAAGTCCATTAATGTTTTCAATGTTTCTGCACAGTACTTGTCTTCTATACTGGGTCCTTTTTTTACACATAGCTCTTCACGAGTGAATCCGCCCTCCTTTTCAAAGGATTTAACATCATCTTGTTCCCAATTGAGAGTCCCATATCCTTGTGTAAAGGGATGCGTGTTGAATTGAACATTTATTGTTTTGCCTGGATATAGGTCACTATTAAAGAAATAACCTACTGGAAATTGTGTCTTGCCAACTTTCATAGGAAGATTATCGTTTTCAATGCCTGTTTCAATTAAACCATAAAACTCATGCAATTAGTCTTAACTCCCTGATTATAACAATCCATATGTACAAGATAAGGAAACAATTCATGATAAATAAATACATTAATTAACAATCACATTTCATCAACGATTAATGGATTTTAAAGTATGGATTGCCTTTTAACTATATACAATATTTTAGTCATATTTTAATTTATATAAGATCTTTTCCTTTTAATTATATACATTATCTTAGTCATATTTCAATGTATATAAAATCTTGTACCCATATTTCTTATACTAAAAACTAGATATTTGTGAGTGACTCATTAACGACGTGACAGTTAAGGATCAATAGGTTCAACAATAATTACTGTATCTATAATCACACTTAATCGAATATTATAAAATCAATTTATAAAATCAAGATTATTTCTGTCTATATACATTTCTTAAAAGCGTAAAACAATGTCTCATAATGCACGTATAGCTGTTAGATTAGTATAGAAAGTAAGAAAATTTTAAATAATTTTGATAGTGTAATTTTCCCAACATATTAATTTAAAATTTAGGAACAAAACATGTAACTTAAGTGATAAAATTAATATTAATTTTCAGACTAAAATAATAATAATAGTTATATTTAATGATTTGGATAAAATTAATAAAAAATAATAATTTCTTTAAAATTTCTTTAATTTTAAAGTCTAGTATTACATTTTAAAAAAATAAAATAACCATTTACTTGTTCATATAATATAACTAACCAGCAGATGGGGTGGGCTTTAGCAGATCTCCCAGATTATCAGGAATGGGAGTATTTGGCCAAACAGCTTTCCAATAATCTTCGTCGGATAACTGTGTATCGGCATGACTTACTCCTGCATGTGCAAACTGCCACAAAATACATTTACATAAAAATCTCTTGAAAATTCCCATGTTTGAGGAATCACTTATAAGGGGGAAACCTAGACGCGGAATATAGAATTTCTTTTTACTCTTTTAAACTTGTAACCATTATTTAGAAATTGGACCATCTTAATTTCTTGAAAGTGTAAATGCCTGTTTGATTTTGCGTTCCAAAGGATGCGGTAATTGGAAGCTAATTCACATGAAAATATGATTTCAGAACACTCTAAAACTTATTTAATGCCCATTGAGAGAAATAAAATAAAGTGATAATTTTTATGATTTACAATAGAATAACGTACAAGGTTTTAATTTGAGAACCGTATGTACATTAATTACTATAACTCTTTCTTTATCACTATTAATTTTTTTAATCTATAATTTTAAACTGATTCTAGATTTTAAATACAATTATAGTTCATAATAATTTATTTAAAATAATAATTAAAGTTTGAAAAATAAAAATCAATTAATTGTGTGCATATATAATATAAAGTAAGGTATAACATGTTTTGCGAGGTATAACACCTAATTAAACTTATGCTTAATTATTTTTAAATAAATCAGCTCAAATTATCTGTTAATTTCGTTTAAATGAATAAGGTAGATCTGAAACAAACAAAATTGATATGTCAAACCCAGACTTTAATTGTGAACCTTGACTTCATTTATTCATATTCATGTTTTCATGTATACTTAACTTCACTAACTTCTGTCTAATGTAATCTATTTTGTTTGTTTATTAATTTATATTGTTTGCGTAGTATTAAATAATGTATTGTATTCAAATTGTCGTCCGACATGTAGATTAGTAGCCTGGGTGTTTCAACAACTTATATATATAGTAATGTTAATTTAAAATTTTTAGTATATATGCATGCATTAAATAATTGGAAAGAATACTTTATTATTTATAATGATCCTATCCAAATAAAATTTTCTCGCGTAAAAGATGGGTGATTTAAAAAATAAAATTAAAGAATATAATTCAATTATTAACTCTATATTTATGTACGATTAAATAATTCAATATTTTTCTGGTCTTTATTATAAAATTCAATTATTTAATATATTAAGATTAAGAAAGTTGACTAATTTAATTCATAACGTTTAATATCATAATTAATACAGAAACATTATAAAACTGTTGTAAAAGACATTAAATTACATTTTTATTATTGGTCTTATATATATATATATATATATATATATATATATATATATATATATATATATATATATATATATAATATTATGTTTAAAAATGATTACAAATGTGCATCACGACACAATCCTATGCACAATGACATATACCTGGAATACATAAAATTAATGTATAACAGCAATAAGTATAAAATTCATGCATAGCCATTTTTAATGAATAAATAGTATTTATCAATATTAATTTTTTTAGAACTATGAGTGCACTAGGAGGTATGCATTTCTCTTCCATACTCAAAATTATTAGAATTTATTTTCTGAAATATTTGATAAGTGGATAGAAGTTATTATTAATTTTGTCAATATATAATGATCAATTATATAAAGCAAAGTTAAAATGTATTAAAGTGTTAATCTTTTATGGACAATTACATTATTTATTTTATTTTTTAGTTATTTAAAAATAAAATAAGATATCATAACTCCAAAAATAATTTACTTTTTAATTACTGTTATGCAAATTTTTAATATATTTATTCCGTTATATTATTAATATATATGAAATATTTCAAATTCTTTTATAAAACATAATTAATAGATAAATAAGAATAATTAATTTTCGAAATTAAATATATTATTATTAAAAATATGTATTTATTAAAAAAATGGAAAATAATAATACTATTACATGACACTTACAATAAAATGAAGAAAAACAATTAAATGTGTTTTCCTTCCATCCCGTTACATGAATGAATGCCATCCTAATTTTTTACATAGATTTAGAAAAATTAATAAATAAATAAAATGAAATAATAATTTTATAAATTAATTAATATGTTTTTAAAAAGTATTTTGTTCTATTGAAAATATGTATTATTAGGGATATGAATGAAGAAAAGTTCTAAAAAAATTAAAAGAAGTTATTGATATAATAATATTGAAAACATTTTAGTTGTTTTAATATAACATAATAAAATAGAGAGTAATAATATTTTTACATGTTTGTAACTAGTAATAAAACAAAGAGAATAATCATAAAATGAAATGAAAAAGGAAATGCATGTTCATTAATTCAACATGTTGGGAAGAGTAATTCGTGTTTAATCTTGGTGCCTTTACAAGTCTGTTACTATGAGCTGTGACTATGTCTTGCATATGTGCTGCAAAGTAACAACCTGACATGTGGTATTATGGATTATTTCATCATTGTATATCATATCATGAGTTATCACATCAAATTACATCAATGCATGCAAAAATTAGTTAACTTAATTAGTGAAGAATTTTATTTTTGAACATACAATTAATTAAGAATATGTACGAGACTGAGTTATTGTATATATTTTAATAACAAAATTAAACTTCTCTTTTAAAATGAAAAAGAAAATTCCAATATTATGAATTACACACTATAGTAGTTTGAATCTACAAAGACTGTAAAGCCCCATTGGATTGCGTCTTTTTAGTTTGTTGCAATAATTGTACAGTTCCCCTAATTACTATTGAGTCTCATTTTAGACATTCTAAAAACACAAAAACTTTAATAACATTTTTATTTTAACATAATAACTCGCATATTCCAATGAAATCTTCATAGAACTTAAAGACTTACAGAGAAGAGAACCAAAATGGAGACCAAGTTTTCAAAACTCTTCATTCTTGTTATTAAGAGAAGTAACAGAAGGGGGAAACTTGTTGTGATACTGAAGCATGGGGACTGACTTATATAGTGATTGTGAGGATTGAGTCGGACAAAGTGGGGTCACCATTGCATTATAAGATTAAATTGAAAAATATATGTTTCAACTTAATTTTAAAGATGAAAGCAAACTAGGTTAATAAAATAAATATTGATATTTAATAAAAAAAAATTATAATTTTTTTATATTAAATTTTAAAAGAATGATTTTAAGATTTTAAAAAGTGAATAAGGTTTTCATTATTAACATTTCATTATTCTTCTTCTTTTTGTAATTTTTGCCTAACATGCTTTACAATACCAGTGATAGTAGCTGTAAATGATAATAAATAATTTCGATAATATAATCTTAATTATTGGATTTAATTCAATAATTATAATAAGTAGTTACGTAAATATTGATGTGCCCAGTATGTACTCTGTGTGCATGTTTTCATTGCTGTTATGCATATGCTTTAAAAAGTATCATTTTTTGAAAACAAAAATTCCACTAAGTACTTTTTGATATAAATTTCAATATTTCTTTACACCAATATTTTGGTGGAGTATTAAAATGAAAAAGAAGGAAATTTTCTTTGTCAAGAGTCAAAATTGTTTTCAATTCCTCCTCTAAGGAATTTAAAGATTTCTTTTTCTTTTATTTCTTTGAATTTTTTTTTATCAAAAAAGTATAAATCTCTATATTTATAATCTTTGGTAGTTCTTTCTCGTATCTAAATAAATTAGATAAAACTATGATTACTTTTATTATTTTATTTATTTTGATAATTTCTAATTTTTTATGTATTTCTTTTTTTATTTCTTTATTTTTTACTTCTATCTATCAAAATTTTTCATTTTTATATACTTATTTTCTTTATTATGTAAATATTATCATGTTTTCAAAAATATTTTTTTATTTTCGCGAGAAGGTAGTATTTGATTATTTTAAATTAAATAAAAATAAAATAAATATTTTTTTACATTGATAGAAAAATTAACAAATGATATTCGATTTTAACACATTTGCCCATTATTTTCCATTAATAATCATAATTTGGTCCAAAGAAAGTTGAAGTTATTGTCATATGGAAGCTCTTTCAACTGCATAATGTAGTTGTAAAAGGTTTAAATTATTTTATGACAAATTTCATTAATATTTTTCTAAAACACATTTGACCAAAAAAAACGAATTGTCTTGTTTTAAAATATTATTTTTAAGTAATAAAATGAGTTTATTTTTTATAATAAAAAACTTATAAAGTGAGTTTGAAAACTTTAAATTATATAATAGTGTAGATATAAATTAAATTTTTTAGTATATCGAGAAGAATCTTAAAATAAATTGACCCGTGAACTTCAGCACGAATAAGATCTACATCAACAACAATCCAATTAATGCAGAGTGTATCATGTGAGTCATGCTCGGCAAAGTTACAAATTCAGTGTCATGGAATTATCTGCATGGGACATTCATTGGATGCATGTAAACGGCGGTTTTTGTTCTACATCTTCGCATGCACTCAGCTAATAAGGTGAAGGAAGGGACCACCTTCCATTTTATTTTATTTTCTAAAATTGTACTTAAATTATTAAAAGAATAACAATTATATAAATCCATTAAAATTTATAAAAAGAAAATGTTATTATAAAATTTAAACATTATCAGACTGATATTAGGGAGAGAAAAAGAAAATTTGTGTAAATATAATATAATAAGAAGATAGGGATAAACATAAGTAATAATAACTATTATGTATAAAATAAAAACCAAAATTAGATTTATAATTTTAAATATTATATCAAAATAAAGGCCAGTCAAAGGACAAGAGAGTTAGAATGGTATAAGGTTTTAGGAATAAAATCGTGTTACACTTCCAATTTGTTAGAAAAATTCTATGAAGATTTATTTTAAGTAATACACAAACATATAAAATATATGATGAAATATCAATTATATTGTGAATTAGATCAAGTCATAAGAAGCAAAGTTGATTTGAGGGTGTTTATATCTACATTACTAACTCCTTTTAATATTTGATTTTCATTCAACTTTTTCTTTAATTATTCTTATATGATGCTATCAAAAAAAGGTCAAATCTAATCCTCAAAGCATATTTTATTATTGTATATTGTTGCATTTTGCTACATGGAAAAAAAATATCGATTGATTGATTTATGTTCCATTAATATGAATTCATATTTATGTTATAATAACATAATATGACAATAATATCATTTTTAAATATTATTATGAAAATAACCAAAACTAGGTTTTAAAATTAATAAAAAATATAACAATAAAGAAATATATAAAATAAATCTCGCGCAACACACGGATACCAATTAGAATGCTATTATACCATATTTTTTAAATAATTTAGATTAGAAATAATTTATGATACATTATCCATCTAATATAAGATTCAACTAAATTGAAGTTTATCTTTTATATTTTTATAGATAATATTGATATTTGTCTGAGTCTAGGCATGGGGGAGGGAGTACCCTTGGTTGTATTTTTACAAACTATTATATTTAAATAACTAAAAATTAAATAAAATTTATATTTTTGGTCCCTTTTAGTTTTTAAACCACAATTTTTCTGTTCTTCTTATTTTTTAATTCTGTATTTTTATCTTATTATTTTCTGTAAACACCCAGTTTATTGTTAATTTATTTTGACTAAAATATAGTTTCAGTCCTTATTTATTCTTTTATTTTGGTTTAGTCTCTCGAATTTGTTTAGTTAAGCCAGAGAAACACCGAAAAGTGGAAACACAGTGGGGGCATTTATTTCACAACTTTTTTTTTTCTATTTCCTGGAATTTATATACTTTTTGGTAACTATATATTTTTTTTTCCAGTCTGGTATATTTTTTCAATGATTATATAAAAAACCTAACACTATAAAGATATACAAATGTGTAGCTAGTCAGATAATTAGGTATTAGAGTTATCACCTAACAAAACTCTTCTAGAAAATATAAAATTAAAGTGTAATGGAAAATAGGAACTGAACATAAACCAAAAGGAACTTTGAGAAAAGAAACTTAGATGGTACTGAGGAAATAATCTTACCTTAACTAGATCTTATAGATAAGGATAGAAATTGGTGTGAACACATAACCTAATTGTTATTTAAAATTCATTGACTTAGTATAACTTATGAGATTAATTAATCAGGTCAATCTTAGATGACTTATTTAATCCTGAAAGGGACAAATAAGATAGTAGGAATGTGATTTTAATCACATAGTTGAATAATCAAGAGATCTCAATCATTTTAATTAAATTGAATTCAAAATTCATCTTTTATAATTTAGTTACTTCTTAATTACAATTACTTTATCAAAAATCATTCACAATCTTTATTTAAAACAACTTGATTTATTTGTCCTTGTGGGAATGATAACTCATGTTTCTAATACTTATTACTTAGCAGTTATGTTATACTCGCAACAACTGTGTGAGAGTATTTCTCAGTCTCGCACGACGTGCATCAATACACCACATTATACTAACATAAATTGGGACCACCCTAATCAAGAAGAGTTGTGGGATCTAAGTGTTCCTTAAAACTAGGAACCTTGTCAAGAATTATTCGTTGGTTTGGAATTTGACGATAAGAGTAGTGTGCAAAGGAGTCTGAAATGGTATTTGATAAATGTTCATCAAACTTTAAAAGTGGTCAAATCCAAATCAAATAGGTCTGTTGTTCAATGCCCTCAAACTAGTACTAATTTGGCGTGTCCTTTTTATATGCAGGCTATTCAATCGAGAAGGACAAATAGATGGAAAGTCATGCAAAAGGGAGGACCACAAACTTGTCTTAATGTCAGTTTGATCTAAGACCACGTAAATCTCAATTTAGATTTGATCACTAGCTACATGCATTTTGGGTATGAAATATTTGTTATGAATAAACCGTAACTTATTTGTTTATTTATGTATTAAATTTGCTTCACATGTTGATATATAAACAAGAATGATCAAGGTAAATCCGTTAATAAAAATTGGATTGGTTCAAGGGAGAGTTGCAAGTATTTTCAATTTTCAAAATTTCTTACATGGTGAGGAAAACAAAAAGCAATGACCATGGTGTATGGTGACTGTGCTGAGTCATACGCTGAACTTCCTGTGTGGCTTGGGTACATGAAAATGCACTCTCCTAGTTCATATTATCAAATTTGTCATGCGGATTATTTTGTTGGTAACACCTGAAATAGTGAATTCAGACAATTTCAATGAGTGTTTGGGATGTACAAACAATGTGTTGATGCATTTCGATTTTATAAGCCTATTATACAGGTAGCTGAGACGCACTTGTACGAGATATATCGCAAAACCTTGTTAATAGCAACAACACAAGATAACAATTAGCAATGGTAGTGTGTTGCCTCTTGCATTTGCTGTTGTTGAATGTGAAAAACAATTAGCTTGGTCGTGGTTTCTCTCAAACTTACGTCTACATGTAATAGACAAATCAAGGATTTGTCTAATCTTTGATAGACATCGGAGTATCAAGTCGGTCATGGATAATGAAGCAATTGGATAGAGTCGACCTTATGCATACCATGTCTCCTATATTAGACACATTGCTTCAAATTTTAATCACAAATTCAAGAACTCAAAACAAAAGAGCATGTTGGTTAAGTTATGTAATTATTTGATTATCATCATTTGATTATCATTAAACCATGTTGAATATTCTAATGATGTGATTTTAATGTTTTTCTAGGTCATACTCCTTGCAAATATATATTTAACAGAAATCTTGAGAAATTTTATGATTCAAGTCCTGCAATCGATACTTGGATTCAAGGAATTTCTAAAGAAAAATGGAATATGGTCTGTGATAAAGAAGGATGTCGATACGGTCATATGACTACAAATATTTCAAAATTTATAAATAAAGTATTCAAAGGTTACAAAAATCTTCCATTCATGACTCTTGTAAAGTCAACTTACAGTCGGTGTCGAAAGTATTGTGTGGAAAAGGGTTAGCAAACCTAACCGGAATTAATGCATGGGCGGAGCTACGTTGTAGCTATAGGGGGCAATTGTCCCGCCAAATTTTTTTGTTTTTTTTTTAATATATATATATTAATAATAAAATTATATATATATTAATAATAATTATATATAAGTAATAAATTTATATATATATATATATATATTAATAATAAATTTAATATTAATATATATAAATTATATATATATATATACATATATATATATTAATAATAAAATATATATATATATATATATATATATATATATATATATTAATAATAATTATATATATTAGTAATAAATTTAATATTAATATATATAAATTTATATATATATATATTAATAATAAATTTATATATATAAATCAATAAAAAATTTATATATATTAATTTATAAATATTAATTTATTTATATTAATAATAATTTTTTATATATTAATAATAAATTTTAATCTCTTTTAAATTTATTTTAATCTCCAAAAATAATTATTATATAATTAGTAAGTTGTATTTAATAATTTTAAAAAAATAAAATTAAAATTAAAAAAATTATCAAAATATTATAAAAAAATTTACTCCTCTCACCCTAATTTTCTGGCTCCGCCCCTGAATTAATGGACCATCAAGTTTACTATTCAAAAGTAATGCATGTCATTCGAAGAAATCAAGATGAATCATCTTCACATATTAACTGTTCGCGTTTATGGCATTCAACAAACAAAGTTTGATGTGGAAGAGGCATTTAATCCTTAAACACAACAAGGCGGACAAAAATAGACAATGAATCTAAATAATCGATATTGCCAATGCGGTCGGTTTACCGCTTTCCGCTATCTATATTCACACATTATTGTTGTGTGTGGATATGTGACCATCGACTTCTATCGATATGTTGACAATGTTTTCAAGAACGAATACATTTTGAAGGCATATTCAGGTGAGTGGTGGCCTCTAGGAAACAAGAATGTTTTTCCACTTATTAAGGAAGATTGGAAGCTAATTCCTGATCCAACGACAATCATAGGTTAAGGAAAACCTAAATAAATAAGAATTCAGAATGAAATGGATTGGGTTGAACCTTCATAGAGGTGACAAAGACATGTGAGATGTGGTCAAGTGGATTATAATAGAAGACTTTGTCTTTCCAATAACCAACATGAGACATAAGCATACAATAATAATTTAGAAATATATAAGTCAAGAAGATACAATCATGTAGTAGGAATATACAATAAGTCAGAAAAGTATAATACAAAAAAAAAAAAACACTAATGATGACCATGTCCATCATCTATGTCACAAGGTCGATCTCATCTACGTGCATGTCTACCCGGATTACGTCATGGCGGACGTATCTGACTACTTGCGGCCTCATCAAACTGCAATCTCATGTCACCAACTTGTAAGTCATCGACATGCGGCAAATCTGATGGGATATCATACGGTGGTCCAGCTGGTGTACTCGGTGTGGTCACATCAAGTCCCTGAGAAGCCATCAACGACGTCTGAAAAATATGTTGTACAACCCAATCTACCTCATGAAGATGTGACATAAATAGCGATGAAGGATGATACGACCCACTATATGTATGCTTCAGTGATGGATGATATGACCTAGGGTAGCTATACATGGCGGCCAGATGTGACAGTGACTGAATGAACTGCGTTGGGTGTAGTACATGCCATGACTTCTCTCTGGCATGGGAGGAATAATATGGGGCTGCAAATCCAATATACCTCGTTTGTGGGATAGGTCAGCCATCTCGACACTCCCGAAGGAGATCTGAACCTCCTCTATTAGAATCCTCTCAACTCTAAGAGGTGTGGTGGTGACTAGCTTCACTATATTAAATCTATAAAAATAAAATTAAGTAATCGCATAGTGTACCTTGATATAAGCAAGTGTGCAAATCCAAAAAAATCTCACTTCACGAAGAAAATTGACAATGACATCCAGAATAATGTGTTCTCCCATGTATGTGGGAATAGTCCGTCATAGTTGCAATCTTCTTGTCTCTCATATGTTCCACACATGTTGCGAAATATATGATTTTTTGAGTCATATAACATCATCTTCAACAGAACTACCATCAATTCTTAAACCATTTGAAAATAAAAATGTCATTTTTTTAGTAGATAGAAAGCAAAAATGAGAGTTAAGAGTAAGATTTTGGTTGGAATGAAAAGGAGGAAATAAAATTTACTACCAACTTTATATATAGTGGTCCATGCGTAAAATTTTTAATTTAACTAAAAGTGAACTCCTCAGTCCTTGAATGACTTCACTTTTAAATTTTGAATTCAGCCATTCAAGTGAGAATACATGGTTGCATCAGAGTAAAATCATTTATATTTGTTGTGACGACTTCAACCCAACACAAATCGCACGTAAAACACATCCTTAAAGTCGTTGCTGCTGTTGACGACTCCATTGATACGAAGTCATTGAGTGGCCAGATGACTTCACCCAAAGTACATAATTTTTATAAATAATTTCTAATCAGCACTGATTAGTTTTTGTAAAACCTAAAAAATTCTTATGATGGGAGCCCCACTTATACATGAGAAAATCTGGACATGGAAATTAAATCTGGACCTGAAATTAGGCCATTTTAAAATTTAAAAAGTGAAATATTACTTTAGTTTTATGTTTTTAATAAAAAATAAATGCTCACAATGTGATGGTGGACCATCTCCATTGAACACTCAAGAAGGAAGAGAAGGAAGAAGGATTACAAGGTCTATGCTCAAGAAGATACAAGAGCAAATTCAAGAAGAGTTGACTAGAGGTTAAAGTCAACAGTCAATTCAAAGTCAATTGTTGACCACAAGTCAAAGTCAACAGTCAACTTTTAAAGACTTTACTATTGTAATTAAGCCTTGTAATTTCCTTCATATTTTGTAATCTTCTTTCTTAGGAACTTAAACACTTGTAATAAGTAGGATTTGGCCTTGGTTTGGAGCATGAAGCTCACAGCCATGTTGACCTTGTTTTGACCAAAATTTAGCAGGGCAAATGGGAGAGAGTGGCACACACTCTCCTTGGGAGAGAGTGGAGAGAGTTTGGATGCAAAGGTAGTGGAATTTCCACTAACTCTAATTCAAGCTTAATCATCCAAATCAAATGGCCAAGTTTGAATCCGTCCAAAGCTAAGCAAGCATGAATCATGTTTGATTCTTAATTCTTGATCAAAGCTTCCATCAAAGGGTTGACAATTCATAATTGAGTCACATGTTTCAGTGAATTTCAACCCCATGATCCAAGATTTAATCAAGAGGCTAAGAATGGAACTTGATGTCACATGACTCATGCCTCCTCTAGCTAGCACCGTGGCCATTGATTGGTTTGCTCATCCAATGGCCAATGCTTGAACCGTGTGAGGTACCTAAGTGAAGGCTTTCCATACGTTGATTAAGCATTGATCCAGTGGATAGCATGCCATCCGAATTTGCCTTGGTAACTCTAGTATAATTAGGTGCATTTTCATTTTGTAACGGGTCTTTGATCATTTTGAGAATTGAATATAGCAAGAGCTATTCTTAAGAGTGTTCTCTCTTGGGTTTCTTTATGAACCTTGAGTCTTATCAATGGATGCTTATCCTTGTGACGATTCTTCCTCTTGACTTATTGCTTAGGCATGGCGTCACCATCTTCTAGTCTTCTTTCATTTTCTTATTTCTTCTAAGTCCTTGAGTCAACATTACTTCCGCCATTACCATCAATCCGTGGAGCTTCTAATTGGAGAATGAAAATTGGGCCAAATTCAAGCTTCTCACCAAGTTATATCATAATGGACGTGAAATCTAAAAGCTAAATCACTTCAAAAATATGTTTGAGCACATTAAAACTCAATTTAATATAGAAATAAAAGAAAATCGATAACCTTTTTTGTTTGATGAGACTATTATAAAGTTTTAAAAGTAAGATCTTTTACATATTACTTTATCACTATTTTCTTAAATATTAAGGTAACCTTAGTGGTTAAAAAAATTAACTTTTCATAGTATTTAATTAAAATAATTATTATAATTAGAGCAGTAAGGTAACACTCCCATTAATGTTTCAGTTTGTCAAAATATACTAAACTTTTGTTTAATATATTCCATATTGGTTTTGATTTTTTTGATAATAATTATTATTTATTTTATCTTCTTCCTACATCATATATTTTCTGTATCCACAATTTTTACCTTTTCTCCATAAGTATCACCTTGATAATTTTTATATATGATTTTTTATTGAAAATTTTATTTTATAAACATTAAGAGAGCTATTTTTTAATAATTTAAGTACATTCAATACAAGAGTAATCACCATGGCAGTTATTTTACATGCATCATGGAAGGATGAGAGTAATTTATGGAGGCAGAATCAAATCCAAGTTCTGGATACATATAGAAGATATTATAAATGGAAAGAAGACAGTTTATTAAGTGGTGACGTGGCGTGATCGTAGAAGACCTTGGTTGGTCTAGGACTCTAATTAAAAGTTTATACGTAAAGTGAGATTCAAACCCATGGACCTTTCATTATAAAGACTAACAAGTTTTTCACTGCACCATATAACTTTTAATTATTGTAATCTCTTCATAAATATATTATATTAAAATTTTGACATTAATTAGACCAAAATTAAAATTATAATGAAAATAAATCCAACCCACAATCTATGATAAAAGTAAATAAACTTTATGATTATTATTATATAAAATATAATAATAATAATGTATTATAAATTTATTTTTTTAATTATATAATATAAAGTTTATTTACTTTTATTGTAATTACTTTAGTTGTAGAATTTCTTCTATGTAGGTAAAAAAGCCGTTTAAATCCTATAACAAACACCGTAATAATTAATTTCTATAAATAATTGATTAATTTTGTTAATTTATATTATATCCTTGTGATATATCCATGTTAAATATATATGAGGAAAGATTCAATTAAAAACACTACTATATCTTAAATAAATGTCATTATTCTATATTTTAATTTATATACTTAAACCAATAAAAGTGAGATATTTAATAAGTTATATTGAAAATATATTAAAATTCATAGTCCCAAAATAACTACGGATAGTTATATTATTTATGCAGAACTTATACATGTAAAATAAGTAATAGTAATATAAGTTATTGTTTTTAATTAAATATTTTAGACATTAAATACTTAACAAATTTAATATATTTTAGCATAGTAAAAAAAATTAAAAAAATTGGTATTAAAATATATTATAACTAAAATTATTATTATATTGTATTTAATTTTGTATATAGAAGTGTAGAGAAGTGTCATATGATGTAAGCTACTGCTGTGACTTGCAATTTTAAGATCGGGCATTCCTTTGTTTTTGATTTTCTTTATCCTCTCTATGTTCTAATATAATCTTAGCGTGCAAGCTAGTATATTTTTAAGATAAATATATTAACTAATCAGGCATATTTAAAATTAGTTGCACCTGATACTTTCAGACGAATTGTGTTAATAAATTTGTGACCTTCTTTATAAATAGATTAAATGTTATGCGATTAAGTGTACGATTATGTGGCAAAGTTTAATGCAATTTTATAATAGTTTATTGGAATAGTTCGATATAATCTGCGAGATCCATAGTGAGATGATGTGTGTCGAGTTTGTAGTATCATGTGGCCATCTATAAACTAAGTGGCAAAATTATTATGTCATGTGTAAGGCAAAGTCTGTGAACCTTTCTTTTTCAGGAACATGATATGCATGTGACCGTCCAAACTTAGTAGTGTCATGTGTAGGATATGTGACAAAGTTACAGTGTCATGTAGTGCAAATATCCTGATAAATTATCTTTTTGACATGATGTGCAAGTGATATTTCACGTGGAATTATGCATGTTAAGTTAATAGTCTCATGTTGCTATGTGTCGTTATCCATGTCAAGTTAGTTGTCTTATGTCCAAGTGTAGTTATGCATGCAAGTTAGTTATCTTATGTCCAAGTGTAGTTATGCATGCAAGTTAGTTGTCTTATGTAGCCATGTGTAGTTAGTTATGCATGTCAAGTTAGTAGTTTCATGTAACCATGTGTAGTTATGCATGTCAAGTTAGTAGTTTCATGTAACCATGTGTAGTTATGCATGTCAAGTTAGTAGTCTTATGTAGCCATGTGTAGTTATGCATGTCAAGTTAGTTGTCTTATGTAGCCATGTGTAGTTATGCATGTCAAGTTAGTAGTCTTCTGTAGCCATGTGTAGTTATGCATGTCAAGTTAGTAGTCTTATGTAGCCATGTGTAGTTATGCATGTCAAGTTAGTAGTCTTATGTAGCCATGTGTAGTTATGCATGTCAAGTTAGTTGTCTTATGTAACCATGTGTAGTTATGCATGTCAAGTTAGTTGTCTTATGTAGCCATGTGTAGTTATGCATGTCAAGTTAGTTGTCTTATGTAGCCATGTGTAACTATGCATGTCAAGTTAGTAGTCTTATGTAGCCATATGTAGCTATGCATGTCAAGTTAGTAGTCTTATGTAGTTATGCATGTCAAGTTAGTAATCTTATGTAGCTATACATGTCAAGTTAGTAGTTTCATATAGCCATGTGTAATTATGCATGTCAAGTTAGTAGTCTTATGTAGCCATGTGTAGTAATGCATATCAAGTTAGTTGTCTTATGTAATTATATGTAGCTATGTATATCAAGTTAATAGTTTCATGTAATTATGTGTAGTTATGCATGTCAAATTAATAATCTTATGCAGCCATGTGTACGATACGCGGCAAAATTACAATGCAAGAGACATGCAATAGGTACCAGCTTTGTCTGTGTTTTATCAACAAGAGTCTGAAGTATTGGAATGATAATTAATATACTGAAGACTGTAAATTTAGATTTTTAATGGTGAAACGGGTTTGTATAATGTCTTCTATCATTACTAAAACAATAATTTAAAGTAGGTTAATTAAATTTACTTTTCCTCTTTTAATTGTTATGATTCTGTTTTTGGTTTTAAAATTTTTTAATTCCTTGTTTATATTTTTAGTAACTATCTAATAAAATTTCACCCATCTATATTCTGTTCAAATATTATTTATTTAGTATATTATTAGAAAAATGTTATGATAATATTATTAGAACTAAATATTAACAAAATTATAATAAGAGTATTACATTAAGATAAAGACAAAAGTTACATGTTGCATGCATCTATCAAATGATAAAGCCATGGTCTATGGCCTTGATCCCTTCCCTGCCATAACATGCATGCGTAGAGAGATTCATCCTATATGTATATCATGTCTATGGAAAAGAAACCAAGTCACACTACACATGGATTATATGTTGTCACGGATAACTACATTAAAGTTCTCTGCCTAATTGGTATATTGATGTACTTAAATTATTAAATATACTAACTTATTATTATCTTTTTAAATATACTAAAATTACTAAAAAAATTATTATATAGTTTTCTTAAAATTCATAAAAGGAAAGGCTATTAAAAATTTATACATAGAAATCATTAACCTGGTATTTTTGTGTTAGTTGGGTCACCTTCCAACTTATTTTTTTTAATTAAATTACTAAAAGAATAATTATATAATTCTCTTAAAAAAATTAAAGGAAAAGGTTATTTGAAAATAAAGACATAAAAAATAATATGATCAAGAAAATAATGATAAAAATAAATAATAATTATTCATTGGTATATTAAACATGAATCTGTCTCTTATAATTTACAATTATTTAACTCTTTTAGTGAGCTACACTTTCTCTAAGTATAACTTATTATCATTTTCTTATTTTCAAAAGCTTGCTATAATATAATTTTTATCTTTTACAAATTTCTTTTCAATCATTTTTAATATTTATCTATTTTATTTTATTAATAATCTAAATATTTGTAACGAAAATATTTTAAAAATTAAAGTAAATAATAAGAATAAGAATATGCTACTCCACAGATAGAAATATTAAATTTTATGTACGACATTTGGAATTTTTTTTGTAAATTTTTTAATTTTTAATACGTATTACTTGTTAATTTATTAATTATAATAAATAATTACATAAATATGAATGCGCCCACATGTACACGGTGTGCACATTGTCATGACTGTCATGTATATGCTTTAAAAAAAATATAAAGAATATTTTTGAAAATAAATTCCATTGAGTACTTTTTTAATATAAATGTCAATATTTCTTTAAACCAATAATTTGGAGCATGAAAATGAAAAAAGGTAATTTTCTTTGTTAAGAAATTTGTTTTAAAGTCCTACTCTAAGGAATTTAAGATTTCTATTTCTTTTTTATTTTATTGAATTATTTTTTACTAAAAAAGTATAAATCTCTATACTTATAATTTTTGGTAGTTCTTTCTTCTATCTAAATAAATCAGACAAATCCTCTATGTGTACTTTTCCCTATTTTATTTATATTGATAATTTTAAATTTTTTATGTATATCTTTTTTCTTTCTTTATTTTCTACTTCTACATATCCAATTTTTTCATTTTTATTTACTTCTAAATATCTTTTTTTTGTCTATATTTTTATTTTTCCAAAAATATATATTTTTTTCTATTTTCATGACAATATAGTATTTGATTCTTTGAAAATTAAATGAGAATAAAGTAAGTAATTTTTCATGTTGATAAAAACTTTAAAAATAATATTTAAATTTAATACATTTTCCATTATTTTCAATTAATAATCATAATTTGATCCTAAGAAAGAATTTTCAACTATATAAAGTAGTTGTCAAGATTTTTCTTAGCAAATCATGATGTAAAGCGATTAATTTTTTGGAGGCTAACTAATAATTATGATATTACAATATAAAACAGAGATAATATAGGAGAAAATGTTTAAATTATTTTTATGAAAAATTTCATTAATAATTTTATGAATTGTCTTATTTTAAAATATTATTTTTCAGTAATAAAATGAGTTTATTTTATTTTAAAAAAGGCTAATAAAGTGAGTTTGAAAACATAAAATTATGAACTAGTGTAGATATAAATTAAATTTTAGGTATATTGAGAAGAATCTTAAAATAGATTGACCCGTGAACTTCAACCTGAATAATATCCACATAAACAACTATCCAATTAATGCAGGGTGTATCATGTGAATCATGCTTGAAAAAGTTACAAAATCACTGTTAAGGATTATCTGCATGAGACATGCATTGGATAGATACAAATAGCTGTTTTCGGTTCTGTATCTTGGCATGCACTCATCTAATAAGGTGAAGGGAAAGGACTACCCTCCCTTTTATTTTATTTTTTTCTAAATTGTACTTAAATTACTAAAAAATAATAATTATATGGATCAATGAAAATTTATAAAATAAAAGGTTATTATTAAATTTAAATATTATCAGACTGATATTAGGGAGAGGAAAAGAACATTTGTGCAAATATAATATGTAATATAATATAATAAGAAGATAGGGATAAATATAAGTAATAATTATTATGCATAAAATAAAAACTAAAATTAGATTTATAATTTTAATTATTATTTCAAAATTAAGGCCAATCAAGAAAAGAGAGTTAGAATGGTATAAGGTTTAAGGAATAAAATCATGTTACACTTCCAATTTGCTAGAAAAATCTTATGGAGATTTGTCTTTTAAGTAATACACAGACAAATAAGATTAATATACGATTAAAGATCAATTATATTGTGAAAGGTCAAGTCATAAGAAGCAAAGTTCATATGGGATGTCGATATCCACATTTTCACTAACTCCTTTCAATATTTGATTTTCATTCAAAATTTTCTTTAATTATTTGTTTTATGATGCTATGAATAAAAGTCAAATCTAATCCTCAAAGCATTTTTTATTATTGTATACTTTTGCACTTTGCTACATGAAAAACAAATTATCCTACATGATTGATTAATTTATGTTACATTAATATGAATTCATATTTACGTTATAATAACATAATAATATCATTTTTAAATACCATTACAAAAATAACCCAAACTAGGTTTTACAATTAATAAAATAAATCTCGCTCAACACATGGATACCAAATAGAATGCTATTATACCATATTTTTTTAAATAATTTAGATCAAAAAATGAATTGTTATAATATATGATTTAATTAAGTTTAAGTTTATCTTTATATTTTTATAGAAACTATTCATATTTGTCTGAGTCAAGGATTGCACTGAATAATACGAAGGGGGATCCGGAAGACTACCCTTTGTTTTATTTTTACATTGCATTATATTTAAATTATCAAAAATTAAATAAAATTTATATTTTTGGTACCTTTTAATCTTTAAAACAAAATTTTTTACTCTTCTTAATTATTTTTTAACTTTTTAGTTTGTCTCTTGTGGATTTCCTGTAAACACCCAAATTTATCTATGTAAATCTATTGTAATTAAAATATAGTTTCAGCCGTCATCTATTCTTTTATTTTAGTTAAGTCTCTCAAATTTGTCCAGACAAGCTAGAGAAACACTGAAAAGTGAGAATATGATTAGATATTTGTTTCAGGAAATTTTTTATTTTTATTTTTGAGAATGCTATTCTAGAGAATATGAAATTATAGTATAAAAAAAAATAACT
The DNA here is from genome assembly GCA_026586105.1 of Hylodesmum podocarpum. NCBI lineage: Eukaryota > Viridiplantae > Streptophyta > Magnoliopsida > Fabales > Fabaceae > Hylodesmum > Hylodesmum podocarpum. Next base: position 8,967,273 of record JALJEV010001433.1, read on the forward strand.
TTTATATCCACCAAAAAATATCACTTTTTCACCTTCTCCACAGATATAAATATACAATTTTTCTAAATATAAAAAATATTTATAGAATAAATATTCTCGTATTTCAAACTACCTTTAAAGACATCGGCTAGGTCTGTCCAAAAATCTGGTTAAAAAAATTATTTATGGCTAAATTCATCTAATTTAGCTAAAATATAATTTTATAGATGATAATTTTAATCCAATCCATATTATTTAATCCATTTTAAATGCTGATAGTCTTTGTACCGTATGCAGTGGCAGCGAGTCACGGAAAGTCGTATATGACTATATATATATATATATATATATATAATGAGAGTTCTTTTATATTTTTTAAGTTATTTTTATGTGATTTATATACAATATTTCAATTTTTATGATACGGAATTTCTGTTACTTTTATATATTTTATTTTAAAATTTAACATTAAATTTTATAAATATTTTATCCAACAAAATAATCAAATATAGATCGTAGGATTATGGTTCGATTGGATAATTACCAAACTAACAACAATTCCAGCACTAAGCTAGAAAAGGTAGTACTTAAACAAACACATAATAGGTAAATTAAACATCCATCTTATTATCCATTATATCATATGGATGAACTAAATTTAATTGGGAACCCATAAAACCTCCTTGCTTCCTAAGAAATGGCAAACAGGTTTAGTTCCTGGATCAACTTTCATAACTTGACGAATCCATTTCTTGTTCATGCCTGAAGTATCAAAATGACAAACAGCTAATGCTTGAGTTTTGGTTCCATCACCGGCAACCAACGGAACACTGTAAACAGTGGTTGCATGGACTTCGTGACAATAAAATGTAGCCTTTTGGAAGTTCAACCTATGACACATCACTGCTTTCTGTCCAATATTTGTCACTCCCTCCACTCTGTATTGATCTTGCTTGCTCACAAAGGAGTTTAAAAGTGGTTTGACGTTCTTTCCAAGCTTTGAAATCACATAACCTATTAATGTTCTCAAGGATTCTGCACAGTATTTATCTTCTATGGAGGGTCCCTTTTGCACACATAGCTCTTGACGAGTATATCTCACATAATCTTCACTTTCAATGGATTTAAATTCACCTTTATCCCATGGCATAAAGGACCAGAATCCAGCCAAATTTATAGTCATTATTTTGCCTGGATATATCTCATGATTAAAGAAAAATCTTATTGGATATTGTGTGTCGTTAAGTTTCACAAGGAGATCATACTTTTTAGCGCCTGTTACATCATATTTGAACCATAAAAATAATCCAATTAGCTCATAATTACATATTAAAAAACAATATTGATAATAACTAATCACATTTTTCAACTAATCATATTCGTAAAAACAAGATAAAAAATTTTAAAAAATTTTGTCATATTTTTAATATTAAAGAATATTGGGATACTAAGAATCAAAATAACTTTTTCATGATTAATATAATATAACAAACCAAATGACACAGGCTTTAGAAGGTCTTGGAGAGGATTAGGAATGGGAGTGTTTGGCCAAACAGCTTTCCAATAATCTTCGTCAGTTATCTGCGCACGAGCATGGCTTTCTTCTGCAAATACAAGCTGCCACAATGGACATTTACATCAAAATCTATTCAACGATCTAAAAAAATTTATCATTGTATAAAACAACCCATCATGGGTAATAGTGTTTTAGTAGTTAATAGGAATATTATGTTAAGAAACTAAACAAGAAGTATTTTATAAATTATTGATAAATGTTTTAATTTTTGTTTTGATAAATATTTCTAACAATATTTATAAAAACTTTATTAAAAGTTTGTTCTAGCTTTAGTTATATATATATATAATTTATTTCTGTGTGTGTTTAAGAACAAATAAAGTAGAAGAGCATAAAATGAAAGTGAACCCAAACAAGAGACTTAAATACCACTGAGAGGAGAACGAAAATGGGAAAGGTTAGGCACCGAGATTCCATTGTATCAAAAGAGAGGATAACAAAAGTGTAGACGTAAAAATTCTTATGGTCGGGGCCCCACTTATATAGGAGAAAATCTAGACACGGAATTTAGATTTTTTTTTTTTTAAGTTCAAAACATTATTTTAAAATTGGGCCATTTTAAAATTTTGAAAGTAAAATACCTCTTTGGTTTTATTTTTTCAATAAAAAAATGCTCAAAATGGCGTGGAATCCGAAAGCTAACATAAAAAATATTTCCTAAAGCACTAAAACTCAATTTAATTCAGAATTTTATTTTAAAAAAAGTGATAATTTATTTGTGTTCGATGGTGCATTTAAAAAGAAAATTACATACAATGACACCGTCCTACAATGACTCAAAAGTTACTGCCAGTTTAAGTAATTTTGCTCTTACTGTTTTCATGCGTAACTTTATTATTATAATTATGCTTTTAGCTTCATTTGTATTTTTTATGTAACTGTTTCTCTATTAATATTTTTAGTAACGACATAGTTTGTTCTATATTTCACTAATTGATTGACCTTACTCTTAGAAGATCACACAGACACTTTTTCTGAGGTTTTTGGTTTGATTTTTTCTCTTCTTTATAATATATTTATATATATATATCATTAAATATTTAATTAATATTTTTACAACTATTTTCTTATTATTTTAATTGTAAATTTATAAATATTTTCATCTGCAGCTTTTTTTATTTCTCTAAGTAATATTGGCGCCATAAATCTTCCTCCTACTGAGCTCTTTCACCTATTTCTCTCGAGTTTGTAATCTTTCCCTTCCATTGTCATTGAATTTGATGAATCTTTAACTCCTTTGCTAATGCAAAAAAAAAAATTTCACGTTGATTTAAAATTATTTTTCTCATTGATTAAAATCTCACCGCAACATATAAGAGATGTTAAAAATAGATATTTTTTCAGATTGGTTATTCATTCGACATTATAAATATCTTTTATGTCGGTTGTTATATGTAAACGATGTCGGTTGTTATATAGTAAACGATAATATATTGAACTTTGTAGGTCGGTTCTTTCGGATAAGCAACGTGATATATGTAGTTAAAAAATAATAAAAATGTTTTGCACACATTCATTCATGATTATTTTCACATCAATTATTTTAAGAATCGATGTAAAAAATGCTTTAACGTTGTTTATTTTGATGTTCGTTGTGAATATGAAGACATTGTTTGTCATTTTTTACTAGTGCTTCCTCATCATTTAAGCTTTTAGAATCTCACTTGCCACCAACTTTTTCTCTGCCAAAGATCCAATTGCAATTGGTGCTTCAATTTTTAAGGATTCCTACGATAAAGTTTGTATAAAATTATAAATGTGAATTGAAGTTGGTAGAATGATTAAAAATGTAATTGAGAGAGTGTTAATGTTGGTAAGTGAAGTAAAGGAAAAAGATGTAATACTTCAATTTTTTTCATTCATATATTTGATCCCAAATATACATATTTATAGTTATTTTGAGAACTCTCTAGATCATACATGAACATTACTTTTCTAGATATTTTTATAAGATTTTATTTATAAATATCTTCTAGACTTTAATAGTTTCTAAATTATCCTTTACTGTCTCTAGATTTCTAAAATTATCTATTTGAGCACCAATTTTTAATATGTTAGTTGGCTATACTTTCTAACACCATTCTTCTCCATTCTTTTCATTGTCACGTGCAGATTTGTAATTTGGTATATGAAATTAGGTTTCCAATATCGTCTTATTGTAATTTTTCTTACTAAATTGTTGATTTGGACAAATAATAAGGCTATGTTGTTCGTAGAAAAAAAACATTTTAGAGAATGAACATATCATCCTGATTTTAACTCCAAATTATCTCGCTAAACTCAACTTCTCATTATGTGACTTGTTGTAGATAAAATCATTCCATATTCCATACTATAAAACTGGAACCGCATTGTCCGTTTGTATTAAAAAAAACTGTTTCTTAAATCACATTATTTTCTGTTATTAGTCCATTACCAAGACTAATAAGATATATGATTTTAGTTTTTTTGTTATAAAATACTTATTGTTATTTATAAAATTGGTTGATTGCTTTTCGTTTAGAACCAATGACCTTACTCAGACATTTGTGTCTTTGCTTGTGCTGTGTAATTGTTGCTTTCAACGGCCGACGGTAGATCATAGAAGGGGGATTTTAATTAAATTTATAAAAATTATTTAAAAGAAAATAAAAAGTTTATTAAATAAAATAAAAATATTCATTAAATTAGTTTATTCAGCACATATGAACCAAGACAAAAGATAAAGAATTTACATTAAAATTAATATAACAAAATTTTAAATGAATAATTTTTTTTTTTTGATAAAATTCAAATTACAAGGTGGTTTAAGAGAAATTATTCATCTTATATATGAGTTAATTCTAAGTTTCTCATTATATTTGTATGGAAAATATTCATCTACACGTTAAAATCTAATTTTTTGTGATAAAATTATATATTCATCTACACGTTATAATATTTTTAATTTTCAAATATTATTTTATTTATTTTTGTTTCTGAATAAAGAATAATAAATGAAGAAAATTTGGTTTAAATGGGAAGCTAAACCAATCCGTACATCATTATTTCAGTTTAATCAACAATTTTCAGTTTAAATAGGTATGTGAAAATACTCAAGTTCTTAAGTGAAAACTTTGTACATAACTTGTATTCGGCTCCAACACATGATAATCACTCATAAGATTTACAAACATTGAAGTCCATCCATATGAAAAGAGAAAAAACATGAAACACGCTGCACTATTAATGCATCATTATTTATTACTTCATCATCAAAGCCTATATGGATCACAGGATTATGCTTCGGTAGGATATTAAAAAACTAACAACAACAATTCCAGCACTAAGCTAGAAAAGGTAGTAAAACAAACACACAATAGCACATACGGTGAGAAAATGGATTAAACAACGATCTTATTATCCATTATATCATATTGATGAACTAAATTTAATTGGGAACCCATAAAACCTCCTTGCTTCCTAAGAAATGGCAAACAGGCTTAGTTCCAGGATCAACTTTCATGATTTGACGAATCCGTTTCTTGTTGATGCCTGAAGTATTAAAGTGGCAAACAGCTAATGCTTGAGTTTTGGTTCCATCACCGGCCACCAACGGAACACTGTAAACAGTGGTTCCATGAACTTTATGACAATAAAATGTAGTCTTTTGGAAGTTCATTCTATGACACATCACTGCTTTCTGTCCAATATTTGTCACTCCCTCCACTGTGTATTGATCTTGCTTTTTCACGAAGGAGCTTAAAAGCGGTTTAACGTTCCTTCCCAGTTTTGAAATCACATAGTCCATTAATGTTCTTAAGGATTCTGCACAGTATTTATCTTCTATCGAGGGTCCCTTTTGTACACATAGCTCTTGACGAGTATATCCCACATAATCTTCACTTTCAATGGATTTAACTTCACCTTGATCCCATACAATAAAGGACCAGGATCCTTCCACTTTTATAGTCATTGTTTTGCCTGGATATATCTCATGATTAAAGAAAAATCCCATTGAATATTGTGTCTTGTTAAGTTTCATTTGAATATCATACTTTTCAGCACCTGTTTGAACCAAAAAAATCATCCAATTAGCTTATATAAAAAAAAATATTCAGCATAATTAATCACATTTTTTGACTGTACAAAATTGATTTATGGTATGAATTTTTTTTTAAAAAACCTATTATAAGATTAATATATATTTAAATAAAATACAAATAAATAATGAAATTTCTTAAATAATTTGACAGAAATAACAAATATTTCAATAATTTGTTTCAAATTTTTTAATTTTAAAGAAAATTGGGATACTAGCAATCAAAAGAACTTTTTCATTGTTAACAGAAGATAACAAACCAAATGATACAGGCTTTAGAAGGTCTTGCAGAGGATTAGGAATGGTGTTGTTTGGCCAAACAGCTTTCCAATAATCTTCATCGGTTATCTGTGCACGGGCATGGCTTTCTTCTGCAAATACAAGCTGCCACAACATACATTTACATCAACATCTATTTAATGATCTAACATAATTTATCATGGTATAGAACAACCCATCATGGATAATAGTTATTTTAGCAGTTAATAATATTATGTTTAGAAATTAAACTGAGGAATTTTATAAATTATTAATAAATGTTTTAATTTTTGCAGTTAAAAATATTTATCAAGAGTTTATCCTAGCTTTTATATGCGTGTGATTTTGTTTGTTTAGAACAAATAATATAGTTAGAGTTGTAAGAGCATAAAATGAAACGCAAAAAAGAGACCTACCACTGAGAGGAAAATCAAAATGGGAAAGAGTAGGTATCGAGATTCCATTGTATCAAGAGTGAGGATAAGAAAAACGTGAGACCTGGAAAATTCTTATGACTGAGGCCCCACTTATATAGGAGAAAATCTGGACATGCAAGTTAAATTATTGTTTTTTTTTAAGTTGAAAATATTTATTTTGAAACTGGACCATTTTAAAATTTTAAAAGTGAATATCTCTTTGATTTCATGTTTTCAATATAAAAAAAATGCTCATAATGGACGAGGAATCCAAAAGTTAAATCACTTTAAAAATATTTTTGAGAACGCTAAAACTCAATTTAATACAGAAATAAAAAAAATGTGATAACTTTTTTGTTTGATGAGACAATAATAAAATTTCAATATTAAGATCTTCGACATGTCACTCTATCACTCTTTTCTTAAATATTAAGGTAATCTATTTTAGTGGTTAAAAAATTAACTTTTCATAGTATTATCATTAAAATAGTGACAATAATTAGAGCAATGGGTAACACTCCAATTAATTCCTCAAAATATACTAAATTTTGTTTAATTCCATATTGGTTTTGATTTTATACATAATAACTATTATTTATCTTTATGTTTGTCTTCTTCCTATATCATATTATTTTCTATATCCACAATTTTTCCCTTTTCTCCTTAAATATCACCTTGATAATTTTTATATATGATTTTTCAATAAAATTTTTATTTTATAAATATTAAGAGAACTATGTAAATATTTTTAAAAATAATTTAAGTTCATTCCAAAAGGATAATAGAATAGAGGGTATAGTAATTGATAACCATGGCAGTTATTTGTAAAACTTTGGCAATTACAATTTACATCCATCATGGAAGGATGACAGTGAGGCTAATAATTTGCTTAGTCTAATCAACAATTGTAGTTGAAGGCCTAAATGATCAATGGAGGCGGAACCCACAGGCAAGCATATAAGCCTATAATCAAATCCAAAATCATGAATATAATCTTAGATAGCAAACTATGTACATCAACTTTTCTAAAAACAACAATTCCAGCACTATTCTAAAAAAGATAGTGGTAAAAATTGAAAAAGGAAAATATTTATCTTATAAAATTTAACTTTTATTTATTAATTAATTGAGTGTATTAAATAAAATACATGAATATATAAATTCTGTAACTGTTTGTAATTAAGCAGTTGTAAATAATTTCTATAAATAAAAACTCCACTTAATTCAATTTTGTTAATTTATATTATATCCTTGTGATATATCTATGTTGAATATAAATAGGAAAGATTCAATAAAAAATAATATTATATCTTGAATAAATGTCACTATTCTATATTTTAATTTATATGCTTATACCAATTAAAAATGAGATATTCACTGAGTTGTATTGAAAATTTTTAAAATTTATAGTCCCAAAATAATTACGGATAGTTTTATTATTTATGCAGAATTTACATATGTAAAACTAAATAATAGTAATATAATTCACATTTTTAATTAAATAAATTAGATATAAATATATAAAAAATTTAATATTATTAATATAGTAAAAATGACAATTAAAAAATTAATATTAAAATTTCTTATTCTACAATATTTAATTTATATATTACAATTTTAATAATTTTTTTACTGTTCCATTGTTCTTTAATGTCATGTGCTCATGTTTAAAGAGTGCCAACCGTGACTTCTAATTATATATATATATATATATATATATATATATATATATATATAATTAATATTTTTGGATTATGTATTTTTATTTGAAATGTGTTAAATATATTGTTTTTTTATTTAACTAAAACTATTTTTTTATGCGTCAACCAAATTTAAAATTGATTATACTAAGTATATCCAACCAAAATATTTATATCTTTTCAATAAATAAACTTATAGTTGTTACATAATAATATTGTAAATGAATTCTATTTTAGTTAATGTAAATTGTAATAGTCATGATGTAAAGTCATTTCTAATCACTTTTTCCTTATATAAACTTTAAATAACTTAATAAATCTAGTAATTTAAGTTAGCTGTACCAATTGATTAAGTGTGTGATATGTGACAAAGTTTTAAAGTAATCTTGTAAAAGTTTACTGTGATAGTTGAATATGATCTAATCTATAACTAATAATTATAATAAGATTATACTTGTCAAGCTTATAGTGTCATGTGGCTATTCTTAGGATACGCGGCACAAATTTAATGTTACGTGTCAAATTTAATTTGTCATGCCATGCATGTCTGTGGGGACTTAGATTATACATTTGTAATGTAATTTGCAAAAGATGCCCGACAAAATCTACAATGTCATCTAATGTAACTTTGTTATCTATGGACATTATACATCCCAAGTTAATAGTCTTATTTAGCCGTATGTAAGATACGTGACCAAAAATTACAATGCAAGTAGTGACATAGACTGTAGCTTGCAATAAGTACCAACTTTGACTGTATTTGAATAGTAGGAATTTGAAGTATTGAAATGCTTTATGGGTAAACAAATATTGCATAATGTCTTTATAATTACTAAAACAATAATTTAAAGAGGGTTAATTAGGTTTTCTTTTCTCTTTTTAAATTTTTATGATTTTAATTTTTATTTTTGAAACTTTTTTTTAAAATTTTTATATTTCTTATTAACTTTTTCTCTTATAATATTTTTACATCAATTTTAATTATTAATTTAATGTGAAATATTATTTTTATACATGGAATATTAAACAAAATCATTTATTTCAGAAAATACAAGAACTAATTTGAACCCTAAAAATTAAACCCTAGAAACTAAAGAGGATTAAAAATTTAATTAACCCTCTTAAAATTTATAAAAATATAAATTATGGAAAAATAATAAATTAAAATTATCATTTTAGTTGATACGTAGACAAATAAAAAAATATAAATATCAGAGTTAATATAACATGATCTGTAAAAAGTGAAATTACAGAGTATATTCAATTAGAATGAAAATTTTCTTTATCTAATATTATTTAATTATCTATATGTTTGTCCAAATATTATTTATTTAATATATTATTAGAAAATGTAATATTAATATTATTAGAGCTAAATATTAAAAAATCACAATAAAAGTATTAGATTAAAATAAAGGTGTTGCATCTTGCATCTATAAAATGGTCCAGGGAACTCGTGGTTCCTTCGTCATCTTTGCCATAATATATGCATGCGTAATTGCAGACATGCATCCACTGCATATAACATATGCAGATCATGTCTCAGCAAAAGAAACCAAGGTAGCATAGCAATTAAACGGCATTGTATTGTCGTCATGGATAACTACACTGAAGTTCTGTACCGAAATGTATATACATGTACTGAAATGATTAAATGTACTAAGTTATTATTACTTTTTTAAATGTTGTAAAATTATTAAAAGTAAATTATTATATAGTTATTTTAAAATTTATAAAAGGAAAAAGCTATTAGAAAATGATGGATAGAAATTATAAAGAAAACATTTAGGGAGAAAAACAAAGAATTGAAGATATAAAAAATTAATATGATAAAATAAGAAGATAAAGATAAAAATAAATAATATTTATTATATATAAAATCAAAACCAAAATTAAAATTAATTACATGAAATAAATAAAAAATAGTATATATTTAAAGAACTAAATATTAATTAAAGTGTTACACAAACTCTCTAACTTTAAATATTATTTTATTAACATTAATATAAAAAATATTTTTTATTTAAACCACACTAAACTCAGCTCAATATTTAAGAAGAGAGATAGAATAATATATATAAATTTGCTAGTGTCATTGTACATTAACAAAAGTTACCATTTATTTCGGTCTAGTGTATTAAATTGATTTTTAGTGTGTTCAAAAATCATTTTTTTTTACGTGATTCAACTTTCGAATTTTCCCTAAACAATGTAATTATATTATGTAAATGATTCAAATATTAAGTTTTATGACAAACTATAAAATATAAATAAATACAATAGATATAAATTATTTTTATAAAATGAATAGATTTTTATTATAGAGTAAAGATAAAATAATTTTGCATATAAAATATGAAAAATAATAAAATAATTTTAAAAATTAATTATTTTCCCTTTTACTCCTAAATATTATCTATTTATTTATTAATTTAACTATTTTCATTCCTTTTTATTATAAATTAAAATATAACAACAAATAAAATTTAAAATTAAAATTTTGGTAGATATTTCTTAAAAATTAAAATTATAAATAGATCATATTTTTAAAATTTATTTTATCTTGGAATTTTAAAAAATTAAATTATCTATCTGTCACCTCAAATAAAAAATATTAATTTATTACAAATTATTACTAGTGTGCTTCTAGAAACATTTACGAGCAAACAACTAATGAGCCATTGCATATTCTGATGCCCTGAAAAAGAAAACATATTTTACATGAATTTGTACTCTGCCAGTATCTTACACTTGTCACCCCTTTCTGCCTATAAACACATCTCAAGTTCTTTTGATTAATATTTTAATTATAAATAAATTTAATTTATTTATTTAGATTTAAAAAATTAATTATATTCGTACATATTTCACATAACTTAGATGTTTAGAAAAGTCACATAGGTGTCATGGCTTATCTGCATTTCACAAACATTTGGCGGCTTAATTGTCATGATGGTTGTGTGATCACATTCCAACTTATTCTTTTTTTAATAAAATTACCATAAGAATAGTTATAAAATTCTCTTAAAATTTTTGAAAGGAAAAGGTTATTTGAAAATGAAGACATAAAAAGTGATATGACAAAAAAGAAATTAATAAAATAAACAATTATTCACAGGATACATTGAACATGAAATAATAAAATAAACAATTATTCACAGGATACATTGAACATGAATCTGTCCACTCTTAGTCCACACCTATTTAACTCTTTCAGTGGATTACACTTTCTCTAAGTATAAATTTTTCTCATTTTCTTATTTTCAAAAGATTGCTTTAGTATAATTTTTATTTTTTTACTGAATTTTTCAATATTCTTTAATACTAATGTATTTTATTTTATTAATAATCTAAACATTTGTTATGAAAATATTTTTAAAAAAATTAAAATAATAATAATAATAAGAATATTTTTATTATCAACGTAAATTTATTCAATTATAACAAATTTAATTAAAATTAATAATAAATATAATTTTATTTTTCATGTATATTTTTTAAAAGTGAAAACATGAAGCTGTTTTTTAATCATCAGTTAAACTTTATTATTTAATAGTAATTGAATTGTTACTATTTTATAATTTTTATATTTTTCATATCATTTTAATTTTAGATACTATTTTTAATTATCATTAAATTTTAAAAAATATATAATATTTTATAAAAATTCATAGATAAAAAGTTTCTATTAAGAAAATATGTCAATCAACAAATAAAAATATAAAATTTTATGTAAGACATTTTTTCAAAATATTTTTTATTTTTTTAATGCATATTACTCATTAGTTTTAGTCTAATTATGTGACACAGATGTTTTCTCATATTTTTATATAATCATAAAATAATAGCTATACAAACTTTGTTCTAATTTTGTTCTTAGGAGTATTAATACTAATATGAGTTTATTTTTAAAATAAAAAATATTATTTTAATAATAAGATTATTTTTTTTCTCAACTAAAATCAATTTAATTATTAGAAAATTAACTGAAATTGGTAATAAATATATTCTTATCTATTCATATAATTTATTTTATATTTTAATTTCAATGTCATTATTCAATTAATTTTTTATTTCAAAAAGATAAGTTTCCAAGTAAAGAAATGTTTATCAACAAATAAAAGTATAGAAATTATCAAAGGCTTTTAAATTGTGACATTATTTTTTATATTATAGATACTTTTTACATATTTTATATCAATTTTATTATATTTCAAATTTTAAATGTTATATTTAATTGGTAAATACTAATTATGGATAAAACCAAAATAGAAATTAGATTTATTACAAGTGGAGTAATACAAAAATTCAGTATATTACACCCCCTTTCCAACTTTAATTATTATTTCAAGTAAAGTATTGTGAATAATGAAATTTGCTTAACCATTAAGTTTAGCAAATTTTACAAGTATCAATTTAAAGAAAACATTTACTTTCAAAAATTTAAAATGATCCAATTTTATTTACTGGGGACATAATCTGCATGTCATATTTTAGGTGATATTATGCATGTTGCCATGTATAACATACGTGGGAAAACTACGATGACATTAATGATATTGGCTGTATTTGAATAGTAGGAGTTTGAAGTATTGGAATGATAAATAATATATTGAAAAGTGTAATGTAGATTTTTAAATGGGTAAACAAATATGTATAAATGTATAATGTCATTAGGTGTTTTTTTTCTCTTTCAATTTCTATGATTTAATTTTATTTTTTTAAAAAATTATTTCTTGCTTATTTTTCAATAATTTTAATCTCTTCTAATATTAACATTTAACAAGTAGTTTAATGTGAAATATTAATTTTAGAGATGGAATATTAAATGAGAATCATTTAATAGAAGAAAATACAAGAACTAATTGGAACTCTAAAATTTAGAGAATATTAAAAATTTAATTAACCTTCTTAAAATTTATAAAAGAATAAATTATTGAAAAATTATAAATTAAAATTATCATTTGCAATTAATATTTTCATGTGCAATTATCTAATAATATTCCACCTTGCTATATAATTGTCCAAATATTATTTATTTAATATATTATTAGAAAATGTAATGTTAACATTATTAGAACTATATACTAACAAAATTATAATAAGAGTATTAAATTAAATGCATGGAATCGGGTGGTCCATTCTTGACATTAACCGAAATACATGCATGTCTCGGCAAAAGAAATTAAGGCTGCAGACAGCACAGATTAAACGGCATTGTAATGTCGTTATGGATAACAACACTGAAGTTCTGTACCGAATCGGTATGATTATGGATAACAAAGAATCGAAGATAAAAAATAAATATGATAAAATAAAAAGATAAAAATAAAAAAAATAATATATATTATATCTAAAATCAAAACAAAAATTAGATATATTACAAGTGAAGTAATAAAAAAATTCAGTATATTATGAAGAACTAAAACTCAGTAAAGTATTGTGAATAATGAAATTTTTTTAACCATTAAGACCAGCAAATTTTACAAGTACCAAAAATTATTTAAACTTAAATTAATGTTGTAATTGATGCATGCAAATGTGACAACGATGATCATTCCCTCAGCCACGTAATCACTAAAGAATTGAACATACTGACGGAGACTACGATTTTCAACAAATTAAGATTCTTAAGAACATAAATGGAAAAAAAAAATAAAACACCCAGTTTTACGTGAATAAAAAAAGAGTTATTCAAAGTCTAATTATTTTCTTTTAAAAAATTTATTTTTCTTTTCGAATTACGAGCAACCCTTTTGGGAAATGCCAAACAAAGCAAGCATTTACTTTAAAAAAAGTTAAAATGCCCCAATTTCAAAATAATTTGTCAAACTTAAAAAAAAAAAAAATTAAATTCCATGTCTAGATTTTCTCCTATATAAGTGCAGCCCAACCATAGGAATCTCACACTTCCTCATCCTTACTGCCTCTTTGATAGAATGGAATCTCGCTACCTAGCCTTTTCTATTTTCCTTCTCTTCTTAGCTGTAAGGCTTCTTTGGTAGAATGGAATCTCCCCAACTCTAACGGAATTAAATTAGTGGTTTGTTTAATTCGGATCATTCACGTCATTTTGATATTAAACTAGTCATAAATTATTGAGATGTCAATTTTTAATTAAATTTTGTATTCAAATAATAAAAATCACAACACCTTTAATTTTCACAAGACTTTTAATATTTTATCAAGAAAATAATAATTATCATAATTACACATGATTACACATAATAATAATAATGGATAATCATAGAATCTCATGATTAGTGAATCCGTACATAATTAGCTTGTAATCAGGAAAATAAGTCTCCATATATTTGTATATATTTTCTGTTGACGGACTAATGTAAATACACAATAAGGAATTACATTTCATAATTACAATTGTCTTATATTTTTTTACATGGTATCAAAGCGCCGATTTTAGTGCTCTGACAGCCTCCTCATTTTTATCATTACATAAAAAAAAATAAAAAAAATCATGTCTAGCGAAGAAGGCACCAACAACAAGTGTGACAGAAATTTTGTAAAGGCTTCACTGCCGAGCAAATTCAGCAATTGGCAAAGGCTGTTTATTCGCTCAACAATAATTATGGTAAAAACGAAGCGTTTATAAATGGTGCAGGTATGTTTGCTCACAACTCTTCTATTAATTCTGCTGTTGCAAAACCATGGATTTTGGATAGCGGAACAACCGATCACATTGCATCGATTCACAATTTTTCACCACAGACTTTATCATCATTTATTCAAAATGTTAATTTGCCCACAGGCTCAACCGCAACCATCTCATCTACGGGCACAGTTAAATTCAGTGACAATATCACTCTCAAAGATGTTCTTTGTGTTCCTTCTTTTAATTTAAATCTCATGTATGTTAGTAAGATAACTAGTGCACTAAATTGTTGCGTCATTCTTTTTCCACATGGTTGCGTTTTGCAGGACTTGGCCACAGGGAGGATGATTGGCTCGGGTAAACAATACAAAGGCTTATACTACATGTCCCCTCTTCAAAACCAAGTCCACGCATCTCAGGATCGATCAACCCTGATTTATGGCACAATCACCTTGGACATCCTTCTCCGGCGCGTCTACAACTTGCATCCTCATTACTGCTTATCAATAAAAATTTCATTTCCATTCATAATAATTGTAGTATTTGTCCTAAAGCTAAACAGACAAGGCTACCCTTTCCACTAAGCACAATAAAATCTCATAGTCCATTTAATCTATTGCATTGTGACATTTGGGGTCCTCATAAAACCCCGACTCATTTTGGAAAACGTTTTTTTTCTCACTATAGTGGATGATTACACTAGATGTACTTGGCTATTTCTTATGAATCACAATTCTAAAACCCAACATCTCTTACAATCATTCATTACATTTACACAAAATCAATTCAATGCATCTATTAAAACCATCAATGTTGACAACAGATTGGAATTTAGCTCCATGCGTAATTTTTTTCTCAAAAATGGTATTGAATGTCAACGCACTTGCGTCTTCACTCCTCAACAAAATGGAGTAGTAGAACGCAAACATAGACACATTTTAAACACAGCACGGGCCCTCCTATTTCAATCTTATTTACCATTAGAATTTTAGGGGAATGTGTTTTAACCGCAACATACATTATTAATCGCTTTCCATCACCTTTACTAAAAAATAAATCACCATTTGAGCTACTATATAATCGACCACCTTCACTTTCTCACCTAAAAACTTTCAGTTGCCTATGTTACACAACTGTTGTTTCGCCCAAGCAAAAATTCGATCCGCGAGCTCGACAATGCATCTTTATTGGTTATCCTAACAATCAAAAAGGATATAAATTATTTGATATAGATACATACACATTTTTTACAAGTCAGGACGTCACCTTCCATGAAAATGTTTTCCCATTCGGCCAACAATCTCGACCACAATCCTCACCTCCATCACAAGATGTTCTGCCCGTTATTGACATTGACTTACCAACTCCAGTCCAACATTCACTTGATCCACCATCTTCTCCTACTTGTCACAATGTACCTAAGACACCAATAGACCAACCTTCTTTTCCCACGCCAGGAAGTCCAGCACCAATTGTCGAACCTCCTCCAGCCGACCTTCCTGTTCGACGATCTAGTCGCATATCAACCCCACCTTCCTGGCTTCAAGACTACGTGACAGGATCCCAAGTCAATCATTCGACCACTACCCAAGAACGATTGAACGAAACCAGGTATCATATGCATCATTTTCTTTCTAATTCACGTTTTTCTTCTACACATAGTGCATATCTTGCTAACATCACAGGCACCAAAGAACCTCACACTTATGCTCAAGCTATCCTTGATCCAAACTGGCAAAAAGCAATGGATGAAGAGCTTTCGCCTTGCCAGCTAAATAAAACATGGACCTTGACGCCGTTACCCGTCGGGCAGAAACCATTGGATGTAAATGAGTCTATAAAATAAAGTATAAATCGGATGACAGCATTGACAGATATAAGGCACGCCTTTTTGCAAAGGGATACACTCAGATTGAAGGTGTTGATTATCAAGAAACCTTTTCTCTAATAGCAAAATTAACAACTTTGAGGTGTCTTCTCACCATTGCAGCAACCAAAAATTGGTTTATTCACCAACTGGATGTGCAAAATGCTTTCTTACATGGGAAATTACACAAAATTATTTACATGGAATTACCGCCCGGCATCGTCGACAAGGGGAGAACATTGTATGTCGTATCAACAATTCCATCTGTGGTCTCTAACAGGCATCTCAGACATGGTTTTCAACATTTTCTCACGTGATTAAATCTGCAGGATTTCAACAGTCCAAGGCAGACTACTCTCTATTCACAAAACAGGATGGCTCATCATTTACTGCCCTTTTGATTTATGTGGATGATATTCTTTTAACAGGAAATGATCTGACACAAATGTAGCGTCTTAAAGACTATCTATTACAACAATTTCGCATTAAAGATCTTGGAGACTTGAAATATTTTCTAAGGATTGAATTTTCCTTGTCTAACCTTTCCTAATTCTTGATACCATCCTAAGAAAAATAGTGTACGGAGAGTTCCTTCTACAAAATTTTCAAACAAGTATAATTCTACAAAAGTTTGTCGCACACGATATCAATGCCATGGCAGCAAGAAAGGTTGAAGGAGTTGATCCTATTAAACAGATTACCAATAGATGCATTCGAAAAGTTAAAAACATTGAAACTGAGCTGAGTGCTGAAACTGAGCTTAGTGCGCGTGCTTTATGAAGGTAACTAGTTCATCGTAAACCATTAATGGACTTAGCCATGTTATCTAAGATTCTGCCTGAAGTTGGCAATTGTCATCACGCGGATCTGCTCTCATGTTTAAGTTAATAACAAAAGCCAATATTGTATATTCATGATAGCACTAAGAAATAGAATATAAACATGAAGTGAACATTTGTACATTATGTCTCGGTTAACACATCACTCACTTACAATAATATTGGTTAATAATCACGTAAAATTATATCGTACGAAATAATAATTAATAAATATTTTAGATTAGTGCAATTATACATTATTTAGAACAAGGAGATTATTGAATTTAAGAAATTAAATAGACTTTTCACTGATTATATGAACACAACTTATGTGAAGAGTTATTTTTTTGAATTATACTCTTTTTTTGAATTACACTCTTCTTAGGTTCATTTTAAAGAACGGATGTGAATATTAGTTTTCAAATCGTTTAAATAATTAACAATAAAAGTGAAGATTTTTTATTTCATAACCAATTTTTTTTTAACTTTTAATCGATAAAAAGGCTATTTTTACACTCGTACTTCATTGATAAATGGTTCATTGTTGTGCGATAGTTGCCATGTTTGCAACACTTGTTTACATCTAATTTTCTCATTGGCACGCAGATTTCAAGCGTGCTTCTTGAACCACAAAACAAAAATGCAGAGCAGCTGCGAAAAGACTTAGAAAATTGACGAGTTGACACTTGATATTGTTATTAGTTCTAGAAAATTTTTGCACTCACCACTTTTGAGAAGAAAAATTGAAGAGACAAGCTTCAAGAAGTATTTTAGTATTGATATCATTATATCTTCAATGAAATAAAAGATTTGATAATTACAGGGCTTACAATCTAAAAAAAAAATTTCCTTATAAGAAAGTGATTTTTTATTTTTTAAATTCTAAAGTACTTTTTAAGTTAGTTGTACCACCAACTTAAAACGTATACTTATTTTACGTCCATTACACTTAACAATCAACATAAAATCATCTTTTTACGACGATTATAGAATTAATTAACGTGACAATAAATCTTTTTAATGTCACCTGCTTTCCACCTTAGTTTCTAATCGAGGTAAGAAATCGATTTTAACCGACATAATAAGATTTTAAAATCACTTGTTGTGCAAATTTAGTAATATAGAAATTATAAAAATTAAGAAAATAAAGTGATAAAATTAATACTAATTTAATCTCATATTTTTTCATAATTTTGTACATTTAATTTTTAAAAAAAGTGTAACCGGGACAATATCTAGTTTTTTTTTTTGGGATAATTTTAATTTTTTTATTGAATATAATGAAGTAAAGAAGAAATCCTTACGGGGAAATTGCCCCCACGGCATAACCTGGATCCATCACTTTATACAAAACATCTAGTGCTTATTAAGCTATTATATGAAATTTCTATTAATCAAAATCACTCCACAGAAAATTTTAAAACATGGATACTCATTAAGATATTATATGAGATTTCTGTCCCTGATTTAGAAACATCGGAGTCGATCCATTTAATAGAAAAAAACATGAAACACATTGCAATTTTATTGCATTATTATATATTACATCACCAAAGCATATATAGATCATAGGATTGTGCTTCGTAACCAAACTAACAACTACAATTCAAGCACCACTAGTGCATATTATACAGACTACGATGGTTAAAAAATACAGACTACGACGGTTCAAGAACCGTAGTAGCAACATGTGTCGTAGTCTATTTTTGCAGACTACGACGGTTCAACTAAAACCGTCGTAGTCTGACATATCTAAAATAAAAAAACTAACAGACTACGATGGTTTAAAACCGTCGTGGTCTGCTAGTTAAAATCAAATGCGCCGCCGCGAGTCCATCTCCACCACCACCCACACCTCCGTTGCGCATCCCTTTGGAAACAAATAAAACGCGGAGACGATGAATCCAAACATTGCAAAGAAACCAAAGTACAAAAAAAATCAAAAAATGGGTTTTTAAAGAATCAATCTATTCAATCCGAAGAAATAATAAAAAAAAAAAAAAAGCTCGGAGAGAGGTCCGTGACCATTAGAAAAAAAGTGAACAAAAAATTAAAACTTACGGTTGAACAAATAAAACGCGAGTCCATCTCCGCCACCACCCACACCTCCGTTGCGCATCCCTTTGGAAACAAATAAAACGCGGAGACGATGAATCCAAACATTGCAAAGAAACCAAAGTACAAAAAAAATCAAAAAATGGGTTTTTAAAGAATCAATCTATTCAATCCGAAGAAATAATAAAAAAAAAAAAGCTCGGAGAGAGGTCCGTGACCATTAGAAAAAAAGTGAACAAAAAATTAAAACTTACGGTTGAAAAATAGAGTTGAAAATCTCCAGAATCGCAAGGCTCCACCGTTCACCGTTCACGTTTCCAGCATAGTCGCCGGGTTCCAGTATATTCACCGGATTCCGCTAGAGTGGTTGGGTTGGAGCACAGGAAATATAAGAATGGGGGAAGTGTAGTTAGGGTGGTGTTTCGCAGAGAAATGGGGAAAAGATGAGTTTCGCAGAGAATTCAAATGAAGGAGCGCGCAGATGGGAAAATGAGGGTTTACGAAGACATGGTTATATTACAGACTATGACGGTTGAAATTAGAACCGTCGTAGTCTGTAATATATTATATTACAAAACTGCCACTGTTTTACAGACTACGACGGTTCTATTTAGAACCGTCGTAGTCTGTAAAACAGTGTTACAGACTACGACGGTTCTAAATAGAATCGTCGTAGTCTGTAATATATTATATTACAAAACTGCCACTATTTTACACACTACGACGGTTCTAAATAGAACCGTCGTAGTCTGTAACTTACATATTACAAAAATGCCATCGCGCACACACTACGACGGTTACAAATGAACCGTAGTAGTGTGCGCGTCTTAAGATGTTATTTTTCTACTAGTGCACTAAGCAAAAAAAGGGTAGGACTCGCGCGCACAAATGGTGATACATGGATTAATATTATGCATATTTGTATTTTATTATTTTTATTTGTCCTAAGGGTAGTTTAGTCATTTTTTTGGTTATATATATTTGTATTATTTTGCTAAATGTTTACGAATGAAACTCTAGTCTCTTGTTCTTGTATTTTTCCTTCCTTCTCATCTTCTTCATGTGATTGTTAAGTTTTACATGGTATCAGAGCAAGGATGATCCAAGCTTCCACGGATCCATTTGATTCGACAACAACTTGGGTGATTTTTTCTTGTATTCGTTCTTCCTTTTGAGGCTCTTTGTTAGAGTTTACACAATTTGGGGTTTTACTCTCTTTGTTTTGTAATTGTTTGCAATGGTTGGAGAAAAGGATGATTCCTTTTCTAATCCTACAGTATCTGATCTTGTTGAGAAATTCTAGAAGTTTCCTGTCACACAACCACATGTTATGTCTATCAAATCCAATGTAGGTTTGTCCCTCTCTACCTCATCAGGTACATTTTCACCTATATGGGTCCTTGACTCTTGAGTCTCTCATCATATGACATCTAATTTTAAATCATTTGTGTCTTTGCATCCTACCTCATCTCTGTTGTCAGTCATGACTACTGATGAAACTCTTATGCCATTAACAGGCACTGGGTCTGTTTCCACATCCCATTTGTCCATTTTAGATGTTTACTACGTTCCTAACCTTACTTTGATTTGTTTGTGTTAGGTAATTATGTGATTCTGGTTACTCAATTTTATTTTCTTTCACCTCTTGCTTTGTGCAGGATCCTTAATAGAGGCAGCAGACTGGGGAACTTTATATTCTAGATGAATTGAGACTTCCAGATGTTGTAGCTTCTAGATTGACCTGTCGTCCTTTCGTTTGAATTCCTCTTCTTCTAGTTTTTATTTAAGGTATTCTCGTCTAGGACATGTTTCTTCTTCTTGTCTAAAATACTTAGCTTTTACAAGGGCTTTAGGAAAATTGTAATCGAATGATATCTCTGACTGTTGTGGTTGCAAACTTGCTAAGTTTACTGCTTTGCCTTTTTCTAAGAGTATTTCAGTTTCTGTTGCACCTTTTGACTTAGTTCGTTCTGATGTATGGGGACCATCACCAGTTGCTACCAAAGGTGGTTATAGATATTATGTATCGTTTATTGATGATTTTACTCGTTATTGTTAGGTTTATCTTATGAAACAACGTTCTGAATTTTTCAGCATTTATCATAAGTTTCGTGCTTTTGTTAAAACCCAACATAATATTGTTATCAAGTGCTTTCGATGTGATATGGGTGGTGAATATACTTCTAATAATTTCTTTAAATTACTTGCTTCTAATGAGACCTTTTAACAAACTTCTTGTACTGACACTCCTAAATAAAATGAGGCTGCTGAAAGGAAACATCACCACATTGTTGAAACTGCTTGTTCCCTTCTTCTATCTGCCTTTGTACCTAGTGAATTTTGGAGAGAAGTTGTTCTCACTACAGTACATGTCATTGACAGGATTTCATCTTCTATTACTTTAGGTTTGTCTCCATTTGAGAAATTATATGGTTATGTCCCAGACTATTCAGCCTTGAGAATTTTCTGTTCTACTTATTTTGTTCTTCTTCCTCGTGGTTATGGTGATAGTTAAAAGGGTTATCGTTGTTATGATCCTAAAAAGCAAGAACTTTATGTCTCTCATTATGTTGTGTTTCTTGAGCATATTCTTTTTTATTCTATTCCTTCTAGTCAGCATGTCTTCACCAAATCTAATCTCATCCGTATTGACCATTTTCACATAGACTTTAACACCGCTTCTCTTCTTGTGACCCATAATCAAGATAATTCTAATGTTGAACTTTGCAGAGTTGACACTAGTAGCTCTACAAATTCAGATATCTCCTCTGTCCATATGCCTCCTCAAGAACCTTCTGCGATCGTTGATCCTCCTCCTCCTTGTTATCTTCATCGTGATCGTAAGTCCACTAAATTACCAGATTTTGTTTATTCTACTTATTTCACTTCATTTGTTTCCTTCTTAACCTATATTCATAGTTTGTCTAAGCCCTTCCTATAAAGAGATTGTTCTTGATCCCCTTTGGCAGCAGGCTATGGCAGAAGAACTTTCTGCTTTGCATAAGACAGATACTTGGGACCTTGTCTCTCTTCCACCAGGAAAAATTGCAATTGCTTCTCATTGGGTATATAAGATCAAAACCAAATCTGATGGGTCTATTGAGAGATACAAAGCTCACTTAGTTGCTAAAGGCTTGTTTCAACAATATGGTATGAAGAAACTCTTGCCCCTGTTGCAAAAATGACCACTATTTGTACTCGTATTGCAGTTTCATCTATCCGTCAGTGGCATATTTCTCAAATAGATGTAAAAAATGCCTTCTTGAATGATGATCTTCAAGAAGAGGTTTATATGATTCCTTCTCCATGTGTTTCTTATAACCTAGGTGAAGTTTGTAAATTGAAGAAGGCTCTCTACGGGCTCAAACAAGCACCTCGCGCCTGGTTTGAGAAGTTCTCCACTGTGATTACATCTCTTGGCTTCCACTCTAGCCCGCATGATTCTGTTTTGTTTCTCAGGTGCACTTCTCATGGTTGTATTCTGCTCTCCTTATATGTTGATGATATGATCATTACTGAGATGATATTGACGGGATTGTGGGGTTGAAATTCCAATTAGCATGTTAGTTTAAGATGAAAGACTTAGGGGCTCTTCGTTACTTTTTAGGGATTGAAGTTGCCTACTCTCCTAGAGGTTACCTCTTTTCTCAATCTAAGTACATTGCCAACATTATGAAACAATCTCATTTTTCTGATACTAGAATCAAGGATACTCCTCTTGAGCATAATGTTCGGTATACCTCTTCTGATTGTGTTTTCTTGTCAGATCCCACTTTGTATCGTACTCTTGTTGGCATTTTGGTTTATCTTACCATTGCTAGACCTGATATTGATTATGTGGTGCATGTTGTTAGTCAATTTGTTACTTCTCATATCACAGTTCATTAGGCATTTGTTCTTCACATCCTTTGTTATCTTTAGGGTACTCAATTTCAGAGTCTTCTCTTTTCATCAACATCTTCATTCGAATTACATACTTATTAAGATGCTAATGATAAGGGTGGTGACTCCACTGATCGTAAGTCTACTAGGAGATTCTCTCATCTCTTGGAAGAGTAAGAAGCAAGTTGTTGTTTCTCGCTCTTCTACCGAAAATTAGTATCGCACCATGACATCTACTACTGCTAAAATAGTTTGGTTGCATTGTTTACTTGAGTCTCTAGGTGTCACTTCTCTTGGACTCACTCCTATGCATTGTAAAAATATGAGTGTTATACAAATCACTCGTAACTCAGTCTTCCATGAACGCACCAAGCAAATTGAGATTGACTGTCATTTCACTCGACACTATTTTTAGCAAGGAACTATCACTTTGTCTTTCGTATCTTCCACCATGCAACTTGCTGACTTATTTACGAAGTCGCATTCTACTTCACGTTTTCATTTCTTAATTAGAAAACTCTCGATGTTTCCTGTTGATGCATCATGAGTTTGAGGGGCATGTTAAATAATATATGCATTTGTATTTTATCCTTTTTATTTGTCTCAAAGATAGTTTAGTCATTTTCTATGTTATATGTATATATATTTGTATTGTTTTGTTAAATGTATACAAATGAAAACCTAATCTCTTGTTCTTACATCTTCCCTTCTGCTTCAGTGATTGTTAAGTTTTACAGCAATCATCTTTAACTTATTATCCATGATATCATATTGGTGGAGTAAATTTAATTTGGAACCCATAAAACCTCCTTGCTTCCTAAGAAATGACAAACACCAAACAAGTTTAGTTTTAGGATCAACTCTTACAACTTAACGAATCCAGTTCTTGTTGATGCCTGAAGTATAAAAGTTGCAAACAGCCAATTGCTTGAGTTTTGGTTCCCTCACCGGCCACCAACTGAACACTATATTACCTCTTCTTTTCTCTATATTTGTAATGGTAAAAAATGGAAAAGAAAATGTTTTATCTTGTAAAGTTTAACTTTCCTTTATTAATTAAGTAAGTGTATTATGAATTTTTATATAAATTCTATAACGGCTGTAATTAAACGGTTATAAATAATTTCTATAAATAAAAACTCCATTTAATTCAATTTTGTTAATTTATATTATATCCTTGTGATATATCTATGTTGAATATAAATTAGAAAAGATTCAAATATCAAAAACAATATTATATCTTAAATAAATCTCACTATTCTATATTTTAATTTTATGCTTATACCAATAAACGTGAGATATTCACTAAATTGTATTAAAAATATATTAAAATTTATAGTCTCAAAAAGAGACGGATAGTTTTATATTTATGAAAATTTATATGTAAAAATAAATAATAGTAACATAAATTATATTTTTAATTAAATAATTTAGACATCAAATATTTAACAAATTTAATATATATTAACATAGTAAAAAAAAGTTATAAAGTTGATACTAAAAAATATTACAACTAAAAATTATTTTTATATTATATTTAATTTACATACATTACATTTTTAATAATTTTACACTGTTCCAATTTTTCTTCAAAATTATGCCTGCATATTAATGTCATGTGGTCAAGTGTAGAGAAGTTTCATGTGATGTAAGTCTACTACACTATGAGTTGCAATTTCATACAATACGGTGCGGTCCTTTGATTTTAATTTTGCGTGTGCATATATATATATATATTAATAATAATAATAATAATAATAATTATTATTATTATTATTATTATTATTATTATTATTATTATTATTATTCGTGTTTATCCTCCTAATTAATTAACCTAAACAGTGGATCTAATCTTATATGCAGTCACATAATATGTCTTTTACATAGTTACAGTGACATGTTAATTATTTTTTCAATTATATTTCATTTTTAAATTATGTAATTTTATTTGGAATGTGCATTGATTTTTTTATTTAACTAAAAATATTTTAAAGATAAATGTGCCCACCAATGTATTTAAAATTGATTATACTAAGTATATTCAACCAATAAATTTGATGTCTTCCTTATAAATAAATACTTGAAAAAATAATATAATTTATTATTTCATGAATGAAATTTTTTATACAAAATATTATATTTATAGTATTAAAAATAAAGGAATAAATAAAAAATAAATATTAAATATGGAAAAGATAGAATCTTAACTAATCATATTTGTTTAATCATATCTTATTTATTCTCTATATCTTATCTTTTAAATATAATATTTACTAATCAGATATTCTCCTTTTTCAACACTCCCCTCAAGATGGTGAATAAATGTCATACATTCCTAACTTGTCTAATAGTTTTCTAAAAATCTGACTTATAACAACCTTGGTAAGAATATCTGCTAGTTGATCTTCAGATCGAATATTTGATAATTTTAGAATATTTTTATCAAGCTTTTCCTTGATAAAAAATCTATCAACTTCTACATGTTTCATATGATCGTGTTGGATAGGATGGTGAGCAATGTCGCGCGCAGCTTTGTTATCACAATACAACTAAATGAGACGTATATGCACATACCCTAAGTCCTGGAAAAGTATTTTAAGTCACATACCTTCACAGAGTCCAAGAACCATTCCTCTGAGTTCAGCTTCAGCACTGAAACGAGCTACAACATTCTGCTTCTTGCTTTTGCATGTGACAAGATTACCTCCTACAAATGTAAAGTATCCTAATGTTGATTTCCTATCATCAAGAGCACCTGCCTAATCGCAATCAGTATAAACCACCACATCTTGGTAGTTAGATCTCTTCTTGAACAAAATTCCCTTTCCAGGAGTAGCCTTTATGTACCTTAAGATTCGTATGACCACATCCATGTGTTGTGCACCAGGATTGTGTATGAACTGACTCACCACACTAAGAGCATAAGCTAAATCTGGCCTGGTGTGTGCGAGATACATCAATCTCCTTACAAGTCTCTAATATCTTCTTTTGTTGGCCGAAGTTTGATCTTCTTCAATACACAACTTCAAATCCCCTTCGATTGGAGAATTTGTTGGTTTGCATGCTCTCATCCCAGTTTCTTTTAACAAATCCAATGCATATTTTCGCTGGGACAAAAAGATACCTGATCTTGATCTTGAGACCTCAATCCCAAGAAAGTACTTCAAAGAACCAAGGTCTTTCATCTCAAATTCCTTTAATGAATTGTGTTCCTCTTGATCATCTCCTGTGACTATCTTATCATCAACATAAATAATAAGAATTGTAATTTTTCCCTCTTTCCTTTATAAAAACAAGGTATGATTGTGATTGCTCTGTTGATATTCGAAAGCAATCATTGACTTGGTAAATCTCCCAAACCATGCTCGGGGTGATTGCTTTAGTCCGTACAATGACTTCTTTAGCTTGCATACCTTCTTGCCATGTGTATCAGGGATTTTACATCCTTCTGGTAGCTCCATATAAACTTCTTCAGATAATTCTCCATGCAAGAAGACATTTTTTACAACAAATTGTTGTAAGGGTCAATCAAGATTTACAGCTAGAGATAATAATACCCGAACAATGCTCAATTTTGCTACGGGAGCAAACGTTTCAGTATAATCTACTTCATATGCTTGTGTATACCCTTTTGCCACCAATCTAGTTTTGAATCTCTCAACTTTACCATCTGCATTAAACTTCACTGTATACACCCATCAACATCTCACTAGTTTCTTTCCAACTGGACAATCCACCAGTTCTCACGTTTCATTTTTTTTTCAAGGATCTCATCTCCTCATTCATGGCATCCTTCCATCTAGAGTCAGCTAACGCTTCCTGCACACTATTAGGAATAGATACACAAGATAATTGACTTATGAATGCACTATTTGAGCTAGACAAGTTTTGGTTAGAAATGTAATTACTCATAGGATATCTAACTTTGCTAGAGAAGTCAAGATCAAAAGTAAGCTTAGGAATACCTCTAGTGACACGATTCAATAGAATTCTTTTGTCTATATTAAGTTATTGAAGAGACGATTGGTGTGGTATATTATTGACGTCATTTGTAGTGTTTGCATCAATAGGTAGACTCTCAATCTCGGCATGCTCAAGAAATCCATGATGTACCTCTTCCTCATTTTGCGTTAGTTGATCATTAGGTTGTTGCACACTCTCATCACTACTTGTTACATTGTCTTGAATTTCATGATTTACCAAGATATCAACTTGTTCAGGGACCAAAGTCTGAATTTCTTCACAATTCTCCCCCTGAATTTCAGACTTAGGGGAAAAATATGTCAGTGTCTCGTGAAAAACAACATCCATAGTGGTGAACATTTGTTTGGTTTGTGGATGGTAACACCGGTACCCCTTTTGATGGGCAGCATAGCCAAGAAACACACACCTTTCAGCTTTAGGAGACAACTTACTTATTTGATTCTTGTGCAAGTGAACATAAGCAACACAACCAAAAACTTTTGGAGTTAATTCAACAATTTTAGGACTTACTATTGCATCCATAAGTGATTGAAGAGGTGTTTTATACTCAAGAGATCTAGACGATGTTCGGTTGATTGTGTATGTTGCATATGCAAGAGCTTCTCCCCAATATACTACTGACATGTGGGCACCAATTAGTGTAGCTCGAACCACTTCTAATAGATAGCGATTATTTCATTCAGCTACTCTGTTCTATTGTGGAGTATTTGGACAAGATCTCTGATGAACAATTCCTTTAGCTACTAAAAAAGATTGAAGTTCTGATTGCATATACTCTCCTCCATTGTCACTACGCAATACTTGAATTTGTGATTTGTATTGAGTCCCAATCATTTTGCAAATTTTTGAAATAAACCTCTAACTTCACTTTTCGATTTCATTATACAAAGTCAAGTCATTCGAGTACAATCGTCAATAAATGTCACAAACCGTGTTGATCCACCCAACGTTTTGACTTTGGATGAATCCCATACATCAGAGTGAATAATCATAAACGGAAGCGAACTTTTACTTGAAATTAGTGGAAAAGAAGTTTTGTGACTCTTTGCAAACTCACAAACATCACAATATAAAGTTGAAGTGTCTATTTTATCAAAAATATTCAGAAATAATTTCTTTATGTAGCTAAAAGATGCATGTCCTAAGCGCTTATGTCATAGCCAAATGTCCTCGCCTTTCCTTACTCCTTGAGAACCTGTTGTTGCTAGCATTTGACCAATTTTTTCTGAATTTTTTTTAGTCAAATCCAGGTAATACAAATTTTCTCGTCTAATACCACAACCAATCGTCTTCCTCGTTCAAATGTCCTTAAAAACACAAAAGTTAGACCAAAAAATTATAACACATGACAGAGTTTTAGTTATTTGAGAGACAGACAATAGGTTATTTAAGAGAAGGAACAACATGAACAATATCAAGGTTTAGATCACTTGAAATAGAAATACTTCATTCTCCAGTCATTTTGGATTTACTACCATTGGCTATGGAGATACTTGTTTGTGAAGAAGGTTTAAGATTTTCAATTTGTCTAGCATCAAAAGTCATATGATCTGAGCATGCAGAGTCAATTATCCATGCATTAATCAAAATAATAGATGTGCTTATTAAGTCTTTACCATTGCAATCATATTTACTTGTAGTTGTAGTAGCAAACACCAACCCTTTATTAGCCTCATCCTTTTCAACAATTGTAGTAGTAGCAGTTTGAGTTTTTCTTGGATTCTTCTCCGATACTTGATTGTGATCCCACCACTCGGGGTATCCTATGATTTCATAACATCGTTCTTTGGAGTGTCCAACTCGATTACAATGTGTGAACTTACAGTAACCTTTTTCAAAACCTTTTGGTTGTCTTGTTTGATTCTTTGTCATCATTACTGTGACATCTGAATTCATATCTTCCCTTTTTAACATTGTTCATCTAGCAGCTTCTCATCGAATCAATGCAAAACATTCTTCTAAATCAGGTGTCACTTCCTTGCGCAAGATTTCTCCTCGAACTACTTCAAAATCATCATCTAGTCCAGCAAGGAATATATGTACCATCAATCTCTCAATTGACTTCTGGTACAACTTCACATCATCAAAATCTTTCATGACTATTTTGTCACGATGATCAAATTCCCTAAAAATCTCAACCAACTCCCCATAATATTCAGTTAAAGTTCTGTAGTTCTGTTTTGAAGTGAATGCCCTTTGATTTAGAGAAAACACTTGCAACTCATCACTTCCATTATAAAACGCCTTTGACAAAGCATTCCAAATATCAAGGGCAGTGGGTAAGCAGATATACCTTTTCATGATTTCTGGCTTCATGGACATCAGCAACCATCTTTTTACTTTTTGATTTTCAGCATACCACTTTTCATATCCCTCCTCATTTTCTGTTGGAGGTTTCACCCTATCGCGGATGTAGGACAATTTTTCCCTTTCTGCGATGTGCATCTCCATTAACTGTGAACATATGTCATAGTTGAATTCATCGAGAATGATGCCTATATTGAAGACACCTTCAGGTTGGACCACTACTGGAATTGATTTTTCAGCCATCTGTCCAGCAGCGGAAGTTTTTATGATTCAATCAAAACCAAAGCTTTGATATCAACTTGGAAAACTAATATAATTTCCTATTTCATTCATTCATGAAATTTTTGTATATAGGATACTATATTTATATAGTAGTACAAATCAAGGATTAAATAAGGAAACAAATATTAAATATAAAAAAATTAGAATCTTAATTAATCATATTTATTTAATCATATCTCATTATGCGATATTCTTCTATGTCTTATCGTAAATATAATTTTCATTAATTAGATATTCTTTTTTTTAACATAAGTTATGGTTGTATATATTTTTTCAACATCCAAATTACATAATAACATTGGAAATGAAATCAATTTTAGTTAATTAATTGTTTTTATATCATACAAATTGTAATTGACATGATGTAAATTCATATCTAATCACTTTTTCCTTATATAAACTTTAAAGAACTATATAATTACTTTTAATAAATAAAATACATTTAAAAAGGTAATAACTTAATAAATTTAGTAATTTAAGTTAGTGGTGTCACTCGATTAAGTGTAGGATATGTGTCAAAGTTTGAATGTAATCTCGTGAATGACAGTAGAATATAATCTGTTCTACAAGTAAAAATTAAAATAAAAGTAAAAATTACAATAAGAGTAAAAATTACAATAAGATTATACGTCTTGAGTTTACAGTGTTACGTGACCATTCATAAAATATGCGGCAAATTTAATATGTCATGCAATGCAAGTTTGTCGGAACTTTGGTTGAAGGTTTCTTTTTCGATGTGTAAGTAACATTTTAAATTAGATTATACATGTTAACTAAATAGTGTTACGTGTAAAAAGATACCTGACAAAGCTACAATGTCATATATTGTGAATTTTATTTACTGGGGGACATAATCTGCATATCATATTTTAGGTGAGATTATGCATGTAGCCATGTGTAACATGGCTAGATAAATACTGTATTGAGAAGTATAATGCAGATTTTTGAATGGGTAAACAAATACGTATAATGTCTTCTATAATTAGTAAAATAATAATTTAAAGAGAGTTAATTAGGTGTCTTTTTTTCTCTTTCAATTTCTATGATTTAATTTTTATTTTTAATTTTTTTTAAAAAAATTATTTCTTGTTTCTTTTTCAATAATTTTAATCTCTTCTAATATTAACATTTAACAAGTAGTTTAATGTGAAATATTAATTTTAGAGATGGAATATTAAATGAGAATCATTTATTAGAAGAAATTACAAGAACTAATTTATAAAAGAATAAATTATTGAAGAATAATAAATTAAAATTATCATTTGAAATTAAGATTTTAATGTGCATTTATCTAATAATATTCCACCTTGCTATATATTTGTCCAAATATTATTTATTTAATATATTATTAGAAAATGTAATGTTAATATTATCAGAACTAAATATTAACAAAATTATAATAAGTATTAAATTAAAATAAAACGGAAGTTACATATTGATACATCCATTAATAAAATGTGAAGCCATGGAATCGGGTGGTCCATTCTTGACATTAACCAAAATACATGTATGTCTCGGCAAAAGAAACCAAAAGAAACCAAGGCCGCAGAGAGCACAGATTAAACGGCATTGTAATGTCGTTATGGATAACAACACTGACGTTCTGTACCAAATTGGTATCACCATGGATAACAAAGAATTGAAGATATAAAAAAATAAATATCATAAGGAAAAGAAAGATAGAATAATATATATATACATCCTTAGGAATTAAACTGCATGTTAGTGTCATTGTACATTAAGAAAAAAGTTATCATTTATTTCAGTCTATAAGTGTATTAAATTGATTTTTAGTGTGTTCAAAAATCATATTTTATGTGATTCAAATTTTCAAATTTTCCCTAAACAATGTAATTATGTAAATGATTCAAAGATTAAGTTTTGATTCCAAACTATGAAATATAAATAAACACAATAGATATAAATTAATAATAAGAACATGTTTTTTCCCAACTTAAATCAATTAAATTATTAGAAATTTAACTAAAAATATTAATAAATATATTCTTATCTATTTAAATCATTTCTTTTGTATTTTATTTTTAATATCACTACTAAATTAAATTTTTATCTCAAAAAGGAAATGTGAATTTACCTAAGGCATTTAACTTGTGACATTATTTTTTTATATTATAGATACTTTTTACATATTTTATATTGATTTTGTTATATTTTATATTTTAAATACTATATTTAATCGGTAAATACTAATTATGGATAAAACCAAAACAAAAATTAGATATATTACAAGTGGAGTAATAAAAAAAGTCAGTATATTATGAAGAACTAAAACTTAATTGGAGTGTTACACCCTCTCTCCGACCTTAATTATTATTTTAAGTAAAGTATTGTGAATAATGAATTTTTTTTAACCATTAAGACCAGCAAATCTTACAAGTACCAAAAATTATTTAAACTTAAATTAATGTTGTAATTGATGCATGCAAATGTGACAACCTGATCATTCAACAAATTAGATTCTTAAGAACAGAAATGGAAAAAATAAAATAAAAGACTAAAAATTAAAGCACCCAGTTTTAGTGAATAAAAAGAGCTATGTTTAAACAAAGGACCCTCAATAGAAGACAAATACTGTGCAGAATCCTTGAAAATTCAAAGCTTGGAAAGAATGTTAAGCCAATTATAAGCTCCTTCGTGAGTAAACAAGATCAATACAGAGTGGAAGGAGTGACAAATATTGGACAGAAAGCAGTGATGTGTCATAGGTTGAACTTCCAAAAGGCTACATTTTATTGTCACGAAGTCCATGCAACCACTGTTTACAGTGTTCCGTTGGTTGCCGGTGATGGAACCAAAACTCGAGCATTAGCTGTTTGCCACTTTGATACTTCATGCATCAACCATAAATGGATTCGTCAAATCATGAAAGTTGAGCCTGGTACTAAACCTGTTTGCCATTTCCTTGGAAGCAAAGAGATTTTATTTGTTCCCAATTAAATTTAGTTCATCGATATGATATAATAATAAATAATATAAGATGGATGTATAATCCATTTTATAGTCGTATGTGCTATGATGTGTGTGTTTAAGTACTACCTATTATGTGTATGTTTAAGTACTACCTTTTCTAGCTTAATGCTGGAATTGTTGTTGTTA
Source organism: Hylodesmum podocarpum (assembly GCA_026586105.1). Lineage (NCBI taxonomy): Eukaryota > Viridiplantae > Streptophyta > Magnoliopsida > Fabales > Fabaceae > Hylodesmum > Hylodesmum podocarpum. The sequence goes on from JALJEV010001433.1 coordinate 9,000,187, forward strand.
GTTTGGTACGCATCCTACGAAAGCATAATTATGTGATCTATATATGCTTTGATGATGATGTAAAATATTATAATGCAATAAAAATGCAGTGTGTTTCATGTCTTCTCTATTTTCATATGATGAACTTCAGTGTTTGTAAATCGCAATGGAAATCTTACATATTAACTCCCACATGTTCATTTAAAATTTTCTTAGATGTTGCATGTTAGAAATTTGTGATGCACTAGATGTTTGTATACAGGAATTACAAGGATTTATTTTTTACATTATTATATTTAATAAAAATGAAAATTCGTCCCATAAAATATATATATAGCCCCGATTCGGTAATTTTTTTGAAAAAATTAAATGTAAAAAGTTATAAAAGATAGAATAGCTAGGGAATTTTTTTACACTTACTAATAAATTACATTATAGTACTAATATTTATACTAACTTTTGTAGCCAAATAAAAATTTAATCTACTAATTATACTAAAACCGAAAATGACTCTTGTGTAGAATTTAAATTTTAGATTTCTATTCCAATTCCCAGAAATCGATATTAGTTACAAGACACAAAATAATTTATCTCCATTTCTTAATATATAAGATTTTCAAAAATACAAATTATTTTATTCATTTTTACTTTTTAAATTTCCTTATATTTTCGTTTCTAATTTAGACAAACCCTAAGATTGATCTATATCAGACTCTTTTAGTGATGTTAGTCATAAACTTTGAAACAATTTTTGCAATAAATTTAACTGTTTGATGCAATGAAAGATCAAAATGACACACTTGAACATGGTAACGGAGTGTATGTATCTTTACCAAATACTGTATGAAATATTACTAGTAATACAACAAGTGTTCTCTTCTTTCTATAATACTTTTGACAAAAAAGACTCGTTCAAATGGATGGAATTCTATATATTATTACTTTCCGTGTCAATGTCTTGATAACTTTTTTAAGACAAACTTCATCTTATAATCTTGCTATAATTTACTATTATCAACCTAAAAGGTTATAACGTTTTTACCTGAAAGGTTATAGCAATGACGGTTAGAAATACGATGAAAGTTTTATATAGATATATCACTGATAAACAAGATAAACTAGAAGTATATTACATATAGATAAGCAAATAATAATACGATAAGTTAAGTATATGAGAAGTATAACAGAAGCATACTAGTTGGGATAAAAAAAGAAAGATAAAAGGGGTGTGAAAATTAAAATTGAGAAAATGAAATGAATCAAGGAATCACATCGATAGAAGGATAAAGAAATGGTAATGAAGATGGAAAAATATCTTAATCTAATTTATACTTATTATTTTTATCCCTTTTTTTATTTCACCTACAAATCTCACTATCTATTTCATTTCTATTATTTATTTAGTTGATTTTATCATTTGTTTCATATTTATTTGTTTTTACTATTTCCTTCCATATTTTAATTAGTTATTTTTTACTATCTTGTTGGCTTTGTCCCATATTACATTAAAAATATATTTCAAAAGTAACTAAACAAAAGAAAAGCAACAAAAACACAAGGTTTTTAAAGAACACTTTCCTCATTTGTGCCATAATTTGCGCGCATCGAGCTTCTCACTCTCTCGGTCTTATCTTTAGAGGTATACAATTCTAGTTATGTCTTCTCCTTCTCCTGTGCCGATGAACCTTGCGTTGTGAAATTAAAGTAATGTTTTAAGCAAGAGCAAACGAAAACAGTGTACGGAGAGTTCTTTCTACAAAATTTTCAAACGAGTATACTTCTACAAAAGTTTGTCGCACACGATGCCAATGCCATGGCAGCAAGAAGGTTGAAGGAGTTGATCCTATTGAACAGATTACCAATAGATGCATTCGAATAGTCAAAGACATTGAAACTGAGCTGAGTGCTGAAACTGAGCTTAGTGCGCGTGCTTTATGAAGGTAACTAGTTCATCGTAAACCATTAATGGACTTAGCTATGTTCTAAGATTCTGCCTGAAGTTGGCAATTGTCATCACACGGATCTGCTCTGATGTTTAAGTTAATAACAAAAGCCAATATTGTATATTCATGATAGCACTGAGAAATAGAATATAAACATGAAGTGAACATTTGTACATTATGTCTCAGTTAACACATCACTCACTAACAATAATATTGGTTAATAATCACGTAAAATTATATCGTACGAAATAATAATTAATAAATATTTTAGATTAGTGCAATTATACATTATTTAGAACAAGGAGATTATTGAATTTAAGAAATTAAATAGACTTTTCACTGATTATATGAACACAACTTATGTGAAGAGTTATTTTTTTTGAATTATACTCTTCTTAGGTTAATTTTAAAGAACGGATGTGAATATTAGTTTTCAAATCGTTTTAATAATTAACAATAAAAAGTGAAGATTTTTTATTTCATAACCAATTTTTTTTTAACTTTCAATCGATAAAAAGGCTATTTTTACACTAGTGCTGCATTGATAAATGGTTCATTGTTGTGCGCTAGTTGCCATGTTTGCAGCACTTGTTTACTCATCCATGGCCTTGCCATTTTCTTTGGACTTAGTTGCCATGTCGTCCCTTTACATCTAATTTTCTCATTGGCACGCAGATTTCAAGCGTGCTTCTTGAACCACAAAACATAAATGCTAGAGCAGCTGCGAAAAGACTTAGAAAATTGACGAGTTGACACCTGGTGTGCTTTTTCTCCCCCTTCTTTCTTGATATTGTCAATAGTTCTAGAAAATTTGTGCACTCACCACTTTTGGGAAGAAAATTTGAAGAGACAAGCTTCAAGAAGTATTTTAGTATTGATATCATTGTATCTTCAATTAAATAAAAGATTTGATAATTATAGGACATACAATCTAAAACAAATATTTTCCTTATAGGAAAGTGATTTTTTTATTTTTTAAATTCTAAAGTACTTTTTAAGTAAGTTGTTTTACCACCAACTTAAAACGTCTACTTATTTTACGTCCATTACACTTAACAATCAACATAAAATCATCTTTTTACGACGATTTTAGAATTAATTAATGTGAAAATAAATCTTTTTAATGTCACCTACTTTCCACCTTAGTTTCAAATCGAGATAAGAAATCGATTTTAACCGACATAATAAGATTTTAAAATCGCTTGTTGTGCAAATTTAGTAATATAGAAATTATAAAAACTAAGAAAATAAAGTGATAAAATTAATACTAATTTAATCTCATTTTTTTATTTTTCATAATTTTTTACATTTAACTTTTAGAAAAAGTGTAACCGGGACAATATCTAGTTTCTTTTTGGGACAATTTTAATTTTTTTTATTGAATATAAGGAAGTAAAGAAGAAATCCTTACGGGGAAATTGCCCCCACGGCCTAACCTGGATCCATCACTATATACAAAACATCTAGTGCTTATTAAGCTATTATATGAAATTTCTATTAATCAAAATCACTCCACAGAAAATTTTAAAACATGGATACTCATTAAGCTTATGTGAGATTTCTGTCCCTGATTTACAAACACCTGAGTCGATCCATTTGAAAATAGAAAAAAACATGAAACACACTGCAATTTTATTGCATTATTATATGTTACATAATTAAAGCATATATAGATCATAGGACTGTGCTTCGGAACCAAACTAACAACACTAAGCAAAAAAAAGGTAGGACTCGCGCGCACAAACGGTGACACATGGATTAAATTGTTAAATAATATTATGCATTTATATTTATCGTTTTTATTTATTTTAAGAGTAGTTTAGTTATTTTCATAGTTATATATATTTGTATTGTTTTGTTAAATGTATATGAATGAAATTGTAGTCTCTTATTCTTGTATTTTTCATTCATTCTCTTCTTCTTCATGTGATTGTTAAGTTTTACATGGTATCAGAGCAAGGAGATCTAAGCTTCTGCGGATCCATTTGGGCTTAGAGTTGTAGACTGTATTTGTAGGTCATTAAAGTTATATTATGACAACTTTGCTACAGTATTCATGGCTAAGAATAATAAGAGTGGAAGTCAAAGTAAACACATCGATATTAAATATTTAGTCATAAAAGAACGTATTAAAGAAAATAAAGTGGTCATTGAACACGTTAGTACTGAATTGATGATTGCTAATCCTTTAACTAATGGCATGCTTCCAAAGAATTTCAAAGATCATGTAGTGTGAATGGGACTTTGTTCCATGATGTAATTTCATTGTAAGTACAATTTTTTATTTTTATTGAAACCGTTATTCAGTTGGATGTTTTCTCATACGAATTTATATACATATTTATTTCGAAGAATATTATTTTGTTTAGACCTAGAATAAATATATATGATTTATTCATTGAGTTGAGCGTTGATGTTTAAAAAGACTCGATATATTGTGGTACATGGAAGACATTACTCACTGTCAGATAGCGACAAACTGTCAAAGGACCTGTTGCCATGATTCATATATTGTGTTTCTTGATATGGTTAATGATTGAGTTAAATGGACTAAGTGGAAGAATAAAAAAAAATTAATTATACCGGATCTTTCAACAACTACATGTTCAATTACAACCTCTTAATCGCTTCCTATGAGTCTCGAATTTTGGTTGAGATTTTTAGAGAAGTGATTGTATAAACCTAATTTATTTAACTCCCATATTCAACCTCCACTTATACAACGTTTAACAACAAATTTCAATTGATTATCCTTTAATTAAAATTATAGACAGACTTAATAAATAAGACGAAATGCTCTCCGTTTTGAATCATCAAACTTATTTCTCTATTAAAAAAATATACCCATCTAAAATGAATGAATGAAAACTTAAAAAAAAATAAATCTAATTGCGGTCTGTACTCAACTATTAAATACTCGACTCACAAACAATAGCTAAATGTTTAATTTCCGCTGCTTGATTAAAATATATCGTATAATTTCATTAACATGTCTGAATCATTATATCATTGTGTCATTAATATGTGACAAAGTTTTAATGCAATTTTATAATAGTTTATTGGAATAGTTCGATATAATATGTATAGTAAGATTATGTGGGTCGAGTTTATAGTATCATGTGGCCATCTATAACTATGTGGCAAAATTATGACATGTCATGTGTCAGACAAGTGTTTGAAGCTTTATTTTCCTAGAACATGATATGCACGTGACAAAGTAAGATACACTGATAGATTATTTTTTGGGACATTCATGTGAAATAATGCATGTGTCTCATGTCAAGTTAAGAGTTTGAAGTATTGGAATGATAATTAATATATTGAAAACTGTAAATTTTGATTTTTGATGGTTAAGCAGATATGTATAATGTCTTCTATAATTACTAAAACAATAATTTAAAATGGGTTAATTACATTTATTTTTTCTCTTATAATTTTATGATTCTATTTTTTGTTTTTTAAAATTTTTAATTTCTTATTTATACTTTTAGTAACTATATATCTAATAAAATTTCTCCCATCTATATGTTCTGTTCAAATATTATTTATTTAGTATATTATTAGAAAAATGTTATGTTAATATTGTTAGAACTAAATATTAACAAAATTTGAGTAAGGGTATTAAATTTAGATAAAGACAAAAGTTACATGTTGCATGCATCTATAAAATGGTGAAGCCATGGTCCATAGGCCGTGGTCCCTTTCCTGCCATAACATGCATGCGTAATTGCAGACATGCATGTTACATGCATTTCATGTTTCTGCAAACGAAACCAAGTCACAGTACAAATGGATTATACGGCAGTGTAATGTTGTCATGGATAACTACGTTGAAGTTCATTGATGTACTTAAGTTATTAAATTTACTAACTTATTATTATCTTTTTAAATGTATTAAAATTAGTAAAAATAAATGATTAAATAGTTTTCTTAAAATTCATAAAAGGAAAATGCTATTAAAAATTGATAGATAGAAATCTTTAACCTGATATTTAGGGAGAAAAAAGAAATTGAAGATATAAAAAATGAATATGATGAACTAAGAAGATAAAGAGAAAGATAAAAAAAAATATTTTTATGTATAAAATCAAAATCAAAATTAAAATTAATTGTAGGGAATAAATAAAAAATAGTTTATATTTTAAAGAATTAAACATTAATTAAAGTGTTAAACCACCACTCTAACTATAATTATTATTTTAGTAACATTATAATGAAAAGTGGATTTTTATTTAAACCACTAAGCTCGGCTTAATGTTTAAGGAAAAGAGAAATAGAATCAAATATATTAGGAATAATATTATATGCTAGTGTTATTGTACATTAAAATAATTACCATTTATTTCGGTCTATAAAAATGTATTAGATTGATTTTTACTGTGTTCAAAAATGTATTTTTCTTTTATGTGATTCAACTTTCGAATTTCCCTTAAACAATATAATTATGCAAGTGACTCAAATTTTAGAGATTAAGTTTTAATATCAAAATATAAAATATAAATAAATACAATAAATTTAAATTATTTTTGTACAATGAATCAATATTATTTTAGTGTAAGGATAAATTATAAATTACAAATTCACTGTCATGGAATTATCTGCAGGGGACATTCATTGGATGCATGTAAACGGCGGTTTTTGTTCTACGTCTTCGCATGCACTCAGCTAATAAGGTGAAGGGAAGGGACCACCCTCCAGGTGCGGAGCGACGTTCAGCGTCGGGGCCATGCTCCCAAATAATATATATATATATATATATATATATATATATATATATATATATATATATATATATATATATATATATATATATATATATATATATATATATATATTAATTTTTAAAAAAATTGATTTTGTAAAAACTATGTTTTAAAATTAATTTTAAATAAAATAAATTAATTTCTTTTAAAATCAGTTCTAAATTAAAATCTATTTTTCAAAATTAATTTTAAACTAAATAAAAAAATCTAAATTAATTTATTTTGAAAGTATAGATTTAAATTTCAAATTCAATCCATTTAATTGGATTTATATTAGATATAAATTAATTCATGCTGAATCCATGAAAAAAAATTTAAATCAATTTCAAATTAAAATCTATTTTTAAAATTGATTTTAAAACTTAAAAATTTTAAATTAGTTTATTTTAGAAAATATGGATTTGAATTTCAAATTTAATATACTTAATTAGGTTTATATTAGATATAGATTGAATTTTTAAAAATCAAATTCATGCCTATTAATTTTAAAAAATATTAATTTTAATTTTAAATTCAATCTACTAATTGGATTTAGACTAGATATAAATTCAATCCTTTTTTTTGTTAGATTTTCTTGACTCTTCCTCTATCCGCTACAACAGAGAGAAATCTTTTTCTACACTGGATGATGATTTTCTTGCAAATAATTTAGTTATTTACATTAAGAGAGAAATAGCTACTACTTTTAGTACGAGTTCTATCATACATGATTTTGAATATGCGAAAAAGAGACTAATACAATTTTTATAAAAATATTGTAAGTGATAATCTTTGCAATGATTTTAATTTTTTAATAATATATGCATCATTAATTTTATTTTTCAACTTTCATGAATTATTATGTATGTTGGTACCACCTCTCAATTTTCGATTTTGTATCTTGCATGCACTCAGCTAATAAGGAATAGGGAAAACTAGAGTGAGAGATGACGACGAGAACTTGCTGTCAACGGGAGGAAGATAGAAAACGTGGCAGTGAGATGACGATGATAATGACAAGGCACGATAGTGAATGTTGGGAGCACGAGAGAGAGAAGAAAGAGAGGGATAGTGAAAGTGAAACGAGAGGTTGTTGCGTTAGTGAGGTGGGAGAAGTGAGAAATAGGAGAAGAGAGAAGTTAGGAAATAGGGGAAAGCAAGTGGGGAGGGTTGACGCATAACTTAAACAACATTTTCACATTGGTTCTTAAAATAGCTGATGTGAAAAATGTTTTAACGTCGTTTACTTGGATGCCTATTGTAATTTAAACAACATTTTTCACGTTGGTTATTAAAAACATATACCACATCAATTTTATATAGAACTAGCGTGTTATATGTTTTTCACATCGATTATTTCAAGAATCAACATGAAAAAAAATATTTTAAAGTTGTTTATTTTGATGTCTGCCATGAATATGGAGATATTGTTTATCATTTTTGCATTAGTGCTTCCTCGTCACTTAAGCTTTCAGAATCTCACTTACCACCAACTTTTTCTCTGCCAAAGATCCAATTGCAATTGTGCATCAATTTCTAAGGATTCCTACAAAAGTTTGTGTAAGATTACAAATGCGAATTGAAGTTGGTAGGATGATTGAAAATGTAATTGAGAGAGTGTTAATATAAGTGAGTGAAGTAGAGGAAAAGTAGATGTATTGCTTTAATTTTTTTTATTCATACATTTGATCACAAATACATGTATTTATATAGTCATTTTAAGAACTCTCTAGATCATACACGAACATTATTTCTCTAGATTTCTCTATAACATTTTATAGATTTCTCTATAATATTTTATTATTTATAAATATCTTTTAGACTTTAATAGTTTCTAAATTATCTTCTAGTACTTTTAGATTTCTAGAATTATCTTTTTGAACATCAATTTTAATATCTTAGTTGCATGGATGGAGCCAAGATTCAAGCTTGGGAGAAGCGATTTTTTTTTTTTATTTTCATTTTTACTTTTTTTATTTATTTTTTTCATTTTTTAAATAAATTTTCATTTTTTATTATTATATTATATTTTTCTCTTAATTTAGATAAGGTTCCATTCCCAGTTGGTCATTCTTTTTAGTAATTACTTGAAAAATAAAATTAATTTATTATAAGGAGTATAATATTTTTTTTTTAAATTCTTATTATATTTTAAATTTTTTTAAATCATCAAAAGCCTTATTTCTATTGTTTATCATTTAATTAGAATGCTAAACTTACATAAAATTACATTTGGGAAGGAATTAAACACTTGTCCGACTAAAAAACAAGTTAAATCTAATACTAAAGAGTCTTATAATTAAAATTTATTATTATTATTATTAAAACTTTATTATTATTATTATTATTATTATTATTATATATAATATATAATTATTACTATTATTATTATTATCATTATTACTATAATTACTATTAATAATAATATATAATTATTATTGTTCTTACCAAATTTCGTGAGTCGAGCTAAGGTCGGCTCCTTGATCGCGGGTGACGTTGATGATGACGTAGAACATCATTCCAAGCTCCGTGCGACAGGTGGTCGATACGTGCAGAAACTCCGATGGCTAAGTCAGTATTAGTTAGAGTAAAGCTAGGTTAGAATTAAGATTTTTAGAGTTATCAAACCTGGTTGGTGAACACCTATTTATAAGAATAAGTCATTAAGGGTAAATAAGTAATTGTAGCCCAAAAAGGAATTGGGTCTAGGCCGGTATATTGGGTGAAGCCGGTCATAATATTTGGCCCGGTACATCAGCCCCCCGAGCTCAAGCCAGAATTGTAATGGTTTGAGTTAAATGTGCAACTCGATCCTCAGTCTAATGTTGAATAAGACGTATGACATATGCTTGCTTTGAAGGCGTCTCAGGATGTTTGAGGCGTCTTGATCGCACCGAGATTTAGGGAAACTTGTAATGGTGGTTAATGAGCCAGGAGTCGACATCTTTGTAAATCCTCTAGTCCTCGGAATCACATGCTTGGTCGATATGAATTTAAATCATAAGCTCCGAGCTTCGAGTTTGGGCAGGAGCAACGGAGGCTCAGCTCAGTTATGGGGCTCGATATCAGGTGGGTGAGCCCTCGAGCGCAAAGTCGGGTCAACAAGTCGGCAACATGCACTAATTAAATGAAGAAGAAAAAATATTTGAATGGGTCAGTTTCAACCTCGACAACATGCAGTAACTAGATGTCTAGATGTCTGACCTGACTTGTCTAAATTGCCCAAAAAGAATACACAATCTATTATATTAATTTGCGAATCAATTGAGATATTAATTGTCGAACCGAGTGATGCTGGAATAAATAGGGTATTACATTAATTCTTCATAAACAATATTATAATCAATTGCCAAAGTGCTTTGACTATTATTCTGATTTTGTCCAGCTCGGCCGGTCGGTAGGGTGAGCCGGTGACGGGATGTGGTGATGAGCTCGATTCTCATCCCCAGTCCGGTACATCAGCCCCCCGAGCTCAAGTCAAAGTGGGCAATGGTTTGAGTTCAAGTTATGAGTTCGGCTCCCGATGTCAAACAAGTTAAGGACGATCAAGGACTTGGAGTTCTATAAAGGGACTGGGGTCTCCTTCAGCTCGGTAGTCGTCGGGCACGATCAAGGACTTGGAGTCCTGTAAAGGGACCGGGGTCTCCTTCAGCTCGGTAGTCGTCGAGCACGATCAAGGACTTGGAGTCTTGCAAAGGGACTGAGGTTTCCTTTAGCTCGGTAGTCACCGAGCACGATCAAGGACTTAGAGTCCTGTAAAGGGACCGGGGTCTCCTTTAACTCAGTAGTCGCCGAGCACGATCAAGGACTTGTAAAGGGACGCGATGTCTCCTTTAGCTCGATAGCTGCCGAGCACCGTAAAGGACTTGTAAAGGGACGCGATGTCTCCTTTAGCTCGGTAGCTGCCGAGCACCGTAAAGGACTTGTAAAGGGACGTGCTGTCTCCTTTAGCTCGGTAGCCGCCGAGCACGGTAAAGGACTTGTAAAGGGACGCGATGTCTCCTTTAGCTCGGTAGCCGCCGAGCACGGTAAAGGACTTGTAAAGGGACGCGATGTCTCCTTTAGCTCGGTAGCCGCCGAGCACGGTAAAGGACTTGTAAAGGGACGCAATGTCTCCTTTAGCTCGGTAGCCGCCGAGCACGGTAAAGGACTTGTAAAGGGACCGACGTCTCCTTTAGCTCGGTAGCCGCCGAGCACGGTAAAGGACTTGGAGTCTGTTGTGGCTGACTTCCATTGATGCCGACTTCTTTATTACGGATGGGTCGAGGTCAATATGGAGAAAAATGACTCGGCTAAGGGACCTTGAGCCCCTAAGTTCAGGTCGGCGTAGTGACGGAGCTCGTCCTAAATGGTGGCCTCAGTGTTGTCCATAGGCTTGGATGGTGGCCTCAGTCATAATGTTGCAGTATAAAGCAGTTTGTATTATATTTATTACAGGGAGAAATGATGGCTTGTAAAGGCTAAAAATATTTGTAAATGTTGAATTGCTAACCTGGATGAGAACGGAGTCAGTGCATAGCCGAGGCAGTGAGATGAATTAGAAATATTTAGAGACGAGATAAGTTCGAATGGTTGAGTTTCAATTGGAGATGAATTCCGAATTTTCCAAGGATTGTCAAATGGCCGACTTAATTAGTGCAAATAGATGGCGCCGATATGGAATAATGGCTTCGACATGTAATTAATTCAATTGAAGAATGACTTCTAGAATATTAGCGTTGGCGTCGGCAATTGATTTAATTGAAGTAGTCGAGGTGATTTCCAATTTCAAATGCTAGATTTCCAATTTCAAATGCTAGAGTGATTGTCGATGTGAATTCTCATTGAAATAGCCAATTAGACATGAATTACATAGGTGACTTGAGTGAGGAGTGGTTCTGTGTACTTCCCATGTTTTTTAGGTAGACACATAATTAAGCCTCAAATATCTAGTGGCTTGTTTCTTTTTATTTATTTTTGAGAGGGAAATATAACAATAAGAAGAAGGAAAAGAGTCAAACAGTGGTTGATCTGAGGATATCTTGAATAATAAGGTTGAGTAATCTTTGACCCAACCTTTGTGCTCAGACAATATTTAGTCTGAGGTTTATTTCAGGTGAGGTTGGGTTGTTTTTTATCCTGCCTTTGTACTCAGACAATATTTAGTTTGAGGTTTATTTAGATGAGGTTGAGTAGTCTTTAACCCAACATTTGTACTCAGACAATATTTAGTCAGGTTTCTTCAAATGAGAGGTTTCTTCAAATGAGGTTGGGTAGTCTTTAACCCAACCTCAGACAGTGATATTTTTTAAATTTTTTTTTTTTTGTCTTGAATAATAAGGTTGGGTAGTCTTTGACTCTACCCTTGTACTCAGACAATATTTAGTCTAAGGTTTCTTTCGATGAGGTTGGGTAGACTTTGATCCAACCTTGAACAATGATATATATATATATATATATATATATATATATATATATATATATTTTAATCCGAGGTTTCTTTAGATGAGGTTGGATAGACTTTGATCCAACCTTGAACAATGATATGTATATTTTCTAAGGGAAAATATAACAATAAAAAAAAGGAAAGGAAACACCTTATTTGCTTTGTCGTGAACGGGATGTTTCAAGACAATTAAATGTGTTCCTGGTTCATTGAATTGATTGGTTTGCCATGATTAATTCCTCATTGCTTCCATCTCATTATGGATTTGTCGCTTCATTCATCGCCGAGTTCATGATTGTGGGGATAGTTTTACTACGCCACGGTGGGCGCCAATGTTCTTACCAAATTTCGTGAGTCGAGCTAAGGTCGGCTCCTTGATCGCGGGTGACGTTGATGATGACGTGGAACATCATTCCAAGCTCCGTGCGACAGGTGGTGGGTACGTGCAGAAACTCCGATGGCTAAGTCAGTATTAGTCAGAGTAAAGCTAGGTTAGAATTAAGATTTTTAGAGTTATCAAACCTGGTTGGTGAACACCTATTTATAAGAATAAGTCATTAAGGGTAAATAAGTAATTGTAGCCCAAAAAGGAATTGGGTCTGGGCTGATATATTGGGTGAAGCCGGTCATAATATTCGGCCCGGTACAATTACTATTATAATTATTAAAACTTTATTATAATAATAATTATTATATATATATAAGTAAAAAAAAGAAAATTTAAGAGGGGAACGACCCCTTATACAAAACGTGACGCCGCCCTTGCCTAGTTGGTTATACTTATTGTTATTTATAAAATTGGTTCATCTAGATTGCTTTTTGTTTAGAACCAATATGACCTTACTCATACATTTGTGTCTTTGCTTGTGCTGTGTAATTGTTGCTTTCAACGGCCGGCGTAGATCATAGATGGGGGATTTTAATTAAATTTACAAAAATTATTTAAAATAAAATTAAAAGTTTATTAAATAAAATAAAACTATTCATTAAATTAGTTAATTCAGCACATATGAACCAAGACAAAAGATAAAGAATTTACATTAAAATTAATATAACAAAAATTTTAAATTTTAAACGAATAATTTTTTTTGATGAAATTCAAATTACAAGGTGATTTAAGAGAAACTATTCATCTTATATATGAGTTAATTCTAAGTTTCTCATTATATTTTTATTGAAAATATTCATCAACACGTTAAAATCTAATTATTTTGATAAAATTATATATTGATCTACACGTTATAATATTTTTTATTTAAAAATATTATTTTATTTATTTTTGTTTCTGAATAAAGAATAATAAATGAAGAAATTTTGGTTTAAATGGGAAGGTAAACCAATCCGTACATCATTATTTCAGTTTAAGCAACAATTTTCTGTTTAAATACAGGGTATGTGAAAATACTCAAGTTCTTAAGTGAAAACTTTGTACATAACTTGTATTCGGCTCCAACACAAGATTATCACTCATAAGATTTCTATTGCGATTTACAAACATTGAAGTCCATCTATAAGAAAAGAGAAAAAACATGAAACACGCTGCACTATTAGTGCATCATTATTTATTACATCATCATCAAAGCCTACATGGATCATAGGATTATGCTTCGGTAGGATATTACAAAACTAACAACAATTCCAGCACTAAGCTAGAAAAGGTAGTAAAACAAACACACAATAGTACGGTGATAAAATGGATTAAACAACCATCTTATTATCCATTATAGGACATCGATGAACTAAATTTAATTGGGAACCCATAAAACCTCCTTGCTTCCTAAGAAATGGCAAACAGGTTTAGTTCCAGGATCAACTTTCATAACTTGACAAATCCATTTCTTGTTCATGCCTGAAGTATTAAAGTGGCAAACAGCTAATGCTTTAGTCTTGGTTCCATCACTGGCCACCAACGGATCACTGTAAACAGTGGTTGCATGGACTTCGTGACAATAAAATGTAGCCTTTTGGAAGTTCATTCTATGACACATCACTGCTTTCTGTCCAATATTTGTCACTCCCTCCACTCTGTATTGATCTTGGTTTTTCACGAAGGAGCTTAAAAGCGGTTTAACGTTCTTTCCCAGTTTTGAAATCACATAGTCCATTAATGTTCTTAAGGATTCTGCACAGTATTTATCTTCTATGGAAGGTCCCTTTTGTACACATAGCTCTTGACGAGTATATCCCACATAATCTTCACTTTCAATGGATTTAACTTCACCTTGATCCCATACAATAAAGGACCAGATCCTTCCACTTTTATAGTCATTGTTTTGCCTGCATATATCTCATGATTAAAGAAAAATCCCATCGAATATGATGTGTTGTTAAGTTTCATTTGAAAATCATACTTTTCAGCACCTGTTTGAACCAAACAAACATCCAATTAGCTTATAAAAAACAACCCATCATGGATAATAGTTATTTTAGCAGTTAATAATATTATGTTAAGAAACTAAACTGAAGAATTTTATAAATTATTAATAAATATTTAAATTTTTGTTTTGATAAATTTTTCTAAAAATATTTTTAAACTTTATTAAAAATATTTATCAAGAGTTTGTCCTAGCTTTTATATGCGTGTGTTTTTGTTTGTTTAGAACAAATAATATAGTTAGAGTTGTAAGAGCATAAAATGAAACGCAAACAAGAGACCTATCACTGAGAGGAGAATCAAAATGGAAAAGAGTAGGTATCGAGATTCCATTGTATCAAGAGTGAGGATAAGAAAAACGTGAGACCTGGAAAATTCTTATGACTGAGGCCCCACTTATATAGGAGAAAATCTAGACATGGAAGTTAAATTATTATTTTTTTGAAATTATTTTGAAATTGGGCCATTTTAAAATTTTGAAAGTGAATAACTCTTTGGTTTCATGTTTTCAATAAAAAAATGTTCACAGAGGAATGCAAAAGTTAAATCACTTCAAAAATATTTTTGAGCACACTAAAACTCAGTTTAATACAGAAATAATGAAAAGAAAAAAGTGATAACTTTATGAGACCATTATAAGGTTTCAATAGTAAGATCTTCAACATATTACTCTTTCACTGTTTTCTTAAAGAAAGATATTTAATAAATACTACAATAAACAAAGAACGGTTATTAAATGTGACGAGAAAGAAATACGTATATATATTTTGCGAGTGAGTTAATCGATTACGTATTGTAAAATTTACTGTGAAACATTAAATATAAGGTAATTTTAGTAGTTAATTAGTTAACTTTCCATTTCCATAGTAATATTATTAAAATAATGACAATAATTAGAGAAATGGCGTAACACTCCAACAAATGTTTTAGTTCCTAAAAATATACTAAATTTTGTTTAATTCCATGTTGGTTTTGATTTTATACATAACAACTATTATTTACCTTTATCTTTGTTTTCTTTCTATATCATATTATTTTCTATATCCACAATTTTTCCCTTTTCTCCATAAATATCACCTTGATAATTTTTATATATGATTTTTCAATAAAGATTTTATTTTATAAATACTAAGAGAACTATGTAAATATTTTTAAAATTAATTTTTGTTCATTCTAAAATGACAATAAAGTAGAGGGTAATTAATCACCATGGCAGTTATTTGCATAACTTTGCATCGTGGCAGTTACAATTTACATGCATCATGGAAAGATGACAGAGAGACTAATAATTTGCTTAGTCTAATCAACCATTATAGTTGAAGGCGCAAAATTGTGTTTAAGTCTTTGACAGTGTCATGCATGTGCATAAGGTGCATAGAGAAATTTGCAAACACTAGTGGAAATAAATATAAAGAGCACAAAATAAGTACAGTTCTCCTCTGTATCATTTTGCGGATATAGTAATACAGAGATTATAAAAACTAAGTAAATAAAGTGATAAAATTAATACTAATTTAATCTCATTTTATCTTTCATAATTTTTTACATTTAATTTGTAAAAGAAGTATAATCATGTCTAGTTTTTTATGAGGACAATTTTAATTTTTTTATTGAATATATCGAAGTAAAGAAGAAATCCTTACGGGGAAATTGCTTCCACAGCATAACTGTACACAAACATCTAGTGCTTATTAGGCTATTATATAAGATTTCTATAATCAAAATCACTCCATGGAAAATTTTAAAACATGGATACTTATTCAGCTATTATGCAAAATTTCTGTATGTGATTTACAAACATCGGAGTCGATCCATTTGAAAATAGAAAAAACATGAAACACACTGCATTTTTGTTGCATTATTATATATTACATTATCAAAGTATATAGATCATAGGATTGTGCTTCTGAACCAAGCTAACAACAACAATTCCAGCACTATGCTAAAAAAAGGTAGGACTCGCGCGCACAAATGATGATACATGGATTAAACAACAATCTTAACTTATTATCCATGATATATTGGTGGAGTCAATTTAATTCGGAACCCATAAAACCTCCTTGATTCCTAAGAAATGGCAAACAGCCATTGCTTGATTTTGGGTTCTATCACGGCCACCAACTGAACGCTGCAAACAGTTCCATGAACTTATGACGATAAAATTTAGCCTTTTGGATGTTCAACTTATGACATATCACTGCTTTCTGTCAAATATTTATCACTCCCTCCACTCTGTATTTATCTTGCTTGCTCACAAAGGAGTTTAAAAGTGATTTAACATTCTTTCCAAGTTTTGAAATAACATAGTCCATTAATGTTCTCAAGGATTCTGCACAGTATTTATCTTCTATGGAGGTCCCTTTAGTACACATAGCTCTTGCCGAGTATATCTCACATAATCTTCATTTTCAGAGGATTTAATTTCACCTTGATCCCGTGGCATCAAGGAACCTGTGTTTCAGTCCGAAATCTATATAAAAGAAACAAGATAAAAAATAAATGCATGAAAGGAACATGTGTTTCAGTCCGCAATGTATATAAAAGAAACAAGAAAAATATAAATGCATTAAAGAAAATTTAAAATTATGAAAATGAAAAAAAATAATATATAGAGTTTTTATCTAATTTATTTAGATAAGAGAAAGAAAACGGGAAGATTCAAAATATGCACACACAATTAAATTATCAAAATAAAAAAAATCTTTAAATTTTGTAAAGGAGGAATTGTAAAAATATTCATAACTCTTGATACAAATATTACCTCTTCTTTTTTCTACCTCTGTGGAGGTAAAAATTGAAAAAGGGAAATATTTATCTTATAAAGTTTAACTTTCATTTATTAATATTAAGTGAGTGTATTAAATAAAATACTTGAATATATAAATTTTATAACAATATCGTGCACTCATTTGATTATATATATATATATATATATATATATATATATATATATATATATTGTAAGAAAAAATGACATATTAATTTTTGATAATTACAGAACAGACGGACGAGACATCAGACATCAGACGGATCATTAATGAGTATAGACGAAAGATACACCCTTAAACATAAATACACAAGTATAAAACGAAATGTTCAAGTCATCAAATTTCAAAGCAACTACATCAAATAAGAACCTTCAATGACCAAGACGGAGAGCTGATCTCAACTTCAAGTCAAGCGCTCAAGTGTGAAAATATGAAGATTGAAGTTGAAGACAAAGAAGAAGAAAGAACACAGACGAATGAAAAGTTCACTCACCCTGAACTTAGAATAACCCACATTGTAAAATCCCTCTCTATGTAGAGGATTATTCTTTTGATTTAAACTGTGTAAAACCACTGTTTGATGTTGTAGCATGACGAGACTAAGTATTTAAAAAATACCTTGAGTTTTAACCCGAGGAGGCTGAGGTGCAAAGAATATTTGTTTTACGCTGCAGAGGTTAAGTGTTGAATGAATACTTGGTTTAACCTGTGAAGGCTGTGTTCAAAGAATACCTTATTTAGCACGTGGAGGCTGAGTCCAAAGAATATCGATTTAACTTAAGAAGACTGTCTCCAAAGAATATTTATAATTAGTCAGAATTGACTGGATTCAAAGGATAATTACTTGAACAAATGTTTTTTTTAAAATCAATCTTTCAAGAGAGAACTCATTTTAAGTATCGTTTGAAAAAATTTTAATTAATTCCCACAATTAAACCTTGTGTGTTTATATTATATATAAAAATAATAATAATAATTACTATTCATCATTATGTTTAGATTATGCATTTTTATTTGAAATCTTTTAAGTATATTGGTTTTTTTATTTAACTAAAGTTATTTTTAATGCGTCAACTAATTAAATATATCTAAAATTGATTACACTAAGTATATCCATCAAACAAAATTGGCATCTTCTTAATAAATAAACTTATAGTTGTATGTATTTTTCAAACATTCTAGTTATATAATAACATTGTAAATGAATTCTATTTTAGTTAATATAAATTGTAATTGTCATGATGCAAAGTCATTTCTAATCACTTTTTCCTTACATAAACTTTAAATAACTTAATAAATTTAGTAATTTAAGTTAGCTGTACCACTTGATTAAGTGTAGGATATGTGACAAAATTTTAATGTAATCTTGTAAAAATTTACTGTGATAGTTGAACATGATCTGTTCTGCAAGTAATTATCATAACAAGATTATACTTGGCGAGCTTGTAGTGTCATGTGACTATTAGTAGGATACGCGGCACAAATTTAATGTTACCTGGCAAATTTAATTTGTAATGCCATGCAAGTCCGTGGGGACTTAGATTATAAATTACATTTGCAAAAGATGCCTGACAAAATCAACAATGTCTGCATATCATAATTTGGGTGAGATTATACATGTGAAGTTAGTAATCTCACGTAGCAGCCATGTGTAAGATATGTGGCAAAATTACAATGCAAGTGACATACACTATACACTCGCAATAAATATCAACTTTGGCTGCATTTGAATAGTAGGAGTTTGAAGTATTGAAATGATTAATGGTTAAACAAATTTGTATAATGTCGTTTATAATTACTAAAATAATAATTCAAGAGGGTTAATTAGGTTTTCTTTTCTCAATTTTTATGATTCTAATTTTTATTTTAAAAACTTTCTTTTTAAACTTTTATATTTCTTATTAACTTTTTTAGTAATTTTAATCTCTTATAATATTTTTACATCAATATTTAATTATTAATTTAATGTGAAAGATTATTTTATAGATGGAATATTAAATAAAATAATTTATTACAAAAAATAGAAGAACTAATTTGAACCCTAAAAATTAAATCCTAGAAATTAAAGAGGATTAAAAATCTAATTAACCCTCTTAAAATTTATAAAAATATAAATTATAAAAAATAATAAATTAAAATTATCATTTTAGTTAATACGTAGATAAATAAAAAAAATATAAATATAAGAGACAATATAACAAGATCTATAAAAATTTAAATTGCAGAGTATATACAATTAGAATTAAATTTTTCATGTGCAGTTATCTAATAATATTTAACCTATCTATATGTTTGTCCAAATATTATTTATTTAATGTATTATTAGAAAATTTAATATTAATATTATTAGAACTAAATATTAACAAAATTACAATAAGAGTATTAGATTAAAAAAATATGTTGCATCATGCATCTATAAAATGGTGAAGCCGCGTGGTCCAGCTCCTGGTTCCTTCTTCACCTTTACCATAATATATGCATGCGTAATTGCAGACATGCATCCACTGCTAATAACATACAGATCATGTCTCGGCAAAAGAAACCAAGGTGCATCGTACACAGCAATTAAACGGCATTTTATTGTTGTTATTGATAACTACACTGAAGTTCTGTACCGAATTAGTATACATGTACTTAAATGATTAAATGTTAGTATATACATGTACTCAAATGATTAAATGTACTAAGTTATTATTACTTTTCTAAATGCTGTAAAATTATTAAAAATAATTTATTATATAGTTATTTTAAAATTTATAAAAGGAAAAAGCTATTAGAAAATAATATTTCTACATCAACATTTAACTAGTAGTTTAATGTAAAATATTAATTTATTAGATGGAATATTAAATGAGAATCATTTATTAAAGATAAAATACAAGAACTAATTAGAACCCTAAAATTTATAGAATATTAAAAATTTAATAAAAGGATAAATTATTAAAGAATAATAATTAAAATTTTCATTTGCAATTAAAGTTTTCCTGTAAAATTATCTAATAATATTTCACTCAGTTATATGTTTGTCCAAATATTATTTATTTGATATATTATTAGAAAATGCAATGTTTATTTTATTACAATTAAATATTAACAAAATTATAATAAGAGGATTAAATTAAAATAAAGACAGAAGTTACATATTGATGCATCTATCAATAAAATGTAAAGCCATGGTCCATGGATCGCGTGGTCCATTCCTGGCGTTTGGTATTCGGGCAAATGAAACCAAGGCGGCACAGTACACAGACATTAAACGGCATTGCATTGTCGTCATGGATAACTACACTGTACCGAATTGGTATAATGACAAAGATATAAAAATATTAATATGATACAATAAGAAGATAAATAATATTTATTATATAAAAAATAAAGAAAAAAAAATTAAAATTAAATAACGAGAATAAGTATAAAAAATAGTATATATATTTAAAGAACTAAACATTAATTAAAGTGTTACACAACCTCTCTAACTTTAACTATTATTTTACTAATATTATTACAAAAAATGAATTTTTATTTAAACCACTAAAATCAGCTTAAGAAAACAGAGATAGAATAATATAAATACATTCTTAGGAATAAAACTTTATGCTAATGTCATTGTACATTTAACAAAGTCATCATTTATTTCAGCCTATAAGTGTATTAAATTTATTTTTAGTGTGTTCAATTTTTTATGTGATTCGACTTTTTGAATTATCCTTAAACAATGTAATTATGAATGTAAATGATTCAAAGATTAAAATTTTGATACCAAAATATAAATAAATACAATAGATATAAATTAATAATAAGAACATATTTTTTCTCAACTTAAATCAATTAAATTATTAGAAATTTAACTAAAATTAATAATAAATATGTTCTTCTCTATCTAAACCATTTATTTTATATTTTAATTTTAATATCACTAATCAATTAATTTTGTTATCACAGAAAGATAAGTTTCCAGGAAAAGAAATGTTTATCAATAAATTGAAGTAAAGATTTTATCAAAGGATTTTAACTTGTGATATTATTATTTTATATTATAGATACTTTTTACATATTTTATATTGATTTTATTATATTTTAAATTTTATATTCAATCAGTAAATACTAATTAAGGATAAAACCAATATAAAAATTATTTTTATTACATGGAGTAATAGAAAAATTTAGTATATTAGGAAGACCTAAAAAGTAATTAAAGTGTTACACCACCTATCCAACTTTAATAATTGTTTGAAGTAAAGTATTGTTAATAATGAAATTTTTTTAACCATTAAGATCAGGAAATTATTTAACCTTAAATTATTGTTGTAATTGATGCATGCAAATGTGACAACGACGATCATTCTGTCAGCCACATAATTACTAAACAAAAGTACATACTGAAGAAAAAAATGGAAAATATAAAATAAAATACTAAAAATTAAAGCACCCAGTTTTACGTGAATAAAAAAAGAGTTATTCAAAATCTTATTATTTTGTTTCAAAATAATATTTTTCTTTACGAATTACTACGAGCAACCATAGTGGGAAATGCAGAACAAAGCAAGCATTTATTTTAAAAAATTTAAAATGGCCAAATTTCAAAATAATTTGTCAAACTAAAAAAAAAAAAAAAATCTAAATTCCATGTCTAGATTTTCTCCTATATAAGTGCGGCCCCAACCATAGGAATCTCACGCTTCTCTCGTCCTCACTACCTCTGTGATAGAATGGAATCTCGCTACCTAGTCTTTCCTATTTTCGTTCTCTTCTTAGCTGTAAGACTTTTTTTGCTGTCTTTGTTTTCATATTATATGCCCTCTCTAGCTATTATTCATATCAGTTATTTGTTCAATTTGGATCATTTTGATATTAAACTAGTCATAAATAACTCAATTTTGTATTCAAATATTAAAAATCTCAAAACTTTTAATATCCACGAGACTTTTAATATTTGAATATGATTTGTATATAGAAATTATACGTAAATGTATATATTGTTGCAGCTTGCCTTCGCAGGAGAAAGCTATGGACGTTCACAAACAACCGATGAAGATTACTGGAAAGCTGTTTGGCCAAACACTGCCATTCCTGATCCTCTTCAAGACCTTCTAAAGCCTGGCCCATCTGGTTCGTTATATTATAAATTTAACTATATTATATTATTTTATTTTTTTTATCAAACTTGCATATATTAGAATATTGTTTTGTTTATCCAGAGATGGACTAATTAATGGATCTTTATGGTTTAACTATGATGAAACAGATGCTTCACAAAATGATCTCCCAATGAAACTCAACGACACACAATATCCGATAGGGTTTTTCTTTAATAATGAGATATATCCGGGTAAAACAATGACAATTAAATTTAGCATGCGTCGCTTTACACAAGGATATGGTCTTCTCCCATGGGATCAAGGTGAGGTTAAACAAGTTGAAAGAGAAGAGTATGAGGGATATACTCGTCAAGAGCTATGTTTAAACAAAGGACCCTCAATAGAAGACAAATACTGTGCAGAATCCTTGAAAACATTGATGGACTATGTGATTTCAAAGCTTGGAAAGAATGTTAAGCCAATTTTAAGCTCCTTCGTGAGTAAACAAGATCAATACAGAGTGGAAGGAGTGACAAATATTGGACAGAAAGCAGTGATGTGTCATAGGTTGAACTTCCAAAAGGCAACATTTTATTGTCACGAAGTCCATGCAACCACTGTTTACAGTGTTCCGTTGGTGGCCGGTGATGGAACCAAAACTCAAGCATTAGCTGTTTGCCACTTTGATACTTCAGGCATCAACCATAAATGGATTCGTCAAATCATGAAAGTTGAGCCTGGTACTAAACCTGTTTGCCATTTCCTTGGAAGCAAAGAGATTTTATTTGTTCCCAATTAAATTTAGTTCATCGATATGATATAATAATAAATAATATAAGATGGATGTATAATCCATTTTATCGTCGTATGTGCTATTACGTGTATGTTTATGTCCTACCTATTATGTGTGTGTTTATGTACTACCTAATATGAGTGTGTTTATGTACTACCTAATATGTGTTTTTTTTAAGTACTACCTTTTCTAGCTTAGTGCTGGAATTGTTGTTAGTTTGGTACTTATCCTACCAAAGCATGATCATGTGATCTATATATGCTTTGATGATGATGTAAAATATTATAATGCAATAAAAATGCAATGCAGTGTGTTTCATGTCTTCTTTATTTTCACCATGCATGGATGAACTTCAGTGCTTGTAAATGGCAAAGGAAATCTTATATAATAACTCCCACATGTTCGTTTAAAATTTTCTTAGATGTTGCATATTAGAAATTTGTGATGCACTAGATGTTTGTATACAGGAATTACAAGGATTTATTTTTTACATCATTATATCTAATAAAAATTATAATTTGTCCCATGAAAATAAATACATATATTGCCTCGATTCGTTAAATATGAGAGAAGTGAAGTTACAAAAAATAGATAATCGTATATTGAAACAAATTAAGAAAAAGTTAAAAGTAATATATAATACCGGGATCAATTTAATAACATTAATAAAATAAATGAAAAATTGTGAAAATTTTATAAAATCAACTTTACTGTTTTTAAGGAAATTATTTTTTTTTAAAAAAATGATTTAAATCAATAATATTACTAAGCATAGAAGAAGAAGCATTTTGAAGTTACACTAAAAAACTAAAATAATAGTGTAACACACGTATTCATTAAATTTATCAAGTGCGGGGAATTTTTTTTTTTTACACTTACTAATAAATTATTATTTTACTATTATTTATATTAACTTTTGTTGCCAAATAAAAATTTAATCTACTAATTATACTAAAACCGAGAATGACTCTAGTGTAGAATTTAAATTTTAGATTTCTATTCCAATTCCCAGAAATTGATATTAGTTACAAGACACAACATAATTTATCTCTACTTTTTAACGTATATGATTCTCAAAAATAAACTTTTAGGATTTAACTTCACCTTGATCACATGGCACAAAGGAACCTGTGTTTCAGTCCGCAATGTATATAAAAGAACATGAAAAAAAAATAAATGCATGAAAGAAAATTAAAAATTATGAAAATGAAAAAAATAATATGTAGAGTTTTCATCTAATTTATTTAGACAAGAGAAAGAAATCGGAAAGATTAAAAATAATCTTTAAAATATACATACACAATTAAATTATCAAAATAAAAAGAAAAAATCTTTATATTTTGTAATGGAGTAATTAAAAAGTATTCATAACTTTTAATATGTTGTAAATATTGAGGATGTCATTTGCACTCCCAAAATCATATCATAATCAATCAGAATCTTATAATAGATAATGTGAATTTGTAGGAATAATTATTCTTTATGATTCAATCGTATTGGATACACTTTATAATATAATATATAAATAGAGATATATACACATAATTGAAAAAAAACAGAATTAGATTATAATATCGTATCGTCTATTCTTTTTCCACTTTTCTTCTCTTTTACATATCATTTTATAATAAGTTATCAATATGAAAGTTATAAGGACCTTCTATTTGAGAGTTATAAAAATTCATATTTTTTATTTATAGTTCTTGTTTTAATATTCTATTTTATTCTTATTTATGTAATATATATCATAGCTTTATTCATATAATCCTATGCTTTCTTTCATAAGTTATCAAATTATTTTGTCGCTAAATATAATAATGTATCTGTTTTGTATTGATTTACAAATGAAAATTGAATTTATCAAGAATTATTTTTTACTAATTTGATATTAATTTGATATGAATTATTATATAGACTTTATAATTTGTGATTTAATCTCTAATTATTGTTCTTGTTTTTCTATGCATCATGTCAGACCTTACTAACTTGGAATTTGTAGCCCTTGACATAACGGGCAATAAATATTTATCCTGGGTACTAGATACCAAAATTTACTTAGATGCCAAAGGTCTCGGTGATACAATCAAAATTGGGAAAGGCGCATCTAGTCAAAATAAGACAAAAACAATGATATTTCTTCATCATCATCTGCATGAAGGGCTAAAAGTTGAATATCTAATTGTTAAGGATCCACTTGAATTGTGGAACAACCTAAAAGAAATGTATAACCATCAAAAAATAGTGATACTCCCAAAAGCTCATTATGATTGGATGAATTTACGCCTCCAAGACTTTAAGAGAGTAAGTGAATTCAATTCAACAATTTTTAAAATAAGTTCCAAATTAAAATTGTGTGAAGAAAAAATAACTTATCAGGACATGTTAGAAAATACTTTTTCAACATTTCATGCTTCCAATGTGTTATTACAACAACAATATTGTGAAAAAGGTTTTAAAAAATTATGTTGAATTGATTTCCTAAACAAAACAATGAGCTGTTGATGAGAAATCATGAAGCCCGTCCTACCAGATTCGTTCTATTCACTGAAGTGAATGCTGCAAAATATGATAAGTCTGGAAAAAGAAAATAATTTTCATGGTAGTGGCCATGGCCATGGTCATGGACATGGGCGTGATAGGTGACAAAAGAATTATCATAATTATGATGATCGTAGTAATAATAAAAAGGAGAACAATTAACTTTCTCACGATAATTCTTCAAAGAGAAAAAATAATATTTGTTATCGATGTGGTATGAAAAGGTCATTGGTCACGTGTGTGACACACTCCTGAGCATTTTATCAAGCTTTATCAAGCGTCAATGGAGAAGGAAAAAAAATGCTAAAGTGAATTTAATCATTCAAAATAATAACATTGAAGCAAATATTGCTCATAAAGATGATGAAGCAAATAAGCATAATAATGAAGTTAATTTTTCCCACAACGAGGATGACTATGAAGGCATCATTAACATTACACATTTAGATGTTGCTAATTTCTTTTAACATTATGATTGAATAATGAAATGTTTCACTTATCTTTTATTTAAGAATGTTTTAATTATGTTTTCTTTTCTTTTCTTCTTCTCGTATTCTTTTTTAATTTTCTACATCTCTTATCATATATTTGTTTTTATTTTTAATGAAAAACATGGAATGCCTTTATATCACTACAATTGTGAAAGGTATAAAATGCATTTTAGAAATATTTGTCACTTTTTTTTTCTGGCTTGTACCACACAAAAAGTAGCATAATTGAGATGCATGCTATAGAAGACCAAAAGTTTACTAATCCAAATTATTTTATTATTTAGCATGACCGGTCAGGCCATCCTGGGTCAGTAATGATGTGTAGAATTATGGAGAACACAAATGGACTTCCATCAAAGAACCATAAGATTCTTTTATCTAATGAGTTATCTTGTGCTGCATGTTCTCAAGGGAAATTAATTATAAGACTATTACCAACAAAAATTGGGATTGAATCCCCTGCATTTCTTTAACGCATTCATGGAGACATCTATGGACCTGTTGCTCCACCTTGTGAACCATTTCGATACTTTATGGTGTTGATAGATGTCTCTAGTAGATGATTACATGTTTTTTCTATTATCAACACGTAATGTGTCATTTGCAAGATTACTTGCTCAAATAATAAGATTGTGAGCATCATTTCAAGATTACCCTATCAGACCGCCTTGATAATGTTGGTGAATTTACACCCCAAAATTTTAAAGATTATTGTATGTCAATTGTGATTAGGGTGGAACAACCGATTGCACATGTACACACACAAAATGGTCTATCAGAATCATTTATTAAACGTCTTCAATTAATTGTTAGACCATTATTTATGAGAACAAAAATTCCTACCAATGCATGAGGACATGCCATTTTGCTTGTTGCAACACTGGTATGTGTTCGACCAACAACGTATCACAAAATCACCCCTACGCAATTGGCTTTAGGTTAGGAGCCAAATATTTTCCACGCAAGGATTTTTGGGTGCGCAGTTTATGTTCCAATTGCTCCACCACAACGTACCAAAATGGGTACTTAAAGAAAGTTAGAAATATATGTTGGGTATGAATCTTTTTCAATGATTAAATATCTCGAACCCCAAATAGGGATATGTTTACGACAAGATTTTTTGATTGTCATTATGATGAAAATGATTTCCCAACATTATAAGGGAAAAGAAACAGTTAGAGAAACAAATGGAATGCACAATTATTGCATCAGTTTGATCCTCGTACAAAACAATGTGAACTCGAAGTTCAAAGAATAATTCATTTACAAAACATTGCAAATTAACTACCAGATGCATTAACTGACTCAAAGAGAGTGACAAATGCATATCTTCCAACTAAAAACGTTCCAATTCGTATTGAGATCCCTGAAGGACAACTAAATGAGAATGAATCTAAAACAAGTCTGAAGCGTGGCAGACCAATCGGTTCTAAAGATAAAAATCCTCGAAAAAGGAAAGATGCAAATAAAGAAATGGTCAAACTGAGGAAATATCTATTTTGAATGATAAGGAAGACATAACTGATAAAAAATCACCGAAGAGATTCAGGTAATAGAAAATAATGAGATCTCAATTAGTTATGTCAATAATATAGAACCGATGTAAAATTTTTGTCAAAAATGTTTTTTCATACAATATAGCACTAGAAATCTTTAACGTAAATGAGGATCATGAATTGAAATTTTTTGAAAAGTGTCAACGTGAAAAGATTGGCCAAATTAGAAAGATGCGGTCCAAGCTGAGTTAAATTCACTTTAAAAGTGCGAAGATATTTTGGGATTGTAGTGCGAACACATAATGGTGTAAAACCAATCAGATACAAATGAGTTTTCGTGTTAAAAAGAAATGAAAAAAAATGAAATTGTGCGATACAAAGCCTGAATTGTGACACAAGGTTTTACACAAGTATCAGGACTTGATTATGAAGAGACTTACTCTCCTGTGGTGAATGCAACCATTTTTAGATATTTGATAAGTTTGAATGTTCGTGAAAGGTTTGTTATGCACCTAATGAATGTTGTTGCTACCTATTTATATGGATCACTTGGTAGTGATATATACATGAAGATTCCCGAAGGATTTAAAATAGCTAGAACACATAATTTGAGTGACTAGGAAATATACTCAATTAAATTACAAAGGTCATTCTATGGATTAAAACAATCTGTGCGCATGTGGTATTATCTCCTTAGTTAATATCTACAACAAAAGGATACAAAAATATTAGTATTAGTCCATTTGTTTTTTACAAAAAGATCAAGATCGACTTTGTCATCATTGTAGTATATGTTGATGATATGAGTATAATTAGAAGTGCTAAATGTCTTTCAGAGGCAGTAAATCTCTTAAAAAGAGAGTTTGTGATGAAAGATCTTGGAAAAACAAGATATTGTCTTAGGCTGCAAATTGAACATTTAGGAGGAGGAATACTTGTTCATCAATCAACATATGTGAAAAAGAACTTAGAGCGATTTTACGTGGACAAGGCGCACCCATTAAGTACCTCCATGATGGTTAAATCACCTGAAATGACAAAAGACCCATTTCGCCCTCGTGATAATAATGAAAAACTTCTTGGTCTATAAGTACCATATCTTAGTGCAATAGGGGCACAAATGTATCTTGCTAACAATACTCGACCCGATATAGCATTTGCAATAAGTTTATTAGCAAGATTTAGTTCTACTCTAAATAAGAGGCATTGGAATGAAATTAAACATATATTCAGATATCTCTTAGGGACACTTGACATGGAGTTATTTTATTCAAGTGAATCAAAATTTACATTAGTTGGATATGCAAATACAGGATATTTATCATATCCGTGTAAAGGTCTATCTCAAACTAGTTATTTGTTTTCATTTGATGATATTGTCATATCTTGGCGCTTAACAAAACAAACTATAGAAGCGACTTTATCAAATCATGCAGGGTTACTTGCAATTCATGAATCCATTTGTGAATGGGTATGGTTGAGATCCATGACTCAACACATTCATAAATCATGTGGTTTATCACTCAGCCAAAGTTATTTTTTACTCATGATCTGCACAAAGATGGTGAAATTGATGTTCAATAAATTCATTCAAGTGATAATCTAACAGATTTGTTCACTAAGAATTTACCAACCTCAACATTTGAGAAGTTAGTTTACAAATATGAAATGTGCCAACCTCAACATTTGAGAAGTTGGTTTACAAATATGAAATGTGCCGATTAAGAGACCTTTGATAATTATACTATGAGTGGAGATACATGTTGCTCTCTTTTTTCCTTTGTCATGATTTTATCCCGCTAGTTTTTCTGGTAAAGGTTTTTAATGAGGCAACTAATAAAGTATTATTGAAAATGTGTACTCTTTCCTTTACTAAACTTTTTTTCCTAAAAGAATTTTTTTTTAGTTAGATTTTGAAACATCCAAGGGGGAGTATTGTAAATATTATAGATGTCATTTGCATTCTCAAAATCTCATCTTAATCTATCATAATCTCATTAGAGATAATGTCATTGAATAAAAATAATTATGTTATATGATTCAATCATTTTGGAATACACTTTATAATATATAAATAGAGACATATACACTTAACGGTAAAAAATATACAATAAGATTATAATATCATATTCTTCTTACTCTCTTCTCCTTTCTCCTATTTTACATTGATAAAAATATTACCTCTTCTTTTTTATTATATTTTTAGTGATAAAATATGGAAAAGAAAAGATTTTATCTTAAAAAGTTTATTTTTCATTTATTAATTAGCTGAGAATATTAAATTAAATATGTGAATTGTTATATAAATTCAATAACGATTTGTAATTAAACGACTAGCTGTAAATAATTTCCATAAATAAATATTCCATTTAATTCAATTTTATTAATTTATAGCATATCCTTGTGATATATCTATGTTGAATATAAATTAGGAATGATTCAAATATTAAAAATATTATTATATCTTAAATAAATGTCACTATTTTATATTTTAATTTATATGCTTATACCAATAAAAGTGATATATTCACTAAGTCGTATAAAAATTTTATTCACTAAGTGATATATTAAAATTTCTAGTTTCAAAAAATTACAGATAGTTTTATTATTTATGAAAATTTATATATGTAAAAATGAATAATAGTAATATAAGTCATATTTTTCAATTAAATAATTTAGACATCAAATATTTAATTTTTTTAATTTATATTAATATAGTAAAAAAAAAATAAAAATTTAATATTAAAAAATATTACAACTACAAATTATTTTTATACTATATTTAATTTATATATATATATATATATATATATATATATATATATATTACATTTTTAATAATTTTATACTCTTCCAATTTTTCTTTAAAATTATGCCTGCATATTGATTTCATCTGCTCAAGTGTAGAGATGTTTCATATGATGTAAGTCTAATACCACTATAACTTGCAATTTTGTACAATATGGTGCATTTATTTATTTATATATATTAATAATTATTATTCATCTTTACAAATATTATTTATCCTCATTACAAGTTAATTGGCGTAAATGTTCGATATACTCCATATAATCTTACACATACATGTGCAGTTACAAAAATGTCTGTTACATAGCTACAGTGACACAGGTTGATTATTTTTTCCATTATTTTTTATTTTAAAATTAAGTATTTTCATTTGGAATGTGTTAAGTGTATTGATTTTTTTTTTTAACTAAAGCATTTTAAGATTAGTGTGACAATCAATTAAATGTATTTAAAATTGATTACACTAAGTATATCCCACCAATAAATTTGGTGTCTTCTTTATAAATAAACTTATAGCATATATTTTTAGAAAATCCTAATTACATAATAACATTGGAAATGAAATCTATTTTAGTTAATTTTTTTAATATATGCAAATTGTAATTATCATGATGTAAAATCATTTCTAATCACTTTCTCCTTGTAAAATCTTTTAGAGAACTTTATATTCTAGATGGATTGAAACTTCTAAATGTTGTAGCTTTTAGTATTGATCTGTCGTCCTTTCGTTTGAATTCTTTTTCTTCTAGTTTTTATATATCGCATTCTCGTCTAGGACATGTTTCTTCTTCCTGTCTAAAATACTTAGCTTCTACAAGGGCTTTAGGAAAATTGTAATCGAATGATATCTCTGACTGTTGTGGTTGCAAAGTTGCTAAGTTTGCTGCTTTGCCTTTTCTAAAAGTATTTCAGTTTCTGTTGCACCTTTTGACTTAGTTCATTCTGATGACCATCACCAATTGCTACCAAAGGTGGTTATAGATATTATGTATCATTTATTAATGATTGTACTCGTTATTTTTGGGTTTATCTTATGAAACAACATTCTGAATTTTTCGGCATTTATCATAAGTTTCGTGCTTTTGTTAAAATCCAACATAATGTTGCTATCAAGTGCTTTCGATGTGATATGGGTGGTGAATATACTTCTAATAATTTCTTTGAATTACTTGCTTCTAATGGGACCTTTCAACAAATTTCTTGTACTGACACTCCTGAATAAAATAAGGTTGTTGAAAGGAAACATCGCCACGTTGTTGAAACTGCTTGTTCCATTCTATCTGCCTCTGTACCTAGTGAATTTTGGGGAGAAGTTGTTCTCACTACAGTACATGTCATTGACAGGATTCCATCTTCTGTTACTTTAGGTTTGTCTCCATTTGAGAAATTATACGGTTGTGTCACAGACTATTTAACCTTGAGAGTTTTTTGTTCTACTTGTTTTGTTCTTTTTCCTCATGGTTATGGTGATAGTTAGAAGGGTTATCGTTGTTATGATCCTGAAAAACAAGAACTTTATGTCTCTCATTATGTTGTGTTTCTTGAGCATATTCCTTTTTATTCTATTCCTTCTAGTCAGTATGACTTCACCAAATCTGATCTCATCCGTATTGACCCTTTTCACATAGACTCTAACACCGCTTCTCTTCTTGTGACCCATAACCAAGATAATTCTAATGTTGAACTTTGCAAAGTTGACACTAGTAGCTCTACAAATTCATATATCTCCTCTGTCCCTATGCCTCCTCAAGAACCGTCTGCGATAGTTGATCCTCCTCCTCCTTGTTATCCTCATCGTGATCGTAAGTCCACTAAATTACCAAAATTTGTTTATTCTACTTATTCCACTTCATTTGCTTCCTTTTTAACCTCTATTCATAGTTTGTCTGAGCCCTTCCTATAAAAAGGTTGTTCTTGATCCCCTTTGGCAGCAGGCTATGGCAGAAGAACTTTCTGCTTCACATAATTGAGATCTTGTCTCTCTTCCACCAGGAAAAATTGCAATTGCTTCTCGCTGGATACGAAGCTCACTTAGTTGCTAAAGGTTTTTTTCAACAATATGGTATGAAGAAACTTTTGCCCCTGTTGTAAAAATGACCACTATTCATACTCATATTGCAGTTTCATCTATCCGTCAGTGGCATATTTATCAAATAGATGTAAAAATGTCTTCTTGAATGATGATCTTCAAGAAGAAGTTTATATGATTCCTCCTCTAGGTGTTTTTCATAACCCAGGTGAAGTTTATAAATTGAAGAAGGCTCTCTACGGGCTCAAACAAGCACCTCGCGCTTGGTTTGAGAAGTTGTTCATTGTGATTACATATAGTACTTATTAAGCTATTATATGAAATTTCTATTAATCAAAATCACTCCAAAAAAAATTTAGACCATGGATACTCATTAAGCTATTATGAGATTTTTGTCCCTGATTTACAAACATCAGAGTCGATCCATTTGAAAATAGAAAAAAACATGAAATACACTGCATTTTTATTGCATTATTGTATATTACATCATCAAAGCATATATAGATCATGAGACTGTGCTTCGGAACCAAACTGACAACAATTCAAGCACTAAGCAAAAAAAGGTAAGACTCGCGCGCACAAATGGTGATATATGGATTAAACTGTTAGATAATATTATTAGATAATATTATGCATTTTTAAAATAAGTTCCAAATTAAAATTGTGTGGAGAAAAAATAACTTATCAGGACATGTTAGAAAATACTTTTTCAACATTTCATGCTTCCAATGTGTTATTATAACAACAATATTGTGAAAAAGGTTTTAAAAAATTATGTTGAATTGATTTCCTAAACAAAACAATGAGCCGATGAGAAATCATGAAGCCCGTCCTACCAGATTCGCTCTATTCACTGAAGTGAATGCTGCAAAATATGATAAGTCTGAAAAAGAAAATAATTTTCATGATAATGGCTATGGACATGGGCGTGATAGGAGACAAAAGAATTATCATAATTATGATGGTCATAATAATAATAAAAAGGAGAAAAATTAATTTCTCACAATAATTCTTCAAAGAGAAAAAATAATATTTGTTATCAGTGTGGTATGAAGAGGTCATTGGTCACGTGTGTGACACACTCCTGAGTATTTTATCAAGCTTTATCAAGCTTCAATGGAGAAGGAAAAAAAAAATGCTGAAGTAAATTTAATCATTCAAAATAATAGCATTGAAGCAAATGTTACTCATAAAGATGATGAAGCAAATAAACATAATAATGAAGTCAATTTTGCCCACAACAGGATGACTATGAAGGCATCATTAACATTACACATTTAGATGTTGCTAATTTCTTTTATCATTATGATTGAAAAATGAAATGTTTAACTTATCTTTTATTTAAGAATATTTTCTTTCCTTTTCTTCTCCTCGTATTCTTTTTTAATTTTCTACCTCTCTTATCATATATTTGTTTTTATTTAATAAAAAACATAAAATGTTTTTATATCACTACAATTGTGAAAGGTATAAAATGCATTTTAGAAATATTTGTCACTTTTTTTGACATAAGTTTAATTTTCATTTATTAATTAATTGAGAATATTAAATTAAATATGTGAATTGTTATATAAATTCAATAACGATTTGTAATTAAACGGCTAGCTGTAAATAATTTCCATAAATAAAGATTCCATTTAATCCAATTTTATTAATTTATAGCATATCCTTGTGATATATCTATGTTGAATATAAGTTAGGAATGATTCAAATATTAAAAATAATATTATATCTTAAATAAATGTCACTATTTTATATTTTAATTTATATGCTTATACCAATAAAAGTGATATATTCACTAAGTCGTATAAAATTTTTATTCACTAAGTACTAAGTGATATATTAAAATTTCTAGTTTCAAAAAATTACAGATAGTTTTATTATTTATGAAAATTTATATATGTAAAAATAAATAATAGTAATATAAGTCATATTTTTCAATTAAATAATTTAGACATCAAATATTTAAATTTTTAAATATATATTAATATAGTAAAAACAAAATTAAAAAAGTTAATATTAAAAAATATTACAACTACAAATTATTTTTATACTATATTTAATTTATATATATATATATATATATATATATATATATATTACACTTTTAATAATTTTATACTCTTCCAATTTTTCTTTAAAATTATGCCTGCATATTAATTTCATCTGCTCAAGTGTAGAGATGTTTCATATGATGTAAGTCTAATACCACTATGACTTGCAATTTGTACAATATGGTGCATTTATTTATTTATATATAAATTTGGTGTCTTCTTTATAAATAAACTTATAGCATATATTTTTAGAAAATCCTAATTAAATAACAATATTGGAAATGAAATTTATTTTAGTTAATTTTTTTATATCTGCAAATTGTAATTATCATGATGTAAAATCATTTCTAATCACTTTCTCCTTGTAAAATCTTTATAGAACTATATAATTAATTTTAGTAAAGAAAATACATTTAAAAAGATAATAACTTAGTAAATTTAGTAATTTACGTTAGCGGTGCCACACAATTAAGGGTTATATGTGTCAAAATGTCTCGTGAATGACATAGAATACAGTGTTGAGATTACAGTGTCACCTGGCCATTCATAGAATACGCGGCAAATTTAATATGTAATATGCATGCAAGTCTGATCGAAGGTTTCTTGTTGGGAAACATGACGTGTAAGTGACATTTTAAATTAGTTTATACATGTCAACTAAGTAGTGTTATGTGCAAAAAATACAAAAGCTACAATGTCATCTATTGAAAAATTTATTTCCTGTGGACATAATCTGCATGTCATATTTCACTGTGAGATTACACATGTAGCCATATGTAACATATGTGGCAAAATTACTTGGTGCAAGTGACATAAACGAGGCTTGCAATAAGTACCAGCTTTGGCAGTATTAACCTTCTTAAAATTTATAAAAGGATAAATTATTGAAGAATAATAAATTAAAATTATTATTTGTAATTAAATTTTCATGTGCAACTATCTAATAATATTTTACCCAGCTATATATGTTTGTCCAAATATTATTTATTTAATATATTATTAGAAAATGTAATGTCAATATTATTAGAACTAAATATTAATCCAATTATAACAAGGGTATTAAATTAAAATAACTTTGAAAGTTACATATTGATGCCATAGTCCATGGGTGGTCCCTTCCTAATCCTTCTTAACGTTTACTGCATGTCTCGGCAAAAGAAACCAAGGCTGCACAGTACACAGATTAAACGGCATTGCAGTGTCCTCATGGATAACTACACTGAAATTCTGTGCCGAATTGGTATCGTCATGGATAATAAAGTAATGAAGATATAAAAAAATTAATATGATAAAATAAGAAGATAAAGAAAAAAGTAAATAATATTTATTATATATAAAACCAAAAACAAAATTAAAATTAATTATCAGGAATAAATAAAAAAATAGTATATATTTTAAACCACTAAAATCAGTTTAAGAAAAAGAGATATAGAATAATATATATATATATATATATATATATATATATATATATATATTGAAATAAACCTGTATTTTAGTGTCATTGTACATTAAACAAAGTTATCATTTATTTCAGTCTATAAGTGTATTAAATTAATTTTTAGTGTGTTAAAAAATCATACTTTTTATGTGATTCAATTTTTTTAATTTTCCCTAAACAATGTAATGATTTAAATGATTTAATAATAAGAACATATTTTTTTTTCTACTTAAATCAATTAAACTATTATAAATTTAACTAAAATTGATAATAAATATATTTTTATCTATTTAGGCCATTTATTTTATATTTTAGTTTTAATATCAGTACTCAATTAATTTTTTATCTCAAAAAGATAAAGTTTACAAGAAAAGAATTGTTTATCAACAAATAAAAGTATAGAATTTATCACAGGAATTTATTTTAGAAAATTTAAACTGGCCAAATTTCAAAATAATTTGTCAAACTAAAAAAAAAAATGAAATCTAAATTCCATGACTAGATTTTCTCCTATATAAGTGCAGCCCCAACCATAGGAATCTCACACTTCTCTCATCCTAACTACCTCTTTGATACAATGGAATCTCGCTATCTTGCCTTTCCTATTTTCGTTCTCTTCTTAGCTGTGAGACTTTTTTTCTGTCTTTTGCCCTCTCCAACTATAACTATTATTCATATCAGTTATTTGTTTAATTCAGATCATTTTGATATTAAACTAGTCATAAATCACTGAAATATTAAACTAGTCACAAATCATTGAAATATTAAACTAGTCATAAATCATTGAAATATATAGTTAAACTAGTTTAACCCAATTTTGTATTCAAATATTAAAAATCACAAGACTTTTAATATTAACAAGACTTTTAATATTTGAATATGATTTATATATAGAAATTATATGTGAATGTATATATTGTTGCAGCTTACCTTCGCAGGAGAAAGCTATGGACGTTCACAAACAACTGATGAAGATTATTGGAAAGCTGTTTGGCCAAACACTGCCATTCCTGATCCTCTGCAAGACCTTCTAAAGCCAGGCCCATCTGGTTCGTTATGTTATATATTTAACAATATAATATTATTTTTTTATCAAACCTGTACATATTATTATGAATTTTGTAGGGTCAAATTGTGTGATTAGAATATTGTGTTATTTATCTCGCCATGGACTAATTAATGGATCTTTATGGTTTAACTATGATGAAACAGATGCTTCCCAAAATGATCTCCCAATGAAACTTAACGACACACAATATCCGATAGGGTTTTTCTTTAATCATGAGATATATCCGGGTAAAACAATGACAATTAAATTTAGCATGCGTCGCTTTACACAAGGATATGGTCTTCTCCCATGGGATCAAGGTGAGGTTAAACAAGTTGAAAGAGAAGAGTATGAGGGATATACTCGTCAAGAGCTATGTTTAAACAAAGGACCCTCAATAGAAGACAAATACTGTGCAGAATCCTTGAAAACATTGATGGACTATGTGATTTCAAAGCTTGGAAAGAATGTTAAGCCAATTTTAAGCTCCTTCGTGAGTAAACAAGATCAATACAGAGTGGAAGGAGTGACAAATATTGGACAGAAAGCAGTGATGTGTCATAGGTTGAACTTCCAAAAGGCTACATTTTATTGTCACGAAGTCCATGCAACCACTGTTTACAGTGTTCCGTTGGTTGCCGGTGATGGAACCAAAACTCAAGCATTAGCTGTTTGCCACTTTGATACTTCAGGCATCAACCATAAATGGATTCGTCAAATCATGAAAGTTGAGCCTGGTACTAAACCTGTTTGCCATTTCCTTGGAAGCAAAGAGATTTTATTTGTTCCCAATTAAATTTAGTTCATCGATATGATATAATAATAAATAATATAAGATGGATGTATAATCCATTTTATAGTCGTATGTGCTATGATGTGTGTGTTTAAGTACTACCTATTATGTGTGTGTTTAAGTACTACCTTTTCTAGCTTAGTGCTGGAATTGTTGTTGTTAGTTTGGTACGCATCCTACCAAAGCATAATCATGTGATCTATATATGCTTTGATGATGTAAAATATTATAATGTAATAAAAATGCAGTGTGTTTCATGTCTTCTTTATTTTCACAATGCATGGATGAACTTTAGTGTTTTAAGGTAATGATTTAGTAAACAATTAGAATACGTATATAAAATATGAAAAAAGAAAAATATATATGTATATAAAATATTAAGAGAGAAAAATATATATATATATATATATATATATATATATATTATGAGTGAGTTGGCTGATTGACTTTAGTGTTTTTTTGACTATGTTTACATCTTGAAATATTGGAAAAATATTAATTTACGTTTGAAACTTTATCAAAATAAAACATTATACAAATAACTTCTAAACTCTAACATTTGAATATATATATATATATATATATATATATATATATATATATATAATATGTTGTCCCTTTACGTCTCAGCGGCTGAGAAAAGAAGAAAATTGAAGAGTTGACACTTGATGTGCTTTTCCCCTGATATTGTCAATGATTCTAGAAATATTTTTGCACTCACCACTTTTGGGAAGGAAAATTGAAGAGAGAAGCTTCAAGAAATATTTTAGTATTGATATCATTATAATTTAATAATTTTAGGGCATACAATCTAAAAAAATATTTTCTCTTTTAAATTCTAAAATACTTATTAAGTCGATTAATTTACAACCAACTTAAAAAGTCTACCTATTTTATGTCCATTATACTTAATAATCATCTTTTCACTAAGATTATAAAATTAATTAATTTGAAAATAAATCCTTTGAATATCACCTGTTTTCCGCTTCAGTTTCAAATCGAGATAAGAAGTGGATTTTAACCACATAACAAGATTTTAAAATCGCTTGATTTAGTAATATAGAAATTATAAAACTAAGAAAATAAAGTGATAAAATTAATACTAATTTAATCTCTTTTTTATTATCTTTCACAATTTTGTACATTTAATTTTTTAAAAATGTCTAACCGGGACAATGTCTAGTTTTTTTTTTTTTAAACAATTTTAATTTTTTATAGAATTTAATGAAGTAAAGAAGAAATCCTTACGGGGAAATTACCCTCACGGCATAACCTGGATCCATCACTGTATACAAACATGTAGTGCTTATTAAGCTATTATATGAGATTTCTATTAATCAAAATCACTCCACAGAAAATTTTAAAACATGGATATTTATTAAGCTACTATATGAGATTTCTGTCTGTGATTTAGGAACATCGGAGTCGATCCATTTGAAAATATAAAAAACATGAAACACTGCATTTTTATTGCATTATTATATATTATATCATCAAAACATATATAGATCGTAGGATTGTGCTTCGGAACCAAACTAACAACAACAATTCCAGCACTAAGCGACAAAAATAGGACGCGCGCGTACATGATTAAATTGATAGATACATTTGTATTTTATGTTTTTTATTTATTTTAAGGAAATTTAGCCATTATTTTGTTATATATATATATATATATATATATATATTTGTATATATATATATATATATATATATATATATATATATTTGTATCGTTTTGTTATATGTGTATGAATGAAACCTTAACATCTTGTTCTTGTATTTTCTCTTCCTTCTCCTCTTCTTTATGCGATTGTTAAGTTTTACATGGTATCAGAGTAAGGATGAACTAAGCTTTCACAGATACATTTGATTCGACAACAACTGAGTGACTTTTTCTTGTATTCGTTCTTCCCCTTGAGCTCTCTGTTAGAGTGTATAGAATTTGACGTTTTACTCTCTTTATTTTGTAATTGTTTAAGTGGCTGGAGAAACAGATGATTCCTTTTCTAGTCCTACAATATCTGATCTTGTTGAGAAATTCCAGAAGTTTCTTGTCACACAATCACATGTTATGTCTGTTTAGTCTAATATATGTTTGTCCTCCCCTAACTCATCAGGTACATCTTCACCTATATGGATCCTTGACTCTAGAGCCTTTCATTACATGACATCTGATTTTAAATCATTTATGTCTTTGCATCCTACCTCAACTGTGAAAGTCATGACTGCTGATGACACTCCTATACCATGAGCAGGCATTGGGTTTGTTTGCACAACCCATTTGTTTATTTCAGATGTTTACTAAGTTCCTAATATCACTTTGAACCTTGTTTCTCTAAGTCAATTACTCAATTTTATTTTCTTCCACCTCTTGCTTTGAGCAAGATCTACAGCTAATTGGGCCAAGTTGTAGGCATACGAACTTTATATTATACAAGAACTGAGACTTCCAGATGTTGCAGTTTCTAGTATTGGCGGAGCCAGGGGCAATTGCCCCCCTCCCCCCAAAATTTTACTTTTTTTTTAACATATATATATTAATAATAATTATATATAAGTAATAAATTTATATATATATATATATTAGTAATAAATTTAATATTAATATATATATATTAATTATATATATATATATATATATATATATATGTAATTTCTTAATAAATATATATATATATATATATATATAGTAGTAATAAATTTATATATATTAATTTATAAATATAAATTTATTTGTACTAATAATAAATTTATATATAATAATAATAAATTTTAATCTCTTCCAAATTTATTTTAATCTCCAAAAAAAAAATTATTGTGTAGTTAGTAAGTTGTGTCCAACTAATTTTAAAAAAATAAAATTAAAATTAAAATTAAAAAATATTATAAAAAAAATTAATTTTTTTTTAAAATTCAGAAAAAAAAAATTTCGCCCCTCCCACCCTAATTTTCTGGCTCCGCCCCTGGTTGGCCTGTTGTCCTTTCGTTTGAATTCTTTTTCTTCTAATTTTTATTTATGGCGTTCTCGTCTAGGACATGTTTCTTCTTCCCGTCTAAAATACTTAGCTTTTACATGGGCTTTAAGAAAATTGCAAGCGAATGATGTCTCTGACTGTTGTAGTTGCAAATTTGCTAAGTTTACTGCTTTTTCTTTTTCTAAGTGTATGGGATCATCGCCAGTTGCAACCAAAGGTGGTTCTAGATATTATGTATCATTTTTTGATGATATTACTCATTATTGTTGGGTTTATCATATGAAACAACGTTCTGAAATTTTTGGCATCTATCATAAGTTTCGTTCTTTTGTTAAAACCCAACATAATGCTGTTATCAACTGCTTTCAATGTGCTCTAGGTGGTGAATATACTTCTAATAAATTATTTGAACTACTTGCTTCTAATAGGACCTTTCATCAAACTTCTTGTACTAACACTCTTGAACAAAATGAGGTTGTTGAAAGGAAACATTGCCACATTGTTGAAACTGTTTATTCTTCCCTTCTTCTGTTTTCCTCTATACCTAGTGAATTTTGAGGGGAAGTTGTCCGCACTACAGTACATGTAATTAACAGAATTTCATCTTCTGTTACTTCATGCTTGCCTCCCTTTGAGAAATTATATGGTTATGTCCCAGATTATTCAGCCTTAAGAGTGTTTGGTTCTACTTGCTTTGTTCTTCTTCCTCGTGTAGAACATAGTAAGTTGTCCTCTCGTTCAAAATGTTGTTTTTTTCTTGGTTATGGTGGATTATCATTGTTATGATCCTAAAAAACAAAAACTTTATGTTTCCCGTTATGTTATTTTTCTTGAGCATATTCCTTTATATTCTATTCCTTCTAGTCAACATACCTTAACTAAATCTGATCTCATCCGTATTGACTCTTTTCACATAGACTCTGACACTGCTTCTCTTCCAGTGACCTGTAACTAAGATAATTCTAATACTAAGCTTTGTAGGGTCAACACTAGTAGCTCTACAGATCCAAATATCTATTTTGTCCCTATGCCTCCTCAAGAACCTTGTGTGATTGTTGATCCTCCTCCTCGTTATCTTCATCGTGATCATAAAACCACTAAATTATTAAACTTTGTTTGTTCTACTTATTCCACTTCACTTGTTTTCTTTTAAACCTTTATTCATAGTTTGTCTAAGCCATCTTCCTATAAATAGGTTGTTCTTGATCCCCTTTTGATGGAGGACAATCATAAGATAGAAGACTTACAAGAGGAATGCTTAGAAAGTTAGAGGAAGAGTTGGAGAAAGAACTTCTTAAGATCGAATCAAGCATTGAAGACTCTACTATAAAATCAAAACCTTGTAATCTTCTTATATTTTTGTAAATTGAGTTTGCTTGCAAGTGAAACTTTTGGTCAACTTGTGTCAGCACATGGTAGCTCATGGCCATTTAGAACTTTTTTGTATTAGCCTGTTGAACTCAGCCTTTTCTTTATTTTAATTTTTTAGTAAACGAAAATAGGGAGAAGAGTGAATCTTAGCCATGGGATTAAGTGAAAATCCAAGGGTTAAGAATATATTTTAATTCATATTTAAAGAATGAATCTAGACCCTTTATTTTTAATTTAATCCAACGGGTAAGAGTCATTCTTGTTTAATGAATTATTTTTAGCCCTTGATTGTTCATGCTGGATTGACCACCCTTGGATAGATTTACATTCTTCTCATTTAGTTTTACTTATATGCTTTGACTGAACACTAAGAGTCAGTTTTTGGAATATATTGAAATTAGATTTTTCCATTGAGACTTTGCTCTCCTAGGGTTTCTTGATTGAACCTCAAATCTTATCAAAGGATCCTTCCTTTGTGGGGATTCCCCTTGGCTTATTGATCCTGATCATGGCGCCTTCCTCCTTCCCCATCCAATTCCATTTTATACTTTTATTTCTTCCTTTTTTTTAATTTTATTTTTGTTTGACTAAATATAAAAATTCCCAAAACCTTATAAAGAATTGAAGATTGGGCAACAATTCCAAGTTTGTTGAGGCAAGCTTGTCTCAAGTGGTATCAAGAGCTAGTTTCTTCTTCATAGGTATTTTCTTAGCATGCCTAGTGTTTGATAAAATGTGTCTCAATTGTTCCTTTTAAATTTTCTCATCCATTACATGTTTTCTCATATGTTATAGTCATCGTAATCCTAAATTTTTTAGTTTAAATTGATGTGTTGTTAGTTCCTTGAGTTGTCATATCATTTCCTTAATGTTTTTGTGCTCGTTTGTTTGTGTTTTTTGCTAAATTTGTGCAAAAAAAAAAAGTGTGTTCTATTTTGTGCCCTGCATCCATCCCCCCAAATCACGTCACACCTTATGTTTTGATGGTTTGATATTCAATTTAAGTCCAAATTACCACTTAATTGATGTTTCTATTGTTCTTAGCACTAGAACTTTGAGTGCTTTGGTTTGGAATTATTTTTGAGTATTCTGTCCAGCAAAAAAAAAAAAAAAGAAATAGAAAGAAAGATAAAAAATTGAAAAGAAGTAAACAAAAAAAAAAAAGAAAAGTGAAGGGTGACGTTTCATAATGGTGAGAAAGAAAATGTCGTTTCAAGTGAGGGTGAACAATTTCCATGTGAGCTGCCCGAAGATGGAGACCTTCTAATGGTGAGAAGGATGCTTGGTAGTACATCTCAAGACCTTGATGAGACCCAAAGAGAAAACATCTTCCATACAAGGTGCACTATAGAAGGGAAGGTATGCTCTTTAATAATAGATAGCGGTAGTTGTACAAATGTAGTTAGTATTAGGTTGATTAATAAATTGTGCTTGAAAACTTCTCTATATCCCAAATCTTATAAGTTACAATGGCTTAGTGACAACGGAGAACTAGTAGTAGATAAGCAAGTTGTTATAGCTTTCACCATAGGAAAATACCACGATGATGTCTTATGTGATGTTGTACCTATGAAAGCTACTCATGTACTACTAGGTAGGCCTTGGCAATTTGATAACCATGCATTGCATGATGGTGTTTCAAATACTTATGTTTTCTCTCATGCAGGCCGCAAGGTGACACTTAAGCAATTGTCACCTAAAGAAGTTTGTGAAGACCAAACAAGAATGAAAATAAAGAGAGAAATTGAGGAGAAAGAAAAAGATACCGAGAGCTCCAGGAGAGAAAAAAATGAGAGAAGTAAATGTGGAAAAACAAGCAAGAGTAAACCAAAAGAGGGAAAAGAGTTAGGAAAGAAAAAGAGTGAAAAAAAAGAGAGCTTGCTTGTTGAGAGAAGAGAGTTAAAGAGAGAGTTCTAGCTAGGAAGTCCATGTTTTTGTGCCTACTCAAACCCCTTTGTTTGAATTCTAATTTTGTAGGTACTCAAGAGGACTTGGATGCTTTGTTGAAAGAGTTTGATGATGTGTTCCCACAAGACATTCCTCGTGGTCTTCCACCAATTAGAGGCATTGAGCACCAAATCGATTTGATTCCCGGAGCACCACTTCCTAACCGGCCAACCTATAGGACTTCACCCCAAGAATCTCATAAAATTCAAAGACAAGTCCAAAAATTGATGGAGAAGGGTTGGGTGAAGGAGAGTCTCTCCCCTTGTG
Organism: Hylodesmum podocarpum; assembly: GCA_026586105.1. Classification (NCBI taxonomy): domain Eukaryota; kingdom Viridiplantae; phylum Streptophyta; class Magnoliopsida; order Fabales; family Fabaceae; genus Hylodesmum; species Hylodesmum podocarpum. The sequence goes on from JALJEV010001433.1 coordinate 9,044,550, forward strand.
CTTCACCAGTCATACTTGTGCCTAAGAAAGAGGGAACATGGAGGATGTGCACTGATTGTAGAGCTATCAACAACATCACAATAAGGTATAGACATCCAATTCCTAGGCTAGATGATTTTCTTGATGAGTTGCATGGTGCTAGTGTGTTCTCCAAAATTGATCTTAAATCCGGTTACCACCAAATAAGAATGAAAGAAGGAGATGAGTGGAAAACCGCTTTTAAAACTAAGTTTGGATTATATGAGTGGTTTGTCATGCCATTCGGCCTTTCTAATGCACCAAGCACTTTCATGAGGTTAATAAACCATGTATTGAGAAATTTCATTGGAAAATTTGTAGCTGTTTACTTTAATGACATTTTAATCTATAGCAAATCTTTCCATGAGCATCTAACCCATTTAAGGAAGGTGGTGGAAGTACTTAGAAAGGAACAACTCTATGACAACAAGGCCAAGTCCATCTTATCTAAAGATAAAGTGGTATTCCTTGGTTTTGTTGTGAGTTCATATGGAGTTCAAGTGGATGATGAGAAGGTAAGAGCCATCATGGAGTGGCCGACTCCCACAAGTGTCAAAGAGGTAAGAAGTTTCCATGGGTTAGCTAGCTTCTACAAGAGGTTTGTGAAAATTTTTAGTACTATTGCGTCTCCTTTGAATGAGTTTGTTAAAAAGGAAAATCAATATGTTTGGGGACCTAAACAAGAAAAAGCTTTTACTACTCTTAAAGATAAACTCACCCATGCTCTAATTCTTGCATTGCCTAACTCTGCTTTATCTTTTAAGTTGGAATGTGATGCTTCTAATGTAGGTGTTGGTGCGGTTTTAATGCAAGAAGGATACCCCATTGCCTATTTTAGTGAGAAACTCAAAGGAGCTCACCTCAACTACTCTACATATGACAAGGAGTTGTACTCTTTGGTGAGAGCATTCCAAGTGTGGCAACACTATCTACTTCCCAAAGAGTTTATTGTCCACACTGACCATGAAACATTGAAACACCTAAAAGGACAAGGGAAACTCAACAAGAGGCACGCTAAATGGGTGGAGTTTCTTGAAAAATTTGCTTATGTGATCAAGTACAAGAAGGGGACTTCCAATGTAGTGGCCGACGCTCTAAGTAGGAGGTATACCTTGCTATCCATGCTTGAAACTAGTTTACTTGAATTTGATGATATAAAGTCTTTGTATGCTAATGATGATGATTTTGGATCTATCTATATTTTGAGTGAAAAAGGAGCTCACAAAGATTATTTTAGGCATGAAGGTTATCTTTTCAAAGGCAAAAATTTATGTGTGCCTAAAACTTCTTTGAGGGAACTCTTGATCTTAGAAGCACATGAGGGTGGAATCATGGGACATTTTGGGGTAGATTAAACACTAGCTATATTGCATGGACATTTCTTTTGGCCAAGAATGAAAAGTGATGTCTCAAAGATTAATAGATGTGTGGTGTGCCATAAAGCTAAATCTAAATTGATGCCTCATGGATTATATATGCCCTTACCCATCCTTACCTCTCCATGGTTAGATATTTCTATGGATTTTGTGCTTGGCTTGCCAAAAACCAAGGGAGGTATGGATGCAATCTTTGTTGTTGTGTGTAGGTTTTCAAAGATGACCCATTTTATACCATGCCACAAGGCATATGATGCTACACATATTGCTAACCTTTTGTTTAAGGAGGTGGTGAGACTCCATGGGATTCCTAAGAGCATAGTAAGTGATAGGGAATCCAGGTTCCTAAGCTACTTTTGGAAGATCTTATGGGGTAAGCTTGGAACCAAATTGTTGTTTTCCACCACTTGTCATCCCCAAATCGATGGTCAAACCGAGGTAGTAAATCGAACTTTGGGGCAATTGTTGAGGTGTTTTGTGAGATGTAATGTTAAATCTTGGGTGGATCATTTAGCTCATATAGAATTTGTATACAATAGGGTTGTTCATGCTTCTACTTCATATTCTCCCTTTGAAGTTGTTTATGGCTTTAATCCCCTAACTCCACCTGATCTTGTGATGGAGGACCATCCAAGGAGGACCACTCAACTAGAAGGATCACAAGGAGCATGTTGAAGAAAATAGAAGAGGGAGTTGAGAAAGAGCTCTTGAAGATTGGAGGAGTCCTTGAAGACCTACCTCTAGATATCAAACCTTGTATTCTTCTTGAAGTAGCTCCATTGTAATCAAATATTATTGTATTTTCCTTTTTGTGGTTGAGCACCTTTCTTGGAGGGAAATTGAGAGGTGAAGCTCAAAAGTGAAGAGAAAAGGAAATGGGCTATTGAACCTACTTTAATCCTTTTGGATCCAAGAAGGTAGGGTTTAGGGTATTGGGCTTCAGGACTCACTCACACCTAAACCCAAGGGACCAAGGCCCATTTCCCATTCTCCACTTAGAAGGCTTCCTCCTAATTCCTCGTCTATAAAAGGAAACTCAAGCCTATCTCATGTAGAACTTAGTTTTTGATGAAATAAAATAAGCATAAGTGTTTTTCCTTAAGAGAAAGTCCCTTAGAGGGTTCCTTGGATCTTATCAAAGTTCTAACACTTTGTGGCGATTCTTCACTTGGGACTTATTGGTTCTCCATGGCGTCCACCATCTCTATTCACCTCCACCTTTTTCAATTTCTTTTTTTCCAATTGTTTTACTAACTTTGATTCTAACCTTGTTTCCTAATTGTCTTTGGCTTTTGAGAATCAAGTGGAGGTTTCTTGGAGTATGAAGATCGGGACATTCAACCAAGCCTAGGGAAGCTTGTAACATCTTGTGCCTTTGCCATGTGAGTTTTCTTTGAATGTAGAAGGAAATGACAAAGTCGAGAAGATCAAATCACTACATGCTAAAGTGAGGGAGCAAATTGAGAAAAAGAATGCCAAAGTAGCAAGTACATAAAATCAAAAGCGCAAGAATGGGCAATTCAAAGTTGGAGATTTGGTTTGGCTTCATTTGAGAAAAGAGAGATTTCCTAACCTTAGGAAATCCAAGTTGATTCCAAGAGGAGATGGACCTTTCAAGATTATAGGAAAACTTGGACCCAACGCCTATAAGCTTGACCTTCCTAGTGATTTCCTAGGTAGCAATTCATTCAATGTGAGTGACTTGACTTTTTGTGATGTAGGTGATGATCAAGGCAACTTAGGGACAAGTTTGCATCAAGAAGGAGGGTTTGATGGAAGACTATCTAAAGATAGAAGACATACAGGAGGAATGCTTAGAAAGTTAGAGGAAGAGTTGGAGAAAGAACTTCTTAAGATCGAATCAAGCATTGAAGATTCTACTTTAAAATCAAGACCTTGTAATCTTCTTATATTTCTGTAAATTGAGTTTGCTTGTAAGTGAAACTTTTGGCCAACTTGTGTGAGCACACGGTAGCTCATGGCCATTTAGAACCTTTTTTGTATTAACCTGTTAAACTCAACATCCTTTTCTTTATTTTCTTATTTTAGTAAAAGAAAATAGGGAGAAAGAGTGAATCTTAACCATGGGATTAAATGAAAATCCAAGAGTTAAGAATATATTTTAATTCATATTTCAATAATGAATCTAGACCCTTTATTTTTAATTTGATCCAACGGGTAAGAGTCATTCTTGTTTAATGAATTACTTTTAACCCTTGATTGTTCATGCTTGCTTGACCACCCTTAGATAGATTTACATTCTTCTCATTTAGTTTTACTTATATGCTTTGGCTGAACACTAAGAGTCAGTTTTTGGAATATATTGAAATTGGATTTTTCCATTAAGACTTTGCTCTCCTAGAGTTTCTTGATTGAACCTTAAATCTTATCAAAGGATCCTTCCTATGTGGGGATTCCCCTTGGCTTATTGATCCTGATCATGGCGCCTTCCCCCTTCCCCATCTAATTCCATTTTATATTTTTATTTCTTCCTTTTTTTAATTTTATTTTTGTTTGACCTAAATATAAAAATTCCCAAAACCTTATGAAGAATTGAAGATTGGGCAACAATTCCAAGTTTGTGTGAGGCAAGCTTGTATCACCTTTGGCAGTAGGCTATGATAAGGAACTTTCTTCTTTACATAAGATAGATACTTGGGACCTTGTCTCTCTTCCGTCAGGAAAAATTGCAACTGGTTCTCGCTGGATATATAAGATCAAAACCAAATCTGATGGATATTTTGAGAGATACAAAGTTCGCTTAGTTGCTAAAGGCTTTTGTCAACAATATGGTATGGATTATGAAGAAGATTTTGCCTATGTTGCAAAAATGACCACTATTATTACTCTTATTGCAGTTGCATCTATCCGCCAGCGGCATGTTTCTCAAATGAATATTAAAAATTCCTTCTTGAATGGTGATCTTTAAGAAGAGGTTTATATAATTCCTCCACCAGATTTTCTCAAAATCTAGGTGAAGTTTGTAAATTGAAGAAGGCTCTCTACATGCTCAAACAAGCACCTCGTGCTTGGTTTGAGAAGTTCTCCATTGTAATTACATCTTTTGGCTTCCACTCTAGCCCACGTGATTCTGCTCTGTTTCTCATGTGTGCTTATCATGGTTGTATTATGATTTTCTTATATGTTGATGATATGATCATTATTGAGGATGATATTGATAGGATTGTGGATTTGAAATTCCAATTAGCACATCAGTTTAAGATGAAAGACTTGTTAAAACCGACAATATAACACCCAAAATACTTTTATTGATTTTTGTTGTTCTGCTGACAATTGAGAGATAACAATCTATTTGTGGGCATTGGCATACTCTTCTAAAACTGAAAATAATAACACCTAATTATAGCCATAATAAAAACTCAATTATAACCATAAAACAACTCTTGGCCTTTCAACTTTCTTCACTAACTTATGAAATTATAACCCACTAAAATAACATTTAATGTTTATTCAACAAAACTCCCCCAAAAACTTAAATGCTCCTACCATCCATCATGACCATCATCTTCTTGTATTTGTCGAAAAGTACTTTCGACAGTGGTTTAGTGAAAATATCCGGAACTTGATCTTGACCGGCCATATGCACCAATTCCACACTTCCTTCCTTCACATGATCTCGGATAAAGTGAAAACAACCGTCAATGTGTTTGCTTCTTTCATGGTTTACAGAGTTCTTCGCCAACTCAATTATTGATTTGTTATCAACTTGAATCACGATTGCACCTAGTTACTTTAGCTTCATCTTGCTAACAGATTTCTAAGACATATCACATGACATACACACCAAGATGCTGCCACATATTCAGCCTGTTTCAACCCGTAAAACGCCTTCTTCAATTTTATCACTTTTTTCTCTTCTCTGGATTTTCATGTACCCGGTGGTTGTTCAATGTAGACTTCTTCTTCAAGCACACCATTCAAGAATGCTGACTTGACATCCATTTGAAATATTGGCCATTTGAATTGAGGGGCTTGGCAAAAAATGAGCAATCGAATTGTCTCCATTCGTACAACGGGAGCAAACACCTCGTCATAGTCGATTCCCGCCCTTTGTTTGTATCCCTTCGCAACAAGTCGCGCCTTGTGCAGCTCTATATATCTCGTCTTGAGCATTCATCTTTTTCTTGAATATCCATTTCACACCAATGGGCTGCTTCCCTCTGACAATTCTGTGAGCTCCCATGTGTTGTTGCGGTGAATTGTTGTAATCTCCTCATCCATGGCAGTTTGCCACTTCTTGTCTCGCACCCCCTCTTCAAAACTGATATTTTCAACATCTGCCAAAAGACATACAAAGTGTACCTCATTTATCAAATCATACAAATCTTGCAAACTTCGTATTTTTGGTTGTCGTGGTTCATCTTCATCATCGGTAGTTTCAGAATTTGTTGGTATACTTGTTGATGCAATGACTGATGATTCTCCAACTCCAATGATGACCTCCATTGAATTGTTCTAGTCCCAGTTGCTTGCTTCATTTACTCACACATCATGATTCACCATTACCTTCTTGCTTACCGGTACGTGTGCATAAGCCACACTCACGAACACTTTGAGATGAGAAACTGTCAGCTTTTGTCCGCTCCATGCCTCTTGTGGTGTTTGATCATCTAATTTCACATGTGGACATCGATTTTGCACATAGATGGCGCATTGCACGGCTTCCGCCCAAAAATCTTTTGACATCGTTTTTCTCTTGAGCATTGATCAAACCATGTAAAGAATGGTCCTGTTCTTCCTCTCGGCCACACCATTTTGTTGAGGAGTGTACGGTGCAATTAGAAATCTCCTTATGCCTTGCTCCTTACAATATTTCATGAAAGTTGTCGAAGTATACTCTCCACCTCTATCAGATTTCACAACTTTGATGTGTCTTTCAGTTGCCTTCTCCACCATCACTTTGAACTTTTTGAACACCTCGAATGCCTTAGACTTTTTTTTTCCAGAAAATAAACCCAAAATTTCCGCGAGAAATCATCGATAATGGAAATGAAGTACCTTTTACCGCAAAATGATTTGAGGGCAATTGGTCCACATATGTCGGTATGAATCAACTCGAGAGGTTGCTTAGCCCAATATTCTGCCTTCTTTTGAAACGAAATGCTTGTTGAGCACACATTCTTCACAAAATTTTCCCTTGTAGTCCATGTTGGGTAGTCTGTGCACCATATTCTTTTTCGCTAACTCTTTTAGGCCACCATGATGTAAGTGACCAAAGCGAAGATGTCACAAAGATGCCTTGTCTTCTACGTCGACTCGCAAACATTTTTCTTGTATACTTCTTAAATTCAGTTTGTACATCCGATTTCTTCCCATCTCAATTTGAGCAACCAAACGTCCTTGCTTGTCATTCAAGTGTAGTAGCCGATCTTTTAAAAATATCGAGTAACCTTTCTTCGTGAGTTTCCCTATACTCAAAATATTGGTCTTGAGATCTAGTACATAATAAACATCTTGGATAGACCCAATTAAGCCATCCTTATGTAAGTAACAAATCGTACCTCGACCTTTGACCTCCACTTTCGATGCATCTCCAAATGACACATGACCATTTTCAATATTTTGCATCTCTTTGAATAGGTACCCGTGACCGCACATATGGTTACTTGCCCCCGAGTCGAGGTACCACAGAGTGTCATTGTTGATGTTGAATTCATTTTGAGCCATCAAGAGAAAAGCTTCATTTGTTTCGTCTTCCAAGGCTAGGTTGGTTGTTTCTTCCACCTTTTTATCGGCTTGACAATCTTTTGCAAAATGTCCCACTTTACCACAATTATAACATTTGTCAGAATTACAATCCTTCACATAGTGACCATATTTGTGACATTTGTAGAACTTGATGTTGAAATAATTCGATCGACCGCCTCTTCCTCGACCGCGTCCTCTTCCACGCCAATTTGGTTGGCTCGATTGTCCCTTCTCCTTATAATACCCTTCATGATTGCTGCCTTGACCACCGCGACCATTTCCACGACTTCCACAGCCACGCCCTTTACCTCGAAAATTTTGAGAATAGAGTACCTTTTCGTCTTTGATTGACGCCTTGGTTTGAAGTGCTGATAACTCACAAAAGTGAGCTATTTATGTACTCTTTTTATATAATAAATTGTCCTTTTTATACTCTTAAACCACCTAAAATGACTCTAGTTGCTCTTAATTAATAACAATTCGTGTTAGAGCTTGTTGATGGTGTGTTTAAGTGTTTCAGGGGTAAAATAGCTAAAAAATAGGAGAAAAACGTGCGTTTTCATGCATCTCTCGCGAGTTGGAATTCAACTCACACGAATTGGAGCTTCAGTGAAGAACAAGAACTCTCTGGAGGTTCATCTCGCGCTTATCAACCCATCTCGTGCAAGATGACTTAACTTGCATAACATGTTTGCTCTCTGGAACATGATCTCATGCGAGTTACTCATTATCTCGCGCGAGTTGGATTCGCAGCAGGCCCAAGATTCTATCTTATCTTCCAAGATCATATCTTATCTTATCTGAAGGCTATAAATATAACAAGTTACTATCAGCAAAGGAGGCAGTTCGGGACCGACCAGATACACACTAGCAGAGAAACCCTAACCTTCGCCATTCCCCCTCTGGGGAATTGGGGATTGGGAACTGGGAACGAGAGAGCAACAATAAACATAGGAGAAGGAGGAGAGCACACCACGACTTGGATCCATTGGGAAGTCTCGTCTATGTATTCTTTCTCTTTTACTATTCTTTGTGTTGTGATTTTTACTACCATAAACTAAATCCCTCTTTGATTGGGGGAACAATGTAACCCTAATTTATCCCTTTATATGATTCTCGATATTATTCAGTATATGTTTGGGTATTTATTTCTTCTGTTCTTAATGTTATTTATTAAATTAACAACCTAATAAATTGATCGTAACCCTAGGGTAACTTTTAGAAGAGAAACCTACGCAATATTAGAGAAATAGATCATTGTTACGCTAGAATCCTAGAGATAGGAATAGGTAATAGTGTGGACATCATTTAAGTTTGCCCCTGAATTCATAGAACTAAAACCCTAATTAACTCAGTATTAACTTAAGAGATTAATTAATCTAGTTAATCTAGGCAGCGTGGGTGATCCTGAGAGGGACGGTCACGAGGGTAGGAATTCGATCCAACCATGATTATATTTGAATAATAAAATAGAGGAATATAAGGGAAAATTAGTGGTGAAATCGGGATCTCAATCACTTTCTTTTTCTTATTTCTTTTTACTTTAAATTATCATTGCTTTATTCTTCTACAGATCTCTCAAACAATTACTCTTTTCACACCCTTTGGAAAATTAATAAAATCATTAAATAAAATTAATGTTTCCAAATTGCTTATCCTCGTGGGTACGACATCTCTGAGCTATAATTACTTATTACTTGACGGTTGTGGTATACTTGCCATAGCAAGGGATGCAGGAGATATAATTATCACTTGTATTCTACGTATCAAGTTTTTGGCGCTGTTGCTGGGGATAAGCCAATTTGTCTTATTTTTGTTTTGATTTTATTTTTCTCTTTTAATTTTTATATTTTAATCAAACTCCTCCCTTCTTCTTTTGCCTTTTAATTTTTATTTTATTTTATTTTTAATTTTCTTTTCTCTTTCTTATTCTACTTCTCTTGAACTGCTAATATTAACCTCCTGCATTCATTAATTTTCAAAATTAATTTTCTGTATACCCTCACTTGGTCTAAAAATTTTTGTTTTGTAGGAAATTAAGAAAATACAGAGAGCCCGAGTTGGCCTTGATCCTGAGATCAAGAGAACAACTCACTTACTCTCTAGAGTAGCTAGAGAAGCCCAAAATAAACAAAAAAAAAATAATTAAAATAAAAATGGATCATCCACCAAATAACCCACTGAAGAACAATCTGGATTTGGGATCACCCATAGTACAACCATCGGGTATCAACTTTGGCGACACTTTACACCAAGTAACATACTTCAGCGAGAATGAGATTGTTCAATTCCATGGCCTTTCTCATGAAGACACAATAAAACATGTGAAGGCCTTCCTCCTCGAGTGTAGCCTCGTTGACGGTACAACAGATCAAGAAATATCTAGACTGCGGTTTTTCCCATACACAATACGTGGAGAAGCCAAATTCTGGTTACGTTCACAGCGTGCAGGTAAATTCACAAACTGAAAAGATTTAGAGACTGACTTTTTATGCAAGTTTGTGAACGAAGATAGGAGAAACAGCCAAGCACGTGCCTTATACACCTTCAAGATGGAGGATGATGAGAACTTCGCACAGGCTTGGCATAGATTCCAAACACTCCAAGAAAGATGCCTCATGCATAATATAGACACTCACTTGCTGGTAAACTTATTTCTCCAAGGATTACGACATGAAGTTCTTAAGGACCTTGACTTAGTAGCTGAAGGGAATTTGGTAGAACTTAAAACACCAGAATAATGTGTTGAGATATTTGAGATGATGGCTCGTTCGTCATACCTTAGGAAAGCATCCACTCAAAGAAAAACACATACAATATCCAATGACCCAGCTTTTCTAGCTATGTTGGAAACCTTAGCCAACAGTCAACAACGCTTGGAGAAACTAATGGTAGAAAATGCAGCCCGAACAACACCTACAACCACTGCACCTCCATCACAATCCTATCCAGAATTTTGTTCTACATGTGGAGGTAACAATCTAAATTGTGCTTGTTTTAATGCTAACAAATCTGCTAATTATGTAGGGCAACATCAAAGATTTGACTAAAACAACAACTTTGGGAATTCCAAAATGATAACTCACAAACCCAAAGACCTTCATTCCAACCTCAACAAGAAAAAGAATCTGAATGGGAGGCATTGTCTAAGCAACTTGCTAAAAGCCACAAAATCCCTACTTGATCTTAACTCTGAATTTGCTGAAAATATGAGAGGCCAAATAGACCAGCAACTCTCAAACCGTAATCAAGAAACTTTCCCTGGGAATACTACTCCAAACCCCAAGGAACAGGTAAATTCTATGAACTTGAGAACTAGTAAAGAACTTTCTAACCTTCCTAAAGAAATTCTAGCACCTATCCAAGAGGAAGAACAGGAAGAAATTACTGCTAAAAAAATTGGTACATGCACAATTCCCCAAAAGTGTGAGGAGAAAGATAAAGCCAGCCAAGAGGAGACACTGATGGATGAACCTCCAGCTTATATACCCCTTATTCCATATCCAAATAGACTCAAAAAGGGCAAGCAAGACACCTAGGAGAAGCCATCTGTAAAATCTTTGGAGGTCTTCAAAATATTAGAGGTAAATATCTCACTCCCAAAGGCTTTACAACTAATGCCAGTTTACTCTAGGCCTATACAGGAATTATGCACCAAGAAGAGGAAGCTACCAGAAATTGAAGTGGTGGTCTTGAAAGAAGAGTACAGTGCTATCATGACTAACAAGTCGCCACCCAAAAAGAAAAATCCAGGTTTACCGATTCTTAATGTGCGAAAATTACATACCCATCCTCCCCTTGCACCAAAAGTGAAACACAAGCCCAAACTGGAAATAAGACCTCGAAAATCTAAGAAACCGGTAAAGGTATTGTGGGAAAGAGAATCCATGTAAGAACTGCACCTCTGTGACCGGGAAGGTATGCATCCTTCATCTATTAATTCTGTAAATTTTTTGAAGGATAATTTTGAAGTACAAGTGCAGCGAAACACAAGAGCAACTCCAAACTTGGAGAAAGCCATTATAAGTGGACAAAACCTATACTTGACCGATGATGGAGACCCTATTGAGCTCAGGATCTTCATTCCATAGTGCCGTCCAATATGAACATAGCTCAGTCTAACTTAAGGACTTGAAAACAAAGTGCTAATTGGGAGACAACCCGAATTTTCTAACCTTTTACTTTTAATTTTTCTTTTTGGTTTTTATTTTCTTTTGTTTGAGTCTTAGTGTTGTAGAGAGTCACTGCATAGCTGCAAACATCAAGGAGGTTGCAAACGAAAGGTACGCATCATAAAATATCAAAATTTCTTCAAATTGAGACTCACAAAGAGCAACTCGCGCATGATTTTTACCCACAAAGAGGGACGGTCACGAGGGTAGGAATCCGATCCAACCATGATTATATTTGAATAATAAAAGAGGGGAATATAAGGGGGGAATTAGTGGTGAAATCGGGATCCCAATCACTTTCTTTTTCTTATTTCTTTTTACTATAAATTATCATTGCTTTATTCTTCTACAGATCTCTCAAACAATTACTCTTTTCACACTCTTTGGGAAATTAATAAAATCATTAAATAAAAATAATGTTTCCATATTGTTTATCCTCGTGGGAAACACATCCCTGATCTATAAATACTTATTACTTGACGGTTGTGGTATACTTGTCATACCAATGGATGCAGGAGGTATAATTATCACCTGTATTCTGCGTATCAAGTGCTTGCTCGAGTGTTTCTTCTTCTTCTTCTTACGTTGCTCGTGCGCCTCAAGAGAACCGACAACCTCGTCAACCGTGAGCGTCGCTAGGTCCTTTGACTCTTCTATCGCACACACAACATTCTCAAAATTGTTAGTTAATGATCTCAAAATCTTCTCCACAACTCGCGTATCGATTAATGTTTCACCATTTTGGTTTAGTTGATTCACCACAATTATACATGCGTGATGTAGTAAGATATATTTTCTGACTCCTTCATCTTTACGCTCTCCAACTCGCCACGAAGAGTTTGGAGACGTACTTGCTTGGCTTGGTCAGCTCCTTCGAACATTTTTTTCAAAATGTCCCACGCTTTTTTTGAAGTAGTTGCCCTGGCAATCTTCTCAAAGTCCGACTCGTCAACAGCTCGGAACAACATGTATACTACCTCCTTATCTTTTGATGTCGCCTCTTTCAACGCCTTGTTTTGAGCCGCCATATAACTCGTGATATTTGTTGGTTCTTTGAAACCTTCTTCGACCACCTCCCATGCATCTTGAGAACCAAGAAGAGCTTTCATTTGAATGCTCCAGTTCTCGTAGTTCGCCTTCGTTAATCATGGTAGCAGCATTTGACCCATCACATTCATCATTAGCTCTAATACCAAATTGTTAAAACTGACAATATAACACTCAAAATACTTTTATTGATTTTTGTTGTTCTACTGACAATTGAGAGATAACAATCTATTTATGGGCATTGGCATACTCTTCTAAAACTGAAAATAATAACACCTAATTATAGCCATAATAAAAACTCAATTATAAGCATAAAATAACTCTTGGCCTTTAAAATTTCTCCACTAACTTCTGAAATTATAACTCACTAAAATAACATTTAATGTTTATTCAACAAAATTTAAGGACTCTTCATTACCTTTTGGGATTTAAGTTTCCTACTCTCCTAGAGGTTACCTTTTTCTTATTTTTTTCTTATTTTATTATTGCATTTATTCTTAACAATTGGTATTAGAGTCAATTTCTTAGTATGCTCTTTGGTTGTGTGACAAGAGGAGAACTTCATACACATATCTCTCCAACAGTAAGATATTGTCCGCTTTGGGCATAAGTTCTCACGATATTGTTTTTGGACTTTTTCTAAAAGGTCTCTCATTAATGAAGGTACTATGTGTGTTTTTATGTGGCATCCCTTATTTTTCGGATGTCGAACATTATTTGCATCCTAACAAATATGTCTATTACATACTTAGAGTGACAGTTCAATTACTTTTTCAATTATTTTTTATTTTTAAATTATGTATTTTTATTTGGGATGTGTTAAGTGTACTGATATTTTTATTTAACTAAAAATATTTTAAGATTAATGTGCCAACCAATTAAATGCATTTAAAATTGGTTACACTAAGTATATCCAACCAATAAATTTGATGTCTTCTTTATAAATAAACTTATAGTTGTATATATTTTTTAACATCCTTATTACATAATAATATTGGAAATGAAATCTATTTAATTAATTAATTGTTTTTATATCTTGCAAATCCTAACTGCAATGATGTAAAGTCATTTCTAATTACTTTTTCCTTATATAAATTTAGTAATTTAAGTTAGTTATTGTTAGGAATATGTAGTTTGATTTTATTCAATACATAATTTAGTTCTACATCGTATAAATGATAGAAAGGATTGCTCTTATTTCTCTTATAAACAATTCTCGGTAAAAGCTTCGGTGCATAACAAAAGACAATGCATATTGTGTGCCCGTGGACGTAAGCAATTTGACGAACCACGTTAAATCCTTAAGTCTCATTTTTCTCTCTTCCCTTATTTTCTTTTCTTTTATTATTCATTTATTATTAACAATTGTATCAGAGCCAATATCTTAGTATGTTTTGTGGTTGCGCCTTTGTCTATCTTCTACATCAGAAAAGATTTGGTTTGTCATCAGGGTAGAGAGCAATGGGAGCTTTCCTAGAAAGCAGCAAGAACAATGGCGCATTGAAAGAAGTGAAGTCTTCCCCGGGTTACCCAACAAGTGGTAGTAGAGTTGATGGTTCGACTTGACGACCGGCTCAAGCGAGTGATGCAATGATCGAAGTGGATATAAGTAAAGGTTAGGTAGGCGTATTTTGTGGGATCCCTTGTATCAAAAGTCTATCTAGCAAGGACTGGCTAGGTTGCGTGTGTCGTTGATGTAAGCTATCAGGACGACAGTACAAAGACTAGGGCATATCAACGACAATTTGAAGCTCAAGAATTGTCGTGGACGAGAAGCTCTAATAGTCATCATTGACAAAGGAGAGGAATGCAAACAATGACATTAGAAGACAACAATGTGGAAGCTTTACAAAAGACCCGTTAGTGGACAGAGCAGAAGACCCATCAATAAAGTGGACATTAGAATAATTGATTATAAAAACATTACATTAAGTAGTGATGTAAATCAAATTCTAAGTGGAAGATTGTTAAGAATACATGATTTTATTTTAGTCAATACATAATTTAGTCACATAAATGATAAAAAGAAATTATTGTTATGTCCCTATATAAATAACTTTATATAGAAGTTTTAGTGCATAAAAAAAACAATATATATTATATTTCCGTGAACATAAATAATTCATTAAATAACATTAAATCTTTAAGTCTCATTCTCCTCTTCTCTTATTTTTTTAATTATTATTATCCATTTGTTCTTGACCGTTATACCACAGCAGAACAATGATTTGTTCTACAACTAAAGATTATAATAAGATTATACGTGTTGAATTTACTTTTCTGTCATGTGACCATTCTTAAAATACGCGGCAAATTTAATATTACCTGGCAAATTTAATATGTCATGCAATGCAAGGTTTGTTTTTTGTTCATGACTTGTAAGTGACATTTTAAATTAGATTATACATGTCAACCAAATAGTATAATGTGCAAAAGATACGGACAAAACCACAATTTTCCTGTGGATATAATCTTCATATCATATCTCATGTGAGATTATACATGTAGCCATGTGTAACATAATGCGGCAAAATTACCATGCAAGTGACATAGACGGAGGCTTGCGATAAGTACCAGTTTTGTCTGTACGAGTAGTAGCAGTTCCAAGCAGTTTGAAGTATTGGAATGATAATAATATATTGAAAAGTGTAATGCAGATATTTGATGGTTTAATAAATATGTATAATGTCTTCTATAATTATTAAAATAATAATTTAAAGAGGGTTAATTGGGTTTTTTTTTCTCTTTTAATTTTTATTTTTATTTTTTTAAAAAAAAATATTTCTTCTTTATTTTTTAATAATTTTAATATCTTCTAACAATTCTACATCAACATTAACTATAGTTCAATCTGAAATATTATTTTTATAGATGAAATGTTACATCACAACCATTTATTAAAATATATGAAATATTAAATCACAATCATTTATTAAAAGGAAAATACAAGAACTAATTGGAACCCTAAAATTTAAAGAACATTAAAAATTTAATTACTTTCCTAACATTTATAAAAGCATAAATATTGAAGAATAATAAATAAAATTATCACTTGCAAATAAAAATTTTATGTGCAATTATCTAATATTAATATTCCACCCAACAATATTTTTGTCCAAATACTATTTATTTAGTATATTATTAGAAAATGTAATGTTGATATTATTAGAACAAAATATTAAAAAAATTATAATAAAAGGATTAAATTAAAATAAAAACGGAAGTTACATATTGATGCATCTATTAATAAAATGAAACCAAGGTGGCACAGTATACAGATACTAAACGGCATTGCATTGTCGTCATGGATAACTACACTGTACTGAATTGGTATCATGACAAAGATATAAAAAAATTAATTGAATAATATTTATTATATATAAAACCAAAAACAAAATTACAATTAATCGTCTAGAATAAATAAAAAATAGTATATGATTTAAACAATTAAACATTAATTGAAGTGTTACACAACCTCTCTAACTTTAACTATTATTTTACTAACATTATTATAAAAAAAATGAATTTTTATTTAAACTACTAAAATCAGTTTAAGAAAAAGAGAGATAGAATAATATATATACATTCTTAGGAATAAAACTTTACGCTAGTGTCATTGTACATTAAACAAAGTGTATTAAATTGATTTTTAGTGTGTTCAAAAATTATATTTTTTATATGATTCAACTTTTCGAATTTTCAAACAATATAAATTATTTAAACTTGAATTAATGTTATAACTGATGCAAGCAAATGTGACAACAATGATCCTTCCGCCAGCCACATAATCACTGAACAATAGTACATACTAATGGGGATTATAATTTTCATTAAATTAAATTTCTTAAGAATAAAAATAAAAAGAATAAAATAAAAGCCATGGTCCATGGGAATCGGATGGTCCCTTCCTGACGTTTACCGAATTATATGCATGTCTCAGCAAAAGAAACTAAGACGACACAGTAAACAGACACTAAACGGCATTGTAGTGTCGTCATGGATAACTACACTGAAATTTTGTATCGTCATGGATAGCTACACTGAAATAAAGAGTTTTATAATATGATAAAATAAGAAGATAAAGAAAAAGGTAATTAATATTTATTATATATAAAATAAAAACAAAATTAAATTAATTGCCGGGAATAAATAAAAAATAGTATATATTTTAAAGGACTAAACATTAATTGAAACATTAATTGTACATTAAGAAAAAAGTTATAATTTATTTCAGTCTATAAGTGTATTAAATTGATTTTTAATGTGTACAAAAATCATATTTTTTATTTCCCTGAACAATGTAATTATGTAAATGATTCAAAGATTAAGTTTTATACCAAATTATGAAATATAAATAAACACAATAGATATATATTAATAATAAGAACATATTTTTTTCTCAACTTAAATCAAATAAGTTATTAGAAATTTAACTAAAATTAATAGTAAATATATTTTTATCTATTTAGATAATTTATTTTATATTTTAATTTTAATATCACTACTCAACTAATTTTTTATCTCAAAAAGATAAGTTTATCAACAAATAAAAGTATAAAATTTATCAAAGACTTTTAATTTGTGATATTATTTTTTTATATTAATGATACTTTTTACATATTTTATATAGATTTTATTATATTTTAAATTTTAAATTTTAAATTTTATATTTAATTGGTAAATACTAATTATGGATAAAACCAAAACAAAAATTAGATATATTACAAGTGGAATAATAAAAAAAAATACAGTATATTGTGAAGAACTAAAACATAATTGGAGTGTTACACCCCCTCTCCAACTTTAATTATAATTTTAAGTTAAGTACTGTGAATAATGAAATTTGTTTAACCATTAAGATCAGCAAGTTTTGCAAGTACCAATTTAAAGTAAGCATTTACTTTCAAAAATTTAAAATAGCCCAATTTCAAAATAATGTTGTCAAACTAAAAAAAAAATAATATAAATTCCATGTCTAAATTTTCTCCTATTTAAATGCGGTCCCAACCATAGGAATCTCACACTTTTCTCATCCTTACTAACTCTTTCATACAATGGAATCTCGCTACCTTGCCTTTCCTATTTTCGTTCTCTTCTTAGCTGTAAGACTTTTTTTTGCTTTTCATATTATATGCCCTCTCCAACTCCAACTATTATTCATATCAGCTATTTGTTTAATTTGGATCATTTTGATATTAAACTAGTCATAAATCACAGAAATGTCAATGGTTTAAATCAATTTTGTATTCAAATATTAAAAATCACAAGACTTATAATATTCACAAGACTTTTAATATTTGAGTATGATTTATATATAGAAATTATATGTGAATGTATATATTGTTGCAGCTTGCCGTGGCAGGAGAAAGCTATGGACGTTCACAAACAACCGATGAAGATTATTGGAAAGCTGTTTGGCCAAACACTGCCATTTCTGATCCTCTGCAAGACCTTCTAAAGCCTGGCCCATCTGGTTCGTTATATTATAAATTTAACTATATAATATATTTTTTTTATCAAACTTGCATATATTAGAATATTGTTTTGTTTATCTAGTGATGGACTAATTGAAGTATCTTTTTGGTTAAATTATGATGAAACAGATGCTTCACAAAATGATCTCCCAATGAAACTTAACGACACACAATATCCGATAGGGTTTTTCTTTAATCATGAGATATATCCGGGTAAAACAATGACAATTAAATTTAGCATGCGTCGCTTTACACAAGGATATGGTCTTCTCCCATGGGATCAAGGTGAGGTTAAACAAGTTGAAAGAGAAGAGTATGAGGGATATACTCGTCAAGAGCTATGTTTAAACAAAGGACCCTCAATAGAAGACAAATACTGTGCAGAATCCTTGAAAACATTGATGGACTATGTGATTTCAAAGCTTTGAAAGAATGTTAAGCCAATTTTAAGCTCCTTCGTGAGTAAACAAGATCAATACAGAGTGGAAGGAGTGACAAATATTGGACAGAAAGCAGTGATGTGTCATAGGTTGAACTTCCAAAAGGCTACATTTTATTGTCACGAAGTCCATGCAACCACTGTTTACAGTGTTCCGTTGGTTGCCGGTGATGGAACCAAAACTCAAGCATTAGCTGTTTGCCACTTTGATACTTCAGGCATCAACCATAAATGGATTCGTCAAATCATGAAAGTTGAGCCTGGTACTAAACCTGTTTGCCATTTCCTTGGAAGCAAAGAGATTTTATGGGTTCCCAATTAAATTTAGTTCATCGATATGATAATAATGTATAATATAAGATGGATGTATAATCCATTTTATCGTCGTATGTGCTATTATGTGTGTGTTTCAGTACTACTTATTATGTGTGTGTTTAAGTACTACCTTTTCTAGCTTAGTGCTGGAATTGTTGTTAGTTTGGTACGCATCCTACCAAAGCATAATCATGTGATCTATATATGTTTTGATGATGATGTAAAATATTATAATGCAATAAAAATGCAGTGTGTTTCATGTCTTCTCTATTTTCACATGATGAACTTGTGTTTGTAAATGGCAAAGGAAATCTTACATAATAACTCCCACATGTTCATTTGAATTTTTCTTAGATGTTGCATATTAGAAATTTGTGATGCACTAGATGTCTGTACAGGAATTACAAGGATTTATTTTTTACATAATTATATTTAATAAAATATAAAATTCGTCCCATGAAAATAAATACAACTATGTAATTATATTTAATAAATACATAATCGCTAAGTGAGACAACTAGTACGATGATACATGGATTAAACGGATAGATAATATTATGTATTTATATTTTATCTTTTTTATTTGGTTTTTACTTATTTTCTTGTTTATATATATATATATATATATTTATTGTTTTGCTAAATGTGTATGAATGAAACCTTAGCCTCTTGTTCTTTTATTTTTCCTTTCTTTTTCTTTTCTTCATGTGATTGTTAAGTTTTATATGGTATCAGAGCAAGAATGAACTAAGCTTTTGCAGATCCATTTGATTTGTCAGCAACCTGAGTGATTTTTTCTTGTATTCGTTCTTCTTTTTGAGGCTCTGTTAGAATTTACAGAATTTGGGGTTTTACTCTCTTTGCTTTATAACTGTTTGCAATGGCTGGAGAAATTCTAGTCTTACAGTATCTGATCTTGCTTAGAAATTCTATAAGTTTCTTGCCACATAACCACATGTTATGTTTGTCCGGTCTAATATAGGTTTGTCCTTCCTTAGCTCATTAGGTACACCTTCACCTATATGGATCATTGGCTCTGGAACCTCTCATTATATGACATATGATTTTAAATTATTTGTGTCTTTGTATCCTACCTCAACTGTGTCAGTCATGACTGTTAATGGCACTCCTATGTCATTAGCAGACACTGTATCAGTCATGACTGCTCCTATGTCATTAGCAGGCACTGGGTCTGTTTCCACATCCCATTTTTCCATTTCAAATTTTTACTACGTTCCTAATATCACTTTAAGCCTTGTTTCTGCTAGTCAATTATATGATTCTGGTTACTCAGTTTTATTTGCTTCCATCTCTTTGAGCAGGATCCTCAATCCAGGAGACTGATTGGGACAAACTGTAGGCATAGGGACTTTATATTCTAGAAGAACTGAGACTTCCAGATGTTGCAACTTCTAATGTTGACTTAACGTCCTTTCGTTTGAATTCTTCTTCTTCTAGTTTTTATTTATGACATTCTCATTTAGGATATGTTTCTTCTTCCCGTCTAAAATATTTAGCTTTTACAGCAGCTTTCTAACTGTTGTGGTTGCAAATTTGCTAAGTTTACTGTCTTTCCTTTTTCTAAGAGTATTTCAGTTTTTGTTACACCTTTTGACTTAGTTCATTCTGATGTTTGGGGATCATAACCAGTAGCAACCAAAGATGGTTCTAGATATTATGTATTGTTTAATGATGATTGTACTCATTATTATTGGGTTTATCATATGAAACAACGTTTTGATTTTTTTAACATTTATCATAAGTTTCGTGTTTTTGCTAAAACCCAATGTAATGTTGTTATCAAATGCTTTTGATTTTTTTAACATTTATCATAAGTTTCGCGTCTTTGTTAAAACCCAATGTAATGTTGTTATCAAATGCTTTCGATGTGCTCTGGGTGGTGAATATACTTCTAATAAATTCTCTAAATTACTTGCTTCTAATAGGACCTTTCATTAAACTTCTTGTACTAACACTCTTGAACAAAATGGGGTTGCTGAAAGGAAACATCACCACATTGTTAAAATTGTTTGTTCTTCCCATCTTCTGTTTGCCTTTGTACCTAGTGAATTTTGAGGGGAAGTTGTTGTCACTGCAGTTCATGTCATTAACAAAATTCCATCTTCTGTTACTTCAGGTTTGTCTCCCTTTGAGAAATTAAAATGTTTATGTCCTAGATTATTCAGGCTTGAGGATTTTTGGTTATACTTGCTTTGTTCTTCCTCATGTAGACCATAGTAAGTTGTCCTCTCGTTCAACAATTTGTGTTTTTCTTGGTTATGGTGGGTTATCGTTGTTACGATCCTAAAAAACAAAAACTTTATGTCTCTCGTTATGTTGTGTTTCTTGAGCATATTCCTTTCTGTTTTGTTCCTTCTAGTCAACATGCCTTCACCAAATATGATCTCATCCGTGTTGACCTTTTTCACATAGACTCTGACATTACTTCTCTTCGTGTGACCCGTAACTAAGATAATTCTAATGTTGAGCTTTGCAGGGTCAACACTAGTAGTTCCACAGATCCAATTATTTATTTTGTCCCTATGCCTCCTAAGAACCTTGTGTGATTGTTGATCATTCTTCTCGTTATCCTCATCGTGATCATAAGTCCACTAAATTACCAGACTTTGTTATTCTACTTATTCCACTTTATTCGTTTTCTGTTAACTTCTATTCATAGTTTGTCTGAGCAATCTTCCTATAAAGAGGTTGTTCTTGATCCCCTTTGGCAGCAGGCTATGACAGAGGAACTTTCTGCTTTGCGTAAGATAGATACTTGGGACCTTGTCTCTCTTTCACTAGGAAAAATTGCAACTGGTTCTCGAATATATAAGATCAAAACCAAATTTGATGGGTATTTTGAGAGATACAAAGCTCGCTTAATTGCTAAAGGCTTTTGTCAACAATATGGTATGGATTAGGAAGAAACTTTTGCCTCTGTTGCAAAAATGACCACTATTAGTACTCTTATTGCAGTTGCATCTATTCGCCAGTGGCATATTTCTCAAATGGATATTAAAAATGCTTTCTTGAATGGTGATCTTTAAGAAGAGGTTTATATGATTTCTCCATTAAATTTATCATAACCCAGGTGAAGTTTATAAATTAAAGAAGGCTTTCTACGATAAGTACCTCGTGCTTGGTTTGAGAAGTTCTCCACTGTGATTACGTCTCTTGACTTTCACTCTAGCCCACGTGATTCTGCTCTGTTTTTCATGTGCGCTTATCATGACTGTAATCCACTCTCCTTATATGTTAATGATATGATCATTACTAAGGATGATATTAACGGGATTGTGGATTTGAAGTTTCCTACTCTCCTAGAAGTTACCTCCTTTCTCGATTTAAGTACATTGCTAACATTCAAGAACAAGCTCATATTTCTGATACTAGGATCAAGGATACTTCTCTTTAACATAATAATATTCGGTATACCTCTTTGAAGGTGTTTCCTTATCAAATCCCTTTATATCGTACCTTTGATTTTCGTTTTACATATATAATAATAACTATTCATCTTTATTCTTTTTACATGCTAATTGACCTAAATGATCGATCTAATCTTACACATACATGTGCAGTCCCGTAATATGTCTTTAACATACTTAGAGTAACACGTTAAATTACTTTTTCAATTATTTTTATTTTTAAATTATTAATTTTATTTGGGATGTGTTAAGTGTATTGATTTTTTTATTTAACTAACAATATTTTTAAGATTAATGTGCGAACCAATTAAATGTATTTAAAATTGGTTACACTAAGTATATCCAACCAATAAATTTGATGTCTTCTTTATAAATAAACTTATAGTTGTATATATTTTTTAACATCCTTATTACATAATAATAGTATTGGAAATGAATCCAATTTTATAAATTTTAGAGTGATGTAAAGTCATTTCTAATCACTTTTTCCTTATCTAAATTTTAGAGAACTATGCAATTATTTTTAGTGTATAAAATACATTTAAAAAGGTAATAACTTAATAAATTTAGTAATTTAAGTTAGTTATGCCACTTGATTAAGCCTAAGATATTTGTCAAAGTTTGAATGTAATCTCGTGAATGATAGTAGAATATGATCTATTCTACAAGTTAAAAGATAATAAGATTATACGTGTTGAGCCTACAGCATCACATGGCCATTTATAGAACACGCGGCAAATTTAATATTACGTGCCAAATTTAATTTCAACTAAGTAGTGTTATGCGCAAAAGATACCTGTCAATATTTTAAATTTTATTTTCTGTGGACATAACCTGCATATCATATTTCTGGTGAGATTATGCATGTAGCCATGGGTAACATATGTGGTAAAATTACCATGCAAGTGACATAGACGGGAGGCATGCAATATGTACGAGCTTTATCTGTATTTAAATGGATGGATCGCATGGTCCATTAATTCCTGTGTTTACCACAAAATATATGCATGTCTCGGCAGAAGAAATCAAAGGCACAGTACACACAGATTAAACGGCATTACAGTGTGGTCATGGATAACTACACTGAAATTCTGTGCTGAATTGGCATCGTCATGGATAACATAGAATTGAAGATATAAAAAAAAAATAAAAAAAATAAGAAGATAAAAATAAAGATAAAAAATATTTATTATATATAAAATTAAAAATAATTGCTGGGAATAAATAAAATAGAGTATATATTTTAAAGAATTAAACATTAATTGAAGTGTTACAACCTCTCTAACTTTAACTATTATTTTACTAACATTATTACTAAAAATGAATTTTTATTTAAACCACTAAAATCAGCTTAAGGAAAAGAGAGATATAATATATATATATATATATATATATATATATATATATATATATATATATATATACATTCTTATAAATAAAATTGTATGCTAGTGTCATTGTACATTTAAAAAAAAAGTTATCATTTATTTCGGTCTATAAGTGTATTAAATTGATTTTTAGTATGTTAAAAAATTATATTTTTTATTTGATTCAACTTTTCAAATTTTCCCTAAACAATGTAATTATGTAAAAGATTCAAAGATTAAGTTTTGATACCAGACTATGAAATATAAATAAATACAATAAATATAAATTAATAATAAGAACATATTTTTTCTCAAATTGAATTAATTAAATTATTAGAAATTGAAATAAAATTAATAATAAATATATTCTTATCTATTTAGATAATTTCTTTTATATTTTAATTTTAATATCACTACTCAATTAATTTTTTATCTCAAAGAGATAAAGTTTTCAAGAAAAGAAATGTTTATAAACAAATAAAAGTATAGAATTTATCAAAGACTTTTAATTTGTGATATTATTTTGTCACAAAATAACAATAATTGCTATTTTGTGAACCTTGTTGTTGAACAAAATAACAATCAAATGGAACAACAAATTGTTGATCCAATAGAACAATAAATTAATGATCCGGTGGTTAATGATTAACCAATAATTGAACAACCACAAGAAATAGCACTAAGAAGGTCTTAAAGAGAAAGAAGACCAACTATTCCTAATGATTATGTAGTATATTTACAAGAATCTGAAAATGACTTAAGTATTTATAATGATCTAGTTTCTTTCTCACAAGCCATTAATTGTGATAATGCTGATAAATGGTTAGATGTCATGAAAGATGAGCTTAAATCGATGGAATAAAATAATGTATGGGACCTTGTGGAATTACCGGCAGGGTGCAAGAGAGTTGGTTGCAAATGGGTTTTTAAAACCAAACGTGACTCTCACAACAACTTTGAACGCCACAAGGCTCGTCTCGTTGCCAAAGGTTTTACTCAGAAAAATGGCATTGACTATAAGGAGACATTCTCACCAGTTTCTAGAAAAGACTCCTTTAGAATTATCATGGCTTTAGTGGCTCATTATGACTTAGAGTTATACTAAATGGATATAAAAATTGTCTTTCTTAATGGGGATTTAGAGGAAGATGTTTATATGGATCAACCTATGGGGTTTTCAGTTGAAGGGAAACAATACAAGGTGTGTAAACTTAAGAAATCAATATATGATCTTAAACAAGCATCCCGTCAATGGTATCTCAAGTTTAATGACATTATTATGCCGTTGGATTTAAGGAAAACATTGTTGACCGGTGTATATATCTTAAGGTCAGTGGAAGTAAGTTTGTTATCCTAGTTCTATATGTTGATGACATCTTACTTGCATCTAATGATCTTGGTCTATTACATGAGACTAAGAAATTTCTCTCTAATAGTTTTGAAATGAAAGATATGAGTGAGGCAAGTTATGTGATTGGAATAGAAATATTTTGAAATAGATCACAAGGATTGTAAGGTTTGTCTCAAAAAGCATATATCAATAAAATATTAGAGAGATTTAAAATGGGACAATGCTCAACATTACCTATTCCAATTCAGAAAGGAGACAAATTTAGTCTCATGCAATGTTCAAAGAATGATTTGGAACGAAAGCAGATGGAAGGAATTCCATATGCATCTATTGTTGGGAGTTTGATGTGTGCTCAAACTTGTACAAAGCCAGATATCAGCTTTGTAGTTGGTATGCTTAGTAGATACCAAAGTAACCCAGGATTAGATCATTGGAAAGCTGCAAAGAAAGTTTTAAGGTATCTACAGGGGAGAAAAGATCACATGCTTACTTATAAGAGATGTGATCACCTTGAGGTAATTGGATATTCAGATTCAGATTTTGCTGGTTGTGTAGATACAAGAAAGTTCACTTTTGATTATTTATATCTCTTAGCTAGAGGAGCTATATGTTGGTCCCTATGTTGAATCTAGAGGGGGGGTGAATAGATTCTAGTTCCCTACATTCAATTTTATCTTTTCTCACTTTCTTTCCCGATTCAATTTTATCTGAGTTACAAATAACAGTTCAGAGATTTAGCAGCGGACATAGAAGGAAATTGTAAAGCGAGAAATACAGAGAAAGATAAGAGATAAGGTAGAGGGAAAGCTTGGACAGAGATTTATCCTGGTTCGGCGTTCGACCTACGTCCAATCCCAACCCAACAACTATTGTGATCGGTTTTTCCACTATAATGATTCCTTGTGTCTAATACAAACACACTGCACAAACACAAACAAAATCAAAATAACCAAAACATATGTTCTTCTCCTAAGAACATATCTCTCTAATTCTTGAATCCTTCAAGAATCACCTTTGAGAGCACCTCTCTCAAATTCCTTAACTCTTCTTCTAGAGAACACCTTTCTCTTAAGAGTCTTGAACCAAAAACGAAATACAAAAACAAGATAAAGATCAGTAAAGATTACACCTGTTATTCAATCCTTCACACACTCTTCATCTCTAGAGAAAATCTTTTTAAAATCTTGAAGAGAATTCTTAGAACTTGTGTTCTTTGTAAAAACAGTTTTTCGCTCTTACTTTTTTCTTGAAAAAACTTAAAGATCTCTCTTGTTGAAAATCAAATCAAAGAGGTTTCAATTTAAAGCAGTTCAAAAACTTTTTGAGATGAATTCTGGTGTGGTAATCGATTTCTAGAATCTGGTAATCGATTACTCCAGAGAGATTTTGCCTTCTCTGTTATCTCAAACACGAAGTAATCGATTACTAGGATGTCGTAATCGATTACTCCAGAGTGTTTTAGGCTTCCCTGTTTTCTCAACCTATTGGTAGTCGATTACTGATATATAGTAATCGATTACTTCAGCTTAAGAACATTTTAAACAACAGTTTTCAACTTTTCAAAACAAAATAGGGTTCCCAAACTACTCTAGCTTGATTCTCAGAGTAGATTCAACTTCTCTGTGAAGTGAGATTGAATAAAAACTACACTCAAAGCCTATTATAAAACAATCAATACAATTAAGCTCCTATATACAATCTATCATTAAAATCAAGATTACAAGTAGATAAGAACTAAAAACAAGAGACGACTTCTTCAGCTTCAAGTCCAACAATCTCCCCCTTTTTGGTTTTGATGTACCAAATCATAGTGTAGTCGAGAATCTAACGGCTTTGATGTGTCCTGCAATGTTAGTATCTCTTTTTTTTTCATACAGCTTATAGATAATATACAATCCATATCACTTTTCAATTTACAGAAATATTATGGCATCTAAGTAATTAATTGCAAAGAAATTAAATCTAGTGCTATTACAGTAATCCATAATTGTTCAAATTTTAATGATCTGCTCCCCTTAAGTAAAATACTTAAGAAATTACAGATTCAAACAGTTCAAAGATAATTCAAATAACATCAAATGAAAACATGAAAGAAAACATATAATAATAACTACACTTCTACTACTCCCCCTATTTGGTATATCAAATAAGATTATGAGAGGTAAAGTTGAAGTTACTAATCTGAGTCATCTTGGTTGAGTCTTTCCATGATTGTCTCCATCAGATCCTTCATCTCCAGGAAGTGCAAGTCTTGACGCTTTCCTAGATCATCTATCCTTTTGTTGACAGTTTCATCTAATTCATCCAATCTGTCAATCATGATGGATTCAAATCGTGATTTTGGAATGTACTCTCCAGACGGAAGGTTGTCTTCATCTTCATCTTCATTTTGTGCTCCTTCTGGATCTTCTTGTGGATTTGTTTGTTGTTCTTCTCTGGTGATCCATCCTGCATCAGTTTTGATCAGCCTCATCATCTTCAAGGCTCTGTCACTGATCATGTGGACATCTTTAACTAATTCTCTGGATTCATCAGTCGTATCAATCTGAAAAATTTCAATTAGTCTAGAAATAAACAGAGAATATGGACATTTATTATCTAAAAGTCTTCTAGTCTTCAGCATGTTGTCCATTATGATGTGAGTCCAATCCACTTGAATTCCATGCTTCAGTGCTGCCATGAGTATCATGTCATCTTCACTGATTTGTGCATGATTTGCTCCTATAGCGGCTAAGATCCAGCAAATGGTGTAGTGTAGTAGCCTATCATCAGCAGTTAGGCTTCCAATGTTGTATGTCACCTTTTTGCCTTGTGATCTCCTTGAATTCCTTTCGTCTTCCCAATTCTGTGGGTTCCTCAGCATGCTCATGTAGAAGGTGTCCTTTTGCAGATTAAATCCTTTCTCTCGGAGTTTGTCTACATGTGCCACGATTCCTTCTTTCCTGATACCAGCAATTTGAAGAAAATGTGTAGGGGTTAAGGTTATTTTAATACCCTTAATTTCAGAACTTACAGTCATTCGTTCCATGTTTGGTTTGAGATTTGAATAGAAGACTCGAACCAAATCCGGGTAGATAAAGCCTTTCATTCCTGCAAATCTCTCCAAATGTTGTTGCCTCAGGTAGGTTTGGAAAGTAAAACTCTGACTATCTAGCCATTGTAGGTCTAGAATCTTTGGCGGAACAAGACCTTTATTTGCGAAATCCAGATTGAATCTTGTTTCTTGTCCTTTTTTTCCTTTCCTTGTTCTTCCATGGTTGTTGAGAGAGAGAGGGAGTGATTTCTTAGGGTTTTGGAGGAAGAAGATGAATAGTGAATTGTAGGGTTTCACCTGCACTTCTTATAAGAGAGAAAAAGCCCAAGAAATTAGTCAAAGAACGAGGTAATAGATTACCAGCAGTTGAAAATCGATTATCTCAATTCCTTATATAGAGAGAAGAAGAAAATCAAGAAAAACAGTCGTGGTAATCGATTACTTCATTCCGGTAATCGATTACTCCAGAGCAGTTTTCAAAAACTTTAAAAACTGGTTTCTGTGGTAATCGATTACGGGATCGTGGTAATCAATTACTACAGTGTCAAATCCTTCTCAGAATGAAATTGATTCGAAGTAATCGATTATCTTTCTTTGGTAATCGATTATTTCTATCAGAAAAAGGTTTTCTTTGAAAAATTTTCACAAAAACAATATTATGGATGAATGTAATCAAGTAGAAGGGTTTAGTTTAGATGTTCCTCACTCAAAATGCCGAGGTTTGATCTAAGTTTGTAAAACCTTTCTTTTGGTAATGCCTTGGTAAAAATATCTGCTAATTGATTTTCTGTATCTATGAATTCGATGTCACAATCTCCTTTTTCGAAGTGATCTCTGATGAAATGATGTCTGACTTCAATGTGTTTTGTTCTTGAGTGCAGTACAGGATTTCTTGTGATACTTATAGCGCTTGTGTTGTCGCATTTCAAGGGAATGTGATCTATCTTTAGCCCGAAATCTTCTAGTTGGTGCTTCAACCAAATTGCTTGAGCACAACAGCTTCCCGCAGCTACATATTTAGCTTCTGCAGTTGACAGTGCTACACAAGCTTGTTTCCTGCTATGCCAAGATATTAAGCATTCTCCAAAAATGTGACATGTGCCACTAGTGCTTTTCCTATCTATTTTGCTACCTGCAAAATCAGAGTCACTGAAACTAACAAGTAATGGTGAGGTTCCTTTTGGATACCACAACCCACAAATTATAGTTCCTTTTAGGTATTTAAGAATCTTCTTTACTGTTAGCCAATGACATTGCTTAGGTGTAAATTGAAATCTAGCACATAAACATACAACGTACATAATATTAGGTCTACTGGCTGTAAGATATAGTAAAGATCCTATAACTCCTCTGTATAAAGTAGTATCAACTTCATGACCTGCTTCATCAATCTCAAGATAAGTGTTAGTAGAAATAGGTATATTTGACACTTTACAGTTAATCATATCATATTTCCTGAGTAGTTCTTTAGTGTACTTAGCCTGGTGAATGAACGTGCCACCATCCATTTGTTTGATCTGGAGTTCTAGAAAGAAACTTAGTTCTCCTATCATGGACATGTCAAATTCTTCCTGCATATTGCCCACAAACTCTTCACAAAGTTGTTGGTTAGATGATCCAAAGATAATGTCATCAACATAAATTTGAACCAATAGAATGTAGTTAGATTTGTTCTTAATAAACAAAGTCTTGTCTACTTTACCTCTGTGGAATCCTTTTGATATGAGAAACTTACTCAATCTATCATACCATTGCCTGGGGGCTTGCTTCAACCCATATAAGGCTTTATGAAGTTTGTAAACATGTGTAGGCCAAGTAGCGTCTGTGAAACCTGGTGGTTGTGCTACATAGACTTCTTCATTTATGTACCCATTTAGGAATGCACTCTTTACATCCATTTGGAATAACTTGAAGTTGTTGATGCATGCATAAGCTAGGAGTAGTCTTACTGCTTCAAGTCTTGCAACAGGGGCAAAGGTTTCCTCAAAGTCAATTCCTTCTTGTTGATTGTAGCCTTTTGCCACAAGTCTTCCTTTGTTTCTGACCACAACTCCATCTTCACTCAGTTTATTCTTGAATACCCATTTTGTGCCAATTATATTCATGTTGCCTTTGTCTGGAACAAGTTCCCAAACTCCATTTCTTCTGAACTGGTTAAGTTCTTCTTGCATAGCCATGATCCAAAATTCATTGCTCAAGGCTTCTTCTATGCTGAAGGGTTCAACCTGTGATACAAAAGCAGTATTATAGCAAAATAGATTCTGTGAGGATCTGGTAGTTACCCCCTTGTGAATGTCACCAATGAAATTGTCAAGTGATAGGTTCCTAGGTATCCTCCACTCTTTTGCTTGATTAGACACTGGGGTTGTTTGAGTTTGCTGATGCATATGATCAACTTCTATGGTTTCTTCACCTGTTTCATCATCATTACGTAGCAAGCTTTCCTTTTGGAAAGTGTTAGTTTCATCAAATCTAATATGGACAGATTCTTCAATGCACATTGTTCTTTTGTTAAAGATCCTATATGCTTTACTTGTATTTGAATAACCAAGGAAAATGGATTCATCAGCCTTTGTATCAAATTTTCCAATAGGGTCCTTGCCATTGTTTAAAACATAGCATTTGCATCCAAAAACTTTAAAGTAAGAAATGTTTGGTTTTCTGCCACAGAAAAGCTCATAAGGGGTTTTCAACAAAATGGGTCTTATAGAGACTCTATTGAGAACATAACATGCAGTGTTCACAGCATCAGCCCAAAAGTGTTTAGGCATCCTGTGCTCATTCAGCATGGTTCTCCATAGTTCTATAAGTGACCTGTTTTTCCTCTCCACTACTCCATTTTTCTGAGGAGTTCTGGGAGCTGAAAAGTAGTGTGATATCCCATGTTTTTCACAAAAGCTTTCAAAATAGCTATTTTTAAATTCAGTACCATTGTCACTTCTTAAAGCTTTAATTTTCAAATCCTTTTTGTTTTGAATTTTCTTGGCAAGTACCTTGAAAACTCCAAAGGCCTGATCCTTTTTCTTGATAAACAAAACCCAAGTAAATCTTGAGTAGTCATCTACAATGACTAGCCCATACAGATTACCTCCGAAACTAGCTGTCCTAGATGGACCAAATAAGTCTAAATGCAAGAGTTCAAGCGGCTGAGTTGTAGAAACATGTTTAATATTTTTGAAAGATGTTTTTGCCTGCTTGGACTTTTGACAAGCCTCACATAGTCCTTCTTTGGAAAACTTCAGTTTAGGAAGTCCAAAAACTAGCTCTTTAGATACAAGTTTATTTAAATGCAATATGTCAATATGTGTTATTCTCTTATGCCATAGCCAAGACAGATTATCATTAGAAGTTAAGCATGTAGAGTAAGGAGATGAGTGATCTACTTCCAATATGTAGATGTTGTTTGTTCTTTTGCCAACCATGAGAAGTTCATCTGAGTCTTTGTTGCTGATAAGACAATGTTCATCATCAAATGCAATTCTGTAGTTCTTGTCACACAGTTGACTAATACTCAGTAAGTTGAACTTCAATCCATCGACCAGCAATACATCTTCTATCACTGTATTAGCTTTGTATCCAATTGTACCGTAGCCTAGTATTTTTCCTTTGTTGTTGTCTCCATATACAACTGATCCAGTTTCTCTTGGTGTGAAGGTGCTAAGATTCCTTCTATCACCTGTCATATGCCTTGAATAGCCACTGTCTAAGTACCATATTGAGTTTCTGCTGTTCAGGCTTTCCTGTAAGGGAAAAAGAACTTATTTTGCGATTGGTACCCAGCTTCTCTTGGGTCCATGCAAGTTAGTGCTACAGTTTTCTTTCTTAACCCATCTATATTTACCACTGGAAATACCTTTCTTTCTAATCATGCAATTAAAGGATTTATGTCCAGATTTCATGCAGTAGGTGCAAGTGAAATTAGCATGTTTAGAGTTTCTAGATTTCATGTTATCATGCCTTCTTATGTGAACACAGTTTGTAGAGGTGTTGAGTTCTTTTCTTAGTTTTGAAATATCATTCTCTAAATCACATACTTTCTGTTTTAACAAGGATATTTGCTTTTTCAAAACTATGTTTTCTTTTTCAAATGTTTCAGCTTAATTGTAAAGCTTACAAAAAGCAGAATGTAGATCATCATATTCATCCATGGTAGAGTTTGTATCACTTACCTCACTGGATGATTTGACCATTAAGCACAGATTTGCTTCCTCATTCTCACTCTCAAATGTTGAGGATGTGTAGCCTTCATCCCAAGCTATGTAGGCTTTCTTTTTCTTCTTTTCTTTTCTGACATTTCTTTCACTTTCAGATTTTCTTACTTCAGTGTTGTTGCTTCTTTTTAGGCTTGGACAATCTGATCTATAGTGCCTAATCTTTCCACATTCATAGCATGTTACTTTGACTGAAGTGTTGTCTTGCTTTTTGACTCCCTTTCTTGGTTGACCAAATTTCTTCTTAGAATTGTTCTTCATGAATTTTCTGAACTTCTTCACCATCAAGTTCACTTGATCTTCCTGTGAGTCATTTCCGTCTTCAGAGGATTCAGATTCTGTTTTAGTATGCTCCATCTTGAGAGCAATTCCTTTGGCTCTTTTGTCCTTATGTTTCTCATCTGCCATGCGAGTCATATCCATTTCGTACTCTCTAAGTTTCCCAAACAGTTCGGCACTGGTAACAGCGGTACGGTTCTTTGATTCAGTTATGACTGTCACAGTAGGTTACCACTTTCTATTTAGCGATTTTAGAATCTTGACATTCACTTCTTATTTAATGAAGTTCTTGCCAAGTCCTTTGAGATGGTTGATGATGTGTGTGAATCTCTTCTGCATTTCCATTATTGATTCTCCTTGGAACATTCTGAATGTTTCATATTCTTGAATGAGTGTGTTCTTTCTAGCTCTCCTGACTTCAGCAGTACCTTCATGAGTTACCATCATGAGCTCCCATGCCTCTTTTGCTGTAATACAGGCAGAAATTCTAAAAAACTCATCAGAATTCAGGGCAGAGTGTATAATGTTCAAAGCTTTAGCATTGTTTTCAGCCCTCTTAATCTCATCTATATCCCAATCCTCAAATGGTTTTTCTATTTCATTTCCATTTTCTATTTTCATTGGAACTCTGTACTCATTTACCACAGCCTGCCAGATGCTTTTATGAATAGATTCCATAAAGATTTTCATGCGAACTTTCCAGAATGGATAGTTATCACCGCAGAACAATGAAGGTCTATTTATAGAAGCTCCTTCAGCGAAGGGTAAAAGGTTACAAGCCATCACAGGGAACTATGTAGGATTACTAGATTGATTTACTAGTTAAAGCTCTTGATACCAATTGTTGGTCCCTATGTTGAATCTAGAGGGGGGGTAAATAGATTCTAGTTCACTACGTTCTATTTTATCTTTTCTCACTTTCTTTCCTGATTCAATTTTATCTGAGTTACAAATAACAGTTCAGAGATTTAGCAGCGGACATAGAAGGAAATTGTAAAGCGAGAAATACAGAGAAAGATAAGAGATAAGGTAGAGAGAAAGCTTGGACAAAGATTTATCCTAGTTCGGCGTTCGGCCTATGTCCAGTCTCAACCCAACAACTGTTGCGATCGGTTTTTCCACTATAATGATTCCTTGTGTCTAATACAAACACACTGCACAAACACAAACAAAATCAAAATAACCAAAACATATGTTCTTCTCCTAAGAACATATCTCTCTAATTCTTGAATTCTTCAAGAATCACCTTTGAGAGCACCTCTTTCAAATTCCTTAACTCTTCTTCTAGAGAACACCTTTCTCTTAAGAGTCTTGAACCAAAAACGAAATACAAAAACAAGATAAAGATCAGTAAAGATTACACCTGTTGTGAATGATCTGATCAAGATTATAACCAATGTATTCAATCCTTCACACACTCTTTATCTCTAGAGAAAATCTTTTTAAAATCTTGAAGAGAATTCTTAGAACTTGTGTTCTTTGTAAAAAAAGTTTTTCGCTCTTCCTTTTTTCTTGAAAAAACTCAAAGATCTCTCTTGTTGAAAATCAAATCAAAGAGGTTTCAATTTAAAGCAGTTCAAAAACTTTTTGAGATGAATTCTGGTGTGGTAATCGATTACTCCAGAGAGATTTTGCCTTTTCTGTTATCTCAAGCATGAAGTAATCGATTAGTAGGATGTCGTAATCGATTACTCCAGAGTGTTTTGGGCTTCCCTGTTTTCTCAACCTGTTGGTAGTCGATTACTGATATATGGAAATCGATTACTTCAGCTTAAGAACATTTTAAACAACAGTTTTCAACTTTTCAAAACAAAATAGGGTTCCCAAACTGCTCTAGCTTGATTCTCAGAGTAGATTCAACTTCTCTGTGAAGCGAGATTGAATAAAAACCACACTCAAAGCCTATTCTAAAACAATCAATACAATTAAGCTCCTATTTACAATCTATCATTAAAATCAAGATTACAAGTAGATCAAAACTAAAAACAAGAGACGACTTCTTCAGCTTCAAGTCCAACACTATATCATGGAAAAGTGCGAAGCAGACAATAATTGCTACTTCCACTATGGAAGCTGAATTTGTGGCATGCTTTGAGGCCATGGTTCAGGCTAAGTGGTTGTGGAACTTTATTTCAGGGCTTAGAATTGTTGACAATATTGCCAGGCCGTTGAAAATTTATTGTGATAATTCCGCAACGGTCTTCTTTTCTAAAAACGACAAGTATTCCAAAGGTGCTAAACATATGGAATTGAAATACTTTGCTATTAAAGAAGAAGTTCAGAAACATAGAGTGTCAATAGAACACATTAGCACCGATATTATGGTTGCTGATCCTTTGACCAAAGGGTTACCGCCCAAAACATTTATTAGCCATGTTGAAAGGATGGGCATTACGGTTTCTCAGGATTAGTATATGTGATGATGAAATTTGTGTTTATGTAGATTGACATTTTGAGCTCAAATATATGAATGTTTCTGTATTACTTTTGTTTTTCCAAACTTGCATGCATGATGGAATCGGAATAATGCTAACAGGTATTGTCTTATAATGAAGACATTATTGTTGGACTAATTGTGTTATTTACTTCCTAATTATAGATCATGTTAAGGATGTGACTGACTTTGTAGTACATGGAAGGGACTATGTCGACAGATTGACATACAACCGCCATGATTCATGTTAGTTCTATTTTTATCATGATAGATTAAGTTATGAATGTAATTACATGATGCGCATTATGACAGGTGTATTTGCTAAACCATTAAGTGAAATAATGACACATATGAGCCAAGTGAGAGAATGTAAGAAATTATATTATGTCTCATGTAGTGTGTCTTATTTTATAGGTTTAATAAATATATTTAATATAATTAAGGGAAGTTGTTGGTAGTTATTTTTAGAAAATAACCAACTTGATGGAAGTTAGCTTTAAAAAGGAGAAAATGATTAAAAGAATTCTAACATCTTTTTCCTGCCTATGAATGTTCTTCTTCTCCACTCACACCATCAATGAATTCTTGAAGAGTAACTTTTATCAATGGATCAAGATTAATAACTCTATCTATACCTACTGTGAAAATCATGAATTTTAAGATTCTTATGAAATCAATGTTAGTATCAAATCACTACATTGAATTAAAATTAAACTTACATCAAGAACAAGAACACGTTTAAAATCTACATGGCATGACAAAATAAGATGTAAAGGGACAACATTACTTTATATATATATTACTATGTTCAAAAAAATTGGCAAGATAGGGAACCATGAATGAGTAAACAAGTGCTGCAAACATGGCAACTATTGTATATGTCTATTAAAATTATTATTATTTTTTTGTTACGAAACTGATATGATTAGTGGCAGATGTTAGGAATCTTTACTTTTTACGAAACTGATATGATAAGGACCACGGATGTGATCGAAAATTAGTTTTGACATCGGTTCTTGCGAAGAACTGATGTAGAAAGAGTAAAAATTAAAAAATTAACTTTCCACGTAGTTGTGTTTATAACATATTTGGAAAATTTATTTGACTTTTTGAATTCAATAATCTCCTTATTTTAGATAATGTATAACTGCACCAATCTAAAATATTTATCAATTATTATTTCTTACAATAAATATTATGTGATTATTAATAAATATTAAAGTAAGTGAATGATGCATTAATCGAGATACAAAAGAAAGAGGATAAAGGGAATATTGAGAAAAAAAAAAAAAAAAAGCTTCAGTAAGAACATTCTAACCCATAAACCATGGTTGGAATGTGGTCACGTCCGCTAGTAGCATCAATCATAGGATTAAGCATTCCTGAAACAAGTAAGGGTAATCTTGTATCAGTTATCAATATAATTAACGTATTAAATAATCAAATGGTTTCCGTTCTGGCAACGAAGCCAATTATCTTCTGGCAATTCCTGCAATTAGTTTGAGACATAATATATTCAGCAGACGAAAGAAACTTATGTGCTGAAACTGAAAGGAATACATCAATATGTATAAAGACAAAACTAGAATTGTATACCTTTAAATATGCCATCTCGTGATCCCTCGAACAGCCAACATGATATTCCATTTCACACCACAGCAAAAACAAGGGGGCAAAAAATGCTACCTCAATAAAACTAAGATATAGATTCTTCGTACATGCATCAATGATTATCACTACAGTGGTCTTGTAGGCGACATCAAAATCAAAACTGGACCGGAATGCATACCTGATCACAGAGTATTATTGTGCGTGGCCCAAAGCCAGATTTGCTGAAATCAACACCCCTACATTTACTGATGTTCACTTCATATTTATATTCTATTTCTCATTGCTATCATGAATATACAATATTGGCTTTTGTTATTAACTTAGACATACATATTGGAATTCAAACCAAAAGCAATTGGTCAAAAAATGCTGCTGCCAAAATTGTCAAAAAGTACTGCTGCCCAATTTGTCAAAAATAGTTGCTGCCAAATTTGTCAAGATTTGCTGCACCGAAAAATGAGAATTTGTCAAAAGTTACTGCTTGTGATTTCAACAAATGCTGTTGTCCATTTGCATAAGGCGGTGAGTGTTTGTTATAAATAGCAGTGTGGTGTGTTGCAGCATATACCGTGTGCAGCAGCACTTAAAGAGGAGAAAGAAAGAGTGCAGAAGCACTTAAGAAAATAGAAGTGCAGTAGCACATAAAATTAGAGAGAGAAGTGCCGTAGCACTTAAAAAATTAGAGCAGTGAGAGAAAAATATTTGTGAGAGTTGTTATTTTTTGTGTTGTAATAGTTTGCTCCTTGTATAATAAAATACTATCTTTGGTCCATTACGTTTCCAACAAGTGGTATCAGAGCTGCAAGGTTCGTGAAAAACATCACAATGTCAAATATGTTTCAGTTACAGGTCCCTAAATTGACAAAGTCAAATTATGGGAATTGGAGCATCCAGATGAAAGTCTTACTCAGTGCAATTGGTTGTTGGGATATGGTTGAAACCGGTTATGATATCCCAACAGATACAGCAGCTGAGGCGATTTTATCAAATGAAGAAAAAGAAGTATTACGGAAAAAGCGAGAAAGAGATAGCAAGGCATTGAATGTAATTCATCAAAGTGTTGATGAATCAACCTTTGAAAAAATTGCTGATGCCACAACATCAAAAGAGGCGTGGGAGATTTTGCAAAAATCTCTTCAAGGAGCGGAAAAGGATAGAAGGGTACGCTTGCAAACCCTTAGAGCTGAGTTTGAGACGTTAAAAATGAAAACGTCTGAAAGCATAGATGAATATGTCACTCGAGTAAAATCAGTGACAAACGAGATGAAGAGAAACAAAGAACCGCTTGATGATGTTCGAGTGATGGAAAAAATTTTGCGGTCACTGACACGCAAATTCAATTATGTGGTTGCCGCCATCGAAGAATCAAAGGATTTATCAGAAATCTCCTTTGATGAACTTGTGGGTTCTCTTCAAGCCCATGAGCAAAAGATGAAGCAATATGATGACTCTGAAAGTTTGGATAAAGCCTTACAAAGTAAGTTATCCTTAACTGAAAGCGGAACAAGCAGCAACTCAGGACAAAGCTTAAATAATCATGGAAGATATCGTGGAGGATATAGAGGTGGATACAGAGGTGGAAACAGAGGCGGTCGCGCACAACGTGGACGAGGATATCAATATGGTAGAGGACAATCAAACGAAGATCATCGTGGAGCAAATTATGGACGAAGAGCTCGAGGAAGAAACCGAGGCAGAGGTAGTCCTCAACAAGGGTTTAAATCTGAGGTGCAGTGCTATAATTGTGACAAATATGGTCACTACAGCAATGAGCGTAGATCGACTCCTAAACAAGAAGAAAGGAGCCACGTAGCAGCTATTGAAGATGAAATTGGGGAATCTCATATATTCCTTACTTACAAAGGAGATCAAGGATCCAAGAAAAATATTTGGTACCTTGATAATTGTGCAAGTAATCACATGTGTGGTCAGAAGGAATTGTTCATGGAGATGGATCATTCTATTAATGGACGTGTAATTTTTGGAGATGATTCACATGCCGATGTCAAAGGCAAAGGCAAAGTTATGATTACTCTGAAGAACGGAGAAAAGAAGTACATAACTGATGTCTATTATGTACCAGCTTTGAAAAGCAACATCATCAGTCTTGGCCAACTCAGTGAACTAGGATACGAGGTGGTCATAAAGGATTGTTCACTAACCTTGAAAAACAAAAACGGAGAGGTGGTTTCCAAGGTTAATATGACACGGAATCGTCTCTTCACTATTGACATCGAATCTGGAAAAGTGAAGTGCATGAAGACATCTATAAAAGATGACTCATGGCTTTGGCACTTGAGGTATGGGCATCTTGGATTCTCTGGCCTAAAGCTGCTGGCGAAAGAAAATATGGTGAATGGACTACCAAAGATAAATCCACCAGATCAACTGTGTGAAGCCTGCATCAAAGGAAAACAACACAGACAAAGCTTTGAAGTTGGAAAGTCTAGGAGAGCTAGAAGGCCGCTTGAGATTGTACACTCGGATTTAGCTGGTCCATTTGATATACCATCGCTGGGAGGAAATAGGTATTACCTAACTTTTATTGATGACTACAGCAGAAAAAGTTGGGTATACTTTCTTAAAGAAAAATCTGAAACTCTTGATAAATTCAAAGAGTTCAA
Organism: Hylodesmum podocarpum; assembly: GCA_026586105.1. Classification (NCBI taxonomy): domain Eukaryota; kingdom Viridiplantae; phylum Streptophyta; class Magnoliopsida; order Fabales; family Fabaceae; genus Hylodesmum; species Hylodesmum podocarpum. Next base: position 9,083,439 of record JALJEV010001433.1, read on the forward strand.
GGCGATGGTGGAAAAACAAAGTGGGTATTATCTGAAGATACTCAGATCTGACAGAGGAGGAGAGTATACTTCAAACTTATTTGAAGAATTTGTTAAAGAGCATGGGATAATCCATCAGTTGACGGTTAGATACACTCCTCAACAAAATGGAGTCGCAGAAAGAAAGAATCGTACCATTCTCGACATGGCAAGGAGCATGGTGAAAGGTAAATATTTACCAAGAAATTTCGGGCCGATTTGTTCAATGTGCGCTTTACCTGTTAAACCGTTGTCCAACAAAGAGTGTTCAGTATATGACACCAAATGAAGCATGGAGTGGTCAAAAGCCTGGGGTTGGACATCTCAAGATCTTTGGGTGTATTGCATATGCCCATGTCCCTGAACAGTTGAGAAAGAAGCTTGATGACAGAGGTGAAAAATGTATCTTCATCGGCTATGATAAAAGAAGCAAAGCTTATAGATTGTATAATCCACTCACCAAGAAGGTCATCATCTCAAGAGATGTTGAATTTGATGAAGCTGATTATTGGAAATGGAATAAAGAAGAAAAGAAAATTGAAAAATTATTCTTCCGCGATGAGGAAGATGATGAAGTTGGCGTCCAGAATGAAGAAGGAAATGGACAAAGTCCTCTACAGAGTCCAGGAGCGACAACTCCTTCAACAATTGCATCACCAAGTAGCAGCAGTTCAAGTGAAGCTCCCTCGAAAACACGAAGTCTTCGTGAAATTTATGAAGATACTGAACCAATTGAAACAACACTTGATTATTCCTTATTCGTTTTGATGGTGAATGTGATCCAATCACTTATGAAGAAGCAAATAGAAATATGAAATGGAAAAAGGAGATGGATGAAGAGATTACAAAGAATCGAAGGAATGACACATGGGAACTAACAAATTTGCCAAAAGAACACAGTCCTATTGGAGTCAAATGGGTGTACAAGACAAAGACCAAGAAAGAAGGAAAGGTGGAAAAATATAAAGCGAGGCTTGTTGCCAAAGGCTACAAACAAAAATATGGAATTGATTATAATGAAGTGTTTGCTCCTGTTGCAAGAATTGATACTGTAAGGCTTCTCACGGCACTCGCAGCACAAAATCGGTGGAAGCTTTATCAAATGGATGTGAAGTCAGCATTTCTGAATGGTTATCTGGAAGAAGAAATTTATATTGAGCAACCGCCTGGATATATAAAGAATGGACAGGAGGACAAAGTCTACCGTCTGAAGAAAGCTTTATATGGATTAAAGCAAGCTCCACGAGCATGGAATACTCGTATTGATAACTATTTTCAAAAGAATGGATTTGTGAAAAGTCCATACGAGCATGCTTTATACACAAAGAAAAACAAAGTTGGTGACATCATGATTGTGTGCCTATATGTGGATGATATGATCTTTTCAGGAAACAATCCAGATATGTTCGATGACTTTAAGAAAGCCATGACTAAAGAATTTGAAATGACAGACATAGGTGAAATGTCATACTTTCTTGGGGTCGAAGTGAAACAAATGGAGGATGGCATATCTGTTTCTCAAAAGAAATATGCAGAGGAGATTCTGAAGAAATTCAGAATGCAAGATTGTAAACCGATATCTACACCAGCAGAACCAGGCATAAAGTTAAGTGTTAACTCAACAAGTAAGCCAGTAAATCCAACATTGTTCAAAAGCATTATTGGAAGTTTGAGGTACTTGACTATCTCTCGACCAGATATTATGTATGCAGTTGGACTTGTCAGCAGAGTCATGGAAAGGCCAAAGCAAGATCATTGGAGTGCTGCAAAGAGAATATTAAGATACATCAAAGGTACTGTGAATCATGGTCTATTTTATACACACTCAGAAAAATCAAAGTTGATTGGTTACACTGTCATGGGGGAGACTTGGATGATCGAAAAAGTACATCCGGTTATCTATTTCATCTTGGCTCGGCAGCATTTTCGTGGTCATCAAAAAAGCAACAAACTGTTGCTCTTTCAACTTGTGAAGCAGAATACATAGCAGCTGCAGCATGTACCTGTCAAGCAATTTGGTTGAAGAATATTTTGGAGGAATTATCTTTTGCACAAGAAGATCCAATTACAATCTATGTTGACAACAAATCTGCTATATCACTATCGAAGAATCGAAGAATCATATCACATAGCCGCAGCAAACATATTGATACAAAATATCATTTTATCCGTGAGCAAATGAAGAACAAGACAGTGGAGTTAGTTTATTGTCACACAGATGATCAATTGGCAGATATCTTCACAAAACCATTGAGAGCAAAATTTCACATATTCAAAGAGAAGCTTGGAATGAGAAGTTTGGTTTGAGGGGGAGTATTGGAATTCAAACCAAAAGCAATTGGTCAAAAAATGCTGCTGCCAAAATTGTCAAAAAGTACTGCTGCCCAATTTGTCAAAAATAGTTGCTGCCAAATTTGTCAAGATTTGCTGCACCGAAAAATGAGAATTTGTCAAAAGTTACTGCTTGTGATTTCAACAAATGCTGTTGTCCATTTGCATAAGGCGGTGAGTGTTTGTTATAAATAGCAGTGTGGTGTGTTGCAGCATATACCGTGTGCAGCAGCACTTAAAGAGGAGAAAGAAAGAGTGCAGAAGCACTTAAGAAAATAGAAGTGCAGTAGCACATAAAATTAGAGAGAGAAGTGCCGTAGCACTTAAAAAATTAGAGCAGTGAGAGAAAAATATTTGTGAGAGTTGTTATTTTTTGTGTTGTAATAGTTTGCTCCTTGTATAATAAAATACTATCTTTGGTCCATTACGTTTCCAACAATACAACTATGAAGTGTAGTAATTGCTATCACCTAAATTAATTTATCAGGTCTAAATCTAGATCCTGACCCGCAGAAGTCACACTAAATATTTTTCAATTGATTCAACTCATAAAACTGAACCGATCCAACCTTGTTTATAGCCAGTTTAAGTGGATATTTGGCCAAATAGGCTACTCAGACTAGTTCATTAAACAATTTGATTTTAATAGTCATATAGAAACACTTTAGAAGAGATCAGCGATCCAAGTAATAAATAACTTCTTATTCCTTACAAGTTACAACAATGCAAGGAATGAAAGGATAATAAATAGTGAGCAAGAAAAATAATTCAACTCTTCAAACAATTGTAACAAATAGATAATTTGTCTATAAAAGTTTTTTGTAATCTATATCTGACCTTTATGAAATGCTCTTGGGCATCCATCGCAAAGCAAAAGATTACCGCCATCCCAACAAGTAATAAATAGATCGTCATTGTCTTTTGCAGAGAATATTCGATCTTTTGGGAGAGATATTGCTAGCTCGTGGAGAGATACCCCATTTGACGTGTAAATATACGCATAATCGTCCAACATGATGCACTTCTATTAAAATCTATATGCATAATCAGAAAGCAGTTTAACATCCCTCAAATCAACTCTCAAGGAAGAAAAAGACTCATGGTTTCTTGCGAGAGGCGCAACTTGAATGTGTTAATATGCAAATAAAGTCCCACATCAGAATAATGATGCTGAGCTTGAAGGAGAAGAAAAATTTTGTCCGTCAGAAGATTTTGCTGCAAGAAATGATTGCTCCAAAAGTCAAAAGATTCTATTGTAAGAGAAGATTGCTCCAAAAGTCAAAACATTATGTTGCTGCAAGAGAAGATCGTTTGTTGTGTCTTGTGTTAATTCAAAGTCCCACATCGGAGAACATTAGAAAGAGAGGTGTAGAGTGTTAGGTTTTTTACTTGCACCACATCTTTAAATTTAGTAAATGGATGTATTAGGTTTTAAGTAGTGTGTGTCAAACAATATGTAAGAGTTTGTAATGTTTACCAGAGAATATTAAAAAAATTACAAATGGAAGGGTTTGTAATTTTTGCCAGAAAAATTTACATGTGAAAGAGTTTGTAACTATGCTAGAAAAAATTACATGTAAGGAGGGTTTGTAATTTTTCCGTTTAAAAATTACAAATAATGAATTTTGTTCCATGGAATCGTGGACTAGGTCTTGAGACACCGAACCACGCTAATTTTTATTGTGTGCTCTTTTATTTTTCCCTTATACTTGTCTCAGGAAGTTGAGTTCTCAACAGTTGTATCAGAGCTTATGGTTCGACTTGGTAAGAGATGGATCATGAAAGTCAAGTGGAATTTGACAAGAGATGGATCCATGAAGGTCAGGTGGACCTATCCTTAGATGATTCCCTTTGTCAAAAATCTTTTGTTGCAGGGGAGAAAATACTGTGGTCCTTTGTTTGAAGGGAGGATTGTTGTAATGCAAACAAAGTCCCACATCAAAAGAATAATACAGAACTTGAAGGATAGAAGAATTTTACGTGTAAGAAGATTGTGTTGTAAAGGAGGATTGCTCCAGAAGTCAGAAAATTCTATTGTAAGTAAAAATTGCTCCAAAATGCTGCAATAGTAGATCGCTCTAGAAGAGTTTTGCTAGTTTTGATGTAAGGAATGATCATTGTAAAAGTATACGACTTTGAATTAAAGAGAAGTTCACTTCCATCAAGCAATCCATTTTCCTTAAAAACTAACTTACACAACCGCTGATCCCTTGAGAAGAAAACATTGGATTAACAAATAATGATTATCATCACCGAGTCATAAAACAATACAGCCAGATAAACACACACAAATGACGGGGGTGTAGGGAACTAACTTCTTGGTTATCTTCCATTGACTCTTATTAGATGAACACTTCAAATTTGATCTTTTTTTGGGGCCTTCAGCTTTACTTACAGTGACCTAGTAATAACAGTTGATTAGAATAAAGAGGGAAAGAAAATTATTTGGCCGTAAACAATTCACCCACAACCATACTGTCCTTACTACATCATCCGTGCCAAAAAAAAATAATATTTCAATACTAGCAGAGACGGGTAATAATGTTTCCCATTGCACTAAATTAAAAAAAAAAAAAAAAAAAAAAAAAAAGAAAAAAAAAAAGAAAGCTAAACTGATAAAATGCCAAGGATGCCCGCGGAACCTTAGGTGAGAAAAGGGAAACCCGTGATGAAAAACACCAACGGTGGCCGATAATAGAGAAGGACGAACAGAGAAACTGGAGACCTGCTCGCCACGATGGCATGTGAAAATAACCGTTGGCGGCGGTTCAAGCAAATGAAGCAGCTGATGTATGAAGAAAAGAAAGTTTCCATTATTTTGAAATTTCAAACACCGTAAACGAAAGAGAGAGGGCGCTGGTGATAGTGACAGCAAGGTAAGGTCCGGCGACGGCAAAACAAGGTCTGACAATGGCAAGGTGAGGTCTAACGGCAAAAAGAAGAAGACGGCAAGGAGCAATAGAGGTTTTGGCAGACAGAAAAAAAAAGAAAAGAAAACTCTAGCACAGAATGAACGTGAAATAGAATATAGAAATATATAAAATAAAATTAAACTTTTTTTTGTTAGTTCTTAAATATATCACGTGAATTATTTTAAGAACCAACTTAAAACGGTCAGATTTTTTCATGTACAACATGAAAATAGAGACGTAGAAGCTTGGTTTACCACTAGTGAAAAATCCAACAAACATGCCTCAACCAACTATTTTTCACCTTTTCCATTATGTTTCTAAGACATTATCCCGCAAGATTTAATAGAGTTAAAATAGGTATAACTCAAATCCTTTCACACAAATATCAAGACTTTCCTTCAAGTGCCTCCTCGTAACATAACAGTGATTCTTTAGCAGTTCCACGTCTCAGATATGCCTTCACATTTTGCATGGAAATAATTATGCAATTTTCTTATCAGATTCATGTCATATATTATTTGTATAGATTTAGATGGCATCATAATTTTAAGGAATCCTACAAAATATAAGCATTAGGTAGTTGGACATGGTAAATACCAATTAGAGAGAAATGGAGCAAATATTACCGTACCAATTTACAAACATGGTAAATCTCGTACCATCCTAACTTAGCAATTGCTCGATTGCAGTAATAAGTCGTATTTGTCTCGTTCAATTTGATAGTCTCACCGTAATAATTGAGTGCCTTACTCCATTGCCTTTCTTAGAATGTTGCATTTCCCTGAAAAGTATGTAATTTATGATGCCAAGATAATAATGTTTGGGCTCCCCACAACAGATGTTTGAATGAACGAAATCTATAAATTCATCTGGTATGTTAAAACACTCTGATGAACAATTGCTACAGATTTCCATTATAATGAATGACAAAAATTTGCATCATTAACAAGTACTGATCTAAATGGTTGTTTAGATGAGAGGAAAGTAAACAGAGGAGAAAACATGGGTAATGACACATTTTCTTTTCTTTAATTGAAGAGGGTAGGAAATTGACTATAGAAACAAAATTCAAACTTTTTTGGTACTTGGGAATGACATGTCTTTCTATGTCTTTTAGGCATGGAGATTTTGGGGGGTAAACTGACCTTTGGAGTTGATTGATTCATGCATGGAGAATTCATCTGTTACACCAGAAGCATTACGTTGTATCCGTATCAGTCTTCTCTGTATGTCAACTGTGGTAGTGATGTTGAGCAGTGAGAGTGGTTTGCCTCAACGTAAAGAGCCTGGTTTTCTTATGAAGAATGACAAGTTCTTTCATGAAGCAGATTCCTCTACCAAGCACCAGTTTTCTTCCACCAATGATATAAGTTTTACCATGTTAGAACCCCAGTAGTGTATCTTTTACCTCACTACAAAATTTGTTTAGGATGTTTTGTATACTGCTTTAGCACCTATATCGAAGCACGTAATGGAATTTAGATGCAAAAATTGTCACTGGGGAAGTGTGTCATTGCTTTGCTTTCTGATATATTATATAGTTAATCCAACTAACCTTACTGATAAAATTTTCATCTGTCTCATTTTTCTGTTCCAATTGTAAGTTTTCAAATCAATTAAATAGTCTACTTTACTTCTCAATTGTTTAATCGTAGTTTGGGGGACAAAAGCACGCATAGACCATTAAATCGCAAAAGCACGCAAAAAATATAAGTTGGTTTTTGGTATTTGACATTGACACAGCACCATAAAAATGGTAATTTCATGTTTACGAGACATAGATTACCTCAAATATTAAATCGTATTTTGGGAAATTAATCACCGTAATTCTTTGCTCTCTCTTTCTTTTTATTTTATTGTTATTTTTAAAAAATAAAAAATGTGAATATGTGTATATTGTAAAAATTATTTTTAATACAATGTAAATTTTTTTTAAAATTATTTTCCTTTGAAAATGTTTTAGTACTATAAAGAAAAGTCAATAAATACTTAAGGAGACATGAACTTCCATATTTTTTGTCCTTATCTTATAGATTCTAGAAAAAAAATATGACAAAGATCCTGACAAATAAATAAATGAAATTAGATTAAAAGATACATGGCTATTCCTCTTTTTAAACTAGGGTGAATTAGACGTGGATTCATATTATCGTGATACCCTTTTCTTTATTCTCATGCTCTAAATTATTTTTTTTTTTGACAAAAATAGATTTAATAAAAACATGTTTCTGCTGTTCTCATGATAGATTTGTAATTTGAGTAAATTTCACCCACACTTACTCACATGCACCCACACTCTCTCTGTTTGTAAGGAAATTTTTAACTATTTTTTATTTTATTATTATTACATAAAACTCACTAGTTATTTAGAAAAACTTTACAATGACATTCTTTTTATGCCTTGATCTCCTCTACCTTATTTTAAAAATATATTATACTAAAACCTCCTATAAAAGGTATAATATTGAAAAATAAATAGCACTGAGTGTAATTTCGTAAGATGTCACTGTAATTTATTAGGTGATCTCATTATATTACCATTATAGAATAAGAGAACACTTATTTTTTTACTAGTAATATTTCATACAGTATTTGGTAAAGAAACATACACTCTGTTACCATGTTCATACAGTATTTGGTTGTCATTTTGATCTTTATACAGTTAAAAATTTATAAAAAAAGAAAATGTTTCAAAGTTTATGACTAACATCAAGTCTGATGTAGATCAAACTTAGAGTTCGTCTAAATTATAGACGAAAATATAAATGAAATTTAAAAAGTAAAAATGAATAAAAAATTTTGTATTTTGAGAATCTTAGTAAGAAATTGAGATGAATTATTTTGTGGTTTTGTAACTAATATCAATCTCTGGGAATTGTAATATAGTTAAATTTATAATATAACGAACCAGATGGGACAGGCTTTAGAAGGTCTTGAAGAGGATCAGGAATGGCAGTGTTTGGCCAAACAGCTTTCCAGTAATCTTCATCGGTTGTTTGTGAACGTCCATAGCTTTCTCCTGCGAAGGCAAGCTGCAACAATATATATATTTACATATAATTTCTATATATAAATCATATTCAAATATTAAAAGTTTTGAATACAAAATTGGGTTAAAAATTGACATTTCAATGATTTATGACTAGTTTAAATCAAAATGACGTGAATGATCCGAATTAAACAAACCACAAATTTAATTCAGTTAGAGTTGGGGAGGGCATATAATATGAAAACAAAGACAGAAAAAAGCCTGTAGTAAAGTCTTACAGCTAAGAAGAGAAGGAAAATAGGAAAGGCAAGGTAGCGAGATTCCATTGTATCAAAGAGGTAGTGAGGATGAGAGGTGTGAGATTCCTATAGTTGGGGCTGCACTTATATAGGAGAAAATCTAGACATGGAATTTAGATTATTTTTTTTAAAAGTTTGACAAATTATTTTGAAATTGGGGCATTTTAACTTTTTTAAAGTAAATGCTTGCTTTGTTTGGCATTTCACAGTACTTTACTTAAAAGAATAACTAAAGTTGGAGAGTTGGTGTAATATTCCAATTAATTTTCAGTTCTTACTAATATACTGAATTTTTCTATTACTCCATGTAATAAATATAATTTTTGTTTTTGGTTTTATCTATAATTAGTATTTATGATTAAATATAATATTTAAAATTTAAAATATAATAAAATAAATATAAAATATGTAAAAAGTATCTATTATATAAAAAAATAATGTCACAAGTTATAAGACTTTGATAAATTCTATACTTTTATTTGTTGATAAACATTTCTTTTCTTGGAAACTTATCTTTTTGAGATAAAAAATTAATTGCGTAGTGATATTAAAATTAAAATATAAAAGAAATTATATAAATAGATACGAATATATTTACTATTAATTTTAGTTAAGTATCTAATAATTTATAATACTATTGATTGATATAAATAAAATTTCATTTTTGTAATAATGTTAGTAAAATAATAGTTAAAGTTAGAGAGCTTGTGTAACACTTTAACCAATGTTTCGTTCTTTAAAATATATACTATTTTTTTATTTATTCCTAACAATTAATTTTAATTTTATTTTTTAATTTTATATATAATATATATTATTTATCTTTTTTCTTTATCTACTTATTTTATCATCTTAATTTTTTTATATCTTCAATTCTTTATTATCCATGACGATAACGATTCGGTACAGAACTACAGTGTAATTATTCATGACGACACTGTAATACCGTTTAATCTGTCACTGTGCTGCCTTGGTTTGTTTTGCCGAGACACGAATATATTCGGTAAACGCCAGGAATGGACCACGCGATCCAGCGTCTTTACCATTTTATTGATAGATGCATCAATATGTAATTTCTGTCTTTAATTTTATTTTAACATTCTTATTATAATTTTTTTAATACTTAGTTTATTATGTTTTATCATTTTATAAATTTTAATTTTAATTTATTGTTCTTCAATAATTTATCCTTTTATAAATTTTAAGAAGGTTAATTAAATTTTTAATCTTCTCTAAATTTTACGGTTCCAATTAGTTCTTGTATTTCTTTAATAAATGATTTTCATTTAATATTCCATCTATAAGAATAATATTTCACATTAAACTATATAAAAATAATATTTCACATTAAACTTATAGTTAAATGTTGATTAAATATTTAATTGCACATGAAATCTTTTATTGCAAATGATAATTTTAATTTATTATTCTTAAATTTTTTATCCACATGAAAATTTTAATTGCAAATGAAATATTATTAGCCAAAGCTGATACTTATTAAGCCTCCAGTCTATGTCACTTGCATGTTAATTTTGCCACGTATCTTACACATGGCTATACGAGACTATTACCTTCACATGCATAATCTCACCTGAAATATGATATGCAGATTATGTCCACAAGAAATAAACTATCACCATAAATTTACAATACATTGACATTGTAGCTTTGTCAGGTATTTTTGCACATAACACTACTGGATTGACATGTATAATCTAATTTAAAATGTCACTTACATGGCAATGGCATGCTGCAAAAAAAAAAAAAAAATCACCATAAATTTACAATACATTGACATTGTAGCTTTGTCAGGTATTTTTGCACATAACACTACTGGATTGACATGTATAATCTAATTTAAAATGTCACTTACATGGCAATGGCATGTTGCTGCAAAAAAAAAAAACCTTCTACCTAAGTTCCGACAGACTTGCATTGCATGACATATTAAATTTGCCGCGTATTCTATGCATGGCCACGTGACACTGTAAACTCAACACGTACAATCTTACTATAATTTTTACTTTTAGAGCAGATCACATTCTACTGTTATTCATGAGATTACGTTGAAACTTTGACACATATCTTACACTTCACCGAGTGGCACCGTTAACTTGAATTATTACCTTTTTAAACGTATTTTATTTATTAAAAGTAATTATATAGTTCTATGAATGGCCACGTGTAATTATATCATGGATAATAAGTTAAGATGGTTATTTAATTCATGTATATGTTTTGTTGAATAACATTAAATGTTATTTTTAAGGGTCTAGGGAGTTATAATTTTAGAAATTGGTGAAGAGAAATGAAAGTACTTGTTTTATGGTTATAATTAGATTTTATTATTTTGATAGCTGCCCGTAATCTCTCAATTATAAGCAAAACGACAAAAAAATCAATAAAAAGTATTAGAGATGTATTGACCGTTATTGTTTTAACAATTTGGTATTAGAGTTAATGGAGAATGTGATGGCTTTGCTACCATGGATCCACGATTAGGATCCATATTAATGAAGACAAACTATTGGAGCATTCAAATAAAGTTCATCTTGATTCTTAAGATGCATGAGAGGTGGTCGAAGAAGGTTTCAAAGTACAACAAATATCACGGGTCATACAACGGCTTAAAATAAGGTGTTGAAAGAGGCGTGATCAAAGGATAAGGTGACATTATACATGTTGTTCCAAGTCGTTGACGAATTGGGTTTTGAGAAAATTGTCAGGGAAACCACTTCAAAAGAAGCGTGGGATATTTTAAAAATAGTGTTCGAAGGAGCCGACCAAGTCAAGCAAGTGCGTCTCCAAACTCTTCGTGGCGAGTTGGAGAGCATGAAGATAAAGGAGTCGGAAATTGTATCTGACTACATCACACATGTACATACTGTGGTTAATCAACTCAACCGAAACGATGAAACCTTAATCGATACACGAATTGTGGAGAAAATTTTGAGATCATTAACCAACAATTTTGAGAATGTTGTGTGTATGATAGAAGAGTCAAAGGACCTAACGACACTCACGGTCGACGAGCTCGCCGGTTCTCTTGAGGCACACGAGCAACGTAAAAAGAAGAAGCCGGAGGAAACACTCGAGCAAGTACTTCAAACCAAGGCGTCTATCAAAGACGAAAATGTACTCTATTCTCAAAATTTTTGAGGTAAAGGGCGTGGTTGTGGAAGTCGTGGAAATGGTCGCTATGGTCAAGACAGCAGTCATGAAGGATACTATAAGGATAAGGGTCAATCGAGCAAACCAAATTGGCGTGGAGGGGGACGCAGTCAAGGAAGAGGCGGCCGATAGAATTATTTTAACATCTAGTGCTACAAATGTCACAAATATAGTCTTTATGCGAAGGATTGTAACTTCAACAAATGTTATAATTGTGGTAAAGTGGGACATTTTACAAAAGATTTTCAAGCCGATAAAAAGGTGGAAGAAATAGCCAACCTAGCCTTGGAAGATGAAACAAATGAAGGTTTTCTTTTGATGGCTCAAAATTGCGGTACCCCCACTTCGGGGCAAGTAACCATATATGCGATCACAAGTACCTATTCAAAGAGATGCAAAAGATTGAAGATGATCATGTGTCATTTGGAGATGCATCAATGGTAGAGGTCAAAGGTCGAGGTATGATTTGTTACTTACAAAAGGATGGCTTAATTGGGTCTATCCATGATGTTTATTGCATACTAGACCTAAAAACTGACATTTTAAGTACGGGGCAACTTACAGAGAAAGGTTACTTGATATTTTTAAAAGATCAACTACTACACTTAAAGGACAAGCAAGGGTGTATGGTTGCTCGAATCAAGATGGAAGAAATCGGATGTACAAACTGAATTTGAGAAGTATACGAGAAAATTTTTTGCGAGTCAACGTAGAATGCAAGGCATCTCTGCTTTGGTCACTTACATCATGTGGCCTAAAAGAGTTAGCGAAGAAGAATATGGTGTACGGGTTGTTGGTCCATAAAGGTAAAAGGGGGTGAATAGATTCGAGTTCTTAGTTTGCCCAATTAAAATTTGTTTCTACTTTCTTTTTTATTTCAAACAAATAACAATCTTGTTTAACTATCCACACCTAAAGAAGATATCAAGATATACAATAAAAGAAGTGAACAAAATTTTAGAACAAGATAGATCAAGAGTTACAGAGGAAACTTCAAGAAATATTAAAGAAACAAGTTAGTAACCAATTATCTTTATTACTAAAGATCAGTGTTCAAGCGTTCCAAAATTAGAGTTGATTACCGAATCAATTCCCAAATGAAAACAGAGAATTTTAATATTACTGATCAACTATTTGGCAAAAGATAAAAGCGTAAGGAAGAGAAGAATGCACAAGTGATTTATACTAGTTCGACATTCAGCATCTAGTCTCAACCCAGCAACTGCTGAAATTGGTTTTCAACTATGATCCCTTCTGTGTTCTTTACAAGCACACTATACAAGAAATACAAAAACGAAATCAAATCACCAACACGCAATGTTTTTTAACCCAAAGAACACTTCTCCTTGGTCTTGGTAACTCTAAGAACACAAACCCTTTAAGAAACCTTTCTCAAAGAACCCTTACACTTTCCTAGAAAGATCTCTCTCTTAGAGTAATCAACAGAACCAAATAAAACAATATAAGATTATTTAGAGAACACCTGAGAGTGTAGAATCTGATCAATATGATACCATAAAGACAATACAGACCAACAAACTTCAACTAAGATTGCTCTTTGAAAAAAATTTCTTGGAAACACCTTAAAATTCTTAAAGAATTTTCTTGGAGAAAATAAAACTCAGTTTTTTATTGATTGTGAAAGTGTAAGTGTGATCCTTTTCATGTTTCTAAAGTTGTGTTTAAGTTTTAGAAAGATGGGTTATTTATAGTTGAAATCATAAAATCCATTTGAGCAATCAAGTTGGTTTCTGGAGGTGGTAATCAATTACAATTATTGGTAATCGATTGTCCCAATAAGCCAAATTCATTTCCATGTGTTTCACTCTATGGTAATCGATTAACCAGAGTAGTAATCGATTACTCCAGAGACAAATCAAGGATTCCTACTCTATTACCATATTATGGTAATCAATTACCATTCCCAGGTAATCTATTACTTTAGTTGGTTACTAGAAAACTGATTTAATCTATAACCTTAGTTAGTAATTGATTACTTCATGTTTTTATTTGAAAACATAGAGGAAAATGAATGATTTGAATTTTGAGAAGCTTGGTAATCTATTACCAACCTATGGTAGTTGATTACTGAGCCAAATCAAAGATTTCAAACACAAGTCATGAACTTACTTAACTAACATTTGTCATTAAAATCAACCACAAACACACGCCTAGGTTAAACAACCAATACATTAAAAAAATCCTAATACACTTCATCTAAGAAAACCAAAATTACATGAACATCAAAAGCATAACTAAAGAGGGCAACTCCAAGCGTCTTCAAGAGAAACTTACTCAACCTCTGTGGAAGCCATTTGATAAGAGAAACTTACTCAGCCTCTCGTACCATTGCCTTAGGGCTTACTTCAAGCCATAAAGAGCCTTCTTAAGTTTTTACATATGCTCAAGGAAATTGAAGTCAATAAAACTAGGAGGTTGTGAAACAAACACTTCTTCATTGATATAGCCATTCAGGAAAGCACTCTTCACAACCATTTGAAACAACTTAAAATCATGAATACAAGCAAAAGTAAACAACAACCTTACATCTTCTAGTCTAGCAACGAGAGCATATGTTTCATCAAAATCAATATCTTCTTGTTGATTATATCCCTTAGCTGTCAGCCTAGCTTTGTTTCTTACTACAACACCATCTACATTCAACTTGTTTTTAAACACCCATTTTGTTCCAATCACATTCACATCTCTTTTAAAAGGTACTAGTTCCCATACACTATTCCTCTTAAACTGATTTAACTCCTCATGCATAGCTAACAACCAGAATTCATCATTCAAAGCATCATCAACATATGTGGGTTCAGATTGAGATATAAAAGCAAAATCATCACAGAACATGTTAAAGGAGGATCTAGTTGATACTTTCATTTGGATGTCACCTAGGATGTTGTAAAGAGATAGATCTCTAGGCTTCTTCCACTCCTTAGGTAAATTGTGTGAAGTTGATGGTAGTTTCTGATGTTCTGCAGGTATGTCATTGCCATAATTACTTGCATCTTCCTTATCATCAAGTAAACTTCTCATTAGCAACTCATTTGACTGTTTGCTATTAATCATGCAACATTCATTGTCAAACGACACTTTTTAGTCCTTGTCGCATAGTTGGCTTATGTTACGAAGGTTGAATCTCAATCCTTCCACCAAGAGAACATCTTCATTGATAGTGTTGGATTTGTCTCCAACAACACCAATACCCAAAATCTTCCCTCTATTGTTATCTCCATATACTACCGATCTGGATTCCTTTGATTTGTAGGAGATAAAATTGCTCTTGTCACCAGTCATATGCCTTGAGCAGCCACTATCTAAATACCAAGTTGAGTGCTTGGACCTCAAGCATACCTACACAAGAAAGTATCACTTTGATTTTGGTATCCAAACCTTTTTGGGTCCAACAATGTTAAAGTTGTGATAAACTTTCTTTACCCATTCAAATAAGCCACAAGAAATGCCTTCTTTGCTTACCATGCAATTATATGTGTTTTGATCAGGTTTCATGAAATAACTACATGTGAAGGTTTTATTTCTATATGCTTGTTCATTTGCATAGAACTTCATGTTTTTCTTTTTCAAAGAAACAGCGATAGCAATACACTTTGAACATGGTTGTCTCAAAGGATCATTTTCATTTTTCAATCTTTGAACTTCATATTTTAAAGCACATATATTGTTTTTCAAATCAGAAACATTGCTTTTTAAAACCTTGTTCATTTTGCCCAATCTTTCGGCTTCTTTGTAAAGATCACAGAAAGCATTGTGTAACTCATCATAGTCACAATTAGATGAATCTGAATCACTTACCTCATCATCCAAAGCTGGTTTGACCATGAGACAAAAGTTTGCTTCCTTTGTCTCGCTCTAACTAGAAGTGGAAGAATCGTTTTATTCCCACGCAATGTAAGCCTTCTTCTTTTTAAACCGGTCCTTCTTGGGCTTTTCCTCACACTCAGGTCTTCTTGGTTCATTGTTGTTAGCTTTCTTCAAGTTGGGGCATTCCGACTTGTAGTGTCCAACTCTTCCACACTCACAGCAAGTCACCTTAGAAGATGAGCTCTCACTTCTCTTGAAGCCTTTCATGCAATTGTTGAATCTCTTCTTGTTGTTGTTCTTTCTCATGAACTTCTTAAACTTCCTTACCATGAGATTCATGTTTTCCTCTTTCGAATCACTTTCACAGCTTGATGTATCACTATTGGTTGTTGTGTCTTCCATCTTTAGTGCTAATCCTTTGGCTTTCTTACCTTTCTGCTCTTCATCAGCAATCCGAGATATATCCATCTCATACTCTCTTAACTTACCAATCAACTCTGCATTTATCATCAAGGCTAAATTATTTGGTCGGTGCTGTTGATTGTTACTTCCTACTCAAGGATCTCAGCACTTTGGCGTTGACTTCTTCCTCAACGAAAATCTTATCGAGTCCTTTCAGATGGCTTATGATATGTGTGAACCGTTTATGCATATCCATGATGGACTCACCTTGTGTCATCCTGAAGGTTTCATACTCTTGGATCAAGGTATTCTTCCTTGTCTTTCTCACTTCAGCAGTACCTTCATGGGTAACCTTTATAAGCTCTCATGCTTATTTAGTGATGGTGCAAGCCGAGATCTTGAAAAACTCATCAGAATTTAAAATAGAGTGAAAAATATACAGGGCTTTCGCATCGTTCTCAGCTCTCCTAATTTCATTTTAGTCCCAACTCTAAAATGGTTTTTCAAACTCATTCTCATTTTCTATGTAGGTGGGGACTTTGAAATTAGTGATCACTGCTTGCCAAATGCTTCTATGAACAAACTCCATGAAAATTTTCATTCTAACTTTCCAAAATGGATAGTTATATCCACAAAACAAGGGAGGTTTGTTAATAGAGACACCTTCAGCGAATGATAATTGATTACCAACCATACTAGAGGAACTAAGGATCAATTCTAGAGTAACCTACTAGATGTAAGCTCTGGTACCAATTATTGGTCCCTAAGGGTGAATCTAGAGAGGGGTGAATAAATTCTAGTTTGAAAATTTGTTTCTACTTTCTTTTTCATTTAAAATGAATACTAGCTTTGTTTAACTATTCACACTTAAAGAAGATATCAAGATATACAATAAAAGATGTGAACAAAGCGTTAGAACAAGATAGATCAAGAGTTACAACGGAAACTTCAAGAAAGATTAAAGAAACAAGTTAGTAACCAGTTATTTTTACCAAAGATTAGTATTCAAGCTTTCCTGAATTAGAGTTGATTACCGAATCAATTACCTAACAAAAACAGAGAATTTTGATATTACCGATGAGCTATTTGGTAAAAGATAAAAGTGCAAGGAAGAGAAGAATGCACAATTGATTTATACTGGTTCGGCTTTCGGCCTACATTCAGTCCCAACCCAACAACTGCTGCAATTGATTTTCCACTATGATCTTTTTGTGTTCTTTACAAACACACTACACAAGCAACACAAAAATGAAATCAAATCACCAACATACAATGTTCTTAAACCCAAAGAACACTTCTCCTTGGTCTTGGTAACTCCAAGAACACAAACCTTTTGGGAAACCTTTCTCAAATAATCCTTACTTTTTCCTAGAGAAACCTCTTTAAATGAAACAATAAAGATTAGTTAGAGAACACCTGAGAGTGTAGACTCATCAATATGATACTACAAAGACAATACCAACAAAAAAACTTTAACCAAGATTATTTTTTGAAAAACTTTTCTTGGAAACACCTTCAAGTTCTTGAAGGATTTTCTTGGAGAAAATAAACCTTAGTTTTTGATTGAATGTGAAAGTGTAAGTGTGATCCTTTTCGTGTTTCTAAAGTATTTTTTATGTTTTAGAAAGAGGGGTTATTTATAGTTGAAATCATAAAATCCATTTTAGCCAATAACTGTTGGTAAAATCCATTTTCTGGAGGTGGTAATCGATTACAATTGTTGGTAATCGATTATCCCAATAAGCCAACCTCATTTCCATGTGTTTTACTATGTGGTAATCGATTAACCAGAGTGGTAATCGATTACTCCAAAGACAAATCAGGGATTTCCACTCTATTACCATACTGAGGTAATCAATTACCATTCCCAGGTAATCTATTACTTTAGTTGGTTACCAGAAAACTAATTTAATCTATTATCTTAGTTGGTAATTGATTCCTTCATGTTTTTATTTGAAAACTTAGAGAGAAATGAATGATTTGAATCTTGAGAAAATTGGTGATCTATTACCAACTTGTGGTAGTTGATTACTGAGCCAAATCAAAGATTCCAAACACAATTCATGAACTTACTTAAATAAGACTTGTCATCAAGATCAACCATAAACACATGCCTAGGCTAAAAAACCAATACATTGAAAAAGCCTAATACACTTCATCTAAGAAAATCAAAATTACATGAACATCAAAATTAGAACTAAATAGGGCAACTCTAAGCATCTTCTAGCTTTAAGTTCAGCATGGACTACCCGAGGGAAAATTTTGTGAAAAATGTGTGCTTAGCAAGCATGTGAGAACCTCGTTTCAAAAAGAAGGCATAATATTGGGCTAAGCAACCTCTCAAGTTAATTCATGCCAACATATGTGGACCAATCACCCCCAAATCTTTCAGCGGTAAAAGGTATTTCATTTTTTTATCGATGATTTCTTACAAAAGAAAAAAACTTGGGTTTATTTTCTAAAAGAAAAGTCTGAGGCATTCAAGGTGTTCAAAAATTTCAAAGTGATGGTAGAGAAGGCAACTAAAAGATAAATCAAAGTTATACGATCGGATAGAGGTGCGAAGTATACTTCGACGACTTTCATGGAATATTGCGAGGAGTAAGATATAAGACAATTTCTAACTGTACCATACACTCTTCAACAAAATGGTGTGGCTAAGAGGAAGAACTGGACCATTCTCGACATGGTTCAATCATTGCTCAAGAGCAAAAGATGCCAAAGGAATTTTGGGCGAAAGTCGTGCAATGTGCCATCTATGTGCAAAATCGATGTCCACATGTGAAGTTAGATTATCAAACACCACAAGAGGCATGGAGCAGACAAAAGTTGATAGTTTCTCATCTCAAAGTGTTCAAGAGTGTAGCTTATGTACACGTACCAGATCAACGAAGAACGAAACTCGAAGATAAAAGTAAAAAGTATATTTTTATTGGGTATGATGAGAAGACAAAATGGTACAAACTACTTGACCCGATAAGGAAAAAGATAATACTAAGTTCTGATGTGCAAGTAAATGAAACAAACGAGTGAGACTGAAACAATTCGATAGAGGTTATCAGTGAAGTTGGAGAATCATCAGTCATTACAGCAACAAGTATACCAACAAATTCTGAAACTACCGATGATATTAGTTATAAAACAATTGACTTAAAACATCTTACGCTTTAAAGTTGGTTATAAAACAACTGACTTAAAAAGTACTTTAGAATTTTTTTATAAAAAATTACTTTCTACAAATAAAATATTTTTTTAATTGTATGCCCTAAAATTATCAAATCTTTTATTTCATCGTAGATATAATGATATCAATACTAAAATGGTTTTTTTTTTACGCTTGTCTTCAATTTTCCTTCCGAAAAGTGATGAGTGCAAAAATATTTCTAGAACTATTGATATCAAGAAGGAAGGAGGGAGAAAAAGCACACCAAGTGTCAACTCGTCAATTTTCTAAGTCTTTTCTAAGCTGCTCTAGTATTATTGTTTTGTGGTTCAAGAAGCACGCTTGAAATCTGCAATCTGCATGCCATGAGAAAATGAGATGTAAAGGGACAACACTATATATATATATATATATATATATATATATATATATATATATATATATATATATAAAGTACTAAGTAAAATAAATGGCAAATGGCAAGGCAGTGAACCATGGATGAGTAAACAAGTGCTGCAAACATGGCAACTATCGTACACAACAATGAACAATTCATCAATGCCGGCACTAGTGTAAAATTAGTCTCATATGTCGGTTGAAAATTAAATTGTTTTTAGTTATTGGGAGGAGTAAAAAGTTTTCACTTTTTATGTCAATCATTATTGACTAAAATGATGTGAAGATTAATTTTCACGTCTTTTCTCGGAAAGAACTGACATAGAAAGAATAAAAAAAATAATAAAAAATGGACTCTTCGTATCATTTGTGTTTATAAAAAATGTGGAGAGTCCTTTGCACTAATTAAAACATTTATCAATTATTATTTCTTACAATATAATATTACTTGATTATTGACAAATACTAATGTAAGTGAGTGATGTGTAACCGAGACAAAGAAGAAAGAAGATAAAGGGAATACTGTGAAAAAAAATGGTTGAAAGAACTTTCTGACCCATAAACCATGGCTGGAATAAGGTTACGTCGCTAGTTGCATCAACTATAGCATTCCTGAAAGAGAAATCTTGTATCAATTATTGTTCTTACCGAAAACAGGAACTGACATGGAGATGGTATCATGATTGACTAGATGATCCATGGCCTTCTCCGAGTTGTTGGGTAAGATCTGAATTAAAGGGGGAAGGTACCTGCAAAAATATTCTGACGATCAAGTTAGTATGTAACCGATATATTTTTTATAAGATAAATTTTCAGAGAGAGTTTTTTGTACTTCCTGTGAGCCATATTTATAAAGATAGAGGGAGGTAGCGTGTGGAGGACACCATAGAGTCCTTTTCCGAGGCTGTGCAGGTACGGCAGGTACACGTGTCTCCCCGTAGGTAGTTGGTTAGGTGGCTGACGTGACCACACAGATATGTCAAATCTCACTGACATCGGCGACACTTCTCGGTATAAGGTCGGCGTAAGCCACATCACCTCGACCCAGTACACAAGCCCCCCAAGCTCAGTGGAATGAACGTGTGAGAGATGCTAAGCTTAAGTTGTACTGTTTCTGCGAGGTGTGGTTTGTTTTTGGTTCTCGCTCTGTGACCGAGCTAGACTTGTCATGTCTTGCTCTTACACCACTTAGTCGAAGATAATTGTTTTAAAAGTTGGTTTTGCTCGAATAATAGTTAATTCAGGGACATGTTTCAGATAAGGGTTAATCCGAGAGTGTGGTAGAGAAAAATCTCACATGATAGTTAATTCGAAGATAACTTGAATGAGGTTGTGGTAGATTTTGACCTAACCTTTGACTTGGATAGTGATTAATCCGAGGATAAAGAAGAAAATCTCGGATAATGGTTAATCCGAGGATAAAGACAAAGAGCTCGGATAGCGGTTAATCTGAAGATAAAGAGGAAGAACTCAGATAGCTGTTAATCCGAGAATATCTTAAATGATGAGGTTGGGTGGCTTTGACCCAACCTCTGTACTCGAACAATATTTGGTCTAAGTTTCTTAGTACTCAGACATTGTTAGTCTGAGGTTTCTTTTAGTACTCCGACATTAATCTGAGGTTTCTTTTAGTACTCAGACATTGTTAGTCTGAGGTTTCTTTTAGAACTTAGACATTGTTAGTCTAAGGTTTCTTTAGAGGAGGTTTGGGTAGTCTTTGACCCAACATTTGTATTAGGACAGTGGTTAGTCCAAGGTTCTTAAGATGGGGTTTGGGTAGTTTTTAACCCAATCTTAGTACTCGGAGAGTGGTTAATCCGAGGTTTCTTCAGAGAAGGTTTGGGTAGTCTTTGACCCAACCTTTGTACTCGGACAATTAATGATGTGACTAATCAGAAACATAGAGAAGGTAGTTGATTCAAATGTTAATTTATTTGAATCAAAGAGTGCAGGTACAAAACATAAGAATCCCTTAACAAGCTCAGAAAATCGTAGGAGGCCTTGCCTCTTTCAATTCTTTGTGACGAAACACCAAGTATTGGTTAAGATCATGCATCTCAAGATTTATGTACATATATACCAGCATCTCAATAAAGAACAACATTGATAAAACTGGTTCCAACTTACCTATCCCCGAAGTATCATATTCCAATTTAATTATTGGTGATGAGTCCTGAGACTTCAAATATGTTTTAATTGAAACAAGATTTACCAATAAATCTGCATAGGAAATCTCTTTTGATCACATCCCACAAGTCAGTGAGAATGTGTTGCAGTCTTCCCCAACCGCTTTCAATTCTGATTTGTCCAGTGGTGGTGATTATTTTTCAGGAGGATTCACGGGAATTTAAGGGAGCTGTCTTTGAAACAAGAAGTCGAGATTATACATCTATTGTAGATCACCAAGAGCTATCCACAAAATCAGAACAAAGGGAAGGTTGGCAGGATTAATGTTTTCACTGCTTGCGCTGTTAAGCATGTCATAAGTTCCTTCAGTAGCATATATGCCTATTCACCTTCAATATCACTCACAACATTCACTATAAGTGGTAAGTAATAAGTAGTGCACACTTTGGTTGCAAATGCTCCAATTTTCCTGAGAGTTCCATGCCTTGCCAGATTTTCATCATAACGAAGACAAGTTTCATCTTTAGCTACAAGCTGACGTGGAGCAAGAAACAAGTCGGATGATTTAGCAGTATGTGGAAAATAAGGCAATTTCATAAGTGATTTGGTAGATGGCTTCCTGATCAAATCTTTTTGGATGTATGCTTTAACAAGTAACTTAATTTCAGGAGGTAGATCCTGCACAAATTCTGGTGAGGTTCCATCTTCCTAGTATATTGCCAATGAGACTGGTTCAAGGAGCAGAATAAAACGACTCTGTTGTTGGATCTCCCGAAGATGAAATGGTCCTCCCTGTCATTTGATTCAAGGGGTATTGGTAACAGGCATTGAAATGCATAGCATGTTCAGAAAACACAGATGCTTGTTGTTATCATACTCAATTATATTGCTCAACAGAGATCATCATAATGCTAAGTAAAAAGTATGACAGAAGGGGATTTCATCAAGAATAGGCATATAAATGATGGCAATGATTGCCTAGAGAATTCTTGTCATAATGTTATAATTGATGTCAAAATCTATTAGACGAGTCCATGAGAAGTCCCTTTTTTTTTTTTTTTTTTGAGCTTGAATGGCTTGCTGTATTTGGAATTGTAATTGTAGCATAGCGGTCTCTGCAACAAATTGTGCAGCATCGTACGCAGATGACCTCATGTACCAAAGATATATAAGATCAACCAAAGGAGCCTGAAGAGCACCACCTGCACATCAGATAAAGCAGCAACCCCCATAGCCAAATCATCAGATGCTAATGTTGGGCTTCCTGCATACCTATTCAGGCCATAATAAGTAAATACAACATTGGTACCATCTATAGGAGGGTATTTGTAGCTCTGCAACAAATTGTGCAGCATCGTACGCAGATGACCTCATGTACCAAAGATATATAGGATCAACCAAAGGAGCCTGAAGAGTACCACCTGCACATCAGATAAAGCAGCGACCCCATAGCCAAATCATCAGATGCTAATGTTGGGCTTCCTGCATACCTATTCAGGTCATAATAAGTAAATACAACATTGGTACCATCTATAGGAGGGTATTTGTAGCTCGGCATGCCATTTTTTTATTTTTTTTATTTTTTTTATTTTTTTTTTATCTGAATCATGAGTCGTGGTCATGCTATGCTGCTGGCGACTACAGCACAAAAGTTCTGGACTTTGGTATTGCTCAAGATGACAAATAACGTCAAGAGGGATCTTGGATAAAGCTTTTGCTTCTGGAATTCATATTCTTCTTACTTCAGGAGGTGTTTCAATGGGAAACAAAGATTGTATCTGACCTTTGCTTGAAGAGCAAATTTCATACGGTGTGAATTAAACCAAGCAAGCCAATGACGTTTGAGAGGTTGACTTTTAATCACAGAGTATAAAATTCTTGCTTTTTGTAAGTATTTTGAGGTAGATATAGATAGAAGTTGGGATGATTTGTAGTGTGATAGTAAGTATGTTATGTTGGAGGAGAATTTTAATAAATGTAGTAGGAAAAGGTAGATATAGTGGTTGGCCGTGTAGCTCTTGATATTGAGAAGTAGAACTTGATTGGTTTTTCTCTACACTTCACAATTGGTGATACAATTGCCTATTTATAGGCTTTCATGGTAGATAGTAGTCCTATCTAGATTTTTCTAGCCTAGGAGTATTCTAGACTTCCTTGGATTTATCTTCCTAGATTTTTCTAGTCTAGGAATATTCTAGGCTTTCCTAGATCTTAATATTCTAGATTTATCTACCTAGGAATAATCTAGACTATCTTCTTTATTTCTAGTTTCTAGATTTCTCTTTTACAAGGCTTAGTTGTTTCTTTTTATTTCTAGAAATTTGTAGCACTTTCAACACTCCTCCTTGATACAAATTTCTCTAACTCCAAGCATTGTGCGCAGTTCTTCAAATCTTGGTCTTGGTAATGCCTTCGTGAATATATCTGCTACTTGTTCTTCTGTCCTGCAATATTCAAGTTTGATCTCCTTAGTTGCCTCTGCTTCTCTAATGAAATGATACTTTATTGCTATATGTTTTGTTCTATTGTGATGCACTGGATTCTTTGCTATTGCAATAGCTGATTTGTTGTCACAGTGAATTGTAGTAGGCCCATTTTCATTTTCGCCCATATCATGTAGTATTCTCCGTAGCCATATAGCTTGACTTGTTGCTTCTGCAAGTGCTACATACTCTGCTTCTGTTGTTGATTGTGCAACTGTTGCTTGCTTTTTTTGATGCCCAAGAGAAAAATCCTGAACCAAGTGAAAAAGCATAGCCAGAGGTGCTCTTCATGTCATCCACCGAGCCTGCCCAATCACTATCAGTATAGCCGAGTAACCTTGAGTTGGCTGCGACAGTGTACCACATGCCAAATTCTTTTGTTCCCTGTAGATATCTTAAAATTCTTTTTCTGCTCCAAGATGTATTTGACTTGGGCTTTGCATGAATCTGGATAAGAGACTGGTAGCATACATTATATCTGGTCGTGTAGCTGTTAGATATAGCAAGCTTCCAATTAAGCTTCTGTAGCGTGATGCATCGGCTTCTGGTGCTCCATCATCCTTTTGTAGTTTTTCATTTGTTACTAGCGGAGTAGTGACAGGCTTGCATCCGTACATCTTGAACTTCTTGAGTAAGCCTTCTGTGTATTTCTTTTGTGAGATAAATATCCCATCATTTCTTTGATTTACCTCTATGCCGAGAAAGTAACTCATCAAGCCAAGGTCGGTCATCTCGAAGGACTTCATCATGTCTTCTTTAAACTCTATCATCATATTTGTATTGGTTCCTGTATATATAAGATCATCAACATATAGGGAGACTATAAGAGTATCATACTGACCTTGGGTCTTGATGTAAAGTGTAGGCTCACTTTTGCTCCTCCTAAATCCTCGATCAACGAAGTACTGATCAATTCTGCTAGACCATGTTCGAGGAGCTTGCTTCAAGCCGTAGAGTGCTTTTCTCAGTCTTAATACTTTGTTTTCTTTGCCTTCGCACATAAACCCTTGTGGTTGTTCCACATATATCTCTTCTTCAAGCACACCATTGAGGAATGCTGATTTAACATCTAGTTGATAGATGCTCCAACCTTTTTGTGCCGCAAGAGCTATTAGAGCTCTTATCGTATCTAGACGAGCAACTGGAGCAAATGTCTCATTGTAGTCAATCCCGGGTTGCTGTGAGTAACCCTTTGCTACTAGTCTTGCTTTATGTTTTTGTATGGTTCCGTCAGGGTTGAGCTTTGTCTTATAGACCCACTTAACCCCAATAATATCTTTTCCATGTGGAAGATCAACTAACTCCCATGTGTTGTTCTTCTCAATCATTTTTATCTCTTCTTCCCTTGACCCATACTTCCTGCTTTGATGCTACTTCAAAGTTTTCAGGTTCAAGTATGGCTAAATTGCAAGACTCATATATATCTGTCAATGATCTTTCTCATCTTGGAGTAGAGTATGGTGAAGAAGGCTCACCTAGGTCTTCTACTGCTTCTTCTACTTCTCCTTGAGGTAGTTGTATTGATATAGGGATCTTTTGCTCCACCTTTTCTTCTTCCCAGTTCCAAGCAACATTCTCATTAACTTCAACATCTCGGCTGATTGTCAGCTTCTTAGTTTGCAGGTTGTAGACACGGTAGCCTTTAGACTGCATGCTATATCCTAAGAAGATTCCACGAACTGTCTTGTCTTCTAGTTTGTGTCTCTTCATTTCTGCAACATGGATGTAGCATATAGATCCAAATACTCTTAGGTGCTTTGCTGATGGCTTCTTCCTGCTCCATGCTTCAATTGGGGTCTTATCTAAGATTGCCTTTGTTGGACATCTATTAAGTATGTAGACAGCAGTGTAGACTGATTCTGCCCAAAAAATATTAGGCAACCCTTTCTCTTTCAACATCGATCTAGCCATCTCCATGACCGTGCGATTCTTTCTTTCGGACACACCATTTTGTTGTGGAGTGTAGGCAACTGTTAGTTGCCGCTCTATGCCTTCATCCTCACAGAATTTGTCAAACTCGTGCGATGTGTACTCCTTGCCACAATCACTTCTAAGTACTTTAATGTGTTTTCCACTTTGCTTTTCAACAAGGGCCTTAAACTTCTTGAATATTTCAAAAACTTCTGATTTTGCTTTCAAGAAATAGACCCATGTCATTCTAGAGAAGTCGTCAATGAAAAGGATAAAATACCTGTTGTTCTCGAATGTTGGTGTCCTCATCGGTCCACAAACATCAGTATAGATTAACTCCAACACGTCTTTTGCTCGCCACGTTTTGTCTGTCGAGAACGGTAATCTGCGTTGCTTTCCAAGGAGACATCCTTCACATGCTTCGTTATTCTCCTTTAAGCATGGGAGATCTCTCATCATATTCTTCTGGTATAATATCTTCAGGGCGTGTGTGTTGAAGTGGCCAAATCTTCGATGCCAAAGCCATGAATCATCAACTTGTACCTTCATGGCCATGTTATTTGTATATTTCAAATTTAGCGGGAAGTTTCTATTACTTTTCTCCATCTTCACTTGGGCTATCTCAACCATTTTGTTATGGTTGTCATAGATTTGGCATACATCTCCTTCAAAATGAAGAACATAGCCTCTCTCCATCATTTGTCCAATGCTTAGAAGATTTTCTTTTAGGCTTGGAACTAGCAAAACATCATGGATGAGTCTCGTCCCTTTCTTTGTCTCCACCATGACAGTGCCTTTGCCTTTTGACTCTACCACAGTGCCATTTCCCAATCGAACTTTCACCTTGACAGAGTTGTCAATGCTTTTGAAGATACTCTCATCCTTGGCCATGTGATTGCTGCAGCCACTATCCAAGTACCAATTTCCTCCTCTTTCATCGGTTGAATATTGAGTAGCATAGAAAAGTTGATGTTCGTCATTATGCTCTTTGACAAAGTTTGCTTGATGTCGATTTTTGTTGCGATAATTTTTCTCTACATGCCCAAACTTCTTGCAATAGTTACATTGTGGCCTTTCACGGAACCAACAATCTTTCTCCGCGTGTTCGGACTTTTTGCAAATGTTGCATGGAGGATTTCTATCTTGACGGTTCTTGAAGAAATTTCTAGAAGATTCTCTTGTTCTAGAAGTTTCTCCATGATTTTTCTTTCCTCCATCACCCTTATTTTGAGGTTGAAATTTGAGCTTAGATTGAAAGGTATTTTCAAGTGTATCTTCATCACACCTATACAATCTTTGCTCAAATGCCTCAAGAGAGCCCATTAATTCTGTCACGGATAGAGTAGACAGATCTTTCGTTTGCTCGATCGTTGTCACGATCGGGTCAAACTTTGGGGTAATAGTAATTAAAATTTTCTCGACAATTCTCTTATCAAGAATAGTTTCCCAAGGGCTCTCATTTGATTTACGATTTCCTTAATTCTAGAATAATAATCTTTGACAGTTTCAGACTCTTTCATTTTCAATAGTTCAAAATCTCTTCTTAGAGTCTGAAGTTTAACGACACGTACCTTGTCGCTTCCTTGGAACTCCTCCTGTAGTGTAGCCCATGCTTCCTTCGCACTTGTAGCTCCTATTATTCTTGGAAAAATTGCGTCGATTAATCGCTTGTTGTAGAGTGAATAACGCCTTGAATCTTTTTGTTTATTCTCTTTCAACTCTTTTCTTTGGCTTGCATTAAGAGTTGTAGTTTCTGTAGGAGTAGTAAATCCTTCTTCTACAATGTCCCACAAATCTAGGGAGCAAAAATATGTCTTCATTTTTACGCTCCAAAAATTATAGTTTTCGCCATTAAAAATAGGGACAGTGATAGATGAAGGTTGTGAGGTGTTAGCCATAGCTTAGAAATATATAGAAGTGGGTTAAAGAGAACAAGGGAAATGTTTAGAAATACTTGGGAAATTTTTGGAACAATAGGTTAAAAATATAACTACGCCCAATGTATGATCGAACGTAGCTCTGATACCACTGTAAGTATTTTGAGGTAGATATAGATAGAAGTTGGGATGATTTGTAGTGTGATAGTAAGTATGTTATGTTGGAGGAGAATTTTAATAAATGTAGTAGGAAAAGGTAGATATAGTGGTTGGCCGTGTAGCTCTTGATATTGAGAAGTAGAACTTGATTGGTTTTTCTCTACACTTCACAATTGGTGATACAATTGCCTATTTATAGGCTTTCATGGTAGATAGTAGTCCTATCTAGATTTTTCTAGCCTAGGAGTATTCTAGACTTCCTTGGATTTATCTTCCTAGATTTTTCTAGTCTAGGAATATTCTAGGCTTTCCTAGATCTTAATATTCTAGATTTATCTACCTAGGAATAATCTAGACTATCTTCTTTATTTCTAGTTTCTAGATTTCTCTTTTACAAGGCTTAGTTGTTTCTTTTTATTTCTAGAAATTTGTAGCACTTTCAACACTTTTGGGCTACCTGGAAATCCTGCTAGCTCTCTAGTTTGCTTCCATTTCTTTGTGGTCCCAGCTATTCACCACCCAACGGGGTGGAAAAATCTTCATCATTTGAGGGTACAAGCTCGACTTTGTCAGCCCATAAAGTGATTTAGTTAGACCAAAATACAATCCAGGTTTTGTTGCTGTGAGCCCTGGTCATCAGGTGAGCAGTCGACTACTTAGCATGAAGTCAGCTGATGCCTTGCTGGAATTTCGGGTAACTGGCAGTGTAGTTTATACAGAGATTGTTGTGTCGGCTATAATAATTTCTTGTCGAAGACCCATGTCATGTGATGAGAATCACAAGTCATCAGACTTGGTCTTTGCTTTGCCGGGAATCAAATCACAGAAAATAACTACTGATTCTTCAGGGGTTGCTGAAGTCAGAATGGTTATTCTTATAGTTAGAGATACAATTGCCTTGGGGGCTGGTCCAGATCGAAGTGGTCCCAAAGCAGTTTCTGTTGTTAATTCTTCTTTAGTAAGACAAGGAGGAGCTAGAGTTGTAGCAACTGCACACGAGATGTAATGCCAGATGCTGCCAAACCATTGATTGAGGAAGAAACACCTGGTCTTCTATATGTAATAATGCGAGAGAATTTAAAGGTGACCCCATCCTCAATGCTTTCCCAATCTGCAGCAGCCCTTAAGCATGGTCTGAAGCAGCTCAGGGGAGCCAAGAGAGAAAAACATCCTCTTCATGTTCCTCACACTGGAGCACTTCCTTTAGAAACAATGTGATAGATAAAATGATTTTCTTGAAAGAGACCATGTGGGAGAGACTGATCATTAGCAACAAAAGGTGTCACAGACTGATCACTTGTACCTTCACTGTTCACTCTAGAGCTTTTTATTCTAAATCAAGCTATTGATCACCTGCACTCTCTCTTTTTTTTTCAACTCAAACAAATATTTGAGATCGTTGCAGGTGGTGTTTACTGGATAATTGATTTACAAAAACTCACAGAAATTACATAGGTCCAGAGTATGGATGACAAAGGACTGCCACGTAATCAGATTGATGCCTCACATAATAATGATGGGAGTGGTTCCTCGACATTTTGTTCTAAACAGTCCCCAAGTGCTAATGCTACTATATCAGATTCAGCTTCCACAAACAGGACTCTAAATATTGGACTCAACATGCAACCAACCAGTCACCTTCCTTTTGGGGTTTCAATATATGCTTAATTCGTAACAACGGTTGGTTTTAACACACACGCATGAGGACTGTGAGATAAAATGACCACAGACTTCTGCTCCCCAACATGGTCTAACCGTCTAACCTCTCATCATGTCTTCACTAGATGAGAAAGATATTCCAACCACTGATATGTAATTTGACAGCTGCATCTTTAGGCACAAAGATATCTGAAAGCCTATCACTTATTTTAAACCATCGTATACTGGGACCTATGAATGTCACAAATGATATCCATATAGAGAAAATATGAAGCATCATGTAGTACCAGAAACTGCTGTTCAAAATGATCAGAAAAATAATCTTCATAAACTGCAGGTTGAGTGCAGTAAACTCCACGATCAACGTGATAGAGTCTGAAAGAAAGTACATTTCTCTGAAAAAGTGGAGGAGCTTCATTCAAAACAGAAGTTATTAAATTTGGAATCCTCACAAAAAGGGTGTTCATTCACTAGATAAAAAAGGCAGCGAATTTCAAAGCTTGTGCCCCGCGTGAAACATTGTGATATTATATTTCAAGGTGTAGAGTTCCTTCTCATTTAAGAAGGAAAGGGACATGAAGCACTTATAAGGAATTCTGGTGGGGTGGTCCTTTATGATATTCCCTCTCCTCGAAAAATCAGGGGTAAGAGAAATTCCACCTTATCTATCATCCTGTTATTCTATGTATGAAAAAGCTGCAAACCATTAAATTCTTATATGGTTGTTGTTGGTGCCTCGATACTAAAAGTTGATTGTCTTGTTGATTGTCTTGCATTCGGGGAAGACTGCAACTGGAGAATAGCTTCAATTCTTTTTCTTTTTTTTTTTGTTTTTAACAAATATCCGACAATTATGAGCATCCTGAGGGATTGTCTCAAGTAGACAAGCAATATTGCTAACAAAATCTGAAAGAATCAATTCAATATTTATTATTGACACATGAGGGGATGGTTCAGTAATCTGCTATGCTTCCTCAGCTTGGATGACTCCTTACTATTTTTTTTTTTTCTTATATCGCCCTTAAAAATAACTTCATTAGTCTTACTATTTGACTCCCTTACAAGGGTACTCCAACAGGTTCTAGAAGTAAATACTTCTATAAAACACTTCAAAGAGTTCTTATCTTTCACAGCATGCAGACCATAACTACTCAAGCATAATCTAAACATCAGGGGATGCAAATAATGGTTTTCAATGTCATTGAGGACATCGTCCATTATAGCATGCAAGAAGGCAGATGGAAGACTAACCGCATGTTTTGGCCACACAGAAGCCCAGCCACTCGGCGCAAAGAAGATGTCGGTCTAGAGCGATGGAGATCCGGCGGCAATGCTGGCAAGGACGCTGCATGAGTTCGGCGAACTCGGTCCTGACCGCGATTTCTTCATCTATAGCGGGCATTTCAATCTGACGGTCTTGAACCTGAGTCGTCTCATGGCGGCGATAGAAGGCACCGATGCGGTGTACTGCATCGCAAGTGGCATGCCCGCGATCTTCACCGTGCTCACTGTGCTCACTTTTCGATCGTGGGGAAAATTTACTGTGGGCGCTAAAATGTTCTTACAGAAAATGAAAACTGACCTTAGACGCTAAAATGTTCTTATCGAAAATGGGAACTGATCTTGGACACTAAAATGTTCTTACCAAAAATGGGAACTGACTTTGGAGAAAGAATTATAACTGACATAGTCAAGTTGAGGTGTTATAGATGTTTGATAACCTTTTTCGAGTTGTTGGATAAGATCTGAAAGGAAAAGGATACTTGCAAAGATACCGATAGTCAAGTTAACAATACGTGATTGATATATTTTTTATAAGATAAATGTTCAGAGAGAATTTTTTATAGAAAGGTAAAGGGAGGTAGAAGCCACGTCACCTCTACTCAGTAAAATTATAATGTAATTAATGTATTAAATGATGAGATGGTCTGCAATTAGTTTGAGACATAATATATCCGGAAACAAAAGAAACGTATTTGCTGAAACTGAAAGTAATACATCAATGTATAAAGACAACTAGAATTGTATACCTTTAAAGATAAGACCCAGAGAGTGAGAAGCTCGATGCGCGCAAATTGGGATGATGGCACAAATGAGGAAAGTGTTCTTTAAAAATCTTGTGTTTTTGTTGTTTTTCTTTTGTTTAGTTACTTTTGAAATATTTTTTAATTTAATATGGTACAAAGCCCAACAAGAGAGTAAAAGGTAACTAATTAAAATATGGTAGGAAATAGTAAAAACAAATAAATATGAAACAATTAATGATAAAATAGACTAAATAAATAATAGAAATGAAATAGATAGTGAGATTTGTAGGTGAAATAAAAAAAGGGATAAAAATAGTAAGTATAAATTAGATTAAGATAATTTTCCATCTTCATTACCATTGCTTTATTCTTCTATCGATGTGATTCCTTGCTTCATTGCATTTTCTCAATTTTAATTTTCACACCCCTTTTATCTTTCTATTTTTATTCCAACTAGTATGCTTCTATTATTATTTGTTTATCTTTATGTAATATAACTTAAATAGGTTAGAGTTTTCCAAGATCCAACTCAAAGTGACACGATCTTTCATGAATCTTATAACATAAATATAACAAAATTATATTATTAGACATCACCAGGAAAGTGTAGTATTAGCACCTTCTAAATATGTCACGGAGTTCTAAATTTTAATTATAGTAGGCATATATAATTCTAGTTTTTCTAATATTTTCATCCAAAAATCAGTGATATATCTATATAAAACTTTCATCATATTTCTAACCGTCATTACTATAACCTTTCAGGTAAAAACGTTATAACCTTTGAGGTTGATAATAGTAAATTATAGCGCAAAATTATAAGATGAAGTTTGTCTTCAAAAAGTTATCAAGACATTGACACGGAAAGTTATAATAATATATAGAATTCCATCCTTTTGAACGAGTCTTTTTTTCAAAAGTATTATAGAAAGAAGAGTACACTTGTTGTATTACTAGTAATATTTCATACAGTATTTGGTAAAGATACATACACACCGTTACCATGTTCACGTGTGTCATTTTGATCTTTCATTGCATCATACAGATAAATTTATAACAAAAAATGTTTAAAAAGTTAATGACTAACATCACTAAAAGAGTCTGATATAGATCAAACTTAGGGTTTGTCTAAATTAGAGTCGAAAATATAATGAGATTTAAAAAGTAAAAATGAATAAAAAAAATTGTATTTTTGAGAATCTTATATATTAAGAAATAGAGATAAATTATTTTGTGTCTCTGTAACTAATATCAATTTCTGGGAATTGAAATAGAAATAAAAAATTTAAACTCTACACTAGAGTCATTTTCGGTTTTAGTCTAATTACTAGACTAAATTTTTATTTGGCTACATAAGTTAGTATAAATAATAGTACTATAATGTAATTTTTATTATTTTTCTAGTATTACTTTAAAATATTTTTTATTATATACTTAATAATATTATTGAGTTAAATCATTTTTAATAAAAATAATAATTTCCTGAAAAACATTAAAGTTGATTTTAAAAAATTGTCACAAATTTTTATTTATTTTATTAATGTTTTAAATAGATCCCGCTATTATATATTACTTTTACTTTTTTTTTAAATTTGTTTGAATATACGTTTATCTATTTTTTTATAACTTAACTTCTCTCTTATATAACGAATTTAAGTTTTATTAGATATATCACATACAAATAATTTCATATCTTTATATTTATCAACATAATTATTATTATTTTATGAAAAGAAATGAGCTACAAAAATTAGCACAGTATATAAACAGTGGTACATCCGAGAATTTTTAGGTGTTGACAAATAATAGTCTATAATATTTTCAAGGAAAAAAATTACTTTTACAATATTGATTGTCCTCTAATATATTTTGTATCGTTTTACGTATGAATTAGTATTGGAAAAATAGTAAAAATTAAGAGAATAAAGTGATAAAAAATTAAGATTAATTTATTCCCTAGCTATTCTATCTTTTATAACTTTCAACATTTAATTTTTCCAAAATATCATCGAAACGGGGCAATATCTATATTTTTTTATGCGACGAATTTTAATTTTTTTATTAAATATAATGATGTAAAAAATAAATCCTTGTAATTCCTGTATACAAACATATAGTGCATCACAAATTTCTAATATGCAATGTCTAAGAAAATTTTAAATGCACATGTGAGAGTTATCATGTAAGATTTCCATCGCGATTTACAAACACTGAAGTTCATCATGATAAAATAGAGAAGACATGAAACACACTGCATTTTTATTGCATTGTAATATTTTACATCATCATCAAAGCATATATAGATCACATGATCATGCTTTGGTAGGATACGTACCAAACAACTAACAACAACAACTCCAGCACTAAGCTAGAAAAGGTAGTACTTAAACACACACATCATAGGTAGTACTTAAACACACACATAATAGCACATACGACTATAAAATGGATTATACATCCATCTTATATTATTTATTATTATATCATATCGATAAACTAAATTTAATTGGGAACAAATAAAATCTCTTTGCTTCCAAGGAAATGGCAAACAGGTTTAGTACCAGGCTCAACTTTCATGATTTGACGAATCCATTTATGGTTGATGCCTGAAGTATCAAAGTGGCAAACAGCTAATGCTTGAGTTTTGGTTCCATCACCGGCAACCAACGGAACACTGTAAACAGTGGTTGCATGGACTTCGTGACAATAAAATGTAGCCTTTTGGAAGTTCAACCTATGACACATCACTGCTTTCTGTCCAATATTTGTCACTCCTTCCACTCTGTATTGATCTTGTTTACTCACGAAGGAGCTTAAAATTGGCTTAACATTCTTTCCAAGCTTTGAAATCACATAGTCCATCAATGTTTTCAAGGATTCTGCATAGTATTTGTCTTCTATTGAGGGTCCTTTGTTTAAACATAGCTCTTGACGAGTATATCCCTCATACTCTTCTCTTTCAACTTGTTTAACCTCACCTTGATCCCATGGGAGAAGACCATATCCTTGTGTAAAGCGACGCATGCTAAATTTAATTGTCATTGTTTTACCCGGATATATCTCATGATTAAAGAAAAACCCTATCGGATATTGTGTGTCGTTAAGTTTCATTGAGAGATCATTTTGGGAAGCATCTGTTTCATCATAGTTAAACCATAAAGATCCATTAATTAGTCCATGGCGAGATAAATAACACAATATTCTAATCACACAATTTGACCCTACAAAATTGATAATAATATGTACAGGTTTGATAAAAAAATAATATTATATTGTTAAATATATAACATAACGAACCAGATGGGCCAGGCTTTAGAAGGTCTTGCAGAGGATCAGGAATGGCAGTGTTTGGCCAAACAGCTTTCCAATAATCTTCATCAGTTGTTTGTGAACGTCCATAGCTTTCTCCTGGGAAGGTAAGCTGCAACAATATATACATTCACATATAATTTCTATATATAAATCATATTCAAATATTAAAAGTCTTGTGATTTTTAATATTTGAATACAAAATTGATTTAAACCATTGACATTTCTGTGATTTATGACTAGTTTAATATCAAAATGATCCAAATTAAACAAATAACTGATATGAATAATAGTCAGAGTTGGAGAGGGCATATAATATGAAAACAGACAGCAAAAAAAGTCTTACAGCTAAGAAGAAAACGAAAATAGGAAAGGCAGGTAGCGAGATTCCATTGTATCAAAGAGGTAGTGAGAATGAGAAGTGTGAGATTCCTATGGTTGGGGTCGCATTTATACATGGAATTTAGATGTTTTTTTTTTTTTTTTTAAGTTTGACAACATTATTTTGAAATTGGGCCATTTTAAATTTTTGAAAGTAAATGCTTGCTTTGTTTTGCATTTCCCAGGAGGGCTGCTCATAGTAATTCGAAAAGAAAAATGATTTTTTTGAAATAAAATAATAACATTTTGAATAACTCTTTTTTTATTCACGTAAAACTGGGTGCTTTAATTTTTAGTCTTTTATTTTATTTTTTCCATTTTTGTTCTTAAGAAATTTAAATTTCTGTGGCTGACGGAATGATATCGCTGTCACATTTGCATGCATCAGTTAAGACATTAATTTAAGTTTAAATAATTTTTGGTACTTGTAAAATTTGCTGATCTTAATGGTTAAACAAATTTCATTATTCACCGTACTTTACTTAAAATAATAATTAAAGTTTGAGAGGTTGTGTAACACTCCCATTAAGTTTTAGTTCTTCCTAATATACTGAATTTTTCTATTACTCCATATAATAAATATAATTTTTTTTTTGGTTTTATACATAATTAGTATTTACAATTAAATAAATATATAAAACATAAAATATAATAAAATCAATATAAAATATGTAAAAAATATCTATAATATAAAAATATAATGTCACAAGTTAAAGTCCTTTGATAAATTCTATAATAAACATTTCTTTTCGTGGAAACTTTATCTTTTTGAGATAAAAAATTAACATATCAAAATTAAATTTTAGTGGTTTAAATAAAAATTCATTTTTCATAATAATTTCAGTAAAATAATAGTTAAGTTAGGGAGGTTGTGTAACACTTTAATTAATATTTAGTTCTTTAAAATATATATTATTTATTTATTTATTTTGAGAAATTAATTTTAACATTATTTTTGGTTTTATATATAATAAATATCATTTATCTTTATCTTTATTTTCTTATTTTATCATGTTAACTTTTTTAATATTTTCGATTCTTTGTTATCCATTACGATACCAATTCGGTACATAACTACAGTATAATTATCCATGACGACACTGCAATGCCGTTTAATCTGTCAACTGTGCCGCCTTGGTTTCTTTTGGTTGGTTTCTTTTGGTGAGACACGAATATATTTCAGTAACGCCAGGAATGGATCACGCGATCCCATGGATCACGGCTTTACCATTTTATTGACAGATACATCAATATGTAACTTCCGTCTTTATTTTAATTTAATCCTCATATTATAATTTTGTTAATATTTAGTGCTAATAGTATAAACATTACATTTTCTAATAATATATTAAATAAATAATATCTAGACAAACATATAATTGGGTGAAATATTATCAGATAATTGCACATGAAAATTTTAATTGCAAATGATAATTTTAATTACTATTCTTTAATAATTTATCCTTTTATAAATTTTAAAAAGGTTAATTAAATTTTTAATCTTTTCTAAATTTTATGGTTTCACTTGGTTCTTGTATTATTTTTAATAAATGATTCTCATTTAATATTCCGTCTATAAAATTAATATTTCACATTAAACAATTAATTAAATGTTGATGTAGAAATATTATAAGAGATTAAAATTATTGAAAAATAACAAGAAATAATTTTTTTAAAAAAAGTTTTAAAAATTAAAAGAGAAAAAAAACCTAATGAACCCTCTTTAAATTATTATTTTAGTAATTATTGAAGACATTATACATATTTATTTAACCATTTAAAATTACATTACATTTTTCAATATATTAATTATCATTCCAATACTTCAAACTCCTACTATTCAAATACAGACAAAGCTGGTACTTATTGCAAGCCTCCAGTCTATGTCACTTGCATGGTAATTTTGTCAAGTATGTTACACATGACTACATGCATACTTCTTAGTTGACATGTATAATCTAATTTAAAATGTCACTTACAGGTCATGATCCCGAAAAAGAAACCTTCAACCAAAGTTCAGACAGACTTGCATTGCGTGTAATATTAAATTTTGCCGCATGTTCTAAATGGCCACGTGACCTGAAAACTCAACCCGTATAATCTTACTCTAATTTTTACTTGTAGAGCATATCATATTCTACCATATTCTACCGTCATTCATGAGATTACATTAAAACATTGACACATATTTTACACTTCATCGATTGGCACCATTACTTAAATTATTTCTTTTTTAAATGTATTTTATTTATTAAAAGTAATTGAATAGTTATTTAAAGTTTATATAAGGAAAAAAAGTGATTAGAAATGATTTTATATCATGGCAATTACAATTTACATGATATAAAAACAATTAATTAACTAAAATAGATTTCCTTTCTAATGTTCAAAAAATATATACATGACATATTAAATTTAAAATATCTCTTTGAATAGCCACGTAACACTATAAATTCAACACATGTAATTTTATCATAATTATTACTATTGCAGATCATACTCAATTATCACAGTAAACTTTCACGAAATGACATTAAAAATGTCACATATCCTACACTTAATCAAGTAGCACCCGAAATTTATTAAGTTATTAATTTTTAAATGTATTTTATTCACTGAAAACTAATTATATAATTCCCTCAGGTTTGCATTATGTTTTATTTAATATAAATTCAATATTTTAAACTTGGATTATTTTTTTCTATATTAAAAAATCTCTCGTTTCAATTTAGTTACTATTTCTTTATTATTTGACTAATTTTGCATCCTTTTATTTTTCCATGTATTATGTGATAGTATATTTAGATTTTATGTGAGCGTATTTAATTTAGATTCGCTGATGTTCCGAAAGAAAATTGGATTTGGCCGTTTCGAAAGTGTAAATAATGGTATTATTGAAGATTTATGGGTTTAATTAATATTAATTTTCAGTTACATAAAAAAAATACAAAGTACAATTAAGGGTTTAATATATTTTTAAAACTTTGGTTCAAAATCTAATCAAACTAACTACCAGTTTAGTATTAAAATAAATTATAAATTAAAAACATTTAAGAAAGTGTGCATACTTAATAAATTTTAATAAATCAATTTTAGTTGTTGGTTTCCATTTTACTTATCAAACATTAATTAATTTTGTTATTAATTACGACAATTCACCGTCATGATTTTGTTATAGTTTTTTTTTTCCATTAAAGTTGGATTGTTATTAGAACTCATGAGACACCAATTATATATATTATTATATATTTAACTTAACTTTAGCTAAGAAGATGACACCACCGGTAGTTTCATAGGAATACAGAGGATTCCATTAAGGATTCAAATTAAAAAAAAAAAAAGGGAGAAGGAAAATCGAAACAAGTAGTTTTATATTTTAAACATTAAAAATTTAAAAATTTCTCGTCATTGACATTGGGGCAGAGTTACGGTTAACCCAAGACTTAGAAAAATATAAAATGTTTTAATAATGTTGGTTAATATTTATATATAATAATAATAATATAATTTGGGAAGTGAATTTATTAAATAGATATTAATTTTTCTTGGGAAGTGAATTTATTAAATAGATATTAATTTTTCTTGTTTCTTTTTAGATTAGATTAAGTATTGGAATTAAAAATATTTGTTTAACTCATAATTAATATTTAATAATTTATTTCTCTTTTTTAATTATTAGATTATGTTGTTTATATTAATTTTAGATTGTGTTATTTATTAATAATCATTCCTTTTTGTGTGTTTTAATTCTAAGTCTTAATATTTTAATCTTAATTATGTGATGTTAAATTTTATTTAACTTGAAATTGTTACCTCAATTAATTATTTATTTTTAATATAAATTTTGGTTTGAGATTTATATTGTTAAGGTTTGGGTATTCGATGTTGTTCCTATTTTATGTTATACTTAATTTTCACATGGTTATTTTGGTTCAATATTATTGTGATGTTAAATATTCTGTTACGGTGAAATAATTAGTAGGGGTGGAGAAATTGATTTTGCGGGATATATTACATCAATAAATTATTTAGGTTCATGATAATCGATTGTAATTATTTGAAAGTGAGAGGAATGGATGTTTGTTGCGGTGGAGATACAGTGAGGTTATCCCAGGTGAACGTGCTTGTGAGGCATGGCATTTTCGAGAAAATGACGATGATTATCATGAATACTAAATGAAACGAAAAATATTTTTGAAAAGTGGAGATGAATGGAACTAGAATGGTTGGTCCCTAACGGGTCGATGTAATGGCCTAAGACTTCAAGGGTATTCGCGGTGGGAAAAGCTTTAACTATGGTCGATTACCATGATTGGGAAGTGACTAATGTTGCAACACTGGTTGCCCTAACTATGACTGTCTAGTATCTCTAGTGAGAGTTTCAGAGGTGACATATACTCATAGATATCGCTCAGTTGTTTTGATGGTACCACATGACATTAGAGTGAATTGTTAGTGACATGCATCATATTGGGTTGCACTATGTGATTAACTGTAATTTGTGAACTAGGTGTTTTTGTATTCTCTGATATTTATTGTTTTGAAATTCTCTTGTTATTCTCATTATTGTTATTAAAATGTGAATTAACCTTGTGGTTATGTCTGTTGTGTGACACTTGTGATGACCTCACAAATGGGCAAACAAATGAGCAGTTTACGGGAGGTGAAAATAACATAAGTGTTGGTCCCTATTAGAATCTAAAGGGGGGGTGAATAGATTCTTGTTCCTGTTTCGGTTTTTTAACAAGTTTTGTATCTATCTTCTTTTATTATCAACTTTGGTTCTACTTTGTTTATGTTATGTTCAATAGAGTTAACACTTAATACAAAATAGAGTTCAGAGATATACAGCGGAATAGAAAGAAGATATACAAATTTATATTTCAATTTTTCCTTTTCAAAACTTCCTGATTTAGAGTTATATTTCAAATGAATTCCATACACAATACAATGTTCATTTAAATAAATCATAAACGATATAGAGATATAAAAGATGTAAGGAGAAGAAAATGATTGCACATGAATTTTATACTGGTTCAGCCTTCCGCCTACATCCAGTCCCAATTCAACAATTGTTGTAATTGGTATTCCATTATAACAATGATCCCTTTATGTTCTTTACAATTCAATCTGCATAGCAACACAAAACGAAATCAAATCACACAATACAATCTGTCCTTTCTCACAAAGAACCTTTCTCCTATATTCTTGGTACCTCCAAGAATCAGTCTTTGAGAAACCTTTCTCAAATCAATTTACTCTTTTCTAGAAAGACCTCTCTCTTAGAGTAATCCAAATCTTTAAAATGAAAATACAAAAAGACTAGAATAGAATACACCTGGTTGTGCAAAGTCTGATCAAGATGAACTCTAAATCTCAGTCATTCATCAAGTTTTCATCCTCAAAATGTCATTTGAAAATCTTTTTCAAAACAATCTTGATGAATTTCCTGGAGAAAAGATAAGAACTCAAAATATTCAGATTTGAAAGTGTAAGAAAACTATTATCGCTCTTCCAAGATCAAAAGATTCTCTCTAAGTTTATTTTTCAAAAGACTATATAAAGCAAAACTCATTTTGGCACTTGAGAACTTGTTTCTGATGTGGATAATCGATTACTAGATAAAGGTAATCGATTACTCCAGTGGATCAAGCTCTATCTTGAAGACTCAGACTCGTGGTAATCGATTACTTGGAGCTGATAATCGATTACTCTAGAGCAAAATTGAATTCCCAATATGCTTCTACTATTGGTAATCGATTACCATGAAATGGTAATCTATTACCTCAGTTTATTGCAAAAATCAAAATCAGAGGTAATCTATTACTTCAGTTGGTAATTGATTACTTCAGTTTTTCTTTCTTTTCAAAAAGGGAATCAAACAATTTTGAAGCTCTTGAGCAAATCACTAAGATAGTTTTTGATTCATTATGACTTTCTAAACTAAGCAATCACATAAGCATGCCTAAGCTAGAACATCCAATACATGACAAAATCTACATACATAACATCTAAGAAAACCAAGATTACATATAAATATCTAAATCAAAACACCTAAAGAGACTAAACCAAGCTTTTTCCAGCTTTAAGTCCAACAACATAAGTTAGGAAAAGAACCCAATTACTTGAAGACTTTACATGTTGTGGCTATGCCTAAGCTAGAATATCCAATACATGACAAAATCTACATACATAACATTTAAGAAAATCAAGATTACATATAAACATCAAAATCAAAACACCTAAAGAGACTAAACCAAGCTTTTTCCAGCTTTAAGTCCAACAACATAAGTTAGGAAAAGAA
The DNA here is from genome assembly GCA_026586105.1 of Hylodesmum podocarpum. Taxonomy (NCBI): domain Eukaryota; kingdom Viridiplantae; phylum Streptophyta; class Magnoliopsida; order Fabales; family Fabaceae; genus Hylodesmum; species Hylodesmum podocarpum. Next base: position 9,125,185 of record JALJEV010001433.1, read on the forward strand.
CCCAATTACTTGAAGACTTGACATGTTGTGGCTTTTTTTCCTTTTTTGATTTTCAGTGGTTGCTTCTATATATAAATGTTAAAACTTTTTTAGATGTTTTGTTATTTGAGACATTTTTTTATTTGATGAAACATATTTAGTTGTGAGATTTCATTTTAAAATTTATTCTATGAAATGAAATTTAGTTCCCTTCATTTAATTACGTAATTATTTTCCACCAAACATAGAGAATTTATGGTTGAGACATATGCTTGATGCTTTGTTCTTCTTAACTCCATGATGCTTCATCAACAACACGATTTTGTTTCATCAACTTTCACTGCTCTTGGGCTTGCAAGGGCATGAAACACTTCTGCCAAAATGATCTTAGAAAGATCCTTTGTGTTCTTCAATGAAGCTATAGATGCTTCGTACCTCTCCAGCACTGTTATCAAGATTTTCTCAATAATTCTAGAATCTGCAAAATCATTTCCCAACAATTTTATCTTTTTGGAAATACCTAACAATTTGTGTGAATATTTCTTGATTGTGTCAGACTCTTTCATCCTCTGAAGCTCAAACTAACTCATTAAGTTAAGCACTTGTATTCTTCAAATTCTTTTATCTCCAGCATATTGCGTCTTTAGATAATCCAAAATTGTTTTTGCTGATTTGAGAGTTATGATCTTAGTAAAAATGGTTGTAGATACACCAGCAAAAAGGCATGACTTTGCCTTTCGGGTTTTCTACTCCTTGTGATTCTTGATTTAGGCTATGGTGGGATTGTTCGGCAGTAGAAGGACTTCATAATCCTATTTTACAACTTCCCAAAGATCTAAAGCCTCCAGATAACTCTCCATTTTAATAGCCCAAAGATCATAGTTTTCTCCATCAAAGACTAAAAGTGTAACTTGTGAGAAATTTTGTTCAACATCCATTTTCACAAGTCCGTAAGAAAAAGGCCCTGACACCAGTTGTTGGTTTTGTTCCCAGTTGTTGGTTTTAGGGAACAATAAAAACAGAGTAATGAAATATAGCAAGAAGAAAATATATGAACTTGGAAGAGACAAGTTGTGGTGAATGCTTAATTTTATTATTTATAATATTTGTAGTGAGAGAAAAAAAATACTTACTCCTAAAGCCACTACAACAGACTTATACTTACTCTTAAAGTCTAAAATATTAAATTATTAATTGAAAAGAAAATATTTTCTCCTAAAATTTAGGAAATACTATTTTGACTAGAAAAAACTAATTTAATAATTGAAACAATTAAAAAAATACTTTGACTAAAAAAAACTAGTTCAATAACTAAAAACAATAAAAGTAAAAAAAAGTATAATTGAATTAAAACAAAAATAAAGATAACGTGTGCTATCTAAAAATAATTTTCTTAATAGTATTACTACGCTATTGTTTTAGTTTTCTAGTATAACTTTAAAATATTTTTTATTATATCCTTAATAATATTATTGAGTTAAATCATTTTTAATAAAAATAATGATTTCCTTAAAAAAAGTAAAGTTAATTTTATATTGATTGTCACAATTTTTCATTCACTTTATTAATGTTAAATAGATCCCGCTATTATAAATTACTTTTACCTCTTTTTAAATATACGTTTATCTATTTCTTATAACTTAACTTCTCAGTTATTTAACGAAAATAAGGTTTATTAGATACAACTCATACAAATAATTCCATATCTTTATATTTATCAACATAATTATTATTATTTTATGAAAAGAATTGAGCTACAAAAATTTTTAGGCGTTGACAAATAATTGTCTATAATATTTTCAAGGAAAAAGATTACTTTTACAATATTGATTGCATATTTTTGCGATAAAAATTATAAAATATTTAAATTTTACAAATTACGTGCGTTTGTCCTCTTATGTATTCTGTATCGTTTTAGTATGAATTAGTATTAGACAAACAGTAAATATTAAGAGAATAGTAAATATTAAGAGAATAAAGTGCTAAAAAATTAAGATTAATTTATTCCCTAGCTATTCAATCTTTTATAACTTTTTACATTTAATTTTTCCAATATATCATCGAATCAGGGCAATATCTATATATTTTTTATGGGACGAATTTTAATTTTTATTAAATATAATGATGTAAAAAATAAATGCTTGTAATTCCTGTATACAAACATCTAGTGCATCATCACAAATTTCTAACATGCAACATCTAAGAAAATTTTAAATGAACATGTGGGAGTTAAAAGGTAAGATTTCAGAAGTTCATCATGTGAAAATAGAGAAGACATGAAACACACTGAATTTTTATTGCATTAATATTTTACATCATGATCAAAGCATATATAGATCACATGATCATGCTTTGGTAGGATGCGTACCAAACTAACAACAACAATTCCAGCACTAATCTAGAAAAGGTAGTACTTAAACACACATCATAGGTAGTACTTAAACACACACATAATAGCACATACGACTATAAAATGGATTATACATCCATCTTATATTATTTATTATTATATCATATAGATGAACTAAATTTAATTGGGAACAAATAAAATCTCTTTGCTTCCAAGGAGATGGCAAACAGGTTTAGTACCAGGCTCAACTTTCATGATTTGACGAATCCATTTATGGTTGATGCCTGAAGTATCAAAGTGGCAAACAGCTAATGCTTGAGTTTTGGTTCCATCACCAGCAACCAACGGAACACTGTAAACAGTGGTTGCATGGACTTCGTGACAATAAAATGTAGCCTTTTGGAAGTTCAACCTATGACACATCACTGCTTTCTGTCCAATATTTGTCACTCCTTCCACTCTGTACTGATCTTGTTTACTCACGAAGGAGCTTAAAATTGGCTTAACATTCTTTCCCTCATACTCTTCTCTTTCAACTTGTTTAACCTCACCTTGATCCCATGGGAGAAGACCATATCCTTGTGTAAAGCGACGCATGCTAAATTTAATTGTCATTGTTTTACCCTTATATATCTCATGATTAAAGAAAAACCCTATCAGATATTGTGTGTCGTTAAGTTTCATTGGGTGATTATTTTTTGAAGCATCTGTTTCATCATAATTAAACCAAAAATATACTTCAATTAGTCCATCGCTAGATAAACAAAACAATATTCTAATATGTGCATAACGAACCCGATGGGCCAGGCTTTAGAAGATCTTGCAGAGGATCAGGAATGGCAGTGTTTGGCCAAACAGCTTTCCAATAATCTTCATCGGTTGTTTGTGAACGTCCATAGCTTTCTCCTGCGAAGGCAAGCTGCAACAATATATACATTTACATATAATTTCTATATATAAGTCATATTGAAATATTAAAAGTCTTGTGAATATTAAAGGTCTTGTGATTTTTGTTATTTGAATACAAAATTTGGTTAAAAATTGACATTTCAATGATCTATGACTAGTTTAATATCAAAATGAGGTGAATGATCCGAATTAAACAAACCACTAATTTAATTCAGTTAGAGTTGGAGAGGGCATATAATATGAAAACAAAAGAGCAAAAAAAGTCTTACAGCTAAGAAGAGAACGAAAATAGGAAAGGCAAGGTAGCAGATTCCATTGTATCAAAGAGGTAGTAAGGATGAGAGAAGTGTGAGATTCCTATGGTTGGGGCCGCATTTAAATAGGAGAAAATCTAGACATGGAATTTAGATTTTTTTTTTTTATTGGTTTGACAACATATTTTGAAATTGGGCCATGTTAAATTTTTGAAAGTAAATGCTTACGTTAAATTGATACTTGTAAAACTTGCTCATCTTAATGGTTAAACAAATTTCATTATTCGCAGTACTTTACTTAAAATAATAATTAAAGTTGGAGAGGGGGTTTAACACTCCAATTAAGTTTTAGTTCTTCATAATGTACTGTATTTTTTTATTATTCCACTTGTAATATATCTAATTTTTGTTTTGGTTTTATCCATAATTAGTATTTACCGATTAAATATAAAATTTAAAATATAAAATATAATAAAATCAATATAAAATATGTAAAAAGTATCTATAATATAAAAAAAATAATGTCACAAGTTAAAAGCCTTTGATAAATTCTATGCTTTTATTTGTTGACAAACATTTCTTTTCTTGGAAACTTATCTTTTTGAGATAAAAATTAATTGAACAGTGACATTAAAATTAAAATATAAAAGAAAGAATTTAAATAGATAATAATATATTAAAATTAATTTCCTAATAATTTAATTGATTTAAGTTGAGAAAAAATATGTTCTTATTATTAATTTATATTTATTGTATTTATTTATATTTCATAGTTTTATCAAAACTTAATCTTTGAATCATTTACATAATTACATTGTTTGGGGAAAATTCGAAAAGTTGAATCACACAAAAAATTTTTTAAACACACTAAATTAATTTAATACACTCATAGACTGAAATAAATGATAACTTTGTTTAATGTACAATGACACTAGCATACAGTTTTATTCTTAAGAATGTATGTATATTGTTTTATCTCTCATTTTCTTAAGCTGATTTCAGTGGTTTAAATAAAAATTCATTTTTCATAATAATGTTGGTAAAATAATAGTTAAAGTTAGAGAGGTTGTGTAACACTTCAATTCTTTAAAATATATATTATTTTTCTATTTATTCTTGGAAATTAATTTCAATTTTGTTTTTGGTTTTATATATAATAAATATTATTTATCATTATTTTTATCTTCTTATTTTATCATATTAAATTTTTTATATCTTAAATTCAATTTTTTTTATGCATGACGATACCCACTCGATACAGAACTTCAGTGTTGTTATCCACAACAACATTGCAATGCCGTTTAATCTGTACTCTCTGCCGCCTTGGTTTCTTTTGCCGAGACATGCATATATTTCGGTAAATGTCAAGAATGGACCACCCGATCCCATGGATCATGGCTTTATCATTTTATTAATAGGTGCATCAATATGTAACTTCCGTCTTTATTTTAATTTAATATTCTTATTATAATTTTGTTAATATTTAGTTCTAATAATATTAACATTACATTTTCTAATAATATATTAAATAAATAATATTTGGAAAAACATATAACTGGGTGGAATATTATTAGATAATTGCACATGAAATTTTTAATTCAAAATAATATTTTTAATTTATTATTCTTCAATAATTTATCCTTCTATAAAATTTAAGAAAGTTCATTAATTTTTTAATATTCTCTAAATTTTAGGGTTCCAATTAGTTATTGTATTTTTTTAATAAATGATTCTTATTTAATATTCCATCTATAAAAATAATATTTGACATTAAATTAATAGTTAAATGTTGATGTAGAAATATTACAAGAGATTAAAATTATTGAAAAATAAACCAGAAATAATTTTTTAAAGAAAGAGTTTTAAAATAAAAATTAAAAGTGATAAAAAACCTAATTAACCCTCTTTAAATTATTATTTTTAGTAATTAGAGAAGACACTATACATATTTATTTAACCATTAAAATTCTACATTACACTTTTCAATATATTAGTTATCATTCCAATACTTCAAACTCCTACTGTTCAAATACAGTTAAAGCTGGTAGTTATTGCAAGCCTTCAGTCTATGTCACTTGCATGGTAATTTTGCCACGTATCTTACACATGGCTACATGCGGATTATATCCACAGGAAATAAACTAACACGGTGAATTTACAATGCATGACATTGCAGCTGTATCAGGTATCTTTTGCACATAACAATACTTAGTTGACATTTATAATCAAATTTAAGATGTCACTTGCATGTCATGTCCCTGAAAAAGAAACAATTGAGCGCCAAATGCTTGTGAAATGCAGTAAGTCATGACACCTTTATTGCCTTCCATAAACAAGCCTTGACATCTCTATGACTCTTCCAAACATCTAAGTTATTACGTGAAATATTACTCTAATTTATGCTTGTACGAATATTAGGATTAAAATTTTATGGATATAAATGCAAATAATATAAAAGTTTAAATTTAAATATAAATAAATACTAATAAACTATATCCTCTTTAATAATAATATTTATTTAATTAAAATTTTATTTTTAATGACTCAATTTTATTTTTAGTATAAATTTTAATAAGCAGTGATTTAAGAAAAATATTTATTTATAATTAAAATCAGTAAAAATAAATAATATAATTAATTTTTAATTCTAAATAAATCAATTATATTTAATTATATTTAATTATATTTAAAAACATTTATCAAAATAATAATAATGACTTTGTAATTTTTTAATAACTTAAATACATTTATATACCAATTCGGTACATATCTTCAGTGTAGTTGTCCATGACAACATTACAATGCGTTTAATCCCTGTGCACTGTGCCACCTTGGTTTCTTTTGCCCAGACATGATCAACATGTAACATACACGGGATGCATGTCTGCAATTTCGCAAAGGTGGAAGGGACCAGAGGTCCCAGGATCATAGTTTTACTATTTTATAGATGCATGTAACTCGTAACGCCTGTCTTTATCTCAATTTAATACTCTTATCATCATTTTGTTAATAACTAGTTCTAATAATATTAACATTACATTTTCACATAAAAATTAAAATCATAAAAATTTAAGTCATAAAAATTTAAAGCGAGAAAAAATCTTATTAACATTCTTTAAATTATTATTTCAATAATTATAGAAGACATTATACATATTTGTTTAACTGTTAGAAATCTAGATTACACTTTTAAATATATTACTTATCATTTCAATACTTCAAACTCCTACTATTCAAACACAACCAAAGCTGACACTAGTACAGAAATAGCATTTTAAGACGCGCAAACCACGACAGTTATAAGGTAACCGTCGTAGTGTGTGGAGCGGTGACATTTTTGTAATATTGGTGCTACACATTACGACGGTTATCTATTGAACCTTCTTAGTGTGTAAAGCGGTGGCAATATTGTAATATTCATGGTACAGACTAAGACGGCTCAATTTAGAACCGTCGTAGTCTGTTACCTTCTTTAACCTCCCCTTCGCGTAAAACCCTCATTCCCTGTTGCGCGCTTCCCTCATTCTCCCCTAAAACCCTCACTTCTCCTCTCCCCCAATTCCTCCGTCGCAAGCCCTGAAACAAAGAGTTTCATACTTCCTCCTTCGTCAACTCTTCCACGAACCTCCTTCATCCCCAAGCTCCGGTGCCAATCTCGTTCGTCCTTCACGAAAGGTGAAACCCCGTCAAGAGGCTACAAAAAGGTGCATTATTGATTTCGATTAAGCTTGATTTTTGTTTGATTAATTTCTGTTCATTTGATTTGTGTTGGATTGATTTGTGTTTGGATTGATTTGATTAGCATGCCTGCATTATTTGATTAGCATTCACTGCTCTGTTGTGATTCTAGGAGTTTTTTTCAGTGGCTTGTTTCTAACTGTGTTAACTTGAGTTAACTATATATTGAGTGTGTTTTGTTGTTAGTTGTTATTTGTTTGGGAGAAAAAGGGTGATACATTGTCAAAGTAGAATGGACAGAATAGCGTTTAAGTTAATTTTGATAACAAAAATCTTTAATGATTAGTTATTCGTGTATAACTGTTTGCTTTGCTAGTTTGTAAGTTTTGGACTCTTTCTTTGGATTAGGATTGTTTTGTAGTATTTGGATTGTCCTTGGCCTTGTTGCTTGATGCAGAGTTGTTTAGAAAATAGATTAACAGTGAATTAAATTATTTTTAATAGTATTTTATTTTTTCATTCACCGAATTAATGTAGTCAATATATATACAAATTTTATTTTTAGAGAAATAGTTCCAATTAATTTGAATTCGTTTACAATACATAACAGGAACAAATTAAAAAGAAAAGGAAAATAGATGAAGAGTTATAAATGAAATGTCTTGAATATAAAATACAAAAAGTGCAGGAGATGTACCCTTTTTATGTGCAACTAATGGTGTTAATTTCAAAGTTTGTAACCATTCATCCATATAGGTCCAAAATTATAACTAAATTGGGTTGAGACGGGTCACCATAATTTTTTTATGCATCAAATCCATATTGACTTGACTTGGTTTGAATCGGGAGAAACCAGTTTCAATAATTAGGTATAACATGTAGTAATGTGTGTACTTCATTTAATTAATTTGTGAAACATAATTTAAATTTAAGGTATGGATCGTAGTTGGATGAATGCTAGTCGAATCGTAGTTGTATATTATTATAATTATTCATTTATTTAAATTTGATGTGTATCCAGTTATTCATTTTCAATTGATTTTTGAACAGGCACATGGCTGATCAGTAACCTGACCCTAATAGAGTATATAAAAAGACCACACGCCTGAAGGAGTTGACAGTTAGACGTGGGAAAGGTCAACTGACACATGTTGATATAGATATTCACACGGGCATTGCTACTGGTGATAATGGGCCCATATTCAGGAGTAATTTGGGCGTCCTAGTCCGTGAGCACATATCTATCATGACCCCTACCTGGGATGATGTTCTGATGACTCAACGGAACATGCTATGGCAGGATCTTCTGGTAATTTCTTTGCTGTTAATTATTAGATATTCATTTTCAATATATTGTTGTTTATTGGAATGGTAAATAATAACAATATTAATCTTTATTATAGGTCACTTTTGATATTCCTAATGTGGAGTCCCTGAGGCTGAAAGTTATGTCATCCATGGCTACCATGTTTAGGCAATGGAAGTCTCAACTGACCCGATACATATATAATCAAGAAGATGGAAACATTTCTATGCCTAATTATAGGGGCATAGATGAAGAAACATGGGAGAAGTTTATTCAGATTCGTTTGTCCTCTGAGTGGCAGGTTTGTCATATACTTGTATAAGTTTCTGCATATATTTTCCAGCATGTGAACAATTGCTAAATATTTGCTTTATGTTACAGGCAAAGACGAAAAAGGCAAAGGAGTGTCAAGCAACAAATGATTATCCTCATATTTTGTCTCGAGGGGGTTATAGAGTGCTGGAGGAGAGGATCTTAACTCAGAAGCAAAGGATGCGAGAAGAAGCAACTACAGCAGATCCTTCTTTATCATTTGAGGGTCCCCCATCCCCACCAAAAAGGCATGAAAAATGGAAGTTAGCTAGGATGAAGAAATCAGACGACTTCACATCATCATCTTCACAATCTATTGCTGAAAAGATTGTAAGTTTATTTTTTTCTTAATTGATGATACTGCTTTTTGAACATAGAAGAATGTTTTGTTTAATCTAACAACTGTAATACTATTCTTTACTTGCAGGATTCCCTAGTTGATCAGAGCAGTCAGGGATCATTTGTGCCACATGGAAGGGAAGACATACTTTCTTCTGCCATTGGCAAACCTGAACACCCAGGACGTGTTCAAGGCGTTGGACAAGGTGTGGGGATTGTTTCATATTTTGGAAAATCTTCACACCATCGATGTTTTGACTCTCCAATCAACCAAGAAACAATAGAGTCCTTGAGGCAAAGTATCACTGCAGAGATAACCGCCAATTTGAGGGAACAAATAACACAAGAGCTGGCTGCATCCATTTCACAGAATATCATGCAACAATTAGCCCTACAAGGCCAGTGTCTTGGTATACAGAGGAGGTCAGGAAGACTGTTCGTGTTAGCATGAAATGTAGTTGCTCACCAGAAGGGGGCATCCCTGAAGAAGGTAGTCAATGTGGGTTGTATGTTGAAGAAAACCCAATTAGATTGGTGGCCATTGGGAGAGTTGTAGGGGGCGGAGCAACCATACATGGTAAGCCCATGCGAGACGATGAGGTTAGGGTCACCGTTGACGAGGCACATGATCCTGGTGCTCCACTACCGTTGCCCACTGAAGAGGTGCAGGTGGTAGGACAAGCTGTAGGCACTTTCATTGCATGGCCAAAACATCTTGTTTATCAATTGGGTGAAAAGGTGTGTATTGTTTTTATATGTATTATTAACTTAGAATATATTGATCATGTTTCTAACAAATTATTTTATTAGATCAAATCCCCAAAGAAGAAACTTACACCCAGGAAACCACGACCAGAGCCAGAGCCAATTGATGATCCTCTACAGTCCTTATTAGTGTTGGCTAACAAGACTAGGAGTAAAAGTTTGGAGCTCTATTGGGATAACAAAATATTTGGGAGACAAAATAACATGCCTCTATACATTCACATGTCAGATTGCATGGAGATGTATTCAGGGGAGGATGAGATGAACCTAACTCACATGCAATTTTGGATCATGTAAGTACTGTAAATGTTAATTTAAAATGAAATTTCAAATTTATTACATTTTCTAACTATTATTTGAATATGATTCAGGTATTTGAATAATATTTCAATTGAAATGGGAAACAACAATGTCTACGGATTCATTAAACCACAATCCATATTGGGATTGACAGATAATTCACCTGATGCCAAGTCATATATTATGGATTGGATTGGTCAATCAAAAAAGAGGATCTACCTTGCACCATACCTTCACAAGTAAGTATAATATGTTTTGATATAATAAAATTTCAACAAATAGTATAATCAATCCCTAATGTTTATTGCATGTAGTGGGCATTGGCAACTTATTGTTCTTTGCCTGATAAATCATCTGACGGTCTTCTTTTGTTCATTGCACAAACCTCTTCCTCCGAAGTTGAAGAAAGTGCTTGAAGGGTATGTAAATGTTATTTAATTGTTATCTTTCATTTGTTTTTTCTGATAATTATTATAATGTGACATTAATGTATAATTTGATTTACCAGTATTTGTAACATCCTCAAAAATTAATTTATGTAAATAACTATGTATATTAAAAACATAATTAAAATGTTTACTAAAATTTCCATAAAAATGTGCATCTTAACTAGTTACTGTTATAATTTAATTAGGAAAAAAAAACGTAATTCAAACCAGTTTGTTATCTTATAACAATACTGTTAAGAAATTTGAGAAAATCACGATTACGTTTTTAAATAAAAATGTAACAGAAAAATAATTTTACTGTTTGACGTTTTTATTACTATTTGACATTTTGAACGTTATTAAATATTTCTGATTTACTGTAAATTCACTATTTTAATTATATTATCATCTGTGGAAAATTTTGTTTAATATATAAAAATTATATATTGTTACACATGAGAATTTACTTATTCTAAAATTATACAGTTTTTGGAAAAATTTAATTATTTTTTGAAATGCGGTTGTACACGCAGTACAAGTTGAAAAATTAAAACAACAAGGAAATCAAAGGGAATATGACCCATAATAGGTAGAATTAGGAGTATGATAAATAAATATACAGGTTGGAATGAAAAACTGTATAACAAATTTTCTGTAAATAAAATACAGAAAACATCTAGAAAATTTATATAAAACAATTTGTTAACCATAAAATTAGGGAAAAATAATTTTTAGAATCTTTAAAATTTTGTCTTAATTTTGGTATAATCAAATGTCATATTTGAAGAATGGAATTAAAATCATAAAATTTGGAAGATAAATTAGAAGTTTAAAATCATTATAAAACCTTAATTTTTAGTAACTTCTAAATTGCAATTGTGTAAATTATGAACAATTTGCTATCATTGATTATAAATCAATTAAATAAGCATGAAAAATGAAAGAAATACATAAAATAGTGGTTGAAGGGAAGTTATGGTAACTTCCATTTTATTTTATTTTATTTTATTTTCATACAAAAAGCAAGAAAAAAATAATAAAATTTTGGAAGTTTTGTCTTTTATGAACAAACTTCTCATGTTAGAATTGGTGTGCCAATGCTACATGCTTTTGTATTAGAACAAATGAAGAAAAGTCCAAGTCAAGCAAAGAATAATCAAAGTCATCCTTCTTATCATAAGCATTAATGGCATTTATTGAAAATTTCTAACTAATATTCAAAGTAACCAAACTAAACAAACTAAATTGGTTCCAAGGAATATTTTAATATTTCTTTCATCTATAAATTGCACATTTGAGACCACTTGAGAGAACATTCCAGCCGTGAAGTTCCTTTTCACAAAACACCAAAGTTTTCTTATTTTTCAACCTACCAAAACCATAAGCTTATTTTGCCAAAATTCTAAACTTTTCTAAATTCACCAAAAACTTACTTAACTTAACTTTGTGTGGGGAGTAGGATCAACTTTCTTTCAACCTTTAAAAGATCATTCAAAGCATTCCCAAGAGTGATCAAAAGAAATCAAGGTAAGGGAAGTTTTCAAATTCTTTAGGTTTTCAAAGTTTCTAAAGGTTCTAAATTACTAAACTTTGTGAAATTTTGTGTTCTAAAGCTTCTAAACTCTTTTCTATTTTAATCTTTACTTGAAACTTATAAGTTTATTACCTATTTCAAATTTTCTTGGAGGGAGTATTATATACATGCATAACTTTGAATTCATGCGTTATATCATAATAATGTTATAACACACTTTATTATATGTAAAAGAAAATTTGAATTGTCTGATAAATAATTTTTAGTTCAAGATTTCCCTAAAACTCTCTAATGTTATGAAGATTTTAACGGTTTTAAAGAATAATTTGAAAACTTATTTCTAAAGGATGTTTAACATGGTTTTCAGTTGTTTTGAACCTTAAAACCTTTTGGCCAAGGTGTATTAATTACTAAAATAGAATGGGCAGCAACTAAAAGTAATTAAAAGTCACCTAATAATTAAAAACGTTAAAATTCTAAATTTATAACGGTTAATTTTCTTATGCTTTGAACTATGATGTTTTGTGTGGTGGAATTTGATGATGATTTGGATAGTGTTTGAATATATTTTCTTTGAACTTGGATGATATATTCTATGGTTTTGGATGATGTTTGAGATAGTGATTAATTGTTATATTATGCACTTTGATGATTTGTGGCGTGAATTTTGACGGTTTGGACTATAAAATATTAATAAGTTACGTGAGATATAATTATGGATTGGTCTTGTAATACCCATTAGTTGGTACCTTTTTATTTGATATTTTGAAAAAGGAGGATAAGATTTCATTCATTCATGCATGCCTCAAAAGAGGTGACCTCGGTTAGAGGTGCAGATAATAAACTTAATCTGTGCGTCTAGGCGTGATGCTAGACTTGGGGGATTTTTATGGTGAGAATTCATTTAACTCATGATGATCACATGTTTGTTTATGAGATTCTGTGCACCACTGTGGAATCCCAACTGGTCGGTAAGTTTTACGATGATGATGTCGCATTATCTGATATGGTACCACATTGCATATTTTTGGGAGTTGAGGTGGGAGCATACATCATATAGAAATTTCATTTAGTCATAATTCATTATTTATTTATGTGAGTATGATATGTATTATTATTGATATTTTTATATGCTATTTATTGTTATTTAGATTTTAGAACTTACCCTTGCGTGTTTGTGCCTGTGGTTTGACACCTGTGATGATCCTAAATTTTATTTAGGGGAGCAGATTAACAGGATAATTCTATTTGGAGATGTGAAGGAAGGATAGCTAACATGAGGATTTTTGTATATTATAGTTATCACAATATTACGTACTCTTGTAACGTTTTGTGAATAATATTTGATGTATGTTAAAACCTATATGATGTGCTCTTAATGATGGTGACGTTTTCTTTATAAAGTGTTTCAAAATTTTCATTCAAAGAAATCTAAAGGAAGGAAACCTTTTCAAAATAAATAAATAAATAAAAGAAGACAATGAAAAGTATTTTAGTGACGACAAAACGAGGTGTCACAGTATTCATGTTGGACATCATATGCTCACGAACAATAGTCGTGTCAGACTAAGACTTGATTTTGTAATAACAAAGGTAAAAATGTTTCTCTTACGAAACACAAATGTGGCAATTATGTACACTTCTAACTAAATCATTCAATTCTTTGTAGGCTAATAAACAATCGTATAAACCGCAATGTGGTTTCTATGTCATGCAGTGGATGGAAAGCATAATTCGGATGGGGATAACAGACCATTGGTTAGAGGTACATAGTTTTTAACATACCATTTATGAATTTAATTAATTGATACATAATTGTTAATAATTGTTCATTATTATCCAGACCTTTAGTGACTCATTGCCATTTGCTGAAGAATTCATCGACTACACTCGCAAGCAATGGACGACATTTCTACTGTATTGTAGTAAGCAACATAACATAGATGAGTCTTTTGAAGCTAATAATTAGTTTTATACATGTAAAGTTATGATTTAAACATTTGTTAGTTTAGTATTTGAATTATTCAATTGATTTCAGTTTGTAGTTGTTAATTACAGCAATATTATATACAAAATTGTTATTTAGAATAGTTTCCAAGTTAAAGTATGATTTTGGATTATGAACCATGTTATTTATTGGCTAATAAGTTGTTAAATATATGTATGGACTTGTTGTGTACTGTCTGTAATAAACAGGTACAAAAATTATGGGAAAAAACTAAAAAACAAAACGCATATTTAAAAAAAAATGTAAGCAAACTACGACGGTTCTAGCTCTAACCGTTGTTGTCTGTAACTTACAGACTACGGCGGTTCAACTAAAACCGTAGTCTCGTAAACCGATTAAGACGATTCTGATAACGACGATTTTTTTTAGAACCGTCAGTATCGTATTATCATACTACGACGGTTACAGACTACGACGGTTTTAATGAGAACCGTCGTAGTCTGTAAACAGACTACGACACCAGATGCAACTACGGTTCACAAACCGTCGTAATCTGTAAGTTTAAACCGTCGTAGTGTGTTTTTTCTGTACTAGTGTGATACTTCTGGTCTGTCACTTGCATTGTATGTTTGCCACATATCTTACAATGACTACGCGAGATTATTAACTTGACGTACATAATCTCACTTGAAATATCACATGCATGCAGATTATGTCCAGAAAATAAACTATCACCATAAATTTATATTACACGGCATTGTAGCTTTGTTAGGTATCTTTTGCACATAACCCTACTTAATTGACATGTATATTAATCTAATTTAATATATCTCTTTTAGAAAAAAAACCTTAGACCAAAGTCACACAGATTTGTATCATATTAAATTTGCCGCGTATACTGTGAATGGTATGTGACACTATAAACTTGACACATCTAATTTTATCATATCTATTACTTGCACAACAGATCATATCCAATTATCACAGTAAACTTTCACGACGAAATGACATTAAGACTGTCACATATCCAACACTTAATCAAGTGGCACCGGATATTTATTAAGTTATTAATTTTTGAATGTATTTTATTCACTAAAAGTTAATTATATAGTTCCCTTAAATTTATATAATGAAAAAGTAATTTCTTTGCATCATGGCTCAAACTAAGATAATTCTCTATTTAAATATGATGATGAGTATTTTCCTTTTTTTATATTAATTTAAGATAAATTGAATATTTTAAACTGGATTATTTTCTTTTTCACATTAAAAAATTTCTCACTTCAATTTTGTTACCGTCCTTTTTTAGCTTGACTAATATTACATCTTTTTTCTTTTCTGTATATATCATGTGAGAATAATTTTAAATTTTATGTAAGTATTTGTAGTTTAGTTCGTTGATATGTGAAAAGAAGATGAGATTTGACCATCTTAAAAGTGTAAACAGTACTGTTATTGAGGACTTGTGATCTTAATTAATATTATTTTTCAATTACATCAAAGAAAAAAATTAACAAGACACAACATATATTTCGATTAAAGTTTTAATATGTCTATAAAATTCTGATTCAA
This sequence comes from Hylodesmum podocarpum, assembly GCA_026586105.1. Lineage (NCBI taxonomy): Eukaryota > Viridiplantae > Streptophyta > Magnoliopsida > Fabales > Fabaceae > Hylodesmum > Hylodesmum podocarpum. The sequence goes on from JALJEV010001433.1 coordinate 9,140,859, forward strand.
AACTTAACTAAATTAGCTATAATTTTAATATAAAAATAATTAAAGACATTTAAAAAAATATGCGAACTTGATAAATTCAAATAAATCAACTTTAATTGTTGACTTCTTTATCTTATTAAATTAATTGATTTTGTTACCGTGACAATTTACCGTCATTTTAGTTACACATGTTAACAACTCTGAGACATCAAATTCCTTATATTATTATATATTTAATTCAACTTTATTCAGTGGGATGACACCGCCATTTGCATAGAAGTACACGGGATGCATGTCTGCAATTAGACATTTGGATGTCTGCGATTAGGTAAAGGTGGGAGGGACCAGGAGGTCCCAGATCATAGTTTTACTATTTTATAGATGCATGCAACATGTAACTGCTGCCTTTATCTCAATTTAATACTTTTATTATCATATAAAAATTAAATTCATAAAAATTAAAAGAGAGAAAAAACCTAATTAATCTTCTTTAAATTATTATTTTAGTAATTATAGAAGACATTATACATGTTTGTTTAATTATTAGAAATCTACATTACATTTTTTGAATATATAATTTATCGTTTCAATGTTTCAAACTCCTACTAAACACAGCCAAAGCTGGTACTTATTGCAAGTGTCCAGTCTATGTCACTTGTATTGTAATTTTGTTATATATTTTATACATAGTTACATGGCACTACTAACTTTGACGCACATAATCTCACATGAAACATCACATGTACGTAGATTATGTGCCTGAAAATAAACTATCACGTTAATTATATTACATGACATTGTAGCTTTGTTAGATATCTTTTGCACATAAGCTGACTTTGTTGACATGCATAATCTAATTTAAAATATCTTTAAAATCACGACAGATATTACATATTAAATTTGCCACATAACATTAATTTTGCCTAAATGGCCACGTGTTACTATAAACTCGACACATATAATTTTATCATAATTATTATTTGTAGAATAGAACGATCACATCCAACAATCACAGCAAACTTTCACAAAATGACGTTAAAACTGTCACATATCCTGCACTTAAATCAAGTGGCACCGGAAATTTATTAAGATATTAATTTTTAAATGTATTTTATTCCTAAAAAGTAATTATATAGTTACGTTTATATAAAGAAAGAGTGATTCGTTTCCATTATGGCTCAAATTAAATTAGTAATTCTCAGTATTAAATTTTTTTATTTAATATGAATTAAATATTTTAAATTAATATATATCTTTTTTATTAATAAATTTTTATTTTAATTTTTTTATTTTGTTTTTTTTTTAGGTTTGGTTAACTTTTCATCCTTTTCATTTTTTTTAACGTGATAGTACTTTTAAATTATATGTGAGTGTTTTTAATTTAAGTTCGTCCATGTGTGGAAGAGAGATGGAATTTGACCATCCAGAATGTGTAAGCAATGATATTATTGAGGATTTGTAGATTTAATTAATGTTATTTTTCAGTTGTAAAAAAAAAATAATGACAAGATATAATATGTGTTTCGATTTAGGTTTTACTACGTATTTTAAAATTTAATTTAAAACCAATTGAATTATAAATTTGATATTAAAATAAATTGGAGGCATTTAAAAATATGCGTATTTGATAAATTTTAATCAATTAACTTTAGTTGTTCATTTCTTTTTTCTGTCAAATATTAATTAATTTTATTATTGATTATGGTAATTTACCGTCACATTTTAATTGCAATTCTTTATTTCTTATTAAAGTTTACATTTTAACAGCTTTGTTAGAGCACCTAAACACTAATTATCTATATTATTATATATTTAACTCAACTTTGCCAGGTGGAATGACACTAGTAGTTGAGTAGGAATACAGAAGATTCAATTAAGGATTCAAATTAAATAAAAAAAAGGAGAATTAAAATCGAAACAAGTGATTTTATATTTTAATCATTAAATTTTTGAAAAGTTTCTTGTCATTGAAGGTGTGGTAGAATTACTGTTAACCTGAGACATGAGGGAAATGTACAGGATTTTAATAATGTTGGTTAATATATAATAATAATAATAATAATAATAATAATAATAATAATAATAATAATAATAATAATATAATTTGGAAAGTAAATTTATTAAATAAAAATTAATTTTTTTTGGTTTTTTTTAGATTAGAATTAAGTATTAGAATTAAAATTATTTATTTAACTCATAGTTAATATTTAATAATTTATTTTTCTTTTAATTATTAAACTACGTTGTTTATATTAATTTTAGATTGTGTTATTCGTTAATAATAATTCCTTTTTGTGTGTCTTAACTCTCAGTCAAAATATTTCAATATTTGTTATGTGATGTTAAATTTTACTTAACCTGAAATTGTTACTTTGTTTAATTATATATTTCTTGGTTTGAAATTTATATTGTCATAGTTTGAGTTTTTCATGTTGTTTTTATTTTATGTTATACTTAATTTGTACAAGGTTATTTTGTTTCAATGTTATTATAGTTTTAAATATTCTGTTATAGTGAAATAATTTGTAGGGGTGGAGAAATTGATTTCACGGGATGGATGTCTGTAGCGGTGGAGAAACAGTGAGGTTATCCTAGGTGGATATGTTTGTCAGTCATGACGTTTCCGAGAAAATGACGATGATTATCATGAATACTAAGTGAAATGAAAAATGTTTTTGAAAGTGGGGATGAATGGAACCAAAATGGTTGGTCCTTGATGGGTCGATGTAATGACCTAGGACTTCGAGGGTATTCGTAGTGGGGAAAGCTTCTGTTATAGTCGATCACCATGAGTGGGAAGTGACTCTTGTGCAAGACTGGTTACCCTGACTATGACTGTCTAGTATTTCTATTGAGAGTGTCAGAGGTGACATGTACTCCTAGGCATCGCTTAGTTGTTTTGATGGAATCACATGGCACGAGAGTGAATTGTGAATGACATGCATCATATTGGGTTGCACGATATGATTGATTGTGATTTGTTAATTGGGTGTTTCTGTGAACTAACTCTGTGGTTGTGTCTTTGGTGTGACACCTGTAATGACCCCGCGAACGGGCGAGCATATAAACACTTTGTGGGAGGCGAAAATAACTTAGGCTAGGAAAGGTACTCAATTACTTGAAGACTTGGCATGCTGTGGCTTTTTTTCCTTTCTTGATTTTCAATGGTTGCTTCTAACATTTGTAGTTGTGAGATTTCATTTTAAAATTTACTATATGAAATGAAGTTTAGTTCCCCTCATTTAATGACGTAATTATTTTTTTTTGAACTATAGAGAATTTTTGTCATTGTGATTGTAGTAACTTAAGGGTGTTACACAAGGAATGAACAACAACGAAATAAAATAGAAATCCAAGTTATCCACTGTCAAAAAAATAAACAAAAATAGATTAATAAAAAAAATTATTATTATTGTTAATATTATTAAATAAGATCTACCCTAACCTAGATTTGAGCCATTCCAACTATAAAACTTTAATCTCCTACTTGAGGAGGAGTTTGCCAATATCACGACATAGATATCAGAGTGAAAGGGAATGGGAGAATAGAAAAAAAAAATAGATTCTCTTATATTTTAATTACTGTCTAGTAACCACCCACTCACACCTCACTCACAGTTGAGTAACTTCCTATCCACACCTCATTTTCATAATCAATTACCACTCTATTTTATTTATTGTTACTATTTTCTTTTATTTATTTATTTATTATAATTATTATTATTATTAACTATTTTGATTCCAAAATTCATAAAATTTTAGAATTTAATAATTAGATCAACATTTTTCTACAATAAAGATAATTTAAATTGATTATTCCAATTTAAATTCCGAACTTAAACACATTTTTCAAGATATTGTGTGACATTCATAAATCATTGAATAAATAGTGGAAAAGTAGAGATGTGATCTTGCAAAGTATGACTAAAATTATGCAAATCAATTTTTCTAAATATTGGGAACTTGTGGTTGTGTTTCGTGATCCACGGTACAAGTTTGAATATGTTGATTTTTGCTTTTTCCGGATGTATAGTAAAGAAAAGAGTCAAGAGTTGGTAAAGAAGTTGAAAGACATTCTTCACAAATTGTTTAAGTATTATGCTACATTGTATCCCCTTGGTTATGATAGTAGTGACTCTAGTAGTGTTGGAAACCTAATATTGGACGACCACCTGTTATCAGGACCAATATTGAACCAGAATAGAAACCTAATATTGGACGACCATCTGGTTATCGGACCGATATTGGACCATCCGTTGAATAGTTTCCACGCTCGAGAAGTCTAGTTCTCAGCGTGGGAGGGGTGTGTTGGAAATACAATATTGGAGGAAAAACTCAAGGGTGTGAAGTCTCACATCCCTTAGAGATGGGACCTGTTGTATGAATATAAGTGGGGTGCAAACCTCACCCTATAAGCCGGTTTTATGGGGTTGAGTTAGGCCCAACCCACAATTTCAACATGGTATCAGAGCCTGTCCTAGGATGGATGTTGGGTCACCCATGGGGCCAATATTGGATCACCCCATTGAATAGCTTCCATGCTCGAGAAGTTCAGTCCTCGGCGTGGGAGGGGTGTGTTGGAAATTCAATATTGGACGACCACCTGTTATCAGGACCAATATTGGACCAGAATAGAAACTCAATATTGGACGACCACCTGTTATCAGGACTGATATTGGACCACCCGTTGAATAGTTTCCACACTCGAGAAGTTTAGTTCTCGGCGTGAGAGGGGTGTGTTGGAAATACAATATTGGAGGAAAAACCCAAGGGTGTGAAGTCCCACATCGCTTAGAGATGTGACCTGTTGTATGGATATAAGTGGGGTGCAAACCTCACCCTATAAGCCGATTTTATGGGGTTGAGTTAGGCCCAACCCACAATTTCAACCAGTAGCATTGCTTCAAATTTGTCTTCTCAATCTAATATGGCAAATGAGAATTGTGATGGTGAAGAAGATTGGGGAGATGAGTTTGACACAGTGTCTACTGTATCATCTGAGAATGCTTTTAGCATTAGAGGTCGAGTACTTGACCCTTTTTGGAGTTCTTTGAGTCCTAGTACCATTGAAGCTTTGATTTGTGCATAAAATTTGGTAAGGGTTAAGGACTGCTCCTAAAGTTATTGAGCTACAAGATGAGATGGATCAAATACAAAAGATTGAATCAGGTATAAATTGATTTTTAACTCTCAATTTGTGTTTATTGAATATTTGTTTTATGTTTATATATTTGTCTTTAAATTTATATTTTATAGGGTTGTCTGGATTGAAAACAAGTGATGGTGGACCTAAATTAAACGAATCAAGTAAACTAACAAAGATTCTAGTATCACAAAGATGAGCTTGTTCTAGAATGTTGACAATGTACTTAAATTGAGAAAGGAGGTAACCTCCATAAGAGTAGGCAACTTCAATCTCCAAAAAGTAATAAAGAATCCCTGAGTCTTTCATCTTAAATTGATGTGCTAATTATAATTTCAACTCCATAACCCCGTCAATATCATCCCCAGTAATGATTATATCATCAACATAGAGAGCAAAATACGACCATAAGAAGTGTACCTAAGAAATAGAGCAGAATCATAAGAGTTAGAGTATAAGCCAAAAGATGTAATCACAGTGGAGAACTTCTGATAAACTATTTTGTGTCTTGTAACTAATATCAATTTTCTGGGAATTGGAATAGAAATCTAAATTTTAAATTCTACATTAGTCATTTTCAGTTTTAATATAATTAATAGATTAAATTTTTATTTGGCTACAAAAGTTAGTATAAATATTAGTACTATAATGTAATTTATTAGTAAGTTTGTAAGTGTAAAAATAAATTCCCCACACTTGATAAATTTACCTTGTCATTGGATGAAAATTTTGAAAATTTCGAAGGAATTTAAATACACAACATTTTAATAGTCTTAATTTAAATTCCTTTATTTTGTAAACATTTTGTTTGGATGAAATAATTCAATTTCTTGCATTTTAAATTCCTTGTTTGGATAAAATAGTTAAATTTTCAAGAAATTCAAAATTTGAGTTTTAAATATTTATTTTAAAATTAAATTTTCAATATTAAATAAAAATAAATATTAATCATTGTTTTTATAACATTTTTAATAAAAATAATAATTTCCTTAAAAAAAGTGAAGTTGATTTTATAAAATTGTCACAGTTCTTCATTTATTTTATTAATGTTGTTAAATAGATCCGGCTATTATATATTACTTTTACATGCCCGTAAGAAAAGGGCTCTGATACTAGCGGTTGGTTTTAGGGAATAATAAAATGTGAACTAACCATGTAGTTGTGTTTGTAGTGTAACCATGTGGTTGTGTCTGTAGTGTGTGATGATACCACGAACGGGCGAGCAGATGAGTAGTTTGCAAGAGGCGAAAATAACTCAAGTTAGGAAAAGAACTCAATTACTTGAAGACTTGACATGTTGTGGCTTTTTTTCCTTTCTTAATTTCCAGTGGTTGCTTCTATTTATAAATGTTAAAACTTTTTTAGATATTTCATTATTTGAGAAATTTTTTATTTGTTGAGACATATGTATGTGAGATTTCATTTTAAAATTTACTCTATGAATTATAATTTAGTTCCCCACATTTAATGAGGTAGTTATTTTCCACCAACTATAGAGAATTTATTGATGAGACATATTCTTGATGCCTTTTCTTCTTAACTCCATGATGCTTGACTGACAAAGAACCTTCAACAACACGATCTTGTCTCATCAACCCTCGCTGCTCTTGGGCTTGTTGGGCTTGTAAGGCATGCAACACTTCTGTTAAAGTGATTTTAGAGAGATCTTTTGTGTTCTCCAATGAAACTATAAATGCTTTGTACCTCTCAGGCATCATTACTAGAATTTTTTCAACAATTTTGGAATTTGCAAAATCATTTCCCAACAATTTTATCTTCTTGGCAATACCCAGCAATTTGTCCGAATATTTCTTGATTGTGTCAGACTCTTTCATTCTCTAAAGCTCAAACTCCCTCATTAAGTTAGGCACTTGCATGCTTCAAATTCTTTCATCTTCAGCATATTACGTCTTTAGATAATCCCAAATTGCTTTTGCTGATTTGAGAGTCATGATCCAAGTAAAAAAGATTGTAGAGGCACCAGCAAAAATGCATGACTTTGCCTTTGCCTTTCATGTTTTCTACTCTTTATGATTCTTGATTTGAGCTACGGTGGGATTGTTCGGCAGCGGAAGGACTTCATAATCCTCCTTTACAACTTCCCAAAGATCTAAAGTCTCCAGGTAAGTCTCCATTTTAATAGCCCAAAGATCATAGTTTTCTCCATCAAAGATTGGAGGTGTAACTTGTGAGAAAATTTGTTCAACATCCATTTTTATAGGTCCATAAGAAAAGGGCTCTAATACCCGTTGTTGGTTTTAGGGAATAATAAAAACAGAGTAATGAAATATAATAAGGAGAGAAAAACAAATATTTGCTCCTAGGAACCACTACACCACTAACTGATATTTGCTCAACCACTACATTACTAATTGAAAAGAAAATATTTTCTCCTAAAGTTTAGGAACCACTACTTTGATTAGAAAAAACTAGTTCAATAATTGAAATAATAAAAAAAAATACTTTGACTAGAAAAATTAGTTCAGTAATTGAAACAAAAATAAAATACAATTGAGTAAAACAAAAATAAAATAAATTATAATTGAGTAAAACAAAAATAAAGATAACATGTGCAATTCAAAAACAATTTTCTTAACAATATTATGTTATTATTTTAGTTTTCAGTATAAATTTAAAATATTTTTTATTATATCCTTAATAATATTATTTAGTTAAATCATTTTTAATAAAAATAATAATTTTCTTAAAAAAAGTTGATTATATAGAGAAAATTTGATTGTCACAATTTTTCATTTACTTTATTAATGTTGTTAAATAGATCCCGCTATTATAAATTATTTTTACCTTTTTTTAAATTTTGTTTTGAATTATCTATTTCTTATAACTTAACTTCTCAGTTATTTAACGAAATTAAGTTTTATTAGATACAATTCATACAAATAATTTCATATCTTTATATTTATGAACATAATTATTATTATTTTATGCAAAGAATTGAGCTACAAAAATTAGCACAGTATATAAACAGTGGTAGATCCAAGAATTTTTAGGCGTTGACAAATAATTGTCTATAATATTTTCAAGGAAAAAAATTACTTTTACGATATTGATTGCATATTTTTGCGATAAAAATTTTAAAATATTTAAATTTTACAAATTACGTGCGTTTGTCCTCTTATATATTTTGTATGTGCGAATTAGTATTAGACAAATAGTAAATATTAAGAGTATAAAGTGCTAGAAAATTAAGATTAATTTATTCCTTAGCTATTCAATCTTTTATAACTTTTTACATTTAATTTTTCCAAAATATCATCGAATCTGGGCAATATCTATATATTTTTTATGGGACGAATTTTAATTTTTATTAAATATAATGATGTAAAAAATAAATGCTTGTAATTCTTGTATACAAACATCTAGTGCATCATCACAAATTTCTAACATGCAACATCTAAGAAAATTTTGAATGAACATGTGGGAGTTAATAGGTAAGATTTCCATTGCGATTTACAAACACTGAAGTTCATCATGTGAAAATAGAGAAGACATGAAACACACTGCATTTTTATTACATTAATATTTTACATCATCATCAAAGCATATGTAGATCACATGATCATGCTTTGGTAGGACACGTACCAAACTAACAACAATTCCAGCACTAAGCTAGAAAAGGTAGTACTTAAACAAAACACATATTAGGTAGTACATAAACACACACATAATAGGTAGTACATAAACACACACGTAATAGCACATACGACTTTCATGATTTGACGAATCCATTTATGGTTGATGCCTGAAATATCAAAGTGGCAAACAGCTAATGCTTGAGTTTTGGTTCCATCACCGGCAACCAACGGAACACTGTAAACAGTGGTTGCATGGACTTCGTGACAATAAAATGTGGCCTTTTGGAAGTTCAACCTATGACACATCACTGCTTTCTGTCCAATATTTGTCACTCCTTCCACTCTGTATTGATCTTGTTGACTCACGGAGGAGCTTAAAATTGGCTTAACATTCTTTCCAAGCTTTGAAATCACATAGTCCATCAATGTTTTCAAGGATTCTGCACAGTATTTGTCTTCTATTGAGGGTCCTTTGTTTAAACATAGCTCTTGACGAGTATATCCCTCATACTCTTCTCTTTCAACTTGTTTAACCTCACCTTGATCCCATGGGAGAAGACCATATCCTTGTGTAAAGCGACGCATGCTAAATTTAATTGTCATTGTTTTACCCGGATATATCTCATGATTAAAGAAAAACCCTATCGGATATTGTGTATCGTTAAGTTTCATTGGGAGATCATTTTGTGAAGCATCTGTTTCATCATAATTAAACCAAAAATATACTTCAATTAGTCCATCGCTAGATAAACAAAACAATATTCTAATATCTGCAAGTTTGATAAAAAAATAATATATTATATAGTTAAATTTATAATATAACGAACCAGATGGGCCAGGCTTTAGAAGGTCTTGAAGAGGATCAGGAATGGCATTGTTTGGCCAAACAGCTTTCCAGTAATCTTCATCGGTTGTTTGTGAACGTCCATAGCTTTCTCCTGCGAAGGCAAGCTACAACAATATATACATTTACATATAATTTCTATATATAAATCATATTCAAATATTAAAAGTCTTGAGAATATTAAAAGTGTTGTGATTTTTAATATTTGAATACAAAATGGAGTTAAACAATTGACATTTCAATGACATTTCACAGTACTTTACTTAAAATAATAATTAAAGTTGGAGAGGGGGTGTAACACTCCAATTAAGTTTTAGTTCTTCATAATATACTGTATTTTTTTATTATTCCACTTGTAATATATCTAATTTTTGTTTTGCTTTGTTCTGCATTCTCCACTAGGGATGCTCGTAGTAATTCGTAAACAAAAATGATTTTTTTAAACAAAATAATAAGATTTTGAATAACTCTTTTTTTATTCACGTAAAACTGGGTGCTTTAATTTTTAGTATTTTATTTTATATTTTCCATTTTTTTTCTTCAGTATGTACTATTGTTTAGTGATTATGTGGCTGAAAGAATGATCATCGTTGTCACATTTGTATGCATCAATTACAACATTAATTTAAGGTTAAATAATTTTTGGTACTTGTAAAATTTGCTGATCTTAATGGTTAAAAAAATTTCATTATTCACAATACTTTACTTAAAAAAATTATTAAAGTTGGAGAGGTAGTGTAACACTTTAATTACTTTTTAGGTCTTACTAATATACTGAATTTTTCTATTACTCCATGTAATAAATATAATTTTTGTTTTGGTTTTATCCATAATTAGTATTTACGACTAAATATAAAATTTAAAATTTAAAATATAATAAAATCAATATAAAATATGTGAAAAGTATCTATAATATAAAAAAATAATATCACAAGTTAAAAGTCTTTGATAAATTCTATACTTTTATTTGTTGATAAACATTTCTTTTCTTGTAAACTTTATCTTTTTGAGATAAAAAATTAATTGAGTACTGATATTAAAATTAAAATATAAAAAGAATGATCTAAATAGATAAGAATATATTTATTATTAATATTAGTTAAATTTATAATAATTTAATTGATTTAATTTGAGAAAAAAATATGTTCTTATTATTAATTTATATATGTTGTAATGAAAAAGTTCATATCTGAACTTGGTGTGGTTCTCTCAATAGTAGAGTCAATTCCATTATTATGTGACAATAATGGAGCTATTGCTCAAGCAAAAGAACCAAGATCACACCAGAAGTCTAAACATATTCTGCGAAGGTATCACTTGATCAGAGAAATTATAGAATGTGGTGACGTTAAGATCGAAAAGGTAGATGGAAAGGAGAATCTGTGAGATCCGTTCACCAAGGCGCTTGGCATAAAGGAGTTTGACAAGCACAAATGGGAATTAGGAATGAAATTCATGAATGATTGGCTCTAGGCAAGTGAGAGATTGTTGGGAATAAATGTTTATGCCCATGATCCAAGTCATCATGTAATCAATTCCAATTGTTAATAATAAAGTATTATTTTATTATCATTTGATTAAATAGTTTATTTGATAATGTCCTCGATTAAAATTAAAGACTTGTTATTATAATAGATATTATAATAATGAGAAACAAGTTTGATTTTAATTTTAATCGAAATCGTTCTTGATCATAGGATTGTTGAAATAGGACATCAATAATCCGGATAGATTAATATATATGTGATAGTATTTATTGGATAAATATTAATAGATCTCATTTATTAATTCACATGAATAGATGAATCACATGTTGATGTGATCATTGATCAGACCCAATTGAAATTTTTTTAATGGTTAATATTTACCATAAACTGTCAATAGAGAATTTTAAAGAAGATGTTAAATAGTTTCCTTTGACCTGAGATTGTAATAGTAATTAATGAGTTATTTATTGTATTTTAATTCCGGATACCTAGTGCTTCAGAGCACTTGTTGAATGGATATTGGATATGATTAAATACTTGTAGAATTAATGATTAATCAAAAAGGGATCCATCAACTCTTGGTAATGAGTTTGACCTCTATGAATAAAATTATATCTTGGCCAGGAAAAATTAAATGAGGGAAGAAATGAGTTTCTTAAGTCATTATAAATTATCTCAAAGAGAGTTTGACATTAATACCATACTCTAGAGTTAATCCAGAGCTGTAAGGATGGAAGAAAATATTATACTACTCTTCTACTGGTTCTTGAAAATAAAATGTTACTTCATGCTATCCGGATGTTAAGGAGTATTGCTAGATGCCTACCTTGATTAATATATTAATTTGATTGATATATTACCGGCTTAGTATTGAACCTATGGGGTCACACACAAACGAGTGTTCTAATCTCTGTTGGAGAAATTATTCTAATATTTGATTATTAATTAAATTAAAGAATTTAATTAATTAATTTCTTAAGTGGAATATTATCATATTTTTTGCTAGCACTAGAAATATGAATAATATGAAAGATTTGGTGAAATAATAAAAACAAACATGAAAGATTTTCTGTTTGGAATTTGGGCTGAAAATTTGAATATCTAATCGGTTAGAGATAAAAGATAAGGGATTTGTTATTTTGATTTGATCAAATTATTTGAATTTTGAATCGCTAATCAGTTAGCAATAAAAGATAAAAGATTAGTTATCTTTTAACTGATCAAATATTTCAAAATTCGAATCGCCAATCAGTTACCAATAAAAGATAAAAGATTTGTTATCTTTTTAACTGATCAAATATTTCAAATCTTGAATTTGATGAGTAGTTTGTTATCTTCGGTGTGCTATAAATATGGCCATAGGCTGCATGCCGAAAAGCATATACAAAAAAAGGAACAACAAACAAAAAACCCTACTATCAACTTTTCTCCCGGATCACCAATCATTATTCCGCCTGTCAAAGTTGTTGGCAAATAGAGGTCAGTCTCGGTGTGGATACACGTAGAGTCTTTACATTATTGAAGAATTTTTTTGGCTTAAGTGCTCGTCAACATGTACACATTTGCTATGCCTTCCATTTAAATATAATTTAGATACAAAATTAGATCCTTTTATTCCGCAATGTGTGTTAGCGAACACCAAAGTTCCTTCAATTAGTATCAGAGCTTTGGGTCTTTTGTATTTAAATTATATTTATGAAACTATGATAAGTTTTAATTTTGTCCTTTTATCGTAATGGTCAACAGCATGTTGGTTGAATAGATGCAATGATTACAATGATTTGATATTGGCTACATAATTTTGTGTAATATGTTGAAAAGGAAACGTAAAAGTGTTTACGATAATGATAAGGAGAAAGGAAAATGAGTATATGATACAAATTTTACAATTAATGATTAATGATAAGGAACGGCCTGACAATCAGGAAACTTATAGTTAATAATTGATTTTTGTATAAGATGCATGTTTGTTAAATTAATTGTATACTAAACGCCTAGACTACCTGGGAGAGTATTAAAATTAATTTATAGGATTCACTATGATATAATATTTTGTATGTGATACATTATACTAGATTGTGATTGTACGTGAGAAACGACTTGACAACCAAGTGGCTCACTTACAAAAATTATTTTATTTGATATTATAATTTGAGTAAAATATGTATATGATATGAAATTAGTTTTTGTATGAGATACATTTGTTTTAAATTAATTAAATGCTTAACGCCTAGATTACCTGGGGAAGTATTAAGATTAATTTATTGATATCAATAGGATTGGCCTGACAACCAGGAACTTATGTGATATGAAATTAGTTTTTGTATGAGATACATGTATTTTAAATTAATTAAATGCTTAACGTCTAGACTACCTGGGGAGTATTGAAATTAATTTATTGATATAAGTAAGATTGGCCTGACAATCAGGAACTTATATGATGTGATATTTTGAATGTATGTGATACATTATCTTAGTATGTGTGTGAGAAATGACTTGACAACCAAGTGGCTCAGTCACAAATTATAGAGGGTTTTTATATGATAAAAATTTCTTGAATTACTAAAATTGTGTTATAATTAATGATTGTTACTTATATTTTGATTTGAAAATATGTTGTGACATAAGTGTGTTTTGCTGTATCGTCAACAGCATGTCTTCTCTATCGATTCGTATGATTCTTGAATCTGGAAAATTAGTCGGAACTAATTATGATGATTGGTACCGCAACTTGAGAATTGTTCTCATGCATGAGAAGCTTATTGACACCGTCGATAAGCCTCTCATGGAAGCACCTGATGCAAGTGATGAGGAGGCAACCAAGGTTTTTCAGAAATACCTTGAAGACTGCCTTACCACTAAGTGCATTATCCTGGCATCAATGAGTCCAGAACTCCAAAGGAAACATGAACATATGGACCCAATTGAAATCATTGAACATCTTAAGAAGATGTACGGCAGTCAAAGTAACACGGCTAGATTTCATTTATCTAAAACCTTGTTTAAGTCCTCATTGAATGCGAATGAAAAGGTTAGACCTCATGTCCTTAAGATGATTGATCTTATAGAACAACTTCAGAAGTTGGGTTGCACTCTTGGGAAAGAGCTTTCTCAAGATTTGATTTTTCAGTCACTTCTTGATTTTTTTTCACAATTTATTGTGAATTTCAATATGAATAAAATGAGTTGTGAACTGCATGAGATGCTCAATTTGCTAATTGATTATGAGAATCAAATTGCTTCTGAGAAGAAGAAAGGAACTGTCATGGCAGTTGGCAAGGGCTCTAAGAAGAAAGGTTAAGTACTGAAAAGGAAGCATCTTGGACCTAAGGGTGGTGTGACCAAACCCAAGAACAAAAGGGACAAGATTGACCAAACTGATGCTGAATGCTTCTTCTGTAAGGGGAAAGGTCACTGGAAGAGAAATTGCAAGAAGTATCTTGATTCTCTAAAGAATAAGAAACAAGGTAAGACATTAATGAAAAATGTTTTCATGTTTTCTTTGGTATCATCTTTGATTCTTCAACTTGGGTATTAGATACTGGTAGTAGTTTTAATATATGCAATACGTTGCAGGGACTACAGTTAACTAGATGGTTGAAGAAGGGAGAAATCAACCTACAAGTAGGGAATGGAGCAAATGTTGCTGCTTTAGCTTTAGGATCGGTTTCTTTAATAATGCCTACTAGCAAAGTTCTAGTATTAGAAAATTGTTATTATGTTCCAAAATTTGTTTCAAACGTTATTTCAATTTCTATGTTGGATAAACAAGGTTTTCGTATTATTTTTAATAATAACATTTGCTCTATTCATCGCGGTGATGATTTATATGTAAATGGTTATCTCCGACATGGCATTTATGTCTTACTTGATGTAAATCATAACTCGATTATGCATGTTTCTTCTAATCTTAAAAGAGAAAGGGATAGTCAAGTAAATAAAACATATCTTTGGCATTTTAGGCTTGGTCATATTGGCGAGAAACAAATTAACAAGTTACACAAGAAAGGTTATCTTGATACTTATGATTATGAATCATATGAAACTTGTGAATCTTGTCTCAAAGGAAAAATGACTAAATCTCCATTTATTGGAAGTGGGGAAAGAGCTTCAGAATTATTGGGACTAATTCATACAGATGTTTGTGGGCCCATGAAAATTCAAGCTAGAGGAGGAGAATATCTCATTGATGAATTTATTGATTATCTAAAGGAGAATGGAATTCTCTCTCAGTGGACACCTCCAGGAACACCACAACACAATGGTGTATCTGAAAGAAGAAATCGAACCCTATTAGATATTGTTAGATCTATGATGGGTTCACTGATCTTCTAGTAAATTTATAGGGATATGCTTTAGAAGCAGCTGTCTACTTGCTGAATAAAGTTCCTGCAACAGCAGTTTTAACTACACCATATGAGATATGGAAAGGAAAGAAACCAAATCTTAAACACATCAAGGTCTGGGGTTGCCCTGCTTACGTTAAAAGATTGCAAACAGATAAACTGGATGCAAGGTCTGATAAGTGTAGATTCATTGACTATCCCAAGGAAACAATGGGATATTATTTCTACCAACCTTATAACCATAAAGTGTTTGTGGCTAGAGGTGCAACCTTCTTAGAAAGAGAGTTTCTCGAGAAGGAAGTCATGATGAAGAAGTTGAACTTGATGAGACTCGAGTAACCAATGATGACGTAACTCAAAACCATTAGATGGAAGTCAATAGACCTTTACTTGATGTTTTAAAATTAAGACGAAAGTCTTCAACTCCAACGATTGTGCCTCAAGAGCCTGCTACTATTCAAGAACAAGTTGTTGTTCAAGAAGAAGTTAATGAACCAATCATAGAACAATTGCAGCAAACTTTGAACACAATGCATGGAAGATCTACTAGAATGCATCGTGTACCTAATAGATTAAATTTGTTAGTACAAGATGACATGTCGAATGAGGTTTATCATGATGATGATGACCCCAAGAGTTATGAAGAGGCTATGAGAAGCTTGGATCGTGACAAATGGAAAAGGGCCATGGAATCCGAAATAGAATCAATGAAGATCAACAAAGTATGGACTTTGATTGAAGCTTCAAAGGATATAAAATCGATTGGTTGTAAATGGGTTTACAAGAAAAAGATTGGAGTAGACGGAAAGGTCGAGACTTATAAAGCTCGCCTTGTTGCCAAAGGATATCGTCAAAAGGAAGGAATAGATTATGACGAAACATTTTCTCCTGTAGCAATGCTCAAATCAATTCGGATTCTACTTGCCATTGCAGCATACTATGATTATGAGATATGGCAAATGGATGTGAAAACAGTTTTCCTTAATGGTGAGTTACAAGAGGAAGTGTACATGACACAACCCGAAGGATTCACATCGTCGGCCGATTGCAATAAAGTTTGCAAGTTGCAACGATCAATTTATGGATTGAAACAAGCTTCTAGAAGTTGGAACATTCACTTTAATAAAACAATTGAAAGATTTGATTTTGTTAAGTGTGAGGAAGAACCATGTATCTACAAAAAGGTCAGTGGGAGTACAATCATTTTTTTAGTGTTATATGTAGATGACATATTACTAATGACATATTACTAATTGGGAATGATGTACCAACATTGCAAGGCACAAAGATTTAGCTGTCAGAACAGTTCTCCATGAAGGACTTGGGAGAAGCAGTCTATATTTTAGGAATAAAGATTTATAGAGATAGATCTAAAAGATTGTTTGGACTTTCCCAATCTGTGTACATTGATACCATTTTGAAAAGGTATAATATTGAAGATTCCAAACGAGGTTATTTGCCCATAGGTGTTGGAATTACTCTTAGTAGGGAGAATTGTCCAAAAACTCCTGAAGAAAGAGAACGCATGAGTAGAGTACCATATGCTAGTGCAGTGGGAGCTATCATGTACACCATGACTTGTACACGTCCTGATGTTGCTTATGCTCTAGGTGTAACTAGTCGACATCAAGCAAACTCTGGTGAGGAACATTGGAAAGTGGTTAAGACCATGCTTAAGTACTTAAGAAGAACTAAAGACCAATTTCTCATTTATGGAGACTCTGAATTGAAACTGAAAGGTTATATTGATGCAAGTTTTGCATCAGACAAAGATGATAGCAAGTCTATCTCAGGATATGTCTTTACTTTGAATGGTAGTGCAATAAGTTGGAAAAGTTCCAAACAAGCTACGGTAGCAGATTCAACTACTGAAGCAGAGTATATAGCAGCAAGTGAAGCTGCTAAAGATGCTGTTTGGATGAAAAAGTTCATATTTGAACTTGGTGTGGTTCCCTCAATAGTAGAGTCAGTTCCATTATTGTGTGACAATAATTGAGCTATTGCTCAAGCAAAAGAATCAAGATCACACCAGAAGTCCAAACATATTCTGCGAAGGTATCACTTGATTAGAGAAATTATAGAACGTGGTGACGTTAAGATCGAAAAGGTAGATGGGAAGGAGAATGCAGTAGATCCGTTCACCAAGGCGCTTGGCATAAAAGAGTTTGACAAGCACAAATGGAAATTAGGAATGAAATTCATGAATGATTGGCTCTAGGCAAGTAAGAGATTGTTGGGAATAAATGTTTATACCTATGATCCAAGTCATGTAATCAATTCCAATTATTAATAATAAAGTATTATTTTATTAACAATTAGAATTGATTACATGATGACTTGAATCATGGGCATAAACATTTATTCCCAAGACTTAGTGTAATCAATTTTAAATACATTTAATTGATTGGCACACTAATCTTAAACTATTTTAGTAAAAAAAAATCAATACACTTAACACATTCCAAATGAAAATACTTAATTTAAAAATAAAAAACAATGGAAAAAATAATTAACCTGTGTCACTGTAATAATGTAACACACATATTTTTGTAACTACACATGTAAGATTTTATGAAGCATTTAGGTCGATATTAGCTTGTAAAGAGGATAAACATGAATAGTAATTATTATTATTATTATTATTATTATTATTATTATTATTATATATATATATATATATATATATAATAAATATAAAACTAAAGGAGTGCACCATTTTGTACAAAATTGCAAGTCATAGTGGTGATAGACTTACATCATATGAAACTTCTCTACACTTGAGCACATGAAATTAATATGCAGGCATAATTTTAAAGAAAAATTGGAAGAGTATAAAATTATTTAAAATTTAATATATATAAATTAAATATAGTATAAAAATAATTTCTAGTTGTAATATTTTTTAATATTAACTTTTTTAATTTTGTTTTTACTATATTAATATATATTAAATTTTTTAAATACTTGATGTCTAAATTATTTAATTAAAAAATATGACTTATATTACTATTATTTATTTTTACATATATAAATTTTCATAAATAATAAAACTATCTGTAATTTTTTGAAACTATAAATTTTAATATATTTTTTATACAACTTAGTGAATATATCACTTTTATTAGTATAAGCATATAAATTAAAATATAGAATAGTTGTTGGTCCCTATGTATGAATCTAGAGGGGGGTGAATAGATTCTAGTTCACTTTGGCCTATTTTTCTGAGTTTCTAATTCCTTTTAATTCAAACAGAGTATATTCAAAATTTACAACGGAATTAACAAAGGAATAATCAAAAAATCAGTTTGTAATCAATTTTCAGTTTATACAATGTTTGTATCTACCCTTTCCAGTTTAAGTTCATTACCAAGTTAATTACTGAGTTAATTACCAATTCAGTTACCAAACAACTTGCAGAATTTAAACAATGATAATAGCAGTGTAAGGTAAATGGTAATGAGTGTAAGGAAGAAGATGAGTGCACAGTGATTTATACTGGTTCAGCCAACTGCCTACATCCAGTCCCAATCCAACAACTGTTGCAATTGATTTTCCACTATCAAATGATCCCTTTTGTGTTCTTTTATATTCACTCTGCAACAAGCAACACAAAAACGAAATCAAAACACCCAAACCAGTTCTTTAACCCAAAGAACCGTTCTTCACTGACCTTGGCACACCCAAGATCAAACCTTTGAGAAAACACTTCTCAAATACTCTTACTCTATCCAGAGAGACCTCTCTCCTAGAGTAATAACTCAACAATCAAATTGACAAACAAAAGATCAGTTTAGAAAACACCTGGAGTGTAGATTCTGATCACAAATATCAGCAAAATGAATACCACCCAGTCAGTATGAAATAAGTTGCCTTTCTTTAAGAAGTCTTGAAGTTCTATATGATTTTACTTGGAGAAAATGATAAACTCTCTTAGAGAGGATTTGAAAGTATAAGAGCTTTTCTGGAATTGGTTTTTCCAAATCTAAAATCTGTATTCAAAAAAATTGGTTTTTTGATTTTCAAAATAGCTTCCATTTATAGATGCAGATTGAGCCTCAATTGTTGACAATTGGAGCCTTAAATTTCAAACTTATGGAGCCTCATAAAATGGACCGTTGGAGCCTCAAATTAGGCAAATAATTGAGTTACTGGTCGTTATAATCGATTACTATAGGTGGGGAATCGATTATAGTTGTTAGAAAACTCATTTTAGGCAACTTAAGTATTTACTGATATAGGTAATCGATTACAGCTTCAAGGTAATCGATTACTCCAGAGAAGAATTGAATTCTGGGTGATTTTTGCATGAGGTAATCGATTACTGCTTCATGGTAATCGATTACTTACTCATGGTAATCGATTACAGCTTCTGGTAATCGATTACTCCAAAGAAGAATGCAATTCTGGGTGATTTCTGACCATGGTAATCGATTACACATTGTTGGTAATCGATTACTCCAGTGACAAATGGTTTTTCTGCACTTTGTTTCCCTTTGTTACTGTTGGTAATCTATTACCTACTGTTGGTAATCTATTACCTCACTATTGGTAATCTATTACCTATTATTGGTAATCTATTACTTCAGTTAAATAACAGATTTTCAAAACATTTAAAAGAGGGGAATCAAACCACTTGACTCATGAGAAATCATACCAGTTTGCTAAACTCTCTAAAGCATTCAACCAATCAACACATACATTCCTAATCTAAAACAATCAATACATGTGAAAAACTCCTAGATACATTCATCTAAGAAAACCAAAATTACATAGACATCAAAATCAAAAACACCAAGAGAGACTTTCCAAAGCCTCATCAAGCTTTAGTTCCAACAATAGTGACATTTATTTAAGATATAATATTGTTTTTAATCATTCCTAATTTATATTCAACACAGATATATCACGAGTTACTATAAATTAACAAAATTGAATTAAATGGAATCTTTATTTATGGAAATTATTTACAGCTAGCCGTTTAATTCAAACCGTTATTGAATTTATATAACAATTTAGGTATTTTATATAATAATCTCACTTAATTAATAAATGAAAATTAAACTTTATAAGATAAAATCTTTCCTTTTTCATTTTTTATCACTAAAAGTAAAGAAAAGAAGTAATATTTTTATTATGTTATAAAATGACATTTAAAAATAAGAAAGCAGAAGAGAGAAGGAAGAATATGATATTATAATCTGTTTCTATACATTTTTCCTCTAAGTGTATATGTTTCTATATATATTATAAATTGTATCTAAAAACGATTGAATTATAAAATATTATTATTTATATTTAATGGCATTATCTCTAATGAGATTATGATGAGATTTTGGGAGTGTAAATGATATCTATAATACTTACAACACTCCTCCTTTAATGTCTCAAAACGTAATTAAGAAAAAAGTTCTTTGAGACAAAAAGCCTACAAAAGGAAAGAGAGTACACCTTTTCAATAATATTTTATTAGTTGTCTCATTAAAAACCTTTATCAAGAAAATCAGTGGGACAAAACCATGACAAAGGAAAAAATAGAGTAACACGTATCTCCCCTTATTGTATCATCATTGAAGGTTTCTTAATCAGCGCATTCCAATTTTGTAAATCAATTTCTTAAATATTGAGATTGGTAAAGTCTTAGTGAAAAATCTGTTAGATTATCACTTGAACGAATTTGTTAAACATCAATTTCACCATCTTTATGCAGATCATGAGTAAAGAAGAACTTTAATGAGATATGCATAGTCCTGTCTCTTCTCTTTTGCTGTGTCAACCATTTAGTTGAGCTATGCATATAATATTGTTTTCATACAAAGTTACACGGGCCCTTTCGCTGAGTGATAAACCACATGATTTATGACTATGTTGAGTCATAGATCTCAACCAGACCCATTCACAACTGGGTTGAGCACCAAGATATGACAATATCACCAAATGAAAATAAATAACTTTGAGATCAACCTTTATGCGGATATGATAAATATCCAGTATCTGCACATCCAACTAATGTAAATTTTGATTCACTTGAATAAAATAACCCCATGTCAAGTGCCCCTCAGAGATATTTGAATGTATGTTTAATTTCATTCCAATGCCTTTTAGTTGGAATAGAACTAAATCTTGTTAATAAACTTATTACAAATGTTATATCGAGTCGAGTATTGTTAGAAAGATACATTAGTGCCGCTATTGCACTAAGATATGGTACTTATGGACCAAGAAGCTTTTCATCATTATTACTGTTGTGAAATGGGTTTTTTGTCACTTTAGGTGATCTAACCATTATGGAGGTACTTAATGGATGCGTCTTGTCCAGGTAAAATCGCTCTAAGATCCTTTCCACATATGTTGATTGATGAACAAGTATTCCTCCTTTTAAATGTTTAATTCGCAACCCAAGACAATATCTTGTCTTTCCAAGATCTTTTATCACAAACTCTTGTTTTAAGAGATTTGTTACCTCTGAAACACATTTAGGACTTCCAATTATATTTGGATCTTTTTGTAAAAACACATGGACTAATACTATTATTTTTGTATCCCTTATTATTTACAAAACTAATTGAGATCTCACTATTTTCAATTTCCTGAATCTCTTCGGTGATTCTTTATCAGTTATGTCTTCCTTATAATTCAAAATATCTATTTCCTCATTTTGATCATCTTCTTTATTTGCATCTTTTCTTTTTCGAAGATTTTTATCTTTGGAACCGATTGGTCTGCCACGCTCAAATGCATTCTCATTTGATTGTCCTTTAGGGATCTCAATACTATTTAGAGGGTTTAGGATTTAGAATGTATCAAACTGATGCAATAATTATGCATTCCATTTGTTTCTCTAGCTGTTTCTTTTACCTTCATAATGTTGGGAAATTATTTTCATCATAATGACAATCGACAAATCTTACAATCTTACCGTAAACATATCTCCTGTATGGGGTTCTAGATATTTAATCATTGAAAGAGATTCATACCCAACATATATTCATAATTTTCTATAAGGACCCATTTTAATACGTCGTGGGGGAGCAATTAGAACATAAACCGCACACCCAAAAATCCTTACGCAGGAAATATTTGGCTCCTGACCTAAAGTCAATTGCGTAGGGGTGATTTTGTGATACATTGTTGGTCGAATATGTACTAGTGTTGCAACATGCAAAATGACATGTCCCCATGCATTGGAAGACCTTTTTGTTCTCATAAGTAATGATCTAACAATTAATTGAACACATTTAATAAGTGATTCTGAGAGAACATTTTATGTGTGTACATGTGCAACCGGTTGTTCCACACTAATCCCAATTGACATACAATATTCTTTAAAAATTCAAGATGTAAATTCACCAGCATTATCAAGGCGGTTTGATAGGGTAATCTGGAAATGGTGCTCATAATCTTATAATTTTAGCAAGTAATCTTGCAAATGCTACATTAAGTGTTGATAATAGACAAACATGTGATAATCTACTAGAGGCATCTATCAACACCATAAAGTATCGAAATGGTCCACAAGGTGGAGCAACAGGTCCACATATGTCTCCATGAATGCGTTACAGAAATATAGGGGATTCAATCCTAATATTTGTTGGTAATGGTTTTATAATTAATTTCCCTTGAAATCATGCAGCACAAGATAACTCACTAGATAAAAGAATCATTTGGTTCTTTAATGGATGCTCATTTGTGTTCTCTATGATTCTTCACATCATTATTGGCCTAGGATGGCCTAACCGGTCATGCCAAATAATAAAATGATTTGGATTAGTAAATTTTTGGTTTATTATAACATGCGTCTCAATTATACTAATTTTTGTGTAGTACAAGCCAAAAGAAAAAAATATTTCTAAAATGCATTTTACGTCTTTCACAATTGTAGTGATATAAAGACATTCCATGTTTTTCATTGAAAGTGAAAACAAATATATTATAGGAGATGTAGAAAATTAAAAAAAAAAAGAATATAAGGAAAAGAAAAGAAAAGAAAACATAATTAAAACATTCTTAAATAAAAGATAAGTGTAGGATTTCATTCTTCAATCATAATGTTAAGAGATATCAGCAACATCTAAATGTGTAATGTCGATGAAGCCTTCATAGTCATCCTCGTCGTGGAAAATATTGGTTTCATTATTATGCTTATTTGTTTCATCATCTTTATGAGCAACATTTGCCTCATTGTCATTATTTTGAATGATTAAATTCAATTCAGCAATTTTTTCCTTCTTTATTGAAGCTTGACAAAATACTTAGGAGGAGTGCGTCACACGCGTGACCAATGACCTTTTCATACCACACCGATAACAAATATTATCTTTTCTCTGGAAAGAATTATCATGAGAAAGTTTATTGTTCTTCTTTTTATTATTACTATGACCATCATGATTATGATAATTCTTTTGTCCACTACAACTCCCAAGTCCATGACCATGACCACTACCACAAAAATTATTTCTTTTTCAGACTTATCATATTTTGCAGCATTCACTTCCGTGAATGGAACAAATCTGGTAGGACGACCTTCATAATTTCTCAACAAGAACTCTTTATTTTGTTCAGCCACCAGAACACAAGAAATCAATTCAGCATAATTTTTAAAACCTTTTTCAGAATATTGTTGTTGTAATAACACATTGGAAGCATGAAATGTTGAAAAAGTATTTTCTAACATGTCCTGATAAGTTCTATTTTCTCCACACTATTTTAATTGGGAACTTATTTTAAAAATTGCTGAATTGAATTCACTTACTCTCTTAAAATCTTAGAGGCATATTCATCAAATCATAATGAGCTTTAGGGAGTATCACTATTTTTTAATGGTTATACATTTCTTTTAGGTTAGTCCACGATTCAAGTGGATCCCTTAATAGTTAGATATTCAACTTTTAACCCTTCATGCAAATGATGACGAATAAATATCATTACTTTTGTCTTATTTTGACTAGATGTGTCATTTCCAATTTTGATTGTATCATCAAGACCATTGACGTCTAAATGAATTTTAGCATCTAGTACTCATGACAAATAATTCTTGTTAGCTATGTCAAGGGTTACAAATTTCAGGTTAGTAAGGTTTGACATGTTGCAAGCTAATAGAAAAACAATAACAATAATTAGAGATTAAATCACAAATTATAAAGTCTATATGATAATTCATATCAAATTAACAAAAACTAATTCTTAATAAAATCAATATTCGTTTGTAAATTAAAAAACAAATACATTATTATAAAATTGGCAACAAAATAAATAGATAACTTATGAAAGAAAGAAAACATAAGATTATATGAATAAAGCTATGATATATATTGCATAAATAAGAATAAGTTATAAAATTTCTATCTCGTCAAAAAAAAAAACTATAAATGAAAGTAATAAATTTTTGTAACTATCATATAAAAAGTTAAAAACATTACCTTAGAGCTTTCAAACTAATAACTTATTATAAAATGATATGTAAAGGAAAATAAAGAAGGAAAGTGAAGGAACAACATGACATTATAATCTGATTCTATGTTTTTCTTTATTATATGTATATATCTCTATCTATACAATGTATTCCAAAATATATTTCAAAATGATTGAGTCATAAAGAATAATTATCTTTCTTAATTAACATTATTTCTAACGGGATTCTGATTCAGAGGACCGCAAATGACATCCTCAATGTTTACAACATATTAAGAGTTATGAATATTTTTTAATTCCTCCTTTACAAAATTTAAAGATTTTTCTTTTTATTTTGAGAATTTAATTGTGTATGTATATTCTAAAGATTAATTTTAAACTTTCCGTTTTCTATCTCTTATCTAAATAAATTAGATGAAAACTATACATATTTTTTTTCATTTTCATAATTTTTAATTTTCTTTCATGCATTTATTTATTTTCTTGTTCTTTTATATACATTGCAGACTGAAACACAGGTTCCTTCGTGCCATGGGATCAAGGTGAAGTTAAATCCTAATAAATTATTTTTGACAATCTTATATGTTAAGAATTAGAGATAAATTATTTTGTGTCTGGGAATTGGAATAGAAATCTAATATTTAAATTCTACACTGGAGTCATTTTCGGTTTTAGTATAATTGGTAGATTAAATTTTTATTTGGCTACAAAAGTTAATATAAATAATAGTACTATAATGTAATTTATTAGTAAGTGTAAAACAAAAAAAATTCCCCGTATGAAACACACTGCATTGCATTTTTATTGCATTATAATATTTTACATCATCATCAAAGCATATATAGATCACATGATCATGCTTTGGTAGAATACGTACCAAACTAACAACAATTCCAGCACTAAGCTAGAAAAGGTAGTACTTAAACAAAACACATATTAGGGAGTACATAAACACACACATAATAGGTAGTACATAACCACACACGTAATAGCACATACGACGATAAAATGGATTATACATCCATCTTATATTATTTATTATTATATCATATCGATGAACTAAATTTAACTGGGAACAAATAAAATCTCTTTGCTTCCAAGGAAATGGCAAACAGGTTTAGTACCAGGCTCAACTTTCATGATTTGACGAATCCATTTATGGTTGATGCCTGAAGTATCAAAGTGGCAAACAGCTAATGCTTGAGTTTTGGTTCCATCACCGGCAACCAACGGAACACTGTAAACAGTGGTTGCATGGACTTCGTGACAATAAAATGTTGCCTTTTGGAAGTTCAACCTATGACACATCACTGCTTTCTGTCCAATATTTGTCACTCCTTCCACTCTGTATTGATCTTGTTTACTCACGAAGGAGCTTAAAATTGGCTTAACATTCTTTCCAAGCTTTGAAATCACATAGTCCATCAATGTTTTCAAGGATTCTGCACAGTATTTGTCTTCTATTGAGGGTCCTTTGTTTAAACATAGCTCTTGACGAGTATATCCCTCATACTCTTCTCTTTCAACTTGTTTAACCTCACCTTGATCCCAAGGGAGAAGACCATATCCTTGTGTAAAGCGACGCATGCTAAATTTAATTGTCATTGTTTTACCCGGATATATCTCATGATTAAAGAAAAACCCTATCGGATATTGTGTGTCGTTGAGTTTCATTGGGAGATCATTTTGTGAAGCATCTGTTTCATCATAGTTAAACCATAAAGATCCATTAATTAGTCCATGGCGAGATAAATAACACAATTTTCACCCTGCAAAATTGATAATAATATGTACAGGTTTGATAAAAAATAATATTATATTGTTAAATATATAACATAACGAACCAGATGGGCCAGGCTTTAGAAGGTCTTGCAGAGGATCAGGAATGGCAGTGTTTGGCCAAACAGCTTTCCAATAATCTTCATCGGTTGTTTGTGAACGTCCATAGCTTTCTCCTGCGAAGGTAAGCTGCAACAATATATACATTCACATATAATTTCTATATATAAATCATATTCAAATATTAAAAGTCTTGTTAATATTAAAAGTCTTGTGATTTCTAATATTTGAATACAAAATTGGGCTTAAACTAGTTTAACTATATATTTCAATGATTTATGACTAGTTTAATATTTCAATGATTTATGACTAGTTTAATATCAAAATGATCTGAATTAAACAAATAATTGATATGAATAATAATTAGAATTGGAGAAGGCAAATAATATGAAAACAAAGACAGCAAAAAAAAGTCTTACAGCTAAGAAGAGAACGAAAATAGGAAAGCCAAGGTAGCGAGATTCCATTGTATCAAAGAGGTAGTGAGGATGAGGAAGTGTGAGATTCCTATGGTTGGGGCTGCACTTATATAGGAGAAAATCTAGTCATGGAATTTAGATTTTTTTTTTAGTTTGACAAATTATTTTGAAATTAGGTCATTTTAAAATTTTTTAAAATAAATGCCTGTGATAAATTCTATACTTTTATTTGTTGATAAACAATTCTTTTCTTGTAAACTTTTTCTTTTTGAGATAAAAAAATTAAATGAGTACTGATATTAAAACTAAAATATAAAATAAATGACCTAAATAGATAAAAATAAATTTATTATTAATTTTAGTTAAATTTATAATAGTTTAATTGATTTAAGTAGAAAAAAAATATGTTCTTATTATTAATTTACATCATTTGTATATTTTTATATTCATAGGTTGGAATCAAAACTTAATCTTGAATCATTTACATCATTACATTGTTCAGGAAAAATTAAAAAAATTGAATCACATAAAAGTATGATTTTTGAACACACTAAAAATTAATTTAATACACTTATAGACTGAAATAAATGATAGCTTTGTTTAATGTACAATGACACTAAAATACAGGTTTATTCTAAATATATATATATATATATATATATATATATATATATATATATATATATATATATATATTATTCTATATCTCTTTTTCTTAAACTGATTTTAGTGGTTTAAAATATATACTATATTTTTATTTATTTCTGATAATTAATTTTAATTTTGTTTTTGATTTTATATATAATAAATATTATTTACTTTTTTCTTTATCTTCTTATTTTATCATATTAATTTTTTTATATCTTCATTTCTTTATTATCCATGACGATACCAATTCGGTACAGAATTTCAGTGTAGTTATCCATGAGGACACTGCAATGCCGTTTTAATCTGTGTACTGTGCCGCCTTGGTTTCTTTTGCCGAGACATGCAGTAAACGTTAAGAAGGATTAGGAAGGGACCACCCACCCGATTCCCATGGACCATGGCATCAATATGTAACTTTCAAAGTTATTTTAATTTAATACTCTTGATTAATATTTAGTTCTAATAATATTGACATTACATTTTATAATAATATATTAAATAAATAATATTTGGACAAACATATATAGCTGGGTAAAATATTATTAGATAGTTGCACATTATGCATATCTATTTAACCATTAAAATCTACATTATACTTTTCAGTACATTATTATCATTCCAATACTGACAAAGCTGGTACTTATTGCAAGCCTCGTTTATGTCACTTGCACCAAGTAATTTTGTCACATATGTTACACATGGCTACATGCGTAATCTCACGTGAAATATGACATGCAAATTATGTCCACAGGAAATAAATTTTTCAATAGATGACATTGTAGCTTTGTATCTTTTGCACATAACACTACTTAGTTGACATGTATAAACTAATTTAAAATGTCACTTACACGTCATGTTTCCCAACAAGAAACCTTCGATCAGACTTGCATGCATATTACATATTAAATTTGCCGCGTATTCTATGAATGGCCAAGTGACACTGTAATCTCAACACGTGTAATTTCATTTTAGTTTTTACTATATAGATTATATTCTACTGTCATGAGATTACATTCACATTTTGACACATATAACCCTTAATCGAGTGGCACTGCTAACGTAAATTACTAAATTTATTAAGTTATTATCTTTTTAAATGTATTTTCTTTACTAAAATTAATTATATAGTTCTCTAAAGATTTTACAAGGAGAAAGTGATTAGAAATGATTTTACATCATGATAATTACAATTTGCAGATATTAAAAAAATTAACTAAAATAAATTTCATTTCCAATGTTGTTATGTAATTAGGATTTTCTAAAAATATATGCTATAAGTTTATTTATAAAGAAGATACCAAATTTATTGGTGGGATATACTTAGTGTAATCAATTTTAAATACATTTAATTGATTGGCACACTAATCTTAAAATGTTTTAGTTAAACAAAAAAATCAATACACTTGACACATTCCAAATGAAAATACTTAATTTTAAAATAAAAAATAATGGAAAAAATAATCAACCTGTGTCACTGTAGTTATGTAACAGACATTTTTGTAACTGCACATGTATGTGTAAGATTATATCTAGTATATCGAACATTTATGCCAATTAACTTGTAATGAGGATAAATAATATTTGTAAACATGAATAATAATTATTAATATATATATATATAAATAAATAAATGCACCATATTGTACAAATTGCAAGTCATAGTGGTATTAGACTTACATAATATGAAACATCTCTACACTTGAGCAGATGAAATTAATATGCTGGCATATAAATTAAATATAGTATAAAAATAATTTTTAGTTGTAATATTTTTTAATATTAACTTTTTTAATTTTATTTTTACAATATTAATATATATTAAAAAAATTAAATATTTGATTTCTAAATTATTTAATTGAAAAATATGACTTATATTATTATTATTATTTATTTTTACATATATAAATTTTCATAAATAATAAAACTATCTGTAACTTTTTGAAACTAGAAATTTTAATATATCACTTAGTGAATAAAAATTTTATAAGACTTAGTGAATATATCACTTTTATTGGTATAAGCATATAAATTAAAATATAAAATAGTGACATTTATTTAAGATATAATATTATTGTTAATATTTGAATCATTCCTAATTTATATTCAACATAGATATATCACAAGGATATGCTATAAATTAATAAAATTGAATTAAATGGAATCTTTATTTATGAAAATTATTTACAGCTAGCCGTTTAATTACAAACCGTTATTGAATTTATATAACAATTCACATATTTAATTTAATATTCTCAGTTAATTAATAAATGAAAATTAAACTTTATAAGATAAAATCTTTTCTTTTCCATTTTTTATCACTAAAAATATAGAAAAAAGAAGAGGTAATATTTTTATCATGTTATAAAATGATATTAAAGGAGAAAAAAAGAGAATAGAGTAGGAAGAATATGATATTAAAATCTTATTGTTAAAGTGTATATGTCTCTATTTATATATTATAAAGTGTATCCCAAAATGATTGAATCATATAACATAATTATTTTTATTTAATGACATTATCTCTAATTAGATTATGATAAATTAGGATGCAAATGACATTTATAATATGTATAACACTCCCCCTTATTGTTTTAAAACCTAACTAAAAAAAATATTTTGGGACAAAAAGCCTAGTGAAAGAAGAAGAGTACACATTTTCAATAATACTTTATTAGTTGCTTCATTGAAAACCTTTATCAGAAAAATTAGCAGGATAAAACCATGGCAAAGGAAAAAAGAGAGTAATATGTATCTCCACTCATTGTATAATCATTAAAGGTCTCTTAATCGGCACATTTCATATTTGTAAACCCACTTCTCAAATGTTGAGGTTGGTAAATTCGTAGTGAACAAATCTTCTAGATTATCACTTGAATGAATTTATTGAACATCAATTTCACCATCTTTATGCAGATCATGAGTAAAATAGAACTTTGGCGAGATATGTTTAGTCTTTGTCTCCTTTTATGTATCCACCCTTTAGTTAAGCTATGCATTTAATATTGTCTTCATACAAAGTCATAGGGATCCTTTCACTGAGTGATAAATCACATGGTTCATGAATATATTGAGTCATAGATCTCAACCATACCCATTTACAAATGGCTTCATGAATTGCAAGTAACCATGCATGATTTGATGAAGTCGCTTCTATAGTTTGTTTTGTTAAGTGCCAAGATATGACAATATCACCAAATGTAAACAAATAACTAGTTTGAGATCGACCTTTACACGGATATGATAAATATCCAGTATCTGCATATCCAACTAATGTAAATTTTGATTCACTTGAATAAAATAACTCCATGTCATGTGTTCCAATATCTCTTATTTAGAGTAGAACTAAATCTTGCTAATAAATTTATTGCAAATGCTATATCGGGTCGAGTATTGTTAGCAAGATACATTTGTGCCCCTAAGATATGGTACTTATAACCAAGAAGTTTTTCATTATTATCACGAGGGCGAAATGGGTCTTTTGTCACTTCAGGTGATCTAACCATTATGGAGGTACTTAATGGGTGCACCATGTCCAGGTAAAATCGCTCTAAGATCCTTTTCACATATGCTGATTCCTAAATGTTCAATTTGCAGCCTAGGACAATATCTTGTCTTTTCAAGATCTTTCATCACAAACTCTCTTTTTAAGAGATTTGCTGCCTCTGAAAGACATTTAGCACTTCTAATTATATTCATATCATCAACATATACTACAATGATGGCAAAGTCGATCCTGATCTTTTTGTAAAAAACACATGGACTAATACTAATATTTTTGTATCCTTTTGTTGTAGATATTCACTAAGGAGATAATACCACATGCGCACAGATTGTTTTAATCCATAGAATGACCTTTATAATTTAATTGAGTATATTTCCTAGTCACTCAATTTATGTGTTCTAGCTATATATCACAACCAAGTGATCCATATAAATAGGTAGCAACAACATCCATTAGGTGCATAACAAACCTTTCATTGCATCCACCACGGGAGAGTAAGTCTCTTCATAATCAAGTCCTGATATTTGTGTAAAACCTTGTGTCACAATTCAGGCTTTGTATCGCACAATTTCATTTTTTTTTCATTTCATTTTAACACGAAAACTCATTTGTATCCGACTGGTTTTACACCATTATGTGTTCGCACTACAGTCCCAAAAAATCTTCGCACTTTTCAAGTGAACTTAACTCAACTTAGACTGCATCTTTCTAATTTGGTCAATCTTTTCACATTGACACTTTTCAACAAATTTCAGTTCATGATCCTCATTTACATTAACGATTTCTAGTGCTATATTGTATGAAAAAACATTTTCGACAATAATTTCACATCGGTTCTATATTATTGACATAACTAATTGAGATCTCATTATTTTCTATTACCTGAATCTCTTCGGTGATTTTTTATCAGTTATGTCTTCCTTATCATTCAAAATATCTATTTCCTCAATTTGACCATTTCTTTATTTGCATCTTTCCTTTTTCGAGGATTTTTATCCTTGGAACCGATTGGTCTGCCACGCTTCAGACGTGTTTTAGATTTATTCTCATTTAGTTGTCCTTCAGGGATCTCAATACGAATTGGAGCATTTTCGGTTGGAATATGTGCATTTGTCACTTTCTTTGAGTCAGTGAATGCATTTGGTAGTTAATTTGCAATGTTTTGTAAATGAATTATTCTTTGAACTTCGAGTTCACATTGCTTTGCATGAGGATCAAACTGATGCAATAATTGTGCATTCCATTTGTTTCTCTAACTGTTTCTTTTCCCTTATAATGTTGGGAAATCATTTTCATCATAATGACAATCGAAAAATCTTGTCGTAAACATATCTCTGTCTGGGGTTCTAGATATTTAATCATTGAAAAAGATTCATACCCAACATATATTTCTAACTTTCTTTGAGTACCCATTTTGGTACGTTGTGGTGGAGCAATTGGAACATAAACTGCGCACCCAAAAATCCTTACGTGAAAAATATTTGGCTCCTGACCTAAAGCCAATTGCGTAGGGGTAATCTTGTGATACGTTGTTGGTCGAACACATACCAGTGTTGCAACAAGCAAAATGACATGTCCTCATGCATTGGTAGGAATTTTTGTTCTCATAAGTAATGGTCTAGCAATTAATTGAAGACGTTTAATAAATGATTCTTATAGACCATTTTGTATGTGCACATGTGCAATCGGTTGTTCCACACTAATCCCAATTGACATACAATAGTCTTTAAAATTTTGGGGTGTAAATTCACCAACATTATTAAGGCCTGTCGATAGGGTAATCTTGAAATGATGCTCACAATCTTATTATTTGAGCAAGTAATCTTGCAAATGACACATTACGTGTTGATAATAGCAAAACATGTGATCATCAACTAGAGACATCTATCAACACCATAAAGTATCAAAATGGTTCACAAGATGGAGCAACAGGCCCATAGATGTCTCCATGAATGCGTTAAAGAAATGCAGGGGATTCAATCCTAATTTTTATTGGTAATAATCTTATAATTAATTTTCCTTGAGAACATGCAGCACAAGATAACTCATTAGATAAAAGAATTATGGTTCTTTGATGGATGTCCATTTGTGTTCTCCATAATTCTTCACATCATTACTGGCCAGAATGACCTAACCGGTCATGCCAAATAATAAAATGATTTGGATTAGTAAACTTTTCGTCTACTATAGCATGCATCTCAATTATGCTACTTTTTGTGTGTAGTACAAGTCAGAAGAAAAAGTGACAAATATTTCTAAAATGCATTTTATACCTTTCACAATTGTAATGATATAAAGACATTCCATGTTTTTCATTGAAAATAAAAACAAATATATGATAAGAGATGTAGAAAATTAAAAAAGAATACGAGGAGAAGAAAAGAAAAGAAAACATAATTAAAACATTATTAAATAAAAGATAAGTGAAATATTTCATTCTTCAATCATAATGTTAAAAGAAATTAGCAACATCTAAATGTGTAATATTAATGATGCCTTCATAATCATCCTCGTTGTGGGCAAAATTGACTTCATTATTATGCTTATTTGCTTTATCATCTTTATGAACAACATTTGCTTCAATGTTATTATTTTGAATGATTAAATTCACTTCAGTATTTTTTTTTTCTTCTTAATTGAAGCTTGATAAAATGCTCATATTATTTTTTCTCTTTGAAGAATTATCGTGAGAAAGTTATTTGTTCTCCTTTTTATTATTACTACGACCATCATAATTATGATAATTCTTTTGTCCCCTACCACGCCCATGTCCATGACCATGGCCATGGCCATTACCATGAAAATTATTTTCTTTTTCCAGACTTATCATATTTTGTAGCATTCACTTTAGTGAATAGAGCGAATCTAGTAGGACGGACTTCATGATTTCTCATCAACAACTCATTGTTTTGTTTAGGAAATCAATTCAACATAATTTTTTAAAACCTTTTTCACAATATTATTGTTGTAATAACACATTGGAAGCATGAAATGTTGAAAAAGTATTTTCTAACATGTCCTGATAAGTTATTTTTTCTCCACACGATTTTAATTTGGAACTTATTTTAAAAATTGCTGAATTGAATTCACTTACTCTCTTAAAGTCTTGGAAGCGTAAATTCATCCAATCATAATGAGCTTTAGGGAGTATCACTATTTTTTTATGGTCATATATTTCTTTTAGATTGTTCCACAATTCAAGTGGATCCTTAACAATTAGATATTCAACTTTTAACCCTTCATGCAGATGATGACGAAGAAATATCATTGCTTTTGTCTTATTTTGACTAGATGCGTCTTTTCCAATTTTGATTGTATCATCGAGACCTTTGGCATCTAAGTAAATTTTGGTATCTAGTACCCTGGATAAATATTTATTGCTAGCTATGTCAAGGGCTACAAATTTCAAGTTAGTAAGGTTTGACATGATGCAAGCTAATAGAAAAATAATAACAATAATTAGAGATTAAATCACAAATTATAAAGTCTATGTGATAATTCATATCAAATTAACAAAAAATAATTCTTGATAGATTATTATATATTTAGCCACAAAATAATTTGATAACTTATGAAAGAAAGAAAGCATAGGATTATATGAATAAAGCTATGATATATATTGCATAAATAAGAATAAGATAGAAAATTTCTATTTCTATCAAAACAAGAACTATAAATAAAAAATATGAAATTTTATAACTCTCAAATAGAAGGTTAGAAATATTGCTTAGAGCTTTCATATTGATAACTTGTTATAAAATGATATGTAAAGGAGAAGAAAAAAGGAAAGAGAATAGACGATAGGATGTTATAATCTGATTCTGATTTTATGTTTTTTTTTCTGTTATGTGTATATCTCTATTTATATACTATAAAGTATATATACGATTGAATAATTATTCCTACAAATTGACATTATCTATAATGGGATACTGATTGATTATGATGTGATTTTGGGAGTGCAAATGACATCCTCAATATTTACAACATATTAAAAGTTATGAATACTTTTTAATTTCTCCTTTATAAAATATAAAGATTTTTTTTTTGTTTTGATAATTTAATTGTGTATGTATATTTTAAAGATTATTTTTAATCTTTCCGTTTTCTTTCTCTTGTCTAAATAAATTAGATGAAAACTCTACATGTTATTTTTTTCATTTTCATAATTTTTAATTTTCTTTCATGCATTTATTTTTTTTCATGTTCTTTAATATACATTGCGGACTGAAACACATATTCCTTTCAATGCATTTATTTTTTATCTTGTTTCTTTTATATAGATTTCGGACTGAAACACAGGTCCCTTTATGCCACAGGATCAAGGTGAAATTAAATCTTCTGAAAATGAAGATTATGTGAGATATACTCGGCAAGAGCTGTGGGAGCAATTTCCCCGTAAGGATTTCTTCTTTACTTCGATATATTCAATAAAAAAATTAAAGTTGTCCTCATAAAAAACTAGATATGATTATACTTCTTTTAAAAATTAAATGTAAAAAAATATAAAAGATAAAATGAGATTAAATTAGTATTAATTTTATCACTTTATTTACTTAGTTTTTATAATCTTTGTATTACTAAATCCGCAAAATGATACAGAGGAGAACTGTACTTATTTTGTGCTCTTTATATTTATTTCCACTTGTGTTTGCAAATGTCTCTATGCACCTTATGCACATGCGTGACACTGTCAAAGACTTAAACACAATTTTGCGCCTTCAACTATAATGGTTGATTAGACTAAACAAATTATTAGCCTCTCTGTCATCTTTCCATGATGCATGTAAATTGTAACTGTCACGATGCAAAGTTATGCAAATAGAATAATATTTGGGACAACTAGACAATTAGTTATAAAATGTGAAAAAAGAGAAATAAATATACGAGAGAAATATACAGATATGACTGGTTAGCGTATTATAATTTTTAACGTAGTAAAGTTAATGCAAATGACCGGTGATTAATTACCTTCTACTTTATTATCCTTTTAGAATGAACTAAAATTAATTTTAAAAATATTTACATAGTTCTCTTAGTATTTATAAAATAAAAACTTTATTGAAAAATCATATATAAAAATTATCAAGGTGATATTTATGGAGAAAAGGGAAAATGTGTGGATATAGAAAATAATATGATATAGAAAGAAAACAAAGATAAAGGTAAATAATAGTTGTTATGTATAAAATCAAAACCAATATGGAATTAAACAAAATTTAGTATATTTTGAGGAACTAAAATATTTGTTGGAGTGTTACGCCATTTCTCTAATTATTGTCATTATTTTAATAATATTACTATGGAAAGTTAAATTTTTAACCACTAAGATTACCTTGATATTTAAGAAACAACTTTATTTCGTAGTCAACTGCAATACATAATTAATCAGTCCACTCACTCGTAGAATATATACGTATTTCTTTTTATTCACATTATATATATATAGATATATATTTCTCTCTCATCACATTTAATAATAACTGGTTCTTTGCTTATTGTAGTATCTACTAAATATTTTTTCTTTAAGAAAACAGTGATAGAATAATATGTGGAAGATCTTACTATTGAAACTTTATAATTGTCTCATAAAGTTATCACTTTTTTATTTTTATTATTTATGTATTAAACTGAGTTTTAGTGTGCTCAAAAATATTTTTGAAATGATTTAGCTTTTGCATTCCTCGTCCAATGTGAACATTTTTTTTATTGAAAACATGAAACCAAAGAGATATTCACTTTCAAAATTTTAAAATGGCCCAATTTCAAAATAATTTCAAAAAAATAATAATTTAACTTCCATGTCCAGATTTTCTCTTATATAAGTGGGACCCTAATCATAAGAATTTTCCAGGTCTCACGTTTTTCTTATCATCACTCTTGATACAATGGAATCTCGGTACCTACTCTTTCCCATCTTGGTTCTCCTCTCAGTGGTATGTCTCTTGTGTTGCGTTTCATTTTATGCTCTTACAACTCTAACTATATTATTTGTTCTAAACAAACAAAAACACACACATATAAAAGCTAGGAAAAATTCTTGATAAATATTTTTAATTAAGTTTAAAAATATTTTTAGAAAAATTTATCAAAACAAAAATTTAAATATTTATAAATAATTTATAAAATTCTTCAGTTTAGTTTCTTAACATAATATTATTAACTGCTAAAATAACTATTATCCATGATGGGTTGTTTTATACAATGATAAATTATGTTAGATCGTTAAATAGATGTTGATGTAAATGTACGTTGTAGCAGATTGTATTTGCAGAAGAAGGCCATGCCCGTGCACAGATAACCGACGAAGATTATTGGAAAGCTGTCTTGTCAAACACCACCATTCCTAATCCTCTGCAAGACCTTCTAAAGCCTGTGTCATTTGGTTTGTTATCTTGTATTAACAATGAAAAATTTGATTCCTAGTTTTTTGATTCCTAGTATGTGATTTCAAAACTGGGAAAGAACGTTAAACCGCTTTTAAGCTCCTTCGTGAAAAAACAAGATCAATACAGAGTGGAGGGAGTGACAAATATTGGACAGAAAGCAGTGATGTGTCATAGAATGAACTTCCAAAAGACTAATCCTATGATCCATGTAGGCTTTGATGATGATGTAATAAATAATGATGCACTAATAGTGCAGCGTGTTTCATGTTTTTTTCTCTTTTCTTATAGATGGACTTCAATGTTTGTAAATCGCAATAGAAATCTTATGAGTGATAATCTTGTGTTGGAGCCGAATACAAGTTATGTACAAAGTTTTCACTTAAGAACTTGAGTATTTTCACATACCCTGTATTTAAACAGAAAATTGTTGCTTAAACTGAAATAATGATGTACGGATTGGTTTACCTTCCCATTTAAACCAAAATTTCTTCATTTATTATTCTTTATTCAGAAACAAATATAAATAAAATAATATTTTAAAATAAAAAATATTATAACGTGTAGATCAATATATAATTTTATCAAAAAAAATTAGATTTTAACGTGTAGATGAATATTTTCCATAAAAATATAATGAGAAACTTAGAATTAACTCATATATAAGATGAATAATTTCTCTTAAACCACCTTGTAACTTGAATTTTATCAAAAAAAAATTATTCGTTTAAAATTTAAAATTTTTGTTATATTAATTTTAATGTAAATTCTTTATCTTTTGTCTTGGTTCATATGTGCTGAATTAACTAATTTAATGAATATTTTTATTTTATTTAATAAAATTTTAATTTTCTTTTAAATAATTTTTGTAAATTTAATTAAAATCCCCCTTCTATGATCTACCGCCGGCCGTTGAAAGCAACAATTACACAGCACAAGCAAACACACAAATGTATGAGTAAGGTCATTGGTTCTAAACGAAAAGCAATCTAGATGAACCGATTTTGTAAATAACAATAAGTATTTTATAAAAAAAAAAAAAAACTAAAATCATGTCTTATTAGTCTTGGTAATGGACTAATAACAGAAAAAAAAAAGTGATTTAAGAAACAATTTTTTTAATACAAACGTACAATGAGTACAGAATATGGAATGATTTTATCTACAACAAGTCACATAATGAGAAGTTGAGTTTAGCAATGATAATATGGAGTTAAAATCAGGATGATATGTTCATTCTCTAAAATGTTTTTTTTCTGCAAACAACAGAGCCTTATTATTTGTCACGTTTTGTATAAGGGGTCGTTCCCCTCTTAAATTTTCTTTTTTTTACTTTTATATATATATATATATATATATATATAATAATAATAATAATAATAATTATAATAAAGTTTTAATAATTATAATAGTAATAATTATATATTATTATTAATAGTAATTATAGTAATAATGATAATAATAGTAGTAATAATTATATATTATATATAATAATAATAATAATAATAATAATAATAAAGTTTTAATAATAATAATAATAATAAATTTTAATTCTAAGACTCTTTAGTACTAGATTTAACTTGTCTTTTAGTCAGACAAGTGTTTGATTTCTTTCCAAGTGTAATTCTATGTAATTTTAACATTTTAATTAAATGATAAACAATAGAAATAAGTCTTTTGATGATTTAAAAAAAATTAAAATATAATAACAATTTTTTTTTGAAAAAAAAATTATACTCCTTACAATAAATTAATTTTATTTTTCAAACAATTATTAGAAAGAATGACCAATTGGGAATGGAACCTTATCTAAATTAAGAGAAAAATATAATATAATAATAAAAAATGAAAATTTATTTAAGAAAATGAAAAAAGAATTAAAAAATATTAAAAATGAAAATAAAAAAAAATTGCCTCTCCAAAAATCCTGGTTACATCCCTGCAATTAGGATATTAAAAATTGATGTTCAAATAGATAATTCTAGAAATCTAGAATTATCTATTTGAACATCAATTTTTAAATAGATAATTTATAAATTATTAAAGTCTAAAAGATATTTATAAATAATAAAATCTTATAGAGAAATCTATAAAATCTTATAGAGAAATCTAGAGAAGTAATGTTCATGTATGATCTAGAGAGTTTTTAAAATGACTATAATATTTATGATCAAGTGTATGAATAAAAAAAATTGAAGCATTACATCTACTTTTCCTCTACTTCACTCACTTTCATTAACACTCTCTCAATTACATTCTCAATTTCCTACCAACTTCAATTCGCATTTGTAGTCTTATACAAACTTCTGTAGGAATCCTTAGAAATTGATGCACCAATTGCAATTGGATCTTTGGCAGAGAAAAAGTTGGTCGCAAGTGAGATTCTGAAAGCTTAAGTGACGCAGAAGCACTAGTGCAAAAATGACATTATCTCCATATTTACGACAGACATCAAAATAAACAACTTTAAAACATTTTTCATGTTGATTCTTAAAATAATCGATGCGAAAAACATATACTTCTATATAAAATTGACGTGGTATATGTTTTTCATAATTTTATGTTTTCAAACTTTCTCTATTAGCCTTTTTTTAAAAAAATAAAATATACTCATTTTAATTTTAATTTTTTTTAAATTAATTAAATATAACCTATTAATTACATAATAATTTTTTTATCGGAGATTAAAATAAATTTAAGAGAGATTAAAATTTATTATTAATATATATAAATTTATTATTTATTTATATATATAAATTTATTATTAATATATATAGATTTATTATTAATATATATAATAATAATAACAACAATAATAAATATATATATAATAATTTTTTATATATTAATATTAATTTTATTATTAATATATATATATATTAAGAAATTACATATATATATATATATATAAATTTATTAAGAAATTATATATATATATATATAAATTTTTTTTTAATATATAATATATATATATATATAAATATTAAATTTATTACTAATATATATATAATTTTATTATTAATATATATATTATATAAAAAAAAAAAAAATCAAAAGTTTGGAGGTGCAGTTGCCCCGCCGAGCCCAACGTAGTTCCGCCCTTGTGTGTTTAAGAAAAATATTAATAAAACTTTTCATAAAAATAATTTAAACCTTTTCTCCTATATTATCTCTGTTTTATAGTTTGATATCATAATTATTAATTAGCCTCCAAAAATTAATCGCTTTACATCATAATTTGCTGTGAAAAATCTTGACAACTACTTTATAC
The DNA here is from genome assembly GCA_026586105.1 of Hylodesmum podocarpum. Lineage (NCBI taxonomy): Eukaryota > Viridiplantae > Streptophyta > Magnoliopsida > Fabales > Fabaceae > Hylodesmum > Hylodesmum podocarpum. Next base: position 9,181,727 of record JALJEV010001433.1, read on the forward strand.
AGTTGAAAATTGCAGGTCAATAACTTCAACTTTATTTGGATCAAATTATGATTATTAATTGAAAATAATGGACAAATGTGTTAAAATTAAATATCATTTGTTAATTTTTTATCAATGTGTAAAATTACTTACTTTATTCCTATTTAACTTTAAAAGAATAAAATACTACCTTCTCATGAAAATAATAAAAAAAATATTTTTGAAAAAAGTAAAAATATAGATAGAATAAAGAAAACAAGTAAATAAAAATATAAAAAAGAAATAAATAAAAAATTTGAAATTATCAAAGTAAATAAAATAAGAAAGAGTAAACATAGAGGTTTTATCTAATTTATTTAGATACGAGAAAGAACTACCAAAGATTATAAGTATAGATATTTATACTTTTTTGGTAAAAAAATTAAATAAAATAAAAAGTAAAAGAAATCTTAAATTCCTTAGAGTAGGAATTGAAAACATTCAAATTTGACTCTAGAATAACATATTACCTTTTTTTGATTTTCATACTGATATACACAAACATAAGAAGATTACGTTACAAGGTCTTGATTTTAGAGTAGAGTCTTCGATGTTTGATTCGATATTAAGAAGCTCTTTCTTCAACTCTTCCTCTAACTTGCGAAGCATTCCTCTTATAATCTCATATAGTAGCTTAATAAATATCCATGTTTTAAAATTTTCTGTGGAGTGATTTTGATTAATAGAAATCTCATATAATAGCTTACTAAGCACTACATGTTTGTATACAGTGATGGATCCAGGTTATGCCGTGATGGTAATTTCCCCGTAAGGATTTCTTCTTTACTTCATTAAATTCTATAAAAAATTAAAATTGTTCAAAAAAAAAAAACTAGACATTGTCCCGGTTAGACATTTTTTAAAAATTAAATGTACAAAATTGTGAAAGATAAAAAAAGAGAGATTAAATAAGTATTAATTTTATCACTTTATTTTCTTAGTTTTATAATTTCTATATTACTAAATCAAGCGATTTTAAAATCTTATTATGTGGTTAAAATCCACTTCTTATCTCGATTTGAAACTGAAGCGGAAAACAGGTGATATTCAAAGGATTTATTTTCAAATTAATTAATTTTATAATCTTAGTGAAAAGATGATTTTAATTTGATTATTAAGTATAATGGACATAAAATAGGTAGACTTTTTAAGTTGTTTGTAAAACAATCGACTTAATAAGTATTTTAGAATTTACTAAAATATTTCTTGAAGCTTCTCTCTTCAATTTTCCTTCCCAAAAGTGGTGAGAGCAAAAATATTTCTAGAATCATTGACAATATCAGGGGGGAAAAGCACACCAAGTGTCAACTCTTCAATTTTCTAAGTTTTTTTCTCAGCCGCTGAGACGTAAAGGGACAATATATATTATATATATATATATATATATATATATATATATATATATATATATATATATATATAAATATTCAAATGTTAGTTTAGAAGTTTAAATTTAAGATTTATGTTGTTAGTGAAAAATAATCAAATGTTAGTTTAGAAGTTATTTGTATAATGTTTTATTTTGATAAGGTTTCAAAAGTAAATTAAAATTTTTCCAATATTTCAAGATGTAAACATAGTATCGGAAAACATCGACTTTATTTCACTAATAACTGTAATACCAGTCAACCAGCCAACTCACTCACAACATATATACATATTTCTTTCTCTTAACATTTTATATATATATATATTTTTCTTTCTTCATATTTTATAATTGGTTATCTGCGTATTCCAGTTGTCTACTAAATCATTTCCGTAAAACGCTGAAGTTCATCCATGCATTGTGAAAATAAAGAAGACATGAAACACACTGCATTTTTATTGCATTATAATATTTTACATCATCATCAAAGCATATATAGATCACATGATCATGCTTTGGTAGGATACGTACCAAACTAACAACAACAATTTCCCTAGAAATGTAGGGGATTCAATCCCAATTTTTGTTGGTAATAGTCTTATAATTCATTTCCCTTGAGAACATGCAATATAAGATAACTCATTAGATAAAAGAATCTTATGGTTCTTTGATGGATGTCCATTTGTGTTCTCCATAATTCTTCACATCATTACTGACTCAGGATGGCCTAACCAGTCATGCCAAATAATAAAATGATTTGAATTAGTAAATTTTTGGTCTACTATAGCATGCATCTCAATTATGTTACTTTTTATGTAGTACAAGCCAGAAAAAAAAGTGACAAATATTTTTAAAATACATTTTATACCTTTCACAATTGTAGTGATATAAAAACATTCATGTTTTTCATTAAAAATAAAAACAAATACATGATAAGAGATGTAGAAAATTAAAAAAGAATACGAGAAGAAGAAAAGAAAAGAAAACATAATTAAAACATTCTTAAATAAAAGATAAGTGAAACATTTCATTCTTCAATCATAATGTTAAAAGAAATTAGCAACATCTAAATGTTTAATTTAATGATGCCTTCATAGTCATCCTCGTTGTGGGAAAAATTGACTTCATTATTATGTTTATTTGCTTCATCATCTTTATGAGCAACATTTGCTTCAATGTTATTATTTTGAATGATAAAATTCACTTCAGCATTTTTTTTCCTTCTCCATCGAAGTTTGATAAAGCTTGATAAAATGCTCAGGAGTGTGTCACACACGAGACCAATGACCTTTTCATACCACACTGATAACAAATATTATTTTTTCTCTTTGAAGAATTATTGTTAGAAATTTAATTATTCTCCTTTTAATTATTACTACGACCATCATAATTATGATAATTCTTTTGTCTCCTATCACGCCCATATCCATGACCATGGCCATGGCCACTACCATGAAAATTATTTTCTTTTTCCAGACTTATCATATTTGTAGCATTCACTTAAGTGAATAGAACAAATCTGGTAGGACGGGCTTCATGATTTCTCATCAACAGCTCATTGTTTTGTTTAGGAAATCAATTCAACATAATTTTTTAAAACCTTTTCCACAATATTGTTGTTGTAATAACATATTGGAAGCATGAAATGTTGAAAAAGTATTTTCTAACATGTCCTGATAAGTTATTTTTTCTCCACACAATTTTAATTTGGAACTTATTTTAAAAATTGCTGAATTGAATTCACTTACTCTCTTAAAGTCTTGGAGGCGTAAATTCATCCAATCATAATGAGCTTTTGGGAGTATCACTATTTTTTTATGGTTATACATTTCTTTTAGGTTGTTCCACAATTCAAATGGATCCTTAACAATTAGATATTCAATTTTTAGTCCTTCATGCAGATGATGACAAAGAAATATCATTGTTTTTGTCTTATTTTGACTAGATGCGCCTTTTCCAATTTTGATTGTATCACCGAGACCTTTGGCATCTAAGTAAATTTTGGTATCTATTACCCAGGATAAATATTTATTGCTAGCTATGTCAAGGGCTACAAATTCCAAGTTAGTAAGGTTTGACATGATGCAAGCTAATAGAAAAACAAGAACAATAATTAGAGATTAAATCACAAATTATAAAGTCTATATAATAATTCATATCAAATTAATATCAAATTAGCAAAAAATAATTCTTGATAGATTCAATTTTCGTTTGTAAATCAATACAAAACAGATACATTATTATATTTAACAACAAAATAATTTGATAACTTATGAAAGAAAGCAAAGGATTATATGAATAAAGCTATGATATATATTACATAAATAAGAATAAGATAGAAAATTTCTATTCCTATCAAAACAAGAACTATAAATAAAAAATATGAATTTTTATAACTCTCAAATAGAAGGTTAGAAATATTGCCTTAGAGCTTTCATACTGATAACTTATTATAAAATGATATGTAAAAGAGAAGAAAAGAAGAAAGAGAATGGACGATATGATGTTATAACCTGATTCTATGTATATATCTCTATTTATATACTATAAAATGTACTCCAATACAATTGAATCATAAAGAATAATTATTCCTACTAATTGATATTATCTATTATAGGATTCTGATTGATTATGATATGATTTTGGAGAGTGCAAATGGCATCTTCAATATTTATAACATATTAAAAGTTGTGAATAATTTTTAATTCCTCCTTTATAAAATATAAAGATTTTTCTTTTTATTTTGATAATTTAATTGTGTATGTATATTTTAAAGATTATTTTTAATCTTTCCGTTTTCTTTCTCTTGTCTAAATAAATTAGATGAAAACTCTACATATTATTTTTTTCATTTTCATAATTTTTAATTTTCTTTCATGCATTTTTTTTTCATGTTCTTTTATATACATTGCGGACTGAAACACAGGTTCTTTTGTGCCATGGGATCAAGGTGAAGTTAAATCCTAAAAGTTTATTTTTGAGAATCATATATGTTAAAAAGTAGAGATAAATTATTTTGTGTCTTGTAACTAATATCAATTTCTGGGAATTGGAATAGAAATCTAAAATTTAAATTCTACACTAGAGTCATTCTCGGTTTTAGTATAATTAGTAGATTAAATTTTTATTTGGCAACAAAAGTTAATATAAATAATAGTAAAATAATAATTTATTAGTAAGTGTAAAAAAAAAAAAAAATCCCCACACTTGTTAAATTTAATGAATACGTGTGTTACACTATTATTTTAGTTTTGTAGTGTAACTTTAAAATGCTTCTTCTTCTATGCTTAGTAATATTATTGATTTAAATCATTTATTTTAAAAAAATTATTTTCCTTAAAAACAGTAAAGTTGATTTTATAAAATTTTCACAATTTTTCATTTATTTTATTAATGTTGTTAAATTGATCCCGGTATTATATATTACTATTAACTTTTTCTTAATTTGTTTCAATATACGATTATCTATTATTTATAACTTCACTTCTCTCATATTTAACGAATCGAGGCAATATATGTATTTATTTTCATGGGACAAATTATAATTTTTATTAAATATAATGATGTAAAAAATAAATCATTGTAATTCCTGTATACAAACATCTAAGAAAATTTTAAACGAACATGTGGGAGTTATTATGCAACATCTAAGAAAATTTTAAACGAACATGTGGGAGTTATTATATAAGATTTCCTTTGCCATTTACAAGCACTGAAGTTCATCCATGCATGGTGAAAATAAAGAAGACATGAAACACACTGCATTGCATTTTTATTGCATTATAATATTTTACATCATCATCAAAGCATATATAGATCACATGATCATGCTTTGGTAGGATACGTACCAAACTAACAACAATTCCAGCACTAAGCTAGAAAAGGTAGTACTTAAACAAAACACATATTAGGTAGTACATAAACACACACATATTAGGTAGTACATAAACACACACATAATAGCACATACGACGATAAAATGGATTATACATCCATCTTATATTATTTATTATTATATCATATCGATGAACTAAATTTAATTGGGAACAAATAAAATCTCTTTGCTTCCAAGGAAATGGCAAACAGGTTTAGTACCAGGCTCAACTTTCATGATTTGACGAATCCATTTATGGTTGATGCCTGAAGTATCAAAGTGGCAAACAGCTAATGCTTGAGTTTTGGTTCCATCACCGGCAACCAACGGAACACTGTAAACAGTGGTTGCATGGACTTCGTGACAATAAAATGTAGCCTTTTGGAAGTTCAACCTATGACACATCACTGCTTTCTGTCCAATATTTGTCACTCCTTCCACTCTGTATTGATCTTGTTTACTCACGAAGGAGCTTAAAATTGGCTTAACATTCTTTCCAAGCTTTGAAATCACATAGTCCATCAATGTTTTCAAGGATTCTGCACAGTATTTGTCTTCTATTGAGGGTCCTTTGTTTAAACATAGCTCTTGACGAGTATATCCCTCATACTCTTCTCTTTCAACTTGTTTAACCTCACCTTGATCCCATGGGAGAAGACCATATCCTTGTGTAAAGCGACGCATGCTAAATTTAATTGTCATTGTTTTACCCGGATATATCTCATTATTAAAGAAAAACCCTATCGGATATTGTGTGTCGTTGAGTTTCATTTTGTGAAGCATCTGTTTCATCATAGTTAAACCATAAAGATCCATTAATTAGTCCATGGCGAGATAAATAACACAATTTTGACCCTGCAAAATTGATAATAATATGTACAGGTTTGATAAAAAATAATATAATATAGTTAAATTTATAATATAACGAACCAGATGGGCCAGGCTTTAGAAGGTCTTGAAGAGGATCAGGAATGGCAGTGTTTGGCCAAACAGCTTTCCAGTAATCTTCATCGGTTGTTTGTGAACGTCCATAGCTTTCTCCTGCGAAGGCAAGCTGCAAACATTTACATATAATTTCTATATACAAATCATATTCAAATATTAAAAGTCTTGTGGATATTAAAAGTTTTGAGATTTTTAATATTTGAATACAAAATTGAGTTATTTATGACTAGTTTAATATCAAAATGATCCAAATTGAACAAATAACTGATATGAATAATAGCTAGAGAGGGCATATAATATGAAAACAAAGACAACAAAAAAAAGTCTTACAGCTAAGAAGAGAACGAAAATAGGAAAGACTAGGTAGCGAGATTCCATTCTATCACAGAGGTAGTGAGGATGAGAGAAGCGTGAGATTCCTATGGTTGGGGCCGCACTTATATAGGAGAAAATCTAGACATGGAATTTAGATTTTATTTTTTTTTAGTTTGACAAATTATTTTGAAATTGGGCCATTTTAAATTTTTTAAAATAAATGCTTGCTTTGTTCTGCATTTCCCACTATGGTTGCGCGTAGTAATTCATAAAGAAAAATATTATTTTGAAACAAAATAATAAGATTTTGAATAACTCTTTTTTTATTCACGTAAAACTGGGTGCTTTAATTTTTAGTATTTTATTTTATATTTTCCATTTTTTTCTTCAGTATGTACTTTTGTTTAGTAATTATGTGGCTGACAGAATGATCGTCGTTGTCACATTTGCATGCATAAATTACAACATTAATTTAAGGTTAAATAATTTCCTGATCTTAATGGTTAAAAAAATTTCATTATTAACAATACTTTACTTCAAACAATTATTAAAGTTGGATAGGTGGTGTAACACTTTAATTACTTTTTAGGTCTTCCTAATATACTAAATTTTTCTATTACTCCATGTAATAAAAATAATTTTTATATTGGTTTTATCCTTAATTAGTATTTACTGATTGAATATAAAATTTAAAATATAATAAAATCAATATAAAATATGTAAAAAGTATCTATAATATAAAATAATAATATCACAAGTTAAAATCCTTTGATAAAATCTTTACTTCAATTTATTGATTAACATTTCTTTTCCTGGAAACTTATCTTTCTGTGATAACAAAATTAATTGATTAGTGATATTAAAATTAAAATATAAAATAAATGGTTTAGATAGAGAAGAACATATTTATTATTAATTTTAGTTAAATTTCTAATAATTTAATTGATTTAAGTTGAGAAAAAATATGTTCTTATTATTAATTTATATCTATTGTATTTATTTATATTTTGGTATCAAAATTTTAATCTTTGAATCATTTACATTCATAATTACATTTTTTAAGGATAATTCAAAAAGTCGAATCACATAAAAAATTGAACACACTAAAAATCAATTTAATACACTTATAGGCTGAAATAAATGATGACTTTGTTAAATGTACAATGACATTAGCATAAAGTTTTATTCCTAAGAATGTATTTATATTATTCTATCTCTGTTTTCTTAAGCTGATTTTAGTGGTTTAAATAAAAATTCATTTTTTGTAATAATATTAGTAAAATAATAGTTAAAGTTAGAGAGGTTGTGTAACACTTCAATTAATGTTTAGTTCTTTAAATATATATACTATTTTTTATACTTATTCTTGTTATTTAATTTTAATTTTTTTCTTTATTTTTTATATAATAAATATTATTTATCTTCTTATTGTATCATATTAATATTTTTATATCTTTGTCATTATACCAATTCGGTACAGTGTAGTTATCCATGACGACAATGCAATGCCGTTTAGTGTCTGTGTACTGTGCCGCCTTGGTTTCATTTGCCCGAATACCAAACGCCAGGAAGGGACCACGCGATCCATGGACCATGGCTTTACCATTTTATTGATAGATGCATCAATATGTAACTTCTGTCTTTATTTTAATTTAATCCTCTTATTGTAATTTTGTTAATATTTAATTGTAATAAAATAAACATTGCATTTTCTAATAATATATCAAATAAATAATATTTGGACAAACATATAACTGAGTGAAATATTATTAGATAATTTTACAGGAAAACTTTAATTGCAAATGAAAATTTTAATTATTATTCTTTAATAATTTATCCTTTTATTAAATTTTTAATATTCTATAAATTTTAGGGTTCTAATTAGTTCTTGTATTTTATCTTTAATAAATGATTCTCATTTAATATTCCATCTAATAAATTAATATTTTACATTAAACTACTAGTTAAATATTGATGTAGAAATATTATTTTCTAATAGCTTTTTCCTTTTATAAATTTTAAAATTACTATATAATAAATTATTTTTAATAATTTTACAGCATTTAAAAAAGTAATAATAACTTAGTACATTTAATCATTTGAGTACATGCATATACTAACATTTAATCATTTAAGTATATGTATACTAATTCGGTACAGAACTTCAGTGTAGTTATCAATAACAACAATAAAATGCCGTTTAATTGCTGTGTATGATGCACCTTCGTTTCTTTTGCCGAGACATGATCTGTATGTTATTAGCAGTGGATGCATGTCTGCAATTACGCATGCATATATTATGGTAAAGATGAAGAAGGAACCAGGAGCTGGACCACGCGGCTTCACCATTTTATAGATGCATGATGCAACATATTTTTTTAATCTAATACTCTTGTTCTCGCTGGATTTTGAGGTGGTCCGAGCTGAGCTCGGTCTTAAGAAATCCGGCGGCGTGAGGGGTTGGAACCCTCGTTGATTGTATGAGTGATTTAGGTTTTATTTCGTGTGTGATTATCGAGTCCTCTATTAATATTTATAGGGATCACAATTAGGGTTCTATGTTCGTGGATTTCGTGGGGAAGGTTGCTTCAGGCCCAAGAATCCCGAAATATCAGGGAAGAGATATTGTCCAGATTTGTTCAGATATGTTTGGTTCAAGTCGAGCTCAGCCCGGGGGGTGAGCTCGGTGCTCCATGGGATGAGCTCGGTGCTCATCCCGGCCCGGTAAATCAGCCCCCCGAGCTCGGGCCAAGCGATTAATTGGCATGAGTTAAGTCATGAGCTCGGTCATCCGAGGTAACATGGCGGGAAACTTCCGTGACAGTTGGTATTCCTTCGTTTAAATTTATTAAGTTTTTTTTTTCTTTTTTTTTATTGGCACTGGATGGGCCTTACCGTTGATGGGCCGCTGAATCGGCTTGACCGTTACCTTTGGCGGGTAACGGCTCCCTTTTTAAGCGTTTTGCCCCTTCATTTTCACATTTTTCTCTCTCGCGTGCCTCTTCTTCTCCCTTGCCCTCATTCTCTGCATTGTCGCTTCTTGCCCTCAGAGTTCGCTTCTTGCTTTCTGTCATCTCTGTTCGTCTTTCTCGTCACCTGTGGTGTTCAAAGCTTGGTTCGGCCTATGTTTGTCTCTTCGCTGTCTTCTACGCTCGCCGTTTTCTCTCGTCTCCAATTTCTGCTCTTCGCTCACCCTAGGTTTGTCTTCCTCTCACTCCTCTGCTACCCATAGCGTAGAGAGTCTAATTCCCCCTTCATTTTCGGGCTCTGAGCCCGAGTCAATGGAGGCTTCTTCCCCCTCCCTTGAAGTTTCGACGGGAGAGGCCGATCTCAGATCTGGACCCTCTTCCGCTGCGACCGAGGTCACCCTTGCTGGGGCCGAGGTCCCACCTGTTGTTGTCGTCGAGGTCTCCCCTGTTGAGACCTCGGTGAGGTGCGTCGACGTTGCTACGGAGGCATCCGGTGGCGGCAACGCCCTCCTCGGTACGGCCGAGGAGGAGATAGCGAGGGAGGCCGAGGAGGCCGACCTCTACGTTCCCATCCCTGCCCAGGAGCTCGAATTCTCGTGGCTTCTGGAAGAAGTGTCAAGCCGATTATCCTCCTTTGACAACATAGAAAGTGTCCAAGTCATCCTTGATAGATACGATATCCTAAGGGAGGGTTTCGACGACGTGGTTCGATTCTGGACTTGCAAGCGCAATCAGAGGGTTCATGCTCGTACCCTCGTGTCCGGTCGGTATGCTATCACCGTATACGAGTATATGTTTAGGGAGTACGACCTAGTTTTCCCCTTGAGTCGTTGTAAGACCGAGGTGTTATCTTTCCTTAACGTTGCACCTAGTCAGCTCCACCCCAATAGTTGGGGCTTCCTCCGCGCTTTCCAAATTCTATGCAAGATGCTCGGTGTCAGGCCGAGCTCTCACATCTTTCTTTATCATTATCAACTCAAGCACGACCCTAAGGTGGGCTGGGCTTCCTTGAGTAGTGCCCGGACTGGGGGGGGGCTTACTCATCCCCTATGCCCAATCATACAAGAAATTCAAGGAGTGATACTTCAAGCTGCCCCCGGTCAACAATAGGGTCGTCAAGGCCCTCTTTTTGAAGGACGATCTGACGTCGAGGTACCCTCTACATTGGTGCCTCCCCCGTAAATACACCCGGTTTCCCGAGGAATTGTTCACCCCGGGTGTCAAAAATATTATCCAAGTTCTGCACGGTCTCCCCCTGCCCATTAGTAGCCGGGCTCTTATACACTCAGCCCGGGAGGAGGACCCCCTCCAGCATTTCCTAGGTAATAATCCTTAGTGTCTTCTCGTCCCAATTGTGAATTGTTTGACTAACATTCTCTTGTACTTTCTTTGCAGATTCCATGGCCGACAACTTTAGCTTGATTGCTGGAGGGGGTCCAAGCCCGGCTCCCTGACCTTCTCTTCCGCAGGCCACTCCCAGCCCCAAACGGCCAAGAGCCAACGTGGCCGAGCTCGCCTCGACAGGTGTGCGGACCTCACTGAAGAGGCCGAGACTTGACGAAGACACCGCCACTTCCGCTTCTCCCCGCACTCGGGCCGAGGTGGCTATATCCGAGACTGCCTCCAGGGGAGAGGGTGCTCCTCCAACTCCAACGACCGCAAAGACATCCCAGAAGCTTCCAGCCGGTGCTTCTTGGCTTGACAAGGATGGTGTCGGGCCCCGCATTGAGCAGATGGCGGCCGACGTCCTTTGGAGAACACATCCGGGTCGGGCATCCCTTCCCGAGCTCCTATGATAATGCTCTGCTAGATGCAGTTGGAGTGGCGGATAATCTGGACCGGGCTGAAGTCTTGCTGGGCCGCCTTCTGGCCATAGCCCGGCATAGCAAGAGGAGAGTGGCCGAGCTTGAGGCCGCGTCTGTTCGCCGGGAGCAAGAGTGCGCAGCTCGGGCAGCCGTTCTGGAGATGGAGGTCACCAAGTCCAAGATGGCCAGGGAGGAGCTGGAGCGGGAACTCGTGGCGGCGAAGGCGGACCGGGAAGAGCTCCAGAAGGACCGGGAGGCTCTCCATAAGGAACTTGTCGCCTCAAAGGCGGACGGGGAGGAGCTCCAGGGCAGGCTGAGCTCAGCGGCTGACCGCGCTGTGGACGCAGAGACTAAGGTGCTGGGGTTGACCGAGCAGCTTGTCGCGGCCGAGCAGATCATCTCCGGTCAAAAGGTCAAGATGGAGCAAATGGAAGAGGCTTCTGTGTCCGGCTTCTGCTCGGGCTTTGACGGGGCGGTTCGCCAAGCTTATCACCTGGCCCCGACCTTAGATCCCGAGTCCTTTGACTATGTCAAAGACGTCGTGGATGGGGAGTGGGTGGACCGCACCGACTAGGCCCCCTCGTCTTTGTCGTTACTTTGTACTTTACCTGTCTTTTTTTTGTGGCTGGCCTTTAAGGTCGGCTTTGTGTTGTAACTATGGTCTTCTGGGCCGCACAATGTTTACCTTTTCTTGCATTTATATCATCATCTGTCTACATTTCATTCCTGCTTTACTCTTCTTCTCTTTTACTTATTCCGCGCTCACTCCGCTTGTGTGCTTGCTTACGTTGCTTACCCGATCGACCTCCAACGGGTCCCGGGTGCGAGCTCCTAGCTCGGTAAAGGGACGCGATATCACCTTTAGCTCGGTAGCCGCCGAGCACAGTCAAGTACTTGTAAAGGGACGCGATGTCTCCTTTAACTCGGTAGCCGCCGAGCACGGTCAAGGGCTTGTAAAGGGACGCGATGTCTCCTTTAGCTCGGTAGCCGCCGAGCGCGGTCAAGGACTGGTAAAAAGACGCGGTGTCTCCTTTAGCTCGGTAGCCGCCGAGCACGGTCAAGGACTGGTAAAGGGACGCGGTGTCTCCTTTAGCTCGGTAGCCGCCGAGCACGGTCAAGGACTTGTAAAGGAACACGATGTCTCCTTTAGCTCGGTAGCCGCCGAGCACGGTCAAGGACTTGTAAAGGGACGCGATGTCTCCTTTAGCTCGGTAGCCGCCGAGCACGGTCAAGGACTTGTAAAGGGACGCGATGTCTCCTGTAGCTCGGTAGCCGCCGAGCACGGTCAAAGGCTTGTAAAGGGATGCGATGTCTCCTTTAGCTTGGTAGCCGCCGAGCCCGGTTACAACATAAGTGTGATGATAGAAATTCTTCTTTATTGAATACTCATGTGGTGCCTCGTTAAAACCTTTCCCGGAAAAACCCTACTTAGGGAAAAACCCGGGCTTAGGAAAAAGAGTACACCTATATGATGGACGAAAAACATAACAAATTGTTTAAACTTTACTGAATTGAACATTAAAAAAAGGAGTACACTAGCTAAAGTAGGGCTTCAGGTGACTAGCATTCCAAGTTCTGGGAATCAGACGTCCCCCCATCTCTTGCAACTTGTAAGCTCCATTCTGATGGGTCTCGAGGATACGAAAGGGGTCGTCCCAGTTGGCGGCGAGCTTGCCATGAGCTCGGTCTCGCCTTGCCTCCCCGGTCTTTCTCCAAACGAGGTCACCTGGGAGGAAGGTTCGCTCCCAAACTCGGGAGTTATAGCGACGAGCTGCTCGCAACTTCATGGCCAACTCCTTCACTCTAGCTTCTTCTCGGACTTCTTCAATAAGGTCGAGCTCCTCCCTGAGGGCAGTCTCGTTACTTGAGGACGTGTATGTCAACCTCCTCCACGAGGGCTCCCCGACCTCAACTGGTATCATGGCGTCGAACCCATAAGTGAGGCGGAATGGTGTTTCATTGGTGGAGGATTGGGGTGTGCAGTGGTATCCCCATAATACGCTTGGTATTTCTTCCGCCCAATCTCCCTTTACCCGACCGAGCTTCTTCTTCAGCTCGTTCAGGATAACCTTATTGGCTGCTTCGGCTTCCGTTTGTTTGAGGGTGCTCCACTGATGACATCCTGTGCTGGATACCGAGCTGGGATAAGAATGTGCAGAAAGTAGCATCTGTGAACTGCCGCCCATTATCGGTGATCAAGCCGTGAGGTATGCCATGTCGGCAAACGATATGTCTCCAAACGAACTTTTGGACTTGCTTGGCCGAAATCGTTGCTACCGGTTCAGCCTCGATCCACTTGGTGAAGTAGTCGATTGCCACCAGCAAGAACTTTGTTTGCCTCTGCGCGGGCGGGAATGGGTCGAGGATGTCCATTCCCCATAAGGCAAAGGGCCACGGTGATGAGATGAGCTGGAGCTCGGTCGACGGGGCTGCTGGCAACGAGTCGTGCTCCTGGCACTTTTTACAGCTCCTAACATAGTCCTTGGCATCCTTCTTCATTGTGGGCCAGAAGTACTCGGCTCGGATTAGTCGAGCTGCCATGTTCTTGGCCCCTGAGTGCATGCTGCAGATGCCTGTATGGAGTTCGTCCATCACGTACTGAGCTTGCTCCTTGGTCAAACATTTTAATAACGGGGTGGAGAAGCCTCTCCGGAACAGGTCTCGATCCCTCAACACATAGTATGGGGCCTGGCGGCGCACCCTTTGGGCCTCGTTCTTGTCGTCGGGTAAGACTTCGTCCCGCAAAAACACCATGAGGGGGTCCATCCACGAGCTCGGCTTTGCACCAATCGAGTGGACCTCATCCTTGTCCCAGCTCGGGGAGATGAGGACTTCCTGGATGATTGAATGATGTTGCCCCCCTTTAAGGGAGCTCGCCAGCTTAGACAAGATGTCGGCTCTGTCGTTCTGCTCACGGGGAACGTGGATGATCTCGAACTTGGCGAAGTGGGAAAGCATGTTCTTCACCCTATGATAATATTGCTGCAGGAGGGGTTCTTTGGCCTGGAATTGATCCCTAACCTGAGAAGTAACCAGCTGGGAGTCACTTAGGCATTTCAAGTGTCGGATGCCCATGTCCCGGGCTAACCTGAGGCCGGCGAGAAGGGCCTCATACTCAGCTTGGTTGTTGGAGGCCGCAAAGGAGAAGCGTATAGCTTGTTCCAACACGAGATCGTCCGATCCCTCCAAGTATAACTCTGCTCCGCTTCCTTTTCTCTTAGAAGAGCCATCAACTCTCAGCGTCCAGCCTAACTCACAGTCGCCGAGCTCGAGTAACTCGGTGAGGAAGTCGGACAGGAACTGTGCCTTCATGGGGCCTCGGGTTTCAAATTGAAGCCCGAACTCTGACAACTCAACCGCCCAGGCTGTCATGCGACCGGCGAGGTCGGGTCGCTGCAATATCTGTCTGATTGGGTAGTCAGACCTTACAATTATATCGTGGCTACGGAAGTAGTGTCTCAACCGGCGAGCAGTGAAGACAAGGGCGAGCACTAGCCTTTCTATGGTTTGGTACCTAGTTTCCGCGGGTTGGAGTGTGCGGCTCACAAAGTACACCGGGGTCTGAACTTTGTCAATTTCCTTGACCAGGACCGAGCTGATGGCGGCCTCAGAAACTGCCAAGTAAACATACAGGGGTAGCTCTGGTGAGGGGGAATTCAGGGTTGGTAACGAGGCGATCTGTGTCTTCAATTTGTCGAATGCGGAGGCGCATTCCTCGTTCCACTCGAAATGAGTCGATCGTTTCAATAACGCGAACAGGGGTTTGCTTTGTTCGGCCAGTTTGGGTAGAAACCGAGATAGGGCGGCCAGGCGTCCATTAAGTTTCTGCAAGTCTTTCAAGCAGGTCGGGCTAGGCATGTTAGTAATGGCCGTGCACTTGTCCGGGTTGGCCTCTATTCCTCTCTAGGAGATCATAAAGCCGAGGAATTTACCTCTTCCCACGCTGAAGGCGCGCTTTTCCGGATTCAGCCGAATTTGATGTCGGCGTATCTCTGCAAATATTTCCCTTAGATCAGCGGCGTGTTGAGCATGAGTTTTTGACTTCACCACCATGTCATCAACGTATACCTCTATATTACGCCCGATCTGGGCACTAAAAACCTTATCCATTAGTCGCTGGTAGGTGGCCCCCGCGTTCTTGAGACCGAAGGGCATGACTTGATAGCAATAGTTGGTTGTGGCGACATAAAACGCAGTCTTCGGCTCGTCGGGGGGATACCTCGGTATCTGGTTGTAACCGGAATACGCGTCCAAGAAACTGAATGCCTCATACCCGGCTGTGCTGTTCACTAACCGGTCGATGCTAGGCAAGGGGTAGGTGTCCTTAGGACAGGCTTTGTTCAAATCGGTGTAGTCCATGCACATCCTCCACTTCCCATT
The DNA here is from genome assembly GCA_026586105.1 of Hylodesmum podocarpum. NCBI lineage: Eukaryota > Viridiplantae > Streptophyta > Magnoliopsida > Fabales > Fabaceae > Hylodesmum > Hylodesmum podocarpum. The sequence continues at coordinate 9,197,399 of JALJEV010001433.1, forward strand.
TGCTTTTTTGACCATTACAACATTGGCCAACCAGGTGGTGTATATGATTTCTCGGATGAAACGAGCCTCTAGAAGCTTACCGACCTCTTTTTGGACCCCTAGACGGCACTCCTCGCCTAGCTTTCTTTTTCTTTGCGCCACTGGCCGGGCATGGGGAAGCAGGGATAACTTATGGCACATTAGGTTGGGATCAATGCCGGGCATATCGGACGGCTTCCACGTGAAAAGATCTGCGTTTTCGCATAACGTTGCTATCACTTCCTAACGGGAGGAGACCGGCATGGAAGTGCCTACTTTGGTGACTTGACCCGTTTCCAGGCCGAGCTGCAGCGGCTCAAGAGGCTCGGCGAAGGAGGGACGTTCCTCTTCGAATTCCGTCCGGGGATCCATATCCAATGATTCGTCGGTGCCGCTATGGACAGAGCATATGTTCGAGGTCAGCCTCCCATCCTCTTTTTTGATGGAATATGGCGCGACCTTCAGACTTCAGGCGTAACATACCCGGGCCGTCCTCGGGTCGGCCTTGACTGTGACTATTTTTCCCCTCTCCTCTAGGAACTTCATAGCCATGTGTGGTGTGGACACAATGGCTCCCAACTGGTTCAACGTCCTTTTGCCGATGATGACATTATAGGAGGTGTTAGCATCGATCAAAATGTACCTGACCTGCACTGTCTTGTAAGCCTCGCTCTCGCCAAAGGTAGTGAGGAGGTCAATGTATCCACGAAAGTGGACTCTTTCTCCGGCAAATCCGAGCAGCGGCTCGGGATATGGTTGGATCATCGACTCGGGCAACTCCAACTGCTTGAAGACAGACCAATACAATACATCGGCCGAGCTCCCCTGGTCAATCAGCACTTTGCGAACTCGCCAGTTGGCAATGGTGCATGAGATGACCATGGGGTCAGTCTGGTCGGGATCCTCTATGCTAAAGTCGGCATCAGAGAATGTGATGGTGGGCAAAGTTCTTTTCCTGGGAGACCCTATGTGGTTGACGCTTCTCGCATATCGTTTTCGGGCGGAAGAGGTAGCTCCCCCCCAGCGAAGCCTCCAGCAATGGTATTGATCGTTCCCTTTACCTTGCCCGGGTTTTGGTCAGCTCCCTTACCCCAGCCTCTATCAGTGCGTTTGTTTGGGCCATCTCGGGCGTCCCGATCTTGGTCTCGGGGCCGGGTTTTGGAACTCGATCCGGCGTACCTCTCGGGATGTTTCTGCTCTTCTTGCACGAATCTTCGTAGCTCGCCTGATCTAATGAGTCGTTCTATGAGGTCTCGCACTTGACGACAATCTTCGGTGGTGTGCCCCATGTTTTGGTGATAAGTGCACCGCTTGGTCGGGACGGCATCCGCGGGAGACTGGGAGGCCTTAGGACGGCGAACTAAGTCTAACGCACATGCCTCCCTAAAAATCTTGTCCGTGGACGCATTCAGGGGGGTGTTTGAGGTATACGAATTGGCGCGACGCTCTCTTCTTGACTCCGCCCGACGGGAAGAGGAGGACTCCTTTTGCTTCGGTGGAAGGCCGTGCTCCCGAGCTCGACGCTTAGCCGAAGTATTATCTTCTATACTCATGAAACGGGAAGCTCGTGAGCGGAGGTCGTTCATGTTGACCGGAGGTTCAGTGAAAAGGGAGTCCGAGAAAGGGCCGGGGTTGAGCCCGGCCTGAATGGAATGAAACGCAACAGCGGGGTGGAGGTTGGGTATAGACCGCCAGGCCAACGCGAAGCGGGCCATATAGTCCCTGAGGGACTCCTTCTCTCCTTGTACCAGGTGATAAAGCGATATCGAGGTGGTTGGAGTCGGTCTGGCGTCCGCAAACCGAGCTTGGAAGTGTTCGTACAGGGAATTGAAGGAGTCGATTGACAACGGGGGAATCGAGTAATACCAATCTAAGGCTATCCCCTTCAATGTTGAAGGGAACATTCGGCAGAGTACATAGTCGTCCTCCACGGTCATGGCAGCTTGAGTGAGGAAGGCCGTCACGTGAGTAACCGGGTTCGTAGTCCCATTGTACTTGTCCTGGGACGACCATCTCCAAGACTCTAGAACCCGGACGGAGAGGATGGCCGGAACGAATGGGTGGAGGTTCCAGACTTGACCAAGGCCAGGTGTCCGAGGAGGGGGTCCGAGGTCTGCGAATGGCTGAACCTAGGAGGGACCTGGCCGAGCTGACGAATTCGCCGCCCGCACCTGAGAGATATCATGCCAGGGTGTGGAGGTCGCGACATGCATATCCTCCCCCGTGGTGCGCTGGTTGTTGAGACCGACGCACGAATTGGATCTGGCTTCCTCCGTAGCCCTTGGCTCGTCATCCCGGTTGGGAATGAGGGGGGTCCTACCCTGGGTTTCTTGGTTTCTTTGTCGTAGGGCTTGCAGTTCCAGAGTATCGGCTTCACGTTGTCGCTGGAGGGTTTGCAAGGCCCTTTCAGTTTCTCGATTATGGGCTCGCAAAGCTTCCACGCAAGCATCCATCCGTTCTTGTGCCTCTGCCAACGCGCGTCCACCCGTGATTGTATGAGTTCCGTTATGGCGGGATCCACCACGGCGTTGGAGTTGCTACGAGTACGAACCATCTGGGACTGTTTCAGGATTTAAGAATTAGCAAGTGGTTGTGGGATTAAGAATTATCTTGCCCCACGGTGGGCGCCAAATGTTCTCGCTGGATTTTGAGGTGGTCCGAGCTGAGCTCGGCCCTAAGAAATCCGGCGGCGTGAGGGGTTGGAACCCTCGTTGATTGTATGAGTGATTTAAGTTTTATTTCGTGTGTGATTATCGAGTCCTCTGTTAGTATTTATAGGGATCACAATTAGGGTTCTATGTTCGTGGATTTCGTGGGAAAGGTTGCTTCAGGCCCAAGAATCCCGAAATATCAGAGAAGAGATATTATCCAGATTTGTTCAGATATGTTTGGTTCAAGTCGAGCTCAGCCCAGTCAGGGGGGTGAGCTCGGTGCTCCATGGGATGAACTCGGTGCTCATCCCGGCCCGATACAACTCTTATTGTAATTTTGTTAATATTTAGCTCTAATAATATTAATATTAAAATTTTCTAATAATATATTAAATAAATAATATTTGGAAATTAAATTAATTAGTTGACACTTATAATCTAAGTCTCTAGGGACTTGCATGGCATGACAAATTAAATTTATCAGGTAACATTACATTTAGGCCGCGTATCCTACTAATAGTCACATTTAGGCCGCGTATCCTACTAATAGTCACATGACACTGCAAGCTCGCCAAGTATAATCTTGTTATGATTATTACTTGCGGAACAGATCATATTCAACTATCACAGTAAATTTACATGATTACATTAAAATTTTGTCACATATCCTACACTTAATCAAGTTGTACAGCTAACATAAATTACTAAATTTATTAAGTTATTTAAAATTTATGTAAGGAAAAAGTGATTAGAAATGACTTTGCATCATGACAATTACAATTTACATTAACTAAAATAGAATTCACTTACAATGTTATTATATAACTAGAATGTTTGAAAAATACATACAACTATAAGTTTATTTATTAAGAAGATGTCAATTTTGTTTGATGGATATATTTAGTGTAATCAATTTTAGATATATTTAATTAGTTGATGCATTAAAAATAACTTTAGTTAAATAAAAAGAACCAATATACTTAAAACATTTCAAATAAAAGTACATAATCTAAACATAATGATGAATAGTAATTATTATTATTATTATATATAATATAAACACATAAGGTTTCAATGTGGAAATTAATTAAAATCTTTTCAGACGATACTTAAAATGAGTTCTCTCTTGAAAGATTGATTTTAAAGAAAACTTTCGCTCAAGTAATTATTCTCAGTTAGTTCATAAATAAGCAGATAAGATAAAAAAAAAATTATACTGGTTTAACTGTTAAGACTACGTTTAGTTATTCAGTAAATTGCTAAGTTTCCACTAAGAATATTTTTTGAATTCAGTCAATTCTGACTAATTACAGATATTCTTTGGACACAGCCTTCTAAAGCTAAACTGATATTCTTTGGACCCAGCCTCCACGTCCTAAATAAGGTATTCTTTGAACACAGCCTCCACAGGCTAAATCAAGTATTCATTCAACACTTAGCCTCTACAGGGTAAAGCAAGTATTCTTTGTACCTCATCCTCCTCGGGTTAAAACTCAAGGTATTTTTTAAAAACTTAGTCTCCTCATGCTACAACATCAAACAATGGTTTTACATAGTTTAAATCAAAAGAATAATCCTTTACGCAGAGAGGGATTTTACAATGTGGGCTATTCTAAGTTCAGAACGTTTGAACTTTTCTTGAGCGAAAGTTGAGCATAATATCTTTGTAATGTAGTTCGCTAACTTCAACTTGTAGCAAGTTGAGTATAATATCCTATTATAGACAGCTCCTTGAAGTATCAATCAAACTGAATATTTGAACGTTAGTCCTTTGTCTTGGGTACTCCAACATTTGGCAAAGTGAGCAATCAGAATAATTAATGATTTCACAACGGAAGTCATCGCGAGATCAGGCTTTGACTGATTTGCTCAGAGATCTCACCAAAAAGTACCATTTACTTTTCGTGTTGTAGAGGTTAAGACCAAATCTCTTTCCACCTTTAAAAGCTTTTGAGTAACGGTTTGATTTGAAATGATCCACATGTTAACTTCATTAAACTTGATAGACGAATGAATAAAGATGAGTTATGTGTTGAACTCATTCGTCTGTGTTCATTCTTCTTCTTCATTTTCAACTTCAACCTTCATCTTTACACTTGAGTGCTTGACTTGAAGTTGAGATCAGCTCCCCGTCTTGATCATTAAAGGTTCTTATCTGATGTAGTTGCTTTTAAGCTTGATGACTTGAACACTTCGTTTTATACTTGTGCATCTATGTTTAAGGGTGTATCTTTTGTTTATGCTCATTAATGATCCGTCTGATCATTCTTCCGTATACATCTGATGTCTCATCTGTCTGTTATGTAATTATCAAAAATTAATATTTCATTTTTTCTTACAATATATATATATATATATATATATATATATATATATATATATAATCAAATGAGTGGACGATATTGTATAAAATTACAAGTCAACACACATGACATCAAAGAAAAATTTGAAGTAAAAAAAAAATTATGAAAATTGTAATATATAAATTAAATATAATATAATAATAATTTTTAATATTAAATTTTTAATTGTTGTTTTTTATTTATTAATATATATTAAATTTTTAAATATTTTATATCTAATTTATTTAATTAAAAAATATGACTTATATTACTGTTATTTATTTTTACATATGTAAATTATACATAAATAATAAAAATATCTGTAATTATTTTGGGACTATAAATTTTAAATTTTTTCAATACAACTCAGTGAATATATCATTTTTAAAATATAGACTAGTGACATTTATTCAAGATATAATATTATTTTTTATTGAATATTTTCTCTTTATATTCAACATAGATATATCACAAGGATATAATATAAATTAAAAAAAAATTGAATTAAGTGGAGTTTTTATTTATAGAAATTATTTACAACTGATTAATTACAAACAGTTATAAAATTTATATATTCACGTATTTTATTTAATACACTCACTTAATTAATTAATGAAAGTTAAACTATATAAGATAAATATTTCCCTTTTTCAATTTTTACCACTACAAAGGTAGAAAAAAGAAGAGGTAATATTTGTATTAAGAGTTATGAATATTTTTACAATTCCTCCTTTACAAAATTTAAAGATTTTTTTTATTTTGATAATTTAATTGTGTGTGCATATTTTTAATCTTCCCGTTTTCTTTCTCTTATCTAAATAAATTAGATAAAAACTCTATATATTATTTTTTTCATTTTCATAATTTTAAATTTTCTTTAATGCATTTATATTTTTCTTGTTTCTTTTATATACATTGCGGACTTAAACACATGTTCCTTTCATGCATTTATTTTTTATCTTGTTTCTTTTATATAGATTTCGGACTGAAACACAGGTTCCTTTATGCCACGGGATCAAGGTGAAATTAAATCTTCTGAAAATGAAGATTATGTGAGATATACTCGGCAAGAGCTGTGGGAGCAATTTCCCCGTAAGGATTTCTTCTTTACTTCGATATATTCAATAAAAAAATTAAAATTTTCCTCCTAAAAAACTAGATATGATTATACTTCTTTTAAAAATTAAATGTAAAAAGTTATGAAAGATAAAATGAGATTAAATTAGTATTAATTTTATCACTTTATTTACTTAGTTTTTATAATCTTTGTATTACTAAATCCGCAAAATGATACAGAGGAGAACTGTACTTATTTTGTGCTGTTTATATTTATTTCTACTTGTGTTTGCAAATGTCTCTATGCACCTTATGCACATGCATGTCACTGTCAAAGACTTAAACACAATTTTGCGCCTTCAACTATAATGGTTGATTAGACTAAACAAATTATTAGTCTCTCTGTCATCTTTACATGATGCATGTAAATTACTGCCACGATGCAAAGTTATGCAAATAGAAAAATATTTCTTAAACAACTGCAATACACATGCAACCACCAGATATTCTGTAAGTGAGTTGGTTGGTTGGTTACATATTGCAGTTCTTAGCGTAGTAAAGTTGATGCAAATAACTGCCATGGTGATTAATTACCATCTACTTTATTATCCTTTTAGAATGAACTAAAATTAATTTTAAAAATATTTACATAGTTCTCTTAGTATTTATAAAATAAAAACTTTATTGAAAAATCATATATAAAAATTATCAAGGTGATATTTATGGAGAAAAGGGAAAAATTGTGGATATAGAAAGAAAACAAAGATAAAGGTAAATAATAATTGTTATGTATAAAATCAAAACCAATATGGAATTAAACAAAATTTAGTATATTTTGAGGAACTAAAACATTTGTTGGAGTGTTACGCCATTTCTCTAATTATTGTCATTATTTTAATAATATTACTATGGAAAGTTAAATTTTTAACCACTAAGATTACCTTGTTATTTAAGAAACAACTTTATTTTAATACATAGTCAATCAATCCACTCACTCACAAAATATATATACATATTTCTCTTTATTCACATTTTATATATATATATATATATATATATATATATATATATATTTCTCTTATCACATTTTCTTTATTTATTATAGTATTTATTAAATATTTTTCTTTAAGAAAACGTGATAGAGTAATATGTGGAAGATCTTAATATTGAAACTTTATAATTGTCTCATAAAGTTATCACTTTTTTCTTTTTATTATTTCTGTATTAAACTGAGTTTTAGTGTGCTCAAAAATATTTTTGAAGTGATTTACCTTTTTATCTGTAAATTTTTTAAAGATATTTGTTTATTTTTTAAAAATTGAATAATGAATAAAAATAGTAGTTAAAATAAAAATGACATCAAATCATAAAATAGAAAATATTCAATTATTATTATTATTATTATTTTTATTTTAAATTATATTTTTTGTTATATTTTAATTTATTAATATTTAATTTCTAATTTCAAAAAATTTAGAATAGTTATTAAATTTAGAAATTAAAATAATAATAAATAAATAATATCAATGAGTAAAATCAGAATTAAGTATTTTTAAAAATTATATTATTCTTTTTCATATTTTAGATATTAAATTATTTTATCCTTACACTAAAATAATATTGATTCATTTTATAAAAATAATTCTAATTATTGTATTTATTTATATTTTATAATTTGATATTAAAACTTAATCTCTAAAATTTGAGTCACTCACATAATTACATTGTTTAAGGGAAATTCGAAAGTTGAATCACATAAAAGAAAAAAACATTTTTGAACACAGTAAAAATCAATCTAATACATTTTTATAGACTGAAATGAATGGTAATTTTTTTAATGTACAATAACACTAGCATATAATATTATTCCTAATATATATGATTCTATTTCTCTTTTCCTTAAACATTAATCCGAGCATAGTGGTTTAAATAAAAATTCACTTTTCATTATAATGTTACTAAAATAATAATTAAAGTTAGAGTGGTGGTTTAACACTTTAATTAATGTTTAATTCTTTAAAATATAAACTATTTTTTATTTATTACCTACAATTAATTTTAATTTTGATTTTGATTTTGATTTTATACATAAAAATATTTTTTTTATCTTTCTCTTTATCTTCTTAGTTCATATATTCATTTTTTATATCTTCAATTTCTTTTATCTCCCTAAATACCAGGTTAATGATTTCAATCTATCAATTTTTAATAGCCTTTTCCTTATATGAATTTTAAGAAAACTATTCAATCATTTATTTTTACTAATTTTAGTACATTTAAAAAGATAACAATAAGTTAGTAAATTTAATAACTTAAGTACATCAATATACCAATTAGGTAAAGAACTTCAACGTAGTTATCCATGACAACATTACACTGCCATATAATCCATTTGTACTGTGACTTGTTTCTTTTGCAGAATATGCATGTAACATGCACTGGATGCATGTCTGCAATTACGCATGCATGTTATGGCAGGGAAGGGACCACGCCCATGGACCATGTCTTCACCATTTTATAGATGCATGCAACATGTAATTTTTGTCTTTATCTAAATTTAATACTCTTACTAAAATTTTGTTAATATTTAGTTCTTACAATATTAACATAACATTTTTCTAATAATATACTAAATAAATAATATTTGAACAGAACATATAGATGGGAGAAATTTTATTAGATATATAGTTATTAAAAATATAAATTAAAAATTAAAAATTTTAAAAAACAAAAAATAGAATCATAAATTGTAAGAAAAAAAATAAATGTAATTAACCCATTTTAAATTATTATTTTAGTAATGATAGAAGACATTATACAAATTCGCTTCACCATTAAAAATCTAAATTTACAGTTTTCAATATATTAATTATCATTCCAATACTTCAAACTGTTACTGTTCAAACACAGAAAACTGGTACTTATTGCGAGCTCCAGTCCATGTCGCTTGCATTGTAATTTTACCATGTATCTTACGCATGCCTGCACAAGATTATTAACTTGACATGCATAACTACATATACTTACATGAGACTACTAACTTGCATTATTTCACATGAATATCCCAAAAAATAATCTACCAGCGTATCTTATAACTTTGTCACGTATCCTACACATGGCACTACTGAGTTTGAAATGTCACTTGCATATCATGTTTCAGGAAAAGAAAGCTTCAAGACTTGCCTCACACATGACATGTCATAATTTTACCACGTAGTTATAGATGACCACATGACACTATAAACTCGACACACATAATCTCACTATAAATCTCGCATATTATATCGAACTATTCAAATAAACTATTATAAAATTGTATTAAAACTTTGTCATATTAATGACACAATGATATAATGATTCAGACATGTTAATGAAATTATACGATATATTTTAATCAAGCAGCGGAAATTAAACATTTAAATATTGATTGTGAGTCGAGTATTTAATAGTTGAGTACAAACCGCAATTAATGGTATATTTTTCATTCACTTATTTTAGATGGTTTATTTTTTTAATGGAGAAGTAAGTGCGATGATTCAAAGCTGAAAGTATTTTGTCTTGTTTATAAATCTGTCCGTCTTGTTTATAAATCTGTCCGTCACAGAATTAGCTAAAGGATAATCAATTGAAGTTGATTGTTGAACATTGCACAAGGAGAAGTTGAACATGAGAGTTAAACGAATCAGAAAACCATTTTTCTAAAAATCTCAACCAGGAATCTCAACCAAGAATCGAGGCTCATGGGAAGCGATTGTAATTGAACATATAGCCTCTCTGTAATCTTTCTATGATGCATGTAAATTGTAACTGCCACGATGCAAAGTTATGCAAATAGAATAATATTTGAGAGAAATACATATACATATAAAATATAAAGAAAAAATTGATTGTGTATTACAATTTTTAGCGTAGTAAAGTTAATGCAAATGACCAGTGATTAATTATCCTCTACTTTATTATCCTTTTAGAATGAACTAAAATTAATTTTAAAAATATTTACATAGTTCTCCTAGTATTTATAAAATAAAAACTTTATTGAAAAATCATATATAAAAATTATCAAGGTGATATTTATGGAGAAAAGGGAAAAATTGTGGATATAGAAAATAATATGATATAGAAAGAAAACAAAGATAAAGGTAAATAATAGTTGTTATGTATAAAATCAAAACCAATATGGAATTAAACAAAATTTAGTATATTTTGAGGAACTAAAACATTTGTTGGAGTGTTACGCCATTTCTCTAATTATTGTCATTATTTTAATAATATTACTATGGAAAGTTAAATTTTTAACCACTAATGTCATTATTTTAATAATATTACTATGGAAAGTTAAATTTTTAACCACTAAGATTACCTTGATATTTAAGAAACAATTTTATTTTATTGTAATACGTAATCAATCAGTCCACTCACTCACTCACTTGAGAATATATACATATTTTTTTCTATTCACTATATATATATATATATATATATATATATATATATATATTTCTCTCTCATCACATATTTAATGGTTCTTTGCTTATTATAGTATCTATTAAATATTTTTCTTTAAAAAAACAGTGATAGAGTAATATGTGGAAGATCTTAATATTGAAACTTTATAATTGTCTCATAAAGTTATCACTTTTTTATTTTTATTATTTATGTATTAAACTGAGTTTTAGTGTGCTCAAAAATATTTTTGATTTTGCATTCCTCGTCCATTGTGAACATTTTTTTTATTGAAAACATGAAACCAAAGAGATATTCACTTTCAAAATTTTAAAATGGCCCAATTTCAAAATAATTTCAAAAAAATAATAATTTAACTTCCATGTCCAGATTTTCTCTTATATAAGTGAACCCTAATCATATGAATTTTCCAGGTCTCACGTTTTTTCTTATCATCACTCTTGATACAATGGAATCTCGGTACCTACTCTTTCCCATCTTGGTTCTCCTCTCAGTGGTAGGTCTCTTGTGTTGCGTTTCATTTTATGCTCTTACAACTCTAACTATATTATTTGTTCTAAACAAACAAAAACACACACATATAAAAGCTAGGACAAAATCTTGATAAATATTTTTAATTAAGTTTAAAAATATTTTTAGAAAAATTTATCAAAACAAAAATTTAAATATTTATTAATAATTTATAAAATTCTTCAGTTTAGTTTCTTAACATAATATTATTAACTGCTAAAATAACTATTATCCATGATGGGTTGTTTTATACAATGATAAATTATGTTAGATCGTTAAATAGATGTTGATGTAAATGTACGTTGTAGCAGATTGTATTTGCAGAAGAAGGCCATGCCCGTGCACAGATAACCGACGAAGATTATTGGAAAGCTGCTTTGTCAAACACCACCATTCCTAATCCTCTGCAAGACCTTCTAAAGCCTGTGTCATTTGGTTTGTTATCTTGTATTAACAATGAAAAATTTGATTCCTAGTTTTTTGATTCCTAGTATGTGATTTCAAAACTGGGAAAGAACGTTAAACCGATTTTAAGCTCCTTCGTGAAAAAACAAGATCAATACAGAATGGAGGGAGTGACAAATACTGGACAGAAAGCAGTGATGTGTCCTAGAATGAACTTCCAAAAGACTACATTTTATTGTCATAAAGTTCATGGAACCTATAGTGTTCCGTTGGTGGCCGGTGATGGAACCAAAACTCAAGCATTAGCTGTTTGCCACTTTAATACTTCAGGCATCAACAAGAAATCGATTCGTCAAATTATGAAACTTGATCCTGGAACTAAACCTGTTTGCCATTTCTTAGGAAGCAAGGAGGTTTTATGGGTTACCAATTAAATTTAGTTCATCGATGTCCTATAATGGATAATAAGATGGTTGTTTAATCCATTTTATCACCGTACTATTGTGTGTTTGTTTTACTACCTTTTCTAGCTTAGTGCTGGAATTGTTGTTAGTTTTGTAATATCCTACCGAAGCATAATCCTATGATCCATGTAGGCTTTGATGATGATGTAATAAATAATGATGCACTAATAGTGCAGCGTGTTTCATGTTTTTTCTCTTTTCTTATAGATGGACTTCAATGTTTGTAAATCGCAATGGAAATCTTATGAGTTGGAGCCGAATAATCTTGTGTTGGAGCCGAATACAAGTTATGTACAAAGTTTTTACTTAAGAACTTGAGTATTTTCACATACCCTGTATTTAAACAGAAAATTGTTGCTTAAACTGAAATAATGATGTACGGATTGGTTTACCTTCCCATTTAAACCAAAATTTCTTCATTTATTATTCTTTATTCAGAAACAAATATAAATAAAATAATATTTTAAAATAAAAAATATTATAACGTGTAGATCAATATATAATTTTATCAAAAAAAATTAGATTTTAACGTGTAGATGAATATTTTCCATAAAAATATAATGAGAAACTTAGAATTAACTCATATATAAGATGAATAATTTCTCTTAAACCACCTTGTAATTTGAATTTTATCAAAAAAAATTATTTGTTTAAAATTTAAAATTTTTGTTATATTAATTTTAATGTAAATTCTTTATCTTTTGTCTTGGTTCGTATGTGCTGAATTAACTAATTTAATGAATATTTTTATTTTATTTAATAAACTTTTAATTTTATTTTAAATAATTTTTGTAAATTTAATTAAAATCCCCGTTCTATGATCTACCGCCGGCCGTTGAAAGCAACAATTACACAGCACAAGCAAACACACAAATGTATGAGTAAGGTCATTGGTTCTAAACGAAAAGCAATCTAGATGAACCGATATTATAAATAACAATAAGTATTTTATAAAAAAAAAAAAAAACTAAAATCATATCTTATTAGTCTTGGTAATGGACTAATAACAGAAAAAAAAAAGTGATTTAAGAAACAATTTTTTTAATACAAACGTACAATGAGTACAGAATATGGAATGATTTTATCTACAAGTCACATAATGAGAAGTTGAGTTTAGCAATGATAATATGGAGTTAAAATCAGGATGATATGTTCATTCTCTAAAATGTTTTTTTCTACAAACAACAGAGCCTTATTATTTGTCACGTTTTGTATAAGGGGTCGTTCCCCTCTTAAATTTTCTTTTTTTTTACTTATATATATATATATATAATAATAATAATCATAATAAAGTTTTAATAATTATAATAGTAATAATTATATATTATTAATAGTAATTATAGTAATAATGATAATAATAGTAGTAATAATTATATATTATATATAATAATAATAATAATAAATTTTAATTCTAAGACTCTTTAGTACTAGATTTAACTTGTTTTTTAGTCAGACAAGTGTTTGATTTCTTCCCAAGTGTAATTCTATGTAATTTTAACATTTTAATTAAATGATAAACAATAGAAATAAGGTTTTTTATGATTTAAAAAATATTAAAATATAATAACAATATTTTAAAAAAAAATTATACTCCTTATAATAAACTAATTTTATTTTTCAAACAATTACTAGAAAGAATGGCCAATTGGGAATGGAACCTTATCTACATTAAGAGAAAAATATAATATAATAATAAAAAATAAAAATTTGTTTAAAAAAATGAAAAAATAAATTAAAAATGAAAATAGAAAAAAATTGCCTCTCCCAAAATCCTGGCTCCATCCATGCAACTAGATATTAAAAATTGATGTTGAAATAGATAATTCTAGAAATCTAGAAATACTAAAAGATAATCTAGAAATGGTTAAAGTCTAAAAGATATTTATAAATAATAAAATCTTATAGAAAAATCTATAAAATCTTATAGAGAAATTTAGAGAAGTAATATTCATATATGATCTAGAGATTTCTTAAAATAATTATAGTATTTGTAATCAAATGTATGAATAAAAAAAATTGAAGTATTACATCTACTTTTCCTCTACTTCACTCATTTACATTAACACTCTCTCAATTATATTTTCAATTTCTTACCAACTTCAATTCGCATTTGTAGTCTTATACAAACTTATGTAGGAATCCTTAGAAATTGATGCACCAATTGTAATTGGATCTTTGGCAGAGAAAAAGTTGGTGGCAAGAGAGATTCTGAAAGCTTAAGTGACGCAAAAGCACTAGTGCAAAAATGACAAACATTATCTCCATATTCACGACAAACATCAAAATAAACAACTTTAAAACATTTTTCACGTTGATTCTTAAAATAATCAATGTAAAAAATATATACTTTTATATAAAATTGACGTGGTATATGTTTTATGAAAAATATTGTTTAAGTTACAACATGAAAAATATTGTTTAAGTTACAACAGACATCCAAGTTGATGACGTTAAAACATTTTTCACATCAGTTATTTTAAGAACTAAAGTGAAAATGTTGTTTAAGTTATGCGTCAACCCTCCCCACTTGCTTTCCGCTATTTCCTAACTTCTCTCTTCTCCTATTTCTCACTTCTCCCACCTCACTAACGCAGCAACCTCTCGTTTCACTTTCACTGTCCTTCTCTTTCTTCTCCCTCTCGTGCTCCTAACATTCACTATCGTGCCATGCCATACTGTCACGTTTTCTCTCTCCCTCCCGTTGACAGCAAGCCCTCGTCGTCATCTCTCACTCTAGTTTTCCCTCATTCCTTATTAGCTGAGTGCATGTAAGATACAAAACCGAAAATTGAGAGGTGGTGCTAACATACATAATAATTCATGAAAGTTGAAAAATAAAATTAATGACACATATATTATTAAAAAATTAAATTCATTGCAAAGGTTATCACTTACAATATTTTTATAAAAATTATATTAGTCTCTTTTTCGTAGATTTAAAATCATGTATGATAGAATTCGTACTAAAAGTAGTAGTTATTTCTCTCTCAATATAAATAACTAAACTATTTGCAAGAAAATCATCATCCAATGTAGAAAAAGATTTCCCTCTGTTATAGTTGTGGATACCAGAAGAGTCAAGACAATCTAACTAAAAGGATTGAATTTATATCTAGTCTAAATCCAATTAGATAGATTGAATTTAAAATTAATATCTTTTAAAATTATTAGGCATGGATTTAAGTTTTAAAAATTGAATCTATATCTAATATAAACCTAATTAAGTATATTAAATTTGAAATTTAAATCCATATTTTGTAAAATAAACTAATTTAGAATTTTTAAGTTAGTTTAAAATCAATTTTAAAAATAGATTTTGATTTGAAATTGATTTAAATTTTTTTTATGGGTTCGGCATGAATTAATTTATATCTAGTATAAATCCAATTAAATGGATTGAATTTGAAATTTAAATCTATACTTTCAAAATAAACTAATTTAGATTTTATTTATTTAGTTTAAAATTAATTTTAAAAAATAGATTTTAATTTAGAACTGATTTTAAAAGAAATTAATTTATTTTATTTAAAATTAACTTTAAAATATAGTTTTTTCAAAATCAATTTAAAAAAAAAATTAAAATATATATATATATATATATAGGAGCATGGCCCCGATGCTGAACGTTGCTCCGCCCCTGGAGGGTGGTCCCTTCCCTTCACCTTATTAGCTGAGTGCATGCGAAGACGTAGAACAAAAACCGCCGTTTACATGCATCCAATGAATGTCCCCCCAGATAATTCCATGACAGTGAATTTGTAATTTTGCCAAGCATTACTCACATGATACACTCTGCATTAATTGGATTGTTGTTGATGTGGATATTATTCAGGCTGAAGTTCATGGGTCAATCTATTTTAAGATTCTTCTCAATATACTTAAAAGTTTTATGTTTATATCTACACTATTTCATAATTTTATGTTTTCAAACTCTCTTTATTAGCCTTTTTTTAAAAAAATAAAATATACTCATTTTATTACTTAAAAATAATATTTTAAAACAAGACAATTCATTATTTTTGGTCATGTGTGTTTAAGAAAAATATTAATGAAACTTTTCATAAAAATAATTTAAACCTTTTCTCCTATATTATCTCTGTTTTATAGTTTGATATCATAATTATTAATTAGCCTCCAAAAATTAATCGCTTTACATCATAATTTGCTGTGAAAAATCTTGACAACTACTTTATACAGTTGAAAATTGCAGGTCAATAACTTCAACTTTATTTGGATCAAATTATGATTATTAATTGAAAATAATGGACAAATGTGTTAAAATTAAATATCATTTGTTAATTTTTTATCAATGTGTAAAATTACTTACTTTATTCCTATTTAACTTTAAAAGAATAAAATACTACCTTCTCATGAAAATAATAAAAAAAATATTTTTGAAAAAAGTAAAAATATAGATAGAATAAAGAAAACAAGTAAATAAAAATATAAAAAAGAAATAAATAAAAAATTTGAAATTATCAAAGTAAATAAAATAAGAAAGAGTAAACATAGAGGTTTTATCTAATTTATTTAGATACAAGAAAGAACTACCAAAGATTATAAGTATAGATATTTATACTTTTTTGGTAAAAAAATTAAATAAAATAAAAAGCAAAAGAAATCTTAAATTCCTTAGAGTAGGAATTGAAAACATGCAAATTTGACTCTAGAAAAAAATATTACCTTTTTTTGGTTTTCATACTGGTGTACAAAAACATAAGATGATTACAAGATCTTGATTTTAGAGTAAAGTCTTCAATGCTTGATTCGATCTTAAGAAGCTCTTTCTCCAACTTTTCCTCTAACTTGCGAAGCATTCGTCTTATAAGTCTTCTATTTTGTGATTGTCCTCCATCAAGAGGGGATCAAGAACAACCTATTTATAGGAAGATGGCTTAGACAAACTATGAATAAAGGTTTAAAAGAAAACAAGTGAAGTGGAATAAGTAGAACAAACAAAGTTTGATAATTTAATGGACTTACGATCATGATGAGGATAAGGAGGAGGATCAGATTTAGTTAAGGTATGCTGACTAGAAGGAATAAAATATAAAGGAATATGCTCAAGAAAAATAACATAACGAGAATATAAAGTTTTTGTTTTTTAGGATCATAACAACGATAATCCACCATAACCAAGAAAAACACAACTTGTTGAGCGAAAGGACAACTTACTACGTTCTATACAAGGAAGAAGAACAAAGCAAGTAGAACCAAACACTCTTAAGGTTGAATAGTCTAGGACACAACCATATAATTTCTCAAAGGGAGACAAACATGAAGTAACAAAAGATGAAATTCTGTTAATTACATGTACTGTGGTGCGGACAACTTCCCCTCAAAACTCACTAGGTATAGAGGAAAATAGAAGAAGGGAAGAACAAACAGTTTCCTTTCAACAACCTCGTTTTGTTCAAGAGTGTTAGTACAAGAAGTTTGATGAAAGGTCCCATTAGAAGCAAGTAGTTCAAAGAATTTATTAGAAGTATATTCACCACCTGGCGATGATCCCATACACTTAAAAAAAGAAAAAACAGTAAACTTAGCAACAAAGACATCTTTCGATTGCAATTTTCTCAAAGTCCCTGTAAAAGAAACATGTCCTAGACGAGAACGCCATAAAAAAAATAGAAGAAAAAGAATTTAAACAAAAGGACGATAGGTCAACCAGGGGCGGAGTCAGAAAATTAGGGTGGGAGGGACAAAATTTTTTTTTAAAAAAAATTAAATTTTTTTATAATATTTTTTAATTTTAATTTTAATTTTATTTTTTTAAAATTAGTTGGACACAACTTACTAATTACACAATAATTTTTTTCTTTTAGAGATTAAAATAAATTTGGAAGAGATTAAAATTTATTATTATTATATATAAATTTATTATTAGTATAAATAAATTTATATTTATAAATTAATATATATAAATTTTTATTGATTTATATATATAAATTTATTATTAATATATATAAATTTATTACTAATATATAAATATATTAATTAGTAATAAATTTAATATTAATATATAAATTTATTATTAAAATATATATAAATTTATATATATTAATATTAAATTTATTATTAATATATACATATATATATATATATATATATATATATATATATATATATATATATATTAGTAATATATATATATATAATTATTATTAACATATATAAATTTTATTATTAATATATGTATATATAATTTATATAAATTAATATAAAATTTATTACTAATATATATATAATTATTATTAATATATATATATATATATATATATATATATATATATGTTAAAAAAATGTAAAATTTTTGGGGGGAGAGGGACAATTGCCCCCACTACAACTTGGCCAAGGGGAATCGTCACAAAGGAAGGATCCTTTGATAATATTTGAGGTTCAATCAAGGAACCCTAGGAGAGCAAAGTCTCAATGAAAAAATCCAATTTCAATATATTCCAAAAATCGACCCTTAGTGTTTAGCCAAAGCATATAAGTAAAATTAAATGAGAAGAATGTAAATCTATCCCAGAGTGGTCAAGCCAGCATGAACAATCAAGGGCTAAAAATAATTCATTAAACAAGAATGACTCTTACCCGTTGGATTAAATTAAAAATAAAGGGTCTAGATTCATTCTTGAAATATGAATTAAAATATATTCTTAACCCTTGGATTTTCACTTAATCCCATGGCTAAGATTCACTCTTCTCCCTATTTTCTTTTAATAAAAAAATAAAATAAAGAAAAGGTCTAAATGGCCAAGAGCTACCATGTGCTGACACAAGTTGGCCAAAAGTTTCACTTGTAAGCATTCCTCTTGTAAGTCTTCTATCTTGTGATTGTCCTCCATCAAAAGGGGATCAAGAACAACCTATTTATAGGAAGATGGCTTAGACAAACTATGAATAAAGGTTTAAAAGAAAACAAGTGAAGTGGAATAAGTAGAACAAACAAAGTTTGATAATTTAGTGGACTTACGATCACGATCACGATCACAATGAGGATAATGAGGAGGAGGATCAACAATCACATAAGGTTCTTGAGGAGGCGTAGGGATAAAATAGATATTTGGATCTGTAGAGCTACTAGTGTTGACCCTACAAAGCTTAGTATTAGAATTATCTTAGTTATGGGTCACAGGAAGAGAAGCAGTGTCAGAGTCTATGTGAAAAGGGTCAATATGGATGAGATCAGATTTAGTTAAGGTATCCTGACTAGAAGGAATAGAATATAAAGGAATATGCTCAAGAAAAATAACATAACGAGAAACATAAAGTTTTTGTTTTTTAGGATCATAACAACGATAATCCACCATAACCAAGAAAAACACAACTTGTTGAACGAGAGGACAACTTACTACGTTCTACACGAGGAAGAAGAACAAAGTAAGTAGAACCAAACACTCTTAAGGTTGAATAGTCTGGGACACAACCATATAATTTCTCAAAGGGAGACAAACATGAAGTAACAAAAGATGGAATTCTGTTAATTACATGTACTGTAGTGCGGACAACTTCCCTCAAAACTCACTAGGTACAGAGGAAAATAGAAGAAGGGAAGAATAAACAGTTTCAACAATGTGGCAATGTTTCCTTTCAACAACCTCGTTTTGTTCAAGAGTGTTAGTATAAGAAGTTTTATGAAAGGTCCCATTAGAAGCAAGTAGTTCATATAATTTATTAGAAGTATATTCACCACCTAGAGCACATTGAAAGCAGATGATAACAACATTATGTTGGGTTTTAACAAAAGCACGAAACTTATGATAAATGCCAAAAAATTCAGAACGTTGTTTCATATGATAAACCCAGCAATAATGAGTAATATCATCAATAAACGATATATAATATCTAGAACCACCTTTGGTCGCAATTGGCAATGATCCCATACACTTAGAAAAAGGAAAAGCAGTAAACTTAGCAAATTTACAACCACAAAAGTCAGAGACATCATTCGATTGCAATTTTCTTAAAGCCCATGTAAAAGCTAAGTATTTTAGACCGGAAGAAGAAACATGTCCTAGACGAGAATGCCATAAATAAAAATTAGAAGAAAAAGAATTCAAACGAAAGGACGACAGACCAACCAGGGGTGGAGCCAGAAAATTTAGGGTGGGAGGGGCGAATTTTTTATTTCTAAATTTTTTTTCTTTAAAAAAAAATTATAATATTTTTAATTTTAATTTTATTTTTTTAAAATTAGTTGGACTCAACTTACTAATTATACAATAATTTTTTTTTGTTGGAGATTAAAATTTATTATTATTATTATATATAAATTTATTATTAGTATAAATAAATTTATATTTATAAATTAATATATATAAATTTTTTATTGATTTATATATATAAATTTATTACTACTATATATATATATATTTATTAAGAAATTACATATATATATTAATATTAAATTTATTACTAATATATATATATATATATATATATATATATAAATTTATTACTTATATATAATAATTATTACTATATATATATATATATATGTTAAAAATAAAAAGTAAAATTTTGGGGGGAGGGGGGCAATTGCCCACAACTACAACATGGCTCTACCAATACTAGAAACTGCAACATCTGGAAGTCTCAGTTCTTGTAGAATATAAAGTCCCTATGCCTACAACCTGTCTCAATTAGCTGCAGATCTTGCTCAAAGCAAGAGGTAGAAGAAAATAAAACTGAGTAACCAGAATCATATAATTGACTTAGAGAAATAAGGCTCAAAGTGAGATTAGGAACGTAGTAAACATGTGTCATCAACCGTCATAATTGACATAGTTGAGGTAAGATGCAAAGACATAAATGATTTAAAATTAGATGTCATGTAATGAGAGACTCTAAAGTCAAGGATCCATATAGGTGAAGATGTACCTGATGAGTTAGGGGAGGACAAACATATATTAGACTGAACAGACATAACATGTGATTGTGTGGCAAGAAACTTCTGGAATTTCTCAGCAAGATCAGATATTGTAGGATTAGAAAAGCAATCATCTGGCTGAAATTACAAAATAAAGAGAGTAAAACGTCAAATTCTGTACACTCTAACAGAGAGCCTCAAGGGGAAGAACGAATACAAGAAAATATCACTTAGTTGTTGTCGAATCAAATGGATCCGCAGAAGCTTAGTTCATCCTTACTCTGATACCATATAAAACTTAACAATCGCATAAAGAAGAGGAGAAGGAGAGAAAATACAAGAACAAGAGGTTAAGGTTTCATTCATACACATGTAATAAAACGATACAAAATATATATATATATATATATATATATATATATATATATATATAACCAAAATAATGACTAAATTTCCTTAAAATAAATAAAAAACATAAAATACAAATGTATCTATCAATTTATCGCTTAGTGCTGGAATTGTTGTTGTTAGTTTGGTTCCGAAGCAGAATCCTACGATCTATATATGTTTTGATGATATAATATATAATAATGCAATAAAAATGCAGTGTTTCATGTTTTTTATATTTTCAAATGGATAGACTCCGATGTTCCTAAATCACAGACAGAAATCTCATATAATAGCTTAATAAATATCCATGTTTTAAAATTTTCTGTGGAATGATTTTGATTAATAGAAATCTCATATAATAGCTTAATAAGCATTACATGTTTGTATATAGTGATGGATCCAGGTTATGCCGGTGAGGGTATTTCCCCGTAAGGATTTCTTCTTTACTTCATTAAATTCTATAAAAAATTAAAATTGTTCAAAAAAAAAAAAAACTAGACATTGTCCCGGTTAGACATTTTTTAAAAATTAAATGTACAAAATTGTAAAAAATAAAATTTTCCTTCCCAAAAGTGGTGAGTGCAAAAATATTTCTACAATCATTCACAATATCAGGTAGGAGAAGCACACCAAGTGTCAACTCTTCAATTCACAAGTGCATATTACACAGATTACGACGGTTAAAAAATACAGACTACGACGGTTCACGAACCATAGTAGATCCAGCCGTCGTAGTCTGTTTTGCCAGACTACGACGGTTCACTAAAACCGTCGTAGTATGTGGTTATCAGACCACGACGATTCAACATCTAACCGTCGTAGTATGCTAGTTACAAAACTATTTACCTATATCAGACTACGACGGTTTTAGAGAGAACTTAACAGACTACGACGGTTTTAGCGACTACGACGGTTATGTTAAGCAGACTACGACGGTTACACTATAACCGTCGTAGTCTGCTAGTGAAAATAAACAGACTACGACGGTTATAGTTAAAACCGTCGTAGTCTGTTTTTTTTTTTAAAAAAATATTTGGTTTATTTCAACGGTTTTCCATAATTTTTGTACCTGTTTATTAATCAGACAATCCATACAACCAATCCATTCATATACATTTCTCAATTTGATAACAATTTACAAATAATAACATGGTTTATAAATCTAATCTCTTACTTTAACTTAAAAACAATTGTAAGTAACACAATTGTATCTATTAACAGAAATTAACTTTAATTAACTAATATCCAAAAAATGTTACCTAAATAAGCTAATATAAAGCAAGAATGTAATATAAATGAATGAACATGAGCTTCTAATTGTCACCTTCAGAAGACTCTTCAATACTTTGGTTCTTACAACAATATAGTAAAAATGTTGCCCATTGCTTGCGAGTGTAGTCAATTGCTTCTTCAGCAAATGACATTGAGTCACTGAAGGTCTGAAAAATAGTAAATAATTATTAGCAAGTACGTATCATTAATGAATTTAACAATACACAGTTGGTAAATAGTGTGTACCTCTATCCAATGGTCTGTTATCCCCATCCGAATTATGCTTTCCATCCACTGCATCACATACAATCCACATTGCGGTCGGATGGTTTGTTTATTAGCCTACAAAGAATTGAATGATTAATATCTTTAAAGACCTTATTTGTTTTAGAACAATACATAAAGATTTTAATTTTCCTAAGAGAAACATTTTTACCTTTGGTATTACAAAATCAAGTCTTGGTCCAGCACCTGCTATTGCTCGTGAGCATATGATGTGCAACATGAATACTTGTTTAAATTAAAGTACACATTAATGTCACACTATAACAATTGAATTTAATTCAAACGAAAGATAACAATTAAATAACACGTACCCTTCAATAACTTTCTTCAAACCGGGGGGGAGAGGTTTGTGCAAGGAACAAAAAAACACCGCTTGAGATGATCCATCGGGCAAAGAACAATCGTTGCCAATGGCCACTACAATGGACATAAATCATTGTTTATACTTTTTGTTTAAATTTTAATTGTATCAATATAAAATATACTTACTTGTGAAGGTATGGTGCAAGGTAGATCCTCTTCCTCGATTGGCCAATCCAGTCCATGATGTATGACTTGGCCTGTTGAATTATCGTCAAACCCAATATGGATTGTGGTTCAATGAATCCATAAACATTTGTCGTTGCCCATTTCAATTGATATATTATTTAAAAACCTGAATCATATTGAAGTTAATGTTAGAAAATGTAATAAATAAGCGACCGATAATTAATTTAGTAGTTAAAACACTTACATGATCCAAAATTGCATGTGAGTTAAGTTCATCTCGTCCCTTTGAATACATCTCCATGCAATCGACATGTGAATGTATAGAGGCATGTCATTTTGTCTACTAAATATTTTTTTATCCCAATACAGCTCCAAACTTTTGCTCTTAATCTTATTAGACAAATCTAATAAGGATTGTAGAGGATCATCAATTGGTATTCTTTGTGGTCGGGGTTTCTGGGTGTAAGTTTCTTCTTCGGGGATTTGATCTAATAAAATAAGGTGTTAGAAACATGATCAATATATTATAAGTTAATAATAAATATAAAAACAATACACACCTTTTCACCTAATTTCTTAACAAGATGTTTTGGCCATGCAACGAAAGTGCCAACAGCTTCTCCTACCAGCTGCACCTCTACAGTAGGCAAGGGTAGTGGAGCACCAGGGTCATGTGCCTCGTCAACGGTGACCCTAACCTCATCATCTTGCATGGGCTTACCATGTATGGTTGCTCCACCACCGATAACTCTTCCAATGGCCACTAATCGATTGGGTTTTCTTCAACATACAACCCACATTGATAACCTTCTTCGTGAGGGTCTTGCTTCCACGGTGAGCAACTTAATTTCGTGCTTACATTAACAGTCTGCCTCACCTCCGCTGTACTTGCACCACTATAATGACCTTGTAGGGCTAATTGCTACATCATGGTCTGGGAAAATTTAGCAGCTATCTCTTGTGTTATTTGCTCCCTCAAATTGGCGGTAACCTCTTCAGTGATACTTTGCCTCAATGAGTCTATTGCTTGTTGGGTGAGTACAGAGTCAAAAGGGCGAGGATGTGCAGATTTCCCAAAGTATGAAACAAGTCCAACACCTTGACCGACACCACGAACACGTCCTGGGTGTTCGGGTTTGCCAATGGAAGACGAAAGTATGTCA
Organism: Hylodesmum podocarpum; assembly: GCA_026586105.1. NCBI lineage: Eukaryota > Viridiplantae > Streptophyta > Magnoliopsida > Fabales > Fabaceae > Hylodesmum > Hylodesmum podocarpum. Next base: position 9,221,783 of record JALJEV010001433.1, read on the forward strand.
TCCCTTCCTTGTGGCAGAAATGATCCCTGACTGCTCTGCTCAACCAGGGAATCCTGCAAATAAGCAATAGTTGTAAGTTGTTATTCTAATTGAAACACTAAAAATGTAGATGAAAATTTATTATAATAAATTGAGAACAAAGTTTAACTTACAATTTTTTCAAAGCAATAGTCTTGGAAGATGATGATGTAAAGTCCCGACTTCTTGATCCTAGCTAACTTCCATTTTTCATGCCTTTTTGGTGGTGATGGGGGACCCTCAAAAGATAAGGAAGGATCGGCTAGCATTTGCTTCTTCCCTCATCCTTTGCTTCGATGCAATATCTTTTCCTCCAATACTTTATAACCCCCTCGAGACAAAATATGGGGGTAATCATTTTTTGCTTGAACGTCTTTTGCCTTATTCCTCTTTTGTTATATAAAGTACACATGTATTAATTATTCGGTGCTACAAAATATAGATACTAGGGTGAAGGAGACTTGTATTTCAAAATTTTACTTACTCGCCACTCGGGAGACAAACGTATCGAACAAATTTCTGCCATGTTTCTTCATCTATGCCCCTATAATTAGGCATAGGAATATTGCCATCTTCTTTATTATATATGAGTCGGGTCAGTTGTGACTTCCATTGCCTAAACATGGTAGCCATGGTTGACATGACCTTCACCCTCAGGGACTCCACATTAGGAATATCGAAAATGACCTATAGAAAAGAATAATTATCACAATTAGTTGTTATTATTTAGCAATACAATACTACAGGATGATACAAAATAATTATGACAAACAAATTACCGAGAAGATCTGCCATAGCATGTTCCTTTGAGTCATTGGAACATCATCCCAAGTAGGGGTAAGGATAGATATGTGTTCATGGACAAGGAACCCCAAATAACTCCTGAATATGGACCCATTATCACCACTAGCAATGCCCGTGTGAACATCTATATCAACGTGAGTCTGTTGACCTTTGCCACGTCTAACGGTTAATTCCTTAAGCGGGTGGTTTTCCTATATATACTGTTAGGGTCTCGGTGGACTGATCAGCCATGTGCCTGTATAAAAATCAATTACAAGTCAATAACTAGATGAACATCAAATAAACATCAAGAAAAACAGTAAAATTGTACAACTATTATATACACAATAATGTTATTAGCACCTTAAATGGTCAAATATATATTCCTTCATTATGATCATGACGAACTGCGTGTACATCATCAACATCAATTTAGTCGGACATAATCGGGATATGAGATGAACTTCCATGAATGGGATCAATGTCCACTTTGTCAAGTTCAAGTTCGCTATTTTTTCCGTGCAATACGATGAGATAACATATCATTTGCGAGGATCTTTGACATAGAAAACTTGTTTGCTTTGTTGTACCATTATGAAAGGTTCATCGATAACCAACCCTACTAAAGTCAACAAGGGTTTGACCTGAATCATCAACGTGCACCCTTGTCCTATTATCAACCCATTTACATTTAAAAAGGGGCACATGAAATTTACAATATACAACCTCCCAAATTTCCTCAATGATTCCATAATATGGCATGCAGCCCAACAAGGGATTGTTGTCTTTGGAGGTGGAGAAATGCATAGACTCAGCTTCTACCATAACCCCACTATTTTGTACCACACTTCTATCATCCAGTGACTTTGTGTAGAATGTACAATTATTTATATAGTACCCATTACATACAATAACATCTTTTTTAAGGGCACATGCAAGCCATTTTAAGGTCTCTGAAACTGAATCATCACTTAAGATTTCATTTTTGAACCACTTCCTGAAAGTATTATTATGTTCTTTCAACAACCACTTCTCTGATTGTCTTGGGTTTTGCTTCCTTACAATGGCCTTGTGAGCAGCCAAGTATGGTTGAACTTCTTCAGTGTTGTTCAAAACATACAAGTCAGCTTGCTGAACTAAAGCCCAAGGTTTTTCCACGCATTGTCCACCTCGGATGCATTGCCCAAAACGTCTACCCTCAGGACATGGCCTAGGAATCCCGACAGGAAATGTAGTAGACATATATTCTGAACAAAACTCAACCGCTTTTCAGCAATGTACCTTTCAATTATTGACCCTTCAGGATGATACTGATTCTTGACAAACCCTTTTAAGATTTTCATGTAACGTTCGACGGGGTACATCCATCTTAAGTATACGGGCCCACATAATCTAATCTCTCGGACAAGATGGACAATCAAGTGTACCATAATGTCAAAAAATGATGGAAGAAAAAACATTTCCAATTCACATAATATCATAGCAGACTCAGCTTCCATGTCATCTAGCATGTTAGGGTCAATAACTTTGGAACAGATTTGTTTGAATAACCGACACAATCTCGGTAATGGCATTTCGACCTTTTTAGGCAATATGCCACGGATTGCCACAGGAAGGAATTGTTGCATCAACACATGACAATCATGGGATTTTAATCCTACTAATTTCAAATCTTTCATTGAAACAAGGCTCTTGACATTTGAACAGTATCCTTGTGGCACTTTTATTCCGTGTAAACATTGACAAAAACTGGTTCTCTCTTTTTTACTTAATGTGTAAGGCTTGGGGGGAGGTATGTGCGGTTACCTACAACACATGGCTTTAATTGATCTCGAATTTGCATCTCAACCATATCCAACCGAGCATTCAAACCATCTTTTGTCTTACCTTTAATGTTCAACAAAGTTCCTATCAAACTGTCACAAACATTCTTCTCAACATGCATAACATCTAAACAATGTCTAACATCAAGCTTGGACGATTATGGGAGATCAAAGAATATAGACCGTTTCTTCCATGGATTTGGAAGTCGCTTTCTTTGAAGTCTTTCCGAACCCAATGTTGATGTCTTTCACCTATTTCAAAAAACTTGTACACCGGTTAAGGGTGTAGGTGTTTCCTCAATCTCCGGATGACCATTAAATGCCCTTTTCAATTTACGATATGGGTGATACTGTCTTAGAAATCTCCTATGACCAAGATACACTGTCTTTCTTCCATGTTGCAATTGTTGAAAAGACGTCCCTTCTTCACATATGGGACAAGCTTTATGTCCCTTAACGCTATAACCAGACAAGTTTCCATAGGCTGGGAAGTCATTGATAGTACAAAACAACATGGCATGTAACTTGAAGGTTTCTTTAGCAAATCCGTCAAACACTTCAACACCTTCATCCCATAATAATCTTAAGTCTTCAACCAAGGGAGAAAGATAAACATCAATGTCATTTCCTGGGTGTTTTGGGCGAGATCAACATAGACAACATCATATACTTTCGCTTCATGCACAATGATGGAGGTAAGTTGTAAATTATCAACAAAACAGGCCACGAACTATGAGTACTGGCTAAGTTACCAAACAGATTCATTCCATCTGAAGCCAGACCAAGGCGGAGGTTTCTTGATTCACAACCAAATGAGGGGAACTCTACATCAATCTTTCTCCACTGCAAGGAATCAGCCACATGTCGAAGCTTTCCATCATTTGACCTTTCATCTGCATGCCATCTGAGATTCTTAGCGTCATTGGCGTTTGCAAACAGTCGCTTGAATCTTGGAATTATTGGAAGATACCATACCACCTTCGCAGCAGCACCATGCTTTGTTCCTTCTTCACTATCACAACCCTCCTTCTTTTTTTTGTAATGAGATAGGCCACACCTAGGACACTTGTGCATCGCTTCAAATTCTTTTCTGTATAAGATGCAGTCATTTGGGCATGCATGAATTTTTTTATACTCCATACCCATTAGACAAAGAATCTTCTTAGCGTCATAATTGCGGGTTGGCAATGTGTTACCTTTTGGAAGCATTTCACTCAACAACTCTAGTAACTGAGTAAAGCTTTTGTCAGTCCACCCATTTGATGCCTTCAGATGAACCAATTTTAACACCGCAGACATGCGAGTGAAGTTAGAGCACCCTTTGTACAAAGGTGTCTCTGCATCGCTAAGCAACGTGTCATATACATGTGCTTTTAAAAAGGTATCCGGACCAACATCTTTAATCATGTCTTCAAGTCTGTCATCAATTTCTGTTTCCAACTCTGGTGCAGACACATTAGATGTTGTCAATGTGTCTAATAACTCACCATGCCAGGTCCATGTTGTATAACTTTTAATAATCCCATCACACAACAGGTGTTCCCGAATTTCTTCTTCCTTCAGCCGAACACCGTTCAAACAATTGACGCAAGGGCAACAAAACTTCCCACCAACACTAAAGTGATCATGTTGCTTAGCAAATGCCAAAAACTCTTCAACACCAACCTCATACTCCATACTAATTCGACGTGCATTCATCCAACTATGATCCATACCTTAATCAAACAACAAGACCAGCTGCAACCAAAGTCTAAGTAGTTGTAAGACATGTAATTTCTTACTAATAACTACTTTCTAAACCATGTGACTATAATAACTTCACTTAGAAAACAATTACGAATTAGTTTCACTGTGAAATCCATAACTGACTATGCTACTTCTTTATCAACATCTACAATTGTAACACCTTTAGGCTAAACTACGCAGAGGTTGTACACAAATCAAACCAACCATGCATTGCATAGTTCTTAGTCAGCACATAAAGAACCATTTTAAAGTCCGTTTCTTAATCTGTGTTAACAGAACAAAAGTTGATCACTAAATTACCACCTACGGATGAATAAAGCAGTTGGACTCAACCAAAAAATACTAATTGAAAAAGAAAATCTCAGGCTCATCAAAATTAATTCATAATCACTAGTTCAAATTATCACACTCAATGCAGAAAATATCTAAAAGAATCAGAATTTATATCTCAATCTCATCAAAATTAATTCATAATCACTAATTCAAATTATCACACTCAATGCAGAAAAAAAATATCAGAAATATGACATCACCCTCAGCACCACCACTAGAAGACTATATCAAGAATCAAAAGAAAAAAAAAAAAAACCACCACCATAACCACCCTTAACAACCTAATATTCATGGCGGCATCCCCCAAAACCCCGTGAGAACCCACCGCCACCACCCTGAGCACCACCACCACAGAACCCCCCAAAACCCCACCACCGTGAGCACCCCTCAAAACCCAAAACACGAACATGTCGAAAGCATAAAAAAGACAAGCTCAGCATGAAATAATTAGGAAAACTAAATAATAATGCACAAAATTACCTAGAGTATGTGGGATTTGTTAAAAGACTGGACTTCAAGCAGCCCAACAAGTGATCAACAGTGGTTCCTCTTGAGTAGAAATTGGAAACTCCTAGATTGAATTTAACTTTGTAAACTGGTATGGGAGGTTGAGAATCTGGCAGAGAAAAAATCAAACTATCACTTGCAAAACCCGAAATCTTACTTGAACGAACCAGTTGCAAACTAGCAAGATACATTCAGTGTTATGGGTAAGAATATCAATTCACACACAAAAAAAAAATAAAAATAGATAAGCTCAGTCTTGAGAATATTTATTTCCCCAGGAATTACAATCAAGGTTGAATGTTGGATGTTGTATAATTCAAATAAATATTAAATTTACATCATATAAAACTAGATACACATATAAAGATTAATACATATTCACAGAAGAAATATCAAAATGAAAATGAAAATATAAAATGAAACAAACTTAGAATCCAACATGCCATCCCTTACATAAAGCTCAGACCACTCATTTACACCTTAGAACAAGAGACACAAAACTTGATGACTTTTGACACTGAACCTGCCAAGTTTATCAGTGGGTAGCTATTTATTATATAATACATAATGGTAGTTACCACATGTCTACATGAAGATATGGCCAATCACTGTTACCAAGTATTAGGCTACAATGATTGAAGACATAAGTTGCCAAATAGAAAGAACTTATTTATCAATTTTGCCTATATCTTTCTCGAGGACCTCAGGGAAACTAAGCTTTATAAAGGATAATCAGACTTGAAGATAAACAGAAAAAAGGCAGACAGGGATTAAAATAGCTCCTTAAGACCTAAAATACAATGCCAAAAATTCATGACCCAACTAGAGATGGGTAAAAAGTGAGAACTGGATCTCCTGCACTATCAGAGGTATCAAACAACAGGTACATAAAATTTGCAGGAGAAACAAAAAATGCAAACTAATGAATATCACCTGCAGAGAGAAAAACAAATATGCACTAAGCTCCCTAACCTAACGTATTCAGCCCTAAACAATGCAAATGAGAGTGATTCGCGAACTGTACCTTATATAGCAAATCGCGAAGGGAGTACGCCGGAGTTAGGGAGGGAGTATGCCGGTGTTAGGGAGGGAGTACGCCGGTGAGTGATTGAGGGAGGGAGAAGGTTGCAATGTGTGTGCGCGCGACCTAGGGTTCTTCGAGAAGGAAAGGGGAGAAGAGCAATGTGTGTGTGCCAGGGGGTTCTTCGCGAAGAAGAAGATGTCTCCCTAACAGACTACGACGGTTCATATTAGAACCGTCGTAGTCTGTAAGCACCAACTTACAGACTACGACGGTTCTAATATGAACCGTGTTAGTCTGTAACGAAAATTTTACAATTATGCCACCACCTTACACACTACGACGGTTCTAATTAGGACCGTCGTAGTGTGTAACCAAAATATTACTAAATTGTCACCTCGCTCAGACCACGACGGCTACTTTGAACCGTCGTAGTGTGCGCGTAGTGGTATGACAATTTTCTACTAGTGATTTTCTAAGTTTTTTTCTCAGTCGCTGAGACGTAAAGGGACAACAACATATTATATATATATATATATATATATATATATATAGATATAGATATATATTCAAATGTTAGTTTAGAAGTTATTTGTATAATGTTTTATTTTGATAAGGTTTCAAAAGTAAATTAATATTTTTCCAATATTTTAAGATGTAAACATAATCTCGTAAAACACCAACTTTATTTTGCTAATAATTGTAATAAACAATCAACCAGCCAACTCACTCACAACATATATACATATTTTTCTGTTAACATTTTATACACATACATATTTTTCTTTCTTTATATTTTATAATTGGTTGTCTGTGTATTTCAGTTGTCTATTAAATCATTTCTGTAAAACACTGAAGTTCATCCATGCATTGTGAAAATAGAGAAGACATGAAACACACTGCATTTTCATTGCATTATAATATTTTACATCATCATCAAAGCATATATATAGATCACATGATCATGCTTTGGTAGGATACGTACCAAACTAACAACAATTCCAGCACTAAGCTAGAAAAGGTAGTACTTAAACAAAACACATATTAGGTAGTACATAAACACACACATAATAGGTAGTACATAAACACACACGTAATAGCACATACGACGATAAAATGGATTATACATCCATCTTATATTATTTATTATTATATCATATCGATGAACTAAATTTAATTGGGAACAAATAAAATCTCTTTGCTTCCAAGGAAATGGCAAACAGGTTTAGTACCAGGCTCAACTTTCATGATTTGACGAATCCATTTATGGTTGATGCCTGAAGTATCAAAGTGGCAAACAGCTAATGCTTGAGTTTTGGTTCCATCACCGGCAACCAACGGAACACTGTATACAGTGGTTGCATGGACTTCGTGACAATAAAATGTAGCCTTTTGGAAGTTCAACCTATGACACATCACTGCTTTCTGTCCAATATTTGTCACTCCTTCCACTCTGTATTGATCTTGTTTACTCACGAAGGAGCTTAAAATTGGCTTAACATTCTTTCCAAGCTTTGAAATCACATAGTCCATCAATGTTTTCAAGGATTCTGCACAGTATTTGTCTTCTATTGAGGGTCCTTTGTTTAAACATAACTCTTGACGAGTATATCCCTCATACTCTTCTCTTTCAACTTGTTTAACCTCACCTTGATCCCATGGGAGAAGACCATATCCTTGTGTAAAGCGACGCATGCTAAATTTAATTGTCATTGTTTTACCCGGATATATCTCATGATTAAAGAAAAACCCTATCGGATATTGTGTGTCGTTAAGTTTCATTGGGAGATCATTTTGGGAAGCATCTGTTTCATCATAGTTAAACCATAAAGATCCATTAATTAGTCCATGGCGAGATAAATAACACAATATTCTAATCACACAATTTGACCCTACAAAATTATAATAATATGTTCAGGTTTGATAAAAAAATAATATTATATTGTTAAATATATAACATAACGAACCAGATGGGCCAGGCTTTAGAAGGTCTTGCAGAGGATCAGGAATGGCAGTGTTTGGCCAAACAGCTTTCCAATAATCTTCATCGGTTGTTTGTGAACGTCCATAGCTTTCTCCTGCGAAGGTAAGCTGCAACAATATATACATTCACATATAATTTCTATATATAAATCATATTCAAATATTAAAAGTCTTGTTAATATTAAAAGTCTTGTGATTTTTAATATTTGAATTAAACTAGTTTAACTATATATTTCAATGATTTATGACTAGTTTAATATTTCAATGATTTATGACTAGTTTAATATTTCAGTGATTTATGACTAGTTTAATATCAAAATGATCTGAATTAAACAAATAACTGATATGAATAATAGTTAGAGTTGGAGAGGGCAGATAATATGAAAACAAAGACAGAAAAAAAGTCTCACAGCTAAGAAGAGAACGAAAATAGGAAAGGGAAGGTAGCGAGATTCCATTGTATCAAAGAGGTAGTAAGGATGAGAGAAGTGTGAGATTCCTATGGTTGGGGCTGCACTTATATAGGAGAAAATCTAGTCATGGAATTTAGATTTCATTTTTTTTTTAGTTTGACAAATTATTTTGAAATTTGGCCATTTTAAATTTTCTAAAATAAATGCCTGTGATAAATTCTATACTTTTATTTGTTGATAAACAATTCTTTTCTTGTAAACTTTATCTTTTTTAGATAAAAAATTAATTGAGTACTGATATTAAAACTAAAATATAAAATAAATGGCCTAAATAGATAAAAATATATTTATTATTAATTTTAGTTAAATTTATAATAGTTTAATTGATTTAAGTAGAAAAAAAATATGTTCTTATTATTAAATCATTTAAATCATTACATTGTTTAGGGAAAATTAAAAAAATTGAATCACATAAAAAGTATGATTTTTGAACACACTAAAAATTAATTTAATACACTTATAGACTGAAATAAATGATAACTTTGTTTAATGTACAATGACACTAAAATACAGGTTTATTTCAATATATATATATATATATATATATATATATATATATATATATTATTCTATATCTCTTTTTCTTAAACTGATTTTAGTGGTTTAAAATATATACTATTTTTTTATTTATTCCTGATAATTAATTTTAATTTTGTTTTTGGTTTTATATATAATAAATATTATTTAATTTTTTCTTTATCTTCTTATTTTATCATGTTAATTTTTTTATATCTTCATTTCTTTATTATCCATGACGATACCAATTCGGCACAGAATTTCAGTGTAGTTATCCATGAGGACACTGCAATGCCGTTTAATCTGTGTACTGTGCCGCTTGGTTTCTTTTGCCGAGACATGCAGTAAACGTTAAGAAGGATTAGGAAGGGACCACCCACCCGATTCCCATGGACCATGGCATCAATATGTAACTTTCAAAGTTATTTTAATTTAATACTCTTGTTATAATTTGATTAATATTTAGTTCTAATAATATTGACATTACATTTTCTAATAATATATTAAATAAATAATATTTGGACAAACATATATAGCTGGGTAAAATATTATTAGATAGTTGCACATGAAAATTTAATTACAAATAATAATTTTAATTTATTATTCTTCAATAATTTATGCTTTTATAAATTTTAAGAAGGTTAATACTGCCAAAGCTGGTACTTATTGCAAGCCTCGTTTATGTCACTTGCACCAAGTAATTTTGCCACATATGTTACATATGACTACATGCGTAATCTCACAGTGAAATATGACATGCAGATTATGTCCACAGGAAATAAATTTTTCAATAGATGACATTGTAGCTTTTGTATTTTTTGCACATAACACTACTTAGTTGACATGTATAAACTAATTTAAAATGTCACTTATACGTCATGTTTCCCAACAAGAAACCTTCGATCAGACTTGCATGCATATTACATATTAAATTTGCCGCGTATTCTATGAATGGCCAAGTGACACTGTAATCTCAACACACGTGTAACTTCATTTTAGTTTTTACTATATAGATTATATTCTACTGTCATTCACGAGACATTTTGACACATATAACCCTTAATTGTGTGGCACCGCTAATGTAAATTACTAAATTTATTAAGTTATTATCTTTTTAAATGTATTTTCTTTACTAAAATTAATTATATAGTTCTCTAAAGATTTTACAAAGAGAAAGTGATTAGAAATGATTTTACATCATGATAATTACAATTTGCAGATATAAAAAAATTAACTAAAATAAATTTCATTTCCAATATTGTTATTTAATTAGGATTTTCTAAAAATATATGCTATAAGTTTATTTATAAAGAAGACACCAAATTTATATATAAATAAATAAATGCACCATATTGTACAAATTGCAAGTCAGAGTGGTATTAGACTTACATCATATGAAACATCTCTACACTTGAGCAGATGAAATTAATATGCAGGCATAATTTTAGAGTAAAAAATTATTAAAAGTGTAATATATATATATATATATATATATAAATTAAATATAGTATAAAAATAATTTGTAGTTGTAATATTTTTTAATATTAACTTTTTTAATTTTATTTTTACTATATTAATATATATTAAAAAATTTAAATATTTGATGTCTAAATTATTTAATTGAAAAATATGACTTATATTACAATTATTTATTTTTACATATATAAATTTTCATAAATAATAAAACTATCTGTAATTTTTTGAAACTAGAAATTTTAATATATCACTTAGTACTTAGTGAATAAAAATTTTATACGACTTAGTGAATATATCACTTTTATTGGTATAAGCATATAAATTAAAATATAAAATGGTGACATTTATTTAAGATATAATATTATTTTTAATATGTGAATCATTCCTAACTTATATTCAACATAGATATATCACAAGGATATATTAATTGAATTAAATGGAATCTTTGTTTATGGAAATTATTTACAGCTAGCCGTTTAATTACAAATCGTTATTGAATTTATATAACAATTCACATATTTAATTTAATATTCTCAATTAATTAATAAATGAAAATTAAACTTATGTAAAAAAAAGTGACAAATATTTCTAAAATGCATTTTATACCTTTCACAATTGTAGTGATATAAAAACATTTCATGTTTTTCATTAAATATAAAAACAAATATATGATAAGAGGGGTAGAAAATTAAAAAAGAATACGAGGAGAAGAAAAAGAAAGAAAACATAATTAAAACATTCTTAAATAAAAGATAAGTGAAACATTTCATTCTTCAATCATAATGATAAAAGAAATTAGCAACATCTAAATGTGTAATGTTAATGATGGCTTCATAGTCATCCTGTTGTGGGCAAAATTGACTTCATTATTATGCTTATTTGCTTCATCATCTTTATGAGTAACATTTGCTTCAATGTTACTATTTTGAATGATTAAATTTACTTCAGCATTTTTTCCTTCTCCATTAAAGCTTGATAAAGCTTGATAAAATGCTCAGGAGTGACCAATGACCTTTTCATACCACACTGATAACAAATATTAAATTTTCTCTTTGAAGAATTATTGTGAGAAATTAATTTTTCTCCTTTTTATTATTATTATGACCATCATAATTATGATAATTCTTTTGTCTCTTATCACGCCCATGTCCATGGTGACTATCATGAAAATTATTTTATTTTTTCAGACTTATCATATTTTGCAGCATTCACTTCAGTGAATAGAGCGAATCTGGTAGGACGGGCTTCATGATTTCTCATCAACCGCTCATTGTTTTGTTTAGGAAATCAATTCAACATAATTTTTTAAAACCTTTTTCACAATATTGTTGTTGTAATAACACAATGGAAGCATGAAATGTTGAAAAAGTATTTTCTAACATGTCCTGATAAGTTATTTTTTCTCCACACAATTTTAATTTGGAACTTATTTTAAAAATGCATAATATTATCTAACAGTTTAATCCATGTATCACCATTTGTGCGCGCGAGTCTTACCTTTTTTTGCTTATTGCTTGAATTGTTGTCAGTTTGGTTCCGAAGCACAGTCTTATGATCTATATATGCTTTGATGATGTAATATATAATAATGCAATAAAAATGCAGTGTGTTTCATGTTTTTTTCTATTTTCAAATGGATCGACTCTGATGTTTGTAAATCAGGGACAAAAATCTCATAATAGCTTAATGAGTATCCATGGTCTAAATTTTTTTTGAGTGATTTTGATTAATAGAAATTTTATATAATAGCTTAATAAGCACTATATGTAATCACAATGAACAACTTCTCAAACCAAGCGCGAGGTGCTTGTTTGAGCCCGTAGAGAGCCTTCTTCAATTTACAAACTTCACCTAAGTTATGAGAAACACCTAGAGGAGGAATCATATAAACCTCTTCTTGAAGATCATCATTCAAGAAGACATTTTTACATCTATTTGATAAATATGCCACTGACGGATAGATGAAACTGCAATATGAGTACGAATAGTGGTCATTTTTACAACAGGGGCAAAAGTTTCTTCATACCATATTGTTGAAAAAAACCTTTAGCAACTAAGTGAGCTTTGTACCCAGCGAGAAGCAATTGTAATTTTTCCTGGTGGAAGAGAGACAAGGTCTCAATTATGTAAAGCAGAAAGTTCTTCTGCCATAGCCTGCTGCCAAAGGGGATCAAGAACAACCTTTTTATAGGAAGGGCTCAAACAAACTATGAATAGAGGTTAAAAAGGAAGAAAATGAAGTGGAATAAGTAGAATAAACAAAGTTTGGTAATTTAGTGGACTTACGATCACGATGAGGATAACAAGAAGGAGGAGGATCAACTATCGCAGAAGGTTGTTGAGGAGGCATAGGGACGGAGGAGATATATGAATTTGTAGAGCTACTAGTGTCAACTTTGCAAAGTTCAACATTAGAATTATCTTGGTTATGGGTCACAAGAAGAGAAGCGATGTTAGAGTCTATATGAAAAGGGTCAATACGGATGAGATCAGATTTGGTGAAGTCATACTGACTAGAAGGAATAGAATAAAAAGGAATATGCTCAAGAAACACAACATAATGAGAGACATAAAGTTCTTGTTTTTCAGGATCATAACAACGATAACCCTTCTAACTATCACCATAACCATGAGGAAGAAGAACAAAACAAGTAGAACAAAAAACTCTCAAGGTTAAATAGTCTGTGACACAACCATATAATTTCTCAAATGGAGGCAAACCTAAAGTAACAGAAGATGGAATCCTGTCAATGACATGTACTGCAGTGAAAACAACTTCTCCCCAAAATTCACTAGGTACAGAGGCAGATAGAATGGAACAAGCAGTTTCAACAACGTGGCGATGTTTCCTTTCAGCAATCTTATTTTATTCAGGAGTGTCAGTACAAGAAGTTTGTTGAAAGGTCCCATTAGAAGCAAGTAATTCAAAGAAATTATTAGAAATATATTCACCACCCATATCACATCGAAAGCACTTGATAGCAACATTATGTTGGGTTTTAACAAAAGCACAAAACTTATGATAAATGCCGAAAAATTCAGAATGTTGTTTCATAAGATAAACCCAACAATAACGAGTACAATCATTAATAAATGATACATAATATCTATAACCACCTTTGGTAGCAATTAGTGATGGTCATCAGAATGAACTAAGTTAAAAGGTGCAACATAAACTGAAATACTTTTAGAAAAGGCAAAGCAGCAAACTTAGCAACTTTGCAACCACAACAGTCAGAGATATCATTCGATTACAATTTTCCTAAAGCCCTTGTAGAAGCTAAGTATTTTAGACAGGAAGAAGAAACATGTCCTAGACGAGAATGCGATATATAAAAACTAGAAGAAGAGGAATTCAAACGAAATGATGACAAGTCAATACTAAAAGCTACAACATTTAGAAGTCTCAATCCATCTAGAATATAAAATTTCCCTGTCTATTGCCTTTATTGAGGATCCTGCACAAAGCAAGAGGTGAAAGAAAATAAAATTGAGTAACCATAATCACATAATTGCCTAACACAAACAAATCAAAGTAAGGTTAGGAACGTAGTAAATATCTAAAATGGACAAATGGGATGTGGAAACAGACCCAGTGCCTGCTAATGGCATAGGAGTGTCATCAACAATCATGACTGACGATACAGATGAGACAAGATGCAAAGACACAAATGATTTAAAATCAGATGTCATGTGATGAGAGGCTCTAGAGTCAAGGACCCATATAGGTAAATATATACCTAATGAGGTAGAGGAGAACAAACCTACATTGGATTTGACAAACATAACATGTGGTTGTGTGGCAGGAAACTTCTAGAATTGCTCAACAAGATCAGATACTGTAGGACTAGAAAAAGAATCATCCCTTTCTCCAACCATTGCAAACAATTACAAAATAAAGAGAGTAAAACCCCAAATTGTGTAAACTTTAACAGAGAGTCTCAAGAGGAAGGACGAATACAAGAAAAAATCACCCAAATTGTTGTCGAATCAAATGGATTCGCGGAAGCTTTGATTATCCTTATTCTGATACCATGTAAAACTTAACAATCATATGAAGAAGAGGAGAAGGAAGAGAAAATATAAGAACAATAAACTAGGGTTTCATTTGTATACATTTAGTAAAAATAATACAAATATATAACTAAAAGAATGACTAAACTACCCTTAAGACAAATAAAAATAATAAAATACAAATACATAATATTTTACAACAGTTTAATCTATTTGTGCGCGCGAGTCCTACCCTTTTTTGCTTAGTGCTTGAATTGTAGCTTTTAGTTTGGTTCCGAAGCACAATCCTATGATCTATATATGCTTTGATGATGAAATATATAATAATGCAAGAAAAATGCAGTGTGTTTTATGTTTTTTTCTATTTTCAAATGGATCGACTCCGATGTTTGTAAATCAGGGACAGAAATCTCATGTAATAGCTTAATGAGTATCCATGTTTAAAAATTTTCTGTGGAGTGATTTTGATTAATAGAAATTTCATATAATAGCTTAATAAAAATGTTTTGTATAAAGTGATGGATCCAGGTTATGCCGTGGGGGCAATTTCCCCTTAAGAATTTCTTCTTTACTTCATTATATTCAATAAAAAAATTAAAATTATCCCAAAAAAAAAAACAGATATTGTCCGGGTTACACTTTTTCTAAAAATTAAATGGTAAAAAATTATGAAAAATAAAAAAATGAGATTAAATTAGTATTAATTTTATCACTTTATTTTTTAATTTTTATAATTTCTATATTACTAAATTTGCACAACAAGCGATTTTAAAATCTTATTATGTCGGTTAAAATCGATTTCTTACCTCGATTAGAAACTAAGGTGGGAAGTAGGTGACATTAAAAAGATTTATTTTCACGTTAATTAATTCTATAATCGTCGTAAAAAGATGATTTTATGTTGATTGTTAAGTGTAATGGACGTAAAATAAGTATACGTTTTAAGTTGGTGGTAAAAATTAAAAAAATCACTTTCCTATAAGGAAAATATTTTTTTTAGATTGTATGCCCTATAATTATCAAATCTTTTATTTCATTGAAGATATAATGATATCAATACTAAAATACTTCTTGAAGCTTGTCTCTTCAATTTTTCTTCCCAAAAGTGGTGAGTGCAAAAATTTTCTAGAACTATTGACAATATCAAGAAAGAAATGGGAGAAAAAGCACACCAGATGTCAACTCGTCAATTTTCTAAGTCTTTTCGCAGCTGTTCTAGCATTTTTGTTTTGTGGTTCAAGAAGAACGCTTGAAATCTGCGTGCCAATGAGAAAATTAGATGTAAAGGGACGACATTTCATATATATATATATATATATATATATATATATATATATATATATATAAAGTTTTGTAGAATTAGTTACCTTCATAAAGCACGCGCACTAAGCTCAGTTTCAATATCTTTGACTATTCGAATGCATCTATTGGTAATCTGTTCAACAGGATCAACTCCTTCAACCTTTCTTGCTGCCATGGCATTGGCATCGTGTTCGACAAACTACAGTGTTTTCGTTTGCTCTTGCTTACAACAATACTCCACAACGCAAGGTTCATCGGCACAGGAGAAGGAGAAGGAACAGCTACGGTGGAGCGTGCCTTGATGAAGATAAGACTGAGAGAGTGAGAAGCTCCATGCGCGCAAATTGGGATGATGGCACAAATGAGGAAAGTGTTCTTTAAAAATCTTGTGTTTTTGTTGCTTTTCTTTTGTTTAGTTGCTTTTGAAATATTTTTTAATGTAATATGGGACAAAGCCCAAAAAGATAGTAAAAAATAACTAATTAAAATATGGTAGGAAATAGTAAAAACAAATAAACATGAAACAAATGATAAAATCGACTAAATAAATAATAGAAATCAAATAGATAGTGAGATTTGTAGGTGAAATAAAAAAAGGGATAAAAATAATAAGTAGAAATTAGATTAAGATATTTTTCCATCTTCATTACGATTGCTTTATTCTTCTATCGATGTGATTCCATACTTCATTTCATTTTCTCAATTTTAAATTTCACACCCCTTTTATCTTTCTTTTTTTATCCCAACTAGTATGCTTCTATTATACTTCTCATATGCTTAACTTATCGTATTATTATTTGTTTATCTTTATGTAATATAATTTAAGTAGGTTAGAGTTTTCCAAGGTCCAACTCAAAATGACACAATCTTATGAATCTTATAACATAAATATAATAAAATTATATTATTAGACATCACTAGGAAAGTGTAGTATTAGAACCTTCTAAATATGTCACGGAGTTCTAAATTTTTATTATAATAGGCATATATACTTCTAGTTTTTCTAATATTTTCATCCAAAAATCAGTGATATATCTATATAAAACATTCATCATATTTCTAACCGTCATTGCTATAATCCTTCAGGTAAAAACGTTATAACCTTTTTGGTTGATAATAGTAAATTATAGCGCAAGATTATAAGATGAAGTTTGTCTTAAAAAAGTTATCAAGACATTGACACGGAAAGTAATAATATATAGAATTCCATCCATTTGAACGAGTCTTTTTTTTCAAAAGTATTAAAGAAAGAAGAGAACACTTGTTTTACTAATAATATTTCATACAGTATTTGGTAAAGATACATACACTCCGTTACCATGTTCAAGTGTGTCATTTTGATCTTTCATTGCATCATACAGTTAAATTTATTGCAAAAAATGTTTCAAAGTTTATGACTAACATCACTAAAAGAGTCTGATATAGATCAATCTTAGGGTTTGTCTATGTTAGAAACGAAAATATAATGAAATTTAAAAAGTAAAAATGAATAAAATTTATGTATTTTTGAAAATCTTATATATTAAGAAATGGAGATAAATTATTTTGTGTCTTGTAACTAATATCAATTTCTGGGAGTTGGAATAGAAATCTAAAATTTAAATTCTACACGAGTCATTTTCGGTTTTAGTATAATTAGTAGATTATATTTTTATTTGGCTAAAAAAGTTAGTATAAATATTAGTACTATAATGTAATTTATTAGTAAGTGTAAAAAAATTCCCTAGCTATTCTATCTTTTATGACTTTTTACATTTAATTTTTCCAAAATATCACCGAATCAGGGCAATATCTATATTTTTTTATGGGATGAATTTTAATTTTTATTAAATATAATGATGTAAAAAATAAATCCTTGTAATTACTGTGTACAAACATCTAGTGCATCACAAATTTCTAACATGCAACATCTAAGAAAATTTTAAATGAACATGTGGGAGTTAATATGTAAGATTTCCATTGCGATTTACAAACAGTGAAGTTCATCATGTGAAAATAGAGAAGACATGAAACACACTGCATTTTTATTGCATTATAATATTTTACATCATCATCAAAGCATATATAGATCACATGATTATGCTTTGGTAGGATGCGTACCAAACTAACAACAACAATTCCAGCACTAAGCTAGAAAAGGTAGTACTCAAACAAACACATAATAGGTAGCACTTAAACCAACACGTAATAGGTAGTACTTAAACACACACATAATAAGTAGTACTGAAACACACACATAATAGCACATACGACGATAAAATGGATTATACATCCATCTTATATTATACATTATTATCATATCGATGAACTAAATTTAATTGGGAACCCATAAAATCTCTTTGCTTCCAAGGAAATGGCAAACAGGTTTAGTACCAGGCTCAACTTTCACGATTTGACGAATCCATTTATGGTTGATGCCTGAAGTATCAAAGTGGCAAACAGCTAATGCTTGAGTTTTGGTTCCATCACCGGCAACCAACGGAACACTGTAAACAGTGGTTGCATGGACTTCGTGACAATAAAATGTAGCCTTTTGGAAGTTCAACCTATGACACATCACTGCTTTCTGTCCAATATTTGTCACTCCTTCCACTCTGTATTGATCTTGTTTACTCACGAAGGAGCTTAAAATTGGCTTAACATTCTTTCCAAGCTTTGAAATCACATAGTCCATCAATGTTTTCAAGGATTCTGCACAGTATTTGTCTTCTATTGAGGGTCCTTTGTTTAAACATAGCTCTTGACGAGTATATCCCTCATACTCTTCTCTTTCAACTTGTTTAACCTCACCTTGATCCCATGGGAGAAGACCATATCCTTGTGTAAAGCGACGCATGCTAAATTTAATTGTCATTGTTTTACCCGGATATATCTCATGATTAAAGAAAAACCCTATCGGATATTGTGTGTCGTTAAGTTTCATTGGGAGATCATTTTGTGAAGCATCTGTTTCATCATAATTTAACCAAAAAGATACTTCAATTAGTCCATCACTAGATAAACAAAACAATATTCTAATATATGCAAGTTTGATAAAAAAAAATATATTATATAGTTAAATTTATAATATAACGAACCAGATGGGCCAGGCTTTAGAAGGTCTTGCAGAGTATCAGGAATGGCAGTGTTTGGCCAAACAGCTTTCCAATACTCTTCATCGGTTGTTTGTGAACGTCCATAGCATTCTCCTGCGAAGGCAAGCTGCAACAATATATACATTCACATATAATTTCTATATATGAATCATACTCAAATATTAAAAGTCTTGTGAATATTAAAAGTCTTGTGATTTTTAATATTTGAATACAAAATTGATTTAAACCATTGACATTTCTGTGATTTATGACTAGTTTAATATCAAAATGATCCAAATTAAACAAATAGCTGATATGAATAATAGTTGGAGTTGGAGAGGGCATATAATATAAAAACAAAGAGAGCAAAAAAAAAAAAGTCTTACAGCTAAGAAGAGAACGAAAATAGGAAAGGCAAGGTAGCGAGATTCAAAGAGGTAGTGAGGATGAGAGAAGTGTGAGATTCCTATGGTTGGGACCGCATTTAAATAGGAGAAAATCTAGACATGGAATTTAGATTATTTTTTTTTTTTAGTTTGACAACATTATTTTGAAATTGGGCCATTTTAAATTTTTGAAAGTAAATGCTTACTTTAAATTGGTACTTGTAAAACTTGCTGATCTTAATGGTTAAACAAATTTCATTATTGACAGTACTTTACTTAAAATTATAATTAAAGTTGGAGAGGGGATGTAACACTCCAATTAAGTTTTAGTTCTTCACAATATACTGTATTTTTTTTTATTATTCCACTTGTAATATATCTAATTTTTGTTTTGGTTTTATCCATAATTAGTATTTACCAATTAAATATAAAATTTAAAATATAATAAAATCTATATAAAATATGTAAAAAGTATCATTAATATAAAAAAATAATATCACAAGTTAAAAGTCTTTGATAAATTTTATACTTTTATTTGATGATAAACTTATCTTTTTGAGATAAAAAATTAATTGAGTAGTGATATTAAAATTAAAATATAAAATAAATTATCTAAATAGATAAAAATATATTTACTATTAATTTTAGTTAAATTTCTAATAATTTATTTGATTTAAGTTGAGAAAAAAATATGTTCTTATTATTAATATATATCTATTGTGTTTACTTATATTTCATAATTTGGTATAAAACTTAATCTTTGAATCATTTACATAATTACATTGTTCAGGGAAATAAAAAATATGATTTTTGAAAACACTAAAAATCAATTTAATACACTTATAGACTGAAATAAATGATAACTTTGTTTAATGTACAATGACTCTAGCATACAGTTTTATTCCTAAGGATATATATATATATATATATTATTCTATCTCTCTTTTCCTTAAGCTGATTTTATTGATATAAATAAAATTTCATTTTTCCTATTAATGTTAGTAAAATAATAGTTAAAGTTAGGGAGGTTGTGTAACACTTCAACCAATGTTTAGTGCTTTAAAATATATACTATTTTTTTATTTATTCCCGGCAATTAATTTTAATTTTGTTTTTGATTTTATATATAATAAATATTTTTTTTATTTTTTTTATCTTCCTATTTTATCATATTAATTTTTTATATCTTCAATTCTTTGTTATCCATGAAGATACCAATTCGGTACAGAACTGCATTGTAATTATCCATGACGACACTGTAATGCCTGTGCCGCTTGGTTTCTTTTGCCAAGATACGAATATATTTCGGTAAACGTCAGGAATGGACCAAGCGATCCCATGGATCACAGCTTTACCATTTTATTGATAGATGCATCAATATGTAACTTCCGTCTTTATTTTAATTTAATCCTTATTATAATTTTGTTAATATTTAGTTCTAATAATATTAACATTACATTTTTAATAATATATTAAATAAATATTATTTGGATAAACATATAACCGGGTAAACATTATTAGATAATTGCACATGAAAATTTTAATTGCAAATGATAATTTTAATTTTTTATTCTTCAATAATTTATCCATTTATAAATTGTAAGAAGATTAATTAAATTTTTAATCTTCTCCAAATTTTAGGGTTTTAATTAGTTCTTGTATTTGTTTTAATAAATAATTCTCATTTAATATTCCATCTATAAGAATAATATTTCACATTAAACTAATAATTAAATGTTGATGTAGAAATATTATAAAAGATTAAAATTATTGAAAAATAAACTAGAAATAATTTTTTTAAAAAAGAGTTATAAAAATAAAAATTAAAAGAGATAAAAAAACCTAATTAACCTTCTTTAAATTATTATTTTAGTAATTAGAGAAGACACTATACATATTTATTTAACCATTATATTAGATATCATTCCAATACTTCAAACTCCTACTGTTCAAATACAGCTAAAGCTGGTAGTTATTGCAAGCCTTCAGTCTATGTCACTTGCATGGTAATTTTGCCACGTATCTTACACATGGCTACATGCGGATTATATCTACAGGAAATAAACTATCACAATGAATTTACAATAAAATTTACATTGCTTGACATTGTAGCTTTGTCAGGTATCTTTTGCACATAACAATACTTAGTTGACATGTATTATATAATTTAAAATGTCACTTGCATGTCATGTCCTTGAAAAAGAAACTTTCATCCAAAGTTCCGACGGACTTGCATGCATTAAACTTGCCAGGTAACATATGAATGACCACGTGGTACTGGAAACTCAATACGTATGATCTTATTATAATTTTAATTGTAAAATAGATCATATTCAACTTTCACAGTAAACTTTCATGAGACTACATTAAAACTTTGTAAAATATCCTACACTTAATCCAGGGCACCGCTAACTTAAATTACTAAATTTATTAAGTTATTAATTTTTAAATGTATCTTATTTAATATAAGTAATTATATAGTTCTCTAAAGTTTATATAAAAAAAGTAATTAGAAATGACTTAATTACAATTTGCATGATATAAAAATAGTTAATTAGCTAAAATAGATTTCATTTACAGTGTTATTGTGTAATTAAGATGTTTGAAAAATATATACAACTATAAGTTTATTTATAAAGAAAACATCAAATTTATTGGTTGGATATATTTAATGTAAATAACTGAGAGGTCTACTAGAAATCAAAAATTGTTGAAAAAAGAACAAAAGAAACATCTTATTATTTCTAGACAATCTTATTATTTCCAGGCAATCGGTAACCATAGAATATGACCCTATGGCATAGAATATGACCCTATGGGATGGTGAGACAAAATATATTTTACACACCAGAACGACTATAATCGGAGATACTATTATTTCTGATACAGAAATTCTTATAAAAATAAAAAATATTCTACCTTTGACCGATATACCGTTAGGCACGGCTATACATAATATTTATCCGTCATTTTATTAGGATTATAAATTTTAATATATTTTCGATACAACTTAGTGAATATCTCACTTTTATTGATATAAGTATATAAATTAAAATATACAATAGCGACATTTATTTAAGATATAATATTGTTTTTAATATTTGAATCTTTTCTGATTTATATTCAACATACCGTAATACTAGTGTAAAATATATTTAGTGTCATTAATATGATGACAGGTGAGGAGAAAAACAAAGACATTTAATATTTAACATTGATGTTTAAAAGAATTAACGATTCACGTGAAAAATATATTTTACATAGATTAACTTAAGGTGAAAAATGTTTTCACATCGGTTTCTTTAGAAATCGACATTAAATGTCCTTCTTAAATTCACTCAACCCTTTCTCCTCCGGTTTCTTCTTCGTGTCTCTGGAATTTTTCTTTATTTCTTCTTGCCACTTTTCTTCTCTTGTCACTCTCCCTCTCTTGTGTTACTTTCCTTCACTTGTTCCATCATTTATTGTTGTCTCACCGCCGCTGTGTCACAGCGGTCGTCTTCATGTTACAAGCTTTCGTTGTCATCTTTTCAGCTTAAGTCCTCGCCACTATTCAAGTTATTGAGCTTGTAGTTGTTCACATTTTTGTCATCATGCAAGTCCGTTGTCATCGCGTCATCGTGGAACATTTTTCCTTTCTCATTCTTCTGTTGCCTTGGCGAAGCCCCAAATCGTGAGTATATTGTTGATTTTTCTCCTAATTTATGATTTTTTTCCCAAATGTTTTGAGTTTCTATTTTGTTTTCTGTTTCAATTTGGTCCAACTAAAATAAATTAAAAGAAATCATGTTTTAAACAAATTGATTTTTCCCCTTTTCCACCCTTTCTATTTTGCCTACTTTATCTTTCCAGGAAATGATAGGACTTATGTACTTCATGTTGTATCAATCAAGAAAGGAAGCAGAGTATTGTATGGAAAATGTTTTTAACACATATTTACTATGTATGGTTTATTTCGGATCATGAGAAAGATTGAATGACATGTTTTTTCTAGAAATGCTCTGTTACTGGTATTGGGATATCAACAATATGCAGATACCTCTCCTTCCAATTTAATAATGTATTGCTTTCTCTTAACCAAAATTTTTATCCTTAAACTTGTCGTGCTTAGATCAAACATGTAATTCGAACACAGGACAGTAAGTTATATTAATGACCATGTTGATTTCCATACAGGATAGTAAGTTAGACTTGGTTCAGCTATAGTATATTGTATTTTATTTTTAATCAAAATACATGGCATCTACCTTTGAATTTTCTTAACTGAGATGATTGTTTTAAGTGGTATGCTTCTCTTGGGATGTATGATGTGGCTGTCAAGCATATGACAGAAATCTTGGTCTGCAGTCACCAATCAAAGATATACAGGAATTATTCTTGGAGACTTTCTTCAAATTGTGGAGATGATAGTGCCTATATAGTCTTTTAAGATATACATATAGAAACTGGTTGTTTGCATAATATTTTTACTTTGTTTTGCATGAATATGTAAAGTGTTATTATGTATCTTGAATTGTTTAATTTTCATGTACTCTCAATGTAGAGTTATTTTAATATATCATTCAATCATGTATTCAAACATTATTAAAAGGAAGGTCGGCTTTTCAAGTAGTTATTATCATAGTAAAACTCTTCCAATGACATGGACATACATAGCTGGATACTAAAATTTTTTTTACATTGATAGTAGATGAAAACTAAATCTTAGATTATAATATGGTTTAAGTTGGATGCTTATACATTAGATGATTATTTTAACTTGATTACATTGACTAGAAGTTTCAAGTTTTTACTTATAACTTTTAAATTATCAGATTAAGAAGAAAAATTATATTTGATTGTACCTTGATATAAAATCTCAAAATCCATTGGATAAACTCAAAGTTTAAAACATCGCCTAGAAATATAATACTATTTTTTTAAAAATTAAATTATCCTCTTATCTAAAATTATTTTTGAGGTAACTTCTTACATTTATTTTTTCAATTGGCAGGCCAACATATGAGTTCCCACACCCTTTGGCAGTCCTCAAAGTGTTGGTTATTGGGTATGTTCTTTGCCGTAACTATTTTCTGCTATCTGAATTTGATTAGTTTTATGATTAACTTGCTGGACTAGTTTACTAGTAAACCTGTTTCAATGTCTTTGCCACTCCAGTTGTCATATATGGCTGTTGCACGTGATAATTAATTTTGTCTCATCACACCATAGTTACTTTTTGAACGTGATTTACTTTCTCTTTCCTAGGTAATTTTGTCACCAAAATATTGTGCAGATGGGAGTGTCTTTTGTTCATTTATTTACCTTTTTTGTTATATTCTTCTGTTTTTTTTTCATTGTTTTGTTTTTATATTTTTATAAAAAAAAAATTAATTATTTCTTATAGAAATAAAATAAAAAAAAATGACATGTTTATAATTATAAATAATTAAGTTCAAACAAAACAGTTTAAATTATTGATTTTTTTTAAAAATAAACTTTCATATTTACAGCATATAACAGATATGAAAAGTCCATATTTTTTTTAAATCTACAACACTTTCAACGTCAATTGTTTTAACAACTGACCTAAAAAATTTGGATTTTTCACTACAATTTTTATTTAATAACCATCGTAAAAAAAAAAAAAAAATTAACGGTAACTAAATAACCAAAATTCCTAATGTCTCACATGTATTAGGACAAACCTTTAACCAGAGAAAACTTATATTAAACCAACATGAAATACCATATTTGTACTAGTCTAAAGATATCACAAGGATATAATATAAATTAACAAAATAGGATTAAGTAGAATTTTATTTATAGAAATTATTTACAACGGTTTAATTACAATAGTTATATAACTTATATAACAATTCATGTATTTTATTTAATACACTCACTTAATTAATAAGATAAAATCTTATTAATTAAACTTTATAAGATAAAATCTTTAAACTTTATAAGATAAAATCTTTCCTTTTTCATATTTTACCACTACAAATATAGAATAAGGAAGGGGTAATATTTTTATTAAGAGTTGCGAATATTTTTTCAATTCCTCTTTTACAGTGAGATAAAAGTATAGCTTGAGGGGATAACAATTGAAAGGTTGTAATAACACCTCATTTAATTATGCTTTTCTTTTCCTGTTTCTTTGGTTGTTGAATATTTTATTACCTTTACTTACTGATATACTTCTAATTAAAATCATTGTAAATAAACTCTTAATTCATAATATATTTAAGACATAACCCTATCAAATTTACCTCTACTATTTTTATTCAAAACTAGAACAAATTTTCTTTTTCATTCTTATAAATATTGAAATGAGAATAATGAATATTTTTCATTATCATATTACAAAGTGACCTCTCTTTTATTCTTGTTTAAAAATAGAACGAATTTTTTTTCATTCCTATAAATATTGGAATAAAAATGATGAATGTTTTTCATCATTATATTCCATGAATTACAAAGAATGCTCTAAGAAATTATAATAGAATAACAAAATGTAAAAACTAAATGTAACAAACTAACAAACAATTTTATCGTCTAATTATATACAATTACAATTAAGTCTCAATATCCCCTCTTTCGGGAGAAATATGTTTGAAATACTTATCTTGGGAAGTATCTGACAGAAGTTATTCTTGGACAAAGTTTTGGTTAAGACATCAGCCAATTGATGTTGGAATCTAACATGGATTAGTTTGAGAGCACCATTATCCACCTTCTCTCAAATGAAAAGAAGATCTATCTCAATGTATTTTGTTCTTTCATGAAAGGAAGGATTGGAAGCAATGTGGATAACTGCCTTGTTGTCATACTAGAGTAATGAGTATGGAATAGAAACACCAAAGTCCCGCAACAAGCTTTGCAACAAGGTAATTTCATAAATGATTGAAGCAATGAACCTATATAAAACTTCTGCATAGGATCTACTAATGGTGGCTTGTTTCTTGGACTTCCAGTTGAGTAAGGATTCCCATAGAAAACCACACCAGCCAGATGTGGATTTTTTGCAGGCAGAGGATTCTCAATCTGCATCAGCATAGGCATGTAGTTGGAGATATGAGTTTGTAGAGAACAAAAAGGCTTAGCTTGGGGAGTGTTTGATATATTGCAAAAGCTAATGTGCAGCAGCCAAATGTATAAATGTAGGATAAGACACAAACTGGCTGAGTTTTTGCACTGCATAGGATATGCCAGGCCTAGAAATGACCAAGCATAGAGCTTCACCTTCAGAATCTTGTACCTAGTGTGGATCCATGAGTATAGTTTATGGCTTACAACCTACGAAACTAGTATCTACTGATAAAGATAAGGAGTATTTCCTTTGTGACAGAAAAATAACCCTATTAGATATAGAAATCTCAAGTCCTAAGAAATACTCGAGAAACCCCAAATCTTTCACCTGGAAATGAGCTAATACTTTACCTGTTGAATCAATGAACAACTTAGGCTAGTAATTATTATGTCATCCATATATACTAGTAATGCTACAAAATGAGTCACCGTGTCCCTTGGTAAAAAGTGAATACTTATTCTTAGACTATTTGATGTCATGTTGAGTAAAAACTGATTTGAACTTGTCAAGCCATTTCCCAGTAGCTTGTTTGAGGCCATAAATTGATCTATTTAGCTTGCACACTAGAGGACCAATGGATTATGGGTTGAGAGGAACTTGAAACTTGTAACCTTTTGGAACCTACATGTAAATTTTCTCATTCAAATCACCATTCAAAAAGGCATTATTGACATCTATTTGAGATAGGTGCCAACCTTTAATTGCTACCAAAGAGAGAAGGACTCTA
Organism: Hylodesmum podocarpum; assembly: GCA_026586105.1. Lineage (NCBI taxonomy): Eukaryota > Viridiplantae > Streptophyta > Magnoliopsida > Fabales > Fabaceae > Hylodesmum > Hylodesmum podocarpum. The sequence continues at coordinate 9,249,037 of JALJEV010001433.1, forward strand.
ACTGATGTAATTTAGGCAACATGAGAGAATATTTTCGTGAAGTCTAGACCAGTTTTGAGTGAAACCTTAAGCTACTATCCCGGCCTTGTATCTCTCAATGGTCTTATAAGCCTTATGCTTGATTTTGAAAAGCTATTTACATCCAATGCTCTTCCTATCAGTAGGCAAATATACAATGACCCATGTGTTATTTGATTCCATAGCTTGTAGTTCTTCATCCATAGCCTTTTGCCAATGGGAATGTTGTGCAGCTTGAGCATAAGTGGAAATTTCATTTTCCAAGCTTAGCCGACAAAGGAATTGCTTCTAATTTGTAGAAAAATTTCCATAATTTAATATATTTTGGATAGAATCTTGAAGATAGAATCTTGAAGTTGAAAGTAATGAAAATCTTTCAAATAAGTAGGAACTCTGACTGTTCTTTTAGACCTTCTAGAATCATCATGAAGGATGAGAGCTGAAGTTCAAAAGGAAGGCATATTATGGACTTCAATGCTTGGTTGAATTGTAGGGGCATGTGGTGCCTAGACTTCTACTTCCTGCATGTTAATAGAATCCGGATAACCACATTTGCAAATAAATCTTGCTAAGAAGACTCCTTGTGAGCTGATTGCTTAAAAGGGAAGATGTCTTCATAGAATTGTACATCCTTTGGGATAAAAACCTTTTTCAGTGCCATGTTATAGAGTTTTTATCCTCTATGGTTAGAAGGATATCCAAGAAATACAACAGTTATAGACCAGGGAGAGAATTTGTCTAGAAGAAGGAAATGTTGAAGTATAGCAAAGAGTGTCAAAAACTCTTAATAGTCTATATTCAAGATCCTTACCATATAAAACAGCATATGGTGAGTGATTAGTCAAGGATGGAGGAGGGATTCTATTGATCAAGAGTACAGTTGTACTAACACAATCACCCAAAAATTGGTATGGTATTGAAGACTAAAACATCAATGAGCTTACTAAATTTAGCAAGTTTTGATGTTTTGTTTCAGCAACTGAGTTTTGTTGTGGTCTCTCTACACAATATAATTAATGATGGATCCCATTTGAAGCATAAAATTTAGGTATGACAAACTCTTTAGCATTGTCACTCCTTATGCTCTTAACTTGACAGTTAAAATGTGTTTTAACAAATTGCCAGAATTTGAGAATAATTACAATAACTTCATATTTATGTTTGAGAAAATAAATCCAAGTGAAATGACTTTTGTTATTAACAATAGTAAGAAAATAGTTGAAACTATCATGGGTAGCCTCTTTGAAAGGACCCCACACATTAATATGAAGTAAATCAAACACAGCATCAGCATCTGCATGAGAATTAACATTTTGGAAAGGCAATCTATGTTTTTTTGGCTAAATGGCATATATCACAATGATATTACTTGTCAATGGAAGGCAACAACTGAAATTTCTTATTTATCAAATTGAAAATTTTATTGGACAAATGGCCAAATCTGGCTTGCCAAGTACAAAAACTAGGTTTCTTTGAAGTAAAATTACAATATTCAGTAGAAAAAGAAATATTAGATGAATGAGCTGGACTGTTCAAAATGAATAAGTCATCATTTGAGCTACCCACTCCAATTTTTCTCAAAGTCTTTTGTTCTTAGATATAAAATTTCAGTCCCAAATTTTTCAGCATAATTACCCTAAACTACAAAAGTTAAACCATTCTGAGAACCAAAATTAGCATTTTCACTGTCAACCTTTCTTCGTTTCTCTTGTATCACTAGAGAAAATACCTTGTTAATAGAAGGCATAGGCTTCATGTGCCAAATCTGACCTCTTACATGAACAAATGAATCATTCAATCCCATAAAAAAATGACAAAACATACTCAGAATCTACATAATCTTTCAGAGTAGTGAGTGCACCATAAGTACAGGGAAAAAATTGGCTTATGTGAAGCTAATTCCTCCAAATGATCTTTAACTTAGAGTAATAAGAACTTACAGAACTCATACCTTAAGTTATGCTCATGAATTCTTTCTTCAATTGGAAAATCCATGGATCATTCTTCCCTTGAGATCCTGCAATATCTCACTTGCAGAATCTAAAACTATAATGCTAGGAATAATCTCTTTCGATATTGCATTATATATCCAGGACATCACCACATTGATGTTCCTTACCCAAGCACCGTGAGCAAGATCATCAAAACTTGGTTGAGGGATGGAACCATCAATAATATCAACTACATTTATAGTTCTACTATGATAATTAGGGTTAGTGAGGAGTTGGCCAACCAACACGAAATGTGATTCATCAGATTGATAGAGAAACAATATATATGAATAATTAACCATGAATGCAAATTAAGATTAACACAAAATCAAAGGGAGAATGTTGCAACTGGAGTAATTGCAAAAAAAAAACACTACAACTGAATGAAATATTGCACAAACAATCAACACTCAAGGTTGAATACCACGTTCAAGGTTAAATGTCAAATGAATAGGAAAAGAAGAAAAAAAAAGGGGAAGTATCAACGAGTAGAAATTTTTTCTCTAATAGCATGTTGAAATGAAAATTATGAATGTTATTTATTATTATTCTATTCTAGTTAACAAAAGGTAACAAACTAAAAAAAAAAAAATTATATAACATTTACAATTAAGTCCTAGTCATAAAAGTTGTCTGCTAACTAAATTACTTATTTTTGTTGTGATTCATGATCATGAAACTAACATAGCTTTAGCACACATAAAAGAAGTTTTTTAATGCTAACTTTTGTTGGACTGTGGCACGAGCATAAGTCACTATATAGTCTCCTAGTTAATTGGTTCATATATTTAAATGGTAATTTGATAAATAATGAAAATAGAGAAAGTTGTATGTTATCATCTTGTGGCGGAATAAAACTGGTAAAAATATGAATTGGGTTGAGAATTTAAATGGATTTAAGGGCAATTAAATTACACTTTATGACGGCTTAAAACTACTCTACATACTTGTATTTTGCTGCAAAACTGCCGTAAATTACATTTGTAACGGTTTCTACCGTCACAGAGCACAATTTAACCGTTTGTAGTGTATTTAAACACCCCAAAAATTTATTATTTTTATCCATACCTAAACCCAAATATTAATTTATTTGATATCTAGTAAGTAAGATGAAAGAGAAAAAACATTAGTGTAATTATATAAATGCTCGTATCATAAAATTAAGAGATAGAAATAATGATCAGCGTCATGAACGGACGCGTATAGAAAAATAATTAAAATTTTATCATCCGTATTTTTTATCCATATAAATCAAACACATATTTAGGCAATTTAACTAGATTTCCTTGATGTATCCATTACTCTCTTTCGTAGTCCCTCTTAACTCAAATATAAGTTAAAAAATATTTATAATAATTTTAAAATAAACAAACATAATTTACTTTATTTTATTTAAAGATATCATCTTTAAAATACAAATAATTTAATTCAAACTCTATTTAATTATCTATTGTTTATTCGTAATATCAACCTCAATAAAGGTGATTTCAGAAATTATATATTTTAATTAGTATAAAACCAATTATATTTATTTATATTTAATTATTGATAATAAGATTATTTTTATTTCTTTTATCTCTGAGTTTTTACTACTATAGAATGTCAATACATATATTCCTAATACATAGGAGAAGATTAACTCTCATCTTTAAAAGCTTCTGGGCCTCTCTCTCTATCGGACATCTAAAGGCATTGTTACAACATGGGCTTGTTATTCTCACACATGTCGATATTTTTTTTGAAACGGAAAACTTACCTCCAATGCCCTTTCTCACCCCTTCCTTTCAAAAATCCTTTATCCCTTACCTTTCTCATTCTCCATCACACCCTTCTCCCGGGAGGTGTTCAAGAAATGAACATCCTTACCTCTCCCTCCCTCACACTCCCACCTTATTTGTTCGTATTTCCTACCCTTGTTGTAGGAGCTGAAGAACCATTGAAGGAGAAGAAGTCGCTCTCAAAACTTGTTTTTGTTTGACTTTTTCTATAGTGCTAGATGCAATAAAAACATGTTAGTTATAATTATACACCAAAACACAATAGAAACATGTCTCTCTTTTGTACCAAGCAAAAATATTCTTTTTGTTGAATTATAATTCGAAGTACAAGTAAATTACTTCCAAAAAAACAAACATAGTTTTGTTATGTGTTGTATATATTACATAATACAATGAAAATTTCGTTTTCTTATCTATTTGTGAAGTCACTCCACTGCTTCTAATGCTAATACAATGAGATCACCGAATAAATTACAATGACGTCTTACGAAATTACACTTAGTGCTATTTATTTTTCAATATTATACTTTTTACAGGAGATTTAAGTATAATGTATTTTTAAAATAAGGGAGAGGAGATCAGTGCATAAAAAAATTGTTGTAATAAAGTTTTTTCAAATAATTAGTGAGTTTTATATAATAATAATAATAAATGAAAAAATAGTTATAAAATTTCTTTAACACCAGTGTGGATATGAGTAAGTGCGGGTGAAATTTTCTCAAACTAGAGCACAGCATAAACATGTTTTATTAAACCTACTTTTCCTAAAATAAAAATAATATTAATTTAGAGGATGAGAATAAAGAAAAGGGTATCACAATAACATGAATTTGTAACACTTGATTTCCTTTTATGAAAATAATTAATTTAGTTTTTAGTTGGAATTATTAAAATATTCTTAAGTATTCTTCTTCTTTCCCCCTCTTTTGTCCTGGTTAAGTTAAAAACATATTAACCACTAATTATGATAATGATTTCTATATTTAATAGCCGTGTACACATTTTTATTTCCCTGTAACCCATTTATCATTGACCTCAAGAAGTTTTTTTTTCCCGTCATCCACGCTCATCAATTTCGTTGATTCTAATCACCCACAAGTAGGAAACCAAAGCCAAACGACACATCCCTTTTTTTACATCGTTCCATTTGGTGATGACAGTGCTTTGGGGTCTTCAAGCTGATTTTGGAGCATGTTGGTGTATCTCTCAAACTTCCTCAGTTTATGAGTGTTCTCTTTTCAATCTAGGTTAGGATAGTTCCCATTATTAGTGATAATAATAAGAAGTTTCTGGTCGAGACAATTTTTTTTAATTGTTTGATTGAGATTCTTTTTTGAATTATTTGATTCAAACTAATTAGGGATCCTTATCAGTAGTGTGTTTCATATGAGTTATAATGTCTTTGTTTTTTGAATTGGTATTTTGTATGTTGAATGATGGAATGAAATTGGTTTATTATTTCTCCCTTTCAATTTCATAGAAATTGGTGTTTTATATTGTTATTGATTGGTTTTTAATAATTTAATTTTTTACCTTGTAACTCTCGTTTTGATTAATTTCTCATGTGTGCAATGTGTAACTAGTTCGATTTGATTATTGTGTTGCTTTAGTTCTTTTTCATTTTATTCCTTAGATCCTTTGTTACTCCTTAGATCCTTTATGCATATGAATTGCAATTGGGTTGATGTTGTTGTTTCCATTACGGTGGAATAATAGGTGTGAATTGAGAGTTAGTTTGGTAAGTGCATATTATATTGATAAGTTACTATATAATCAATTTAAATGTCTGTTATTGCAGTGAGGTTGAAACATGAGTTTTTGGAAAAGAGATGAAGATTATCATGAATAGTAGGGAAATGAAAATATTTACAACAAAGAGAATGAATGGAAGTAAGACAATTGGTCCTGATAGGTCAATGTAATGCCTAGATCTAAAGTGTAATCGTGGTGGAGAAAATTTTCACTACGGTCGATCACCATGAGTGGAAAGTGACTCACGTTACAACAGTGACTATCTATCTAATAATATCTATACATCGCCCCAATGAGATGACATGTACTCCAGACATCACTTAGTTTACGGCGTGAAAGTGAATTTTCTTTGTAATACTAAATATTTTTCAAAGGAAAATAATTTTATAAAAAATTAACAATGTATAAAAAATAATTTTTAAACTATACACATACCAATTTTTTATTTTTAAAAATAATAATAAAATAAAAAAGAAAGAGAGAGAAAAGAATTACAGCAATTAATTTCCGAAAATACCATTTAATATTTGATGCAATCTATGTCACGTAAACATCAAATTACAATTTTTATTGTGCTGTGAATGTCAAATACCGAAAACAAATTCTATATTTTTTGGTTTAAATTAATGGTCCAAAAGGTAATGAACCAAAATCCTCTATCCGTGCTTTTGTCCCCCTAAACTACGATCAAATGAGAAGTAGACTATTTAATTGATTTGAAAACTTACAACTGGGACAGAAAAATGAGACAGATGAATTTTATCAACAAGGTTAGTTGGATTAACTATATAATTTATCAGAAAGCAAAGCAATGACACACTTCACCAATGACAATTTTTGCATCTAAATTCCATTGTGTGCTTTGATGTAGGTGTTAAAGCTGTATAGAAAACATCCAAAACAAATTTTGTAGTGAGGTAAATAATCCACTAACGGGGTTCAAACATGGTAAAACTTATATCATTGGTGGAATAAAACTGGTGTTTGGTGTGATAACACAATGATTTAGAGTGTTTTTATGGGTATATTTTAATTTCAAATTTCCTCTCAAGCTTTTGTGTAGTCTTATCTTAAGTAAATTACACTAATTATAATTTCACCTTCTACCTTTTTGTTGATTAATTAAGCTCTTTTAATTCTAGCTAGGGATATTCTGGTCATTTTCTGGATCCAGAGCACCAAGTTGTGGGGGCTCAATCGGTTACCGGGCAGAGGAGAAAGGTTTTTGTCACTTGCGCGCTGCAAGCACCTAGAAGTTGGTACCACAGCATCGCGTATTAGCAACCTTTATTTATAAAGACCTATAAAAGGAAACAAAAAGGAAAGAATAGGGGGAGAAAAAGAATATGAGGCGGGGACCAACCCTAATTTGGCAAAGAAGATTGTGGAGACTTTCTTCATCTTTTCACCTTGAAATCATGGAGTTTGTCAATATTTTTGTTTCTTTCTCTTATTTTCTTATGTTATGAGATGATGTAAACTTGTTTCTTTGTTTAATCTTAGTTTCTATTTTATGATTTAAGTGGTGATCTTTGTTCTTAATACTCTTCTTGATTTGGCCAACTCTGAAATGATTTTAGGGATCATGTATGAATTGAGAAATTTATACTTGACCCAGACTCTGTTTTCAACATCATGGCTTCTCAATCTCTAGGAGAAGAGTTGTAGTTGTGTGGCTGTTATTATAAATTCCTTTGCTCTTGTTAACCTTTTATGGTTTGGGTTAGGCTAAGGAATTAGTTAACTTGAATTAGGGAGAAGAGGATTAGAACACCAAGGAATTGAATGTTAATTATACAGAGGAAATTTGCCATTAAACATCAAATTGAACTATATTAGGCCATGAATTATAGTTTGTTAAGTCAAGATGGTTTAACATCTTAAGTATTTTGATAATTACAGAACAGACAGAAAGGCTATCAGACGAAGAGTAATGCAAGTACAGACTCAGACAAATGAGTACCTCCAATATAGATGAACAAGCATGAGAATATCAATATGAAGAGTTCTTAGAGTATCGAGCCATGACGCATAAGCTATCAGATGAAGACTCAAGATGAAGTCATGGAGTTCAGACTCAAGTTCAAGCTATACAAAACAGATGCAAGCTTCAGCTTGAAGAACTAAGGTTGAGATGCAAAGCTTGAGTTGAAAAAGATGAGAACAAACAAATGTATAGTAAGATTTAAGTTAAAATTCATTCGTCTACTAAAGTTTCAATAAGTCCTTTCAAACACAGAGTAACTCTCGTTAATTTTAAATCAAGTCATTACTCAAGAAGCTTCTAAAGGTAGAAAGAGATTCTGAACTAAACCTCTGCAACACAAAAAGTTAATAGTACTTTTCGGTAAAAATCTTTGAGCAAATCAGTCAAAGCCTGATTTCACGCTGACCTCCGTTGTAAGATCATTAAATGTTCTGATTTCTCACTCTACCATTTGTGAAGTTCCAGGGAAAAAGTAAAACGTTCTAATCGTCTCTGTCTAATGGCTACTTCAAGGAGATTACTTATAAAAGGACTTCTCTTCTACAATTTAGAGTTGGCGAAATCACGCTATTAAAGCTATCTTCTATATTTCGCTCTCTATTCTGAACTTCACTTGTATACCCCTCTCTGTGAAGAGGATAATCTTAATCTTTTCAAAACCCTTGTAAAATCCACTCCACTGTTGTGGTTATTTAGCCTGAGGAGGTTATGTTTCAAAGAATACTTTGTTTTTAGTCTGAGGAAGCTGCATTCCAAAGAATACCTTGTATTAGCTTGAGAATGATGAGTTCAAAGAATATGTCTTTGTAGCTAGAAGTGGTTGGGTGCAAAAAATACTTGTAAGGGTTGTTTCACTGGTCATAGTGAAAACATAACAAGTTATTAAGTAACTGGACGTAGTCTCTCAAGACGAACCAATATAAAAATTCTTATGTCTTATCTACTTTCAGTTTTGACTAACAGGGGATAATCACTTTAACTTAGTTTTTGTTAAAATCAAACTTTATATTGAAAACCATTTGTATCTGCTTCTGTCTTAAAACATCATAAACAAACTTATATCGTCTGATTTTTTTTTCCAACATAATTCAACCCCCCTTCTTGTGTTTTATCTTTTACAGTTTTGTATCAGAGCTCACCCTCTAAGGGTTGAGTGTTTAACGGCTGCTAGAGGAAAAAATCCAGGATGACCAACTTCACAATGATGTTCATCAATAAAAGAACCTATATGAACAAACCTTCAGCTTTCTCCGAAGATGATTATCCACACTGGGCTGAGACAATGGAGATGTACATCAAATCCACATAGTACAGACTATGGAGAATCATAACTGAAGGAACACAACTAAGCCTGAATCAGAATAGAGGAATGAAGAGTACTCTATCATGGAACTGAAAAACAAAGCACACTATGCAATCACATGTGCTTTATCATGTTGATACACGCGCCAAACATGCGTCAAATAATACCAAAGTCTAGTTACTACTCTGTAGTAATAGTGGACTCAGATCGTTTCCCTACGGATTACTTTGTTACTTCTCTGTAGCCGAAATTCTAAATGCAATTTTGGGGATTTTTGTGCAAAGGAAAAATTAAAGGCAATTAAATAGAAACAATTAACCAATGATAATAATTAAACAATGATTAAAAAGCAATTAATAGATCATTAAAAGGCATCAATCCGATCTCTGTCAGATCCTAATTTCCCTTATCGGTTCAACAAAATAAAGACACTCATCTATGCAGTGTATTGGAACTGAGATCTCTGCATGCCAACACTGTACTAATGCTCTAAGATCTTAGAGAATTATCATCGAACACTTGGTAGCTTTTAAACTCACACGACCGCATACGAGCACACAACTTAGTTTCGAATCATATAATTAGTTCTCTACATTCATTATCAATCAAAAACGATAGAATCAACAATCTCAATCCAAAATATTAATCAACATAATGAAATCAAAATTATAGAATCTAAAATGAGTACTCATGCAATTGAAAATGGAGAGCCTAAGGAAATTAGGGATCCTATTGAGATCGAATTGGTTGATGAAATTAGTTGCGCATAATTGAAATTAGACTAAGCATAAATCGGAATTGCATAACAGAATAATTAAATTGCAAGAATGAGAGAGAAAACAAGAATTGGAATGGTAAACCAGAAAACCCTAGCAGAGCAACTTGAAGGGAAAAGAGTAATACTGAAAATTGAAATTAATTGAAAAGGTGTAAAAGTGTGTATCAGATTTTTGAGTTTGGAGTGTTATATAGAGGGTCAATCATGTGCAAGGCACATGATTTTTGTAACACCCCCCTCTTATTTACTTATTTTACTTATATTTTGTAATTTAAAGTGGTTAATGATATAGTAGATAAAAGAAAGATTTAGAAAACAACACTTTTATTACATAAGTTTTAAAGTTCATTACAACCAGATTACATAACTTTGTCCGATTATTATTTTACATAACTACCTTTCTACTACCTTAGAACATTTACTCAACACTTCTACACGCAAAACATAACAAGCATCTTCACAACAAGATAGTAGCAACAACCAGTGCAAAACAGTGACAACTTCTCAATCCTGCAAATCTGCTCCCTCGAACGTTGTTCGAGATCATCACAGGTGTTAAAAACACAAAACGCAAGGGTGAGCTTTCCTTAAACAATGATCATAAACAATAATTTTAACTATAGTAAAACTTTTGAAATTAAGTGAAAATATTCCTAAAACAATCTAAAATATTCTTCAAGATTTCTTTTAAAATATTTATTATTTTAAAACCTGTGTAAAAACAAACCTTTAGTTCAAATCACAAATTAAGATAACTAACCACATTAAAACGAATAAGCCATTTATCACAATACATAATTTACCATAAATTCCACTGAATCATATATTCAATTAACACACAACCACTATTGTATGCTCCTAGTGCTATATGATGCATGCACCTTCACCATGCATTTTTACTCTTCACTCTAAATGCAATGTGGCACCCTCCACTGAAAATAGCCTGGGGCATCTGATTCTCACTATCAATCAGACCCACCAGAGGTAGACACTCCGTAATTTGTCGAGTTCCCTCAGTGTCCGGCAGGACCTCCCCCGCAACATGTGATCATCATGAGCAGGGCAATTTCCCACCAAGAGAACCCCCGGTCCACGACATTCCACTCACTCGGACGGAATCCGTGACTTACGGACTTGGTCTACTACTATCCAGTCATCAATGCAACATGTTCTAGGACCTTGAATTGTATAATGACCTTCATTATATTTCAGATATTGACCTTTCCACCAGATCATCTTTATCTCACCTCATTCTAAGCATTGCCCATTCACCAAGCAATCTTAGAATGTTGCCTCTCCACTAGGCATTTTCAATCGGTCATTAAATAATTCAAGTCCATACTTATTTCAATGCAATCATGCATATCACCACTTATTCACATCCAATTCACCAAGTAATTGTATATCAAGCACAAAACCAGTCATCAAACAACCATAGTACTATCATCAATATATGTTTATGACATATACTTTTTAGTATGTTAGTATTTAAAGAAGTTTGATCAAAGAAGGAAAACAACTTTAAATTAATTATTCAAAGGATAAAGAAAATACCAACTTAAAGAATTAAAAGGAGTGTAAGAAAGATGAAGAAAAGAAACATCAAGGATTCCAAGAAAGATAATGGAACAACCAAAGAAAGAGAGTGAAAGTAGTAAGAGAATCAAAGAATAGAAAAAAAAGGATAAGGAAAGATTCCCTTACTGCAAGAAACTAAAGAAAGAAAATGAAAGTACCAACAAAGGATAGAAAAGAAGGATAAGGAAAGGTCCCCTTACTGGTTTCTCCTAGCTTCCTATTCTTCCTCTACTTACTGGCTCCTACTTTGGTTGGAGAGATTTCTTCCTAAGGTGGAGAAAGTATAGAAGGGTATTTTGTAGTGAAGATAGTTTGAGAGAATGTAGGAGTATTCTTTGGGTTATGTCTTCATTTGGCACCTCTAAGCCCTATTTATAGACTTCCCAAGATATTTCTAGAGAATTGGAGATTGATTCTAAAGAAAAAAATCTTAGTTTCTATGAAAATATCTTAGATTCCATTAAAATATCTTAAAAGGTAAGAAAATATCTTAGTTTCCAAGAAAATATCTTAGTTTCCATCAAAATATCTTAAAAGGTAAGAAAATATCTTAGTTTCCAATAAAATATCTTAGTTTCCAAGAAAATATCTTAGTTTCCATCAAAATATCTTAAAAGGTAAGAAAATATCTTAAAGAGAATTCTAGAATGGTTGAAAAGTCATTACTTTGATCACTTTCGGTAAAATAGGCATAACTTCTTCCACAAATATCGTTTTGGGCTCAGGTTTCTTGCAAATGAAAGAGGATTGACAGAGCTACAAATGTCATGAAGGCCCAAAGAGCCAATTCGGACTGCATCTAGTGTGAAATTAGCCTTGAAAGTGGGCCATGAAACAGTGACGTGAATTTACTATACATTTGACCACTCTCGGTAAAATAGGCATAACTCCCTCCACAGGCCTCCAATTGAGCTCCGGTTTATTTCTAATTAAAGAAGATTGAAAGATCTAGAAATGTCATGAAGACATCAAGAGCCAGTTTGGACCGCATCTGGGGTGAATATTTCCTTGAAGTGGACACATGCAACCAGTGAAGTGAATTCCAGCGAATTGAACATTTTAAATCATGTAATTGCCATTTTATACAAATGTGGGATATGAAATTCAAAATGCAGACCCTTGGGACTTATTTTGGCAGCTGCAAAGCATATGAGGAACACCCAATTGAAAAATGCATTATTGGAGGCAGCCACAAAACACTCCACAATTCATTCCACAAATTTCTTGAATATTACAATTTTTAAGTAGCTGAACATCCCAATTCGTAGCCCAATTACAACTTTACAAAATGGGCTAATTACATTGATTTAAAAAGGGCCCAAACTAAAACTTCACGCTAAAATCCCGTAACTGGTTCATGCTTCACTTTCAAGCCTAATTTCACCCAAGATGCAATCTGAATTAGCTCTTCATGTCTTCATAGCTTTTGTATCTCTTTGAGTCCTCTTTAATTTGACATATAATGGAGATCAAACGGAGTTCTGTGGTGATAGTTATGCTAATTTTAGTGAACCCTGTCAAAACTAGAAATTTCAGCGAATTAGAACAAAAATAAGCACTTAAGGTCCAAATGAGCCCAAACTCATAAATGCACTAAATTATGCTAATTGACCATTAATAATGTTGTAATATGATGTATTAAATGCAGAGAAATTGATCAAAATAATGACTCATCAAATTCCCCCACACTTATCCTTTTTCACTCCTAGGCAAAACTAAGTCCTAATGAAAATGTTAAATCAGATACAAAATTTCATCTGGTCTAAGTTATTTCATACTCTCCAAAATAGTCATTAATGTATCAGAACTGAACATAGAAATCAGGGCATAATCAATCAAAAGATTACATATTACAGTGTTAACAATTCCTGGTTCAGATGGGACCAATCAGATGTTGAATCAATCATGCAAGTCAATCATAAATAATGGTCTCATCAGAAGTGTATCACTCCAACTCTCAAGTGTATCAGACAAGTGTTTACTCTCAAACTATTAAAATGAACATTATTTTATCATAGGCTTGCAATCATTCTAGCTCTCTACCACTAACAATTACAGTCATGCATGATTCAAAAAGACTTGCAAAGGATGTAATGGGGCCAAGGATAAAAGTTTAATAAATTTGGTTAACTGACTACTATTTCACAGATATTGAAAATAACATTAACAAATTACAAAAGATATGAAAATTACATAATAAACTTGCAAAGTTGCTATTTCAACAACTGCTTAAGTACTCAACTCATTTTTAACACTTATTCAGATTAAAATTTTGTTATTTTGCTCTTATTTCTTTTTCTTTTTCTATATATTATTTCCAATTTTTTTCTTTTCTGTTTTTTCAATTTTTTTTAATACCACTTTTGGTATTTATTATTATTTTTTTCATCTATATCAGACTCAAATAACAAAATAGCACTAAGATAACATTTACACAAGTGTGTTGGTCAAAAAACAATCAAAATGTATAAGTTCTAAAACTCAAATCCAAATCATATTAATTTTAATATTTCACCCCCCACACTTATTTTTCTGCACGTCCCGAGCAGACACCCGTACACTTATCTGCTTCACATAACCAAAAGATGGACAATTACTCAATATCTTTGAAATCAAGACAACATTGTTTTACTCTTAAGGCTTGTAATGCAGGTAGTGAAAGAAAAGGCTTCAGGCACAAAGAGGCTAGCAAAAGATAAAATGTTAGGTAGCCTATCTGTTCAAGTGGGGAAATAAAAATGAATGCCTCAATCATAATCATGCACTAAGTAATAAGATGCAGCTTTGAAAAGAATAAAAACAAATTCTGAAAAATAACATCTACAAATGACATATATCACACTGAAAGAAAGAGAATGGCATGCAGATGAATCCATTCAGAACAAGCCCAAAAACTCATAGGTTCAATATTGTCAAATACTTATTATAAACAGTACATAACCAATTCATACAAACTAGTCCATAATCTATCAGACGAATATATCAACACCACAAAATAATCCAGAAATTAACTCAGCTAAGATTCCAGTTCAGATTCCCAACATTTAGACCATAATGTGGATGTACTAATAACCATACCAGAATCACAAAAACTCTAAGTACCAAAATCAAATGAACTGCAGTATGAAAATTCTAATTATTTCTTAATTACTCCTAATTACAGAAGGTAGATAGATAGGAAGTGAGTGTAAATAAAACGGAAGAGAGTGGAAGGAGATAAGAAAACTCCTTCAGCCGCTCAAAGTGGCAGTGCATCTGCAAGTGATACTAACTCCTGCTCTACGGGCTGCTCAACGAGGCTCTCATGATAATGCTTTAAACGCTGCTCATTCACCATGAACTTGTCCTTGGTACCTACTACAAGAAACAAATACCCACCTGAGTCAAATATCACAAAATCATCTATCATAATATGTAAGACATACTTTATCAGTGCAAATGATTTAGGGTGTATGTATGTTTTTGTGCAATGGTGGTGGTAGGAATAAGTTGAATGTCATAATCATAATTCTCCATTTGTTCATTTTAATCTTGGCATCTAAATTGAACAATTCACATCTCACTTACTGTCAAATCAAAGAACATGGAATAATGAACTCTAACATCAATAACACAATTTAAAAGTGAGAGTAAAGAATTAGAGTGTTTAAAGGTAGCATGGTTATTCTCTACTCCATCTATAATGTGTTTAGACATTGTGTTGGTCCCTATACAAATCTAGAGGGGGGGGTGAATAGATTCAAGTTCCCTCAAAACTACCAATCTTTTTCTCGCTTTTTCCCGATTCAATTTTATCTATATTATAAGCAATGTATCAGAGATATAACAGCGAAAAGATACAGGAAAATATAATGCAAGAAATCAATGGAAAGTAAAGTCAAGGTATAGAGAAAAGAGAAGACAGAGATTTATACTGGTTCGGCTTTCGGCCTACATCCAGTCCCAACCCAACAATCTGTTGCAATTGGTATTCCACTATGATCTTGTGTTCAATACAATTACTTCTGCACAAACACAAAACAAATCAAATACTCAAAACTCTCTATGTTCTTCACCTAATAACATATCTCTCCAATTCTTGAATCCTTCAAGAATCTCCTTTGAGAGTCCCTCTCTCAACCTTCAACTCTTCTTCTAGAGAACACCTTCTCTTAAGAGTTTTCAACCCAAAACAAAACTATCAAACAAAAGATAAAGATCAGTAAAGATTACACCTTTGTGTATGCTCTGATCACAATGATAACCAAATGTATCCAATCCTTTCTTCACACAATATTCATCTCTTTGAGAAATTCTTTTTGAAATCTTTGAAGAGAGTTTCTAGAACTTGTAAACCAATGTTTTTCTCTTCTTTTTTCCTTTCTAAAACATTAAAAGATTTCTCTCTTGAAAATAAAATGAAGAAGATCTATTTAAAGCAGTTTTCAAAACCATTTTGAGATGAATTCTGGTGTGGTAATCGATTACAGATGTTGGTAATCGATTACTCCAAAGAGATTTTATCTTCCCTTGCATTTCAAGCACGAAGTAATCGATTACTGTGGAGTGGTAATCGATTACTGCAGAGCCAGTTGAGTTCCCCTGTTTTCTAAATCTGTTGGTAATCGATTACAGCTTCAGGGTAATCGATTACTTCAACTTAAACTTTAAAACCAAAGTTTTTTGAGTTCTTTTCAAAACAAAATGGGGTTCACAACTACTCTAGCTCATCTTACAAGAGTTAAAACAAATTCTCTATAAAAAGATTGAATAAAAACCACACTCAAAGCCTAAACTGTAACAAACAATACATTTAAACTTCTATATACAGTCTATCATAAAGATCAAAATTACAAGTATATCAAAACTAAAACTAGGAAAGACTTCTTCAGCTTCAAGTCCAACAATCTCTCCCTTTTTGGTTTTGATGTACCAAATCTTGTGTAGTTGATCCCTTATGTAGATGATGGCTTTGATGTGTCCTGCAATGTTAGTGTTTTTCTTTTTCTTTTCTTCTTTTTTTCATCAATTCTATTCAGCAATTCACATACAGTTATGTGTATCATCTAACTCATGTTAGAAACATCAATATTTAGCGATATATAAAGGCAATCATTTTCAGAAATTTTAAATCTATCTATTACAGTCATCCAATAATAGTTTCAAATGTGTTAACCTGCTCCCCCTAAGTCAGGTGCCTAGGTACAAACAAATTTTAAAACTTTTCAAACCAGAATAGTTCAAAACAGAGTAAAAGCACAGCAAATCAAATACTAAAGGCTAAAGACTAAACAACTAAAATCACTAACTACATATACTCCCCCTATTTGGTATATCAAATCAAAAGAGAGAAGTAAATGAAGTTACTAATCTGAGTCGTCATCATCCTGATTGAGTCGTTCCATGATAGTTTCCATCAAGTCCTTCATTTCTAGGAAATGCAAGATCTGTCGCTTTCCCAGAGCATCAATGAGCTTGTTGACGGTTGCTTCTAATTCATCCAATTGGTCTATCATAATGGATTCGAAGCAAGATCGTGGAATGTACTCTCCAGGATTGTCTTCATCCATATCTTCATGATGTGCTTCCTCTTGCTCTTGTTGTGCTTCTTCATGTTCTTGTTGTGGTACGTCATGTTGTTGTTGTGCCTCTTCTCTTGTGATCCATCCAGCATCGGTTTTGATGAGTCTCATATTTTTCAGTGCTCCATCGCCGACGACATGAACATCCTTGACTAATTCTCTTGCTTCATCAGTAGTGTCTATCTGAAAAATTTCAATTAGTCTAGAAATAAAAAGAGAGTAAGGACACTTATTATCAAGTAGTCTCCTTGTTTTCAGCATGTTGTCCATGATCACGTGAGTCTAATCCACTTGAATGTTGTTCTTCAAGGCAGCAATGAGGATCATGTCATCCTCAGTCAACTGGGCATGGTTTGCTCCTCTTGCAGCCAAGATCCAGCAAACGGTGTAGTGAAGTAGTCGGTCATCTGCTGTGAGGCCACCAATGTTGTAGGTAATTTTCTTGCCCAAAGCCCTTTTAGAATTTCTGTCCTCTTCCCAGTGTTGAGGGTTCCTCAGAAGGCTATAAAGAAGGTATCTTTTTGCAAATCAAACCCTTTCTCTCTGAGTTTGTCTGTATGTGCTATAATCCCTTCTTTTCGAATCCCAACAATATCCATAAAGTGTGCAGGGGTTAGGGAAATTTTGATACCTTTGTTTTCAGATGTCACAGTCATCCTCTCCATATTCGGTTTGAGGTTAGAGTAGACCTTTCCAAATGTTGTTGCCTGAGGAAGGTCTGGAATGTGAAACTCTGAGCGTCAAGCCATCCAAGGTCAAGTATCTTTGTAGGAACTAGACCTTTGTTTGCAAAGTCCAGATTGAACCGCGTTTCTTGTCTCTTTGAAGTGAACCATCGGTTGATTTCTGATACTTGTGGTTGTGGAGGAGGAGGAACTTCCGGTTGCTGCTCCGAGGTGGTTGGTTTCTTCCTCTTGGAGGATTCTCCCACCTTTTTCTTTCCTTTAATCTCTTCTTGAGTGTAGCGGCTTGCCCTCATTTTGATTCTCTTACCTTTTCCTTGTCCTTCCATTGTTTGAGAGAGAATGAAAACCTAGGGTTTGGAGGAAGAAGATGAAGGGTTTTTCGGAGTAAGAGGTTGAGTGGTGAATGAAGAGTCACTCCTGCACTTCTTATAAGAGAGAACAAAGCCCAAAAGATTAGCCCAAGAACGAGGTAATTGATTACCGTTACAGATTGGAAATCGATTATCTCGTTCCTTATATAGAGGGAAGAAAGAAAAACGAGAAAACGATCGTGGTAATCGACATTGTAAAATAGTAATCGATTACTCCTATCGATTCCTCTTAAAAACATAAAAGCATGTTACGTGGTAATCGACATCGCTCGTGGTAATCGATTACTCCAGGGGTGTTTCACAAAAATATTGAAAACTGGTGCTTTGGTAATCGATTACAAGTCGTGGTAATCGATTATCTTAATCCCAAAATCCTTCTCAGAGTGAATTTCACACGAAGTAATCGATTATCCTCCCTTGGTAATCGATTATTTCTATTAGAAGAAGGTTTTTCTTGAAAAATTTTCACAAAAACAGAGTTATGGATAAATGTAATCAGGTAAGAAGGTTTAGTTTAGATGTTCCTCACTCAGTATGCCGAGATTTGATCTAAGTTTGTAAAACCTTTCCTTTGGTAATGCTTTTGTGAATATATCTGCTAATTGATTCTCCGTGTCTATGAATTCGATGTTACAATCTCCTTTCTCGATGTGATCTCTGATAAAGTGATGTCTGACTTCAATGTGTTTTGTCCTTGAGTTTAGTACAGGATTTCTTGTGATATTTATGGCGCTTGTGTTGTCGCATTTCAAGGGAATGTGATCTATCCTTAGCCCAAAGTCCTCAAGTTGGTGTTTCAACCAAATTGCTTGAGCACAGCAACTTTCCGCAGCTATATATTCTGCTTCTGCAGTTGATAGTGCTACACAAGCTTGCTTTCTACTATTCTAAGAAACCAAGTATTCTCCAAAGATGTGACATGTGTCACTAGTGCTTTTCCTATCCGTTTTGCTACCTGCAAAATCAGAGTCACTAAAACCAACAAGTAGTGGTGAGGTTCCTTTCAGATACCACAGTCCACAACTTATTGTTCCTTTTAGGTATTTAAGAATCTTCTTCACTGTTAGCCAATGAGATTACTTAGGTGCAGATTGAAATCTAGCACATAAACATATAGAAAACATGATATCAGGTCTACTGGCTGTAAGGTAGAGTAAAGATCCTATAACACCTCTGTATAGGGTAGTATCAACTTCATCACCTGCTTCATCAGTCTCAAGGTAAGTGTTAGTAGAAATAGGTGTGTTAGACATTTTGCAATTTGTCATATCATATTTCTTAAGTAGCTCTTTAGTGTACTTAGCCTGATGTATGAAAGTGCCACCTTCCATTTGCTTGATTTGAAGTCCTAAGAAGAAACTCAGTTCTCCAATCATCAAATTCTTCCTGCATGTCTTTCACAAACTCTTCACAAAGTTGTTGGTTAGAAGATCCAAAGATAATGTCATCAATATAAATTTGAACCAATAGAATGTAGTCAGACTTGTCCTTAATAAACAAAGTCTTATCTACTTTACCTCTGTGGAATCCTTTGGATATGAGAAACTTACTCAGTCTGTCATACCATTGCCTAGGGGCCTGCTTCAACCCATACAAGGCTTTATGAAGTTGTAGACATGTGTAGGCCAAGTAGCATCTATGAAACCGGGTGGTTGAGCTACATAGACTTCTTCATTGATATAACCATTCAAGAATGCACTTTTTACATCCATCTGGTATAACTTGAAATTGTTGATGCAAGCATATGCCAGGAGTAGTCTAACAGCTTCAAGTCTTGCGACAGGAGCAAAGGTTTCTTCAAAGTCAATCCCTTCTTGTTGATTGTATCCTTTCGTCACAAGTCTTGCTTTGTTTCTGACCACAACTCCTTCTTCACTCAGCTTGTTCTTGTAAACCCATTTTGTACCTATGATGTTCATATTGCCCTTGTCTATAACAAGTTCCCAAACTCCATTCCTTTTGAACTGGTTGAGTTCTTCTTGCATAGCCATGATCCAAAATTCATTGTTCAAGGCTTCTTCTATGGAGGATGGTTCTACCTGAGATACAAAAGCAGTATTATAGCAAAACAGATTCTTTGAGGATCTAGTAGTTACCCCCTTGTGGATGTCACCAATGACATTATCAAGTGATAGGTTCCTAGGTGTCCTCCACTCTTTTGCTTGTTCTGGTACAAGGTCAGGTTGAGTTTGCTGATGCTTGTTATCGATGTCTATGTTTTCTTCACCTGTTTCATCATCATGCAACAATCTTTCCTTCTGGAAAGTGTTAGTTTCATCAAATCTAATATGGACAGATTCTTCAATGCACATTGTTCTTTTATTAAAGATCCTATATGCTTTACTGGTGTTTGAATAACCAAGGAAAATGGCTTCATCAGCCTTTGCATCAAACTTTCCAATAGGGTCTTTGCCATTATTTAAAACAAAACATCTGCATCCAAAAACTTTGAAGTAAGAAATGTTTGGTTTTCTTCCATAGAAAAGCTCATAAGGGGTTTTCTTCAAAATAGGTCTTATAGAGATTCTATTGAGAACATAACATGCAGTGTTCACAACATCTGTCCAAAAATGTTTAGGCATCATATGCTCATTCAGCATGGTTCTCCCAAGTTCTATAAGGGACCTGTTTTTCCTCTCCACTACTCCATTTTGCTGTGGAGTTCTAGGAGCTGAAAAAAGTGTGATATCCATGTTTTTCACAAAACCTTTCAAAAAAACAATTCTTAAATTCAGTTCCATTATCACTTCTTAAAGCTTTGATTTTCAAATCCTTTTTGTTTTGAATCTTTTTGGCAAGTACCTTGAAAACTCCAAAGGCTTGATCCTTTTTCTTGATAAACAAAACCCAAGTAAATCTTGAATAGTCATCTACTATGACTAGTCCATATAGATTTCCACCAATACTAGCTATCCTAGATGGACCAAATAAGTCTAAATGCAAGAGTTCAAGCGGCTGATTTGTAGAAACATGTTTTACATTTTTGAAAGATGTTTTTGCCTGCTTGGACTTTTGACAAGCCTCATATAGTCCTTCTTTGGAAAATCTAATCTTGGGGAGACCAAAAACTAACTCTTTAGAAACAAGCTTATTCAAATGCAATGTGTCAATGTGTGCTATCCTCCTATGCCATAGCCAAGACAGATTATCATTAGAAGTTAAACATGTAGAGTAAGGAGAAGAATGATCTACTTCCAGTATGTAAATGTTGTTAGATCTCTTGCCAATCATTAGAAGTTCATCTGAGTCTTTGTTGCTGATGAGACAATGTTCATCATCAAAAGCAATTCTGTAGTTCTTGTCACATAGTTGGCTTATGCTCAGCAGATTGAACCTCAATCCATCGACCAGCAATACATCCTCTATCACTGTGTTTGCCTTATATCCAACAGTACCGTAGCCTAGGATTTTTCCTTTGTTGTTATCTCCGTATATAACAAATCCTGATTCTCTTGGTGTGAAGGTGCTCAAGTTCCTTCTATCACCCGTCATATGCCTTGAGCAGCCATTGTCTAAGTACCAAGTTGAGCTTCTTCTGTTCAGGCTTTCCTGCAAGAGAAAAAGAACTTATTTTGTTGGTGGTACCTAGTTTCTCTTGGGTCCATACATGTTAGTGCTACTGGTTACTTTCTTAATCCATTTGTATTTGCCACTGGAAATCCCTTTCTTCCTAATCATGCAGTTATATGATTTATGTCCAAGTTGCATGCAATATGTGCAGGTGTATTTAGCATGCTTAGTATTTCCAGGTTTCATATGAACACAGTTTGCAGAGATGTTGAGTTCTTTTAACTTTGAAATATCATTTTCTAGTTCACATATTTTCTGTTTTAGCATGGATATTCCCTTTTTCAGAGTTATGTTTTCTTTTTCAAAGGTTTCAGCTTGATTATAAAGCTCACAAAAGGCAGAATGCAATTCATCATAATCATCCATAATTGAGTTCATATCACATACCTCATTGGATGTTTTGGTCATCAAGCACAGATTTGCCTCCTCATCTTCACTTTCAGATGTTGAGGATGTGTAGCCTTCATCCCAAGCTATGTATGCCTTCTTTTTCTTCTTTTCTTTTCTGGCATTTCTTTCATTCTCAGCTTTTCTCACTTCAGTGTTGTTGCTTCTCTTCAAGGTTGGACAATCTGACCTGTAGTGCCCAATCTTTCCAAATTCATAGCAAGTTACTTTGACTGAAGTGTTATCCTGCTTCTTGACTCCTTTTCTGGGTTGACCAAATTTCTTCTTAGTGTTGTTCTTCATAAACTTTCTGAACTTCTTCACCATTAAGTTCACTTGGTCTTCTTGTGAATCATTTTCGTCTTCAGAGGATTTAGATTCAGTTTCAGTATGATCTATTTTGAGAGCAATTCCTTTGGCTCTTTTGTCTTTCTGCTCCTCATCCGCCATTCGAGTCATGTCCATTTCATATTCTCTTAGTTTTCCAAACAGTTCAGCACTTGTCATAGGAGCAAGGTTCTTTGATTCAGTTATGGCTGTCACTGTAGGTTGCCACTTTCTGTTCAATGATTTCAGAATCTTGACATTCACCTCTTCTTCAATGAAGTTCTTGCCAAGTCCTTTGAGATGGTTGATGATATGTGTGAATCTCTTTTGCATTTCCATGATTGATTCTTCTTGGAACATTCTGAATGTCTCATACTCCTGAATGAGTGTGTTCTTCCTAGCTCTCCTCACCTCAGCAGTACCTTCATGGGTTACCATGATAAGCTCCCATGCTTCTTTTGCTGTTGTGCAAGCTGATATCCTGAAAAACTCATCAGAATTCAAAGCATAGTGTATGATATTCAAGGCCTTAGCGTCATTTTCAGCCCTTCTAATCTCATCCAAGTCCCATTCCTCAAAAGGTTTCTCTATTTCTTTTCCATTTTCTATTTTTATTGGAACTTTGTAGTCATTTACCATAGCCTGCCAGATACTTCTGTGAATAGATTCCATAAAGATCTTCATGCGAACTTTCCAAA
The DNA here is from genome assembly GCA_026586105.1 of Hylodesmum podocarpum. Lineage (NCBI taxonomy): Eukaryota > Viridiplantae > Streptophyta > Magnoliopsida > Fabales > Fabaceae > Hylodesmum > Hylodesmum podocarpum. The sequence continues at coordinate 9,271,822 of JALJEV010001433.1, forward strand.
ATGGATAGTTATCACCGCAGAACAATGGAGGTCTATTTATCGAAGCTCCTTCAGCGAAGGGTAAAAGATTACTAGCCATTCCAGGGAACTAACAAGGATTACTAGATTGATTTACTAGTTAAAGCTCTTGATACCAATTGTTGGTCCCTATATGAATCTAGAGGGGGGGTGAATAGATTCAAGTTCCCTCAAAACTACCAATCTTTTTCTCGCTTTTTCCCGATTCAATTTTATCTATATTATAAGCAATGTATCAGAGATATAACAGCGGAAAGATACAGCAAAATATAATGCAAGAAATCAATGGAAAGTAAAGTCAAGGTATAGAGAAGAGAGAAGACAGAGATTTATACTGGTTCGGCTTTCGGCCTACATCCAGTCCCAACCCAACAATCTGTCGCAATTGGTATTCCACTATGATCTTGTGTTCAATACAATCACTTCTGCACAAACACAAAACAAATCAAATACTCAAAACTCTCTATGTTCTTCACCTAAGAACATATCTCTCCAATTCTTGAATCCTTCAAGAATCTCCTTTGCGAGTCCCTCTCTCAACCTTCAACTCTTCTTCTAGAGAACACCTTCTCTTAAGAGTTTTCAACCCAAAACAAAACTATCAAACAAAAGATAAAGATCAGTAAAGATTACACCTTTGTGTATGCTCTGATCACAATGATAACCAAATGTATCCAATCCTTTCTTCACACAATATTCATCTCTTTGAGAAATTCTTTTTGAAATCTTTGAAGAGAGTTTCTAGAACTTGTAAACCAATGTTTTTCTCTTCTTTTTCCCTTTCTAAAACATTAAAAGATTTCTCTCTTGAAAACAAAATGAAGAAGATCTATTTAAAGCAATTTTCAAAACCATTTTGAGATGAATTCTGGTATGGTAATCGATTACAGATGTTGGTAATCGATTAATCCAGAGAGATTTTATCTTCCCTTGCATTTCAAGCACGAAGTAATCGATTACTGTGGAGTGGTAATCGATTACTCCAGAGCCAGTTGAGTTCCCCTGTTTTCTAAGTCTGTTGGTAATCGATTACAGCTTCAGGGTAATCGATTACTTCAGCTTAAACTTTAAAACCAAAGTTTTTTGAGTTCTTTTCAAAACAAAATGGGGTTCACAACTACTCTAGCTCATCTTACAAGAGTTAAAACAAATTCTCTATGAAAAGATTGAATAAAAACCACACTCAAAGCCTAAACTGTAACAAACAATACATTTAAACTCCTATATACAATCTATCATAAAGATCAAAATTACAAGTATATCAAAACTAAAACTAGGAAAGACTTCTTCAGCTTCAAGTCCAACACATTGGTTCGCTAATAAGTGTAGAAACTTGCACTTGACTCTCCATTGTTAACTTCTCTAACGACCTATAAGAATATGTAACATCATAAGAACAAAAGCCATTAGGAATAACTTAGAGGTTCAAATCAGCAAACTCAATGATAGTCCAGACTTTACTTCCATAAAAGTATAAAGTGAAACATTTAGTGTTGTTCATACTACAATTATAAAGAATATTAAATGATAAAGAAATTTTCCCTAATGGTTGCTCTAATTTCCTGGATGTTTCACTCTTTCCACAGTGTTTGCTCCAAGAAAACTTTATGGACAATTCTCCACTAAGTACCAAGACATGAGGATTTTTGTAAGGAGGAGGATCACAAACAGCTTCACCGTGTGCTTTAAGTTCTTTCTTTTCTACATAAACATCTTCACACAAAAAAAATTTATCTTGTATTTCTTCCTTAGGACTCACTCCTACATCACCTATCAAAAGAGAATCAACATAAACAAAGGAAGGATTAGTATAAACAATTAAATCATCGCATGTTTCCTTCTCTTGTTTATTTGTCATTTTTTCTTTCATGTCTTGTTCTTTCAAATCTTATTCTTGCAACTCTTTCTCTTTAGCTACAACCTCCATGGTCATTGTATTTTCTGGTTATGCAGTAGGTTCCACCATTTGCGTACTAGACCCCAAAGTAATATCACTCACATTCTTACCATTATCATTCAAATTGGAAATTGCTTGTGAGGGTAGATTGATGGACGCTTGAGGTTGGTACTGACTAAATGCATTGGATAAATGCCCAATATGAGTTTGGATACTCTAAAGGTTAGCCTCAGTTATCTGCTCGAATTGCAAGTTGTTGGTGGCCATCTGCTTGATTAATTCTTCCAAAGAAGGACCACCTTGTGGCTGGGCTAGTGGTTGTGTAGGATGTTGTTGAAAAGCTGATATATGATGGTTGGAATTTTGCTGTCAATTTTGTGTTGGATGGAAAATGGAATAGTCAAGTGAACTCTGATAAATCTGATCTCTCCATTTAGGATTGTAGGAGCTGGAATATGGGTTGTACTACTGCTGAGGTATGGTATGAAAAACTCCTGTTTCTGTAAAAGTTGGATCACTGAAACTCCCCTCCTGCAGCAACAAATCCCTAATAGTCCTATTATCCATGTTAGCCTAAATGAATGCAAATTAGCACTTATACCTCTAGTGCATCAGATTCAACAATAGCCACAAAAACAACAATATATAGCACAAATCAGCATAAACAACACTAACTAACAGCACTCAGCAGGATATCATTGTCAAATGACCAAAATAACTTGCAAAACAGTTATCAAATGATTTTTGAAAATTATGGGGCTGCCACAAGTCAATTCTAAACCATCCCGGGACCCCAAAAATGCAGTGTAAAATTTTCAAAAATTAAAAAAAGGGTCTAAACGATGAAATTTGGCCTCAATAGAGTGGTGCCTCGTGCCTAGCACGGGGTTATACTCAATTCCTCAAAAATTACCACCCTGCAAAATTTAAAACCAAAAGAGTTAGTTTGACAATTCAAAACACCCCAATTTGTAGCCCAATTACAACTTTACAAAATGGGCCAATTACATTGATTTAAAAAAAGGGCCTAAACTAAAACTTCACGCTGGAATCCCGTAACAGGTTCGTGCTTCATTTTCGGGCTTAATTTCACCCATGATCCAATCCGAATTAGCTCTTCATGTCTTCATAGCTTTTGTAGCTCTTTGAGTCCTCTTTAATTTGACATATAATGGAGCTCAAACAGAAATTTTTGGTGAGAGTTATACTTGTTTTAGTGAACCTTGTGAAAACTGGAAATTTCAGCGAATTAGAACAAAATAAGCATTTAAGGCCCAAATGAGCCCAAACTCATAAATGTACTAAATCATGCTAATTGACCATTAATAATGTTGTAATATGATGTATTAAATGCAGAGAAATTGATCAAAATAATGACTCATCAATAATGCATCCCTAAATTGAGGTTGACTATTCAATGCACATAATTCACTGTTTTGTGTCCATTCTTGATTGCTTGCATCTAAGCGCACATTAGATCATTAACATGAGCACTCTTTGAATTTGTTCAAATGATGCATGTTAATTTATCATGCTTTTATTGCCTTTTCCCTCCTATTTTTAATTGGCTTCTCTGTTTATTCATATTACAGATGGACAGACCAAAAAGAAGCAAGTGTCCAGCTGATGTCAGTTCCTCAGCTCCACAAATTAGACAGATCAGTGAGCGGAGCCTCACTAACGAAAAACACTTCGCAAACAAGGATGCAAAGTCTAGTTACGAGCATACCATTAGGAGGGCCATTATATTGGAGAGGCCCCTTTACTTGCACCAGGCTTTGTTTGATTCCATCATTCCTCCTTCATCTGAGCAGAGTCTTCTTCCTCCACCACCGCCTGAGTTGGAGACCTTCGAGGAGTTCTTCACCCATCAGTGGGGTTTCTCGCCAGCCGATCCTCCTTAATAGGTTGGAGTTGTTCACCTCTTTCTTTTTCAGTGTCGCGGACGACATAGTTCTAAGTTGGGGTGGCTACTCTAATTTATCATTTTATTTTCTTGCTCTTATTTTTAAATTTTAATTGCATAATTTTATTTCTTTTTCTCATTTTTCTGTTTTCCTTGATTAAACTTAGGCATCTGCGTTATTAGACTAACCTTCTCTATGCATGAATAAAAATTTTCTTGTTACCTTGAGTTTTAATGATAATTTTATTGATCCACCTTGAGATACTAACACTCTTGTGCAAGATTGAGAATGTAGTGTATGTCTGATGATTTATGTTGTGGAAATCAATTAAATGCACTTTTTATTTTGTTCCTAGTGCTAATAATGTGTATGTGTCTAAGAAAATAGGAAAAGGGTAAAACTCAAATAACCAAGTTGATCCTAGATTAGTTAAACCAAGTGAAACATGAACTAGGAAAGGATTTAGGCCTTCTTTAGCAACCATAAAAAAGCTTTCTCGGCCAACCTTAATTTTGAATGAATGACCTTAGTCACCCACTTTGAGCCTAAGCGGATTTTTCATAATAAGCAATCTTTAAGCTAATTATTCCCATTTTTTTTTGGATTGCCCTCTTGAAAACCCCATCATACCTCTGGCTTGAAAACCCAAATCCTATTTTAGAGAACTCTCTTGGTAAATAGTATGTGTTCAACAGGGAAGGAATTCACACCTTTAGGAAAAATTCACAAAAAATACAAAAAATAAATTAGAAAAGTCAATAAAAATCAGTTTGTGATCACAAGAACAAAAATTAGAAATTGCCAAAAAACCACCAGTTTGTAGTAATCAAACATATTAAAAATAAAGAGGTATCAATAGAACTCCCTGAAAGTCAATAAAAAACACAAGAATAAATTCTAAGTGCTAAGAGATTATGTAGAAGAAAGGTTTGGGGACTATGTTTTCTTAAGCTGGGGAACATGGTAATGAGCTTAAAATTAACTTGTCATCATACATTTGCCTAAATCGAACATTACAACTTAATAAAGCCCTACTGATCCCAGTAAGTGCTAACTTGTGTGAAATTGTGTGAAAGATAATGTAGGAAATACATAAAATGAAAGGGGTAATGTTATTTTCTGAAATCTAAAACCACTTGATCTTATTGGTAACTTGGAACAAAAATCACACACACAGATGATCACTAACATAATCTAAATATGCATGCATGGCTAACTCTCTTGTGCAGTGAGCTAAGCAATCCAAGGATTAACCACGATGAAAAATTCGGTAACTTGATCCTTCATTCATCATGGATAAAGCTTAGTATAATTCAATGCTGAGAATTAAGTGCTTATTTGACATATTGGGGTTATGTTATTTTATTTTGCTGACTTAGTAAATTTCCTTTTTGTTTGAAGACAGACAAAGTTTTAAGTTGGAGGTATTTGTAGGTATTTGATAACTCACGAAAGTGAGTTATTTTTATACTCTTTTTAGCATATAAATTTTCCATTAAACAGTCTTTAAGCAACCTAAACAACCACTAAATGCGATTGATTCATAATAATTTGTGTTAGAACTTGTTGATGGTTTGTTTAAGTGTTTCACGGGTAAAAATGACCAAAACAGAAGAAAAACGGACTAAGAAATACATAGAATACCTTGTTTTTAGCCTGATAAGGTTGCGTTCTAAAGAATACCTTGTATTACCTGACAAAGTTGAATTCAAAGAATATCTCTATGTAGTCAGAATTGGTTGGGTGCAAAAAATACTTGTAAGGGTTGTTTCACTAACTTAACAAGTTGCTAAGTAAGTGGACGTAGTCTCTTATGACAAACCAATATAAAAATTATTGTGTCTTATCTACTTTCAATTTTGACTAGCAGGGATAATCACTTTAACTTAGATTTTGTTAAAAGCAAGCTTTATATTGAAAATTAATTATTTATGTCTGCTTCTGTCTTAAAACATCAGACGTAAACTCACATCGCCTAAAAAAAATTTTAACACAATTTAATTCTCCTTATTGTGTTTTATCTTTTACACATAACATAACTTGAACTCAAGACTACTAGTTAAATAAGAAAAATTTTATATGATCGATCCATGTGTTCGGTGGTAGGCGGATAAGCAACCCCACGATGCAATACCTGTCTATATCCTATTTTAATTGGTCATTCTTCAATTTGCCACGGATTGAAGCAGGAGTGACTCAATGAATTGCAAGTTGTACATAGCCATAAATCAAAATTCTAAAACCAAAGTCAGTATCATTCTTAGTGGCCCCTTCTTTTGAATGGGAAAAGGTGTCAACTTTGTGTGACTTGGATTTTGATATTCATAATAGGTTTATGAGATTACAAGATTACCCATTTGCAAGGTAAGGAACATCCATCACGGCAATTAATGCTGAGATTTTTGGAGCATCTACGACTGCAATTGCATCCTCGTCAACCACATGCATAATTTTTCACAATAACAAAACTATCACTGCACTTATTAGTAACACTGGTCAATGCAAAACACGTCTGACACAATTTTCTAGAAAAGACAAAAGTTCTTGATAGGCAAGACATTGTTGAAATTTTCAGTCGCCGTTACAAACATGTTTCATGATTTTAGTCAAGTGACATCACAAATGCTACCGAAGTATAAAACACTGAAAATCTGAGCTCCACAGTGCAACGTTCATTCTTTTCTTCTCTTCTTAGACAAAACAAAACACAGTGCTCTTCTGTGAAACCAGGACTGTCAAGCAATGAAAATTCTTCTCGTTTTCGTCCTTACTAAGATTTTATTGTTCTTTTGCTGCACTTTGATTGCAGACGACTCCATGTCCTGGATTCAAGCACTTCCTGAAGGCAAGACCTTGGTTTCTGGAGACGGTACTTTTGAATTGGGTTTCTGTAGTCCAAGAAGTGCTGCAGAACGTTACTTGGGGATATGGTACAAATTGATACCGGTGAAGACTATTGTGTGGGTTGCCAACGGAGCCAACCCTGTCAAAGGCAACTCTAGCATGTTGCGTATAAACAATGAGGGGAATCTAGAGCTTGTTAACGATAATGGGGTGGTGGCTTGGTCTGCAAGATCTAAAAAGAAGGTTCTGAATCCCATTGTGCAGCTCTTAAATTCTGGGAACTTGGTTGTGAGAGATGAGAGAGACCATGATGCTCAAAACTGCTTGTGGCAAAGCTTTGATTACCCTTCTGATACGCTTTTACCGGGAAATGTAGCTGGGTTGGGACTTAAGAACAGGCCTTGAGAGGCGCATATTTGCTTGGAAAAATTGGGATGATCCATCGCCTGGGGATTTCAGTTGGGGTCTCTCTCTTGAAGGTTTTCCTCAAGTGGTGATGTGGAAAGGGTCACAGGAGTTTTACCGCGGTGGTCATTGGAACGGTCTTGGATTAACTGGCACCCCAGCATTGAAGGAAAATCCACTTTTTGAGTTCAAGTTTGTTTCCATCAAGGATGAGGTGTACTACATATAAAGCCTCAAGAATAAGTCAATGATTTCGAGAATTGTTATGAACCAAACGATTTCCATTCGTGAAAGGTACATATGGATTGAAGAGGCTCAAGCTTGGAGGCTTTATGCATCTGTGCCTAGAGATAACTGTGATTCCTACAACCTTTGTGGACCAAATGGGAATTGCATAATTGGTTATTCTCCAGTGTGCCAGTGTTTAAGTGGGTTTAGACCGCAATCACCAGGGAACTGGGACGTGATGGATTGGACTCAAGGATGTTTTCTCACTGAGGAATGGAGCTGTAAGGAAAAGTTGAAACATGGGTTTGTCAAATTCAGTGGGCTGAAAGCTCCTGATACTTCACATTCTTGGGTCAACGGGAGTATGAGTCTCAGTGAGTGCAGAGATAAATGTCTGGGGAATTGTTCTTGTAAAGCTTATTCAAGTTTAGATATTAGAGGAGGAGGGAGTGGTTGTTTGATGTGGTTTGGTGATCTCAGGGATATTAGAGAGTTTGTCGGTGGTGGCGGGGATCTATACATTAGAACTAAAGTTTCAGAATCAGGTATGGTCTTAACTTTGTCTCTCTCAAGTCATTGATAATGTAATGACTCATCCAGGAAGCTAACTGATTTAGTTTTACTGTATTTGATATGTTTTTGTCATAAATTTTCATGTAAGTAGTTATAGGACAAGAAAATAAGAAGGTAAAAGGAATTGAGTTTCTCTTGTACATTAAACTTAATTTATGCATATAACTTTTGTAGAAATTCTCTCATCTAATTTTTCTAAAAGCTTGTGTTTGAGTTGACTTTAACTTAGGATGGAAAATCAGTTCACATTACCTTCCTATTTTCTTGTCCTATTGGTGCTTATAAAGAAGTTTTTCCAAAAAGTACCTTAGTTTTCAATGGTTCATGACTGAGTCGGCTCCCTCATTTCTGCATAAATTATGAAGCAGGGAAAGAAAAGCATAGTGTTGACTTTAAAAATATATGTACGTGTCAATCTTTCGGCAAGTGTACCGGTCGTCAAAAGTTTAGAAATAGTGAGAAAAGGATGTCGAACCACAGAGACTAATCGTGAAGTATCGAATGCTCAACGTGTGTTGCTATTAGAACGAATCATTGAAGTAAACATTGATATAAAAAACTAAGTAATTATGTAAGACCAAAGTAATCTACTGTGAAACAAGTAATGAAATGCAGTAAATGTTTAAGTTTCAAAAATGATGAAAACAGTTAGGGAATAGGTTCATTCAATTCCTTCTTTCATGTAACTAATTCCTATATCAATTCAATGGAAATCTATTAATTGGAGACTAGAATTTGTGATACCTTAGACTAATCCTATTCCTAGGTCTTTAGTCCCTTTGAATGACTTCTATAATCCCTAATCCCTTAGGTGAAAACAGAAATGCATTCAAGAAGCGAAACAGATAAATTCACAATGTCTCATAACATGCAAGTTCTATTCCTAGACTCATGCACTGTTATAATGATGCACTTCTTCTCCTAGTTCAACTATCAATCTTCCGAAGGCATAATTGAAATGAGAAACAAAAACTCAAGGAACAGTTCAATCCAATTCAAGCAGTTAATATTCCTATTACTATTTGAACTTCATGAATTAAACCTCAAGAAAATGCATTAAGTAAGAAGAGATCAATCAATCAACTGAAATTACAATTGAATCAACATAGGAATTCATTACAAGAAGTCTAGAACTGAAATCCTCTTCCCTAACCTAAGAATTTAGCCTAACATGGAAATAGAAAAAGAAAGAAAGAAAACAGAAATCAAAACCGAGAGAAGCTCCATGAATCCTTAGATCTTGCTTCCACAAGCTCCAATTCTTCAAGAATCTTCAAGGATTTGATGGAGAAGGATGAAGAACAAAGGTGGAGAAGAGAGAAAAAATGAGAGAATCGTGCACGAGAAGCAACAAGAAAAACAGAATTCTCCAAAATCTCCCCAATTCGCGCCCAAACAGCCCTTATATAGCAGTGGAAACGCGCCACCACTTAAGAAGAACGCGCCCTGGCGCGTTTTGGAGTGAACTGGAGGGCCTGAGCGCGCCCTGGCGCGTTTTGGTCGAGAGCAAGGATGAAGGCGCCACTTTGTGCGCCCTGGCGCGTTTTCAGCGCAAGCAATGCTGAAACGTGCCACTTTGTGCGCCCTGGCACGTTTTCACAAGTAAGGATGCAGTAAATGTTTAAGTTTCAAAAATCCCTTAGGTGAAAATAGAAATGCATTCAAGAAGCGAAACAGATAAATTCACAATGTCTCATAACATGCAAGTTCTATCCCTAGACTCATGCCTTCGCTATAATGATGCAATTCTCTCCTAATTCAATTATCAATCTTCCGAAGGCATAATTGAAATGAGAAACAAAAACTCAAGGTATAACTCAATCAATTTCAAACAGTTAATATTCCTATCACTAATTGAACTACATGAATCAAACCTGAAGAAATTGCAATTAAGTAGGAAAAGCTCAATCAATCAATCCAAAATTACAATTAAATTCACATAGAAGTCATTACAAGAATTTTAGAATTGAAATCCCCTTCCCTAACCTAAAACCTAGCCTAACATGGAAATAGAAAAAGAAAGAACAAAAATAGAAATCAAAACCGAGAGAAGCTCCATGAATCTTTAGATCTTGCTTCTACAAGCTCCAATTCTTCAAGAATCTTCAAGGATTTGATGGAGAAGGATGAAAAACAAAGGTGGAGAAGAGAGAAAAAATGAGAGAATCGTGCACGAGAAGCAACTGAAAACTGAATTGTGAAGTCCCCCTCAATTTCGCGCCCTGTGATCCCTTTTATAGCAGAAAAACGCGCCACCCACTTAAGAGAAACGCGCCCTGGCGCGTTTTGAGTGAAGCTGAGGGCTTGAGCGCGCCACCCTGGCGCGCCTTGGCACGTTTTGGCCGCAAAGAATGCATGAGCGTGCCACCCTGGCGCGCCTTGGCACGTTTTGGCCGCAAGGAATGCATGAGCGCGCCACCCTGGTGCGCCTTGGCACGTTTTGGCAGGTGAAGATGCACCATTTGACTTACTTTGATCTTGATTTGAGCTTACATCCTTGTTCTTCTTGATGGCATCTTCATCTTATGTCCATAGTTTTCATTCCAAGCTTCTATCTTCTCTTTAATGAACCTAGAATCAACAAAAGAATGATTAAGATGACTTAAAAACTCAAGAAAACTTATAAAACTTAACAAAATGCTAACTCAAGAACTAATACTAAGCAAATATGGTATTTTCAATGTTTTCTTGCCTAAACTACAACTAAACCTATTGAAAATGGATGAAAATGAACTGAAAATACCTAGGAAAAACATGTATAATCTAGCACTTATCACAACCCCAAACTTAAAGCTTTGCTTGTCCTCAAGCAAACATAGAATCCATCATTACAAGGGTCAATAAACATGGTATAACACTAAGCTCAACAGCCACTGAAAATGCATTATGCAATTCTTAACTCCTTAAGCCAACTCAATTTATCTATGAAAGTTGGACATGCACTCAAGATGTTATCAAGCACTGCACAATTCATCAAGCATAGGCAACAAATATAGATTAGCATGAAAAAATGTACTTTAGCAATATCACACAGTCCTCTCCAGTTAAGTGTTTGCCCTCAAGCTCTCAAGTGTTTGGGCTTGTGTTTCTCTCAATGTTACCAATCAAAAGGTGTGTTACCATAGGCTTGCAATGACTCTAAAATCTCCATTGCCTTCAAGTAGACATTGGACACTCAAAAGGTCTTTTCAGGGTTGTAATGGGGCTTAGGTAAAGGTGGGTTAAAAAGAAAGGTTACTGGCTACATATTCATAGGAACTCAAAGAGTAAAAGTTAAAACCTATATGTTATGCATGAACTCATGATGGACAGAAGAAAACTTCAAAAACAAAACAGAAACTCACAATGAGTAACATAAACAACTTATGAGACCACTCTGTTTTCCTTTTGATCCTTTATTCCTTTGCTTTTAAATTGCATTTTCTGCTGCTTCTTTTTCTTTCTTTTTGCTTTATTTCTACTTTTTGTTCTCTTTTTCTTTCTACACCTCATTTCTCATAACTTTTGTCATTTTGTTCTGTTTCTTCCTTTTTCTTTCTTTTCAGTTTCTTGCTTTTCTCTTTGTTTTTTCCACTTTGCTTTTCTTGAGTAGTCTCACTCATTTATATCAAAAAAAGAAAAATAAAAATTTTGCATGGTATGCATGAAAAACAATGCACTATACTGTATGCATGAAAACAAAGAATGCACTATACACAACTAGAAAATGCACAAAAATTCCACCAATACAAGGTGATCCCTCAACCCCAAACTTAAAATTTTGACTTGTCCTCAAGTCAACAGCTACACATGCACCCCAAAATTCAACCCCAAACTTAATCTTGAAACCTCTCATCTAAGTAAATAAACCAATACTCTTAAAGCTCCAGTGATAGGACCATTGGTTTTTCACTTAATTAGGCTTGTAATGAGCTCAAGTATCCAAGAAAGAAAGGGTTTATTCAGGCTCAAAGGGGCTAGCAATGGAAAGTGTGAAGGTTAAGGATATTTGGCTCAAGGCTACAAGAAAGAAATTTGCCTTTATCATTTGTGTCCACATCTAAATGTATGCAATCTTGACCAAGAGCTAAAGCAAGTTCTGGAACAAACACATCACATGGTAAAATAGAACACTCAAGAATAAATCATGTTGGAGGCCCAAATTCTTATCCAGGATTAATCATTGCATAACATTGCTAAGTCCACTTATCATGTTACAATCTTAGAAAATTGTCATGCTAGAATTCTCATACAACATCTCTTCAAGCATTTGAGAAACATGCAACTTTGTTATAGAACCTCAAATTGAACCTAAGTGCCAAAAATTACACAGTTCATTCTACTGGACTACAGAGTCAATGTTATACCAATAATATCACCCTCCATAATATGATGCAAACAATTAGGAGCTATACTCTAAACACTCATCAAACAACAGTTAATATTAAAGAGTATAAGAATGCTCCCTGTTGAAGACTTAGCCACAATACTCAGAGGTTGCTGCAAGTGCCCAAAATATGCATGTGCTTCCAGCAGTTCTCTAGCATCTAACAATTCACAAAAACAACACAAACTAACCAGACAGCAAACTAACAGTCAAATTCTATTCAAATAAAAGTCAAATAAAAGTCAAATACAGTACCATGAACTAAAGAGACAGTAAAATAGTCTAGCTAAGCTATATTAACCAAAAACTTAAACTTAAACAGAAATATTAAAGTGGGACATCAATCCTCATCTTCTGTCTCATCTTCTTCATCCTCAGTCTCCTCAATACTTTCCTCTACATCTTCACTCTCCTCTACATCTTCACTCTCCTCAATGCTCTCCTCTGCATCTTCATTATGGCCCCCATCAACCTCTTCACCATCATCATCTTGTTCCTCATTCGGTACTTTACTTCCAAAATCCTCAGAAAACTCTTCAAACCTCATCAAGTCTTCAATCATTTCACTGCTGAGTGGTTTGAATGGCGTCAGCTTCTCTACTGGCATATTCATTTGGGCAGCTAAACTTCTCATGAGGGGCTCAAGTGCAATGCAAGTCTTATTAGATTCATGAATCCTTCTCAGATTTTCTTGAACTACCCTCAGATGCCTCAATATCTTTTGCTGATCTGCAACAATAGCTGGAGCTTCTACCAATGGAGCTTTTCCTTTGGACTTTGGAGTGGCTCTAGAAGTGGACGGTGCTTCTGGTGTGGTTTTGGATTTCCTGGACTCTCCTTTGGTGAAACTCACCTCTAATGTGGCTCCCGGTCTCATAGGGATTAAACCCTCAGTTGAAACTCCAGCCCCAATACACAGCTGAGTGATGATGCTTGCATAAGGCAGGGATCCCTGTTTTTGCAAGTGCATAGTGTGAATCTCATTGGCTATGGTCAGGCCTACATTCAGATACTCACCCTTCATTATTGTGTATAAGCACCAAATCCTCTTCTTTGTGATGGAAGACCTGTGCTGGATTGGCAATAGAATCCCAAAGATAAAAGCCCACCAAATTTTTGCCTTGAAACATAATGATGAAGCTTTAACCTGAGTAACTCCGTTGTTGCGCAATAGGCTATCCTTCCAAGCTCCCTTACCTTCACATAATAACTGATCTATCTTGCTTGGTTCGGCTTTGCTATCGGTTCTATACTGGAAGATACAATTCCTTCCTTCTGAGAAAGGAATTAATAAGAGTCGGTTGATGGCTTGAGGTGAGAAAGAAATCTGCTTTCCCCGGACATATGATGCATAGCGCTCTTCTTCATCATCACTTGTTAAATTGGCGTAGAACTCTAGCACTAACTCTTGATATGCCGGGTATGCAATGTTGGTTAGTCCAGTCCACTTCCTTCCAGAGATCTCATTGCAAACTTCTTTGTAACTAGCACGTTGAGACGCATCCCCAATTCTTTCATCAGCGTATAGGCTCGGGCTCATGTTGAATTTTTGTTCCACTAGCACTGCACGTGCCATAAAACGGGAGGCAAAGGCCTCTGCATGCTCCTGTGATTTGAATCTATGAGTATCATATTCTTGAATTTCAGGAGTAGCCTTGACTTTCTTGGTGGTTTTCTTCCTCTCTTGGCCTTGTCCTTTGGTAGCTCTATGTTTAGTTCTTGGTTGCCTTGGATAGGAAGAACCAGGTGGTCTATTGCTTGAAGACATAATTTCTCACAATTGAACCTACACAATCCAAAGTACATATGAGAAAAACATGCATGCACTTAACTAACAAATATTACCAACAAGAGCATGCATCTTCATTAAAATTATAGTGTAGTTCAAAAAGAAATTAAGTGGGAATTGCCAAAGGGAATGCACAAGTGATTACAAAATGGTCATGCTTACTAGGTTTGTGCATATAGACATACTCAAAATTTCATTGAAGCATTTTAACAAACACTAAGTAGTCATGAATGAGCATATCATATTTCTTCCCAATTGCTTCACACCATGCATCTCCCATACAATTGTCACCATACATTCACAAGCAATCAATATTATTCATCAACAATCATCAAAACAAGATCATGCAACAACATTTAATTGAGCCATAATCAATTCGCACAAAAGGGGGTTAGGGTTTCGAACTACCTCTTTTTGAACCCTCATCTCAAATAATCATGTGAATCATGCAATTGAAGCTTAAAGAATGAAGGAAACAAGTTAAAATCAATGAATTGGACAACATACCTTGCTTAGGCCGACTGGGATTTGAGCAAACCAAGTGAAGATTCTTGAAAATTAGCAATGAAAATTGGAAGACTAAGGTGAAAGTGATGAAGAATTCAAGTCAAATCTACTTGTAAAGTGAAGTGATGGAGGTGAGAATGAATTGAAAGTGGAATTGCACTCTTTGGGAACCTCAAGCACAAGGGGAGAAAAGAAAGAACAAAGGAACGCGCCACTCTTTGTGCCAAGGCGCGAGCTCGTCAACCTATTTGTGCCAAGATGTGAAAAACGCGCCACCTTGTAAGTGAAAAACGCGTCAAGGCGCGTTTTGGCCGAAGCTGAATGCAAAACGCGCCACCCTGTTAAATGAAAACGCGTCAAGGCGCGTTTTGGCCGAATGGGATTGCAGAGCGCGCCACCCTGTTGAGTGGAAACGTGCCAGGGCGCGTTTTTTGCCGAAACTAAGAGTAAAACGCGCCACCCAAGGGCGCCAAGGCACGTTTTTCTGCTACAATTGGTGCCTCTGCTAGCGCCAAGGCACATTTTTCTGCATTTTGGTTCAATTCTTCATGTGCTAAAGTGGGCTAAGGTGAGAACTAGTGATATTGCATCTTGACTCAACTTGTGCAAGCATTCTAAATCATTTTGGCTCTAATTGATCTATTCTCTGCACAAGGAACCTATCAACCATGGTCATGCATTGAGATCTCACAACTTTCCCATTAATGCTATTACACCTCACCTCTCTTATTTCTATCACTCAATTCAATGCAATTTCAATTGTTTATTCATATATCTACTTGTTTAACTATCAACACAAAAATCAGATTTATTCTACTGTATCTTATATTTACACTCCTACTCTAATCTTCAAATTCTATTTTATTTTTGTTTTCCTCAACTCTTAAGCTATTCACAAGTATATGACAATGAGAAGTTACAGAAACTTCTCTGAATTGGGTAGGTTGCCTCCTACCAAGCGCTTCTTTAATGTCATTAGCTAGACATTTACAGAAAATGGATAGACAGGAAATGAATGAAAATAGAACGGAAAAGAGTGGAGGGAGAAAAGAAAACTCCCTCGGCCGCTCAAAGCAGCAGGGTGGGTGCAAGTGGTACCAACTCTTGCTCTATGGCTGTTCAATGGTGCTTCCTTGATAATGTTGTAGCTGCCCATTCACCATGAATCTGCCTTTGGTACCTACCAGAACAAACATCCACCAGGATCAAATATCATCCAATCATCTACAACTATATATAAGTCATTATTGATTAGTGTAAATGATTGATGGTGCAGATATGTTCTATGATTAGTGCATGGTGGTGGTAGGAAAAATTTGAATGCCATAATCATAATTTTCCATATGTTCATTTTAATCTTGGCATCCAATTTGAACAATTTAAATGTTTCACTTGATCTACAACACAAATTAAAGCATGTGGAATATCGAACATCAGTATCAACAACACCATTTAAAAGAGAGAGTAAAGGTTTAGAGTGTTTGAAAGTATCAAGGTCATCCTCTACTCCATTTGCAATGTGTGTAGACATTGATTCTCTACTAAGTATAGGAATTTGCATTTGGACCTCCATTGATGACTTCTCTAATGACCTAGAAAAATATGCATCATCATAAGAGCAAAAGGCATTAGGAACAACTAAGAGGTCTAAATTATCAAACTCAATTATAGTCCATGCTCTAATTCCATAAGTATCTAAAGTGAAACCATTAGTGTTGTTCATATTTTTGCAAGGAGAAAGAGTATGAAATGGTAAAGAAATCTTCCTTAGTGGCTGTTTTGATTCCTTGGGTGCTTCATCCTCTTCACAGTATGAGTTCCAAGGAAACTTGATGGACAATTCTCCACTAGGTACTAAGACATGAAGGTTTCTGTGAGGAGAAGGGTCTGAAACAACTTGCATTTCTTCTTTAGAAGTTACTCCTACATCACATATAAAATGAGAATCAGTATAAACAGAGGAAGGATTAGCAGAAACAATTAAATCACCAAATGTTTCCTTCTCTTGTCTATCCGTGACTCTTCTTTCTTCTATGTCTTGTTCTTTCAATTCTGGATCTTGCAACTCTTTCTCTTTACATGCAACCTCCACTGCATCTCCTTTCATTTCTATAGTTTCCTTTCCCAACACCTTACCACTCCTTGTGGTATTAGCTTTGCACTGCTCCATTGAAATCACAATAGTATCACTTGGCAGATTTCCTTGGCTTCTCTCAGAAAGTTGCTTGGAAAGCTGGCCAATCTGTGATTCCAGATTCCTGATAGAAGCTTCTTGATTTGTGAAAATAGATTCAGTCCTTTGCATAAAGGACATGAACATGTCTTCTAAAGTTAAAGATCCTTCTCCATGAATCCTTAGATCTTGCTTCCACAAGCTCCAATTCTTCAAGAATCTTCAAGGATTTGATGGAGAAGGATGAAGAACAAAGGTGGAGAAGAGAGAAAAAATGAGAGAATCGTGCACGAGAAGCAACAAGAAAAACAGAATTCTCCAAAATCTCCCCAATTCGCGCCCAAACAGCCCTTATATAGCAGTGGAAACGCGCCACCACTTAAGAAGAACGCGCCCTGGCGCGTTTTGGAGTGAACTGGAGGGCCTGAGCGCGCCCTGGCGCGTTTTGGTCGAGAGCAAGGATGAAGGCGCCACTTTGTGCGCCCTGGCGCGTTTTCAGCGCAAGCAGTGCTGAAACGTGCCACTTTGTGCGCCCTGGCACGTTTTCACAAGTAAGGATGCAGTAAATGTTTAAGTTTCAAAAATCCCTTAGGTGAAAATAGAAATGCATTCAAGAAGCGAAACAGATAAATTCACAATGTCTCATAACATGCAAGTTCTATCCCTAGACTCATGCACTGCTATAATGATGCAATTCCTCTCCTAATTCAATTATCAATCTTCCGAAGGCATAATTGAAATGAGAAACAAAAACTCAAGGTATAACTCAATCAATTTCAAACAGTTAATATTCCTATCACTATTTGAACTACATGAATCAAACCTGAAGAAATTGCAATTAAGTAGGAAAAGCTCAATCAATCAATCCAAAATTACAATTAAATTCACATAGAAGTCATTACAAGAATTTTAGAATTGAAATCCCCTTCCCTAACCTAAAACCTAGCCTAACATGGAAATAGAAAAAGAAAGAACAAAAATAGAAATCAAAACCGAGAGAAGCTCCATGAATCTTTAGATCTTGCTTCCACAAGCTCCAATTCTTCAAGAATCTTCAAGGATTTGATGGAGAAGGATGAAAAACAAAGGTGGAGAAGAGAGAAAAAATGAGAGAATCGTGCACGAGAAGCAACTGAAAACTGAATTGTGAAGTCCCCCTCAATTTCGCGCCCTGTGATCCCTTTTATAGCAGAAAAACGCGCCACCCACTTAAGAGAAACGCGCCCTGGCGCGTTTTGAGTGAAGCTGAGGGCTTGAGCGCGCCACCCTGGCGCGCCTTGGCACGTTTTGGCCGCAAAGAATGCATGAGCGCGCCACCCTGGCGCGCCTTGGCACGTTTTGGCCGCAAGGAATGCATGAGCGCGCCACCCTGGCGCGCCTTGGCACGTTTTGGCAGGTGAAGATGCACCATTTGGCTTACTTTGATCTTGATTTGAGCTTACATCCTTGTTCTTCTTGATGGCATCTTCATCTTATGTCCATAGTTTTCATTCCAAGCTTCTATCTTCTCTTTAATGAACCTAGAATCAACAAAAGAATGATTAAGATGACTTAAAAACTCAAGAAAACTTATAAAACTTAACAAAATGCTAACTCAAGAACTAATACTAAGCAAATATGGTATTTTCAATGTTTTCTTGCCTAAACTACAACTAAACCTATTGAAAATGGATGAAAATGAACTGAAAATACCTAGGAAAAACATGTATAATCTAGCACTTATCACATAGCATGAAGTTGGTAGCAATAATCATCACCATTGCCTCAGTTCCTGTAATCATTCTGGCTTCGTACATTTTATGCAAGAGAGTGAAGAAGTTCACAGGTAACTTTCTTACTCTTGTATTCATTTCAAGGACCTGCCAGTGATATACATAATAAGACTATCAACTTTTTTATGTGTTTAGGGTGTTAAAGATATTGTTTACATGTTCCTTCACCTTGATATATTTTCGACCAAATCATAATGCACAGGTTTAGCAAGTCAAGCTCTTATAAATAGTACTATTCAAGAGCCTTATCAGAGTTCAAACATCCATTAACAAATTTTCCTTCATTTTTCTTCTTTTTATAGCTGTAAATTTAAGTATCTATTGGGCACAACATAGTCTGATTTGTTCTTGTGGTTTGTTGTTAAAGTGATTGTGCTCTTTTTTGTTGCAAAGAAAAAATTATCGATTGCTGGTGATGTAATATAAAACTGTCTTTTCAGCAAATAAATCAGGTAATAACTTGATGGTAGATAATAATGAAGAAGACAAGAATGAAGAGCTTGTGCTTCCTTTCTTTGACCTTGATACAATAGTCAGAGCAACTGATGGCTTCTCAATTAACAATAAGCTTGGAGAAGGTGGATTTGGGGCCGTATACATGGTAATTATGCAGCATACTTCCCTGATGAACATAAAAACTTGGATTTCATATCATTAACAATATTTAAGTGTTGCATATGCGTGAGAAATTATAGGGTACCCTAGCAGATGGACAACAAATTGCTGTGAAGAGACTCTCACAAAGTTCTGGACAAGGATTTAGCGAATTGAAGAATGAAGTTATACTGATTGCCAAACTTCAGCATCGGAATCTAGTTAAGCTTTTTGGTTGTTGCATCGAAAGAGAGGAGAAGATGCTGATCTATGAATACATGCCAAACAAGAGCCTAGACTCCTTTATATTTGGTTCTGATTTGATATCTTTTGCAATATAATTTTCATTTTCCTTCACTTTCTCTGTCAGTGTCCTGTAATTCAATTAATGAGTTAGCAATACTGTTATTCTTGGCAGATCATGTAAAAGGAAAAGTTTTAGATTGGTCTAAGCGCTTCAACATTATTTGTGGAGTTGCACGAGGACTTTTGTATCTTCATCAAGATTCAAGGTTGAGGATAATACATAGAGACCTTAAAGCAAGTAATGTGCTACTTGATCATGAGTTCAACCCAAAAATATCAGATTTTGGCATGGCTAGAACTTTCGGGGGAGATCAGATTGAAGGAAACACAAGGAGGGTGGTTGGAACTTAGTAAGTTAATATCACAGCATAGTTTGTAGTCTGCATCTACCACCATTCAGTGTTGATCTAAACTCTAATCTGCATTTGTAATGATTTTCTTCAGTGGTTACATGGCACCTGAATATACCATTTATGGGCTATTCTCAGTGAAATCTGATGTCTTCAGCTTTGGCGTTTTAATGCTGGAGATAATAAGTGGAAAGAAGAACAGAGGATATTCCCATTCAAACAACACTATAAACCTTATTGGACATGTAAGTGAATACTAAAAAGGACTAGTTTCCTTTATAGTTTAATTACTTCTGGTCTATTTATTTGCGTCTGTTTTTGTTTTTCTAGAGAACTTTTCAATAAACAAATGATTCCCTCTCTTTAAGAGCATATCTTCAAATATATTTCTACGTACCCCTTCATTTAAAAGAAATATTATTTTTATTTATTTACTGTCTTGATAAAATTTCAATTTTACCATCTTTCTTTTATTATTTTTTATTTCATATAAAATATCTTTTTTATTTTTGTCCCTGCACATAAAAACTCCACGTTGTAGGAGTTTTTATGTGTAATTTTTTAACGTTTCATTCCTTATTCTTTTATTTTGTGAGTATTTTACATCACTGAAAGCTAGCATCAAAGACTAAATAAATCTTTTGGTTTAATTAATTAGCCATTTGATCTTCGTAATTTCATAAACTTTATCTTCTATCTTTTAACTCCTATAGTTTAAAAATAACATATTTTAATTCTTACACATTTTATATTTTAATATCTTTTAGTCCATGCGATCAAAGATTCTCAACCAATAAATGAATAATATATTACCAAATTACTTGAACGTCTTTACATAATTCTTCACCAAAAGGATTAAAAGGAAATTTAAACATAAATGTAGGCACAAGAGGATTTGAATCAGAATAAAAAAACAGAAAATGCTTCATTCATTCCTTTCATATCTTAAGGTTGATAATTTGATACATATATTGAGAAAGAAACTAAAGTTCTACTACCTAACATGCATGAGTTCTCTGCCCAAGCATCATTATATTTCTGAACACACTCCAAAAGGCATGGGCCATTACACTTTGGTCAGAAAATACACCAACTCTTACTTAAAGCATAAAATAAAATAAAAACTGTCACATCACAAAATATAATAAGAAATTTCAGCTGCATCAACACTCCTCCTTGAAATTTCTTATGGACACTCCAAGCATTTCTCTTAGTCTTTCAAATCTTGCTTTTGGAAGAGCTTTAGTCAATATATCAGCAACTTAAAGATCAGAACAACAATGAATCAGCTCAATCTCACAATTTTTGATAGCTTCACGAACAACATGAAATTTTATTTGAATGTGCTTTGTCTTTCCATGTTGAACAGGATTTTTAGCAATAGCAATTGCTGATTTGCTGTCACAAAGAATATCAGTAGCTTCCAATTGTGGTACTCCCAAATCAAGTAGAATTTTCCTCAACCAAACACCTTGGTTTGTTGCTGCGAGTTGCTTTTGCCACATACTCGCAATGATGATAGATTGGGCTACAATTTCTTGCTTCCTTGAGTTCCAAGAGAACATGCCAGAACCTAAGGAAAAGCCATAACCAGTAGTGCTCTTCATGTCATCAATATTTCCTGCCCAATCACTATCAACATAGCCCATCAAACTTCCATTTTTACTTGGCTTGTACCATATTCCAAATTCACTAGTGCCTTTCAAGTACCTAAGCACTTTTTTTGCTGCAGCAAAATGTATCTCACTAGGACTTTGCATAAATCTTGAGAGTAAGCTTGCTGCAAACATAAGATCAGGTCTAGAAGAAGTAAGATAGAGTAGACTTCCAATAAAGCTTCTATAAAGAGAAGCATCAATTTTTCCAGCCCCATCTTCTTTGGAAAGCTTCAAATTCTGCACCAAAGGAGTAGGAACAGCTTTGCAAGACTCCATTCTGAACTTCTTCAAAACTTCTTGTGCAAATTTCTTTTGATTCAGAAAAATTCCTTCTTCAGTTTGATGAACTTCCAAGCCTAGAAAATAGTTCATTTCTCCTAAGCTAGACATCTGAAACTGATTTTGCATTTCCTCCATCAGCTGTTGCACTTCATGTTGATTACTGCTAGTTACTAACAAATCATCAACATACAAAGAAACTATTAGAGAGCCACCATCCAACAGTCTTTTCACATAAAGAGTTGCATCATTTTCACTCCTCCTGAAACCTTGACTGCAAAAATAAGCATCAATTTTGCTATACCAAGCTCTAGGAGTTTGTTTTAGCCCATACAAAGCTTTATGAAGCTTATATACCTTGTCTTCGCTTCCTTTCACAACAAAGCCTTCAGGTTGAGCAACATAAATTTCTTTAGTCAAATTCCCATTTAAGAATGCAGATTTGACATCTAAATGCCAAATTTTCAATTTCATTTGAGCTGATAAAGCTATGAGAATTTGAATGGTATCCATTCTTGCAACTGGAGCAAATGTTTCTACATAATCAATTCCTGGTTGTTGAGCATACCCTTTCACAACAAGCCTGGCTTTGTATTTGTTGATGGATCCATTAGGATTCAACTTTGCTTTATAGATCCATTTAACTCCAATAACATTTTTGCCTTTCGATTTTTCAACTATTTTTGCCATGTCTTGTTCTCTTCAATAGTAGTTATCTCCTCCTTCATAGCATGGTTCCATTCTTCAACCTTACTAGCTTCTTCAAAGCTGGTGGGTTCAATTACAGCAACATTACATCTATGATAAATATCAGAAAGAGGTCTAGTTCCTCTCACAGGGAAGTCTTCATCAACCTCTTCTTCTTCATCTTCAATGGTGTTGTCTAAAGAAGGCAAAAATGAATTCCTTTCCATTTGAGAAGTCTCCCAATTCCAATATGCATCTTCATCCACCTTTACATCTCTGCTGATAAAGACTTTGCCTGAATTAATTCCATAGACTTTATAGCCCTTAGATTTTGAGCAATAGCCTATTAGAATCCCTCTTTCAGCCTTCTCATCCAACTTACTTCTTTTCACAGTTGGAACGTAACTGTAGTAAGGTGAACCAAACACTTTCAGATGTCTAATGGATGGTTTAACTCCTCCCCAAGCTTCAATGGGTGTCATTCCTTCTACAGCTCTTGTAGGAAGTCTATTTTGGAGATAGACAGATGTGTTGACAGCTTCTGCCCAAAAAGTCTTTGGCAATTTTTTCTCAAAAATCATGCATCTAGCCATTTCAAGGACTGATCTGTTTTTTCTTTCTGCAATTCCATTTTGTTGAGGTGAATAACTCACTGTGAGTTGGTGCTCAACTCCCAAATCTTCACAAAATTCATTAAATTCAGCAGAGGTATACTCCTTCCCATTATCAGTTATGAGTTTCTTTAAACGACAATCTCCTTCAATTTCAACAAGAACTTTAAATTTCTTAAAAACAGAAAAAACTTCAGATTTCTGTTTAAGAAAATAAACCCAAGTCATCCTTGTCAAATCATCTATGAACAAAATGAAATACTTACTGCCATTGAGTGAAACAGTTTTCATAGGTCCACAAACATCAGAGTGCACTAACTCAAGCTTCTTGCTTGCTCTCCATGTAGCTGAACTTGGAAAAGACAATCTATGTTGTTTACCAAGTTGGCAACCTTCACAGACTTCAGAAACAACTTGAATAATTGGCAAATCTTTGACAAAATCATTCTTTTGAGCAAATTGAATAGATCTAAAATTATAATGACCAAATCTCTTGTGCCATAACTTAGAATCATGTTCAGTCTTGCTAACTTTGCATTCATGTTCAGAAATTAAATTCCAATTAACAGGAAAACTTCTTTTACTCATCTCTACTTCAAATAATTCATGACCTTCAGCATCAGTAACCACACAACTTTTTTCTTTAAACAACAAGGTATAACCATTTTGCATCATTTGTCCCACACTCAACAGATTTTGATCCAGTTCAGGCACTAAAAGAACATCAGAAATATGTTTCATACCTGCTGCAGTTTGGATCTCAACAACTCTTTTACCCGTGATAGCAAGTTTATCTCCATTTCCAATCTTCACTGATCCTCCTGCTGGTTTCAGCTCTAAGAAAAAATCTGGTTTGCTTGTCATGTGTTGAGTGCAGCCACTATCAATAAACCAAGTGTCTTCACCCTCCGAACTTCTAGTATTTTTGGCCATGAACAATAATTCTTCATCCTCCTCAATTTCAGTGACATTTACTTTTTGAGGACTCTGATTTTTGGTCTGCTGTTTCAGCCTACAAAACCTCTCTATATGACCATATTTGTTGCAGTATCTACATTGTATTGGGGGAGGTGTCTTCCCCTTGTACCAGCAATCTGTTGGACTTAAAGCTTGAAGATGTGTTTGTTCTCCTTTTTAGTGTTTTGATTTTGATGGAATTGTGGTTTTTCTTAGATGAAATGTATTTAGGATCTTTCTATGTATTGCTTGTTGAGCTTAGGCATGTTTGTGTTTGATTTTTGGTTTGGATAACTCAGGGAGTTTTTGCTATCTTGTGTGTGATTACTCATTTGACAAATGGTTGATTTCCTTTTCTTAAAACAAGTCTTGAAAAACCTTTGGGAACCAATTGAGGTAATAGATTACCAACAAGAGGTAATCAACTACCAAACAATGGGTAACAAAGTGTGGAAATCCATTTGTTCACTGGAGTAATCGATTGCCAACAATAGGTAATCGATTACCATGCTCAAAAATCACTCAAGATTGCATTCTTCACTGGGGTAATCGATTACCCTCCCTAGGTAATCGATTACCAAGTCCTCCTTCTCTGGAGTAATCGATTACCCTCCCCTGGTAATCGATTACCTGAGTTTTCCTCACTGGGGTAATCGATTACCCTTTCCTGGTAATCGACTACCTGAGTTATGCTCTCTGGGGTAATCGATTACCCTCCCCTGGTAATCGATTATCACGTTCAAAAATGCACCCAAAACTGCTGCAACGGCTATTTTAATCGATTACCCAATTCTTGTAATCGATTATCTTGACCGTTGAGCCCTCAGTTTGCCAAAAACAAGCTTCAAACTTCATCTTTAAAAGGCTCTTTGATGAGAATCTTGGTAGAACTCTTGGAACTACATCTTTTGAACATATTCTTACACTTTCATATACTCTGAAATCAGAGATTATCATTTCTTTCCAAGAAATTCAAAGAGAACTTGTAGAGCTGATTTTTTTTTCCAAAGGAAAGGCAAATCTGTTGTATTTCTCTGTTTGGGTGGCATTCTTTGTGCATTCTTTGTGATCAGATCAACACATCAGGTGTATTCTAAACTGATCTTTACTTGTTTCTTTGTTTACTGAGTTGTTGCTCTAGGAGAGAGGTCTCTCTGGATAGAGTAAGTGTATTTGAGAAGTGTTTTCTCAAAGGTTTGATCTTGGGTGTGCCAAGGTCAGGGAAGAACTGTTCTTTGGGTTGAAGAACAGGTTTTGGGTGTTTTGATTTCGTTTTTGTGTTGCTTGTTGCAGAGTGAATGTAAAAGAACACAAAAGGGATCATTTGATAGTGGAAAGTCAATCGCAACAGTTGTTGGGTTGGGACTGGACGTAGGCAGTTGGCCGAACCAGTATAAATCGCTGTGCACTCATTTTCTTCCTTATCCTCTTTACAGTTTTCCTTATATTGCTATTATCATTGTTTAAATTCTGCCGTATATTTGGTAACTGTATTGATAATCAACTCAGTAATTGATACGGTAATTGAATCAGTAATAGAATAGGTAATTGAATCGGTAATTGATACGGTAATTGATAGGTGAATCTAGAATCGATTTGTTTGAATTCAAAAGGAATTAGAGTCTTGCGAGTTTCGGCTAAAATTGAACAAGAATCTATTCACCCCCCCCCCTCTAGATTCATACATAGGGACCAACAATTGGTATCAGAGCTACTTCTAGTAAGTTGCTCTAGAATTTGATCCATAATGGCCAGTAATCAATTACCATTTGCTGAAGGTGTCTCTATTAATAGACCTCCTCTGTTTTGTGGTGATAACTATCCTTTTTGGAAAGTTAGGATGAAAATTTTTATGGAGTCTATTCATAGAAGTATTTGGCAAGCAGTTGTTACTGATTTCAAAATCCTCACATATATAGTTGATGGAAATGAATTAGAAAAACCATTTGAGAAGTGGGAACCAGAAGAAATTAGGAGAGCAGAAAATGATGCTAAAGCTTTAAATATTATACATTCTGCTTTAAACTCTGATGAATTTTTTAGAATTTCAGCTTGTAACACAGCCAAAGAAGCGTGGGATCTAATAAGGGTCACACATGAAGGTACCGCTGAAGTACGAAGGGCAAGGAAGAATACCTTGATCCAAGAGTACGAAACATTTAGAATGGCACAAGGCGAGTCTATAATGGATATGCAGAAACGGTTCACACACATTGTGAATCATCTAAAAGGACTCGGAAAAATCTTCGTTGAAGAAGAAGTAAATGTGAAGGTGCTAAAGTCATTGAGCAGAAAATGGCAACCAACAGTCACAGCAATCACCGAATCAAAGAACTTAGCACTGATGACCAGTGCAGAGTTATTTGGTAAGTTGAGGGAATATGAAATGAATATGTCTCGTATTGCTGATGAGGAACAGAAAGATAAGAAAGTCAAAGGCTTAGCACTCAAGATGGAAGACACAGCAAGTGAGAGCGACTCATCATGCTGTGGAAGTGAATCAGAAAAAGAGAATATGAATCTCATGGTGAGAAAATTCAAAAAGTTCATGAGAAAGAACAATGATAAAAGGAGATTCAACAATTCAAGAAAAGGCTTCAAGAGGAATGAAGGTTCATCTTCAAAGGTCACGTGTTATGAGTGTGGAAAGATGGGTCACTACAAATCGGAGTGTCCCAATATGAAGAAAAAATAAAGCGGTGAACCTAGAAGAGTAGAACATGAGGAAAGGCCCAAGAAGGATAAATTCCGCAAGAAAAAGGCCTACATTGCTTGGGAAGAAAATGACTCCTCATCCTCTAGTGAGAGTGACAATGAAGAAGCAAATTTATGTCTCATGGCAAAACCAACTTCAGATGATGAGGTAAGTGATTCCGATTCATCCGTACAAGATTATGATGAGCTATATAATGCTTTTTGTGAACTCTTCAAAGAAGCTGAAAGAATAGAAAAATTGAACAAAGTTTTGAAAAACAATATTTCTGATTTAGAAAATGATATTTCTGTTTTAAAAACTAATGTTCAAAATCTGGAAAAAGAAAATAATGCCTTGAAACTACCTTGTTCAAAGTGTAAGTCTTTTAATGCCTCTTTGAAAAAGAATAATGTGAAGTTCTCTGCATTTAAACAAACCAGTAATAATAGAACTTTCTCATGTAGTTATTGTATGAAACCTGGACATAATTCTTACAACTGCATGATTAGAAAGAAAGGTATACATAGTGGATTGTTTAAATGGATTAGGAAAGATTATCACAGTTCTAACATGCATGGACCCAACAAAGTTTGGGTACCAAAATCAAAGTGATATCTTATTCTGTGTAGGTGTGCTTGAGAGCCAAACACTCAACTTGGTATTTGGATAGTGGCTGCTCAAGACATATGACTAGAGACAAAGAGCAATTTTATCTCCTTCAAATCCAAAGAATCTGGTTTTAGTAGTATATGGAGATAATAACAAAGGGAAAATTCTGGGTATTGGTGTTGGAGACAAATCCAATCCGTCATTGAAGATGTATGCTTGTGGAAGGATTGAGATACAATCTTCTCGAGTATTAGCCAACTCGTGACAAAGGTTATCATGTGTCATTTGATCAAGGAAGCTGCAAAATTAGTAGCAGTAAATCAAATGAGGTACTAATGATTGGTAAGAGACATGGTAACATCTACATCCTTGAACTTAATCATTCATCATCATATCATGCATGCCTTGCATCAAATGATGATATATCTTGGCTTTGGCATAGACGCATAGCACATATTGATGTTCATCAACTTAATAGATCATCATCTAAGAACTTAGTGGAAGGGTTACCTAACTTAAAGTTCAATAGA
Source organism: Hylodesmum podocarpum (assembly GCA_026586105.1). Lineage (NCBI taxonomy): Eukaryota > Viridiplantae > Streptophyta > Magnoliopsida > Fabales > Fabaceae > Hylodesmum > Hylodesmum podocarpum. The sequence goes on from JALJEV010001433.1 coordinate 9,299,577, forward strand.
GAAGGTCTATGTGATGCATGTCAAAAGGGCAAGCAGATCTAGAAACTCTTTTAAATCTAAAAATATTGTTTCAACTTCTAGACCACTTGAGCTATTGCACATGGATTTGTTTGGACCTCTAGAACTGCTAGTTTAGGTGGAAATCTATATGGACTAGTTTTAGTAGATGACTACTCTAGATTTACTTGGGTTGCATTTATACCAAGTAAAGACAATGCCTTCAAAGTTTTTAAAGTTATTGCCAAAAGGATACAAAACGAAAAAGATTTGAAAATTAAGTCCCTTAGGAGTGATCATGGAGGTGAATTTGAAAATGAATCTTTTGAAAAATTTTGTGAAAAATATGGAATTAATCACAACTTTTCTGCACCAAGAACTCCACAACAAAATGGAGTTGTTAAGAGGAAAAATAGATCTTTAGTAGAACTAGCTAGAACTATGTTAAATGAAAATGATTTGCCAAAATATTTTTGAAATGGGCAGATTTCTCGCTTGCTATGTTCTAAATAGAATTGTGATTCGTCCTATTTTAAAGAAAACCCCTATGAACTCTATAAGGACAAAAAGCCTAATATTTCTCATCTTAAAGTATTTGGCTGCAAATGTTTTGTTGAATAATGGCAAAGAACCCCTTGGTAAGTTTGATGCCAAGGCGGATGAGGCAATTTTTATTGGGTATTCATCAACTAGTAAATCATATAGAGTTTATAATAAAAGAAGAATGTGCATTGAGGAATCTGTGCATGTAAAGTTTGATGAATCTAACAATCCCCAAAAGGGAAGTGCTCTTGTTAATGATGATGAAAGTACAGGTGAAGACAAGAAAGTAGCAAACCTCAAGAACAAGAAGATCCACCAACCATTTCTCATGAACAGCCAAAAGAATGGAGGAAACCAAGAGACTTATCTCTTGACAACATCATTGGTGACATCCATAAGGAGTATCTACTAGATCTTCCTATAATATGTTTCTGTGATGATTATGCATTTGTATCTCAATTTGAACCCTCTTGTGTTGATGATGCTATTAATGATGAATTTTGGATGAATGCTATGCATGAGGAGTTGAATCAATTTAAAAGGAATGATGTTTGGGAATTAGTTCCTTTTAATAGAGATATGAATATAATTGGAACAAAATGGGTGTTTAAGAATAAGTTAGATGAGAATGGAATTGTGGTTAGGAATAAGGCTAGACTAGTAGCAAAGGGTTATAACCAACAAGAAGGAATAGATTTTGGTGAAACATATGCCCTTGTTGCTAGATTAGAAGTTTGAGAGTTTTACTTGCTTTTGCCTCGCATTCATGATTTTAAACTGTATCAAATGGATGTTAAAAGTGCATTTCTAAATGGCTATATCAATGAGGAAGTTTTTGTTTCACAACCTCCTGGATTTACCGACTTTAGTTACCCCTGAACATGTATATAAACTTAAGAAGGCCCTCTATGGTCTTAAGCAAGCCCCTAGACAATGGTATGAAAGATTAAGTACATTTCTTTTGTCAAAAGGGTATCACAGAGGAAATGTTGACAAGACTCTCTTTATTAGAAAGAAGTCTAACTGCATTTTATTGGTTCAAGTGTATGTTGATGATATCATTTTTGGATCAACCAATAAATCTCTCGTGTGAAGAATTTGTGGCAAGCATGAAGGGTGAGTTTGATATGTCCATGATGGGAGAACTCAAATTCTTCCTAGGACTACAAGTCAAACAACTAAAGGAAGGAATCTTCATTCATCAAGCAAAGTACACTAGGGAATTACTGAAGAAATTTGACATGGAGAGTTGTAAAATCTCTAATATCCCTATGTCAACTAATCTCTATTTAGATAATGATGCCGTTGGATTAGGAGTAGACCAAACCAAATATAGAGGGATCATTGGATCACTTCTATATCTTACAGCAAGCAGACCTGACATAATGTTCAGTGTTTGTGTTTGTGCAAGATTTCAATCTGCACCTAAACAATCACACATGAATGCTGTAAAGAGAATTTTGAAATACCTTAAAGGAACTACAAACTGTGGTTTGTGGTATCCTAAGGGAACATCCCCTAGTTTGGTAGGCTTTAGTGATGCAGATTTTGCTGGATGCAAGACTGATAGAAAAAGCACAAGTGGAGTATGTCACTTGTTTGGAGAATGCTTAGTCTCTTGGTATAGCAAGAAACAAGCATGTGTTGCTCTATCAACAGCTGAGGCAGAGTACGTAGCTGCTGGCAGCTGCTGTGCTCAAACCATTTGGTTGAAGCAACAACTTGAGGATTTTGGACTAAAGCTTGATCACATTCCTATCAAGTGTGACAACACAAGTGCAATTAGTATCACTAAGAACCCAGTCTTACACTCAAGAACAAAGCATATAGAAGTGCGTCATCATTTCATAAGAGATCATGTTGAGAAAGGAGATTGTGTAGTAGAGTTCATTGATACAGAGAATCAACTCGCGAATATCTTCACAAAACCTCTACCAAAGGAGAGATTTTTCAAACTTAGAACCAATCTCGGTATACTAAGTGAAGAACATCTCTCTTGAATTCCCTAAGTTTGATAAGATTAAATCATTCATTATGTTTAAACTAGGTAAGTGTTCATTACATAACAAGATCATGACCATTTCTGTGCCAAAACATGTGAAATTTCAAGTTTTTGTGAATTTTTATGTAGTGTAATCGATTACCAGCTTTGGGTAATCGATTACCATAAGTAAAGTCTCTGATGTAATCGATTACCATACATAGGTAATCGATTACCAGTGTGAGGTCCTCTGATGTAATCGATTACCATACATGGGTAATCGATTACCAAGGTTGGGGTCTCTGATGTAATCGATTACCACGACAGGGTAATCGATTACCATGGGTTCAAAGTTCACATTTTGGGTTATTGCTATAAGCAGTAATCGATTACCACGACAGGGTAATCGATTACCTTCGTTCCTGAACAGATTTTCTCTGCAAAATCTTGGTTCTGGGCTTGATTTTTTGAGTTTCCCTTGAGCCCAATACCTAGATTCAATGTATCTAGTCCCTATTGTGAACTTATTAGAAGCTATTTTTAGGATTAGGGTTCATTCTCATAAAACCTAGATCTGAAAACCCATCCTCTCTCTAAAACCTATGAACCCCCTTCTTCATCTTCAACCCTCATTCTCACCTTCACCACCAACAACAATGGAAGGACAAGGCCGCGGAAAGAGAGTCAAGTCCATTGGTTACAAGCCTCGCCCAAATGTTCCAAAGAAAGGAGAATCTTCTTCTAAGAGAAAAGCACCCACTACCCCGGGAGAAGGCATGGCTCATTCTCACAATCCATGGTTCACATCTGAAGAACAAGAATCTCGGTTCTTTAAAGATTTTGCTAATAGGGAACTTGTTCCCTCAAAAATATTGGATTTTAACTGGTTGGGGAATCAAGGATTCACTTTTCAGACTCTTCTCCGAGATCAAAATTTGGAGAAGTTTGTTGGCTTGAAGGGTCATATCTACCCTGACTTGGTGAGGGTCTTTTACTCAAATCTCACAAAGGATCAAATCAATGGAACAATATCCTCTGAGGTAAAAGGTAAATCCATAGTCATAGACTTTAATATTTTCTTTCAATTTGCTGGATTTACAAATGAGGGTATGACCCCTTCTGTTGAGAATCTGAGATATGAAGGATTTGACCTTCAAAGGGATTCTTTCTATATGAGTCTGCTGAAGAATCCTGATGGATGGGAAGCTGAGAAGGCAGCACGAAGAAGTCAAGGAAGGAAGGTGACTTTCAATATCGGTGGTCTGAACGTCGATGACCGTCTCCTTCATTACACCATTGTGTGGATTTTGGCTGCAAGGGGTACAAACCATGCTCAGATTACAGAGGAAGACATGGTTTTGTTGGCAGCTTTGAAGAATGGTCTTCAAGTTGATTGGGCTGAAGTTGTAATGGATAATATGGTCAAGGCAAGAAGGTTGATTGACTATAAATGCCCCTATGCTTTATTTGTCTCACGTCTGCTTGAGTACTATCAAGTAGATGTCTCCAATGAAAGCAAAGAGCTGGTGAAAGATATTCATGTCATTAGGGATATGGCATTAAAGAAGATGCGTTTGGTGAAAACGGAAGCTGGCTGGGTCTCAAGAGATGAAGTCCCACAACAACACCAACCAGAGGCTAATCCTCCTGCTGATGATGATGATGATTCAAGGGCTGGGGAGTATATCCCTAAGTCACGTTTTGAGTCCATTATCATTGATAGGCTGGATGAAATTGAAAAACGCATACAAGAGGCGGATGAAGCAAATGAAGAGCGCTTTGAGGAGCTAAAAGAGATGATGGAGTCTCTTCATGCTCGATTTGATTCTATGTAGACTTCCCTCTGTACCTCTTCTCCCTTTTTGCTTATTGATATACCAAATAGGGGGAGAATAGAGAATATGTTAATAGAGAATAGGTTAGAATAGGTTATCCTAGATAGGGGGAGTTTAGAATAGCTTTTTAGTATTTAGTGTAAGCTTTTGAGACTTTGAAAGTAATCCTTTCGTTTTAAATGATAATTTGAATTCTGGTTTATTCTATCTCTCTGGTCTTGATCTATGATTATGGCAATTAAATCATATCCTTATCTGTGAATGAATGACTAACAATATGATGCTCTGATAAAAATAGTATGTATGATGAATCTGCAAAGCATATACTCTATTTTTGGATATCACTAACAATTGCAGGATTCTCAAGAAAATTAACACACATCCTAAGCCTCTAGGAAAACCTTGATTGAAGATTTGGTACATCAAAATCAAAAAGGGGGAGATTGTTGGACTTAAAGCTTGAAGATGTGTTTGTTCTCCTTTTTAGTGTTTTGATTTTGATGGAATTGTGGTTTTTCTTAGATGAAATGTATTTAGGATCTTTCTATGTATTGCTTGTTGAGCTTAGGCATGTTTGTGTTTGATTTTTGGTTTGGATAACTCAGGGAGTTTTTGCTATCTTGTGTGTGATTACTCATTTGACAAATGGTTGATTTCCTTTTCTTAAAACAAGTCTTGAAAAACCTTTGGGAACCAATTGAGGTAATAGATTACCAACAAGAGGTAATCAACTACCAAACAATGGGTAACAAAGTGTGGAAATCCATTTGTTCACTGGAGTAATCGATTACCAACAATAGGTAATCGATTACCATGCTCAAAAATCACTCAAGATTGCATTCTTCACTGGGGTAATCGATTACCCTCCCTAGGTAATCGATTACCAAGTCCTCCTTCTCTGGAGTAATCGATTACCTTCCCCTGGTAATCGACACTGAGTTTTCTCATCTGGGTAATCGATTACCCTTTCCTGGTAATCGATTACCTGAGTTATGCTATCTGGGGTAATCGATTACCCTCCCCTGGTAATCGATTACCACGTTCAAAAATGCACCCAAAACTGTTGCAACGGCTATTTTAATCGATTTCCCACTTCTTGTAATCGATTATCTTGACCGTTGAGCCCTCAATTTGCCAAAAACAAGCTTCAAACTTCATCTTTAAAAGGCTCTTTGATGAGAATCTTGGTAGAACTCTTGGAACTACATCTTTTGAACATATTCTTACACTTTCATATACTCTGAAATCAGAGATTATCATTTCTTTCCAAGAAACTCAAAGAGAACTTGTAGAGCTGATTTTGTTTTCCAAAGGAAAGGCAAATCTGTTGTATTTCTCTGTTTGGGTGGCATTCTTTGTGCATTCTTTGTGATCAGATCAACTCATCAGGTGTATTCTAAACTAATCTTTACTTGTTTCTTTGTTTACTGAGTTGTTGCTCTAGGAGAGAGGTATCTCTGGATAGAGTAAGTGTATTTGAGAAGTGTTTTCTCAAAGGTTTGATTGATGGTCCTTAAGAGTGAATCTAGAGGGGGGGGTGAATAGATTCTAGTTCACTTTGGCCTATTTTTCTTGAGTTACTAATTCCTTTTAATTCAAACAGAATATATTCAAGTTTATGCAGTAGAAATATCAAAGGAATAATCAATAACAAGTTTGCAATCAATTTTCAGTTTATACAGTACGTGTATCTACCCTTTCTAGTTCTTAGTTGATTACCAAGTTAATTACTGAGTTAATTACCAAGTCTGTTACTAAAACAAATTGCAGCAAATAATTAGTTATAACAGCAATGGTAATGAGTGTAAGGAAGAAGAAGAAGAGTGCACAGTGATTTATACTGGTTCAGCCAACTGCCTACATCCAGTCCCAATCCAACAACTGTTGCAATTGGTTTTCCACTATCAAATGATCCCTTTTGTGTTCTTTTACATTCACTCTGCAACAAGCAACACAAAAACGAAATCAAAACACCCAAACCAATTCTTTAACCCAAAGAACTGTTCTTCACTGATTTTGGCACACCCAAAATCAAACCTTTGAGAAAACACTTCTCAAACTCTTACTCTATCAGAGAGACCTCTCTCCTTGAGTAATAACTCAACAATCAAATGAATAAACAAAATAGATCAGTTTAGAAAACACCTGAAGTGTAGATTCTGATCACAATCAATAAAACAGTGAATACTACCCAATCAGCAGAATGAATATAGTTGCCTTTTCACAAAACTTTCTTCAAGAACTCTTGAAGTTCTTTCTCTTGAAGAAAGATGATAAACTCTCTTAGAGAGGATTTGAAAGTGTACGCCTTTTCTGAAAGTGTATTTCAAATGTATCAAGAGTATATGCAAAAATCTGTTCTTTTAAAAAACTTGTTTTCTGGTTTTTCAAAGTAGCCCATTTATAGAATCAGATGAGCCACAATTGTTGACATTTGGAACCCAAATTTCAAACAATTGGAGCCTATGTTTTCTGAACGTTGGGGCATTTAATTTCAGGACGTTGGAGCCTCAAAAATTGACTTTATGAAGTTTAAAATGGATTGAAATGATTGGGGAATCAAGTGGGATGTTAGAAAACTCATTTCTGGCAACTTTTAATCATTCCCTGCGGTGGTAATCAATTACAGCTCGTGGTAATCGATTACCATAGAGAGAATTGCATTTCCAGGTGTTTTCTCAGCATGGTAATCGATTACAGCATATTGGTAATCGATTACCGCTCGTGGTAATCGATTACTACCTTATGGTAATCGATTACCAGCGAGCCAAATGGCTTTCTGGACTTTGTTTTCCCTCTGTTACTGTTGGTAATCTATTACCATTTGTTGGTAATCGATTACTTCAGTTAAATAACAGTTTTTCAAAGCATTTACAAGGAGGGAACTTAAACCATTTGAACATATGAGAAATCACACAAGTTTGCTAAACTCTCTAGGGTATTCAAGCATGGAACAACACATATATCCTTAATCTAAAACAATCAATACATATAAAAACTCCTAGATACATTTCATCTAAGAAAACCAAAATTACATAGACATCAAAATCAAAAACACCAAGAGAAACTATCCAAAGCTTCATCAAGCTTTAGTTCCAACATTAATCTTGGGTGTGCCAAGCTCAGGGAAGAACTGTTCTTTGGGTTGAAGAACAGGTTTTGGGTGTTTTGATTTCGTTTTTGTGTTGCTTGTTGCAGAGTGAATGTAAAAGAACTCAAAAGGGATCATTTGATAGTGGAAAGCCAATCGCAACAGTTGTTGGGTTGGGACTGGACGTAGGCAGTTGGCCGAACCAGTATAAATCGCTGTGCACTCATTTTCTTCCTTATCCTCTTTACAGTTTTCCTTATATTGCTATTATCATTGTTTAAATTCTGCAGTATATTTGGTAACTGTATTGATAATCAACTCAGTAATTGAATCAGTAATAGAATAGGTAATTGAATCGGTAATTGATACGGTAATTGATAGGTGAATCTAGAATCGATTTGTTTGAATTCAAAAGGAATTAGAGTCTTGCGAGTTTCGGCTAAAATTGAACAAGAATCTATTCACCCCCCCCCCTCTAGATTCATACATAGGGACCAACACAATCATCCTCTTTGTGACTGGTTCTTTTACAAATCCTACACTTTGGAAAGTTTTCTCTTTTCTTTGAGTCTTTTCCAGAATGCATTCCAACAAATTTCTTCTCTCCTTTCACCATTGGACCTTTCCCTTTGTGCTTTACTTGTAAGGTTGTCTCTGTTGACTCTTCTTGTCTAAGAAGTCTCCTTTGCTCTTGAGCTTGAAGAGCATTTACAAGCTCTGTCAAACTTATCTTTGAAAGATCCTTAGACTCTTCAAGTGAAGAAATCTTAGATTCAAACCTTTTGGGTAAGATTACCAAAACTTTCTCAACTATTCTGCTCTCTGGAAATTTTTCTCCCAACAATCTGATTTGATTCACAACCTTCATCAATCTGGTCATTAAATCTTTTATGTTTTCAGCTTCATTCATCTTTAAAGCTTCAAACTCTCTTTTGAGATTGAGAACCTGCATTTGCTTAGTCCTCTCATTCCCAAAAAACTCTTCTTGAATCTTCTCCCAAATTTCCTTTGCTGTGTCCAGATTTGAGATTCTCATAAAAACATCATCATCCATAGCAGAGTGCAAGATGGTAAGAGCCTTTGCTCTTTTTGCAACTTGCTCACTGTGAAATCTCATTTGAGCAACAGTGGGATTCTCCTCCAGAGCTGGTGGTTCAGCTGTTTCAATTGCTTCCCATAGATCATATGCTTTTAACTGAGCTCTCATCTTCACAGCCCAGATTTCGTAATTCATTCCTGTGAATACAGGAGGTGCTGGCAGTGGAACATTGTTGGAGGCCATTTAGAAGGTTGGGTATTCTGAAAACAAGTTGGGTTCACTCTAACTCTGTTCCTGTTTCTGTTTTCTCTCAACACTCAAGTTTTTCTCACAATCCCTCAAGATCTCACTCAAGGTTTTCTCACAGTCCCTCAAGATCTCTTAAGCTCTAGATACCAATTGTAGGCACAAGAGGATTTGAATCAGAATAGAAAAATAGAAAATGCTTCATTCATCCCTTTCATATCTTAAGGTTGATAATCTGATACATATATTGAGAAAGAAACTAAAGTCCTGCTACCTAACATGCATGGGTTCTCTGCCCAAGCATCATTACATTTCTGAACACACTCCAAAAGGCATGGGCCATTACACTTTGGTCAGAAAATACACCAACTCTTACTTAAAGCATAAAATAAAATAAAAACTGTCACATCACAAAATATAAGTAAGAAATTTCAGCTGCATCAACAATAAAGAACAAGGAATAAAATTCTCATTTTAAAAATTATGAAGACTAAATAGCTAATTATACCTTTTACATGCATGGCCTAAAAATTAAAGTTGATGCAGTGCAAAGAACAAAAAATCAATTAAACTTTTTCTCTTGTTACAAGAAACCTTGGGAATGACATGTCTCTTTATGTCTTTTAGGCATGGAGATTTTGGGGAGTAAAAAGACCTTTGGAGTTGATTGATTCATGCATGGAGAATTCATCTGTTACATCAGAAGCATTACGTTGTATCCATATTTGTCTTCTTTGTGTCCAAAAGAATCCCGAGGATAGGCCAAATATGTCAACTGTGGCAGTGATGTTGAGCAGTGAGAGTGGTTTGCCTCAACCTAAAGAGCCTGGTTTTCTTATGAAGAATGACAATTTCTTTCATGAAGCAGATTCCTCTACCAAGCACCAGTTTTCTTGCACCAATGATATAAGTTTTACCATGTTTGAACCCCGGTAGTGGATTATTTACCTCACTACAAAATTTGTTTTGGATGTTTTGTATACTGCTTTAGCACCTACATCAAAGCACATAATGGAATTTAGATGCAAAAATTGTCATTGGTGAAGTGTGTCATTGCTTTGCTTTTTGATAAATTATATTGTTAATCCAACTAACCTTGCTGATAAAATTTATTTGTCTCTTTTCTCTGTCCCAATTATAAGTTTTCAAATCAATTAAATAGTCTATTTGTCATTTAATCGTAGTTTGGGGGGACAAAAGCACGGACAGAGGATTTTGGTTCATTACCTTTTGGACCATTAATTTAAACCAAAAATTATAGAATTGACATTGACAGCACCATAAAAATTGTAATTTGATCTTTACGTGACATAGATTGCATATGTTCGCCTAACCGTAAATGCACGGTGTCACCAAAGTAATACAGTTCAAGAGAGATAATCATCCCACAGATATTATAATTATCAATTACTAAATTTATTGTGATTATATTGTCTCAGTTATAAAAATTTAGGACTAAAGGGAGTTCTATTTTAGTTTAGTAACTAATAATAGGGTATGAAAGAGAGTAAAAGATGTGGTTGAAAACAATTAAGTGAGAGTTGTTGGGATCTAATTTCATTTGTAATGTTTAGATGTAAATTATGTAAAAGATAAAACACAAAAAGGAAAATTGAATTGTGTTAAAAAAAAATTCAAATGATGTGAGTTTGTGTATGATGTTTTAAGATAGAAGCAGACGCAAATGGTTTTCAATATAAAGTTTGATTTTAACAAAAACTAAGTTGAAGTGATTATCAACTGTTAGTCAAAACTGAAAGCAGATAAGTCGCAAGAATTTTTATACTAGTTCGTCTTGAGAGACTACGTCTAGTTACTTAGCAACTTGCTAAGTTTTCATTATGACCAGTGAAACAACCCTTACAAGTATTCTTTGCACCCAGTCACTTCTGGCTACACAGACATATTCTTTGAACTCAACCTTCCTAATTTAATACAAGGTATTCTTTGAAATGCAGTCTCATCGGGCTAAAAATAAGGTATTTTTCGAAACAAAGCTTTCTCAGGCTAAAACACCACAACAATGGATTTTAAAAGTGTTGGACTTAAAGCTTGAAGATGTTGTTGTGCCTCCTAAGTTGTTTTGATTTTGATGTAATGTATCTTTCGGTTTTCCATAGTTGAATGTAACTAGGATATATCTATGTATTGTATGTTGAGTATAGGCATATATGTGTTGAGTTCTTTGTTTAAGACCCCAGAGATGTGTAAAACTTGTGTATGATTGATCATGTGACTAATGTTTGATTTCCATTTGAGAAAAACAGTTTTAAAAACCTTGGAAATCCATTTTTCACTAATGTAATCGATTACAGGCTTGGTGTAATCGATTACATTGATCTTTCTCTCTGGTGTAATCGATTACATGGATGATGTAATCGATTACATGCTTTCTACTCTCTGGTGTAATCGATTACATCCCCTATGTAATCGATTACATGCTTTGAAATTCACTATTTCTGGGTTTCCCTCTTTGATGTAATCGATTACATGCTTGTGGTAATCGATTACATACCTGGAAAAATCAAATTGGAGGGTTCTAACGGCTAGTGTAATCGATTACACTCATTTGGGTATCAATTACATGGACCGTTATAGCTCAGATTTACACGTTTTCTCCCTCCAAATTGATTCTATAAGTATATCCTTGATGAAACATATGAAGAGGCTGAAAACCAAACCATTTTGCAACTACTTCTACACTTTCATATGCTCTAAACTAAGAGTTCATCAAGGTTTTCAAAGTCCAAGGGGAAACTTGTTTTATGTCTGTGTTGAGTGGATTTCATAGAGCTTATTTGTGATCAGATTCTGCACTTGAGGTGTATTCTTTATTGATCTTTGTATTTTCCAATTGGGTTGTTGCTCTAGGAGAGAGGTTTCTCTAGATAGAGCATTGTGTTTGAGAAGTGATTCTCAAAGTTTTGATCTTGGAGGTGCCAAGGTCTGGGAAGTTCTGTTCTTCAGGTTGAAGAACAGTTTTGGGTGTTTTGATTTCTGTTTGTATTGCTTGTTGCAGAGTGAATGTAAAAGGATACAAAAGAAATCATTTGATAGTGGAAAGCCAATCGCAACAGTTGTTGGGTTGGGATTTGGACGTAAGGCGATTGGCCGAACCAAGATACATCGCCGTGCACTCATCTTCTTCCGTACTCTCTTTACGTTTTCACTATATTGTTATTGATCATATTCTCGCTTTGTATTTGGAAACTGCATTGATAATCAACTCATTAATTGGTTTAAGAATAGAATCAGTAATTGAACTTGTAATTGAATCTGTAATTGAAAGGTAATTGATAGGTAATCAAGATTAGCTTTCGGTTGAATTAAAAGGAATTAGAAACACGCGAATTTGGGGTAAAGTTTAACAAGAATCTATTCACCCCCCCTCTAGATTCACACATAGGGACCAACAATTGGTATCAGAGCTACTTCTAGTAAGTTGCTCTAGAATTTGATCCATAATGGCCAAGTAATCAATTACCATTTCTTGAAGGTGCCTCTATTAATAGACCTTCTCTGTTTTGTGGTGATAACTATCCTTTTTGGAAAGTTAGGATGAAAATTTTTATGGAGTCTATTCATAGAAGTATTTGGCAAGCAGTTATAACTGATTTCAAAATCCCCACATATATAGTTGATGGAAATGAATTAGAAAAACCATTTGAGAAGTGGGAACCAGAAGAAATTAGGAGAGCAGAAAATGATGCTAAAGCTTTAAATATCATACATTCTGCTTTAAACTCTGATGAATTTTTTAGAATTTCAGCTTGTAACACAGCCAAAGAAGCGTGGGATCTAATAAGGGTCACACATGAAGGTACCGCTGAAGTACGAAGGGCAAGGAAGAATACCTTGATCCAAGAGTACGAAACATTTAGAATGACACAAGGCGAGTCCATAATGGATATGCAGAAACGATTCACACACATTGTGAATCATCTTAAAGGACTTGGTAAGATATTCGTTGAAGAAGAAGTCAACGTAAAGGTGCTGAAATCCTTGAGAAAATGGCAACCAATCAATCAAAGAATCACCGAATCAAAGAACTTAGCATTGATGACCAGTGCAGAATTATTTGGTAAGCTGAGGGAATACGAAATGGATATGTCCCGTATTGCTGATGAAGAACAAAAAGACAAGAAAGCCAAAGGGCTAGCACTAAAAATGGAAGACACAGCTAGTGAGAGTGATGCATCATCAAGCTGTGGAAATGAGTCTGAGCAAGAAATGAATCTCATGGTCAGAAAGTTCAAAAGGTTCATGAAGAAGAACAAGAACAAAAAAGGAGATTCAACAATGCTAGAAAAGGCTCATCTTCAAAGGTCACATGCTATGAATGTGGCAAGGCTGGACACTATAGATCAGAGTGTCCTAACGTGAAGAAATCAAATAGCAGTGAGCCTAGAAGAGTGAGCAAGAAGAAGAAAAACCCAAGAAGGACCGGTATCGGAAGAAAAAGGCCTACATTGCTTGGGAAGAAAATGACCGCTCATCCTCCAAAGGAAAGCGAAAATGAGGAAGCCAACTTATGTCTTATGGCTAAACCAGAATCGGATAATGAGGTAAGTGATTCTGACTCTTCTAAAAATGATAATGATTATGATGAACTATATACTGCTTTTTGTGAGTTATTTAAAGAAGCAGAAAAATTTGAAAAACTAAGTAAGGTTTTGAAAAACAGAGTTGCAGATTTAGAAAATGAAATTTCTGTTTTGAAAACCAATATTCAAGAATTGAAAGATGAAAATGATAAGTTAAAATTGCCCTGTTCAAAGTGTAAATCTTTCTAACGCCCCTTTAAAAAGGAATAAAAAGAAGTTCCATACATTTAAACAAACTAGCAAGTATAGAAACTTCTCATGTAGTTATTGTATGCAACTGACATAATCATTATAACTGCATGATTAGAAAAGAAGGCTTAGATAATGGATTGTTTAAATGGATAAAGAAAGATAGTCACAGTTCTAACATGAAAGGACCCAACAAGATTTGGGTACCAAAAACCAAATGATAACTTTCTTTGTGTAGGTGTGCTTGAGAGCCAAACACTCAACATGGTATTTGGATAGTGGTCGCTCAAGACATATGACGGTGTGACAAGAGTAACTTTATCTCCTTCAAATCCAAAGAATCAGGTTCAAGAGTATATATGGAGATAATAACAAAGGCAAAATTTTGGGTATTGGTGATGTTGGAGACAAATCCAACTCCGTGATTGAAGATGTACTGCTTGTAGAAGGTTTGAAGTTCAATCTTCTGAGTATTAGCCAATTGTGCGACAAAGGCTATCAAGTTTCATTCGACAAAGGTCGCCGCAAGATCAATAACAATAATCGAATGAGGTATTGATGGTAGGTAAGAGAAGAGGTAACATCTATATACTTGAACTTGATCATTCATCATCATATCATGCATGTCTTACGTCTAATGATGATCTATCTTGGCTTTGGCATAGACGTATAGCACATATTGATGTTCATCAACTTAATAAACTGTCATCTAAGAGCTTAGTAGAAGGACTACCTGAATTAAAATTCAAAAGAGAAGGCCTATGTGATGCATGTCAGAAAGGCAAGCAATCTAGAAACTCTTTCAAATCTAAAAATGTTGTTTCAACTTCTAGACCGCTTGAATTGCTGCACATGGATCTCTTTGGTCCATCTAGAACCGCTAGTTTAGGTGGAAATCTATATGGATTAGTTGTTGTAGATGACTACTCGTTTTTGCTTGGGTTGCTTTTATACCAAGTAAAGACACCACTTTCAAAGTTTTCAAAATACTTGCTAAAAAGATTCAAAACGAAAAAGATTTGAAAATCAAGTCCATTAGAAGTGATCATGGAGGGGAATTTGAAAATGAACATTTTGAAAAGTTTTGCGAAAAATATGGAATCGATCACAATTTTTCCGCTCCAAGAACTCCACAACAAAATGGGGTTGTTGAGAGGAAAAACAGATCTTTAGTAGAACTAGCAAGAACTATGTTGAATGAAAGTGATTTGCCTAAATATTTTTTGGCCGATGCAGTTTCCATCGTGTGCTATGTTCTAAATAGAATTGTGATTCGACCTCTTTTAAAGAAAACCCCTATGAACTCTATAAAGGCAAGAAACCCAATATCTCTCATTTTCGGGTATTTGAGTGTAAGTGTTTTGTTTTGAATAATAGCAAAGAGCCTCTTGGTAAGTTTGATGCCAAGGCTGATGAGGGTGTGTTTATTGGGTATTCATCATCAAGTAAAGCATATAGAGTTTTTAATAAAAGGAGAATGTGCATTGAGGAATCTGTGCATGTCAAGTTTGATGAAACTAACAATCCCCAAAAGGGAAGTGTGTTTGTTGATGATGATGAGCATGTAGGTGAAGAAAGCACTAGCAAAGAAGAACAGCAAGAGCCACCAACCACTTCTCATGATCTTCCAAAAGAATGGAGGAAACCAAGAGATTTATCTCTTGACAACATCATTGGTGACATCCATAAGGGAGTAACTACTAGATCTACTCATAACATGTTCTGTGATGATTATGCATTTGTATCTCAATTTGAACCTTCTTGTGTTGATGATGCTATAAATGATGAATATTGGATGAATGCTATGCAAGAAGAATTGAATCAGTTTAAAAGGAATAACGTATGGGAGTTAGTACCTTTTAAAAGAGATATGAATGTAATTGGAACAAAATGGGTGTTTAAGAATAAGTTAGATGAGAATGGAGTTGTGGTTAGGAATAAGGCTAGACTAGTAGCTAAGGGATATAATCAACAAGAAGGAATAGATTTTGGTGAAACATATGCCCCTGTTGCTAGACTAGAAGCTGTTAGAGTTTTACTTGCTTTTGCCTGCATACATGATTTCAAGTTGTTTCAAATGGATGTTAAAAGTGCTTTCTTGAATGGCTATATCAATGAAGAAGTTTTTGTTTCACAACCTCCTGGATTCACTGATTTCAGATTTCCTGAACATGTGTACAAACTCAAGAAGGCCCTATATGGTCTTAAACAAGCCCCTAGACAATGGTATGAAAGGCTAAGTAAATTTCTTCTGTCAAAAGGGTTCTGCAGAGGTAATGTTGACAAAACTCTTTTCATAAGGAGGAAGTCAAACTGTATTTTGTTGGTTCAAGTTTATGTTGATGATATTATATTTGGATCAACTAATAAATCTCTGTGTGAAGAGTTTGTGAATAGCATGCAGGGGGAGTTTGACATGTCTATGATGGGAGAACTCAAATTCTTCCTAGGATTGCAAGTCAAACAACTGAAAGATGGAATCTTCATACATCAAGCAAAGTACACCAAGGAATTGTTGAAGAAATTTGACATGGAGAGTTGTAAGATCTCAAACATTCCTATGTCAACTAATTTCTACTTGGATAATGATGCATTGGACAAAGTGTAGACCAATCAAGATATAGAGGGATCATTGGATCACTCTTGTACCTCACAGCAAGTAGGCCAGACATCATGTTCAGTGTGTGTGTTTGTGCAAGATTCCAATCTGCACCAAAGGAATCACACATGGCAGCTGTGAAGAAAATCTTGAAGTATCTCAAAGGAACTACGAATTGTGGTTTGTGGTATCCAAAAGGTACGTATCCCACATTGGTTGGTTTTAGTGATGCTGACTTTGCTGGTTGTAAACCGATAGGAAAAGCACAAGTGGTGTGTGTCATTTGTTTGGAGGAAGCTTGGTCTCATGGTATAGCAAGAAGCAAGCTTGTGTAGCTCTTTCAACCGCAGAGGGCGAGTATGTAGTGCAGGTAGTCAAGTTGTGCTCGAGACCATTTGGCTAAAGCAACAACTGGAGGATTTTGGACTTAAGCTTGATCATATTCCAATCAAGTGTGACAACACAAGTGCCATCAGTATCACAAAGAACCCGGTCTTACACTCAAGAACAAAGCACATCGAGGTGCGTCATCACTTCATTAGAGATCATGTTGAGAAAGGAGATTGTGAGGTGGAATTCATCGACACAGAAAATCAACTCGCGGATATCTTCACCAAACCTCTGCCCAAGGAGAGGTTCTTCAAACTTAGAACCAATCTTGGCATTCTAAGTGAAGAACATCTCACATAAAGTGTTGTAAGTATGTTAGTTTAATCATTCATCTGTGCTTAAACTTGATATGAATTCATTGCATAATATGATCTTGACCATTTCTAAGTTCAAAATATGTAGAATCAAATGTTTTTCAACCATCCTATATGTGAAATTCATTAACATTGTAGTACAAAGTTCATTTTCAACTTGTTTTTGATTTTCTATAGGATGTAATCGATTACAGCATGTATGTAATCGATTACAATAGATTTTGGCTCTGATGTAATCGATTACAACAACAATGTAATCGATTACAGGTGTGTGAGGTTCTGATGTAATCGATTACAGGACCAATGTAATCGATTACAGGGTGTTCTGTTTCTGATGTAATCGATTACATCATGTATGTAATCGATTACACCCTTCTCTGAAGGGTTTTTACAGCTTTGTTTTGAGGTTCTGGGCTTTGTGTTTTGTGTTCTTGGAAGCCCATTGCTCTTGTGAATCTATTAGAAGTGTTCCCTAGGGTTTTAGCTCTCATTTACATTCACATTCTCAAAACCCTAAAAATCCCAAGAGCCACCATTGGTATCAGTTCTCTCTCTCGTACCACCACCATTCTTCATCCTCTTCATCTTCAACCTTCGTTCTTCATCTTCTCTTTCACTAATCTTCAACCATGGACGGACAAGGAAGAAGCAAAAGGATGAAAGCTAGAGCTAGCCGAGACATCCAAGAGGAAAGACGTACCAAGAAGAGACAAGAAACCTCTTCCAAAAGGAAGGCTTCTGAAGAATCTGTGCATCACAACCCATGGTTCACCACGAAGGAACAAGAAACTCGTTTCTTCACTAATTTCGCAAACAGGGAACTCGTACCCCCAAAGATTGTGGACTTAAGATGGCTGGACCATGAAGGATTTACCTTTCACTCCATGCTCCGAGATCAGAACTTGGAGAAATTTGTTGGGCTGAGGGGTTTCATATACCCAGATTTGGTAAGGGTATTTTATTCCAATCTGAAATATCACTCTGTATCTGGAAGAGTTATGTCTGAAGTTAAAGGAGTGAGCGTTGTTCTGACTCATGACATGTTCTTTGAACTTGGTGGAATAACAAATGAGGGGATAGTCCCTTCTCCGGAGAATGCGGAAGAGGAAGGCTTTGAAGCTGCAGAAGGATGCATTTTATATGAGCATGTTGAGAAATCCTGAGTCTTGGGAGGCTGAAATGACAGCAAGAAGAGAAAGAGGTATGAGGAAGACCTTTGGCATTGGTGGTCTCAACATTGACGACCGTCTTCTTCATTATACAATATGCTGGGTTTTGGCTGCTAGGGGTACCAATCATGCACAGCTCATGGAAGAAGATATGATTTTGATGGCTGCCCTGAAAAATGGAATTCAGATTGATTGGGCTCACGTTGTCATGGACAACATGACCAAGGTAAAGAAATTCCATGAATTTAAGTGCCCATATGGTTTGTTCATATCACGTGTTCTTGAGAGGTGTCAAGTGGATGTCTCCAACGAGCACAGAGAATTGGTCAGGGATATCCATGTTCTTGGTGATATGATGCTGAAAAAGATGAGGTTGACCAAGACAGCTGAGGGCTGGGTACCTAGAGAGGAAATTCATCAACAACAACAACAACAACAACCACCACAACAACAAGAAGAGCAACAAGGAGAACTACAACGGAAGAACATCCTCCTTCGATGATGATGGGGATTCAAAGAAATTTGGGAGTACATCCCTAAGTCTAGATTTGAGTCCATTGTCATTGATAGGCTAGATGAGATGGATAAGCGCCAAGATGATCTGGGAAGCAGATTAAAGAATTGGAAAGGAATCAAAATCTGCATTTCCTTGATATGAAGTCCTTGATGGAATCCATCATGGAGCGCCTCAACCAAGATGATGATGATGGTGATGATCAGTGACCCCCCTCTCTGTATCTCTCTTTTTGGTTTGATATACCAAATAGGGGGAGAATAGTTAGGTTATCCTAGATAGGGGGAGTTGAGAGTTGAGATTAGCTTTGATAGGCTTCTAGTATTGATTAGTGAATTGAAGTTATGTTTTTACTGTTTTATTGAAAATCTGAACTATGTTATTGCTTTTGGATATTGAATAAAATTTGCTTTGAGATTCTGTTATGATTCATTGGTCTTGATCTATAAAATTGTGATTGAATCATGTCATACATATTTGAATGAATGATTGATTAGTAGTGCATATACATATTGTATTTTCTGGAAAATTCTAACATATGCAGGTATGTCAAAGAACAACACATATCCTAAAACTCTAGGAAAACCTCAACTATGATTTGGTACATCAAAACCAAAAAGGGGGAGATTGTTGGACTTAAAGCTTGAAGATGTTGTTGTGCCTTCTAAGTTGTTTTGATTTTGATGTAATGTATCTTTCGATTTTCCATAGTTGAATGTAACTAAGATATATCTATGTATTGTATGTTGAGTATAGGCATATATGTGTTGAGTTCTTTGTTTAAGACCCCAGAGATGTGTAAAACTTGTGTATGATTGATCATGTGACTAATGTTTGATTTCCATTTGAGAAAAACAGTTTTAAAAACCTTGGAAATCCATTTTTCACTGATGTAATCGATTACAGGCTTGGTGTAATCGATTACATTGATCTTTCTCTCTGGTGTAATCGATTACATGGATGATGTAATCGATTACATGCTTTCTACTCTCTGGTGTAATCGATTACATCCCCTATGTAATCGATTACATGCTTTGAAATTCACTATTTCTGGGTTTCCCTCTTTGATGTAATCGATTACATGCTTGTGGTAATCGATTACATACCTGGAAAAATCAAATTGGAGGGTTCTAACGGCTAGTGTAATCGATTACACTCATTTGGGTATCAATTACATGGACCGTTATAGCTCAGATTTACACGTTTTCTCCCTCCAAATTGATTCTATAAGTATATCCTTGATGAAACATATGAAGAGGCTGAAAACCAAACCATTTTGCAACTACTTCTACACTTTCATATGCTCTAAACTAAGAGTTCATCAAGGTTTTCAAAGTCCAAGGGGAAACTTGTTTTATGTCTGTGTTGGGTGGATTTCATAGAGCTTATTTGTGATCAGATTCTGCACTTGAGGTGTATTCTTTACTGATCTTTGTATTTTCCAATTCTGGGTTGTTGCTCTAGGAGAGAGGTTTCTCTAGATAGAGCATTGTGTTTGAGAAGTGATTCTCAAAGTTTTGATCTTGGAGGTGCCAAGGTCTGGGAAGTTCTGTTCTTCAGGTTGAAGAACAGTTTTGGGTGTTTTGATTTCTGTTTGTATTGCTTGTTGCAGAGTGAATGTAAAAGGATACAAAAGAAATCATTTGATAGTGGAAAGCCAATCGCAACAGTTGTTGGGTTGGGACTGGACGTAGGCAGTTGGCCGAACCAGTATACATCGCTGTGCACTCATCTTCTTCCTTACTCTCTTTACAGTTTTCACTATATTGTTATTGATCATATTCTGCTTTGTATTTGGTGTTGGTCCCTATGTATGAATCTAGAGGGGGGGGGTGAATAGATTCTTGTTCAATTATAGCCTAATTTCACAAGATTCTAATTCCTTTCGAATTCAAACAAATCGGTTCTAGATTCACTTATCAATTACCGTATCAATTACCTATTCAATTACCGATTCTATTACTGATTCAATTACCGTATCAATTACTGAGTTGATTATCAATACAGTTACCAAACACACTGCAGAATTTAATCAATGATAATAGCAATATAAGGAAAACTGTAAAGAGGATAAGGAAGAAAATGAGTGCACAAATGATATACTGTTCGCCAATCATTTACGTCGATCCAACCCAACAACCTGCTGATTGGCTTTCCACTATCAAATGATCCCTTTTGTGTTCTTTTACATTCACTCTGCAACAAGCAACACAAAAACGAAATCAAAACACCCAAAACCTGTTCTTCAACCCAAAGAACAGTTCTTCCCTGACCTTGGCACACCCAAGATCAAACCTTTGAGAAAACACTTCTCACATACACTTACTCTATCCAGAGAGACCTCTCTCCTAGAGTAATAACCCAGAAATTGAAATATAAATAAAGATCAGTATAGAAAACACCTTGAGTGTAGATTCTGATCACAAATAAACTTATGAAATCCACCCAATCACAGGAATGAACCAAGTTTCCCTTTGTCTTTGAAAACCTTGATGAACTCTATGTACAGAGCATATGAAAGTGTAAGAGTTAATTCAAGAAGCTAGGTTTTCAGCCCTTCATATGTTTCATCAAGATTATACTTATTGAACAAATTTGGAGGGAGAAAACGTGCAAATCTGAGCTACAACGGTCAATGTAATTGATCCCAAATGCATGTAATCGATTACACTAGCCGTTAGAACCCTCCAATTTGAATTTTCCAGGCATGTAATCGATTACCACGAGCATGTAATCGATTACATTGAAGAGGGAAACCCAGAAAGGTGAATTTCAAACCATGTAATCGATTACATTGGAGATGTAATCGATTACATCAGTGAGGCCAAGCCATGTAATCGATTACATCAACCATGTAATCGATTACACCAGAGAGCAAAAATAATGTAATTGATTACATACACCATGTAATCGATTACACCAGAGAGGAAAACAAATGTAATCGATTACATCACCCCTGTAATCGATTACATCAGTGAAAAATGGATTTCCAGGTTTTTCAAAACTGTTTTTCACATAGGGAAATCAAACATTAATCACATGATCATCCATACTCAAGTTTTAACCATTCTCTGGGGCCTCAAACAAAGAACTAAACACATCCATGCCTAAACTCAACAAACAATACATAGATAATTCCTAATTACATTTCATCTAAGGAAAACCAAAATTACTTTACATCAAAAGCAAAAACACCAAGAGAGACACTAAAGCATCTTCAAGCTTTAAGTCCAACAATCTCCCCCTTTTTGGTTTTGATGTACCAAATCTCAACCAAGGTTTTCCTACAGGTTTAGGATGTGTGTTGATCTTTTACGAATCCTGCAATTGTTAGCAATGCAAGCACAAAATAGAAATGTTGCAGATTCATGAAATAAATGTTCATATAAGTCATATATTACTCCCCCTATCAACTATATTCTATCAACTATATACTTACTCCTTACTCCCCCTATCAACTATATTCTATCAACTTATACTTCTCCCCCTATTTGGTATATCAAAAGCAAAAACAGAGAGAATTATAATCAAATATAGAGAATAGAGATAAGAATGAACGAACTAAAGAAAATAAAAAAATATGAATAATCAAAGATAGAGGTATAAAATTTTCCCTTATGTTATCTCCATAAAGCTAGATCCAAATTCTATTGATTGAAAGGAGATAAGTTTTGATTTCTTCATCAATCACATGTCTTGAGCGGCCATTGTCCAGAATGCCAATTGTTCCATGATTCCAATTGTTGATTGTTTGGCTCTCAAGCATATCTACACAAGAAAGTTTACTTTGATTTTGGTACCCAACTTCTCTTGGGTCCAGCTATGTTAGCATCATCAATTTTAACTTTCTTAACCCACTTAAACAAACCATAAGATATACCTTCCTTTCTAATCATGCAATTATAAGAATTATGACCAGGTTTCATGCAATAACTACATGTGAAGGTTCTATTTTTGCTAGTTTGTGTAAAGGATTTCATGTTATTTCTTTTTAAAGGGGCATCAAAGGATTTACATTTTAAACAGGGTAGTTTCAGATTATCTTTTTCCTTTTTCAAATCTTGAACATTGGTTTTCAAAACAGAAATATCATTTTCTAAATCTGTAATTTTGTTTTTCAAAACCTTGTTCAATTTTTCTAGTTTTTCGGCTTCCTTGTAAAGTTCACAAAAAGCAGTTTGCAGCTCATCATAATCATAAGTAGATGAATCGAGAATCACTTACCTCATCATCGGATGTTGGATTTGCCATGAGACACAAATTTGCTTCTTCATTATCGCTCTCACTAGAAGTTGAGGAATCATTCTCTTCCCAAGCTATATAAGCTTTCTTCTTTCTGAATTTATCCTTCTTGGACTTTTCCTCATGTTCAGATCTTCTAGGCTCATTGTAGTTGGCTTTCCTCATATTGGGGCACTCAAACTTGTAGTGACCAACTTTGCCACACTCATAACAAGTCACCTTTGAAGATGAACTCTCACTTCTTTTGAAGTCCTTCTTAACATTGTTGAACCTTTTCTTCTCACTGTTCTTCATTAGGAACTTCTTGAAATTTCTTACTATATGTTTCATGTTTTCTTCTTCGAGGATTCAGATTCGATTCGGTTTCGGTATGCTCCACTTTGAAAGAAATTCCTTTGGCTCCTTTGTCCTTCGGTTCCTCATCCGCCATGCGAGTCATATCCATCTCATACTCTCTAAGCTTGCCAAATAGTTCTCGCACTTGTGATTGCGCAAAGATTCTTTGACTCGAGTTATGGCTGCATCACGAGTGGATTGCCATTTTCTATTTAGAGACTTTAGAATCTTGACATTCATTTCTTCTTTCTACGAAGCTTTTGCCAAGTCCCTTGAGATGATTGATGATGTGTATGAACCGTTTCGCATCTCCATTATGGATTCTCCTTGCAACATTCTCAAGGTTTCATACTCTTGGATCAAGGTATTCTTCCTTGCCTTCGTACTTCAGCCAGTTGTGCCTTCATGAGTTACCATTATGAGTTCCCAAGCTTTTCTTTGTTGTACAAAGAAATTCTAAAAAATTCATCAGAGTTAAGAGCAGAATGTATAATGTTTAAAGCTTTAGAATCATTTTCAGCTCTCCTAATTTCTTCTGGTTCCCACTTCTCAAATGGTTTTTCTAATTCATTTCCATCAACTATATATGTGGGGATTTTGAAATCAGTTACAACAGCTTGCCAAATACTTCTATGAATAGACTCCATAAAGATTTTCATTCTAACTTTCCAAAAAGGATAGTTATCACCACAAAACAGTGGAGGCCTATTAATAGAGGCACCTTCAGCAAATGGTAATTGATTACTGGTCATTATGGATCAAATTCTAGAGCAACTTACTAGAAGTAGCTCTGATACCAATTGTTGGTCCCTATGTATGAATCTAGAGGGGGGGGTGAATAGATTCTTGTTCAATTATAGCCTAATTTCACAAGATTCTAATTCCTTTCGAATTCAAACAAATCGGTTCTAGATTCACTTATCAATTACCGTATCAATTACCTATTCAATTACCGATTCTATTACTGATTCAATTACCGTATCAATTACTAAGTTGATTATCAATACAGTTACCAAACACACTGCAGAATTTAATCAATGATAATAGCAATATAAGGAAAACTGTAAAGAGGATAAGGAAGAAAATGAGTGCATGATGATGTATCTTGGTTCGCCAATCCTACGTCGATCCCAACCCAACAACTGTTGCGATTGGCTTTCCACTATCAAATGATCCCTTTTGTGTTCTTTTACATTCACTCTGCAACAAGCAACACAAAAACGAAATCAAAACACCCAAAACCTGTTCTTCAACCCAAAGAACAGTTCTTCCCTGACCTTGGCACACCCAAGATCAAACCTTTGAGAAAACACTTCTCAAATACACTTACTCTATCCAGAGAGACCTCTCTCCTAGAGTAATAACCCAGAAATTGAAATATAAATAAAGATCAGTATAGAAAACACCTTGAGTGTAGATTCTGATCACAAATAAACTTATGAAATCCACCCAATCACAGGAATGAACCAAGTTTCCCTTTGTCTTTGAAAACCTTGATGAACTCTATGTACAGAGCATATGAAAGTGTAAGAGTTAATTCAAGAAGCTAGGTTTTCAGCCCTTCATATGTTTCATCAAGATTATACTTATTGAACAAATTTGGAGGGAGAAAACGTGCAAATCTGAGCTACAACGGTCAATGTAATTGATCCCAAATGCATGTAATCGATTACACTAGCCGTTAGAACCCTCCAATTTGAATTTTCCAGGCATGTAATCGATTACCACGAGCATGTAATCGATTACATTGAAGAGGGAAACCCAGAAAGGTGAATTTCAAACCATGTAATCGATTACATTGGAGATGTAATCGATTACATCGATGAACAAAGCCATGTAATCGATTACATCAACCATGTAATCGATTACACCAGAGAGCAAAAATAATGTAATTGATTACATACACCATGTAATCGATTACACCAGAGAGGAAAACAAATGTAATCGATTACATCACCCCTGTAATCGATTACATCAGTGAAAAATGGATTTCCAGGTTTTTCAAAACTGTTTTTCACATAGGGAAATCAAACATTAGTCACATGATCATCCATACTCAAGTTTTAACCATTCTCTGGGGCCTCAAACAAAGAACTAAACACATCCATGCCTAAACTCAACAAACAATACATAGATAATTCCTAATTACATTTCATCTAAGGAAAACCAAAATTACTTTACATCAAAAGCAAAAACACCAAGAGAGACACTAAAGCATCTTCAAGCTTTAAGTCCAACAATCTCCCCCTTTTTGGTTTTGATGTACCAAATCTCAACCAAGGTTTTCCTACGGGTTTAGGATGTGTGTTGATCTTTTACTTAATCCTGCAATTGTTAGCAATGCAAGCACAAAATAGAAATGTTGCTTGATTCATGAAATAAATGTTCATATAAGTCATATATTACTCCCCCTATCAACTATATTCTATCAACTATATACTTACTCCTTACTCCCCCTATCAACTATATTCTATCAACTTATACTTCTCCCCCTATTTGGTATATCAAAAGCAAAAACAGAGAGAATTATAATCAAATATAGAGAATAGAGATAAGAATGAACGAACTAAAGAAAATAAAAAAATATGAATAATCAAAGATAGAGGTATAAAATTTTCCCTTATGTTATCTCCATAAACTGCAGATCCAAATTCTATTGATTGAAAGGAGATAAGTTTTGATTTCTTCATCAATCACATGTCTTGAGCGGCCATTGTCCAGAATGCCAATTGTTCCATGATTCCAATTGTTGATTGTTTGGCTCTCAAGCATATCTACACAAGAAAGTTTACTTTGATTTTGGTACCCAACTTCTCTTGGGTCCAGCTATGTTAGCATCATCAATTTTAACTTTCTTAACCCACTTAAACAAACCATAAGATATACCTTCCTTTCTAATCATGCAATTATAAGAATTATGACCAGGTTTCATGCAATAACTACATGTGAAGGTTCTATTTTTGCTAGTTTGTGTAAAGGATTTCATGTTATTTCTTTTTAAAGGGGCATCAAAGGATTTACATTTTAAACAGGGTAGTTTCAGATTATCTTTTTCCTTTTTCAAATCTTGAACATTGGTTTTCAAAACAGAAATATCATTTTCTAAATCTGTAATTTTGTTTTTCAAAACCTTGTTCAATTTTTCTAGTTTTTCGGCTTCCTTGTAAAGTTCACAAAAAGCAGTTTGCAGCTCATCATAATCATAAGTAGATGAATCGGAATCACTTACCTCATCATCGGATGTTGGATTTGCCATGAGACACAAATTTGCTTCTTCATTATCGCTCTCACTAGAAGTTGAGGAATCATTCTCTTCCCAAGCTATATAAGCTTTCTTCTTTCTGAATTTATCCTTCTTGGACTTTTCCTCATGTTCAGATCTTCTAGGCTCATTGTAGTTGGCTTTCCTCATATTGGGGCACTCAAACTTGTAGTGACCAACTTTGCCACACTCATAACAAGTCACCTTTGAAGATGAACTCTCACTTCTTTTGAAGTCCTTCTTAACATTGTTGAACCTTTTCTTCTCACTGTTCTTCATTAGGAACTTCTTGAAATTTCTTACTATATGTTTCATGTTTTCTTCTTGGAGGATTCAGGATTGATTCGTTTCGGTATGCTCCACTTTGAAAGAAATTCCTTTGGCTCCTTTGTCCTTCAGTTCCTCATCTGCCATGCGAGTCATATCCATCTCATACTCTCTAAGCTTGCCAAATAGTTCTGCACTTGTGATTGCAGCAAGATTCTTTGACTCAGTTATGGCTGTCACAGTGGATTGCCATTTTCTATTTAGAGACTTTAGAATCTTGACATTCATTTCTTCTTCTACGAAGCTTTTGCCAAGTCCCTTGAGATGATTGATGATGTGTATGAACCGTTTCTGCATCTCCATTATGGATTCTCCTTGCAACATTCTGAAGGTTTCATACTCTTGGATCAAGGTATTCTTCCTTGCCCTTCGTACTTCAGTTGTGCCTTCATGAGTTACCATTATGAGTTCCCAAGCTTCTTTTGTTTGTTGTACAAGCAGAAATTCTAAAAAATTCATCGAGTTAAGAGCGAGAATGTATAATGTTTAAAGCTTTAGAATCATTTTCAGCTCTCCTAATTTCTTCTGGTTCCCACTTCTCAAATGGTTTTTCTAATTCATTTCCATCAACTATATATGTGGGGATTTTGAAATCAGTTACAACAGCTTGCCAAATACTTCTATGAATAGACTCCATAAAGATTTTCATTCTAACTTTCCAAAAAGGATAGTTATCACCACAAAACAGTGGAGGTCTATTAATAGAGGCACCTTCAGCAAATGGTAATTGATTACTGGCCATTATGGATCAAATTCTAGAGCAACTTACTAGAAGTAGCTCTGATACCAATTGTTGGTCCCTATGTATGAATCTAGAGGGGGGGTGAATAGATTCTTGTTCAATTATAGCCTAATTTCACAAGATTCTAATTCCTTTCGAATTCAAACAAATCGGTTCTAGATTCACTTATCAATTACCGTATCAATTACCTATTCAATTACCGATTCTATTACTGATTCAATTACCGTATCAATTCTTGAAGTTGATTATCAATACAGTTACCAAACACACTTGCAGAATTTAATCAATGATAATAGCAATATAAGGAAAAGCGTAAAAGAGGATAAGGAAGAAAATGAGTGCACACGGCGATGTATCTTGTTCGCCAATCGCCCTACGTCCAGTCCCAACCCAACAACTGTTGCGATTGGCTTTCCACTATCAAATGATCCCTTTTGTGTTCTTTTACATTCACTCTGCAACAAGCAACACAAAAACGAAATCAAAACACCCAAAACCTGTTCTTCAACCCAAAGAACAAGTTCTTCCCCGACCTTGGCACACCCAAGATCAAACCTTTGAGAAAACACTTCTCAAATACACTTACTCTATCGGAGAGAGACTCTCTCCTAGAGTAATAACCCGTAAATTGAAATATAAATAAAGATCAGTATAGAAAACACCTTGAGTGTAGATTTCGATCACAAATAAACTTATGAAATCCACCCAATCACAGAATGAACCAAGTTTCCCTTTGTCTTTGAAAACCTTGATGAACTCTATGTGTGAGCATATGAAAGTGTAAGAGTTAATTCAAGAAGCTAGGTTTTCAGCCCTTCATATGTTTCATCAAGATTATACTTATTGAACAAATTTGGAGGAGAAAACGTGCAAATCGGAGCTACAACGGTCAATGTAATTGATCCCAAATGCATGTAATCGATTACACTAGCCGTTAGAACCCTCCAATTTGAATTTTCCAGGCATGTAATCGATTACCACGAGCATGTAATCGATTACATTGAAGAGGGAAACCCAGAAAGGTGAATTTCAAACCATGTAATCGATTACATTGGAGATGTAATCGATTACATCAGTGAGGCCAAGCCATGTAATCGATTACATCAACCATGTAATCGATTACACCAGAGAGCAAAAATAATGTAATCGATTACATACACCATGTAATCGATTACACCAGAGAGGAAAACAAATGTAATCGATTACATCACCCCTGTAATCGATTACATCAGTGAAAAATGGATTTCCAGGTTTTTCAAAACTGTTTTTCACATAGGGAAATCAAACATTAGTCACATGATCATCCATACTCAAGTTTTAACCATTCTCTGGGGCCTCAAACAAAGAACTAAACACATCCATGCCTAAACTCAACAAACAATACATAGATAATTCCTAATTACATTTCATCTAAGGAAAACCAAAATTACTTTACATCAAAAGCAAAAACACCAAGAGAGACACTAAAGCATCTTCAAGCTTTAAGTCCAACATTTGGAAACTGCATTGATAATCAACTCATTAATTGGTTTAAGAATAGAATCAGTAATTGAACTTGTAATTGAATCTGTAATTGAAAGGTAATTGATAGGTAATCAAGATTAGCTTTCGGTTGAATTAAAAGGAATTAGAAACACGCGAATTTGGGGTAAAGTTTAACAAGAATCTATTCACCCCCCCCCTCTAGATTCACACATAGGGACCAACAAAAAGGGTTTTGAAAAAATTAAGTTTATCCTCTTCGCAGAGAGAGGGGTATACAAGTGAAGTTCATAATAGAGAGCGAAATATAGAAGATAGCTATGATAGCGTGATTTCGCCAGCTCTAACTTGTAGTAAAGAAGTCCTTTTATAGACAAGCTCTTAAAAGTAGCCGTTAGACAAAGACGATTTGAATGTTGTCCTTCCTTGGCACTTCACAAATAGCAGAGTGAGCAAATCAGAACATTTAATGATCTTACAGCGGAAGTCAACATGAAATCAGGCTTTGATTGATTTACTCAGAGATTTCACTGAAAAGTACTATTTACTTTTCGTGTTGCAGAGGTTTAGTTCAAAATCTCTTTCCACCTTTAGAAGTTTCTTGAGTAACAACTTGATTTGAAATTGACGCAAGTTACTCTATGTCTGACAGGACTCACTGAAACTTTAGTAGATGAATGAATTTTAACTTAAATCTTATTGATGCATTCGTATGTTCTCTTCTTCTTCAACTCAAGCTTTGCATCTCACCTTTAGTTCTTCAAGTTGAAGCTTGTATCTGTTCTGTATAGCTTGAACTTGAGTCTGAACTCCATGACTTCATCTTGAGTCCTCATCTGATAGCTTGTGCGTCTTAGCTTGATACTCTGAGAACTCTTCGTCTTGATATTTCTATGCTTGTTCATTTGGAGGTGCTCATTCGTCTAAGTCTGTACTTGCATTACTCTTCGTTTGATGACCTTTCTGTCTGTTCTGTAATTACCAAAATACTTAATATGTTAAATCATCTTGACTTAACAATCTCTCCCTTTTTTATGATTACAGACCATACTTGTATACTTGTATATTTTAACTTCATGTTTGATCCTTGTCAAACTGTACTTTGTTCTACACTTGATTCCTTCAGACTATATCAGAGCAAGAACATCATAACAAAATGTACATAAGACATTGTTAGAGCAAAACATAATGCATATCAGAATCAGAATTATATCAAGACGATGTTTTTCTTTGAAGGACCTCTTTATTAATATTATTACATCAAGTGATGTAATTTGTACATGAGTGTTACAAAAAAAACATACTTACAAAGTGTCGGAGCACAAGGAAATTACAAAGAGATTACACGGTATCAGAGCACTAATCAGAGCAAATAAATCCACAAAAAAAGAATTGTAAAGCTACAATGAATGAAATTAATTTTTTGTTATGTATGCTCCCCCTGAAACCAATCTTCCTTTTTGCGTCTTTGCTCCCCCGAGACTAT
Source organism: Hylodesmum podocarpum (assembly GCA_026586105.1). NCBI lineage: Eukaryota > Viridiplantae > Streptophyta > Magnoliopsida > Fabales > Fabaceae > Hylodesmum > Hylodesmum podocarpum. Next base: position 9,329,965 of record JALJEV010001433.1, read on the forward strand.
TCTTTCCCCCTTTGAAAATTCTTCCATATCTCCCCCTGAGATCATGTTTCCATTTCCATCTGCGTCTTACTCTCTCCCCCTTGAACTGAAATCATCAAAAACAGCTTAAGACGTAGAAGATGTTTAACTGCCACCTTTAGACGCTTGTACTTCTGAAAGCAAATCCATCACCAAAGTTTCAAGATTTTGAATTTTGGTCTTCATAGACTCATGCTCAGACCTCATCATCTCATGCTCATCTTTCAAGTCAGAATACTTGCATTTGAGACAGTGATACTCACGAGCAGTAGGGACTTCTTCACACTCCAAGAGGTGCAATGTGATAAAAGGAAGTACTAACGCAACAGAAAAAGATTCTCCCCATTACCAGTTGAAGTCTCGGACAATGGTAGCCAAATGAAGACTCTGAAGTGAAGAAGCGTTAGTGTAGGCAAAACCTTCACTAGGGTATATGCATCTGACAATGGCAATGATGTGTGTCAGGCGTGCGATGTTTAAGTCACAACCCAACACTTGGCTATGCCAAGTATATCACAGTTTTCAAGTAATAAGTATTGAAAACAGGGGTTGACGTACCCACAAGGATAAGCAATTTAGAACTGTATTCTTATTTTAAATCTTACTTTTCCAGTGAGGGAAAAGAAGGGGTTTGTTTGTTGAGAAAGCAATAATTGGAGAAGAATAAAGTAATGATAATTTAGAAAAGGGAATTAATTATAAAGAAAACGATTAGGATCTCGATTTCACCACTAATTCCCCCTAAGACTCTTCTCTCTGTTATTCAAATATAAATATAATTTATTGGTTGCAACGGATTCCTATCCTCGTGATCGTCCCTCTTAAGATCACACATGTCGCCTAGGTTAACTAGATTAATTAATCTCTTAATTTAATACTAAGTTAATTAGGGATTTAGATTTGTGAATCCAAAGGCAAACTTAGGTGCGTCCACACTATTACCTACTTCTATATATAGGACTCTAGCGTAATAATGGTTTAATTCTCCAATACCACTCAGGTTCCTTTCCTCAAAGCTCTCATAAGTTTACTATCAATTCATTAGTTGTCAGTTAAAGAATAACATTAAGTGTAGAAGAATAAACACTCAAACATATACTCAATAACATCGAGAATTATATAAAGGGGAAAATTAGGGTTACATCGTTCTCTCAATCAAATGGGGAGTTAGTTCATGAGTAAAAAGGACACAACACAAGTAATTGAAAGAGAATACATAGTATCCTAAGAAAGTCAAATAATTGATGCGCCTCCGTTGCTTGGCTTGGGATCAAATCCTTGTTGCATAAACCGATGTGCTTGGAGTCAGAGAACGGCCGCCGAATTAGGTTGGAATCGAGGAGTGACAAAAAAACTAGGTCAAAAGAATTGTCTAGTGATAGTGAAATAAGATGTATTTACACTCTGTCTGAAATGACTTACTGAAACTTTAGTAGACGAATGAATTTTAACTTAAATCGTACTGATACATTCGTTTGTTCTCATCTTCTTCAACTCAAGCTTTGCATCTCAGCTTTAGTTCTTCAAGTTGAAGCTTGCAACTGTTCTGTATAGCTTGAACTTGAGTCTGAATTCCATGACTTCATCTTGAGTCTTCATCTGATAGCTTGTGCATTTTGGCTTGATACTCGAAGAACTCTTTGTCTTGATATTCTCTGATGCTCGAACATTTGTATTGGAGGTGCTCATTCATCTGAGTCTGTACCTGTATTACTCTTCGTCTGATGACCACCTTTCCGTCTGTTCTATAATTATTAAAGTACTTAAAGATATTAAATCATCTTAACTTAACATTATGAATAAATAGTTCTGCTAAATATTCAAAGATAAAATTTGAATAAAATTATCTCCTATAACTTACATCAATAATAAACTGCATAAGAATGCCACTTTTTCCTATATTCATGTTTCTTTAGATTCATAATATTGTCTCCAATCATGCTTCCTGAGATTCACTACTCGTGTTTGAAGGTTAAAGTTATAATATCCTTTAACAACCACTAAGGGAAACTACAAGTAGCCAATGCATCAAAATTCCAAATCCATCTGTCAGGACTAAGTCCTCAACCGCGGGGGCTTATTTGAGTGGTCAGAGTCCACACACAAGATTTTCAATCTTCCAAACCATAACTTTTTAATATTTCACCTATAAGACAATTATTGAGTAATGAAGGGTGGAAAAAACATGCATTGTGGTTCATTGTGACAGTGTCTCAAAGTTGACATATATTCTATAGATATCATTTAATTTCACGTATGAAAGTGACTCTTTTTTATAATACTAAAATTTTTTTAAAGAAAAATAATTTTATAAGAAATGAATAATGTATAAAAAATAATTTTTAACTATTCACATATTCAAAAAAATTTATTTTTAAAAATAATAATAAAATAAAAAAGAAAGAGAGAGAAAAGAATTACAGTGATTAATTTCAGAAAATATCATTTAATATTTCAGAAAATATCTGTCATGTAAACATCAAATTAAAATTTTATGATGCTGTCGATGTCAAATACCAAAAACCAATTTTATATTTTTTTGGTTTAAATTAATGGTCCAAAAGGTAATGAACCAAAATCCTCTATCCGACACTTTTGTCCCCCAAACTACGATTAAATAGTTGAGAAGTAAAGTGGACTATTTAATTGATCTGAAAACATATAATTGGGACAGAAAAATGAGACAGATAAATTTTATCAAAGGGTTAGTTGGATTAACTATATAATTTATCAGAAAGCAAAGCAATGACAATTTTTGCATCTAAATTCCATTATGTGCTTTGATGTAGGTGCTAAAGCAGTAAACAAAACATCCAAAACAAATTTTGTAGTGAGGTAAATAATCCACTACCGGGGTTCAAACATGGTAAAACTTATATCATTGGTGGAAGAAAACTGGTGCTTGGTAGAGGGATCTGCTTCATGAAAGAACTTGTCATTCTGCATAAGAAAACCAGGCTCTTTAGGTTGAGGCAAACCACTCTCACTGCTCAACATCACTGCCACAGTTGACATACTTGGCCTATCCTCAGGATTCTGTTGGACACAAAGAAGACTAATATGGATACAACGTAATGCTTCTGATGTAACAGATGAATTCTCCATGCATGAATCAATCAACTCCAAAGGTCTGTTTAGTCCCCAAAATCTCCATGCCTAAAAGACATAAAAAGACATGTCATTCTTAAGGTTTCTTACTTGTAACAAGCGAAAAAGTTTAATTAATTTTTTGTTCTTTGCACTGCATCAACTTTCATTTTTAGGCCATGCATGTAAAAGGTATAATTAACTATCTAGTCTTTATAATTTTAAAATGAGATTTTTATTCCTTGTTCTTTATGTTTTAATTTCCTTTTAATCCTTGTTGGTGAAGAATTATGTAAAGACGTTAAAGTAATTTGGTAATATATTATTCATTAATTGGTTGAGAATCTTTGATCGCATGGACTAAAAGATATTAAAATATAAAATGTAAGAATTAAAAATGTTATTTTTAAACTATAGGAGTTAAAAGATAGAAGATAAAGTTTATGAAATTACGAAGATCAAATAGCTAATTAATTAAACCAAAAGATTTTATTTAGTCTTTGATGCTAGCTTTTAGTGATGTAAAATACTCACAAAACAAAAGCATAAGGAATGAAATGTTAAAAAATTACTCATAAAAGCTAAAACGTGGAGTTTTTATGTGCAGGGACAAAAATAAAAAATTTATTTTATATGAATTAAAAAACAATAAAAGAAATAGGATAAAATAGAAATTTTATCAAGACATAGTAAATAAATAAAAATAATATTTCTTTTTCATGAAGGGGTACGTAGAAATATGTCTGAAGATATGCTCTTATAAGTAGCAAAGAGAGGGAATCATTTGTTTCTTGAAAAGTTCTCTGGAAAAACAAAAACAGACGCAAATAAATAGACCAAAAGTAATTAAACTAAAAAAGAAACAAGTGCTTCTGAGTATTCACTTACATGTCCAATAAGGTTTATAGTGTTGTTTGAATGGGAATATCCTCTGTTCTTCTTTCCACTTATTATCTCCAGCATTAAAACGCCAAAGCTGAAGACATCAGATTTCACTGAGAATAGCCCATAAATGGCATATTCAGGTGCCATGTAACCACTGAAGAAAATCATTACAAATGTAGATTAGATAATTACTGAATGGTGTTAGATACAGAATACAAACTATGCTGTGATATTAACTTACTATGTTCCAACCACCCTCCTTGTGTTTCCTTCAATCTGATCTCCCCCGAAAGTTCTAGCCATGCCAAAATCTGATATTTTTGGGTTGAACTCATGATCAAGTAGCACATTACTTGCTTTAAGGTCTCTATGTATTATCCTCAACCTTGAATCTTGATGAAGATACAAAAGTCCTCGTGCAACTCCACAAATAATGTTGAAGCGCTTAGACCAATCTAAAACTTTTCCTTTTACATGATCTGCCAAGAATAACAGTATTGCTAACTCATTAATTGAATTACAGGACACTGACAGAGAAAGTGAAGGAAAATGAAAATTATATTGCAAAAGATATCATCAGGAGATCAGAACCAAATATAAAGGAGTCTAGGCTCTTGTTTGGCATGTATTCATAGATAAGCATCTTCTCCTCTCCTTCAATGCAACAACCAACAAGCTTAACTAGATTCCGATGCTGAAGTTTGGCAATCAGTATAACTTCATTCTTAAATTCGCTAAATCCTTGCCCAGAACTTTGTGAGAGTCTCTTCACAGCAATTTGTTGTCCATCTGCTAGGGTACCCTATAATTTCTCACGCATATGCAACACTTAAATATTGTTAATGTGATGAAATCCAAGTTTTTATGTTCATCAAGGAAGTATGCTGCATAATTACCATGTATACGGCCCCAAATCCACCTTCTCCAAGCTTATTGTTAATTGAGAAGCCATCAGTTGCTCTGACTATTGTATTAAGGTCAAAGAAAGGAAGCTCAAGCTCTTCATTCTTGTCTTCTTCATTATTATCTACCATCAAGTTATTACCTGATTTATTTGCTGAAAAGACAATAACATGCCATTATATTGCATCACCAGCAATCGATAATTTTTTCTTTGCAACAAAAAAGGGCACAATCACTTTGACAGCAAACCACAAGAACAAATCAGACTATGTTGTGCCCAACAACTACTTAAATTTACATCTATAAAAAGAAGAAAAATGAAGGAAAATTTGTTAATGGATGTTTGAACTCTGATAAGGCTCTTGCATAGTACTATTTATAAGAGTTTGACTTGCTAAACCTGTGCATTATGATTTGGTTGAAAATATATCAAGGTGAAGGAACATGTAAACAAATCTTTAACACCCTAAACACATAAAAAAGTTGATGGTCTTATTATGCATATCACTGGCAAGTCCTTGAAATGAATACAAGAGTAAGAAAGTTACCTGTGAACTTCTTCACTCTCTTGCATAAAATGTACGAAGCCAGAATGATTACAAGAACTGAGGCGATGGTGATGATTATTGCTACCAGCTTCATGCTATGTTTTTCTTTCCCAGCTTCATGATTTATGCAGAAATGAGGGAGCCGACTCAGTCATGAACCATTGAAAACTAGGGTACTTTTTGGAAAAACTTCTTTGTAAGCACCAATAGGACAAGAAAATAGGAAGGTAATATGAACTGATTTTCAATCATAAGTTAAAGTCAACTCAAACACAAGCTTTTGGAAAAATTAGATGAGAGAATTTCTACAAAAGTTATATGTATAAATTGATTTTAATCTACAAGAGAAACTCAATTCCTTGTACCTTCTTATTTTCTTGTCCTATAACTACTTAAGTGAAAATTTATGAAAAAACATATCAAATACAGTAAAACTAAATCAGTTACCTTCCTGGCTGGATGAGTCATTACATTATCAATGACTTGAGAGAGACAAAGTTAAGACCATACCTGATTCTGAAACTTTAGTTCTAATATATAGATCGCCGCCACCACTGGGAAACTCTCTAATATCCCTGAGATCACCAAACCACATCAAACAACCACTCCCTCCTCCTCTAATATCTAAACTTGAATAAGCTTTACAAGAACAATTCCCCAAACATTTATCTCTGCACTCACTGAGACTCATACTCCCGTTGAACCAAGAATGTGAAGTATCAGGAGCTTTCAGCCCACTAAATTTGACAAAACCATGTTTCAACTTTTCCTCACAGCTCCATTCCTCAGTGAGAAAACATCCTTGAGTCCAATCCATCACGTCCCAGTTCCTTGGTGATCGCGGTCCAAACCCACTTAAACACTGGCACACTGGAGAATCACCGATTATGCAATTCCCATTTGGTCCACAAAGGTCGTAGGAATCACAGTTATCTCTAGGCACAGATGCATAAGGCCTCCAAACTTGAGCCTCTTCAATCCATATGTACCTTTCGCGAATGGAAATGGTTTGGTTCATAACAATTCTCGAAACCACTGACTTATTCTTGAGGCTGTATGTGTAGTACACCTCATCCTGGTTGGAAACAAACTTGAAATCAAAAAGTGGATTTTCCTTCAATTCTGGGGCACCACTGAATCCAAGACCGTTCCAATGACCACCGCGGTAAAACTCCTGTGACCCTTTCCACATCACCACTTGAGGAAAACCTTCAAGAGAGAGACCCCAACTGAAATCCCCAGGTGATGGATCATCCCAGTTTTTCCAAGCAAATATGCGCCTCTCAAGGCCAGTTCTTAAGTCCCACCCCAGCTTCATTCCTGGTAAAAGCGTATCAAAAGGGTAATCAAAGCTTTGCCACAAGTAGTTTTCAGCATCATGGTCTCTCTCATCTCTCACAACCAAATTCCCAGAATCTAAGAGCTGCACAATGGGATTCAGAACCTTCTTTTTAGATCTTGCAGACCAAGCCACAACCCCATTATCGTTAACAAGCTCTAGATTCCCCTCATTGTTTATATGCAACATGCTATAGTTGCCTTTGACAGGGCTGGCTCCGTTGGCAACCCACACAATAGTCTTCACCGGTATCGACTTGTACCATATCCCCAAGTAACGTTCTGCAGCACTTCTTGGACTAAAGAAACCCAATTCAAAAGTACCATCTTCAGAAACCAAGGTCTTGCCTTCAGGAAGTGATTGAATCCAGGATATGGAGTCATCTGCAATCAAAGTGCAGCAAAAGAACAACAGAATCTCAGTGAGGACGAAAACGAGAAGAAATTTCATTGCTTGACAGTCCTGGTTTCACAGAAGTACTGTGTTTTGTTCTGTCTAAGAAGAGAAGAAAAGAATGAGCGTTACACTGTGGAGCTCAGATTCTCAGTGTTTTGGACTTCGGTAGCATTTATGATGTCACTTGACTAAGTTGAACCGTTTGTTTTCACTAAAATCATGAAACCTTTTTGTAACGGCTGCTGAAAATTTCAACAATGTCTTGCCTGTCAAGAACTTTTGTCTTTTTTAAAAAATTGTGTCAAATGTGTTTCGTACCGGCTTTGACCAGTGTTACACGTGTAAATAAAAGTGTTCAAGTGCCTAAAGTTTTAAATTGCAGTATTAGTTTTGTTATTGTGAAAAATTATGCAAAGATGTAATTGATGAGGATGCAATTGCGGTCTTAGATGCTCCAAAAATCTCAGCATTGTCGTCACGGATTTTCCTTACCTTGTAAATGGGTAATCTTGTAGTCTCATAAACCCATTATGAATATTAAAATCCCAGTCACACAAAGTTTACACCTTTTCCCATTGAAAAGAAAAGGCCATTGAGAATGATAATGACTTTGGTTCTAGAACTTTGATTTATCGCTATGTACAGCTTGCAATTCATTGAGTCACTTCTGCTTCAATCCTAGACAAATTGAAGAATGAATAATCAAAATAGGATATAGACATATACTATGAATGGACGCATAGTGGGGTTGCCTTACCGTCTACTACCGAACACATGGATCAATCATACAAAATTTTCTAATTTAAATAGTAGTCTTGAGTTCATGTTATGAATAAATTGTTCTGTGAAATATTTAGAGATAAAATTTCCTGTAACTTATACCAATAATAGACTGCATAGGAATACCTCTTTTTCCTATATTCATGTTTTCCTTAGATTCATAATATTGTCTCCAATCATGCTTCCTTATATTCACTCATGTTTTAAGGTTAAAGTTATAATATCCTTCAAGAAATACGAAGGGAAACTACCAGTAGCCAATGCATCAAAATTCTAAATCCATCTGTCAGGACTAAGTCCTCAAACAGCAGGTCAACCATGGGGCTTATTTGAGTGGCCAAAGTCCACACACGAGCTTTTCAATCTTCTAAACCATAACTTTTTAATATTTCACCTATAACACAATTATTGAGTAATGAAAGGTGGAAAAAACTTCATGTCGGTCATTTTGGTTCATTCCAAGTCTTCTCCCCGTTCTTAGTTTATCTAAGCCAATTAATTGAGTCGATCCCTATTTTTGGTAGCCGACAATTTGGATTAAATCAAAACTAATTCCACACAAAGCTTGTTCAAAGCTGGAACAAAAGTGCATCCAATCATCAATTTCTCAAAACAGAAAAAAAGAAATTGGAAACAAATTGAAATAAACCCAAATTAAAAATTAAGGTTAATCAAAGTTATTAAATCTCATGGAAAAAATTTCATTTTCTTGACTCATAAGAGTCTTATATATCAAGTGCAATCAAGTGCAGCAAAGTGCAGAAAACTACATTTCATTACATAAACATAAATGTTACTGCATAATAATTGAATTAAAGTTGAGAATATACAGGGAAGAAGTACCAAATGAATCATTTCTGCCATTTCATTTCTTACTCTTTTTTTTTCTTACATGGAATATTTCCCAAATGACAAAAGGGGTGTGAGAAAGAAGATACAAAAAATTAGAAAAAATCTTTCATTTCTTGTTGAAGGACTTGTTCAAGCCACAATTTTGATCCCTCCATGAGTTCAGGGCTGAGTCTGAACATCAAAACACAAAACTCCAACTGACTAAGCGCACCATCACCATCAAAATCACCTTCCACGACCATGGATCGAAGATCCTCATCACTGAGACCCTGTAGGCCAAGCAAAGCAGAATTCCTCTTGAGACTGTCAAAGGTGATGACCCCTTTATCTGAATCCATAAGCAAATTGAACCCATTGCATAGTTCATCAATTAGACCATCCCCACCAAGCTTGTTGGCCATTACAGGCAAGAAATCTTGGAACTGAGGTTGTGAGTTTTGTGCAGCCATGGTGTTGTATAAGTTGTATTGATTTTAAGAAACTAAAGAGCAAAGAGGGTAAGAAGAGAATTGATGAATTTGTAGTGAGGATGATGAAGGAAACATAATTGTATTATATAGGAGAAAGATGAAAAGGAATCCGAGAGAGGAATGTGGGGTGGTGTTTTCCTAGAAAGAGAGGGTATAATAGATAGATTCATTGAAGACAACTAAGCAACAGAGAGGAACATACTCGGTCAGACACACACGGTTTACTTGAACTTACTTGTGAACTTCGTGGAAATTCTCAAAAAGGGTAGAACCGTCCACTATGAAATTTTTATTTATTTATTTATTTATTTAGAATCTTCTCAGAGAATAAAAGAAATATTTAAGAATTCATTTTCTTTGCAAGTTTCACGTTATTCCATCACTGGATTTTTGACAAGTTTGGTGTGTTTTGGATGTTGACCGCGGCTGCGTCAATGATATGCGTTATTTAAATATTTTAATTTTTTTTATAAAGAGGTATTTTTAATTTTAATTTTATCATAATTAATTTTTTTCTCATTTATAATTAAATAATATAAATTAAAATTTTTTTATTGATCCTTAAGTTTTATTATTTTTTAAATAAATAAAGTTTATCTTTTTTAAATTAAACTTTCTATCAATTAAAATTAATTTATTTTATCTTAAATATAGTTAGTAATTTAATTTTCTATTTTATTATTATTCATTTTTTCACATAGTAAATTATAATAAAATATAAATTCATACATAATAAAAGTAATTAAAAATATTTATTTAACTTTTCAATTCAAAATTTTATTGTTTAAAAATTAATAAGTTGTTGAGATCTATTTTCTAGTAGAAATTGAAATTAAAGTCCATACAAATATGGTCAACTTTAAAAATTGATTAAAATAAAAATAAAATTCACAGAATCTCTTTGTAAATGAAATAAAATTTAAGGAACCATTCTTTACAAAAATTAAAGTTGAAGGTATCTATTTATAAAAAGTTTAAAGTTTAAAAAAAATCTTTTTATTTTAAGATAAAAAATGCATTTATTTTCACAATAAAATGATAAATATTACTTTAATTAATTTTAGCTTTTCAAAAAGAATACTAGTTTTAATTTTTAAATTTTTAAAGTAATTTTAGAATTTTAGTTGCGACTTTAATAACGAATTATTATCATATATCATTATTATATAAATATAAGGAATTAATTAAGAATGAGTCTTTTAGTAGAAAAATATCTATCTCTATTTAGTGTGGGCCCCACTAATAGAAAAGTGGCAATGTTCTAACAAATATCTCCATTTTTCTGGATGCATTGAATTAGTTAAACATTTTATCTAAATTCTAAATAGATGATTTTACTTCGTTACTTGTTTTCTTTCTTGAGACTTATATTGTTTAAATGGATGGGACTATATGAGTTTAAATATTAATGAACTGTGTAAAAATATTATTTTTATTGATCTTCTAAGAACAAGTAGATGTATAGAAGAATTAATAATGTGTCAGAAGATATGGTCAATGACTTTTTTGGAATATTGGATTAACCTACATACATTAATTTAATAACAACATAAATGAAATTCATGTAAAAAATGTGCACTATTTTTATTAAATGCAAACATTTTTCTTAAATGGGAATGACGGATGTTATACTTGTATTAAAATTGTCAAGTGAAGAGATAAAAAAACATTTACTATATTATGTAAATAAAGACAATATAAAAAAAAATAGACCGAATAGCATTTGAGTCATTAATTAACAATAACAACTTGATTTGTCATGATTATTCAGAGGTGCAAGCCTTTGAAACAAGGTGTTCGTGAGAAGGTCTCTCAAATCTTCTCCATAATTTTCAATCCTGGACCAATGTACATGGGAAAAGTAGTTGATAGAAATTTTAAATCATGGCTCTCAACTCTAAAATGGTAGCAATGTTTTGGGTGAACATGAACAAACTAGGTTTCAAGCTCTATTTTTCTTATTTTTGAACCTTGCATATTTCTTGCCTTTGTAAATTATATACTCATGGTTGTGTAGACTACGGGTACATAAACATATATTTTATTGTAGATAATGCAGTTATGGAAATATAAAATATTGAATTCCTAAAAATAGATCCAAGATGATATAAGCATCAATCATAATAAAATAGACTTAACACATTCTATTTTATTTATATATATATATATATATATATATATAAATAACAATTATGAATATTTTAAAAAAGAGCTACCTTTGTTAAATGATATCTACTCATGTCTTTCATAATTAATAAAATGGGTGTTCATTATCTAGTTAGATTATTACATATTAAATGGTGGATAAAATTTAATACGTCTTTAGTCAAAAAAGAAAAAAAATATATGAATGGATAAGAATGTTAAATTTAACAGCAAAGCTTCAAGAGAAAGAATCAACATTTTTAGCCAAAAATAAAAATTAATGATTGCCTTAGTCACTACATCGTGAGAAGAAAAATGGCTAGCAAAGTTAAAGAAAGTTAGTGTTGTACCTTCACTCAACTTAACACAATTCTTAGATCTTGACAGTGAAGAATTCTATACAATATATGACTAATATAGTGTTTCCTAAGGAAGAAAAAATAAAGACAAAAAGTAAAGAAAGAGAAGAAGACGTGTCAATAAGAAAGCAAAAAGTGACACTCATGAAATACTCCGTGACATTATGATCATTTAACCTTTTAAAAAACATAAGAATCAAATAGGAGGAATCAAGTCACAAAATTTGTTTTACTTAAGTCACAAGAGATTGTTGTTTTATTATTATCTTATGTATTCAATAAGATAGCCGCCAAATAAAGATATCTTCGGATACTCTTAAGTTTTATATGAGTACTTTCGTTTTCGTTGAGTGTTTTTCTTTGATAGTCTTTCTCTATGTGCTTGTAAGTTTTTTATTTTATTTTATTTTATATTCTACGATCTTCAATAAAAAGTACTGCAATTCATTATAAGTTTAACTTCTCATTCCTTTACTCTATCTTAATGAATCTTAAATTCTCTAATTGCATGTTAAATTAAATTTAAAATTTAACCCACTAATTAAAATTAATTGAGTGGATACTTAAGTTTAAAGTTTAGTTGTTAAGTTTTAATTTAACATTTTATTTTATCCTCTTCCTTTATTCTTCTTGACGTATAAATGATGACATTTTATTTTGCTTACTTCTTTTATTTACTCTTGTACCTATTTTATACTTTTTGATTTATGTTGATGCTTATTCCCTTCTCTTTAATTATACTATTCTTTCATTTTGACACTTTGAATTTATTCAACCTCTTAGGACAAAAAAATTAAATCTATTACAAGAAATCTTAATAATTAAAATAAATTTATCCAAAATAGAAACAAAAACATATAAATATGTCAAATAAAGAAATGCAATATAAAAAAGTAAAATAATAAGTAAGAACCCCAAGTATTCAATGGATAATAAAAGAAATTGACATCTCTTTGATAGAAAAAGAAAAAATTAATGAATTAATAAGAATGTCAGATATCATAAATTAAGAAATTATTATCATAAATTAATTTAACCATATAGTTAGAGGGCATATGAGATTCAACGACATAGAGCAAAGAAGTGAGAAATTGAACTTACATTAAATTGTAGTACTTTTATTAAAAATTGTAAAACATTGGATAAAAAAAATAAACTTAGAAACACTCAATACGAGACTCTAAAAAAACACTAAAAAAGAAAAGTACTCATGAAAGTTAAGAGTACTTAAATATGTATTTACCTCTAGGAGTATTTCTTATTTACGTTAACATATGTCTTATTGAATATTTGAATAAAACAAATTTTATGACTTAATTTCTTTTAAGTTAATATGTAATTCCATTCTCTTTTAAATATTTCTTAAAAATTTAAATAATCATGATGTGGTGGAATCTGACTTCTCCTTCTCTTTTATTTTTTTTATTTATATATATATAATATGATGTAAAGATCCTCCAACACTCCATAAATGAACATTTTGCCAGCATAAGAAGAGAATTCAAAAGGATCATAATTTGAACATGCATAATCATGTTTGTCTTATGGAAGTTATTCTAGGACATCGAAATCATTTTTCTTATGACTACTGAGAAACGAATAAAGCGTAAGACCAAATATGCCTGTTCATTACCTAGTAACCATCATTTGACCATTGTCTACCATAAGGTAGAGAAGCTATTTTGCTCGATGAGACACGAGACCAGCACATAAAAGATGCAACGATTACTATGACACCATTTCTAATGATTGTTATGCTTTAAATTCAGGTCACCCTATATCTTTTGCTTAATCATGTCATAAGGTCTCGTAATTGTGATGCTTAGGGGTGGGTACGTAAAAAACCGGACCAAAACCCGACTAAACGGAGTTCTTCTAGTGAAGACTTTCGGATTGGTGTAATTAGATGGAAAAAATTTCATCAAAATCCGCACCGAACCGTGTATGACGTGTACCAATAAACTTATATGAACCACCCACGTGTGCATATAATGATAACAAATTTTTACAAAAATCTCGCTGCCGTTGACTTTTTTATTAGCCTTCGAAGTTCAAATCCCAATTGCCTCGTAGCTATAAAGTTGGTTTCACATCTATAAAGCTCGCGAACAAGAGTATTAAGCTCAACGGTAGGAGAGGTTAATTTTTATTTTTATTTTTTTTTAAGTCGTAGGATACAAATCTATTAATTATACAACAATTATTTTTTTTTTGACTTGAGATTAAAATAAATTTAAAAAGGTTTAAAATTTATTATTAATATATATAAATTTATATTATATATATATATAATTAATATATATATATATATAAATTTATTATTAATATATAAAAATATATATAATTTATTATTAATATATATTTATAAATTTTTATATATATATATATATATAATTTATTATTAATATATATATAATAAAAAATTTGGGGGGCCCACATCACCTAACCCTTGACGTAACTCCATCACTGTTGAGCTGGGAACATTGCAATTTTGTATTAGTAAAAAATTAAATCTATAATAATTAGATTCTAATATTTTGATTTTTTTCGAAAGCTTTACTTAAAAAAAAAAAAAAAAAAAAAAAAAAAAAAAAAAAAACATGCATGTCAACGTAGGTTGTCCAACACAATTAAATTAAATTAGATAGCGACTAAATTAAATTGGATAGGTAACTTTGCAGCAGCAAAACATCAATGTAGGTCATTTTCCACGTATTCATTATCAATTCTCAATTTACGTAACAAGATGGGTATTAATACAAAATTAAAATGAAATAAATGTATAAATTAAAATAAGTAAACGAAGAATATAAACTATCAACTTATAAAACTAGAACTCGCGTGAATGTAAAAACATTAATCCGATCTTTATTTAGTCTCTATTTTTTTTTATTGTTTCCTCAATGTTAATGGAAATGTATAAGTTAATTAAGAGTGGAATTCAAACAACTGAGTAGAACGCAGAATAATTATAGATGTTTTTCGTTAAATATTTAGTGATCTTATTTGTGTAACTAAATTTAGTACACAATTTAATTTAAATCATTAACTAATTTTAATTTTTTTTATTCATTATCAGTTAATAATGAAATCTCATTAAGAAACTAAGCCTAATTAATAAATTAAATCTAACCCTCAAATTTAAAGAAAACACAAGTAAAAAGAAGAGTAGAAGAACCAAAATGCGTACTAAAATTATTGAGTACTCCTCATCTCAATGATCTAAAGGTTCTTCAAATATTTTATATTGAATAGTGTTAATCACATATTCACTTAAGTGGTCGAGTGTCCTAATCTGAGTTTTAATTACAACAAAAACTAATCATCTAAGTTAAATGTAAGTTGGACCTAAAATTACAAAAAATAAAATAATTTTTGTTTGTAACCATCTTACATTTTAATGTTAACTTCAATTTTTTTTTTTTTATATAGTCTGATTTTGATCTTGATTTTTTTAATAGTACTTTTAAATCTTCGAATTATCTATAAAATAAATCAAAATCAGCTCAAATCAAAAAATTTATAATAAAAATTATAACCAAAATACAAAAAATTATACAAGTCTAAAAAAAGGTTAGATTAAAATATAATTAAGACTCAATTAACTTAATAAACTAATAATAATTTAATACTCATAATTATTCACTAATTAGACTAACTATTATTATTATTAAATGAAAAAGTGATTAAAATAATGAGAATAGTTAATCCAATCAACTAATAACAATCTAATACTTATTAGTTATTCATTAACTAAACTCTAATTATTATTAGAAATGACAAAGGTAATTAAGATATGATTGTTTCCCCAGATGTAAAAATCCGAAATAAATATAAATTTATTTATATCCTGCCTCATTTGACTTCACTCATTCCATCTCGCAAAGGTGCAAATGATTTCATAACTTACCGTCAAATACTATCCTTCACTTGATGTCACTGAAAAAGTTGCAATCAAACTCATTTCTTCATTGCTCAAATAATTTTACCAAAATCTAAATCACACAAACAATTGCGCAATGCCTGCAGATTTTGAATAAGATCAACACGTAAGCACCTACCCGATACAAACCGTGACTGTTCAATCCGCTATCCGACTTAACCGGTACCTCAAACGGTTGGAATCGGTCATCATTTTTACTTGTTCGGTTTGTGTCAGTTTTGAATATTTTGAACCGAAATCTTCCACAACCAACCGTTGCCAAGTGATTCTGATAAACAGAAAAGATTAGAAAAAATTCTTAGTAATAAAAGTATCTAATTGCCCTTTTTGATTATAGTTTCTTTCTACAAGAATCCTTTAACTAATTTAGTCATCAATAAATTAGTTATTTTAGTTAATAGTATTAAATTTATTAATTTTTTTATTACTTTTTCAAAATTACCCCTAAACCTATTAGAATATTTAATTTCTTTAATCTGATTCATATTCTTATATATATATATATATATATATATAAAAGTAGAGCTATTAAGAGCAGTTATTATCATGATAAATGTTTGATGTTAGTATTAATAAAAATATTTAATAATTAACATTATATAAATTAATCAGTCAATTATCTCGTATTTATTTTATAATTTTTTTTCTTGTAGTTGACTATTTACATCTTACAAGACAGCTGGCTATTTACATTTTAGTTGTTTGGTTTACAGCACTTATACATATCAAACATTTATCTGTTATTCTCATTGTCACAGAAGTCTTTATTCGTTCCCTACAATGTCTGAATTCATCAATTCAAGAATCAACACGCATGTGCCTCAACTATATGTACATAAATGTAGACATAAATTTTTACCTACCAAGTGCCACTCTTTTCTCTCCATCTCCTAAATCGTGTCTACATTTGTTTTGTGTATGAAAAATGCCAGCTTGCTGTCTAGGGGACCAATTTGTTTTAACTTTATTCAATTTAAGAAGTTGCACCGGCCTCATCAACTAACCACAAAAGTGGGATAATCATTTCACGGAAACAGAATACTTCAGATTTTATACCTCAGTTTGTTAATACTTTAACACTATATTTTAGTTCAAGCAATTAGAAAACATATATATTGAAGCAGAATAAACAGCTGAATGCCTTAATGGAAGGCCTTACCTTGCTTCTGTTCTGCTTTGCTTTGCTGAGTAATGTTGCAGATGCTACTGTGAGAGAAAGTATTAATACAGTGCAATCTATCAGTGATGGCCAGATCTTAGTTTCAGCTGGAGAAACGTTTGCACTTGGATTCTTCAGTCCAGAAAATTCGAAGAACCGTTATGTGGGAATTTGGTATAATAAGGTTCCAACACAGACAGTAGTGTGGGTTGCTAACAGAGATAAACCGCTTACTGATTCTTCAGGGGTTTTGATGCTCAATGAAACTGGAGCTCTAGTCCTTCTCAACCGTAAAAAGAGTGTCATCTGGTCTTCCAACACAACAAGGTTGGCGCGGTATCCGGTTGCAAAGCTTTTGGATTCTGGAAATTTCATTGTGCAAGATGGAAACAACAATAGAGATTTACTGTGGCAAAGTTTTGATTATCCAGGGGACACAATCTTGCCAGGACAGAAGTTTGGGAGAGATTTAAAAACAGGACTGAATCGATACATGTCATCGTGGAATAGCTCTGATGATCCATCTCAAGGTGAATATACTTATCAAATTGATGTTAGTGGATATCCACAAATTGTGTTAAGAGACAGAAGTGTCAAAAAATATCGCTTTGGATCATGGAATGGTGTTCAGTTTAGTGGGGCACCTCAGTTGAAAGAAAATGATGTTACTAGATTTAGTTTTGTTTCTGATGAAGAAGAGTTGTATTTTACATTTATGCAAACCAACAAGTCAGTTTTTCACAGGATGATGTTAGCAACAGATGGATACATCACGGGAAATTATTGGAATAATGAAGAAAAAGTTTGGAAAATGCATGCAAAAATTCCTTTCGATGACTGTGATAACTACAACAAATGTGGAGTCTATGCTACCTGTAATATAAATAACGTCCCTCCATGTAATTGTTTGGATGGATTTG
Source organism: Hylodesmum podocarpum (assembly GCA_026586105.1). Classification (NCBI taxonomy): domain Eukaryota; kingdom Viridiplantae; phylum Streptophyta; class Magnoliopsida; order Fabales; family Fabaceae; genus Hylodesmum; species Hylodesmum podocarpum. The sequence continues at coordinate 9,347,769 of JALJEV010001433.1, forward strand.
TTCCCAAAACCAGTGATATATATGGCGGTTGTGTGAGGAGAACTTCACTGAGTTGTCAAGAAGATGGGTTTTTGAAATTTTCAGGGCTGAAATTACCAGACACAGAGAGAGCCTGGTTTAATAGAAGTATTAGCCTTGAGGATTGTAGGACATTGTGCATGAAGAATTGCTCATGTACAGCTTATGCAGCCTTGGATGTAAGTAAAGGACCAAATGGATGTTTAATTTGGTTTAATGATCTTGTTGACTTAAGAGAATTGCCTGATGTAGATGAAGATATATTCATAAGGATGGCAAGGACCGAAATAGGTATGAGATTGTCTATCAATTCAGAAGTTTTCTTTCTTTTGTTATGTTCTGTCATTTCTTACTGTTTTCCAACATCTCTTTCTCACAGAAGCTATTGAAAGAAAGCAAGCGCATAAACCCAACGTCCGCAAGCAAGAGACTTTTTTCATAAGTTGTGTGTTGTTTTTTGGAATTCTAACCCTATGCTTAATCTTCATTATTTATAGACGGTTGAAGAGACAGCAAAAAGGAGGTTAAGTAGTTCCTACTTAAGAGCTTAAATTATGCGTCTTGATTCTTCTATATATTATGTTTACTGCAAACTTAGGCTGTTTTATTTTATCCACAAATTAAGATCACCTTTATCAATGTTCGATATGTAAGCTCTCTGTCAGTGCAGTCATGTTATACATTTTTGTTGCACATCATATTTTCACTGTCTAGGATTTTCTTTCACTTTGAGAATTGGTCAATTGGTATTAACCTCAAAAATAGCAATTCACTATTAAAAAATAAGCATGTAGATCATTAAAGGATCAAATGCCTTTTATACAATTCAATAAAGTTTGCTAACATTAACAAAGTGAGTCATGTTGTCAATAGCTGCAAAATAAGGTGTGTATGCTAAGTTTGCTGCTATTCTGTTTTAGATTTGAGGTGGGAGAGATAAAGGTAGAAATATGGATGAGCATATTGCGATTTCAACTTCTTTTCTATTTACACACACCAATTACTACATTGCAGGGAAGATGAAAGTTGATCAAGAAGGAGATGCAAATGAAATAAATAAGTACGATACGGAAGATCTAGAGTTACCCATGTTTGAGTTGTCTACAATTACTTCTGCAACCAAAAACTTTTCACCTGACAACAAACTGGGGGAAGGAGGTTTTGGATCTGTTTATAAGGTAATGAAATAATAAAATGCCACCATGAGTCCAGAATGCATGATATTTAATAATTTGTATATATTTAATAATGTTAATAACTCTATTTCATATAATACAAGAAGAAAAATTATTCAAAATTGGAACACTTGTACTGAATGATGAAATTTAAGTAAATTTACCTCTAACATGGTTTAGAGAATATGATGCCTTTTTAATGCATAATTCATAAAAACTTTTAGGGCATCCTGGACGATGGAGGAGAAATAGCTGTCAAGAGGCTCTCAAAGACTTCGAGCCAAGGAATTCAAGAGTTCAAAAATGAAGTTAGGCATATTGCAAAGCTTCAGCACAGGAACTTAGTGAGGCTACTAGGGTACTGCATTCAAGCAGGAGAAAGATTGCTTGTTTATGAATTTATGCCCAACAAAAGCTTGGATTCCTTCATATTTGGTTTGTTTCCAAAGAAACATCATTAATTGTTTAATTCCCTTAGCATATAATCTCATTTGTAGGATGAAATATTCTTAGACTGAAAACTTTTTCAAATACATCAGAGAAACCATGCTAAAAGTGTAAATGAAATTTCCTATAATTAGTTATTCATGGCATGAGGAACAGAGGAAGGGCAATGAATATATTTTTGCACTGAAGTTTGTTATTCTATTGCCTATAAAACCTGTTTAAACATATTTCACACTAGGTAAAATATGGCTAGTTTTGATTCATAATTTCTTTATCATGGCTCAAACTTCATAATCTTGCCTAAAAAAGTGTCCAACATGGTTCACACCTTTTGAACAGATGAAAACAAGAGCAAGTTACTAGATTTGCCAAGGCGCTTGCTCATTATCAATGGAATTGCTCGCGGTCTTCTTTATCTTCATCAAGATTCAAGGCACAGAATAGTTCATAGAGATCTCAAAGCCGGGAATGTTTTGTTAGATAGTGAAATGAATCCAAAAATCTCGGACTTTGGACTAGCTAGAAGCTTTGGAGGAAATGATAGTGAAGCAACCACAAAGCATGTAGTTGGAACCTAGTAAGTTTCCAATGACACCTCTATAGTTTGAAAATAATAGCATGACATTTTTTTAAACTTATTTTTGGTGAATGTGATGTGCAGTGGCTATCTGCCGCCAGAGTATATAATTGATGGGGCTTACTCAACAAAGTCAGATGTTTTCAGCTTTGGTGTGTTGATATTGGAGATAGTGAGTGGGAAGAGAAATAAAGGATTCTGTCATCAAGATAATCTTCTGGCACATGTAAGCATGAACTACAATTTTAACCTCCTTTGACATGTTTCTTCTGTTAACCAAATGGTTTGAAAACTACGCAGGCATGGAAACTATTTAGTGCAGGAAAATGCTCTGAAATAGTTGATGCAACAATGAGAGATTCACTCAATTTTTCTGAAGCTTTAAGATCAGTTCATGTGGGTTTACTTTGTGTGCAACTTAGTCCAGATGACAGGCCAAACATGTCATCTGTGGTTCTGATGCTTAGCGGTGAATCTGAATTGCCTCAGCCAAACTTGCCTGGATTCTTCACAAACACAAGTATGGTCGTTGGTGACAGTTCTTCATCAAGCAGTTATAAAGAATACTCACATAATGACATCACAATTAGTGTAATGTCTGCTAGATAGGTTGCATTTCATGCTTAATCTTGGAGCAGTGCCATACTTGGATGCAGATAAGTAGTGACTAGAGATATTGCTTTTCAGATGTATATGTACTTCTGTGTGAGATTAGACACAAGTTATTACCATAAATAAATACTTTTGTAATTCAAACATGAAAAGAAAAGGCTCAAAGAGGAGAAGTGAAACATGACACTGAAGGAAGAGGTTAAAATGAAGCACTAATGAACGTGATTCTAGCCATTGAAATAGAATTTATCAAACTTATTGTATGGAAAATATGTATTTTTGACACAATTTTTAGTTTTCTAGGCAGATTTGACATCTTCAAACGGTTAATCTTTGTTGAGTATTTGATTTTATTCATTTTTTAAAATTTGTAGTTGTTTTTTAAAGTGAGAATGGATCTCGTCATCTTAAATATTTACATGAGTTTTTCTTGTTAAATATTTGTGTTTATTTATTTATTTTATTTGGTATATATCATCATATATCCACCATCGGGTGTTGTACAAAAATAAAAAATCGGGGTGCAAAAATAATTGTCCAAAATTTATGGTTTTTGAGAACAAAATTCAACATTTTATCCTTTGTCTTTGATGTGTTACGGTGCTAGTGTTTGAGTGAGAACATGAAATGATGATTCAACTTCAGAGACATTGTTTCACATATCCCAAGTCACTCATAAATATGGTATTAAGTGTACATAAGTAAAAATTGTAGGGTTAATTCATTAAATTATTGACTAAATTTTGACATCATTCGGTAATTATAATGAGATGATAGTTATAAACAGTTACAGTTAGCTTAATATCTGCTAGATAGGTTGCAAGTTTTCCAGATCTAATGCCAGTTTTCTTAGGTTCCTACTTTCCTTCTCCATCCCAAACAATTCAATTTGGTTTTATAGGCATGTTTACAATTACTTCAAGGGCTTCTTCCAAATGTCCAGCTCTATAAAGGAGATCAATCATGCATCCATAAATTAATTATATATATATATATATATATATTTAACAATAAATTTATATATATATATATGTATATATTAATAATAAATTATATATATTAATAATAAATTTATATATATATATATATATATATATATATATTAAACTCTAGAGTTAACTCTCAAACTCTTTAGTAGGTCTCAACGAGTTAACTCGGGAGTAAACTTTCTTTTGAGTAAACTCTAACAAACTCGGAATAAACTTTTAAACTCAGAATAAACTCTTAAACTTGGAGTAAACTCTCGAGTCTAAGAGTCTACTATAAGTTTAGGCACTGAGCACAAAACACAAAATAATTTGTGTTTTGAGTAGTTGAGTTGTGCCAACATTTTATTCTAGGTTTCCTTTCTCTGAGCGGTAATTCGTTCGATCGATTGGACAATTGAGGGTTAAGCGATTATTGTCAAATCCTGAGAGATCGATTTCCATTTTCTCTTTGCCTTTCCTTTTTTGTTACCGTCAAGGTTGAGACTCGAGATTGTTGTTAAGTTTGAGGTCGAGTTGAGGTCTAATTCAGAGGTTTGACTTTTCCGTCGCAATAATGAACGATTGTTATTAACTTATTGAGTTTGTGTCTGTGTAGTCGTTCCTCCATCCAATTTGTTTTGTTGTTTTATGTTCTGTTCAGTTGTCTCTTGTTTTTAAAGTGAATTTGATGAATTTAGTGCATGTTCTATTGGTATAGGTAAACTTATATGAACTTGAAATAATGAATTTATACAAACTTATTATCTAGTATTGCTATACAGGTGAATTAATGAGTTACCCATATTTAGTATTGATAAATGACGAGTCTTATTTACAAGTGGATTTGTATATTATTTATAAATAATTTTTTTAAAAAAGAAAAGTAAACTCTTACAAATCAAATTTCTACATCTGTCATGAGTTTACGTAGACTCTCGAGTCTAACAACCTTGAATATCACAAATTAGACTTAATTCCATATTGAATTTTCATGCAAATGAAAAAAGGTTTCCCCTTTCTTTACCAAGCCTGCGTGTGTGAATGCAGGCAGGATATCAATATAGTAAATTACATCTAGCATAACTGAAGCTTCTTCTATCATATTTGAACACACGAGAAGAGCTTCTACATTGGGTCCATTAAGGGAAAAGCCTTAAATAACTTTCTAATACTATGGTTAATAACTCATTTGATCCTTGTATTATTTTCTCTAAACTTTACATTTTACTTCCTATATATAGTTTAAAATTGATATATTTTAATCCCTTTTTAATACTCATAATTTAAAAGTGATATTTTTAATTTCCATAATTTAAAATTAACCATTTTAGTCCATATAATTCATAGCTGAAACATAATTTCTTCCCGGTATTCAATAAAAACACACCCCATCCACTAAATCAATTTGACCAAAATTGACAATGCCAGTAACAATGGAAGTCCAGGAAATCACATGTCGAGTCTTTATAATTGTTATTTTTATTAGATAATATTTTATAATTTGAGGGATTAAAATTATATTTTTTAAAAAAATATCTAAGAGATTAAATTACAATTTTTAAATGTAAAGGATTAAACATATTGATTTTAAATTTAAGACACTAAAATTATATTTAAATCATTTAAAAGCTTGTTTAACCCCGCGAAGATATTATGTTCAAAACATTGCATGAAATAGTGGATGCATCGATCAAAATATTAGTTTAGTTAATGGATTGGAAAGTCATAATCTTGTGCGTGTAATATGTGCTTAGCAAATTCCACAACACCGGATAAGCACGTAGTCATATATGAATTTATGTTTGGTTTGATCTTGTCACTGAAGAAGAAAATGTCTAAGAGACAATCTTCCTTAACAATTTGTATCGATTTTATTCTCCCAAATCGTGTTATTTTCAACTATCCACTGTCTTGAAATCACATTAGTCCTTCATGATCTCTAGTCAATATACATCTTTATTGACTGCAAACTCTATTTCATTTTCACAAGTTTGAGGCTTGTATGTGTTTCCTTGGCACAACCATAACCAGTGTAAAATACTAAGATAAAATATATTGTGTTTTGGACTTATTGTATGATGCCATGCACCAAAATAATCAATCAATATAGTTATTATCAGATGAGAGTGCTACATAACTAACAAAAGAAGTTGGAGATAGCTAGATAACCCCATTTCATTTACATTGAAGTCAATAAAATCCATATAAACTATCTTGCATCTAGCAAAGAGATAGAAATCTCATTGGTTGATGATTGTAGTCTACTATTTCCTGATGGGTCGCCAGATTGGTGCGGATAAAAGGCCGGTTCCCTTGGCCTAGGCAATGATTTCTCACCATTCAGCATTAGAACTACACCTGACATGTCTGGCCTATCCTCTGCTCTGTCTTGTACACATAAAAGTCCAATGTGAATGCATCTCAATACATCACCTCTTGATAGAGCTGTTGATTCGCCTAGTGACTCATCTATCAACTCCAATGGCCTTTCTTCACACCACAGTCTCCATGCCTAGTAGTCATCAAAATTTAAATTTTGAATTTTGAGTTTGCAAACTTGGTGTTTGGATATATATTTTATATGTGCTTCAATGCTCAAAAGAAATATGCATAAGCTACAAAATTTTGGTTAACTATGATACGAAGTGTGTTCCACCAAAGCATAAGCTACAAATAATAGCTTCTCTTTAATGCGGATTTAAATAGAGAAGATGGGTACTTAATCATGCATTAAGGAATATGGCAATATAAATGGCATAGAGTAGACTATACTTACATGTCCAAGAAGGTCATGAACATGATCATCAAAATATTCCCTATTCTTCTTTCCACTTACTGTCTCTAGTACAATAACACCAAAACTGAAGACATCAGATTTCACTGAGAAATTCCCGCGAGCTGCGTATTCTGGAGAAATATAACCACTGCACAACAAAAAATGAAATGGAACTCAGAAAGAGAGAAAGGGGGAGTTTGGAAGTTCTATGCATCACAAAGCAACAAAATCAAGTTATTTAAGCATGAATGCTTACTAAGTTCCCACTACTCTCTTTGTTCGGCCTTCAGCTTCATCACCTCCAAATGATCTTGCAAGACCGAAGTCTGATATTTTTGGATTCATGTTTTCATCTAGAAGAATATTGCTGGTCTTGAGATCTCTATGGATAATTCTTAATCTAGAATCCTCATGAAGATAGAGAAGTCCTCGAGCAATCCCACAAATAATTTGGAAGCGCTGAGCCCAATGCAGCAAACTTTTTCTAGCTTCATCTGACAAAATTCAGTTAGTTAGCATGAAAATGACTTGGTGTTCATGGCAAGAGAAAATCAAGCATTGAGAAAAGAAAAAATTTCATACCAAAAATAAAGTAGTCCAAGCTTCCGTTAGTCATGAATTCATATAACAAGATTCTCTCATCATCATGAATGCAACACCCTAGAAGCTTCACAAGATTTCGGTGTTGAAGCTTTGCAATTAGCACAACTTCGTTTATGAACTCTTTCGGTCCTTGTCCTGAATTAATACAAAGCCTCTTTACTGCTATATCTTGGCCATCTGGTAATGTACCCTGACAATCATTTCATAGAAATGTTATGCATAGAAGATAATCCAGTGGCAGGATATAAGTTTAATCAAATTACCTTGTAAACTGGTCCAAACCCACCTTCTCCCAATTTGTTACTAACGGAAAAGTTGTTAGTTGCACTAGCTATGGTTGAAAAATCAAGAATTGGTATGTCAATTTCTTCCTTCTCTGTGTTATCAGTGTGATTCTTCCAAACTATTTTTTTCTTTCCTGTGAAGATAGAAGAATGATTGTAAATAAATGACTGTGCATGATAAGTTCTATCATGAGATATAAAGCTAATGGTTACCAAACCTTAAAATTTTATCAGAAAAGAATATTTGCAATTGATGAATAACTACTATTTGTACCATGATATCCTAACAAATTTACCTGGCTTCTCGAGTTTTTTCTTCCGAAGTATGGCCACTCCCAGTACTATCATGACCGCAATGAACACGGTACAGCCTACTAGAATTCCTGCTAGTATCTTCTTGTTCAAGCCTTTGTTATGACCTGAGAGATTAAAAGCACTTTCAATCAACACACCAAATTTTGAGAAATTTAGAAATCTCAAAGGATAAGGCATCTAAAGCACATGCTCACAGTGAAAATTCACAGCAATTAGATGCTTTCTCTAAAACATTTTCCTTTGATACTAACTAGTACTAGACACTGTCCTCTAGTGTTCGTATTCTTACATGTTCTGTTATCTACTTTCAGCAAGGATGGAATTTATAACATGCATCTTAAAAACTATCTGCAACAAACATAATGTGCAGCTTATTAAGAACTAGAATTTATATGATTTTACTTGTGCTCAAGTGGAAAGCCAAAATCAGGAAGGTAGATGGAAATAAAATATTAGCACCTAGTTCTGAGGCTGACACTCTTATGTAAAGATCTTGTCCTCCAGAGGTTAGTTTTCTCATGTCCACAATGTTGTTAAACCAAAGCAAGCATCCACTTCCACCATCTCTGATATCTAAATTTGCATATGCTGTGCAAGAGCAGTTTTTCAGACAGAAATTCTCACACTCCTTGAGGTTCATGCTCCTATCAAACCATGAGGCCGACGTGTCCGGCACCTTCACTGCCTGATACTTCAGAAAGCCATCACTATTGCCACAACTTAAATTAACTCTCCTAACACATCCATCAGACCAGTTTTGTGCATTCCAATTTTCTAGAGATTTTGGAATGAAACCCTGAAGACACTCACATGTTGGAGAGTTATTGATATCACAGTTAGAATTCACACCACAAATGGCATAGTTATCACAACGGTCTGTGGGGCCGGAGTAGAAAATCTGCCAACTCTTTGTGAGATCGGACAAAATGAAACGTTGTATTTGACCAGATGGTGTGATCATGTATCTTGAAACAATTGACTGGTTCATGAGTTCATATCCATAAGACACTTCCTTATCAGTAATCACAAAAGAGATATTGAAGGTTTTGTACAATGTTTCAGAAGGAATTCCAGATATAATATTGCCATTCCAAGAACCTACTCTATACAACAATGTCCCTCCCTTTGTAACAACCACTTGAGGAAAACCATGAGTATCTATGTGATATGAATACGCACCTGTTCCAGGATCTTCTGTGTCCCTCCATGATGTCAAAGATGTAAAACTACCACTCACCATGCTACTTCTAAGTCTCATTCCTGGAAGCAAAGTGTCCCCAGGAAGATCAAAACTCTGCCACAGAAGATTCACAGCATCACTTTCTTCTTTCACAACAAGGTTTCCAGTATCCAAGAGTTGCACAATAGGCTTCTTTGCAGTTGTTGATGTATTAGTGGACCATACTATGGTCCCTAAGCCATTCAAAATAACAAGATTTCCACCATCAGTAAGATCCAAAACTCCTGAAGAGTTTCCAAGTGGTGCATCTCTATTGGCAATCCATACAAGTGTTCTTGGAGAAATATCCTTATACCATATACCCAAGTATTGGCTACTTTGATCTCCAAAGTTGAAGAACCCCACTTCAAAAGTTCCATCTGATGAAACTAGAGTCTCATTAGCCTTGAGTGATTGACCTGGAGCAATGGTATCAAGGCTATTGAAGCCTGGTATGAAGTGCCACAAAAGAGAGCAAAAAACCAAAGCCTTGAAGCTTTCCATTAATCATTGCTCTTCTTGGTTCAAAGGTAGAGATTGGTCTAAATTTTGCAAGTGCTTTAGAAAGTCTTCAAAGGTCGGTTGCGTAATTGGATTCATGTGTTGCTAACAGTTCTGTGATGATGTGCCTTGGTTGCCATGAACTGAATGGAACAGCGAGTTATCAAGTCAAACTTTTAATACATTAATATCTACCCATATACAAGTTCATACATGATAACATCATTTATTGACCGAGATTTTGCCGATAAGTATTTATATTCCCACGTTTATGTTAACTTTCATGTCTTTTTCTGAATATCTTTTATTTTTCTTCATCTTCTATCACATCACTTATTCCACTATTTTTTTTTTTTTCCTTTCCTTTCACTGTTTTTCCACTCCAAATCCACCATTAGGACTAAATCTAAATTGAACCTGACTGAATTCCATTCCCATTAATAACTTGATTTAAATTTAATAAGAAAAAAATTTCTTTCAATTTAAACTCAACTAGATTTAAATTTTTGGTTCAATTCGTCAGTTCATATAGATCTTAGTTATAATAATTATTATATTTATTTTCATATAAATAAAATTAATTAAAAATTAATTATATAAATTTAATAATATACAATATATTATTTAATATATATCAAGCACATTCATAAATTAATTGAACCATGTCTCTTAAATTTAATTTGTTTATGTAATGAACTCAAAATTTAATTTAAATTAAACTAACTTGATTCATAAATTAAATTCAGTAGGTTAATTATTAAATTGATTTTCATTTTATATTAATTATCAAATTGACTTAGTTGTTTGCCAACCCTAACTTAATGATTATACTTTTTCTTTACGCATAAGAAACAAACTTTGATATTATTATTATTATTATCTTAAGTTTTCTTGTATATGATTTTCTAACCTACATGTTTTGAATGATACAGTTGTCATCGTAGATGAGATTTATCCATGACAGGGTTTCTAATTATTATTCTTTTAAACCAAATAAAACTAATAAATAGTTAAGTTAAGAGTACACTATTTCACACAATATTATGAACATAAATATGATCAGTTGAAATTTATTGAAATTATATTTTTTTTTAGATTTTTTAAATCTTATTTATTTTTTGATAATTATTTTCCTAATTTTGTAGATTTTAGTAAATCCTGATTTTGTAGAAAGTATTGGTAACATACCTCTTAAATTAATTACTAAAGCTTATTAAATTAAATAATTTTGTAGTCTAAATATAAAATTAACTTCTAACTTCGAAATTATACTCTTATTTTTTTCATGACAGAATAATAGTAAGCACAAAGCATGATTGTTTACCAAAAGATTGTTTTCAAATTTTGGAGATATAATTCCTAAAAGAAATTTTTCAAGGACAAAATTTGCCGGATTATTGAAATTTGAAGGATAAAAGGTACAATTAAATTAACATAAGATTTATGTTACAATTAAATATCTATATATTAAAGTTGTAAACATATTAAAATATCTTATTCAAAATTATAAAAATAAATATTTATTGTGAAATTCTTTATCTAATGCATCTACAATTTAATTGATTTAAATGCAATGTCTTCCCGAAGTATATAGGAGGAATATTTACAGATAAGTTAAAAGTGGCGGCAACTAAAAGCAATATTTATCCATATTTTCCCAATGCAATATTTACAAATCAGCACTCAATTATGCATCTATTCACACCATCAAAAAATTTTGTGTTTATTCTATAAGAGTAATAAAGTAATATAAAATCTCTCATAAAAATATTTATTCCGTTGATACTTCTTATTTTTTCTTTATCTCTTTTCCTATTACATTATATAATCTAATATATCTATATTTTTTTCTCTTTTTCCACTCTCATGAAGTATTTACGAACATTTTAGGTGTACAACGATATTTTTCTGAAAAATAAATTTAAAATCATGACACACAAGTAAGAAAAGAATTAGAAAAACATATTACTTATATTTAATTAATGTTTTGTTTGTTTTGAAAATGGAGTTGGTCAAACTGGGAAGCTGAAATCCAACTAGTTGATATAAAATTCCAAGCGGGCGTGCGCTTTCACCAATCAGCGCCTCTTTATCTCTTCTTATCTCGTATCACGTCTAAGTCAATTTCATGTACAATTATACCACCATTAATTTATTGAACGACAAAAAAAAAGCTTATAATTAGTTAAGAGTTATTCTAAATGTATCATTTGATTTCTTATTTTAAATTTTGAATTTTAAATTTTAAATATTTTTATTTTTCAAATTCTTTGTAATTACGCATCGAAATAATTCTTAATAATTACTCGTATCATTCACAAAATCCTTGTTGAATTTCTTTTGAAAAACATCTGTCTGTGTCACTTATATTTTTTTATGACAAAGAATGTTATTTGAATTAGATAAAAATATCATAAACATTTATTTGATCCTTAGATTAAAACTTGGAACCGTCACGAATTTTATATAACACTAATTCAGGAGCCCGTACGTCTTATGCACGACGAGAGAAAAATAATGAAAGGAGGGAGAGGGTAGAGAGAGGGAGCAGGTAAAAGACTTTTCTTTTTACATGATGTATACCAGAAAGTAACATTTAACTTGTAAAAATGGTAACAGATGATTTTTATATGGTAACCAAAGAAGAATTAAAGGAAAAGTCATGCAAGGAAATGAGTATTGAAAGGGAAAGATACTTGCCAAAATCATTGCGACTTAGAAGAATAGTAGAATATATAATTCTTTTCATTATACAGAAACGGTGAGTTTTGTTACTTAATTAAATAATTCAAATATTAATTTTTATTCAGTTTAAATATAAAATAGAGTATGTTAGGAGAAGAATATTTATATTATATATATTTTAAATTTTCAGAAAAATTAGATATTGCAATCAACTGGTGTATATTCTATATTTTGTACCAATGATATCATGATTTAAAAAGATAATTTTCCCACCTGTTTGCATTAAATTTGATAGTTACAAATTTATTAGCATGATGGGCATAAATTCATTATGTCAGAACAGTATAGTCAGATGAAGTTTATCGACTTTAAGTATATTTTACCAACGAGGTTTCCTTTCGTCAATATTGTAACTTCTCCGTTATTTTGTCGACCTTTTCAAATGCCGCCAAAAGCAGCATAATTTACAAAAAAAAAAAAAAAAAAAGGTGAGGGTTCCACTTTTGCTTGTGAAAAGAATCCACGTGATGAGACTATAATTAGGAATTAGGATCGTCGGGATGTTTTTTCCATGTTGAATATCAAGGTTGATCACTAATACGTGAGATTTAAAGTAAATTTTGAAGAAACAAAAAATTTAAAATACACAAGATGTTGAACTTTTCCCTCAATAAGTTAGATTTTTTTATTTTTTTATAAAAAATAATAAAAATAAATTTTATTGATGGGTCTGATACTTAGTTTTAGTTGATTTGTCCTTAAATTGGATTGTTGAATATTGATTAGAAGAATTGGTCGGTTGGTTTCTACACCCACATGTAATTTTTATTAGAAGGAGTGTGCAATTTTTATGAATTTCAAGTTAGAATAAAATTAAAATTAAAGACGTGGAGAAATCTATGAGAATCATTAAATAAATTTTATAAATGTACATCATATAAGATATAAATTAATTAAATTATATAAAATTAATAAATATACATGTGTTGACTAGACTTACAAAAAAAGATAAAAATAATTAAGATAAAGAGTGAAGGAATTCTATCGCTAACCCACATAGATTACCTAAAAAAACAAAAGTGGAAAATTAATCAATATATTAAATAAACATAAAAGATAACCCTTTTATTTTAAAGAATTTTATGAAACATTTTTATTGAAAAAATTTATACTTTTTATTTTAATTATTTTTGTAAAACATAGTTGGTTTAGTTCTTCAAAACTCATTTGTCCTTTGTTGAAAAAGTACGATTGGACCACTCCCCTTCTAGTAAGTTAGACAATCCTTGATCAATTCAAGGGTATTTCATACACTTGATCGGGTCTCCTTTTTCTATGCTTGGTCTTTTCTTTGTGTTATGTTACCATATGAAGGAAGATATAGTCTCTCTTTACTTAGTCACTTTAGCAAATAAATATTTATGTTGAATGAATTTCCTAAGCCATGAAAAGTAGTGAGGGTTGTTTTTGAACTTCATCCAAGGAAGCAATCTTCCACCAAAATTGGAAATATTATAGGTACATCTCCATTAGTTAAAACATGGATTATTATGGGTACAAACATACATAGCCATGTAACATGATAATTTTCAATAGAACTTATACGCCTATACTACATTCCTTTTACACTAACACCACCATTTAACTATTTAGTGAATTATGACATTTTGAAAAAGCCCATTTTCTCATTCCATGTCTTCACTATTACCTTGCCTCTAACGTGATGGAAATTTCATTTGAGCTGAATTCACACTTGCCGGATGAAGAATCTTCAAGGTGTGGATAAAATGCGGGCTGCTTGGGCCTGGGAAGTGGTCTCTCACCATTCAACATTAGGACCACACTTAACATATTGGGCCTATCTTCTGGTCTCTCTTGAACGCATAATAGGCCCACTTGAATAATTTTCAACTCTTCACTTTCATTGACTGAGTCGTCAAGTGATTCATCAATCAGCTCCAAAGGCCTCCCTTCACTCCACAATCTCCATGCCTAGACAACAATCAAAACTAAATTATGAATTTTCAATAATAAATATTTACTAGAATAATAATAAGATAGTTTTAGATCTCTCAATTTTTTTATTAAAAAATAATTTTGGTTCCTCAACTATACTTTAATAAAGAGGGACAAAATTGACTAATTATAAAAAAGGTTAATTTAATGTCAGGAACTAAAAATATTGACAGAAAATAGATGAAGGATTAAAAACTAGTAAGAAATTTTGAAGAGACTAAGAATTGAATTTTGAAATAATTAAGGGATTAAAAACTTAGTTAACCCTTATAAAAAATATAAAAAATAGAATTATTAAAAGTTTAAGAGTTAAGATAATTTTAAAACACATTTTACTCCAAGATAAAATTGGCCATTTTAGAATTATGACAAATTGATTGTCCTCACTATTTATGCTTACATGCCCAATAAGGTTAAGTTGAGTGAGTTGATCAAGAAACTTTGTGTTCTTCATCCCACTGACTATCTCTAGTACAATAACACCAAAGCTAAAGACATCTGATTTCACTGAAAAAGATCCATAGACTGCATACTCAGGAGGCATGTAACCACTGCAAGGTAACAAAAAAGTAAAATGAAATTCTATAAAAGAAATATGAACACATAGTTAACAAAGAATGTTTAAGCATGCTTACTGAGTTCCCACAACTCTTTTTGTATTGGCTTTAGTGTGATCACCAACAAGCATCCTTGCTAGTCCAAAATCTGATATCTTTGGATTCATATCAGTATCTAGAAGAATATTGCTTGTTTTGATATCTCTATGTATGATCCTTAGTCTAGAATCATGATGAAGATAGAGAAGTCCTTTAGCAACGCCACTTATAATTTGGAACCGTTTGTTCCAATCCAATAATTTCTTTCTTGTTTGATCTGCATGTTCCCTTATAAGTTAGCATGATTATAATGACTTTGGCATACAAAATAAATCTAGAGTAGAGCCAAAAGCCTCAAACCAAAAATGTAAAGATCCAAGCTCCTGTTAGGCATGAATTCATAGATCAAGATTCTCTCATCATCTTGAACACAACACCCAAGAATCTTCACAAGATTCCGGTGCTGAAGATTGGCAATCAACACAACTTCATTTCTGAACTCATCTAATCCTTGTCCTGAATTTTTTGAAAGGCGCTTAACAGCGATTTCTTGTCCATTTTCTAGCACACCCTGGTAATTAGGATGTGGACACACATATATTATAGGATATATTCTGAGTAAGTGTATCATTGTTGGGATATAAGTATAACCATGTTACCTTGTAAACTGGTCCAAATCCACCTTCTCCCAACATGTTGCTAGCAGAGAAGTTCCTAGTGGCATTATCAATGGTTGATAAATCAAGGGTTGGGAAGTCAATGTCTTTCTTCTCATGTTTTATAGTGTGATGCATCCGGTCATATAAATTTGTCTTTCCTGAAATTGCAGCATACATATAGGAAATGGGTGACAACATATTAGTTGTTTATTAAGGTGATTGCCAAATCTGCTAATGAACACTAGAAAAAAATTCACCTTCTTAGTATTGTATAATGTCTAAATATTTCACCTGGTTTCTCTTGTTTTCTCCATATGTATGTGACTGATCCTAATAAAATGACGACCATGACTGTGGCTATGGTTGCCAAAATCACCACAAGCTTCTTGTTAATGTTCCTTTTGTGCGAAGTACTGACTGTTAGAACAAAAGTACTATTAGAAAACACACAAGGAGCATTAAAGGAGAAGAAAATAACAATTTTAAAAGAAAAGCAGGAAAGTAGGCATTGAATACAAAATCAGTATTAGATCTAATTGTATCTAAGTGTTTAAATACATGGAAAAGGTGCAATGAAACAAAGGCAAAATCTGATAATATGTCATGGAGCAGGGCTAACAATGCATAATTCCAACAAGCATCAATTAATGCAAAAGGTACTTATGTATGAAGCTTTACCAAAATGTAGATGGTGGCAGAAAATTGAGCGCTATGCATTGATTTTTCTATGTTTCAATTGAAAAATTAAAGTACCTATTTCTGAAGCAGCTAATCTTATGTAAATTTCTTGTCCTTGGGTAGCATGTTTTCCCATATCCAGAATGTTACCAAACCAAAGCAAACAGCCACTCCCTCCATCTCTGATATCCAAATTTGCGTATGCTGTGCAAGAGCAGTTTTTCAAACACACTCTCTTACATTCATCAAGGTTAATGCTTTTGTCAAACCAAGAGGAAGATGTGTCTGGCAATCTCATTCCATCGTACTTAACAAATCCATCATCTCCATTTTCACAACTCAGATTCATTCTCCTCTGACACCCACCAGACCAATCTAATGATCTCCATTTATCTTCAAACTTAGGGAGAAAGCCTTCAAAACATTCACATATAGGGTAGTTATTAATATTGCAAAAGGAATTTGCACCACACAAGGCATAGTTTTCACACTGATCCCTGGGGCCAGAGGCAAAAAGCTCCCAACTCTTAGTCCTCTCTGACCATGTGAAACGTTGATCAAGACCGGCTTGGTTGATCACAAACCTAGTAAGAACAGAACTATCTATGAGTTCATATTCATAATACACTTCCTCCTTGGTTAACACAAAATAATAATTGAAAAATTTATGCAAGAGTTGCCAAGGAACACCAGAAAATTGATAACCATTCCATGAACCTGCTCTATACAACCAAGCCCCTCCTCTTGTAGTCACTCTTTGAGGAAGACCATGAATGTCAATATACATTGAAACATCCCCTAGAGCAGGATCTTCTGTGTCTCTCCAACATGTTAAAGAACTATGTTCACCTGTTACAAAACTGCTTCTGAGTTTCATTCCAGGTAGTAAAGTGTCACCAGGATAATCAAAGCTTTGCCACACAACCTTCTCTGCGGCATTTGTTCCACCATCTTTCACAACAAGATTTCCAGAGTCCAAGAGCTGCACAATAGGCTTCTGAGCAGTGATTGATGCATTGGATGACCAAAGTGTTGCACCTGTGCCATCAAGTATAACAAGGTTTCCCCCATCACTGACTTTGAAAACTCCTGTGAATTTATCTAATGGAGTGTTTCTGTTAGCCACCCACACAATTGTTCTAGGTGATATATTCTTGTAACATACGCAGAAGTATCGTCTATGAGAATTTCCAGGGCTGAAGAAACCTGCTTCAAAGGTTCCAGATGCTGAAATAAGTGTTTCATTGTGGTGTAAGGGTTGATTTGGAGTGATAATGCTCAGTGAAGTGATGAAGGGTATGAAGGAAAATAAGAGAAAGCACAACCACACTGTCACTTGATAGGAATCCATAAAATTTATTCAATAATATTAGTATCATGTTATTCAACTTATATTAGACGATGGTCTTGTTAAAATCATCGTACTTGTAAATTTTCAAAGAAGAGTGTGACTTTAATCCCATAAAGGAACACAAGTCTTGCTTCTACATTAGAAAACAGTAGAAAAAGTATCTTTTAGTGGTTGGAGCAACTTTCACTACTAATTTGACAAGTTCCAACTTTTGATTCTGATGTGGATGTAGCACTCCTAACTGCTCCAACTCAACTGGGGTCATCAAACAATTTTGTTAAGTGCAAGAATTTGACAAGAAACAGGGGTCATGAGAGGAAGAATAGATATAAGACACAAAGATTATAAAACCCGAAACACTTAACACTAGACACTTAAAAGTAAAGCTTAAAAGCAGAATTCTGAAATTTTTATTTTCTCTGAGATTATATGTTGGCTTAAAAAAAAAGCTTACAAAAAGATTTATGCAGACTTACAAAAAGCTCATGAATGAAAAAAGAAGTTTATATAAGCAAATAAAAAAGTAAAAACTTTTTTATTGGGTTAAACGCGCAACTTTAGAACTCGATACATACAGTCTAAAAACTAACTTTAGAAATAACTGTAACAAACATTAGCTTAACAAGCAACCGGACACTTTCGTAATTATCACCGCTGTGTAATAAAATAAAGTCTGAACTCTTGCTAGAGAAATAGTATCTTGTACCTTTTCATATTTTACTTTCTACACATAATATACTTATATATATTTTTATTACTATATCAAAAAATTTTCAAAATATTTAATAATTTATATTTTTTAATACGTTCCCTATATTTAAAACATCTTAGCATCCACATAAGCTTGTTAGTTTCCTTAACATGGAGTAGTCAAATATCAAATGGTAAGGTTTTAGCTTAATCCATGTCAAATCTACTCTAGAAATGTTCGCTCTTATCACGAAATAGTTATGTACTAGTATTTAAAAGGGAAAAATACCACTATATATTACTCTCTGTATGGTGTAGTGTAGTGCTCAAGTAGTATATCTGTATAATATTATATTATATTTTATATATACACACGTCTAGAAGAATAAGAGAGGTCACAACCAAATAATGAAGAATCAGAGATGTCACAATCAAATAATGCAAGCAAGACGATCTCATACAATTACCGCGTCCTCAGACTAGTGGTGAGCAAAACTTTTCTACCAATTTTCTTTGTTAAGTTGACCAAATAGGCAACACCACAAACTGAAAGCATTAATATCTCAAATCATGGATTAATAAATTACATGATAGGATTCAAAATATCTGAGTCTAAATCTCCATTTTGCATACTCTTTCACGAGAAGCCACAACAGAAGTCTTTGTCAAGAAATCCATATAACAAGCTAATTACAAAACTTGACCCTGTTCATAATTTAACTGTTTTTTTATAAATATCAGTACTCAACCCAATTTATAAAAATTGTAGTTTGATATGCTAGATTCCCTCCAACCATGTATTGGACATTTCATTTGAGCCTTTGAGGAGCGTTTAGAACAGTTGATTTTTCAATCATTTTTCTATACTTACGTAAGGTTCTTAAATGAAATCTGACTTCGTGTCCACCTTCCAATATCCGGTATAACTTTAATACGTAGTCAATCAACCAACTCATTTATAAAATATATAAATATACATTTACACATTTTATAATTAATTATCTCATAATCTACATATTCTAATTTTCTACTAAATATTTTTCTATCGAGTTTTATCGAGTTTTAACAATACTTACATCACAGTCCATGTAGATAATAGTTATTTTAAATCATAAGCATTCTTTGCAGGCCAATGCTCTCAACTGAACACACTCTTCTGGAAACAAACTTCCTTTGTCATCTCTTTGTTCATTTTCATTTTTCCTTATTCATGACAAAGACGCAAGTTTCAATCATCTTGTTAGAAGTTTGGAACATTAGGTAACTGCAGTGTCACGATATCTAGTACAAACGAAACTATGAAACATATCCACAAATCACAATCAACAAATGATACACAATCCTTGTCTATAATCAGTACATGTGAGGAAAACTATCTCTAGTGAATGAGTATACATGTCCTAGTATGTGGTAAAAGCGATGTGAAACATTATACACATATTACAAATTCTCTTTTGACCAATGAAAATTGGCATACAAGACCAACAACATGAGACTGAAGACAGATGTGGGAGAAACAAATAACAACAAGATAAAGTGGATCAACCAAAATGCAACAACTTTACATAGCATTTGCTTTAGCATTCATTTTTATCTTGCCTCTAAAACTGTAAGGGAAACATCATTGTTAGAGAATTGTTCAGACTTTACGGATATTTCTCCTTTGTCCCATCCATCATAAAATCCAGGAGTCTTTGGCTGTGGCAACAATTTTTCACCATTCAGCATCAGAACCACAGCTGACATATCAGGCCTATCTTCTGGTCTTTGTTGCACACATAACAGGCCCACATGTATACATCTAATGACTTCAGATAAAGTGCAACTTTCCCTTAAAAATTCGTCGATCAGGTTTGTTGGCCTTCCTTCATTCCATAGTCTCCATGCCTAATAATCAAAATGGGAAGGTGAAAACATGAAAGGAAAATATGACTACAATTCTAGGTTGAAAGTGGAAACTAGGAAAGTCATTGTACTTACATGTCCAAGAAGATTAAGAAGGTTTTCTGGGTCAGAAAATCCTCTGTTTTTCCTCCCACTTACTATTTCTAACATGATGACACCAAAACTAAAGACATCGGATTTCATTGAGAAATGTCCATGTACAACATATTCAGGAGGCATGTATCCACTGAAAAGCAGAATTTGCAAACTAAAGTAAGTGAAAATGCAATAAAAAAGAATTGATTAATAAGTAGGAGCCAACTTACTATGTCCCGGCAACCTTGTTAGTGTTTGCATCTTCTTGATCTCCCCATAATGTGCGAGCAAGGCCAAAGTCCGATATTTTGGAATTCATATTTTCATCTAGAAGAATGTTGCTGGTTTTCAAATCTCTGTGAATAATCCTCAATCTAGAGTCTTGATGAAGATAGACTAGTCCTCGAGCAATGCCACCAATAACATTGAAACGCATACTCCAATCCAATAATTTTCTCCCATTTTCATCTAGTCAAATTTTAAATACATGTTCAGTATACTACTTGCAGTCTTAACAATTTTAGCTTAGAATAAGGGAAAAAAAAGTTGCTACAGAAGTTCAATTGTAATGTAAAGGCTTAAAGTCTCAAACCAAAAATAAAGTTGTCCAAGCTCTTGTTGGGCATGTATTCATATATCAACATTTTCTCGTTCTCTTGAATGCAATAACCATGAAGCTTCACCAGATTACGGTGTTGAAGTTTTGCAATCAATGTAACTTCATTTTTGAATTCTTCCAAACCCTGACCAGAATTTTTTGAAAGCCGTTTCACAGCAATTTCTTGTCCATCCATTAGAGTACCCTGCAAATCATTATCTGAAATAAGGAAAAAAGTATTTAATGAGGAAAATAAAAATCCTTGATTAGATATATAGCTATATTACCTTATATACAGGTCCAAAACCACCTTCTCCTAGTTTGTTAGTGCCTGAAAAGTTATCAGTGGCTTCAGCAATGACAGACAAGTCAAATGTTGGTGAATCCTGATCTTCGTTCTTGAGTTTATAGTTGTGTTGACTTCCATATGCTTCTTTTGTGCTCCCTAAGGTGGTGAAAGCTGACAATAATATCAAGAAAATCTCATTGTAATGGAAACATTTCACTTTCTGTTCTGTTCTGTATGATGAGGGTTGAAGGAAAGTGGGGCTTGATTAATCAGTCAATAATTTGGATAAGTAAGAATATGCAGAATCATAATGAAACAGAGAACAAAACTTATACCTAATCATTACATTTATCCTAAAAATACTACAAAAAAACTCAAAGGTCAAATATCGTGTACTCACCTTCCTTTTTGACTTTCTTTTTCCATAACCATAAGGCCAGTCCAAGTAACACACACATGGTAAACACAGTAGAGCCAGTGATGATGGCTATAATCTTCCCCTTGCTCAATCCAGTTTTCTGATTGTGATCTGAGATATCAAGATTCATGAGCACTCTAAATTATATTATGCTAAAAACTTTGTAAGTACTTCAGGAAAGACTGAGAAATATGTAACAATGAAAAAGCCCACACTATAGCAGGTGATTAATGCCGGCTATAATCAGAAGCTTACAAACATTTTCATCAAAAAAGAACAAGAAATTGCATAAAAGTATAGCTTTGATATAGGGAGTACCAAGTTCTGAAGGATGGTATCGTATGAAAATGTCTTGGCCCCCTTGAGCAGATGGGAAAAACCTTAAGTCAATAAGATCATTAAACCAAAGCAAGCAACCACTTCCTTTACCTCTTACATCCAAATTTGCATATGCGGTACAATTACACTTTTGCAGACACGAACCCTTACATTCCTGAAGGTTCATATTTTTATCATACGAAGATGAAGATGTGTCAGGAAGAACCATGCCTGGGTACTTCTTGAACACATCCTTCTTACAAGTCAATTCAGTGTTTCGAGAACAGTCCTTGGACCCATTCTTGGCTTGATAAAATCCATCCAAGCAAGCACACTTTTGATTGATAAGGCTATTACAAACTTGATTTTTACCACACACCCCATAATATTCACATGGGGATGAGGGTTGAGAATAGAGAGGCTTCCAGGTACCGGTTTGAGTTTCCCAAAGGTCAACAGATGCAATCCTGTCAGGTTTCACACTAAATCTGTAAGAAACCAATTTATTTATGATTTGGTACTTATAATATATCTCTTTGTCATTCACAACAAAATCGATTTCAGCTTTTCCATTACGTGAATCAATTACAGACCCTGAAAAATGAAGACCATTCCATGGCCCAAATCTTGTGCTTATAGAATTTCCCTTGAACAGAACCGCTTGTGGATACCCTTTGCGGTCTATTCTGAAAGAGACGTCTCCATGACCAGGATCAGCATCACTTTTCCATGATGATAGAAACCGTTCTTCACCTGTAGTCAGATTCCATCCAAGCTTCATTCCTGGCAATAATGTATTACATGGATGATCAAAACTCTGCCACAGATAATCCTCATGCTCACTATTTCCATCTTTCACAACAAGGTTTCCTGTGTCTAGTAGCTGTGCAATTGGTTTCTTTGCTGTAGTTGACATGTTGGAGGAGGACCACACGATGTTGTCTGTGCCATCAACAAGAACAAGAAGTCCTTGATCATTGAATTTTAGCACTCCAGACCTAGTGTTAAGTGGTACATCTCTGTTGGCAACCCAAACCACTGTTGAAGTAGATCTGCTGTAGTAAATACCCAAGTATCTGCTCCCTGAGTTTACAGGGCTGAAGAATCCAAGTTCAAAGGTTTTATCCTGTGAAACTAATTTCTCTTTTCCATCTCTGATGGATTGAGTTGGTGTTATACTGTCTAATGAAGTGGAGACTCTTGATAATGATACACAAGAGAGCAGAAAAAACCAAAACCATAGTGTTCTCGAGATCTGCATTTTTCTCTTTTCATTGAGGAACAATTTTCACAAATAAGAAGATGATTAAGGTGGCTTGCACTTGGAGTCTATGAAGTGGAACAGTATTCAATAAGTGCTGAGTAATGTGCTGTCATTAGTATATATATTAAATAACCCATCATTGTCGGAAACAAAAGTAGTAAAGAAAAGGAATCATTTAACATGAGGTTGGAACAAGTTGGCTTGCCTTAAAAATCTAAAGTTGATAAACAAAGTAGGTAAGTACACCCATTTTGACTTGTATTGGTAGCATACTAAATTATTATCATAGTTATTAAATTACGCACTCATGTTATGCTGTGGACCTTGGTGGGGCTTGGACCTGTGATGGTTGTTCCTGAAATCAAGTAGACTTTTGTTGACTTGTCACGATCTAAATGGGTGATGTAACAGAATGAAATAGAAAAAAAAAATTAATTTTTTTAAATAAATATTTTATATATTCATTTTCTTAAATAATTATTTCAAATTTTATTACCAATTTCCACTATAACACATTCAAATAACCGGTTAGAAGAATTTAACTATAAGATATTTGGATGTTGTAAATTTAATAATATTTATTAAAAGTGTGAATAATTAATCTTTTAAGAGGTTATTAGTTGATGGTATCAAATAATGTGTGGTATTAAGTAACTTAATGGACAAAAATTAAGGGTACGAGACAGTCTAATGATAGATGAAGTATGTGCTTAGTAATATATATATATATATATATATATATATATATATATATATATATATATATATATATATATATATGTGTGTGTGTGGATGTATAGATACAAGTCACTTTTATGTTTTTAAGAAATATTATTTGAAAGTTTTTTCTCTTTTTTATAATCTTTTATTTTTTTCTCAATTTTTGTTTTCATTTTTGGTTGTTTTCTTTTTATTTTTAATTCTTTGGTTAATAGGTGATGTCATTTATGGGAATTTAAGAGAAGAAGGAAGACTATCAAGAATAGTAACCAAGTTCCATATTGAAAAGTATAATAGAGGTAACGACTTCGAGTTATGGAAAATTAAAATAGAAGTAATCTTGATTCAGCAAAGATGCAAAGAAGGCGTTAAAAGGGGAGGTAAATATGTCATTATTTTTTATCCAAGTGGATTAAAAGAATATGATGGACAGTGCAATCATATCGTGTTTTGGTGATAAAACACTAAAAGATGTCACAAAGGAGAAAATCGTTGCTGGTATGTGGGTAAGGTTGGGGACTTTGTTTAAAGTAACAAGTTTACTAGTTCAAGATAATAATATAAAGAACAAGTAAAAGTTGAAGATTTCAACAAGATTACTAATGACCTTTAAAACAATAAAATGAAGTTTGAGGATGAGATAACATTATTATTCTCCTATATTCTTTGTTAAAGACCTTTAAAGCATTTTAGGGAAGTGTTGTTGTATGGGAAGGATTAGGTAATTATCTTGGAGGAAGTTGTTACCTCAATTCAGACCAAAATGTTTAGAAACTTTAACGAAGGGAGAAGAGGTATCATCTGGTTTAGCAACAGTAAAAGGGAAGGGGGAGAAAAGTAAGGGGAAAGAAAGAAAGGTTAGTGCTAATTGGAAGAAGCAGAAACGATGTTACTAGTGTTAAAATATGAACCATATAGTGAGAAATTTTCCTGAGAATGCGAAAGGATCTTAGGTACAGGAAATTACAGATGTTGCAGAGGCTTCTAAGGGGTATGATCTGTTGGGATTCTTGTGGCTCCATGTGGTGACTAAATGAAAAATTGGGTCATGGATTTAGGTTGTACGTATAGCATGTGTCTAGTAAAAGATTACTTTGAGACCGTAGAATTAAAGGAGTACGGAATGGTGCTCCTTGGGAACAACAA
The DNA here is from genome assembly GCA_026586105.1 of Hylodesmum podocarpum. NCBI lineage: Eukaryota > Viridiplantae > Streptophyta > Magnoliopsida > Fabales > Fabaceae > Hylodesmum > Hylodesmum podocarpum. The sequence continues at coordinate 9,372,672 of JALJEV010001433.1, forward strand.
GGCTTGCAAGGTGCAAGACACTAGGTCTGTCAAACTAAGGATATTTGACAAAAAGGATGTGATGCTACAAGGTGTGAGGTATGTTGCAGAACTCAAAATAAACCTTATGTCCATTAACATTTTTGATGTGATGGGGTATTCTGCCACAATGGAAGGTGGAATATTGAAGTTGTTTAATGAAGGGTCTAAAATTTCTATGGGTAAACAAAGTAATGGATTGTACATCTTGGAAGGATCTATTGTCATTACACATGCATCTATGGCAAGTAAGGCGATAGTAGACAAGGCTACAAGTACTGTTGTATATCTCATAAATAGATTTCCTTCATCTGCTCTAAGGTACAGGACACCAATGGAAGCTTGGAGTGAAAAATCAGCAAGGTACTCTAATTTAAAGGTGTTTGGAGCCTTGACATATGCACATATCAAGCAAGATAAGCTAGAGGCACGTGCTAAAAAATGTATATTCCACAAATATGCTAAAGAAGTCAAGGGATATAGGGTATAAAGGTTAGTACCCAAACTCTATAGTCTCATTATCAATAGAGATGTACGTTTGATAACATAAGGATGAGAATGGTTAATGGAAACTATGAAGATGGTGGGAATAAAACTCGCATTGAAATGGAGGTATCTACTAGCAAACACAAGGAAAATCATTGGATGAGACCAGACGATACATAAAACAAAGCTAAGCAAGCAACTTCAAACTCAAAGAAGTCAAAACATGTTGTGAGTAACTATCGGCTCATACGTGATAGGGACAAGAGAGTTCCAAAACTAACTCAAAGGTTTAGATATGACGACCCCATTTGTTATGCTCTAAGTATAGCTGAAGAGATAGAGAGTTTAAATGAATCAAGAAACTTTAGGGTGGTACATGAGTGTAAGAAGAGACAACAATGGCAATGTGCCATAGAGGAAGAACTTGAATCATTGAAGAACAACAACACCTAGAGGTTTGTGGACTTGCCCAAGACACAAAGGATAGTCAAATGCAAGTGAGTCCATAAGAAGAAGATGGAGTTCTTGGAGTTGAAAAGGCAAGGTTTGGGCCTAAAGGCTTTACACAGGATGAAGGTATAGATTATATGAGATATTCTCACTAGTAATAAAGCATTGTTCAATCACAATTTTGATGTCAATTGTGAACCAAATTGACTTGCACTTGGAACAATTAGATGTCAAGACAATTTTTCTGCATGGAGACCTAGATGAGACCATTTGGATGGAGCAACCAAAAGGGTTTGCAATGAATCAGAGAGTATGTATTCTTCAAAATCATTGTATGGTTTGAAATTGGGTCCAAGGTAGTGGTATAAGAAGTTTGATGACTTTCTAATGAAGATGAAATTTAAGAGGACTAGTTATGACAATTGTGTCAACGCTTTGAGTGAAGGGAAGGATCTTTTGTACTACTCTCATATGTAAATGATATCTTGGGGGCTAGTCGAGACAAGCAGATGATCAACAAGCTTAAGGCAAATTTAAGCAGCGAATATGAGATGAAAGATCATAGGGTGGCCAAACATATACTTGGTGTAGATATAGTATAAGACCAAACAAAGATTGTGTTTCACCTGACTCGTCAAGCCTATGTGAAGAAATTTGTGAGGGGGTTTAGAATGCATGAATCTAAACTTATAAGCACACCTTTAAGGCACTACACAAAGCTCTCAAAAGGGCAAGGTCCTATCTTAGAAGAAGAAAGGAAATGATTAAGATGATTCCACATGCAAAAGGAGTAGGGAGCATCATGTATAGGATGGTCTATACAATTCCAAACTTGGCCCCATGGCGCAAGTGTTGTCAGTAGGTTCATGGCGAACCTAGGAAAAGCATATTAGGAAGGATTGAAGTGGATGTTGAGGTAGCTGAATGAGACTCTAGGTTCAGGATTACTATATCGGAAGAGACACTAAAGTGGAGTTGTGACTGAAAATTTGTTGATACAGACTATGCAAGTTGTATGAAGTCCTTATCACAGTATATATTTACCTTATTTAGAACTAAAATAAGTTGGAAGGAAAATTTTCAGTTAGTGGTGACATTGTCCACAACGGAAGCTGAGTATAATATGTTTGTAGAAAGAGTGAAGGAAACATTGTGGTTGAAGGGTATGCTAAGTGAATTGAGAATTGAACAAAAGTGTGTTCAGATTCATTGTGACAGTTTGTTGGTCCCTATATAGAATCTAGAAGAGGGGTTGAATATATTCTAGTTCCCTATTTTCGGCATTTCTCCAATTGTTCTATCTATCCTTTCTTTTAATATTCTTATCTTATCTTTAATATTACAAATCAAAGATTCATATCAAAGTTATTACGCGGAATCATTAAAAGATAGATCAAACAAATTTGCATCTTAATTCCTTTTCACAATTATTCGGATATTGCTTATCAAATTCATATATCAAGGATTTAAAAGAGTAAGGAAAAAAAGATTGCACAGAGTATTTATACTGGTTCGGCAATAGGCCTACATCCAGTCCCAACACAACTCTTGTAGGTGTTTCACTATAAAACACTGATCCCTTTGTGATCCTTACATGCAATCTCCAAGGTCCTATATTGAGAATCCTTTCTCAATTCACCAATAACTCTTCTTCTAGAGAGACCTCTCTTTAAAAGTCAATCTCATCCTTGAGCTTTCTTGAAAACCTTTTTGAAAATTCTTTATGAAGTTCTTGAAGAGAATTCTTAAGAACTTGGTTGTTCTACAAAATGCACAATACGTTATTGCTTCTATGGTTTTCAGAAAATCTAAAAAGAATCTTGTAAAAACTTTTTCCAAAAGATATTTATCTACATATGCACGGATTCCTTCTTTTCGAATTCCTGCAAATTGAAGAAAGTGTTCTGGAGAAAGAGTCATAGAAACACCTTTTACCTCTGAACTTACAGAGCGAGTGCCCATGTTTGGTCGCAGATTCGAGTAGAAAACCCGAACAAGATCAGGGTAGATGTGTCCCTTTAGTCCAACGAATTTCTCCAAGTGTTGTTGCCTTAGAAAATTCTGAAATGTAAACCCTTGGTCAACTAACCACCTTAAGTCAAGAATCTTCAGTGAAATAAGATCTTTGTTTGTGAAGTCACCGTAGAACCTCGTTTCCTATTGCTTTGAAGTGAACCAGCGAGTAATGTGATTCTCTTCTTGTGAAGGTGAAGATGGGTCTTTCCTCTTTGACGATTCCCCTTTCTTTTTCTTCACTGCCTCTTTCGTTATCTCCTCCCTTGTGAAATGATTTTCTCTCATTTTGATTCTCTTGTCTCTTCCTTGGTTCTCCATGGGTGCAAGTGAAAGGGGTTAGGGTTTGAGAGTCCTTTTTGAGAAAGGAATTTTGAAGATGAGGGGTCTCAATCCTGTATCACTTATATGAAAGAAAAAGCCCAAAACATTAGTCCAAGAACAGAGTAATTGACTAGATTAGTTCAATAGTCGATGAACCTGTGTTCTTATATAGAGAAAATTGAAGAAACTGTAAAATATTGACAGTGGTAGTCGATTAGCTTTTTATGGTAGTCGAATATCCCGGAGGGGTTTTCAAAACATAAAATTCATGGTTTTGTGGTAGTCGATTAGCCTATCGTGGTAGTCGACTATCCCCACTGTTTTTGAAAAATCTTTAAATTTCAAGCCTGGTAGTCGATTAGTTCGAGCTTGTAGTCGACTATCTATACTAGAACACACTTTAAAACACTTGAAATTTGTATTTTGCATTTAGTTTTGTCATGTAAAATTGGATGATCAAATATAAATTCATACCAGAATCCTTTATCAAGGGGATTTTCATGATAGGAGTTTTTCACTCAGAATACCAAGATTTGTTCTTAATTTGAAGAACCTTTCCTTAGGTAATGCTTTGGTGAGGATGTCAGCTAATTGATTTTCGGTGTCAACAAACTCTATATCCGAATCACCCTTCTCAACGTGATCGCGAATGAAGTGATGTCGTACCTCAATATGCTTTGTCCTTGAGTGCAATACTGGATTCTTTGTAATACTTATTGCGCTTGTGTTGTCGCACTTCAGGGGAATGTGGTTGAGTTGTAAACCGAAGTCTTCTAATTGTTGTTTCAGCCAAATAGACTATGCACAGTAGCTCCCAGTAGCAATATATTCAGCTTCAGCTGTCGATAAAGCTACACGCGCTTGCTTTTTACTGTGCCACGAAACCAAGCATTCTCCAAATAAGTGACATGTTCCACTAGTGTTTTTCCTATCAGTCTTGCTTCCAGTGAAATTATTTAGGTGAAGATTGAAACTTTGCACACATACAATCCAAACATAATATCAGGACGACTTGTTGTAAGATACAACAAGGATCCTATAACACCTCTATATATTGTTGTGTCCACTTCCTGACTTCTTTAAGAGTTCCTTTGTATATTTTGATTGATGGATGAAAGTTCCACCCTTCATTTGTTTGACCTGCAAGCCTAGGAAGAAGCTAAGCTCTCCCATCATTGACATGTCAAACTCTTCCTGCATGTTGTTCACAAACTCTTCACAGAGCATTTGATTAGATAATCCAAAGACTATGTCATCAACATAAACTTGAACCAATAAAATGTAATTAGATCTTCTCTTAATAAAGAGTGTTTTATCTACATTACCTATGTGGAATCCCTGTGATATAAGAAACTTACTCAGTCTATCATACCATTGCCTAGGGGCTTGTTTCAACCCATATAAGGCTTTTCTAAGTCTGTACACATGCTTTGGTAACTTTGTATCAGTAAATCCTGGTGGTTGAGACACATATACTTCTTCATTGATGTAGCCATTTAGAAAGGTGTTTTTAACATCCATCTGAAAAAGTTTAAAGTTGTTAATACAAGCAAACGCTAGAAGTAATCTAACAGCTTCAAGTTTAGCAACTGGAGCAAAGGTTTAATCAAAATCAACTCCTTCTTGTTGATTATACCCTTTGGCTACAAGCCTAGCCTTGTTCCTTACCACCAACCCTTCTTCATTCAACTTGTTCTTGAAGAACCACTTTGTGCCTATGACATGCATGCTTTCCTTGTAGGAGACAAGTTCCCAAACATTGTTCCTCTTGAATTGGTTCAATTCTTTTTGCATAGCCAGGGTCCAGAACTCACTATTCAAGGCTTCTTCTACACAAGAGGGTTCAATCTGAGAAACAAAAGCTGAGTCATCACAAAGTAAATTAAATGAAGATCTAGTTTTTACTCCCTTCTGAATGTCTCCAAGGACATTATCAAGATACAAATCTCTAGGGATCCTCCATTCCTTTGGAAGATCTTTTGCAATAGAGGGTTGTTCCTGCTGTTGCTTGCTTGTTTCTAAATTCCCTTCACCTGTTTCATCATCATCATGCACAATACTTCCCTTTTGGGGAACATTAGTTTCATCAAATTTGACATACACTGACTCTTCTATAGTTAATGTTCTCTTGTTAAAGACTCTATAAGCCTTACTCGAATTTGAGTAACCAAGAAAAATAGTCTCATCAGCCTTAGTATCAAATTTACCAAGTTGTTCCTTGCTATTGTTTAATACAAAACATATTCAACCAAAGATTTTAAAATAGGAAATATTTGATTTTCTGCCTTTGAAAAGTTCATAAGGAGTTTTCTTTAAAAGTGGTCTTATTAAAACCCGATTCAAAACATGACATGTTGTATTCACAACATCAGCCCAAAAGTACTTAGGCATCCCTTGCTATTCAACATAGTCCTAGCAAGCTCAATCAATGATTGGTTTTTCCTCTCTACAACTCTGTTTTGTTGTGGAGTTCTAGGGGCAGAAAAATAGTGATTGATCCCATGTTTTTAACAAAAGTTTTCAAAAGAAATGTTTTTAAATTCAGTTCCATTATCACTTCTCAAAGCTTTGATTTTCAATTATTTTTCAATCTGAATTTTCTTGGCAAGTATTTTGAAAGATTTGAAAGTTAGATCTTTCTTAGGTAAAAACAAAACTCAAGTAAACTTGGAAAAGTCATCAACTATAACTAAGCTATAAAGGTTTCCTCCTAAACTAGATGTTCTAGAAGGCCTGAATAAATCCATGTGCAGAAGTTCAAGTGGCTTTGATGTTGAAACTTGTTTAATACTTTTAAAAGAAGTTCTAGCCTGCTTTAACTTCTGACATGCCTCACAAAGGTCATCCTTAGAGAACTTCAGTTTGGGTAAACCATGAACTAAGTCTCTAGACACTAGCTTATTCAAATGCATGATATCTAAATGTGCAACTCTCATATGCCATAACCAAGATACATTATCGCTAGATGTTAGACATGTGGAGTATGATGATGCATGATCTAATTCTAGTATGTAAATGTTATTGAACCTCTTACCAACCATGAGTAACTCATTAGATTGCTTGCTATTGATTAGGCAGCAATGCTCATCAAACATAACATTGAAGTTCTTGTCGCATAGTTGGCTTATACTTAAGAGATTGAACTTTAGTCTGTCTAGAAGCACATCCTCTATTATTGAGTTGCTCTTGTTTCCAACTAAGTCGATTCCAATGATCTTTCCCTTGTTATTATCTCCATATACTACAGATCCAGTTTCCTTTGGTATAAAGGTGACGAAGTTACTTTTATTTCCTGTCATATGTCTTGAACAACCACTGTCTAAATACCATATAGACTTGTTGGCTTTCAAGCTATCCTGCAAAAGAAAAGTAATCATTTTGTAATTGGTACCCACCTTTCCTTGGGTCCAAGTAAGTTAGTACCACTCTTTTCTTTCACAATCCATTTAAACAGTCCATTAGAAATACCAAATTTTCTTATAAAGCATGCATATGCAGCGTGACCATGCTTCATACAATAAGTACAAATCACTTTAGTATTTCTAGACTTATCATCATTAAGTTTAAAATCTTTCTTTCTTATGTGAGCATATTTCAAAGAACTACTATGAGTATGTTGTTTTGTCTTAAGTTCTTCTTTCAGTTTCAAAAGCTCATCATTTAGATTAAAGATTCTAGTTTCCTATTTTCGGCATTTCTCCAATTGTTCTATCTATCCTTTCTTTTAATATTCTTATCTTATCTTTAATATCACAAATCAAATATTCATATCAAAGTTATTACGCGGAAGCATTAAAAGATAGATCAAACAAATTTGCATCTTAATTCCTTTTCACAGTTATTCGGATATTGCTTATCAAATTCATATATCAAAGATTTAAAAGAGTAAGGAAAAGAATATTACACAGACTATTTATACTGGTTCAGCAATAGGCCTACATCCAGTCCCAACACAACTCTTGTTGGTGTTTCACTACAAAACACTGATCCATTTGTGATTTGTACATGCAATCTTCAAGATCCTATATTGAAAATCCTTTCTCAATTCACCAATAACTCTTCTTCTAGAGAGATCTCTATCTAAGAGTCAATCTCATCCTTGAGCTTTCTTGAAAACCTTTATGAAAATTTATGAAGTTCTTGAAGAGAATTCTTAAGAACTTGGTTGTTCTACAAAATGCACAATACGTTCTTACTTCTATGGTTTTCAGAGAATCTAAAAAGAATCTTGTAAAAACTTTTTCCCAAAAGATATTTATAGAAAAAAAATTCAAAACAAGTCAGGATGAGTTTTCTGATGTGGATAGTCGATTACCAATATAGGGTAATCGACTACTCCAGAGAGATTTGATCCAACTTTGATTCACCAAGCTCGAGATAGTCGATTGGCCAAAATGGATAGTCGATTATCACAGTGAGCCTTGAGTTTCCCATTTTTCATATACTGTTGGTAATCTACTACCTCAGTTAAAAGCATTTAAAATTCCTCAAACAAAGTAATCTACTACTTTAATTGGTAGTTTACTATCTTAGTTTGGTTTTTCAACTTTTCAAAATCAAAATATATGGGTTCTCAAAAGCTTACTCATGAGTAATGTATCAAGTTGGTTCTTATCACTCAATGATTCTACACAAAAAAATCACACCATCAAATGCCTAAACTATAAATATTCAATACAATAGCAAAGTAAGTCTATTTACAATTCTATGAAATCAAAAATTATGAACATCAAAATCAAAAGTCAAATAAGCATCCTTCATTTCAAGTGCAACACAGTTAAAGTTCTATTTATTTGGCTAATACTAATCAAATATATAATGAAAAAAACAAACATTTTGATATGATAATTTACTTTGTAAGAGATATGGTTGAATAAGAAGTTGTAAGATTTGTGAAGATTAATTCTAACGATAATGTTGCTGAAATGCTAACCAAATTTCTATCAAAATGCAAATTTGAGAGGTGTTAAAATTTAATTAAAAGAACGGTAAAAATAAAAAGAGATACACATAAAATAATTGTTGTAATTTTTATAGTTATATATAAAGTCAAAAGTAAAAATTATTGAAATATAACTTTATATATCATCTAAAAGTTATCATGATATCAAACAAAACGAACATATAATTAAAAAACGAACATATAATTAAAAGTATCAGATAATCTGGTATTAAACGGAGTGGATCTCTAATTATATATAATAGATATATACATATAATTACAACTAATATATATAATATCAATTTTTACATGTAAATGTGTAAATACACGTTGCTTATATCTGAAGAATATTATTTGAAATTTTTTCTCACTTTTATCATCCGTCAATTTTTTTTTCTGTAGTTTTTAATTTTTGTGTCCATTCTCGTTTATTTTCTCTTTATTACCGATTGATTCTTCACCAACAATGTCTGTATCCAAATTTTAGAGATAAACAATAAACGGTGGAAACATTATCTTTGATCCGGTCTAAGACAAAATTAAATACATTCAAACAAACACATGACACAATATTCTATGATCACACTCAAGCAAACAAATGTCACAATATTCTATGGTCTTAATTGTATAATTTATTCGGAAAGCATGGAGTGATATGCATGCTATGTTTTATATTATTATTAGGATAAAGTACTTCCTTTTGTACCACGCCAGAAACATATTCAATTACATCATGTTTCAGGAGATGTTCCAATTGATTATCATTAAAAATAAAAAGAGAAAGCGTCTAGTTCATGTGTCACCGGTTTACATCTCTTTTAGTAACATATTCAATTACATGAGTGCTTGGATGTTCCCGCCTTGATGGAAACTCCTGTATCTATTTTCATCAAATGACTTTTGAAATCGTCTTAGACTTTGTTCCGCCATAGAAACGAAAATGAAAAAGAAAATCTGATGAATGAAAGGAAAAATTAAAAAAAAAAAAAAAGCATTATTGTTTGTTAAGAAGAAAAAATGATGAAAAGAAAAAAAAATGTTGGAAACAAAATTAAAAATGATTGTAGTAAAACAACACTAACCAAAATAGCAACATAATATTTCTTGTTTCAGTTGCGATGAAGAAAAAATATCACTTTTTCTTTTGCATTTTATTATGTCTATTACTTTTGTGGGTTCTTTTCTCTCTAAAACATTGGACCCTTAAAAATTACTGGGTTAAAAATAAAGAGAAATCAATATAATGAAATATTTTTTAAAATGATTATTTTCTTTTTGGTACAATTAAAATAAATAAAGATATTTTCAAAAAATCAGTGAATCTCATTTTATAACGATCATGGAAAAAGTTAAGAAAGTATAAGAAAGATATCATATTTTTAATATTACCGCTCATTTTCTTCTTAACTACTCCACAGCACTTTTTACTATTTTTTTCGTTTCCTTTGTTTACTTTTCATTCGTCAAACTTATTTTCCTTTATATTTCACCTATCTAACAAAACTCTTTTTCCTTTTTATTCCGCCAGCCAAACAAAACCTAACACTACATCTGCCTTGAATATACCTACTGCCACTAGTTTTTCAAAACCAGATTGTGCATGCGTTATGTTGAAAATCTCCATCATTGTGTATATATCTCCTTAAACACAATATTCCTCATGGTTAGTATTGGTGATTTTTTTTTTTAAAGAATTTCTAGATGAAGAAAATAAGGAAGAAAATATATTTTTCAAAAATATAAAATTAATTTTTTTAAAAGATACAAATTTTTTTACAAATTAATTAATAAAAAACTAATTTTAACTTTTAGACAAATAAATTTTATTTTATGTCTTATTTTTTCCAAGGACAAACCTTATGTCTCATTAGATTTCGGAGGACTCTTGCTATAAAATCACCGACCCTCATTTCAAGAACTATGCTAACAATTACTTCTCTTTCTCAATTAGTTCAATTCTCCAAGACAATTCTTCATCTAGCTCTGCCTTCTCTTACTCAATTTCAATATGTTCAACAACCTGCAGTTGAAGAAAAATAATAACCCAATCTGTGCACAAACACTATATTTGAAATGTTATCCACAAAATTTCACTGTATTAAAAGAGGAAATAATTACTTTTTTTATTGACAATTAAGGCTTTTCACTCCGTCTCTGGGAGTCTATTTTATGGGAACGATGTTATGTTATGTATTAATTTAAAGTTTCACATCGATAAACATTAGAAGAATAGAGAAGTGATAGGTTTTATGCATTGACATGACACCACATCCTTAAATATAGTAAATTGATTATTAGATTTCAGATAATGTGTGTTAAATACTTTGTAAAGAGTTTGTAATTTTTTGAATGTCAAATACTTTGTAAAGAATTTGTAGTTTTTTCCATTCAAAAATTATATATATGGAGAGCTTGTAATTTTTTCATTCAAAATGTACATATAAAAATATTTGTTAGGTGTTGAAGCACTAAACTATGTGAGATTGAGTTCCCAACAAATCAAACACATATTCTTCCCACAAACTGAACGTGTATTACCAATTAAGTTAAACCCACTAAGTAGGAAACAGTTATCTATTACATGTTTATATGGTATCACGTCCGACGCACTTAAATTTAATGTTAGTGGGTTTGAGATGATTGGAAATTGCGTCGCTCTATTATTCACAAAATCAATTTAAAGATACAAAGCAACTCATACTAACTTCTCCATCTCACAAAATTGACTTGGGGTTCCAACAAAAAAATATAATAGCCATAGGAGATTGGAATGTGTATTTCACCTTTGTATTTATTGGGATTAAATGATGTCCTACAACTTGTAGAATCTAAACAAGAAGAAAGACAACCCAAAAGATTATGCTATAAGAGAGGACTACTATAGAAGAGTTTGTAATAATGTAGGACTTTTGAATTAAAGGAGGATTTGTTGTGCATTTTATTAATTCAAAGTCTCACATCGGCAAGATTTAGAAAGAGAGAGGAGTTGAACAATTATATAAAGAGAGTGATGTGTTATATTCACTCGCATCACATCCTAGATCTATATAATAGATATATTTAGATTTTAGGTAGTGTATGTCCACCGGTGTTTTCACTATTAGGTCCTGAGTATAGTGTTTTTGTGAGTTCTTTTATAAAAGCTCTTTTGTTGTACTCTTTGACTCACAGTGGATATTTTTCTAGACTAGGTCTCGTGGTTTTTATCCCTCTCATTAGGGGTTTTCATATTAAAATTTGTTTGTGTTCTTCTTGTTTCAATCAAGGGGGGAAGGTTTTATTTACACGCTTTCAAAGTTTTGTGTGTAATTTTTCCACTGCGCACTTGCGCCTTTCCCAACAAGTGGTATCAGAGCCGATGGTTTGACTTGACGACCGGCTCAGATGAGTGATGCAATGATTGGAATGGATCTAAGTGGTGGGGATCCCTTGTATCGAAAGTCTTCTTAGCGATATAAGAGCTAGACAAGATATGTCTAGTGGGAGGCTAGGTTGCGTGTCCCGTTAAGGTGAACTATCAGTACGACGGTACAAGACTAGGACATATCGACGACAATGTGAAAGCTCAAGAATTGTCACGACAATGGAAGCTTTAATGGCCATCATTAACAATGACTTTCGCTGTAGGGGAGGAAGTTTTGTGGTACTTTGTTTGAGGGGAAGTTTGTTGGGATTCAAACAATGTCCCACAACTTGCAGAATCTGAACGAGAAGAAAGACAACCAAAAAGATTCTGGTATAAGAGAGAACCGTTATAGAAGCGTTTGTAATAATGTAGGACTTTGAATTAACGAAGGATTTGTTTGTATTTTGTTAATTCAAAGTCCCCACATTGGCGAGATTTAGAAAGAGAGAGGAGTTGAACAAGAATTATGTCTTATATTCACTCGTACCGTCCTAGATCTATATAACGGGTATATTTATATTTTAGGTAGTGTGTGTCCACTAGTGTGTTTTCCACTATTAGGTCCCGAGTATAGTGTTTTTGTGAGTTCTTTTGTAGAAGCTCTTTTGTTGTATTCTTTGACTCACAGTGAATATTTTTCTAGACTAGGTCTCGTAGCTTTTGTCCCTCTCATTGGGGTTTCCACGTTATTTACTCCTCTACATTTTGATTTTCTTTATTCCATGTGAATTTAGATTGTTTCCTATTACAGTTCTCTTGTTCTCTCTCAAAAGGGAAAGATTTTATTTTACACACACTTTCAGAGTTTTATGTGTAATTTTTCACTACGCACCCGCGCCTTTTCCAACAATATTAATCGGATAGGAAGGTCCTGCTTATGATGCTCACATCATTGACCATGCTCTTACAACTACTAACATAAATTTTTTACACAATATGGTTTCTTTGTTATGATTCCAGTTAAATTTCAATTTCAATTAAAATTTTAAAGATCATGTTTACATTTTATTTTTCTATTTATCCACGAAAATATTGTTTGGTTGATGATGTCTACCCAATGACACACGCGCCGAACGTGCATCAAATAATATCAAAGTCTAGCTACTACTTTGCAGTAATAGTGGACTCGGATCATTTCCCTACATATTACTTTGTTACTTCTCTATAGTCTAACTTTTAAATGCAATATTTTTTTGGGGGTTTTGTGTAGAGGGAAAATTAAAGGCAATTCAATAGTAAAAATTAACCAATGACAGTAATTAAACAATAATTATAAAGCAATTAATAGATTATTAAAAAGCATCAATCTGATCTCTGTCAGATTTCAATTTCCCTCATTGGTTCAACAAAATAAAGGCACTCATCTATGCAGTGTATTGAAACCGAGATCTCTGCATGTCAACACTAAACTAACGCTCTAAGATCTTACATAATTATCATCGAACACTTGGTGGCCTTTAAACTCACACGATCGCATGAGAGCACACAACTTGGTTTTGAATCATATAATTAGTTCTCTGCATTCATTATCAATCAAAAATGACAGAATCAACAATCTCAATCCAAAATATTAATTAACATAATGGAATTAAAATTATAGAATCCAAAACGAGTACTCATGCAATTGAAAACGGAGAACCTAAGAAAATTAGGGATCCTATTGAGATCGAATTGGTTGAAGAAATTAATTGCGCATAATTGAAATTAGACTAAACATAGATTGGGATTGCATATTAGAAGAATTAAATTGAAAAAAGGGAGAGAGAACGAGAATTGGAATGGCAAACCTGAAAACCCTAGCAGAACGACTTGAAAGGAAAAAAGTAATGCTGAAAATTGAAATTGATTAAAAGGTAAAAAGTGTGTTACAATTTTCTGAATTGGGGTATTTATAATAAGTGAGTCATGTGCTAGTCACATGACTTTAAGTGACTTAGGGTTCAGGGTTCAAAGCTCACTAAATGCAAACATTTAAATGGTCCAATTACATGATTTGAAATGGGCCTACACTAATTCTTCACGCTGGAATTCTAGCATCAATTTCGTGCGTCACTTTCAAGGCAATTTTCACTCTAGATGCGATCCTAATTGGCTCTTCATGTCTTCATAGTTTTTGTAGCTCTTTAAGTTCTCTTTAATTTGACATATAACGGAGCTCAAACAGAGTTCTGTAGTGGGAGTTATGCCTTTATTAGTGAACCTTGTCAAAACTGAAAATTTTAGCGAATTAGAACAAAAATAAGCACTTAAGGCCCAAATGATTCCAAACTCATAAATGTACTAAATAATGCTAATTGACCATTAATAATGTTATAATATGATGTATTAAATACAGAGAAATCGATCAAAATAATGACTCATCACCCAACACTCCCTACAAACATGAACGTTATCATCTCCTTGATTTTAAGCATAGATTTAAACTTGAAAATCATAATGAGGTCCGTAACTATTATTATTCAAGTTTAAGGTGTCAATTTAAAAAAAAATAAAAAAATTGATGTATGGAAGAACAAGTTTGCTATTTTGGGACATAATGAAATGCAAGTACACGTAATTAATTCGTACAACAATGGTTATTTACAATTTTATTCAAAAAAAATGCTGAAATTGATTTTCAATTTATTCATTATGAAAAATGAAGACATTACTTTTAACCCAGACAATGAATCTTGTCACAATGATCTTAGCTTAGACCAATCCTAAATTTTAAATGTAATTTCTTTAAGTGAAGTGGAGTGTGATCGAGAGAGCATCCGAGATAATATTATACATTCTAAAAAAAACTACTATTCTAGTTTAATATTAAAAGTTATTTGCATTGTAACTTATCTCTTTTATTTGTACATTTTAATTGTTATTTCTTATTATTATGAATCATAAATTATATTTATTTTATTGTATTAGTACTGGAAACATGTTTATCATTATTCAAACTAATATTACAAACATATTAGACTTTGTTTTATTATTCTAAACAAAAGATGTCTACGTGAAAATAATACATAGATACGAATACTCATTTCAGGAACTACGCACTCAAAATTAATTTTCACAGCAAATTTTCGAACAATAATTAATAAGAAAATCACGTTTATATTTTATATCCAAGTAAAAATCACGTTATTTTTAAATCAGGTTTATTCATAAATAATTTTGAAAATTCACGTTCATTCAAAATCGATTACCCAAAGCATATCCACACAGACACTCGGATTCATATAGAACTCCAATAAACACTGAACAATGACGCCAAGGTGGTTTTTACACCAGCAACAAACATATAGTTTTATTTTATTTGTCAAATGAAGTTCATTATAAACTGAAATTTAGCGCAGAGAATACTAAAGGCTGGTAATGTATCACTAATTGGAGTACAACTAGATAGTCAAACTACAGACAATTTCAATAAACCTACAATGTAATCTCTAGAAATTTTCTTCTATGCAAGTTTTGTCATCCTGATTCACGAGGAAGACACAAGTTTCAACGAACTTATTAGAGTTTATGAATGATAGAGTACTAGACAAGGTTAATTAGTTCCACGCAAATAGTTAGGTGAAAACTATTTTGACCAATGAAACTAGATCTACAACAACAACATCTTCAGGAGTGGTGACAAAAGAAAGAGGGGAGGAAGAAAATACAAACAACTTTGCCTAAAATTTATATCTATAAACGTTTGCATTTGCTTTAATCTTCAACTTTAACTTGCCTCTAAAACTGTAAGGATAAATATAATTGTTAGAGACTAGTTTGAACTTTCTGGACAAAACTGCTTCGTCCTTTCCATTGTAAGAAAGCCTTCGGCTGTGGCAACAATTTTTCACCATTCAGCATCAGAACCAACGAATTAGTTGGAGGCCAAACTCTATTTTGCGAACTTATGTTAGTGAAAATGTAATCCCGAAGAATTTATTAACTAAGTAGGAGCAAACTTACTATGTTTCTGCAACCTTGTTAGTGTTATCATCTACTTGATCTCCCCATAATGTTTGCATCTAATAGAATATTGCTGGTTTTCAAATCCCTTTGAATAATCCACAATCTAGAGTCTTGATGAAGATACACTAGCCCTTGGGCAATTCCACCAAAAATATGGAATTGCACACTCCAATACAATAATTTTCTCCTATTTTCATCTGGTTAATTTTAATCCATGTTTAGTAAACTATGTGCAGTGTCAACAATTTCACTAGCTTTAGAGATGAGGAAAAAAATGATGCCACAGAAGTTGAATTGTAAACGCTTAAAGTGTCAACCAAAAAATAAAGTAAAATCATTATATGGAATCAGAGTTTTTAATGAGGAAAATATAAACCTTAATCAGATATATAGAGCTATATTACCTTGTATAGTGGTCCAAAAATAAAATATTGCAAGAAAAAATCTCGCTTTGTTTTGTTACGTGTGATGGGGGTTGAAGGTAAGTGAGGCTTGATTAATCAGTCAACAATATTGAAGAATATACAAAATCATATTCAGACACAGCAAAATTTATACCGTGATATTACACTTTGTTAGAGAATTGGCAATTCAGTTCCACTTCAGCATTTTATATTTTTGTTTTATTATTTTTTTTAAAGAAAATATGGAATTAAAGTCTTGTTGCTTAATTTTCTGAAGTTAGTGTTGATAGTAGTAAATATTTTTTCATTCTCGCTTTGTCTACTTTTAGAGTTGGTTATTTTCTTTTTTGTGTTTAAACACTGAAGTTACAACAATTAATAAAAGTATGAAATTTCTCTCATTTTCCAATCTCTTACTTTTTATTTCCACTTTTTATATCATCTATGTTGTACCAGTGGTATCAAGAGTCTTAGTTGATCTCACGGAATCTTCATTTTTTTTTAAACCATAAAACCCATGGCATCTGACAACCTTCCTTAAAATCCTCCTTTCACCTTCTCTGATAAAAACTATCTCATTTGGTCGATACAGATACAAGGTTTTTTGGAAGCCTGTGATCTCTGGGAAACTGTGATTGAAGACAAACCAATACCCCCTCTAGCAGCCAATCCTACCATGGCCCAGATCAAATCCAAGGCCAAGTCACTGATGCAAAACTCTGTAGCAGATTGTGTGTTCTACAGGATCATGGCCTGTAAAACAGTAAAGGAGGCATGGGACAGATTGAAAGAAGAGCATGAAGGTAGTGATAGAACACGCCAAATGCACGTATTGAACCTCAAAAGAGAATTTGAATCTCTACATATGCAGGAGGATGAAACAATTAGTAAGTATGCTAATCGGATCTCCTCAATTGTTAACAACATTAGATTGTTGGGTGATGATTTTTCAGATAAAAGGATTGTGGAGAAAGTTCTTGTTACACTTCCCGAGAGGTTTGAATCCAAAATTTCCTCTCTTGAAGAATTTAAGGATTTAAACACTATCTCTTTGGAAAAATTGATGAGTGCTCTCCAAGCACAAGAACAAAGAAGATCTATAAGACAGGAAAAATTCACTGAAGGAGCCTTTTATATGCAAAGGCAAAATTATGGTAAAGGAAAACAACAATCTAGCCAGAAGAATAAGGCTAAGAATGATGGTGACAAGAAGCCATTTCAACCTTGCAAGCAGCACAAAAAGACAACACACATGGAGAAGTATTGTTGGTGGAGGTCTGATATTGTGTGTGGCAATTGTAAACAGTTGGGACATATATCTAAAGTTTGCAAATCTAAAAACAAAGCCTTCAAGCAAGCACAATTGGTTGAAGCTCCTGATGCACAGGAGGAGCAACTCTGTAAAAGATAGAACACAAGAAGGGGGGTTGAATTGTGTTACTTAAAAAAATTTGTTCCTTCCGTCTGTGCGTTTAAATATGTTCAGACGAAACAATCTTAATCTTCAAGGTTGATTTTAATGAACAAACGTTATGGTTTGATTATCCCCAATAGTCAAATACTTAATAAAATAAATACACAAGTATTTTTATACTGGTTCGTCTATGCAAGACTACGTCCAATTACCCAGTAACAACTGAGTTTTCACTACAAACCGTGAAAGGGTTACAAGTATTATTTGCGCCCAGCCACTTCTGGCTATAACATGATATTCTTTGAACATAGCCTTCGCAGGCTAAATAACAAGGGTATTCTTTGAACAACTAGCCTCCTCAGGCTAAAACACCACACAAGTGGATTTGGAAGAGTTTTATAAAAAGAAAGTTTCCTCTTCGCAGAGAGGGTTTTACAATGAAGAGCAGAAGTAACAGAGAGCGAATTCACAATAAGGTAGAATATTGAAGCGTGTTTGTCAACTAAACTTTGAAGAAGCGAAGTCTTTAAATAAGCAAAATCTTCAGATATCTGTTAGACACAGAAGAAAGCCGTTGAGCGCTTTCCAAGCGAAGTCCAAAAAGGTGTCAGAGAGTACTTGAGTGATTGATGGCGTGTGCAGCGGATTTAGATAGCATGCGCAGTACTTTTTCTGACTTGTAGATAGATTTTGACAAAAAGGTGAGGACCTTTTCGAGTTGCATATGTAGGCGTGAATCCCCATACTGATCTTGGATGCTTCTAATGAGTACTTCTTAAGATTTGAAATCTTGGCGCGAGTGACTCATACTTTGCTTCACTTATTTGGCAGATGATGAACTACTTCAGTCTTAAGAGTTTTCGTCTTAGCCTATCGTCTGATGACTTGACTTAAGACAGACGAATGACTTCAACTTTGAGGGGTCATCTTCCGTCTGTGCTCGTTGCGTCTAACTTGATGTTCCGTTTGTAGATGTTCCATCTGTCTTGTAATAATCAAAACTTTAGAGATGTTAATCATCTTGATCTAACAAACTCTTTGCAGTCTCTTGCTTCTCAACAAATGACTCCTCTGGTGCTTGGCTTGTTGATAGTGGTTGCACACACCACTTGTGTAAAGATGCTGACATGTTCAAAAGTCTGGATGTTCTTGGATGTCAAAGGCAAAGGTTTAGTCGTTGTATCAACAACCTCAAGTATCAAAGTCATTCCTGATGTTTTATATATTCCTGATATCAGCCAAAATCTGTTAAGTGTTGGGCAGATGCTTGAGAAGGGTTATTCACTACTGTTCAAAGATCGCAAATGCACCATTTTTTATTCCTATGGTGTCAAATTATTCTGTGTCAAAATGAACAACAGAATTTTCACAGTTGATTGGGAGAAAGCAATTTAGCAGGCTTATTCAAGTTCTTCACAAATAGTCTCAAATTTGTGGCACAAAAGGCTAGATCACTTCAATCATAGAAGCATTGCAGAGATGAATGAGAAAGATTTGGTGGAAGATTTACCTGAAATCTTTTATGAAACTCAAATTTGTGAGACTTGTCAACTAGGAAAGCAAACAAAACTACCATTTCAAAAAAAGTCAAGCATGGAGAGTCAGCCACAAGCTTCAGCTTATTCACACTGATGTGTGTGGCCCTGTGAAAACAGAATCTTTGAATGGTAACAAATATTTTATCCTTTTCATTGATGATTATACGAGGATGTGTTGGGTATATTTCATTAAACTCAAGAGTGAAGTTTTTGTTGTTTTTAAACAACTTAAAGCTTTAGTTGATAATCAATGTAACCTCAAAATTAAAGTTTTAAGGTCTGACAATGGTGGGGAATACACTTTTGTTCAATTTGTTGAGTTTTGTAAGAGTGCAGGCATTGAATATCGACTGACTCTACCCTACACACCACAACAAAATGGCGTGTCTGAAAGGAAAAACAGGACTATTGTGGATATAGCTCAATGTCTTTTGATTGAGAAGGAGATACCAAATTAGTTCTGGGCAGAGGCTGTTAATACCTTTGTATATTTTCTGAACAAACTCCCCACAAAAACCTTGCAAGATAAAACTCCTTATGAAGCTTGGAGTGGCATCAAACCATTAGTACATCATCTCAAAACATTTGGATGTATCTGGCTATTTCAACTGCCACAATCTAAGAGGAGTAAGCTTGACAACAAGGCTCAGAAAGGTATATTCATGGGCTATGGTTCATCGTCTAAAGGCTACAGGAATTTTTGTTTTAAAACAAAAAATATAATCTTAAGCAGAGAAGTGAAGGTTGATGAAGCATCAACTTGGAATTGGAAAAAACAAGAAAATGTTTGTTCTGATTTCTTCCCGAAAGAACAACCTCAACTTGCAGAAGATGATCATGTGGATGACAGACCAATAAGGGGCACTAGACTTTTGGAAGACATTTATCAAAGATGTAGCTTGGTTATTTCATAACCAACAAGCTATGTTAAAGCTCGAGATTCTCAAGAATGGAAGAGAGCCATGCAAACTGAATTAGACATGATCAACAAGAACGAAACATGGCAGCTTGTTGACAGGCCTATGAAACGCAAGGTGATTGGTTTAAAATGGGTCTTCAAGACAAAACTCAATTCAGATGGCTCAATCTGCAAATACAAAGCTAGACTTGTGGTAAAAGGCTATACACAACAATATGGTGTAGACTACCAGGAAACTTTTTCTCCCGTAGCAAGGTATGACAGAATCAAGCTTCTTCTTTCATTTGTTGTTTATAATTCTTAGAAAATTCACCATCTTGATGTAAAATCAGCATTTTTGAATGGTTTACTTGCTAAAGAGATTTATATAGAGCAGCCTGATGGTTTTTTAATTCCTGGTAAAAAAGATAAAGTCTATCTCCTAAAGAAGGGCTTGTATGGTTAAAACAAGCCCCAAGGGCTTGGTATGAAAGAATGGACAGTCATCTTATCCAACTTGGTTTCAACAGAAGTCAGAGTGAAGCAACTTGAATGAACAGTCAGAGTGAAGCCCTAAGAATGGACAGTCTTTTCTGAGCAGCCTGATGGTTTTTTAATTCTTGGTAAAGAAGATAAGTTCTATCTCTTGAAGAAGGCCTTGTATGGCTTAAAACAAGCCCCAAGGGCTTGGTATGAAAGAATGGGCAGTCATTTCATCGAACTTGGTTTCAACAGAAGTCAGAGTGAAGCAACTTTGTATGTGAAAATCATTGATGGTGAGACCTTGATTGTTTCAATTTATGTTGATGACATGCTTGTGACAGGAAGTAATATTGACTTAACATCTTAATTTTGATAATTACAGAAGAATGATCATACTGAAGAGCAAACTCAAGAGCAATCTAAAGACTAAAGAATGAGCAGACTGAAGAGGCATCAGATGCAGACTAAAGAAAGAACAGACTGAAGAATGATCAGACTGAAGAGGCATCAGATGCAAACAGAAGAGGCATCAGATGCAAACAGAAGAATGATCAGACGGATCATTAATGAGCATAGACGAAAGCCTGAAAAGCAAATCTTACTTTTTGATGATGCCTCCAGTCAAGTCAGAAAAAGCTTGTGCAAACATTAATTATTCTGATTAATCTCTGTCACATGTTTGAAAGCTTCAAGAAAAGGACAACGGTCTTATGGATGAGTCTAATGACTACCTCATGGACCTTGCCTATAAAAGAACTTCATTGCAGCGAGTTGAAGTTGGCGAACTACACAGCAAAGAAATTATATTCAACTCTCGCTCAAGCTCTCAAGCAAAAGTTCGCTCGCCACGAACTTAGAATAGAACTCACTATAAAATCCCTCTCTGCGTAGAGGATAATCTTTCTTTAAAACATCTTTCAAAATCCACTATCGTGGTGCTCTTAGCCTGAGGAGGCTGTGTTTCAAAGAATACCTTTGTATTAGCCTGTGGAGGCTGTGTTCAAAGAATACCTTGTTTAGCCTGCAGAGGCTGGGTCCAAAGAATACTGATTTAACTTGAGAAGGTTGTGTCTAAATAATATTTGTATTTAGTAAGGAGTGGCTGCGTTCAAAGAATACTCTTAGTGGAACCTTAGTGTGTTGTTTGGGAACTAGATGTAGTCTTGATCAGATGAACCTGTATAAAAATATTATCGTCTTCTCTATTATTTTATCTGTTAACTAATTAGGGGATAATAACTTGAACAGTCTGATAATAAAATCAATCTTAAGAAGAAAACAATATTGTGTTTGATCAAGCTTTGAAAACAATAGACGCAAACGCATCGTCTTAGAGAAAAAGTTTTTAAATAGTCTACACAATTCAACCCCCCTCCTTCTTGTATTTTTGTATTTTACAGTTTGGTATCAGAGCTCAGCCTCTAAGGGTTGAGCGCTTAACAGCTGCTAGAGGAAAAGATATGGGATGGCAAACTCCCAAACGATGCTCATTGCAGAAGGCTCCTTCATGAACATACCTCCAGCTTTCTCTAGGGATGACTATCCTTTTTAGGCAGACCGCATGGAGATGTACATCAAGTCTACAAAATATAGACTTTAGAAGATCATAACAGAAGGAGACATTCCCCTGACCATGCCTGAATCAAAGTGGGGAATTGAAGAATATACAATCGCGGAACTCAACAACAAGGCACGTTATGCCTTAACATGTGCTCTATCTAGGAAAGAATATAACAGATTATGTGTCTACAAAACAACCAAAGAGCTTTGCAATGCGCTGAAGATCTCTTATGAAGGAACTAAAGATGTCAAACTCAAGAAAGTTGTCACCCTTCAAAGAGAGTATGAAATATTCTCCATGGAGAAAAGGAGAATCAATAGACAGAATGGTTAGAAGATCCCAAAACAATATGAAGATTCTGGATAACTTACCTGCACTATGGGAAGCTATGTCCACCGCTATATCCGTTGGGAGAGATATGAAGACCCTTACTCTAGATAAACTCATTGGTGCACTGAGAATGCATGAAGTTCACTTGTGTAAAAGGGGCAAGATTAAATTTCAAGAGCTTATTACTCTACTCAACATTGATGAGCTTAATAGAGAAGAGTCAAGTAAGAAGAAAGCATAATCAACAGACTCAGAAGACTTAGAAGACTTAGAAGATCCTTCTGAAGAAGAAATCTCCTTGATGGCAAGAAGATTCAAAAGATTGATGTTGAAGAAAGGGTGTGGCCAAAGATTCTTCAAAAGAAGAGAAGAAGAAGAATCTAAAATCATCTTCTACGAGTGCAAGAGATCCGGGCATACAAGGTTAGAATGTCCAAAGCTAAGAAAGAAATGGAACCCCAAAAAGATTAGAAGAAAAAAGAAACAAGCCACTTGGGATGATCTTGATGATGAAAGCTCAAACGAATCATATGAGGAAAAGAATGCAAATATTTGTCTCATGGCAAGAGACATACTATCATCTGAGATAAATCTTTTAAATATATCTAGTTCATCCTCATCTTCTTCAGATTTAGATTCAGATTATGGGGATATGTCATATGATGTTTCTTCTTGCTAACTCACATTTTATACCTCAAGAATATATAAGTTGCAAATCTAAGCTCAAAAAGGCTTTAGAAGAAATTGAAATTCTGAAAGCTATAAATGCCCAGTTATCTGACAAAAACATATTAGATGAATCATCCTCTTCGTCTAATACTGAAAAAAGTCATCTTCTTCTTAGACTTGAAAATTTAAAAGAAGAAAATGAACTCTTAGAGAAAGATTTAAACAAGTTCACCTTAAGTTCTTCCAAGCTCGAAAATATTTTAAACTATGGAAGATCTCCTCTTAACAAGAGTGAACTTGGTTATAACCATGTGATAGACGAAAGAAAGCCAAATATTAAGTCGTTTGTATGTAGAAGCATGCATGATTTTCATCTAAGGTCTCTGATACAGTCTGAAGGTCATTTAAAAATTTATGGCAGACGGAATCCTACAACTAACAAAGTTGGACCCAAGAAAATTTGGGTACCAAGGTCACAAATAATTTTTGTTGCAGATGTTATCAACAAAAAAAGAGAATGTTTCAAGATGGTACAACCTGGACAATGGATGCCTGCAACACATGATCATAAATATGTTTATGTGCCAAAATATCAGATTAAAGAATGAGCATATCTTCAGACATCAAGACAACAAACCAGTTGTCAAAATAGACACAGAAGTCAATTCAGATAGAAGAGACAAGCATCAAGGAGTGCAAACCAGGTCGAGTTTTAGGGACCCTTCTGGATATGCTTTGGTATCAAAAATTGAACTCAAAAGCATTGAGGAAACACTCAAAGAAAATGATAGGATTCTTTCCATGGAAGAAGAGTTAAACTAGTTCACAAGAAATGAAGCAATCCGTATTTTACTTGTTTTTGCTGCTTGTAAGAATATTGTTTTATATTAAGAGGATGTTAAAAGTGTTTTCTTAAATGGTTTCATAAAAGAAAATTTAGCAATTGTTTCTTCTGAGTAATTTATTCGTCTGCTTGAATTATTTCATCTACACTTAGCATCTGATTATTTCATGTTAAAATGAAACGTTGTGTCTGATTATAAGTTGAAATAGTCTGTCTGACTCTTCAACAGACACACCGTTATGTTATCGTCTAACATCTCTGTTGAGTGTACAGGAAGAAACAAAGGAAGAACGAGAGGCCAATGCAAAATGGAAGGCTCTTAATAATAAAAAAAATGCAAAGGGAAGAAGCCTGTATTTTTATTTTTTTTTACATATCCTCAGATGGAAGAAGATGATGGGAAGTTAAAGAAGGCCATAGAAGCATCCTTGGTAAAAATTCTTGAAAAGGAAACGTTTGTTTCTTAAAAGAAGAAATGGAGAAGGTGCATCCGGAACAACACCAGCACCTGAGCAAGCTGAAGTTGTTGAATTTGCTCAAATTCAGAGATACATTGAAGTTCTGTCTGAACAACTCATTCACGTATCTTTGAAGATTTTTTTTATGATTGCAGCCCAAGGGGGAGAAGTTAAAAGAGCAAAAAGGGAGAGATAAAAGATCAAGGAGAAAAGAAAATAAAATATATGTGCACAACCCTAAGGGTGAGCAGTATACATATATAAAAAAAATGAAAGAAGATCAGTCTAAGGGGGAGTCAGATGCAAAAGAAGAGAAAAAAAAAAAAGAACAAGTTTGGGGGAGCTTAGAATAGCTCTTTCATATATTATTCCCTTTTGAAGAACTCAAACTCAAATGAAGATCTCTGATACAAGTTAAGTCTGATGAAGATCAAGTCTCCAGACATGTCTACATCTCTTAAGATCTGATACATCCTTTTGCTCTGTTTCAAGAAGAAAATCAAGGATATGCTAGGATGGTCTGTAATCATCAAAAAGGGGGAGATTGTTAAGTCAAAATGACTTAGCATCTTAATTTTGATAATTACAGAAGAATGATCAGACTGAAGGACAAACTCAAGAGCAGTCTAAAGACTAAAGAATGAGCAGACTGAAGAGGGATCAGATGCAGACTGAAGAAACAACAGACTGAAGAATGATCAGACTGAAGAATGATCAGAATGAAGAGGCATCAAATGCAAACAGAAGAATGATCAAACGGATCATTAATGAGCATAGACGAAAGCCTGAAAAGAAAATCTTACTTTTTAATGATGTCTCTGATCAAGTCAGAAAAAGTCTGTGCAAACATTAATTATTCTGATTGATCTCTGTCACACGTTTGAAAGCTTCAAGAAAAGGATACCGGTCTTATGGATGAGTCTAACGGCTACCTCATGGACCTTGCCTATAAAAGAACTTCATTACAGCGAGTTGAAGTTGCGAACTACACAACAAAGATATTATATTCAACTCTCACTCAAGCTCTCAAGCAAAAGTTCACTCGCCACGAACTTAGAATAGAACTCATTATAAAATCTCTCTCTGCGTAAAGGACAATCTTTCTTTAAAACATATTTCAAAATCCAATATTGTGGTGCTCTTAGCCTAAGGAGGCTGTGTTTCAAACAATATCTTTGTTAATAGCCTGTGGAGGCTGTTTTCAAAGAATATCTTGTTTAGCCTACAAAGGTTGTATCCAAAGAATACTGATTTACTTGAGAAGATTGTGTCCAAATAATATTTGTATTTAGCCAAGAGTGGTTGGGTTCAAAGAATACTCTTAGTGGAACCTCAGTGTGTTGCTGGGGAACTAGATATAGTCTTAATCAGACGAACCAGTATAAAAATACGGTTGTCTTCTCTATTGTTTTATCTGTTAACTAATTGGGGGATAATAACTTGAACACTCTGATAATAAAATCAATCTTAAGAAGAAAACAATATTGCGTCTGATCAAGCTTTGAAAACAACAGACGCAAACGCATCGTCTTAGAGAAAAAGTTTTTAAATAATCTACACAATTCAATCCCCCCTCCCTTCTTGTATTTTTGTATTTTACAATTGAACTACTCCAAAAGTTCAAAGGTGAGATGGAAAAAGTATTTGAGATGACTGATCTTGGAGCTATGAAATACTTCCTTGGCATGGAAGTGTTGTAGTCAGGTGCTGGAATTTTCATATGCCAGCAAAAGTATATATCTGACATTCTAAACAGGTTCAAAATGCAAGATTGCAAATTTGTCAACACTCCAATTTCCACAGGTTTGAAGCTTGGCAAAGATGAGAATTCTGAAAAAGTGGATGAAAGTATATATAGAAGCTTGATTGGCAACCTTCTTTACCTCACTGCAAGCAGGCCTGATATTCTATTTGTTGTAAGTTTGCTTTCTAGGTTCATGCATTCACCTAGAGAAACACACTTTGCAGCTGCTAAAAGAGTGTTGAGATATATAAAAGGAACCAGCACGCTTGGGATTTTTTTTCCAAACATCTGCAGAAAAGACTATGAAGTTGCTAGGTTACTCTAACAATTATTGGGGTGGTTGCATTGATGATTTTAGAAGTACTTCTGGATACTTATTTTCATTAGGAGCATGTTTTTTCAGTTGGAGCTCTAAGAAACAGGAAACTACAACTTAATCAACAGCAGAAGCAAAGTATATTGTTGTTGCCTCTGTTGTGAACCAGGCTATTTGGCTAAGGAAGATGCTGGAAGACTTGGGCCATGAACAAATAGAAGCTACTAAGATCATGTGCGACAACATTTCTACAGTTTCAATCTCAAAAAATTCAGTGTCCCATGGTCGAACTAAATACATCAAAATCAAGTTTCATTTTATTAGAGAAGTTCAACAATCTAATGAAGTGTTACTTGTTCATTACTCATCTGAGAACCAACACATTTTTACCAAGTCACTGTCAAAGGAAAGATTTGAAGATTTGAGACAAAGAATTGGTGTTTGTCACCAAAATACCAAGGAGGAGTGTTAGACATTTGGCATTTTAGTTCCAGCTCAGCATTTTATGTTTTTGTTTTATTATTATTTTTAAAGGAAAATATGTAGTCAAAGTTTTGTTGCTTAATTTTCTGAAATTAGTGTTATTAGTGGTTGTTAGTGGTAGATATTTTTTCATTTTAGTTTTGTCTATTTTCAGAGTTGATTATTTTCTTTTTTATGTTTAAATTCTGAAGTTACAACAATTAATAGAAATGTGAAATTTCCTCATCTTCAAATCTTTTATTTTTTTATTTCTACTTTTTATATCATTTATGTTATAACACACTTATCCTAAAGTACTAAGAAGAACTTAGGTTAGATATCGTATACTCAGTTTCCATATCAATTTTCCTTTTCCATAATCATTGTGCCAATCCTAGTATCATGCACATGACAAACACGGTAGAGCCAGTGAAATTGACTTCAATCTTCCTCCTGCTCAGTCCATTTTTCCGATTTTGATGATCAAAGATATCAAGATTCAAGGCACTCTGGATTATTATGCTAAAAACTTTCAAGTACTTCAGACAAGAGGGTGAAAATATGCAACAATGAGATATCAAGACTCAATAGAACTCTAGATTATATTGTGCTAAAAACATTTTAAGTACTTCAATAAATAAGGGGAAATATACAAAAGTGAAAAGGCCAACATTATAGAAGGTGATTAATGCTGTAATTAGCAGCTTAGAAATATTCTTTTGGTACAAGGCCATAAGAATCCTTTACTTGATGCATTCCTAGTTGAATTGAGTAGGATATCCAAGACTTGAACTTGAGATCACTAGTTAAGCTGGAACAACTGTGTAACAAATCAATCAGATCATGAACCATGCAAGCAGCCAATTCCTCCATCCCTTATATCCAAATTTTCATATGCCGTACAGGAACAGTTTTGCAGACACAAGATGAACCTACACTCAAAAAGTAAATTGTTTTCAGCATTTGATGTTTCCATATATAATAACATTTTAAGGTAACGTTACAACTTATAAATCTTATCTTAATCACATAAAATATTCTTATATTCAACATGGAAACCTCAGCAGCTTGCTCAAACAATTAGTAGGCCCGCTGAATTTTCACTCTATGAAGTGAGGAAGAGTGCATTGATCAAACTGCGTAGATGAAGGCCCATGGAGCTAACATAGGCCCATTGATGCCTATGGTAGTGTTGAACCGACAAGCAGAATAAAAAAGCAACGTATTATGCATTTTTTTTTTTACCATTACAATTGTCTATCGCCCCAAGCATGAATAACTTCTAGTTTATGTATTTATAATTATTTTTTCACCTAATATAATAAATATGTATTGTTATTATCATTTTATTTTTATCCTAGGTTAATAAGTTATGTCATTTTTTTATAATTTTTACCAAATCACTGTAATTCTTCATAGATTGATGAGTTAATTTGTTTAAACTTTCAATAATAATAATAAAATAGTGATAATATTGTGGCAATAGTAGATTTACCGAGTAGTAGATGCAAAAAAAAAAAAAAAACACAAGAAAAATATGCAGAAAAGAATATAGAAAAAATGATTAATACCTTTTCCAACACTTTCTTAATTTTTAACTGAAAATTTTTTAAATTTACAAATTTTCATGGTTTCACTCCCCACTTATGAACTAATAAATGTAAGTGTTAGAAATAGATTATCATAGTTAAAAAAAAATTAAAATAATAATAATAAGCAAATTGCTATCAGTTCTCAAGAAAAAATAATATACTTAAGAATAAGAGTCAACAATGCTTTAATTAGGAGAGTGAATTGGTCACTCGGGTGTACTGAGTGGAGGCATCTATCTAGCACACAAATTTGACTATGCCACTTTGGTCTTCCATTGATATTTGGTTTCCTGTCAGCTATTTTCAGTCAAATTAGACAAAGAAATTCAATGAAAATAGTAGGTAATCAAATGTTGATCAAATAATTATTTTTTAAAGTAAAACAAGTAAAGAAATATAAAAAATTTAACGAGACTCGTATATTTATCTTTTTCTTCTCGTAATAACAGTTAAAAATGTAGGAAGAATATTATATTTCTAATATTGTTCTTTACATAAAAAATACATCATTAATTTTATTTTATTTTAATAATTATTATTATATTTTCTTTCTTTTTCACCTTACTTCCTTCTAACTAAATACTAATATTTTTTTCTTATTTTCTTTATATTTTTTTTCTTTTCATTCTTTTACACTTTCTTTCATTTTCCTTACGGTAAAAAGGATTAAAGCTAGACACCAAACTAGCAGGCAATAAATGGCATTTTATATACAAACCAAAATACTCTCTCATTTCATTTTATATAATGGTTTGATAAAAAAATCGTTTCAAGTTATTTATCATTTAACAAAACTAATAAAATATTAGTTGTAATTTTTTAACTGCATCTTGTAAACATTTATTGTGGAACGAGAATTTTTTTTAAAAAAAATGCATAAGTGAAAGAGATCAATCTAATTAATATGAAAAAGAAAAGATATATTAAGAAAATTGACAATTAAATATGTAATATTAATTACATTTTTTTTCATATAAACTTATTTCAAAACATTGAACATCATAAGATGAAACAACTGACTAATATTCTTTAGGCCTTGGTCAATTAAAAAATTAAACACAGAAAATATTTAATATATAAATTATAGGTTGACATAAAAAAAGTTTTAAGAGTATTGTAATAACAATACCTATCCTTTTAATTTATTAACTAATACTCTTAGAAAAAATTATTAATATTTACCTAATAATCATATATCAACATTTATTATTCTATTTATTTTTAAAATCTCAAATATTAATTAACTTTTTCATGAAGACGAATTCACATAGTATATGTATCTCCGGATCCTTTAAATTACTTGAATTTGGATATGAATGCATTTGTCAACGATTAGAATATAAAAATATTAATTTATCTTTAGATCAATAATTAAAGTTTGGGCTGAATATCAATAACATAGCTCTCTTTTTTTTTTCTAAAAACAAAAAGATAAACAAAAAAGTGTATAAAGTGCCAACATATCAGTTATTAAAAAAATAAGAAGATATATAATAGAAAAATATAGCGAAAGGAAGAAATAATTATGAAAGAGATAATTTTTTAGAAATAAAAGAGATATAAACTTAATTTTCATGACTAAGAGAAAATAATAAATTAAATATGTACATGCATACCTATCTAAGCTTAGCTAGGGAGCATATACATGCCAGGCCATAAAGAGAATCCAATCTCTCTTAACTTTAGGTAGGGAACATATATGCCAGCTTGTAATTAAAGCTTTTCATGTAAAAGGTTGCCTGGTCACCAAGAATATCCCTTATGCTCCAACCCTAATTGGGTTCCTAAGGAGTCCATCAACATGCATAAAATATTATAAGAGATAAAAAAATTTGGTGATGGCTCCAGCAACGGGAAGCCAAAGGAGACTTTTTGCATAATGGTTAAAACATGCACATGTGCTTTTGCAACCTAATAAATAATAAAATAAGAGAGGTTCCATGATTAATTGATTATAATTTTTTTCATGAGATCAATAGATTATCACTTATCACAATCTCTTCAATAAAAGGGCAAAAGTACAAGCCACGGATAGGATATACTAGTGCTTATAAATAATAATAAAAAATAGAAATAAAAAAAAAAATCTAAAGGATGATATTATTGTCCTTGTATAGGATTCTTCCCATGTTGTACGCGAGATTCGAACTCAAACAAAATCAGTCATTAAAGCCCATATCAAACCAAAGTTTTGAGACACAGATCCTTAAGACATGATATATAATAGATTCTAGTGCTTGCATACAACCACAGCATAAAGAAGCTTCTTATTCATCAGCTACTCGAGAACAAGTTTTGGATATCTTCGAATGAATATCTTCTTATTTTAGGTGAAAAAATTAAATATATTTCTCTAATAATCAAAAGTCAAAACTAATCTCAGCATTATTAGTCAGTGGATTTTAAAGGTGACTGTTGAAATTAGATTTTTTCATGAACTTTTAGTTGATTTATAAAATCTCTTTTATTTAACTTATTTAAAAGATGTGAAATTTAAAATAAGATGGTTGATACAAGAGTTAATTTTAACTTTTAAATAAAGACATTTCATTTTTTCTTTATTTTTTACCTCTCAAAATTCTTTTAAAAAACTTTATCCAATATACTTTATTCTATGTAAGTCAAGCCAGTCCCACATTTTTTTGTCTATGGAAATTAAATTACTAGAAGGATTAGGATGATTGATCTGTTTATCAAATTAATAAAAGATTAATTAAAGGATCATGTAGTGCTGATAATGTGTCAACATACTATCCACTTTATGAACACTTAAAGCTTTATGACTTCATCAATATTAAATTTGATCTTAAAAAAAAGCTTATAACAAGACAGGTGACACAAATAATTGCGCATTTGTGCTCAATGATCCCCTCAAACTATTCTAAAAGTCATAATAATTTTTTAAAGAGAATGTTTTATCTTTTTTTATTTATTTTTTCTGCCACGACCGATCCACGACATTCAATTTTTTTGTCCTCTGATTCCGTCACTGCAACCAAATTAAATAAAAAATATATATTTTACCATCCAATATCAAAGTAACTTTAAAATTCATTAGGTAAATAACTTTTCTTGGTAACGAAAGTGTTAGGCCAGTCCACATGGTTCTTAAAATTAAGAAAATAGTTTTACCCCAACATTTATTACCTATTTAACATTTAGTGTGCATACTTGAAATTGAATTCAATGGACTAAATTCTCAGTTGAGTTCTTTTTTTACAAATAAAAAATAAACAAAAATCAAAGAAAAAATTGGAAAAAAAAAAAACTTTAAGATTAGGGTATATCTGAATTCATAAAGGGCATATAAAACAAAACAAAAAAAAGGCAACTGAGAATTCAATCTTGATTAGCCCGAATCTTGAACATGCAGGTTACGTAGGTAATAAATTAATAAATGTTGAGGTTGGGTTAGTGAGAACTTTTCTTTTTCTTCTTTTCAAAAACTCAAGAAAATTATAGTTGAGTTTTAAAAAAAGTTAATAAATGGGTTAGCTATGCACCCTTAGGAATGCTTAAAAGGACTATAGACTTCTTGGTTAGATTTTGCTTTAGGTGTCACAAGTTGTACAAATGAGCTAATGTGATAGATAAGTTATAGTTTCAAATTATTATTTTTTATATATATAGTTTCTTTTACATTTAGAGATCAATGTAACAACCCAACACTAAATATTTTTTTAGAAGTGTTTCAAACTAACGTGTACTTACAACTCTTTGCACGATAAAGAAGAATCACATCTCCCCTTCCCATATTAAATCAAGATTGACTAATGAAAAATGAGGTCTAAAGTAATTTCTTTTCAAAATAATTTTAAATAAAAAATAATATATTGAATGTTTTTTTGAGTAAAAGTGAGATTTTATGATATTATAAAAATTAACAAAATATAATTTGTTATTGATGGATCTAAAATTTAAGTTTTTTTCTAACTTTTGTTTAATGTTTAAATTTCAACACTCCTTTGATTTTATTTTTTTTCCTTCTATTTTCTTGTGGCAGATAGAGATGGTCAAAACCATTGCTTTGTCCCTTTAATCTTTTGTATCTTTTCCCAAACCACGAGAATCACGGCCAAGGCACAGTACCCCACATATTTGTTCTCTTTAGTCTAAACTAATTTGAAAATGAATAATGGAGTATGGTGTTCTAGATTATTAAAGTTGCCTTGCATGGAAATCTCATACTCGTGATGTGATAGAGTTGTTTAGTTCACTCAAAAGTTTCGTGCAGAATTTGATTGGTTAACAAATATTGTTGAAATTGCTTTTGTGAATAGTGGAATACTAGATTATATACTAACAGGTTGAGAACAATCATTTATTTGAAGACAAAACCTAGTAGCATATAGTGTATTTCTCAAAAAGTTGCTTTATATATTTTAAAAAGAATACCTTAATCAGTTGCACGTAATCCAAGCTGTTATTACACATGGACAATTTACTGGCAATGGACGAAGTTGCAGAGAAGTTTCCACTTGTCCAATGCATACTTCCAAAATTTAAAAGCAATATACTTCTCAGGTAAAATATGTACATTACTATTCCCACTTTTAAATTAATAATTAAACTATGTGAAACTCTTGTCGTATAAAAGAATATAATATTATTCACAAAAGTACATAGATAATTGCACACTTAGTTCAATATTCGTACTTATTATATGCATAGTCATTAGTTGAAAATCAGCTGCTTCAATAATAGGAACGAAGACTCTTGTGGTACAGTGATTTTTTATTTTTTTTTAGCGACGTACTAATGTTAGTATTGCACAATGCACTCTTTTATCTCTTGTCAGATCAGATGTATATATAACATTGAGAATGGAACAAGTACTATACAGGACGCTTTGTTTCCTTTGTTGGTTTATGAACTTGCCAACAAGTTAGAGAAAGATAAAGTTTTTTTACTTGGAAGAATATGTTGTATCATTGCCGTAGATTGATAGTGAAAATCCTGTGATTCTTTTACCAGCAGTGGATATAGTCTGAATACAATGTACTGACACGAATACATTTTTCACTGAGTTTTAAATTAAAAATAGAAAATGAAACTTTTCACCGAAATCAAGGATGATTATAATATTAAGTAGGGTTGTTTCAGATGTAATTTGGTTTGATTTTTAACTTTAAAAACTATTTTAAAGGAAAAAAAGGATGGTGTAATTTAATTTGATTTAAATTAATTATTAATTTAAATACTAATTTTAAAAGTATACTGAAAAATATTTAAAAAATTTAAATATGTTATGCTAAGATATTATTTGAGATTTTTTTTTTCAATTCTACGTGAAATTATTTTTTTGTTCCTCTTTTTATTATATTTGTTTTCAAATTTTATGTTTTTCCTTGGATCTCGTGTTTAAAAAATATTGCTCATATTTATAAAGATATATTGGATGATGCAATAATTTAGGAATAACAGGTAAGTTTTATTCATAATGAAAATAAAGATATATTAAATAATGATGATATATTGACCTATGGATGATTTAATAAGTAGCATTTGAATAATAGATAATGCACGTTGAATAAATAACAGATACGTTAAAACTAAATAACACCGGTGGTCATAGTGCTGTCAAGTAGTTCTATTACTTTTATTTATTATTTAGAAATTTTGAGTTTTTTAAAATATAAAATAGATATATATTTATTAATAGATACTTAATTTATACGAGAATGGTGTTGTCCATTTAAAATTTATCTTAAATAATATTGAAAGACATAATTTATAAATAATAATTATATTAAATAACTATTTTTAAGATAATATTAATTTATAAAATAATTTATATATTTAATAAATATTAATTGTTAGATAATAAATTATATACAATTTTATGTATATAATTTTATGAATAAGAATATTAAATTAATATGTAAATTATTTAAATTTAATTCATATTAAAAATTATTAAAAAGTGTATAGTGAATTAAGACTTATACAATGTTTATGGATATTGCTCCTTCTTTATATATCACTTAAAATTTAATAATTTTGCCTTTCTTTTCAAGGGCACTAGTTAATTAAGATCTAGAAATCAGTAGATTTTTTTTTGAATTTGTAAAGAAAGTTAAAAAAAAATTAACAAATTTAATAATCTCTTCAGATTTTAAAATCTTCAAATTAATTTGTTTTCTTCAGGAATACGACGAGAATGTCTTGTCTATTTATCATGTTTTCAACTATGGCTGATAAATAATTCATCCTCTCGTGTTAGTATCTTTTCATTCTCATCACGCTCGAACACACAAAAAAATAATATTTACGTCTATTCATATTTCACATTGAATAACAGGTGACAATCAGTACTACTATTATTTTAGCTTTTTTTGCACTAATGATTACTTTTACAATTAATCAATATACTCTCTCCCTGTACATTAATTAATGATTACTTTTCAATTAATGAGCCTATTTATTCTCTCCCCAAATATATATTGATAATTACTTTTCAATGAATCATAATTATTTATTCTCTTCCGTGTTTTAAATACAGATGTTAGTTGTAAATAAATATTAGTCGATGTCTAAAGATATCGGACAAGAATTTTTTTTATTAAGTTATACAAAATTATATCAATAATTAAAGAAAATATTTATGTTGTAATATATATTTTTTTATTAAATAATTTTATCTTTTAAATTTATTGAGTTGTTTATTATATTTTTTATTTTTATTTTTATTTTATAAAATTTTTAATTTAATTTAATATTTATTTTTATAAGATATTTTATTTCTTACCACTTATGTTAATTTATTATAATTTGTATTATTTATTTTAAAAAAATTAAAACTCTCAAATCAATTATTTTCATTAATTTTATTTTAAGTCGAACATATTATTCATACAGTTTCTTCTCTCATTACTTACTTCTTTTCTTTTGTCTATCATCATTTGAAATTAGTAAATAAATATTGTTTTTTTAAAAAATAAATAAATTGTAATTGTTTTAAAAATTTGGTTTTAGTTTTTATTATAAGTCGAAATCAATTTAATTTGGCTCGAATCGATAAATTTTGTTCGTTTATAATTTAATTTTTGAGTTTAATATAAATCTTTTCTTTTATTAAAAATTCAACTCAATTAAAATTTATAAATAATTTGGTTTAATTTATTTACTCATAGTTATTTTATATTTTATTTATTTATTCATTGTGAACACAAATTAAAAATTAATTATGTGAATTTAATAGTACAAAATATATTATTTGATATTATTAAATTAATTCATTAACCAATCAAATTATACAATTTAAATTTAACTTATATATTTCAAAAAATTAATTTGTAACTAAATATAATTTACTTAATTCATAAATCAAACTCCATGCTACGTGGAACGAGATTTTATCTTCCTATGCGATTTTGTTTGGACATAGTAATTATATTTGACAACAGGCTCCAAATAAACTTGGCAAGGCATTTAAAAGAAAAATTATTTGAGAGTTTAATAAATAAATTATAAGAAAACCTTTTTCACTTTAATTTTTTAAATAATGTTTTATACTATATTACTTTAAGTTTATTTAAATGAGACTAAACTTTAAACTTATTTCAATATTACGTTCCGCATCATTTATAATTACGCTCTAGATCTTAAATTTTATCTCAATAGGCTAAAATCTGAATTTGTTTGAATATTACATTAAATTTTAAATTTATCAAAATGACATTAAACTTCAAATTTATCTAGATATTACATTCCATTGCCCTTTTACCAAAACTGGGCAATTTGATATTTAAATTCTTAAAGTAGGGTACTTTTTTAAAATCTACCATTATGATGTAAATCATAGATGTGGTGTATTTTTATTACGTAACTAGCTTATGCAATGATTACGTTCT
Source organism: Hylodesmum podocarpum (assembly GCA_026586105.1). Taxonomy (NCBI): domain Eukaryota; kingdom Viridiplantae; phylum Streptophyta; class Magnoliopsida; order Fabales; family Fabaceae; genus Hylodesmum; species Hylodesmum podocarpum. The sequence goes on from JALJEV010001433.1 coordinate 9,408,822, forward strand.
CTCCAATAATTACACTCTCCACTAGTTACACGTTTCAAATGATTTAAGTTTAAAAGTTGTTATACCTTCATGATTTTTAGTATGAAAATATCTCCACGCCTAAATTGTTGACTAGGTGCAATTTTGTTACAAAAGTATTCTTTTACCCAAAATCATTGCGTATGTGTAATTTGATTAAGAAAATTTCTTCCGAATATTGTAGTATCTTAAAAAATAAAATATAATTATTAATAATTAATTATTTAACTTAATATTTAATATTTAATAAAATTATTTGTTGTAATAATTAAAATCAATGTTTATTATTTAATAATTTAATTTTTAAAAAATAATAAAATGATAGAAAAAATATATAATAATAAAAGGAGATTAAAATAAGTTAAGCAAAAATATAATACATAGATTATTTGAAAAAATCACTTGTAGAATGGTTCACCATGAGATTTTATGTGTAATGGATTTTCTTTGTGCATTATTTGACTAGCTTTACCTCTTCTCATTTTAGGACAAGTATACACAGTTATTCATCACCTCTCACCACTATTGACTTTGTTCAACTTGTTTTTTATTATACAACAAAAGTTATTAATGAAATCATTACTACCCTAATCACTAATATCACTATATATATCATCATCTTTTGCATTACTCATTCAATTTGACATTTAAGAATGATAGTTAATGATGATGGTGCATTGTATCATCACGTATTATTTCCCAATTTTACTTTTAAATTGAGAACTCAACCTTTCAAATGAAAATCATTTTAACATTTATATAATTTATTCCGTTATTAGTTACTCATTTTAAAAATATATTAAATAATTCTCACATGAAAATTATTTTAATCAATAATCAATTTATTATATAATTTATCAAACTGATTCAATATTAAACTATATAAGCGGTTAAATTTATCCACATAAATTACTTAAAAAAATTAATTAATTAAACCATATACCGAATCATACAAAAAAAAAATAATTCTAATACATAATTTAACATTTAAATTGAATCATACGTTTAATTATACAAATAATTATTTTTTGCAAAATCGCTTTGCCTTTATAATTTTCTTAACAAATTTGTTATCTTAATGCAATTTACCATTTAAAATTGCACGCAATATAAACTTGTAAGGGAATCATGATTTAAATTCTGAAAATTGCATCTCAATTTTGATTTATCGTATTTTAGGTAAATTTTTAAAATTTATCACATTATAATAAATTTGCCTCACAATTAAAATTATTACTTTCTATCCTATTTTTACTATTTTCCATACATTTTATTTTTGTAATGATTAAACGTATAAATAAATTAATTTAAAATTTAATTTTAATTAAAATAATATTTAAAAATAAAATTAAAACTATAAATTTATCTAACATATTATTTGAATTGAAATATATAATAATTTAATATGTGTTTTATTTTAAAATATAAGTGATTTTAAAATTATAAAAAATGAAAAAGATTTTGATATTTGCGCAACTTTATGGGAAAATAGTTAAATTTTATTTTTCAATTATTTAATTGAATGAAAATAAATAAATAAATACACTCAATTTATTAGTAATTATATAATATATTTAATTAGTTTCAATAAATAATTTAATATTTAAATCAGTTTAAAATTTAATATTATTTATGGAAAACTTTATGGTTTAGAGGTTAGTATTATTTACATCAACTCTAAGACAGTAGATTGTAATTTGCTACTATATCTAGTCTTTTCATTTTTTTACATCTTATCCATTTTTTATTTTTCATTATTTTTTAATAGAAAAATGATGACAGTGAGTTTGCATTTTTATATAATTAAGATGATTAAAAATTATAAACTTTGTAATTTTAAATTTTTAAATAAATTAAAATTTCATAACAAATTAAATTGTGAATAATTAAATATTCTGTAAAAATAGACATAAAACTTAATTGATTTTATTTTTATTTTGATTTTAAAATTTTATAAATAATAAAAATTCAATTATTTTCCATTAAGTTGAAAAAATTCATGAAGAATTTACTTCACATTTTATAAATTTTAATTTATTTTCATATTTTAAAAAATAAATTATTAAGTTGTTATGTATGTTTTAATTCAAATAGTATATCAAATTTAAGAATGAAATTTTATTATAGTTAAATGTATATATTTATTTTTATTTGTATTTTTAATCATTTTAAAAGTAAAAGGTATAGAAAATGTACAGATGGGATGTAGCAATTTATAATTATTAATAAATGGACAATATTATAATTTTAAACTTAGGAAATTATTTGTTATATCTTCATGTTTTAATTATTATTATTTTATATTATTTTAATAAAATTTATAAATTAATTAAATTTAATTTTTATTCTTACGAAATATTTGATTGCTTATTACTCATTAATTAATTTTCTATGAATTTTTTAATTTATTTGTAAAACTAAACTATCAAATTCGTTACCTCGACTAGATTTATTTTAGGTTTTGAACACACTCTATTGTTATTTTTCTTACACTACTCTTTACAAGTTTGTAATATTTTAGTATTTAAATTATAAGGTTAAAAATTCGTGTTATTTTGAAAGACAGGTGAGTGTAATATTTAAACAAATTTAAATTTTAGTGTCATTTAAACTGGAGTGTAAGTACATATGTAATGGAATATAGCATCTAGACAAGTCTGAGTTCAGTATTCTTTAGATAAACTTGAACCCACTAAAATGTAACTTACACTTTTTTTAAAAGGTTAGTTATAAGTTTATATTTTTCTAATATTTATTAAATATTTTTCGCTATCTTTCTAAATAAAGAATGATTTTATACCAAATTGAAGATATAATATAAGATTAATAATGAAATATATAATTAAAAATATAACCATTACAACTAAAAACTGTAGTTAAAAAAAAATTGATCTATGAATCAAAACTACAAGAGCACTATAATTAAAATTTATGAAAAATTAAATTAATTATAAATACTTCAAAATATATTTTTATCAAGAAAAAAATTAAATTATAAATATTTTACAATGTAATTTTATCAAGAAAAAAAAACTTGCGTAAAAACATCATTAAATTTGTTCATTTCATGTATATAATCTAATAAGGTAATTTTTTTGTTTTTAAGTTATAATTTATAAACTTGTTTTTTAGTTTCTAGTTAACTTTTCAACTAATTTTACCAAATATAACCACAATGACTAATCTTTTCACTCGTAACCAAAATAATTAAGATTTAATTCTTAAATTACTTGAGATCAACGGATACTTTGCAAGATTATTTCTTGTTTGAACGAGATGAATACATATGAGATAATAGATAATTATAACAAATAATTTTATGTAGTTATTTTGGCCACACAAATAATATGTATTAATTAACTAGATCTGGTAATTAGTAAGTGAGAATTTTATGGATGATATTGTTTTGAATATTGATCTCGGTCCATTCGTTATACCGTACAGCTCAAAGTACGGCGAAAGGGAGGAAGATGAGAGATAAGGACCCGATTCTATACCTTATACTTACATTTCATTGCTAATACTTTATCTAGCATAAGATCATGTATACTTTAACAAGGGTGTCAACCTCTTGATTTTAGATAAATATTAGCTTAGGATACGATGAATGGATTAAAAAAATCTATCCAATATGTTAAAAATACCATACAGGCGCACATCTTGGAACAAAAATTTAAAGGGGCCAAATATTATTAAAATTACAGTATAAAATATAAAGTAATAATAATTTTTCAGTTGATAATATTATTTTTAATAATAATTTTATTGTTATTATTTTTCTATAATATGTATATGTATATATATATATATATACATTTTTTTAAAACTTAGAAAATATATATTTTTTTACTATCTCAATATATATGTTTTTTTCGTTCTATACTTTTGATAATCTTAAATCAAGAAAAAATAAATAAAAAATATCCTTAACCTTTTCGTGAAATTTATCATACAAAACAAAATTTAACGCTTGACCTAAGCTACGTGTTTAAAAGAAAAGGTTAGATTTAATCTTCTAAAAAGATCTATTTAATTAAATTGGTCAGACAAATGTTTTTAAGAAAGTTTAACAAGGTTAACATATTTATTATTTGAATATTATACACAATTAACATGCATATGTATCTATTTTTTAAAAAAATACAATTATTGATATATTTAATGTGAAATGAATTAATGTTTATAATATTAATCAGCAGTTAATTACGTGGTTTAACTTAACGTGGATGAAATTTTATGCTAGTTTAAAATTTAACTTATCAAACTATTTAAAAATTGATTTATTATTCTATTTACACGTTTTAATGTATAAAAATAAGTCTTTAGATATTTTAAAATATCATGTCAAACTTTTAAAACAGTTGCACCATACCATCACTATGGAGCGCTAATAAATTAAATTATACCTTAATTTTATATAATAGATAAGATTTGTTTACGTAAAATCTGACTTCGTTTACTTTATCTCATCTAAGCTTGTACTCCCTATTTTTTAAAAATGAAAAAATTATCAAATTATAATTAATATTTTCTTAACATACATGTTAAAAAAGAATTTGAATATCTTAATCATTCTAAAACTAACAAATATACTGTGACAAATACTCGTAAATTATTGCTAATTTACACAGCTCATTTCTAATTTTTTATAGTATATATTTTCTTGAAATAATTATTATGTTTCTTAATTATATTTTTAAATGAAGCAAGATTCCACGTTAGGAAAAGATTCCATTAAACCTATTTGAAAATATTTTAAAGGTTTAATTAGTTTATGTACTTTTAGATTTTTTTTTTCAATTTCTATAATTTATAAGTGGTCATTTTAGTCTTATATTTTACATTTTTTTTTCCATTTTGGTCCTTTCCGTTAAAATTTAATCACATCGTTAAAAGCATGGAACAAAGAGAAAAAAATATAAATTATAGAAATTAAAATTGTCACTTATAAACTATAGGAAATAAAAAAAGTCATAAAATTACAACTATAAAAAGTATAATTGAATCTTATTTAAAAAATCTTATATTTACTTACATTCACAATTTTAAAAAGCACAAATATTAAACTTACATAAGATAAATAATCTGCATAATTATAAATGTAAATGAAAATATTCATAGCTAATTTTCTATATAAATTTCAATAATTTAATAACTGAAAATATCCTTATATTCTGTGTGTCATATACATGATTTTAATATTATCTATAACATTTAGTGCAATATTATATATCCATTGTACGGCGGGTTAAATTATTCTTCCACAAAAAAAATAATTTATAATTTCAGTACGAAACAATACACCTGTATGTCTATATTATATTTTTGTCACGATTTGAATGTTTTAATCTTATTTCTCACATATCCGTCTATCATAATTTATGACGTTTTCTTTTTAATAACCCCCATTTAACATAAAAACATTTTTGATTCTCGCATTAATAATGAGTGCATTATGCTCATTACACTTTATGCTTTTAGAAATTGACATACTAAAAAGTCACGTGAAAAATAGAGACTTAAAATGATTATTACTAAAAAGTCACACGAAAAATAGTGACTTAAAATAATTATTACTAAAAAGTCACACGAAAAATAGTGACTTAAGATAATTATTGTGTATAAAAATGTATATTTTATTTTTAATTTATTTATTTTAAAATATATTTTATGAATGATGATAATTATAAAAGAATTTTATAAATACTACTTAAATTAAATTAATTAATTTAAATAATAATTAAATAAAAATACCAGATAAATTAAAGAATTTTTAATCTTTAACAATTTTAATTTAAGATTTAATTACCTTTTTATCCTTATAATTTACAATTTTTCCCACTTTAGCCCACTACATTAAAATTTCAATAATGCTGTTAATGACAGTAATCATAGTAAAAATATATAAACGAACCGTTTGCAAGTACTAAAATAGAAAATTTCTTAAATTATAAGAAAATTTATGAAAAATATTTTAAATATAATAAGTACTCCAAAATATATTTTTATCAACATTTTTGTTAAATTACATCAAACAACTACTTCAAAAAATTATTTAATTATATTTAGATAAGTTAATCTTTCAGTTTATGATAGGCCACATTTTTATCACTAATTAGTTTTAATTTCAACCATTAGTTTAATAGGCCATATTATTAATAAATTAAGGATTCAGTTTATCATTTTTTATGTATAAATTGAACTAATCTAAAACGTCAAAGATTTTCTTTTTTCCTAATAATAATCAAATATGTTTTCAATGCAATGCTTTTCACCTGTGTTTGAAATAATTTTATAATTATAAAAAATATTTTAAGTTAGTGATGTAATAAATAAACTAATTTTCTGATGAATTACATCAATTACAAATCCTAAAAGTTTAGTGTATTATTATATATGTTTTTGTAAATTTAATAGACTCTAAAACAAAATTATTTAAAAACTTAATCTAGTAAAATGAAACTCTTAAAATGTTAAAAATTTCAAAATAATTTTTTTAATATTCAACCCAAATATGATAGTAAAATAGAATTTGTGTTAGTTTTACAATTTATAAATAAATATTTAAAAATAAAAAATATAAGATAATTTTTCTAACAATTAGTTACAAAATTTTTCTAAATATAGCCTGTACAGCCGTCTTAGATTGTCGTGACACCATTTAATAAACATGGGTTCACATCAAGGAGAAAAATTCAAAACATTTAAATGTGAATGTACGAGACATTGAAGTAGCAAAAAAATCCTGTGGTGTCGGCATTATGTGTGTCCTTTTGTAACATTGCTTCGTATAGAAAAGTAAGGATATAGTTTCTCATCTTCAATTTTTTTTCTTATCTTAAATCATATGAATTAGTTTACATCTTGAAATTGGCACATGCAGGGTCACATCAGATAAAACACAAATGTGGAACCTTCTCATTAAATATGGTGCTCAACTGTTCATATAGTATACATTATCAATTAGTAGAATAATGCGTACATTTGTGATGGTTACAAAAAGGCTACCGCACCTTCCACGAAGGAGAACATTTCAATAACAACGTCAACATAAACCAGTTGTTGCCATGAAAACTGCTATCACACATAACTCAACCATTCACATCATTCTTAATTACTCTGACACGTGTCATATTCTCCTCACCAGCATTTAATTTGAAACACTGTTAGTTAATTTGTTCGTTTAAAACATGATAACTAATAAGTACTCTATCATTTTTATCCTTACAAATATAAGTTGGATAATTTGTTTTTTCAAACATAAAAAATAATAAAATAGTTCTATAAACATAATATATTAAATATTTTAATTATTCAAATATTTTTATTAACATTTTAATTCTTAAATTATACTATTTATTATATCTTAGTTTTTTATTTAACTATTTACTCTCTGTATAGTTTTTTAATTTAATTAGGAACTGAAATAATAATAATTTATAAAATTTAGAATTTAAAAATCAAACAATAACAAAAATATCTTTTAGTGACAAGAATAACATATATATTATAATTTTAGTAACTATTTTGTTATTTATATTTTTTCAGTGATTAATTTAATTCTTTTGTGTATTTTATAATAATTAGTTATATTTAATAATTATATCAATTATATTTATTAAATTATTTCATTTCATTTTTATACTAGGGAATTATTTTTTAATTCAACTCTTTTTATTTGAGATAAGTGAAAAACCTTGTTAAAATAGTTGTTTATTTGGACTATTGACTCACAAATTATTAGAGAAAAAGTTAAATTTATAAAGTAATCTGTGAGGTTGTGTAAGTGATTTGCTTTATGATACAAATATTAGCTATTTAATTTATTACTTTTGTCTTTTTCCATGTATTCACTTAATTAAAAATTATTATTTCAATTAATTTGTTCACTTAATAAAAAGTGTAAAACCATATCAATTATAAATTGTAATAATATTCGAAAGTTTTAGCATTAAAAGATGTTACAACAGATAAATACAAATATAATTAGCAGAAAATTTAGAAAATTTCCAATGAAAAATATTCAATCAATAACTATATCTTCCCATAAAAAAAGTACTATTAATAACTATTTATCAATGGAAAGATTTTATATCGTCTAAGTAATTAAAGATTAATAATTTTAGATATATACTAGTAAAATAAAAAAAACTACCATCAGTAAAAATCAATAATAAAATAAAAAGTATATACTAGTAAAATATATATATATATATATATATATATATATATATATATTCCAATTCAAGTAGTGTTTTATTAGTTTAAGGATAGATATACTAGCATTACGTTACATCATCGACTTAACCTGGAACTGAATTTTTGAAGTAAGATTTTGAGTTCAAATTTTATAAAAGATTATGATAAAAACAATTATCTAATTAAACATTTTCAACTAAATCTTTTTAAAAAAAAACTAGTTATAAAATAAAAGTTTAAGTAAGTTAACATTTAAATGTAAAAAAATTTAAATGCGTAAAATTATATTAATCAAAATATTTTTTCCTCTACTTATAATTTACATATTACATCATTTTAAATATTTTTTAAACACTAATTAGCATAACAGAAATAGAAAGATAGAATTACATAAAAAATAGTCTATCATTAGCGAGATTGAACATATATATGATAAATGAAAATATGACAACAAAATAAGAAGTATCTAAGAGAGTATTCATAGGTGTTATGTTATGTAGATATACTTATTGGTGTGTATATATATGTTAAAAAAAAAAGGTAATATTAAAAATCCATCTCTTGATTGGATGTTTGTGATTATCCACCATATAAAAACAGACGACCCTTCTATCACAAGCTACCAACAACCTCATCACACAGTGACCAACAACAACCTCTTCTTCTTCTTGTTTTTCTTCTTTCAAATTTTCACCGACAGTCCGACACAACCTTTGGTGAGAGATGGACTTAGACTGTCTTGTGGATTTTGAGGACTACTTCCCATCCATGATTGCACGCATGGGCGCTGAAGGGTTCATTGGGGAGCTTTGCAACGGGTTTCGTTTGCTCATGGACGTGAACAAGGGTCTCATAACGTTCGAGAGCTTGAAGATGAATTGTTACTTGATGGGTTTGGATGTTAGAGACGATGAACTCGCGTGCATGCTAATGGAAGGTGATTTGGATGGAGATGGTGCTCTTAGCCAAATGGAGTTTTGCATTCTCATGTTTAGGCTCAGTCCTTGCTTGATGGATACACCTAAAATTTGCACTACTCAAGCTGGTGGAGATTCCATGCTAATGTAATGTCAAATTTTACTCTCTTCTCTCCTAACTGTTACCTACTCTTGATCCGTTTCTCTAACTCAATTTCTAATATTTTCGTTTGGGTAAGAGAATCAGAGAAGAATTCACCATGTTGTTGTGACTTTAAATCTTTCCTGGTTCAATGTTCTAAAAATAAAATAGTCTCTTGTGTATTTTCTTTTTTTCTCTCTCTTTCTTTCTCTGTTTCAGTGTAATGATGATGAAAATGATTCCCTCATGTACATCGTAACTTATTCCAATGTAATGTTGATATGACATGCACTGTTGCAAAAGATAACGTGGTAGAAAGGTGTTGGAGAAACGTCATTTCAAGTTTTCGTTCACTTTTGCTTGCCCTTTTCAGCAGTGCCAAACAGAGTTGTGACTCATCTCGTAAGCAACAGGAATAGACACTGCCTCGCACATGGATTTATACGATCAGTTACTGATCGATATATGCACGTGAATTTTTAGAATTAAGTTTAGTTTTCATTCAACAAAACCTAAATAATTAATTTTCTTTTTTACTTTGAAATTGAGTTTATTTTGATTCAACAAAACGAAATAATTCTTTCTGTAAGAAAATATATAATTAAAGGAACTTTGCTATTATTACTTTTTCTTAAAAACTGCTATTACTAGCATTAATTTACTTTCAATAATACAAATAATTTGATAATGTAAAAACCAGACCGTACTAATGTTTAAATGTAGTAATTAACCAATTGAAAATATAATGTGAAATATAATTTAATAAAATGAGTTTTAGACTTACTTATTTGTGGATTTTTGTCCAAATGAGAGTGATTCTCATTTCTCTAATATTCTTCTTTCAGTTTTAAATTTCATTATTTAATTTTTTTAGAAAAAAATTAGTTATCTGTGTTATTAGATTAACATAATTACGTACTGACCCCCTGAATCTGCCTTTGTACTTTCTCTCTCTGGAAGGCTAATTTTATTAGTGTCATCATCATTACATATATTTTAGTGTGCAATAACAGTAAAAAAGGTGCATAAATTTAAGAGTTTGTATAAATTATTCTAATATTTATTACTAGGTTGACTCGGGTAACAAAGTATTACATAAAATAATACATATATAAGAATTATGAGGTAGAGTTAAACCTTAAATAGTGCTAATGAAAATATACTTAAGTAAAATATTGTACTAATTATTGACTCAAATATTTACTAATTATTTTTAATTTTTTTATTAGAAATATTGTTAATTCTTTCAGTGGATAATATTTTACTAAAAATAGATAAAAATTTCTTTCATATATAAAATTTTCATTCATGCTGTAAAACTATAAATATATTTTTTAAAAAATTAATGTAATCATAAACAAACCTTCATCGGTAAAGAACAAGGTGGAATTCAAACTATTTGTAACATGACAAAGTGACAATTGTTGCTGGAGGTATAGGTAGGTGGAAGGTTCGAACAGTGATGATGTTCTTGCAATCTGTGTTGGTTAATGGATTCAGCTGATTTATTGAAGGGAAACTGTTTAATAATTATCAGGGTAGATAATTAATATCTTGTAACCATAATGGAAAACATTTGTTCGGGGTTCATATTTTGTGCTTGTATATATGGGTTGCTACCTTTTGTACTTCTTACTTGAATATAATATTTTGTTGATAAAAAAATTAGAAAAGATAAACTGAGAATATAAATTTTAAATAAATAAAATACTATTTAATGTGTATTGTATATTTTCATTTTTCTCACAATTCAGATATATGTAATAAAATCTATGTGTTTTCTAATTTATTAAAATTTAATAATTTAAAACATTCTTTTGTTAATGTTTGTTTTATTTAAGTAACCATTAAAGTTAAAAAATAGGTTAAAATTATGAAAACTAGAAATGAAAGAAAATTAATAAATTAAAATATTGAAAATTTAAAAAATGTCATTTAAAAATTGAAGTGGGGGAAAATAGAATGTGGTCATCATAATTTTTAATTATCACGTTTGCATTAAATGAGAGAAAAACAATTATAGGATAAAATAAAGTTACAATTAAATGCAAGAAATGTTAATACTACTTAATAATGAATAGTGCTAAAGTTTTTACGATGTATTTTAATATTCTATAAAAGTATCAATTAAAAATAAATATATTTATCTCTTAAAATTATTTAATGTTTAGTGAGAACAAGAATTAGTAAGAAAGAATTCAAAAGAATTTAGAAATATTGCATTTCGATTTATAGCTAATTGTTGGACAGTGTAACTGTAAACTCATCTTGGCTATGATAGCGTGATTTCTTGCCATTATTTGTACTAATTAAGAACTTGACAACAAAGAAAAAATTTTTGGTGGCAACTACTTACAAAACAATGATGCTCGATCAACTCAATGAAGAAAAGAAGAATGTAGAATATATAAAGTTAATATTTACTTACTCATTATTTTCGCCATATATGGAGAGAGGTTTTAGGCAGAAAAAACATATAAATAGTTAGGAAGCATGTTGACGTGGCAATGGGATTGCATGAGGTAGGTGTCGGAAATCAACCCAAAAGAACACAGCATGTTGGTTTATGAGCTTGTCGTAGAAACCATTTTGAGATCTTGCTTCAACAGATTTTGACAATACCACAATTATCGTGCTTGGAGGTTAGAGTCTCAACACTAGAAGGTAGACATTTGTTGGGTCAGTAATTGGACAGAACTATTATTGAATTTGATGACAAATAAAAAGTTCAAAGTTTGGGTGAGAGACGACCATGGCCAGCCTCATATAACAGTACATAGGATTCGTGAACCTTTCAAATTAAACAAACAAAATGTCTTTTTTAGTTACATGTTTTATATATCATTCGAAGTACTTTGGTTGCTAACAAACAAAATACCTTAGTCCTCATTTTATATTTTATACAACTTATCATGTGTTATTATGAATGATGAATCGTAAAGTTGTTTTTAGAAATGTAATATATTTTACATAATCAGCTTTAAATGAATTAATACCCTATGATTACCTTCAATAATACTGTTATTGATCAATTTGATTAAAAATAAAATGATCAAAACTTTTGGTAGAGACCATGGCCAACCTGACAGATAGCACTAGGATTCGTGAACCGTCCTATTATCAAAACAAACAAAATACCTTTATCGATTACATATTTTGTACATCATACTTTGGTTACAAACAAACAAAATACTTTAGTCTTTATTTTATATTTTATATACAAATATACCATGTGTTATTATGCATGATGAATTGTAAAGTTGTTTGAGTAATGTATGTTACACATTTATATAATCCATATTAAATGAATTACTTTTGAATTCACTCACGTGATAAGGAAAAGTCTACTAGTGCTGAACTTTTGTTATCACCTTTTGACCAAAACATTTTATATTTTCTTCGGGTAGACTACATGCATGTAACATTTTCCCATTTCAAAAAAGAAGAGATAAATTTATGTTAAAGCAAGTTCAGGAAAAGAAAATTAAATTTCAGAAGAAGCTTTTGAGTTTCTCAAAATAAAACGAAATTGTAGTTTCTAGAATAAAATATGCAGTTTGATGACCTTCAGGATTTAATTGAGCCTATTTGTTCATAATTTAAAAAAAGTGCTTCTTAAAAATATCGGTTATCAAAAAGTTACTTTTAATTTCAAGGGACATTTTTTTTCCTCAAAACAAGTAAAAAATTTAACTCTTTTTTTAAAATTTAATTACTCTTTTTTTTTCAGGAAGAAAAAAAAAATTAAACAAACAAATCCGATTTCTATTCCATGCTAATTATAACAGATACACAAAATCTCAATGTGTTAAAGAACTAGAACCATAATCTAGAGCTAAAATATTTTGTTTATTTCAAAAATGAATCATTTCGTGGACCACCATTCAGACCAAACATGACATGACTACACAATAGTTTGGAAGAGAGAACGACAAATCGCAACATTGAATGTGTAGGTGACACAGTCGATTGATGTACCACTACCATCATGTTATGTTTGTATATATGTTCTTAATACATTGCAGATATGAAATAAAACGGAGTGCTGTGGATTAAAATTAAAGTTATCATAATATTGTAATTAATTGTATATTTTTTGTAACAATTAAGGAAAAATCTGGGTTTATTTCAAAATTTTAAATTAGACAAGGAAAATAAAAGAGAGTATTAGTTAGAGTATCAAGATTCATTTATTTAACATTTTTATCCTATTTTAAACAATAGAATAACAAAATATCATTAATTATTTCATTTTATGTTAGTTTATTATTCTAATTTTTTTTATCATGTCAATCATAACCACCCATGGTGAGAAAGACGATAAATAAACATAAAAGGGAGACCATACAATAAAATGTGAATGAAGATAACCTAGCAAGTTGAAAATCGGAATGGACCAAATTCTTACATTAATATTGTGTATAAGATTGAAAGATATAGCTATTCCATACGAGCTATATGACATTTAAAACAGCCAAAGTATTAGGCAACGTACAATTAATACAAGACCGAAATCAAAACAAGTAGTGGGCGCGTGTGTCATTGTCTCAATCATGTAAGCATGTGTATATGCACGTTTTGTAAACCTTTTAAATGCTGTGATCAATTCGTCATCATGAATTTTGTTCATGATCCAGATGGGATATATTATATATATGAAGAGGAAACTGTATATATAAAATTACTTTAAAAGGAATTTGTTTTTGATATTTTTGTATTAAAGTTATATATTTTAATTTCTTTATTACGCCGTTCTCTTTACCTGATATTTTCCATTTTCACGAAACGGTTTCTGTTCATTCTAGGTATCTGTTCATATCACAATCTGGGGTATGTTAAGACCTAAGATCTATAAAGGTATCACTGAAAATGCCTACACAGCCATGTTCTAATCTGTCACTCTACCTGCGATGATCTATATATCTATATGTGCAGAACCGAAAGTATGACATTTTCTGGACGAAAATTGCACTTTTAAGAGCACTTAAAAAGTGTAATTTATTTTAATTATTTTTCTAGACTTTATTTTTATAATACTCTCTAGACTGAAAGCATCAAGAGATCTTTATCAAATTTTGGGATTTCTAACCAAATATTAATCATGTAGTTTGAATCTGTCGATTTTCAAGATAATCAATATGTGTATAGACGGAGAATTTAAAAATTTTAAAAAATTTAAATATATAATATTTTAAAAGCTTTGATTTAAATTTTTTTTATTTGGTAAATATCTTGTTTGGATGAAATAATTTAATTTCTTGTATTTTAATTTTTTTATTTAAATAAAGTAATTTAAATTTTAAGAAATTTAAATTTAAATTTTAAGAAATTTAAATTTAAATTTTAAGAAATTTAAATTTAAATTTTAAGAAATTTAAATTTAAATTTTAAGAAATTCAAATTTAAATTTTTATTTTTAAATTATATTTATTTAAAAAATAAATTTTTAATAGTAAATAAAAATAAATGTTAATTATTAAAATGTGGAGGACAAGAAGAATCAGAAAGAGGAAAGAAGAAATTAAAATTCTTATATTTTAGGTGAAATTTTAAATTCTTCAATTTTAAATAATTAAATTTTTTAAATAACATTATTTTAAATTCTTTTAAATACTTTATCTAAATAAATCAATTAATAAAATGGTAATTTAATTTTATAAAATAAATAAATTACTTCATAAAATTAACTCATTTAAGATATTACAAAAGGCACATATATATATATATATTATATATATATATATATATATATATATTATATATATTATTCAGTCTCAAATTTGAACAGCAGATAGTTTAAAAAAAAAAAAAAAATTACAATATCCACATACATTAATATCTCTCCATTTCTAATGACTCTATCTATCATTTGAATGAAATTTAAATCACTAAAATCATTATAAAAAATAAATATAGTAACAATTTTACATGTTGATAGAATACATATTTAAAAATTTCACATAAGCTAAATATATGATTTAAATATAATATAAATAAGTGAAAGAACTGTACAAGATAAATGGTTAATTGACTATTGTTCAATCATCTACAGTCTGGATGATGATATTTAATTTTGTGGACACAGAGCTACACTTATATTTAATATCATTTGATTACTTAGTACATCCTTTTTTGTTTTTCCTATATGATCATTTTCTAATTGGATGGATGTAAATGTCATTAGTCCAAAATCGTGTATTGACATTAATGAGCACCACGGACCTACACATTTAGCAATGTGTGGGTATACTTTCACGCCAGTTTAAAACATTTAATAACAACAGCGATGTTAATAAATTCAATCATCGATGCATTGCTTTTACATTAAATTTTAAATTCAATCATCGATGCATTGCTTTTACATTAAATTTTATACCATCTACAAATAATTGATTAAATCTCACCACATTTCCTTATTAATATGGAGAAAAGGGTTTCATGTAATAAGAACATTGAAATTAAATGATCCATTAGTGCATTATACTTTTAGAATTTGCTGTTAGGGTATAGCTCTGTGAGTTATTTATAAATCTTTTAACTCAGGTGATAAGTTAGTTACAGCCTTACATGCAGTATTCTTTGGATCATCGTGTTGAGTAAAGGAACACATGGTTTTTCTTGTATAAAACAAAGAAATTAATCTTATATTAATTGTTTTCTTCAAATCTCGGGGGTGTAGCTTATATATTATTGAACAACTTAATTTAGTAACCAATTAAATTTAGGATGAAAATTTAATTAATATCATAATTTATGGTAAATTAATTAATCACCTGATAGGCTACCATATTCTAACATATTTGTGGCGCTAAAATGTTAAGAAGTATCGTACTACTTAGCCTCTATGAAGATGTAGTATACAGATACCTCAAATAATTCTAAGATGAAATAAAAACAAAATGTTAATTAATGACTAGGAATAGCAAAAGGTAGATTAATTTGGACCTGGAGTTAGAAAAATAATGGTCGTAATCATTTAGTTGCAATGAAAAATAATATCAAATTTATATAGAGAAGGTTAATTAAGTTTCAAAACAAACATGCACAGAATAAAAGTGTAGTATTTGAAAGTGAAGTATTTGAAGATGTAATCCATAATTGATTTCAAAATCAATTAAGAGAGTATTTTGGGAGGAAACGAAGACGAGAAAGAATGAAATAGGAGAGAAATGCTTATTAAATTTGTTTTTTTTTTCTTTATAACATAAATTTAATTTTTATATTATAGACATAATAAATAAATTTTTGTGTGGTAAAAAATAATGTAGTAAAAAAAAAAATTATAATTTTCTATCGAGTTAGATTTAGTTTTCTTAATTAGTACAATAATTTTCATAGAATATATTTATACTATTTTTTCGCTCCTCTGTAAAAATAATAAAAAAAAACCACTCTCCATCCCAAAATGACTCTAGTTTCAGGTTTCTATAAAAATTCTAAAATGATTGTTATTATCATTTTTTAATGTAATATTATTTCTTACTAGTTTGCTCTTAAGTAATACTTGAAACAATATGTGAATAGTGACATTATTTTAATAAATATATTTAAATAAATGAAATATCTATTTTTTTCCTTTATTGTGTACAAAATCTTAAACTGTAGTCATGTAGGAATAAATGAAGTCTTTTTTTAGAGTTTGATACTCATGTTATCAAGCTAAAACTTTCAGTACTTGTTTGGTTTCATATTAAAAAATTAACTCTTGAATATAAATTGATTTTGCATAATTTTAACGCATTTAATTCAAGGTCAAATTAGAATTTAAAATTAATTTTGGAAGTAAAATTTATTTTGAGTTAAAATAACTTTATTAATTTTTAGATCGGATAAAAGAATTTATTAAATTTTACTATAAACTAAAATTTATAATAAAAATATTCAAAAATATGTATATATTGCATTACTTTTATATACATAATATATATATATATATATATATATATATATATATATATATATATATAGTAGGGTCGTCTAATCGGAAGTTTTAATGGATATAAATATTAAAATAGATATTGCATAGAAGTGCATATAATTTGTGATTTGGATAATGACACAAGGGTACACATTTTTTTCACTTTTTTATTATATTTTTCCTTACGAAGTCTATCAATATTGTTGTTGTTGTTTTTGCATTATTATTTTTGTTGTTTAAAATAAATAATAACAGTTTTCTCACAATTAATATGAGGTGGTCCTTGATGGACCATTTTTAACTTTTAATGAATGTGGTCCTCCAAAAAATGCCATCACAGTCATAGGTTCTTCTAACTGGAAATTTCTGCATATACATATATATATATATATATATATATATATATATATATATATATATATATAAAAGTTGGATCAGCCATGCTCAATTGCTCGTTAATTACTGTTGTTTTGTGTCTGATTTATTTATAGTTGGATCACATTACATCAATAGCAATACAAATATATTAGAATATTTTATAAATGAAAAAAAATTAGGTAATTTTTTTTAAGTATTAGTTGTGTTATTTTTCAATTAAAATTATAGTTTTATTTTAATAATCAATGTAATTATTTTACATAATACAAATTATTGAAATAAAATTAAAATTTTAATTTAAAATAACATAAACAATATCTAAGAACCTACTTCTAGATCTTCTCATATTTATTATGAAAATAGCTTACTGATGTTTTACATTTTCTTACCTTTTGTCCAAGTACTTTTAAACTAATTTTTCTTTTACTAACTCCATGTCACATAAAAAAGATTTCATATTATTCTTAATGCTAATTCGGATCTTATACATAAACTACAACTATATATTTATCAGAACCAATACAAATAATTAAATTAATTATTTTTAATTAATTAATATTATCATAAATTTAAATTATGTTATAAAAATATTTGTATAATTAAATGATAATAACAATATGATGCATTGTATAAAACAAAAATAAATATTAAAGTATTTTAATTGTCTTGAGAGATGAGTTACGTGTTAGACAAAGAAGTTAATTATTCGTTTATTAGTAATTAATTAGCAAATGATATTTGTTATTTTTTTATTGTAAGTATTTATTTATATTTATAAATTTTTCTTTAGTGACAAACATGATAATAAAATACGGTGACTTGCCGCACTTTTCTTTAATTTTCAAAATTATAATAGTTTTATATTATTTTTTCTTAAAATTTCATTTTACAAATCTTGCTAGAATATTTTATTATATCAATTTCCTCCTTTAATTATGGTACACAAGCCATAATATAGAAGAGGATAAATATTTTAACATCTTAGAATTTATTTCTTTAATATTGAGATATACACATTCAACTTTAAAGAATAAATTTGAAATTTTTAGACTTCTTTTAAATTGTGAAATTTTATTAGTCTTTATTAATATTTTTTTTTTAGAAGTCATACAATAAATAGAAAATCTTCTTTAGAGTTGCAAAATGTATCCAAGTAAAGAAATCTCAACAAAGTTAAAGACATTTTGTATTCCTTCTTAAGGAAGAAAAAGAGAATTTCATAGATAGAAAATTTGTATGTCATCCAAAAGAGTGAAATTCGTAAAAAGACCCTTACAAAATCAAGAGAAACACTTTATAATCCTACTTTTTATGATAGAGATATTTTAACTAGGTTAGGTCTTATAGTTTTTCCCAAAAAGGTTTTCCATATAACAATTTTGGCATTTTTCTTCTTGTCTATTCCTTTTGTTTTTATGCTTCCATGTAGTTCCCATTCTGCGTTCATAGAGAAGGAAATTGATATCGTTATTTCCCAACAATGGTATCAGAGCCAAGCTGGTTCAGAAAGTCATTGTCCTATGCAACTCAAAATGGAAGGAACATTTGCTCATGATATAGACATGTTCAAGCTAACTACAGATAGATATTCCTATTAGAAGCCGATGATGCAAGGATTTGTATGAGCCAATCATAAATGAGAACACTCCAAAAGGGAAGAATGAGAAAGATGGGAAGATTATGAATTGAAAAGTTGTTGATATGATTCAAATATATTAACAAAAGCTTGTTTGACCATGTATCAACTTATACCAATGCGTACGAGTTATGGGAAAATCTTGAATCCATGATTAAAAACAAAAAGAAAAACTCCCATAAACAAAGCTTATCTTGGTGAATTCATAGCCTTATTGTTATCCAAGATTCGTAGATCATAAACTCTAATTGGCTTAATTTAACTTAAGAAATTAATTAATCGGGTCAATTTTAGGATGCGTATTCAATCTTAAGAGGGATGGATACGACAATAGGAATCTAATTCATTTAATGGCATAATTAAATAACTGAGGAAGGGTATCAAAAGGATTAGTGATGAAATCGGGATCCAAATCATTTAATTAAATTGAATTAAAACTCATCCTTTTACAATTCGACTTCTTTTAATCATAATCCAAACTTCACAATTATTCTCAGTTTATAGTTGATACAATTCGATTTACTTGTCTTCGTAAGAACAATAACTCGTGTTTTTAATATTTATTATTTGACGACGGTAGTATACATGTCACAATCGTGTGAGAGTATTTGTCACTCTCGCACGACGTAATCTAGTTTTTGGCGTCGCTGCCGGAGACACAACAATTAAATTATAACAACTATATCACTGACTTCTTCTTCTTCTTCTTTATTCTGCAATTCTCTGCATGGCATCTGCATAATCTGCATAAAAATCTCTGACCTATTCATTTTTGTAGTTTCTTGATATTTTCACTTGGTCAACTGAATTTGTGTGCAGGCATTTGCGGAAACACGGAGCATTAGAGTTAGAACTCAATCCTAAAATTGAGAAGACAACTCAATCAATCTCCAAAGTAACCAGAGAAGCTAGAGCTCACACTCACAAGCAACCCTAATCCTCATACTTTTGGAATAATAACAACATGGATCCTCCTTAGAGGACCCTAAATTTTGAAGAAGAGCTGAGAATTGGTTCACCTATTATTTTGCCTCCTACTACCGATCAGGAGTGGCAATTTCATATTGTGAATTATCTTAGTCAGAACTTTCAATTCCATGACCTCTCTCACAAAGATGCAACCGAACACCTGAAAAATTTCCTCTTTGAATGTGATTATGGAGTGCAAACCAAGAAGTAGCTTGGCTGAGATACTTCCCATACACACTGCAAGGGGAAGACAAATCTTGGCTAAATTCACAACCTACAGGAACCTTTACCAATTGGGCTGACTTAGAATCCCAGTTTGTTCATCTCGTGAATGAAGACAAGAAAGGTGACCTAATCTGTGCCATCTACACATTTAAGATGGTAGATCATGAGACCTTTGCTCAAGCATGGCAATGATTCAAAGCCCTCCAAGCAAAATGCTTGAACAATGGTGTAGATACCTACATGCTAGTCCGAATATTCTTCAAGGGGTTGACTATAAAGAGCAAAGAATGATAAATGTCGTAGCTAACAACTATTTGGTCGAATTGAAGACACTAGAGGCATGCCTAGAATTATTTGAATTAATGGCACAAAACTATTATCCTAGCTCACGGAGTGCACCAGAGAAAAGAGGAGTACATGCAATTGATACCGGTACAACCATCCTAACCAAGTTAGATGCACTAGCCTTGAACCAACAAAAGCTTGAGAGGCAAATTGGATCCACTGCAACACCACCTACCCAACCACCTTGTGAGACATGTGACTTTTGTAGAGGTGCTCAGCCAAATAGGGCTTGCTTAGTCAATGAGAAGCAAGCCAACTATGTGTGCCAATAGAGATTCAGCAACAATAACAATTTTGGGAACTCTAATTACAGGAACCATCGTGGATTCTCATGTAAAGACAACTCTCAAACCTAAAGACCACCATTCAAGCCATCTCAAGAAAGGAAGACAGACCTGGATATGTTGATGAAACAACTTATTAAAAGCCAAAAGTCCATGGTTGATACACAAAGACTTTAGCTGCATCACAAAAAGCCTTCATGGAAGAATCCAAGAATAAATTCAAAGAGACCGACACACTCCTAAGAAATCAAGATGCAACCATTAGAAACGTAGAACAGCAAATCGGTCAAATTTCCCAACAACTTTCCTACTGCAACCCATAAGCACTTCTTGGGATACCACTACTAACCCTCGAGAATATGCCAAAACCATCACTCTAAGACCATTGTGTGTTTGTGAAAGGCTATGAAAATGATAAGTCAATCATACTTCTCTTTTATGTTGATGGTATGTTACTTACGAGGAAGATAATGTAAAAATAGCTACTTTTAAGAAGACATTGAATAAGTCTTTTGCTATAAAAGATCTGGGTACGGTGAAGAGGATTCTTGGAATGAAAATATTTAGAGATCATTCCAAAAGAATGTTATGTGTAACTTAAAAAGACTACATTGAAAAGATTCTAAAAAGGTTCAATATGCACAATGTCAAACCTGCGTATGTTCTTATTCCTAAACATTTCAAATTCAGTAAATCTCAGTGTCCACAAAATGAAAAGGAAAAAGATGAAATGAACGAGGTTCCCTATTCTTCTGTTGTGGGTTGCCTTATGTATGCAATGGTTTGTACAAGACCAGATATTGGTTATACTTTAAGAGTTGACAGTAGATTCCTATCAAACCTAGGAAAGGAGCATTGGAAAGCTCTTAAATGGATACCGAGGTATCTAAGATATACGACCAAAAGAAGCTTGTGTTTGCCAATGAGAATATAATGCTCATTGGATATTCAGACTTAGATATGACATGTGATATGAATTTAAGGAAATCAACATCAGGTTACCTAATTACTGTTGTAGGGGAAGTCTTTTCTTGGCATTCAAAGCTTCAACAAATGTATGACATTATCTACCACTGATGTAGAGTATGTAGTAGTCACTTAAGCCTCTAAGGAGATGTTATGGATAAAGAACTTTCTAAAAGAGTTAGGACATAATCAAGATGATTGTGTGGTGATTTGTGATAATCAAAGTATCATTCGTCTAACCAAGAACTCCATGTTCCATTCACAGTCAAAACATATTGACATCCAATATCATTAGATACAAGAAGTGTTGGATGCGAAGATATTGAAGATAGAGAAAATCTATACATATTTGAATTGGTTTGATATGAGTATAAGTCAATGCCTACCAAGAAGGTTGAAGATTTTTGCCAAGGTGTTTGTGTAGTGGTGCCCCTTAATTGAGTCAGGAAGGGGGAGATTTGTTGAGATTTCCTCCTTTAATTATGGTGCATAAGTCACAATGTATAGGAAAAGGGCATGATTATTCCAAGGTCTTGGAATTTATCTCTTTTACTTTGAGACATGAACATTTAACTTTTAAGAATGATTTTGACATTCGTAGACCTTTTTGGAGTTGTGAAAATTTATTAGTCTCCATTATTCATTGTTTTTTGGAAGAACTCACTTTTCTTCTATAAATAAGAGAACTTGTGAAGAGTTGAAAAATACATCAAGTGAAGAAATCCCAAGAATGTTCAAGAACTTTTATATTCCTCCATGAGAAAGAGAGAGCTTCATAGAGAAAAAATTTGTATGTCATCCAAAAATGTGAGATTCATAGAGAGATCTTTAAAGACCGTGAAAACCACTTTGTAATCCTACTTTATACAATGAGGATTTTTTAACTGGATTAGGTGTCATGATTTTTTCTAAAATGATTTTCTACATAAAAATCCTGATATTCTTCTTCTTTACTCTTTCTATTTTTATGCTTCAACATCAAGCCCATTTTACATTAAAAAAAAATATGTATCATTGTTTCCTAATATGTCCCTACTTCAAATACTAACATTTAATATTTTTATTTTTTTAATTTGATGAACAAGTAAATAATATCAATGTTTATTTTACGAAAATAAATTTAAATAAAATATATTACCTATAATAGTTTTATAAATTTTTAATCAATAATAATAAAGTTGACATTTTTTTGGGTTAATATATATATATATATATATATATATATATATATATATATATATAAAAGTATTTACCAATTAGTTAATAACTAATTTTACACGTATATAAGATTCACATTTGACAATTAATTTAGTAACATCAATGATTTTTATAAACTATCGTAACGTGTAACATATTTTTTTTTTAACTAATTTGAGTGAAAATAAATAAATGTATAGAAGTATGTTTTTTTAAGGGTAATTGACTCCATAGAGTAATTAGGGAAACAATTTCTCCAAATGATAAACATATCACGCGAATAGTGTTATTTTGGTTGGGTGAAGTTGTAATAGATCTTGTAACTCAATCAGAGGTTGACACGTGACACGTTTTGCGTAGTTGATAGGTGAAGTCGCAACAGATTTTGCGACCCAATTAAGTGCTGACATGTGGCAACTCAGGGCATTCGTTGCATGAGACGTGACTTGCTGACTGTGCAAGCAGTGACATGTGGCGTAGTCGCAGCCTCTGGTGTGACTTCCCCTCTGCGTGCCACACGATTTGGTTGGCCAATGATTGATGACATGGCCTAGTTGCTTGCTGCTGACGTGAAATTTCAAAATTATTTCGGGGAATCAAACCTAGGATCTTATCCTCCTAAGGAGGAGAATTAAACCACTACACTGTGGTTTTTATTGTTTTTTTTTTCTCTTTGTAATTATGTTATACTATTTATACCGCCCGCGAATTTTTACAAGAAAAACCTCGCAAGTCGTGGGACGAACGAAGCCTTCCTCGCGGAAGCCGCGAGTTTTGCTTGCAAAACCTATGGGTGGGGCAGACCAAAGCCTATGGGTGGGGCGTAAGGTGCATGTTTGGCCCGCAAAGCCCATAGGTGGGGCAGGGTGGGGCGGACCAAAGCTCATGGGAGACCAAAGTTCTTCGCAAGCCTTTGTGGGTAGGTATTAGATGAGACGGACCCATCTAACTTACAAGTGTCTTGTATTATTTTAAAATCATAAAAATTAAATATAATATAATTACAATAAAAAAATAATAAAAACTACATAATATAATTTAATTCTCCTCCTTAAAAGAATAAGGTCTTGAGTTAAATTTCCTCTAATAAAAATAATTTTAAAATTTCAGATAAGCGAACGAATATGCCGCATCACGAATCATTGATTAAACAAAAGGAGAAATCACACTAGAGGATAATATATTTGTAACTTTTTTAATGTTTATTTTCTCTTTTCATCGCAAAACTTAAAAGCTGTTGATTATTAAAAAGAGATGAATTTTTAATTGTCACTTAAAGTCTTGTCATATCATAGGAACTAAAAATAGACTAGGATCCAATGTGATAAGAACAGCAGCGGCACGAATTCAATAATATGGATCTAAGAACCCCATGACTCATCTGATTCTGTATTTCCTGACTTGTATATTTCTTTTGCCCGTGGTGTTGAGACGAGTGGGACATATTAAGTTGATACATGATCCACAAAATTGTTGGTTTCTATGGATAAAAATCTGCGGCCGTACAATGTGATTCAAGCATCATACACCCTCTGCAATTGCACTTCTGAAAACCACGACAGAAACACGTTGGAACATATGTGCATGTTTGCACTAGACAGTAAAAAATCATGCAATATCAGACTGCCTAGCTCGTTTCAGTTCTGTCAGAGTCTCCATTCAGAGAACCGCACATCAGCCATCACTGAATTTTCCCTCTACCTTTATCTTCTTTTATGTATAAACAATATTGTTGTGAGAATTTGAAAGACGTTATAGTGCTCGACCTTTTCTGTATCTTATAATATTAATTTTAAAACTGTAAAAATCTATAAACTAGATACAACAAATACTTTTCAGCAGAGCCGTGAAAATTAGCCCAAGCTTGTCATATTAGGAAAACAAGAAAAACAATCCGTTTAATAACATGTCAAAAACGGGTCAATTCCACATGCAGCAATATAACGAGTCAACATATATATGCCTAATAAGATGATAATGTTAAAATAGGTCAGTTAAATTTTAATTTTTCTTTATAAAATTTCAATTAAAAACTAAAAAAGGAATAAAATGGATTAGTTTGGTTCACGATGGACCACAATGCCATATTAAAATAAATAAAATATAAGTTATTTTTAAAAAATAATGTAACCCAATCTATTTTTATTTTTTATTGGTTCATAGGTCAATATTATGCTAAACCGACCTAATCTATTTAACAGATCTATTTTCTAATAAATTATAGAAATCGAAGATAAGATGAAATATAATTTAATTAACTCAATCATTTGAAACAAGTGACGTAAATCAGTGATGGCAGAGAATAAAAAGATTTGTGTAAAGAGAGTAAAAAAAAAAGAAGATAGCGACATATTACATTGAATAATATAGGGTGAAATATAGTTTTTGTTACTTCTAAAATTACCAATTGCCACAAGAGCAAGTAAGTCTATTTAAGTAATTATAAACTAATTAGCGCCCCAAAAATTATAAATATATATACTTTGCCATGCATATATATATATATATATATATATATATATATATACATATTTTATTATCGGTTATGTGCTTTATATTAAATTTAAAATTTGAAAAATTTAATAAAACTTAAAATGTATGTTATATTTATGTTGATTTATTAAGTAACTTATTTAAATTTTTTATTGAGTAAAATTTTCTAAGTTTTCAAATTTAATACAGAAATATAATATATAATTTAATAAATATATAATATATTAAAAAATACTAATATAATTTTACAAAAAAATGACAAAACAAATTTACCGAATGATGTTTTCATTATAGTTTTTATATAAGGGTTATAGTAAAATAATAAATTATATTAATATATATTATTTTTTCAGATGAAGCATAATTTATATATCGAATTGTGATTTTTTAAAAGATATTAGTTGTTCTAATGGTAAATGGCCAAGCATTTACCTCCGGTGGCCTTGATTATATTTTGGTAATTTTGAACCACAAAAAAATTGTAATAAAGGAATTTCACGTCGACCACTTAATAATACTATCTGTCGATAAAGACTAAAAACACAATCATTTAAAAATATAAAAATTAAAATGACTAATCCAAAAATAGGTTTAAAGACGCTAAAGTTTAGGAATAAAAATATAAGTTACCCTTGTTTCTAACAAGAAAGAAAAAATAATATTTTTAAACTATTTTCAAAAGTAACACATCTTTTTTATTTTTTTTTAATATGTTATTCCATAACAATGAAAGTAAGAATCTATGGTAGTTCCTGGTCCATAGTCCCAGCATAGAATTTATTTCCCTTTTTAGATTTCCTTTGTATATCATAATTCCTAACTATTTATCCCCTTCATGAATGATTGGCCAGAAAATGTTGGTGGAGTGCGTAGTACAATTTTGATCCATACGTGGTTTCGTGTAGGTCCCTTCCCATTTTTTCAACCTTGTATTAATTGTTCCTTTAGCCCTTTTGACAAAATAACAGTTATGTTTAATTAGGTCCTTGTATTAATTGTTTCCTTTAGCCCTTCTGACAAAATAACAGTTATGTTTAATTAGGTCCTTGTATTAATTGTTTCCTTTAGCCCTTACAAAATAACAGTTATGTTTAATTAGGTTTAGATTTCTATGTTATCATTGTGAATATATCACGTCACACGTATTCTCTATCAATTCATACATAAAAATCACCATTCACCATTTACTCTAATCACGTGTTACTTTTATTGATCCACTGGTTTTAGTTTTTTACTTTTTATTTTTGTTCCATTTTTACTTACTCTTTTTCTGACAAACACTCCCCCTTTTTTCACTTTTCCCTAATTATTGTTGGCCCGGATTTCTAAGCTAGTTAATAGTATAACTCTAAAGTTTAGATTAGACTATAATTCAAGATACATATTAATGGCTTTTTGACCTGGTTGGAAAAAATACGAATACAAAATACAATTTTGGGTGCAGTTGGAAATAAAATATCAAAATGGGCTGGTCGCAGCTCGTGTTGCGACCACCTAGTCGCAGCCAAATCTGTGACTGCTTGTGAGAGTGACACGTGACCAAAAATCCTAGGTGGAGGGCTGATGTGAACAGTAGTCGCGGACATTTCCGCGACTCCCCTGGTGATGACACGTGGCAAGCCACGTTGGGAATGGAAGATGACTGTGTGCCACGTGGCGTAGTCGCTGGAATTGCCGCGACCACGCCACGTGTCACAATCTGGGTGGATGGTGGAGTCGCTGGTTTATCCGCGACCAGCTTCAGATTGTGCCACGTGTTAGATTTTGGTTGGCTGTGTGTTGGTCGCGGCAGTTGTTGCGACCAAGTATTCCACAGTTATTTTCGAGACTACGTAACCTCCCGCTATTTTCCCTGCGACCACAGCACATTATATATAGCCCCTCCCCTTCACTACTCTTCACACCTTCGAGTTATACTCAGAAACAGGTATAAATTTTAGTGTTTAATGTCTAATACTTTAGTTGTTTATTTCGTTTAATTTTTTTTTTAAAATTATAATATGTAATTGTAATTTATTTATGTTGTTTTGTGTAGATAAATTAAACTTGCATGACGCTTACAGTAGTTGTTGTATATGTTAAGGGAAGGATCACAGAAACTGAGGAAGGAGTAAACTTTGAAGGATCTAGAAGGATTATACAAATAGAAAGAAATATTAATTTTATTGAGTTAAAAAAAATATTACGTCAAAGATTAAAATTACATGAGAATGAAGTAATAGGATGCATTACAACTAGATATTTTGTAGATAATAAATATGCATTATTTGAATTAGTTGATGATAGTGATGTCAATTTAATGATGACTAATTTCGAACAACTGGGGTTAGGTCATTTAGAATTATGTGTAGAAATAGTTATTGCAGGTAGTGCGTCGTCGTATAATGAAGGTGGTGCATTTGAGTCAAATGTTTGTAGGGCGTACGATGAAGGTGGTACGGGAATAAACTCTAGTGAAGAAGATGAAACTTATATCGTCTCAGATTCTTTCGGGGATTCATCTACAGATTCTTTTGGTGAAGATTTTGAAGGTGATATACCTGAATCAGATGATGATGAATTAAATGATGATATTAACAGTGTAGGTTTGAACGTTCAAGCAATTGCGTTACCTGATATAGTAACAAGTGAGATTAATTGTGAATTTGTTTCAATTATTTTAAAAGAATGTATTTAATTGTATCATTATGATATTGTAGGTGATACATAACAACCGTTTTGGCACAATACACCGCACTATACTCAAATAAACTGGGATCATCCTGATGAAGAAGATTTATTTGGTGTAACTGGTCGTATAAGTTGGGAGGAAGGTCAAGAATTATTTGTGGGATTAGAATTTGAAGATAAAAAAGTGTTCAAAAGGCTCTAAAACTGTACATGATGAATGTACATCAAATTTCGAAAGTCGTTGAGTCAAAACCACATAGGTATGTCGTTAGATGTCCTGATGTTGGATGTCATTTTTATATGCGAGCCAGTTTATCAAAACGAACACAGAGATGGAAAGTCGTTCAATGGGGAGGACCACATACTTGTTTAAATGCTACTTTGAGTCAAGATCACGTAAATCTTGATTCTGATTTGATCAGCACATGCATACTTGGTATGTATTATATTTGTTATTGAATGTTTGTTGATCTCTTATCTTTTGCTAATATTTGATTTTATTGTATACATGTATGATCAGGGAAGATCCATCAATTAAAGTTGCACTTGTTCAAGAGAGAGTGTCTAGCATTTTCAATTATAAAATTTCTTATAGGAAGGCATGGTTAGGAAAGCAAAAAGCAATGACTATGATATATGGTGATTGGGCTGAGTCATATGCAGAACTTCCTGTCTGGCTTGAATACATGAGAAGATACTCTCCAGGTTCATATTATGAAATTTGTGATGATGATTTTTTTGTTGGTAACACTCTTAGTAATGAATTTAGACAATTTGAGCGTGTGTTTTGGATGTACAAGCAATGTGTCGATGCATTTAAATTTTGTAAGCCTATTATACAAGTGGATGGGACTCACCTATATGGCAAATATAGAGGAACCTTATTAATAGCAACTTCACAAGACGGAAATGGAAGTGTGCTACCTCTTGCGTTTGCTGTTGTTGAAGGGGAAACACTATCAGCTTGGTCGTGGTTCTTAAAAATTTGTTACGTCAACACGAATCGACAAAGTAGGGATCTCGATCATTTCTGACAGACATCGTAGCATAAAGTCAGCCGTAGATGATGAACAAAATGGTTGGAGTCGGCCACATGCATATCATTTTTATTGCATTCGACACATTGCTTCTAATTTTAATCACAAATTCAAGAATCAGAAACTAAAGAGCATGTTGGTTAAATTAGGTATGCATATTTTTAAAACACAACTTGATTTATATTTTGGTTAGTACGAGAATGTTATTCCATTTTATAATTATTTACAATTGTTTTTTTGTGTAGGTTATACTCCTTGTAAACATATATTTGACAGAAATTTGGACAAATTTTGTGAATCAAGTGCTGATGTTTGTAGATGGATAGAAGATATTTCAAAGGAAAAATGGAGTATGGCATATGATGAAGATGAACGACGGTATGGACACATGACAACAAATCTTTCAGAATGTGTTAATAAGGATTTTAAGGGATATAGAAATCTTCCAATTTGTGCCCTAGTTAAGGCCACATACAGCAGATGTAGAGAGTATTGTGTTGAAAAGGGTCGTCGTGCTCAACAAGAAATGTTGGAAGGACAAGTTTATTGTTCAAAAGTGATGCAAGTACTTCGACGTTATCAGCATGAAGCTTTCTCTCATCTTGTTTCGTGTGTATAATATTCAACAGACAAGATTTGAAGTTGAAGAAGCATTTAATCCCCGCACACAACGTGGAGGCCAAAAATGGACAGTTATCTTATCTGAACTATATTGTCAATGTGAACGTTTTAAGGCTTTCCATTACCCTTGTTCTCACGTGATAGCTGTTTGTGGACATGTTTCAATTGACTTTCTGCAGTTTGTTGATAATGTTTACAAAAATGAATATATCTTGCAAGCATACTCGGCGGAGTGGTGGCTTTTGGGGAATGAAGATGCTATGATACATATTGACCAACCTTGGAAGTTAACCCCCAATCCAGCAACGATTAGAGGAAAAGGTAGACCCAAAGCAACAAGAATCAGGAATGGAATGGATTGGAGTGAACCGTCGCAAAGACGACAAAGATGTCGAAAATGTGGTCAAGAAGGACATAACAGAAGGGTTTATCCCACCAATCAAAAAGATTAGTGTTACTGTTATTTTTAAAGTTGTAATAGTCATGGTTAAAATATTATATGTTCGTGGTTAAATTATTTTATCATGCAATATTTTGTAATACCTCCATCGCATTTTCATAAGAAACATAATTAATTACATAATATAAATGTCAACAAAATGTCTACATATGATAAAATGTCTTAAAAAAATAATAAGTCCTAGACTAGATAATGACAAACTACTGATCATGATGATGTCGATGACCATGTCGCCCATGCCTACCACCCGTTCCACACGGGGGGTCATAGTGTCTCGCATGTCTGTCAGGATTACGGCGAGGTGGAAGTACGACTCGTACAAGATCATGAAAATCTTTGTCCTCCATCACCCCCAAGCAGATCATCCATATATGCTAAGTCGGCGGGGATATCAAAAGGTGGGCCTACCTGAGATATGGGCGTCCTGATGTAAATAGACGCAGTGCCCATAGGGGACGTACCGAACAAATCATGTACAGCAAATTCGGTGTGATCCTCAAAAGGTTGTAATACTGGTGATGGATGATACGATACTGGATGTGTATGATCAGGTGATGACTGCGAGACTCCAGGATAATGGTACATCGGAGGAAACTGAGAGGGTGCTTCAGTATACTGTGACGGTGTATAATACATGCCATGAGACATCTCTGGAACCGGAGGAATAATATGAGGTTGGGACTCCATCATCGTACGCCCTCTAGCAATACCACCCGTCTCGACAGTATTAAGCGGAAGCTGGACATCATCAACATGAATCCTGTCCACACCGGAAGAAGGGCAGTAGCGACGCTAATACTCGCCTGGCCTCAGTACTAATCATGGCCAACCTCCGAGTGATGTCCCTCATCGTATCCAATGTCAACGTACTGAAACCTTGTGGAGTGGATAGAAATGCATGGTTTTCCACCACTTCACCCTGATACAATAATTTAGATATTAGTGAAAAAGAATGTTAATAAATATATAAGGGAAATTTAACATTTTAAATTAGATTAAATACCAATGCAGCTGCGTGGGCGTGTTTGGGATCGACAAACATAAGAGTTTTCTTCCTATATCAGATCATGTAATCATCATTGTAACTCAAAGGCCTTGAATCTGGGATGCTGTCAACAACATACTTTGGGTCGATTCTCGCGGATATCTAGAATAGATCGTAGAAGAGTAACCAATCTTGATCATGTTTCCTCTAAGTGTCATTTGGTGAAGACTATCTAACTGAGAAGACGCAGCGGGAATAAACTGCCTCATGCCAAATTGCCTCAGTACCCTATCTGGCTGGTGCCACTCAGCAATCTGAAAACAAAGAAGTGGCACAACAGCTCGCCAAATAGGTCGACCAAGACACGACATATCTCGTACATACCGTAATACAAAGACCTTTTGTATGGCTCCCAAATAAACTGCACAAATACAAATTACAACTTTAAATATTTTAAATCAGAAACACAAAAACATCATATAATTAAAATGTTTAAGTATATTACCTATTCATTAGTAAGAAGATCTAATGCGTGTCTAATCACCGTGACATCATGATTAAAATGAATATTTTCCATAACAGGTAACCACCTACACAAAAAAATACACAGTCATCTAATTTAGATATTATAATTAACAACAAATTAAAAAAAAAAAGTGTCAATGGACATACCTGTGAGCTATCGGTGACTGTGGTAGTCTAGGTGCAATGACTCGTGGCACAGTGCAAAGAATCCTCTCCCAAGCCCATAACTGCACCAACACTATCATGCCACCAATGTTCACGTTATCTACATTAGTTGCATTGCACAACTCTCTGTATAGAAATCCTAATAAAGCACTACCCCAAGCATAGGTAGTGATCTCCCCAAAATCAGCGAGGAACTGCAACCATTTGAGGGATACCCGTGATCCACTCCTATCGGGAAACATAATACCACCGATAAAACGTAAAATCCATGCACGTGCGTATCTCCGCAGTGCTACTGGATCGTCTAAAAACGGTGTAATGTCTCCAAAGTTCTCAGTTACCCAACTAAGCTTCACGGACGATCCCTTCACAACATCTGGTGTTGGTGTAATACCCAACACCGCCTCGCATATATCAGATCATCGGCCATGGGTGTCTGCAATCAAAGGCCTCCCATCAATAGGTACACCCAATAACATAGCCACATCCTGCAGCGCATGTGAAATGTATGAGTCTCTGGTCTCCAGCGCTCCACGAAGGCATTCAAGAGTCCCTGATGTACCTGCGTAAAACAAAATAATAAACATATCAAATAATAAAGTTAATACGTAACTAAATCACTAACGAAATTTACTAACGAAAATTACTTAATAAACATAAAATAATAAAAATAATTCAGTATGTAAGTCAACTACTAAATTATAATTAAATTTAAATACGTAAATAAACTAAAAAAAATTCATAAATATTTATGTCAACAATACACAAAATTAAAATAAATACTAACTTAAAGCTACACTAACTTACGATAATCACTAATAATAATAACAATTAAAATTTTAACAATAATTATCTAACCACCTAGCATAATAATATCTAAAAATCTAACAACCTATTTTAAATATTACTACCTATAATATTATATAAAAATCTAACCACCTATTTTAAATATTATTGCCTATAATATTATATAAAAATCTAACCACCTATTTTAAATATTACTGCCTATAATACTATCTAAAAATCTAACAACTTATTCTAAATATTACTATCTATAATACTATATAAATAACTAACTACCTATTTTAAATATTACTGCCTATAATATTATCTTAAAATCCAACCACCTGTTTTAAATATTATTGCATACAAAACTACCTTTAAATCTAACCACCTAGCATTATTCTAATTTCATCAATAAAAAATAATAATAATTTTTAAATTAAAAAATTAAAAATATTTAAATTACCTTCAAGTAGCCAATCTTACACACCCACAGAAAACCAGCTTCTTCAAGGAGGTCCACGATAGCATCGGGTATCATGGGTTGTCCTAAATATAGTGGCGGTTTCCTTCATAGTACTAACCGTCTGCATTCTCCGCTATTCCAAACATGTTGGGAAATGTGAGCTTTCTGAAGCCACAATACATCTCCCTTAACTGGACCACATTGTATAACTAAACCATCGGATGAAGACGAGGATGCCATAGTGAAAAAATAAGATTCACCAGAGCACGTAACAGGGAGAAGTAAAAAGAAGGGGGAGTGAAAATTTTTTAAACTCCCCACCTTTTATAGTGGTCCCGGGGTGGGCCTTGGGGTGGGTTAGGGGGTGGTCGCGGGATATCCCGCGACCAGGGGTAGTCGCTGGAAATCCCGCGACCATGACGTCATCTTTATGTGGTCGCTGGAAAATCCGCGACCACCTACGTCATCAAAAAGTTCGCCATTCACAACGTGACACGTGGCACGACGTGAGTGGAGTCGCTGGGTTTGTAGCGACTACGCCACGTGGCTTATCTGCTTGCCACGTGTCATCACTAGAGAGAATCGCGGAAATACGCGCGACTCCTATCCACATCAGCCCTCCACGTAGGACTTTTGGCCACGTGTCGCACTCCCAAGTGGTCGCGATTTTGGCTGCGACTAGGTGGTCGCGACACAAACCGCGACCAGCCCATTTTGATATTTTCTTGCCAACTGCACCCAAAACTGTATTTTCTATTCGTATTATTTCCAAATATGTCAAAAAGCCCATCTTAATAGTACATTTGAACTTTCATTCACTCCATATTTACTCCAGTACACATACTTAACTCATGTTCATGCCCGACAACTTAAGACTTACACTCAGTAAGAACAAACAGATTGAACAATAACTAATAAAATAAATTTTTGTTATCTCTTTGACTTAATTTAGAAAAGGAGAGTTATCTTTATTTATATATTATTTTACATGACTTGAAAAAGATCGCTTGTGATTTCAGCCATATCTTGCTATTTCCAACAATAACAAACAGTGAGAGACACGAAAACCATTCATGGGGTAAGAACAAAACTGATCAAGACGAGAAGGCGTAACATCATCCAAGCCACGACGAGGAAGGATCCTGCTTTCTGTGTAGTGTGGAGCAGACAACTCCACGAGGGTGTAACACACAGAATAACATTCACTTTTTATTTTAGTTTATTTTATATATTTTGATTTAGACAGCACTATCACTTCATGCTGGCAATGACTTTTTAATTCAACACTCATAATGACTTTTAAGATAGATATCTTGTGGACCTAAGTATCTTTGATAGTATCCCCAGGTCCACTCATTTTTGTGCCACTTGTCCCTCCATGATTCCTTTTGTTTTCGTTGTAGAAGATAAGAACTATAGCCAACGTACCCAAGATTAATGCTAGTCTTACTTTTAATTGTATATGGTTTAGAGTTTTCTTTTAATATGGAAATATATTTGTTAGAAGAAGTTAAATTTTTAAATAAATTCCTGTGTTTTAAGGATTATTTTTTGCTATCATTTAATTTTTTTTTAATTCATTAAAAATTATTTTAGTCATTAATATTTGAGATATACATCATTTCAATTCCTAATTTTAAAAATATAAAAAATAATATGGTTTAAATAAGTTTTATTAATTATTAACAAATATTATCTAAATTACTTTTACGATTAGATTAAATAACACATGTAAAAAATATACTTTTAAAATTATAAATTATTGAAATCTAAGAAGTATATATATATATATACTTGACATATTGTGAATGAGTTATTTTTAAAATGTGTAATGGGCTAAAGGAAATACCGCCACACCCTTAATCCTCTCGAAAGACGTAAATGAAAATGACCCCATATTCTAATCAACCATTTTCAATAATACCTCCTTAAAAATAAACTATTTCTCATGAAGAAAATTTAGACAGACTCATTTTAATATTTAATTTGTAAAAGATGTTCAATTAGATCAATTTGCTTAAGGTGGGATGATTTATTCAGTAGAGGTTTTATGTTAAATTATTTTTACGTGTAAAATTTTTTTTGAATCAATCACAATTGTAGTATTACAAAGGACCGACACGTATTAGTATCA
The DNA here is from genome assembly GCA_026586105.1 of Hylodesmum podocarpum. Lineage (NCBI taxonomy): Eukaryota > Viridiplantae > Streptophyta > Magnoliopsida > Fabales > Fabaceae > Hylodesmum > Hylodesmum podocarpum. The sequence goes on from JALJEV010001433.1 coordinate 9,444,355, forward strand.
CCTATAATAATTTTGTGTTCTCGTAATAAATATATTCATAGAAGTAATAAAATATTATGTTAACTAAGGGATATATGAATCAAATATTAACTGATTTAAGTATAATTAACTGTGTAAGTTTATATTTAGATATACTGGATCTAATTTGCTCCATTTTCTACATGGATCAAAAACTTCCACAAAATTAGTAAGTTAAATGAATTAGCTAATAGATTAAAATTATTTCTTCTAAAAATGAATATTTTTTAAAAAATATTGAAAAAATAAACAATATACTCTTAAATAAAAAAGTATAAATTAAAAAGAATATCTCAATATTTTAATAATAATTCAAGTAAGTAAAAAAAATTATAAGACTAAATAAATAAATCTAAACAAAATTTCAATAATAAAATAAAAAATTATAATAGTAATTTTTTTTTAAAAAAAGTAAAGATAAATAACATGTTACAAAATTAAATATTAAATAAATTAAAGAATAATATAATACAACAAAATTAATTTTAAAATTCAAAATATAAATTTTTAAAATTTGTATTATGGAATATACATTAATTTGGTGATCATTAAATTAACAAATGCATTCGTCGTGAATCATTATTCCAATAAATAAATCGTTGATTAAATTGAATAATAAAATATAAATAAAATTTTATATAAAAAAGTATGTAAATGAACATAGTAATATATATTTAATTGCCTTTTATATAATTGTGAGTTAACCTAATAGTAAATCTTACGAGAAATTACCTTTAATTCCATATGCCATATGTTAACTGTAACCATTATTTCCGGCTTGACTTCACTGTGCGTATACCAATTTTATTCATATAATAAATAGTACGTAAAGGCATGCACATTGTTTTATGTATAGTAGTAACGTACATGCATGGATTTATTGCACTGATTTATTTTTCGATAACGGAATATAATGTTATTGAACTAAACCACTAGAAAACGACAATTCTTTTAAATAAATAATATATGTACTAATATATATTGTAAGAGTTTTTTAACTAATATCAAATCATGATTGTTATGATTTTTATGTTATCTTTGTGAAAGTTGATAAATTCCTTATATTTATATATAGTATTTTTTTTATCGAATGTAAGAAAATCTATATTAGTATTTTGTGATAGACATAAAAACTAAATTTATTAATTCTTATAGTAATTACATTCAAAAGTAACGTAGGAAATATTTTATATAGAGCGATACTATTATAATATATTATGTTTAAACTAAACTTTTCTTTTTATTTTTATTTAAAATATATACGGAAAAAATATGATAAAATAGAGTAAACAATAAGATAAGACAATCAAATTTTATCAACCCAACTTTGCATAACCCTTTAATTAAAAATGATGGAGAGAAATCATTTTGAGTCTAAGATACGAATCCGTAACAGTTGCTTGGTCCCGTTGGCGACAGACAAAAACCCGAGAGTTCGAGATTAGTCATAATCCTATAAATTAATCTAGGGTTCCGTAGGTTTTTCATCGCAATCAGGAGGCAAGACCACATGTGTATACACAATTTATTATTAAAAGTAATTGATGTAGCAAAGACGCAAAATAAGAGTTTTTGTTTTTAATTTCTTTTTCATTTCTTTTAGAAAAGCAAAATAAGAGTTAAATGTTTAGAGTTTAAGTTAAGTAAATATACTAATGATAAAAGTGGCAAATGTATCACTCTCATTTTGTACAAGGATTGTACTTTTTGCTTATATATATATATATATATATATATATATATATATATATATATATATATATATATTTCAACATAATTAACTTAATACTCGTACCATTTACTCTCAATGCATGTCCCTGTTACTTTCAATGTCAACAATTTACATTTCAACAGTTATATACTACTCATGTTTCATCTTATTTTTCATTATATTCTTTTTATTTCTCTTTTCATTTCTTATAACATATTACTTATGACATTTTTTTTCTTTCATTCTCTCCACTTATTTACCAGAAATTATTAGACAGTTTAAAATATTATGTTTATTTTAAGTTTCAGACAAACTATTTTCAAAAATACTAGTATGGTAATGTATGATAGTATAAGTTATTACAAAATATTCTCAGAATTTATATAACCCTAATAAAAATTTATATTACATGTATTTTTTTTTTCTTTAGTCTTACGTGAAAGAGTGAAAATCTTCTATTCTCATTACATACATTATGATAATTTATTATCATTTTAATTTCTAGTTAAAAAAAGCAAAATGAAAATAGTGATTTAAATATCAACTATATTCAAAAACTAAAATATTCCTTAATATCTTTCAAATATTAAAATAATAAATATATTACACTTTTAGAATTTATTATTCTATTTTACATGTTTCAAGAATAAATTGTCCAACTTACATATTTGAAAAGAATCAAAATAATATTCTTAATAGAGATATTATATATAATGATGCCGAGCAATGAAATAATTTTTTTTTCTAAAAGAAATAATTTCTTCCTATATACACCAATATAAAATCTTAAAATGTGGTATACCTACATTATTTTTCACAATATATACCTCATACTTCACAATTGTTATTTTTTTTCATTGTCAAATTTCCTTTTTCTCAAACTAGCGTAAAAATATCTATTTTGGAGTCACTACAGACATGTTGATAACATAGTAAAACTGCAACCACAGTCAGACACTCGAGTATCATTTTTGAATTCGTGTATGAACAAAACCTAGGCGAGAAGACATATAACATCCAAGCAACGAGGAGGAAGGTTCCAAGTGGGGGCAAAGGGTGAGACATGCAGCATCATGAGATTCCATAGTATCGCATTCAAACATCTTCATTTTATTCTATCTTTTAAAATTGAACAAGCACAATATTATATAAGTTTGATAATATAAAATAATTTTACATATTTTTATAAAATTTTAATGTGAGATATGTCACGGAGTTATACCATATTGATGAAGGTTATACTGGGTTATACCTTTGTTAAAAATGTGGGTGATGAACCTAACTTAACTCTACAAAACTGGTTTGTAAGGTGAGGATTGCTCCTCACTTATATACATACAACATATTTCTGATGTGAATGATGTGAAATTTTTGATATATTTAATTAAGTATAAATTATTTTTTAACCTTTTTTTAAAAATTTTATTATTAAAATATACAAATTCATTATAAATAATGAATTATAATTAATTAACTCTGCAAATATTCTAAACTCACCATATAACTCTTTTTCTCATGTTATATTTCATGCATGTTGGTATGCCTTTTTTTTTTTTTTTTTTTTTTCCAACCTTAATGAACTTAAAGATTTATAGCTTGTGGGTCCAAAGTATCTTCGACAAAATCCTAGGCTCCACTTTGTGTCATTTATTCTTCTATGCCACCTTTTCGTTTTCTATATAATATAATAGATAAAGTACATTTGTAAAACTTTACTTTGTGAATGATTAGTTAGTGGGGAAATTTATTTAAAATTAAAAGAATATTTATAAAATAAGTTTTTTTAAATATTGATTATTTAAAAATAAATAAAATTTATTTTGTTAAATAGTAGAAAATTATATTTTAATAGCAATAAAAAATATAAAAAAATATTTTATAAATAAATTTAAACAAATAGACCATTATCAATTCGACGATGATGTCACAGATTTCGCGATCGTTAAATAAGATTAAGTCTTACGTACTAAATTGAGTCTCTCTTAACTAATATACAACCAATAACGTATTTCAACTTTTTAAAATATTAAACAAGAAGAATTTTAGAATATTAAAGTACATAAATTAAAACTTACATCATTAACAAATTTTATTCATAATTAATTTAGTTGCAAATTTTTATTATAATTTTTTGTTATCAACTTGATAATTTTACTAGCTCTTAATTCTATTTCTATGAATATACTTTTTTGTCATTAGTCATAGAACATAGGTATTTCTCCCCAAGGGACCAGAAACTAATCTCACTTATAATATGTGGTTACTATTGATTAGAGGGGATTTGGCATGTAGAGAAAAATGAGAACATAAATTCTCAAACTAATTAAATAGATAATTCTCCGCGTACGAAACTCGCCAATTAACTCTATTGGTTTTGCAAAAGATAATACTCTTTATCATTTAAACGGAAGTTGAACATTTATGGATCAATATGAACAAATGAAAATTATGGAGACCAATTTTTAATAGACTATGGGAATTATAATAATTTAAAGAATAGAATCACTCATGCATTTTTTTTTTAAGGCAACAATCTATTAGTTTTGATGCTTTTTCTCTCGACAAATTTAAATTATTTTGTCTGAAAGTTAAAATAGATTTTATATTCGTTAGAGATTCCAAAACGCATAAATTAATGAATAAGTGAGGAGGTTCTTGATTGAATAAGTCAATCTTACAAGGTTGAGTCAGGTCTGTAATATATATTTTTAATAATATTAATTAATTTGTAGAAAGTTTTATATCTTAAAGAATTTAAATTTTTTTATTAATTAACTGATTAAAAATTGATTTTAATTTTAAAAAGTAAATATCATATCACGAAGTCCTTTAGCTACCATCCATCTCTTAATTTTTTGTTTCGCAGAAAAGGAGTATTTGAATCGGTTATGTAAAAACTTGGATAGAAATATTTACAAATTCACGCATCTGTGTGAGTGGAATCAAACTACGCTACTGTACGTTGAAAAAGAAAAGAGAAGGAAAATTTATACTATCAATAATAGCAGGACAGTTTCACACTTTCACTTATCTAAAAAATTATCGTTGGATTAAAATTCTTATCATATAGATTACATCTGTAAAGTTTTATTAATGTAAATTGATATTAAAATGAATTTAATGATGTATTTAGAATATAAAAAGTTTTCCATATTTATTTAATTATAAATTACCATTTATAAAGTTTTCCATACTTATTTAATTATAAATTACCATTTATGATATATTTGTTAATTTTTATATAAATATTTTAAAAGTGGTATCAATTATAAATTATAATTAAACGATTAAGTAAAAAATTTACATTAATAATAAACATATAACAATTAACCTCTATTAAAATTGAAGACATATATATTTTAGGAACATATAAAAATAACAATTATTTTATACTATTATTTAAAAACAAATTCTACATACAATAGATTTATTAATTTGCATAATACTAATTTTAAAAATCTTAACAAAAGCAATTTCTACATATAATAAATTTGATGATGGTTTGTATATAATATTTTAGAAATCTTAGCAAGAAATATTTTTTATTTGATTGATGAGGTGAAAATTTTTATATTGACAAAGTATAAAATACAAAAATACAATAAGAGAGTTGAATTGTGTTAATTAATAAATTCTTTTATAGATGATGCGATTTGCGTCCGTTAACTAAAGTTTTGTACATATGCAAGATATTTTTCTTATTAAAAGATTAATTTTAATAAATCTTTAAGTTATTTATCCCCAGTTAGTCAACACAAAAATAAGTAAAACAATAATATTTTTATATTGGTTCGTCTATGAAAGACTACGTCCAGTTACTCAACAACTTGCAAAGTTTTCATTAAGAGTATTCTTTGAACCTAGTCATTCCTAGCTAAAACACAGACATTCTTAGGACACAACCTTCTTAGGCTAAACCAGTAATCTTTGGACCCAACCTCCTCGTGCTAAACCAGACATTCTTTCAACACTTAGCCTCCTCAGGCTACAAACACCACAACAGTGATTTACAAATCAGATCAAAGAAAAGAATCTTCTACGTAAGGAGGGATTGAAGCTTTGAGTTCAGGGCGAGTGAACTTTGAATTGAAGTTTTGAGAGCGAAAGATGTATATGATAGCTTTGCAATGTAGTTCACCAACTTCAACTCGTTGCAATGAAGTGCTTTTATAGGCATCTTTTTGAAGTATCCGTTAGACTGAAAATGTTGAACGTTTGTATACTGTCTTGGGTACTCTAACATCTAGCAGAGTGAGAAATCAGAACATTTATTGATTTCACAACGGAACTCAGCGCAAGATCAGACTTTGAGTGATTTACTCAAAGATATCACCGAAAAGTACCATTTACTTTTCGTGTTACAGAGGTAAAGACCATATCTCTTTCCACCTTTAGAGCTTCTGAGTAACAGTTTGATTTGAGATGAAACAAACGTTACTCTTTGTCTGAACTTTATTAAACTTCTGATAGACGGATGAATTTTAAGACTAAGCTTATAATTCAATTATTCGTCTATCTTCTTCGTCTTTAACTTCAGTCTTCATATCTTCAAATGTTGAGCTCATGACTTGAAGTTGAGATGACCACTACTTTTTGATCTTTGAAGGTTTTTCATCTGATGTAGTTATTTTGAAGCTTGATGACTTTGAACACTTCGTCCTTAAAACTCTTGTGTGTCTATCCTTGCTGATCTTTTCTTTGTCTATACTCAATAATGATCCGTCGAATTATTTTTATCTGCATCTGCGTCTAATACTCTGTTATCTAATTATCAAAATTAAGATGTTAAGTCATTTTAACTCAATACCAATTACACCTATTAATAAATTTTTATAATTATTAAAACTATGAATCTTTAACAATTTAATAATAATAATAATAAAAAAAAAACAATTTGAGTAAATTATACTAAAATTTTTATGTTTTTATTAAAATTACACTTGGTATCTCTCTCATTTTTAACATTATTTTTGTACTTGTTGTGAAAGGTTTTAGCGTAATGTTTATTAAATTTAGGCGGGTTAACCTAAGACATAAAAAAAAGTTTCGATGTGATTTTTAAAAATTATAAGTTGTTGTACATGCATAAAAGAAATATAAAATATTTATGAAATCTTAAAAACACGACAATGAACTGCGAGTTTACATTATCATAAATAATTTGATTTTTTGTCTTCAAGTAAATTGGTTTAAAACAAAATAGTACTTTCTATTCTCAATCTAAAGACAGGAGCGAACCCAACCTCCATGACACATTCCATCTATTAGTTAATTTGGATATCTTTTATATGAAATTTATAAAAATGGGTCCGTTTGTAAATTAGTTACAATTGGATCTATTTTGCAAGAAAGCACTTGTGTTCCACTGTAAACACCTCGAAGACAAACGCCTGACATTGTATTGAATGTGTCTTGAGAAAATACACTTCGGTCAGATTGTAGCCCCAAGGCGTTTTGTGTACGTGAATGAAGCACGGAAGGCTTGGGAAACTCGTTTGTCATGGATCTGATCATTTATATAAGTGATGTTATTAGTTTTTTTCGTATGTGTGACTCTTATTGTTTGTTTACTTTCACCTTCCAACTCTTGGTTATTTCTAATTTTTATTGTTATGCAGTGAATTTGTCCGATTTTATTTAATTTTGTAAGTTTTATTTTAATTTTATTGTAATATTTTAAATTTACGAAGTAGTAAAACTTGAATTTAGTAGGGGTTAATAAAACTAAAATACATGTAATTTATTTTAATTTAACAAACCAAATCCATCAAGCAGTAAGAATTTGGTTAAGAAAATAAATTAAGTAGTAAAATCTAATGTGAAATATGATGTAAATTGGGAAGCCCACTCAACTGTTTTTTTTTTTCAGATTTTTAGGTTGTATTTAATCTATCTTTTAATGAGTTTTTAACTGCTCCATTATTTTAATATAGATTTTTAGGCTGAATTTAACTATCTTTAATGAATTCTTAACTACTGCATTATTTTTCTGTAGATTTTTTAGGCTGAAATTAATGTATCTTTTATTTCACCCAGCCTATAAATAAATATTTTTTATATATTACAAAAGATAAGTTGAATTTAAATAAAATATAAGTGTTTATCTAGTATGAAAGTTTTTTTAGTTCTTAAAAAAAGAACTAGAAATAGAACTAATCTTATCAATATTTGATTATATTGATCAAACTTATGATTTATCACTCACCTTCTCATCCTCTTTATTGAGTGTGATGTGAATATCATTTCTCAAAATAAAAAATCAAGACAGTCCCTTCCCACAAACTCATTAAAAAAATAAATAATTAACTTATTTTACTTTGCAAAACTTATTAAGTTATTAAAATTAGTTTTGCAATATGAATATTTTTAATTTAGAAGTCATAACATGTATAAATTAGATCATGATTAATAATTATTAATTCTTTAAAGAAATTAATAGTAAAATTCAATATAGTTATTTAGAAAATCAATTAAGTTGTTAAATTAAATATTTGTAAATGTAATATATTTTAACTTGTATAGTCTATTAAATAGTAAAAATTTGGTGGGGAAGCGAAATAAATTATGTATTTTAGTGTATAAAACCTATTAAATAGATCATATTGATTTACTAAATTTGATTAATTTTAGTTTAAGAAAGTAAATTAGTTGTTTAATTTGATTAATTTCAATTTATATTAAGTAGTTAAATCAATTAGTGTTTTTTAATGAATAATTAAATGCGTCTTAAGTATAAATATTTTTATTTATATTTTCAAGTCATTGATTTTATATAGCTAAATCATCATTATCTTTGTCTCATTGTTATACTTGAGTTTGGACCCTTTGAGGGGATGTTTTATGGATTTAACGACATCATATATTTATGATTGAAATTCAAGTGTCATGTACATATATATATAATATATATATATATATATATATATATATATATATATATATATATATATATATATATGGGAGAGAACATTATCTTAAACATGTGATAGATTTTTATTGGGTTTGTAAGATGTCTTATACGAAGATTGATGGAAACTTGATACAAATCATGATGGGGAGATAAAAGCTTGTGTTAGATCAAGATGATTAACGTCTTAAGTTTTGATTAATTACAAGACAAACGAAACACATCAGACGGAAGCATTGCAAGCAAAGTCAGACTGAACAAGCGTAGACGGAAGATGACCCCTCAAAGTTGAAGTCATTCATCTGTCTCAAAGCAAAGTCATCAGACGGAAGATAAGACGATACTCTTCAGACGAAGCATTCAAGGCAACTCTTAAGATTGTAGAAGTACATCGTCTGTCAAGGAAGTGAAGCTCAGACGAAGTAACTCGCGTCAATTTCAAAATCCAAGTGTTCTCAAGTGTTTCCAAGATCAGTATGGGGATTTAAGATAACCTCTTCAACACGAAAAGGCAACATCCATTTTGATAAGATCTATGTACAAGTCAGAAAAAAGTTCTGAGCGCGCCATCAAATCCGTTGTGCAAGCCATCATTTCATTGATTGCACTCTGACACATTTTTGGGGACTTCACTTGGAAAGCTCAACAGCATTCTTCATGTCTCTAACGGATCTTTGAAGATTTGCCTATAAAAGGACTTCACTCCCTCAAGTTTCAGTTGGCAAACATGCTAAAATTGCTAAGACTTTGTGATTTCGCTCACTGCTACATTTGCATTTCATTGTATACCCTCTCTGCGAAGAGAAACTTTTCTTTCTAGAAAACTCTTTAAATCCACTTGTGTGGTATTTTAGCCTGAGGAGGCTGTGTGTTTAAAGAATACCTTTACTTTAGCCTGAAGAGGTTGTGTGTTCAAAGAATACCTTTGCTTTAGCCTGAGGAGGCTGTGTGTTCAAAGAATACCTTTGTTTTAGCCTGAGGAGGCTGTGTTTTCAAAGAATACCTTGTTGTTTAGCCTGGGAAGGTTGTGTTCAAAGAATATCTTGTATTAGCCAGAAGTGGTTGGGTTCAAACAATACTTGTAACCATTTCACGGTTTGTAGTGAAAACTCAGTAGTTGTTGGGTAACTGAATGTAGTCTTGAATAGACGAACCAATTATAAAATTAACGATTATCTTCTTTGAACTTGTGACTAATGGGGATAATCAAAGTATAATGTTTGTCCTTAAAATCAATCTTTAAAGATAAGAACTGTTTCGTCCGACTCTGTTTCAAACCAACAAATGAAAGGAATTAAATTTTTAATTAACATAATTCAATCTACTTCTTGTGTTTTATCTTTTACAGCTTGAGATACATGCATTTAACATGCAGTGTAGTGAGTGATGTATAAATGTTGATATATTGTTGGGTTTACCTGTGGATGATAACCTGTTATTGGTGCAATAAACTTATCATGGGCTGATGTCACTGAAACGTGGTTAACACGTATTTAAGGGTTAACCCTACTACTCAATATTTCAAGGGGTCATATGTGAAATTGAGTTGATTGACCCAACAATTTAGTGACATTACCCATTCATGGAAAGCCTTGAGCTATTACAATGGTTCACAAGTGCATGAATTATGTGTTTCCTTGGAGGAGTATTATTTATTGATAAAAATATTGTTAGAGTTTTATTGAAGTACTTATCATTTTTAGCTAACCATAGGGAAGCCAAAAATTATTCTTAGAGTAATGTTTTCTTCAGGTTTTAATATCAGGAGTTATGTAACAAAACTAACATAGATACCTCATCCATGAGAGACATATCAATATTGATTCAACTGTTGGCATAGGAGAGGTTTGGTTGCTTGCCATTATAGCATATATCATTAGGACAAAGGTAATAATAAGTGATATTTATTTTTTGTTTGTTGAATTAGGTGTGTTGTTGGTTCATACACCAATTACTACATTGTCGTTACAATTCGTTACAAATTATGTTTTCTAAAGATTGATGAAGTATCATTGTTATAGTTAGGATTTTAACGTTTGGTGATGTTAATGATGTTTTGTATAGTTATTGTTGTTCTTATTATTAATGATTTTTATTGGTTATTATTTAATTACAGTTTTTGTGGGAGCCTTACATCTTAACCATTATTGCCACATTATCACCATTTGTACCACTAGTTATACCATTTGGATAAGTGTTATGTCACTTATTTGCTTTCAAATTGTTGAGTGACATCAACCACATAGAGTTTTGAGATAATTAAGGCTTTACCAGTTTATCCATCTTCCACCTAGCCAACAACAAAATTCATATCAATTAATTCAGCGAGAGAAGAGGGATGTTAAAAGGAGATTGAATTGGGGCAAGTTATACTACATGGCAAAATCGTCTTAGTATGTGATTGATGAGATATCACAAGAAGGACAATTAAGCTATAAAAATGATCATATGGTGTGATACCGAAAGAAATCAAAGTTGTACATTAACCTAAGGAATACATAGATAGCATCAATGGTAATACAATTTGATATTATTATGAATATCATATTTTCAGTCACAATTTAATTTAACGAAAGAATTTTATTTTCTACATATTTAACTAGTCATTGCTTTTTTGTGTCAGGGTGATGTAATAGTGACACTATTCTACATGGTTTTTAATGAGGGGTGGTCTACATGGGATAGGGATGATCTTTATGTGCGGGCAAGGAAGATAGTTGTACTTACATGTGAGAGAGTAAACGAGTTACATAGGATGGCACGAGTGTTGTCCCAATATCACACAACTTCCTTGTCGAGGAAGTAAACATCTTTCCTTAAAGTATTGAGACTCAAGGTCTATCACATAATAGGTGTGTGTTGTCAATTTGTATAGTTGACTTATAAAGTTAAAAACATCACCGCATTGTTTTAAGGTCCAAAAAATCCAATGGAATTGACGGAAGTCACGAATGACACTATTACCGACCATATATTCATCGTGATAAATTTAATAATATGAACTTGGTGCATTATTTTGCATGTGTTTGAGCTAAGAAAAAAGTTGGATGTATGATTCATCACAATTATCATACACTACTATAATTTCTCTTTGCTTAGTTAATCATATCTTCCTATAAGAAATTTTGCAATTGGACATGTTTGAAATTCTCTTTTTGCACTAGAGTAATTGTAATTGATGAATCTTTCCTAATCATACATATTCATCCAAAAAAAACATAACATAAAAAGTCATAATATTTATATTTTAATAAAAAAATGTGAGATTATAAAAACAAAAGAAACAACACTCACCTACGTATAACAACACATGTACTTATTAAATTAGAATCAAAATTAACATGATCTTGCATCAAACTTGTGTTTAAACAAGTGTGTAGTCCATCCTATTTTGTAACTTTCCAGTTATCAGTCTTTTTCTATTGTATCGCTCTCAGATAAAATGGACATAATTAATCATCACTACTCTTAGAGAGATGGGTAACATATTTAATTAATTTGGATTCAGAAACTTTAATCATTTCATATACATTCAAGTATTATTTTAATGCATTTTGAATTTATTTTTGTGTCAAATTTCAAATCAATGTATAATTCTTGTCTTACAATCCAATTTAAAGGAAGACTTATACTCTATAATTCTTCTTGATCAAGATAATTCCAATTAATATTTAATATAATACGAGTCTCTTCCCAAAAAAGACTATTGATTTCTTTCTCCATTTGAATAGAATTCTTATTAAAAAATAACAATCGATTGAATTAAAGATACAGGTTCTAAAAACTAATCTTCTCCTTCAGCTACTAATACTAGTTACATCTCCAAACATGTATGGTGCTCATCATTTGTATCATTGTCACCGGATATAACTAAATTACCATTAAAATCTTTTTCATCACATGAATCATCAACATATGAATTAGATACGATGTAGTTTTCATCATTGTCATCGTCATTAGAGTCTAAATTAACGTAACGTTTATCATTGAATCTTTCAAAATCCAATTCATGTACAATAAAATTATTATTATTTGACAATAAAGAATTTATCACATGATAAAAAAAACCACCAACAATAACTACTTCAACACATTATAGTATCTACATTATATTATTGAAAATTACTAATTGTAATTTCAACAACTTTAGCTATTTGTTTTGTACAAAATGAAATCTAATAATAATAGAATCAACAACTTCACGTGAATCTAACTTTAGTTTATATCTTTTGTTCTTCTTTTTATATATATATATATCAAGAAATGCCTTATGCCTTATATGCAATGCCTTCGTTGTTCTTTCTAATGTTACACTTTATTGTTTATAAAATTCTACCATTAACTTATATTATTATCATAATTGCAGAAGTCATGTGCCAAGATATAATCTACAAAAATTATTCAATAATAAAAAATTGTCTAAATAACTACAAAGATATTAGGTAACTAAAATTCTACAAAGTTTAATATATTCACCTCCAATATAATAAAATTTGATCAATACTTGCACATAAAAATTAAATTACATCAATATAAAATATCAAAATTTTACAAATAAAAATGCATCCAACAAAAAATAAGATTAACTTTTTTACAAATATAATTTTTCTATCTCAGATAATTGTGTTGGCACGGGGATGAGGAGAGTTTTTATAATCAACTATTCGCCCTTTGGATAAGACATGATATCTGATATAGTGATAAGGAAGCTTATTCACTTTAGCAGACATGGCTCAATGCACTTACACGTTGGATGTATCTTTGTGTATGCACCTGTGCATTGAGCAAGTGCATTCAGAGAAAAAGAAATCCCCGACTTGTAATTTTTTTTTACAAATAAAACCATTTCAGTAATTAATTTAAATTAAAATTATACCATTTAAGTATTTTTACCTGCTGAACATGGCAAGTAGCCGACAAGTTTCTAACTCGTCGCAGAAACTTTTCCTAACATCCGAAGAAACAACTACAGTCCATGTATTATAAACCTGTTTCGTTCTTTCGCGTGATGCATGTGTTGGCGATGCATGTGTTGGCGCAGTGCCATTTCCTTCCACTTAACATCAAAACATAAGAAACAAAATATCACATGTCACGCTGATATAGCATTGTCACAAAATAATCATTCTGCACAACTCCATGTGAATGCTAGTAACGTGAGAAGACATCAATACTTTGACTAATTTTGAATGAAAACTTCAACTTTACTCCTCTCTAAATACATGCATGACGTATAAATAAAAATAAAAATAAAAATTACAAGTGCATTGGTCATTAATTTTAATTAAACTATCATATATTTAAATTTAATAGTGGATAAACTTGTACCTTTACGATGTATTGATCGTTTAAAAATTTATGTTAAATGGCACGTGAAAATTATATTCCGAAATAGATATACTTGTTAATAATGACGCGAGGATTCCTTCTTATTCGAGCAGGAACTGACAAACCCCAGTGATGTAATACCATCATACGTACTGTCATAATTGTGAGAGCTTGATCAGCTGTGATATGATTCTATGCAAAACTTTGGCATGTGAAAAATTGTTGAAGAATTAATAAAATTCAGATGTGTGCCGGTAATTGTACTAGTTTTTTCAGAAATGGGTGAGAGAGGAGAGAAGATAAGAGAAGTGAGTGAAGGTTAGGGACTCCATGGGGTTAGCACTGTTACGGATAATAGTTATCCATCATTTGATATGTCATTTCACAATATGTGATCTTTTTTTCATTCCTAATTATGTTTTGAAACATTATCAAAATATTATATATTCTTTTATCCACAATTGTTTTGGTGTCATAATTAATTAATATAATCGTTAATTTTATTATTAAGATATTGTTTTATAAAATATTATTTCTTTTAAAATTATGTAAAAATGTAAATTTTTGAATATTTATCAATATATCATTGACTGACTTACAAAAGAATAACACATATGAATGGTATGAGAAAAAGTGTTAGATATCCTTACTTTCATTTTTTGATATGGGACAGATTGGATCTTTAGCCCCCAAACATAATTAATTAATATAATCGTTAATTTTATTATTAAGATATTGTTTTATAAAATATTATTTCTTTTAAAATTATGTAAAAATGTAAATTTTTGAATATTTATCAATATATCATTGACTGACTTACAAAAGAATAACACATATGAATGGTATGAGAAAAAGTGTTAGATATCCTTACTTTCATTTTTTGATATGGGACAGATTGGATCTTTAGCCCCCAAACATTTTTTCTTACTTGCCTTCTCGTGTTCTTAATTTTAAAAGTAAAAAATCTAGAAATATTTTATATTACTTTATTTGATTTTTATTATTTATCTCTATAAAAAAATTCAAATATAAATCATTTCTCGTATTTCTTTTGTGAATTGTAAATCATCTTTCAATCCTTGGATAGCAATACTTAATCTTCACCAATTTATTATTTGTAACAAGTCCATGTCCATGAGATTTATGGTGTTAAGCACTTCAGCGTGATTAATGGGAAATTCACATTTTAACCTATCAAACGCTGTCAGAATGGGGCAACGAGTGCATGTCTTTCTTGAAATTTTGGGCTGGCCCAAAAAGGGGAGTTTGTTTGGAAGAGATTAATCAGAATTGGACATTGTTTATTTCTTGGGCCATGGTACTGATGATTATGGAAGCATTGGTGGTTTTTTCTTTCACAATCCTCAAAAACCCAACACCTTTTTGTTTTTTTACTTTCCCAAAACCCATTCTGGTGTATGTTAAAGTTTTTAGGGTGCTAAACGAAATCTGATAAATTTGGTCCATAAAAATGATTTATACGAGAAGGCCTAGAGCCCATGGCCCAAATATTAGAAAAGCATTTTCTTACTTACAGTTATATGAATTAGAAGTTAAACCTGCCATGCAGGAAAAAAAAAAAAAAAAAAAACTGGCCTCTTTTATATTTACGAAACTCATCTTTAAAACTACCAGCAGGGTGATTGAAATTCCCTTGAGAATAAGAGATATTTTTTTTCTATTAGAATAATAAATTTTATTTTTTTATATTATATTTTGAAATTTAAAATTTAATATATATTTCAGAGAATATTAAAATATCATCAAACATCTTGTTAAATATACTCAAATAATATTTCCGATTATAATATTTTTGAAAATGTAAGATATAAAATGATTCAATGAAACAATGTCCTGTTAAACGGTTACTATCACTTGCCCTCATTCATAGTTAAGTGTGATGTTTATTTAAATGGAAACTGTATCGATTTCTGGGGGTTTAGATGATAAAGAACTTAATTTAATTTTCTCCAAATAATTTTCTGGGGGTCCAAGTAATAAAGCGCTATTTTCTTTACAATCACTATAAATTTTCAATTGTAAGGTTTTGAATTTAGAGAAAGTTAAATTTGAAATTAGAGATTATTAAAAGATTAAAATAAATTAAAAATAAAAAATAAAATTAGAACAAAAATTGAAGTGGTAAAATTGTAAAATATAAATACACAAGATGGGGTTGAGATGGGGTTGAATTGTGTTTATCAGTTAAAACTTTTTCAAACGATGCATTTTTGCGTCGTATAAAAGCGTTTAGTTCAAACGCAAACTTAGACTTATTCATATTGATTTTAATTAAATTTGTCGTTTTAAGTTATTATCCCCGGTTAATAAACAATTAAAATAATCAAAGCAATAATATTTGTATACGAGTTCGTTTTATGAAAGATTACGTCCAATTATCCAACAACTTGCTGAGGTTTCACTAAGAGTATTCTTTGAACCCATCCACTCCTGGCTAACAATACAAATATTCTTTGAACACAACCTTCTTAGGCTAAAGCGATATTCTTTGTCCCCAACCTCCACAGGCTAAACCCATGTATTCTTTCAACACTTAGCCTCCTCAGGCTAACGAAGGTATTATTTGGACTTCAGCCTCCACAGGCTAGACTCACGGTATTCTTTGGACTATTAGCCTCCGCAGGCTTGATGCAAGGTATTCTTTAAACACTTAGTCTCCTCATGCTATAAAATTACCACAATAATGGCTTACAATAAATTCAAATAGAAAATATCCTCTACATAGAGAGGGGTTTTACAATGTGAATTCTATTATAAGTTTGTGGCGACCAAACTTGTTTTCTTGAGAGCTTGAGCGAGTATGAATATATCTTTGATTAGAGTAGTTTGCCAACTTGAACTCGCAAAGATGAACTCCTTTTATAGGTGGTTGTGTGAAGTAACTGTTAGACTGTAGAAGTTAACGT
The DNA here is from genome assembly GCA_026586105.1 of Hylodesmum podocarpum. NCBI lineage: Eukaryota > Viridiplantae > Streptophyta > Magnoliopsida > Fabales > Fabaceae > Hylodesmum > Hylodesmum podocarpum. The sequence continues at coordinate 9,461,246 of JALJEV010001433.1, forward strand.
TAATCCTTGTCTTGAGTACTTTCACATCTGGCAGAGTGAGTAATCAGAACATTTAATGGAAAGTCAACGGTTGTCAGCGTGAAATCTGCCTTTGACTTGATTCGCTTAGAGATTTCACTAAAACGTACAACTGTTTGTCGTGTTGTAAAGGTTTATTTTGAAATCTCTTTCCACCTTTAGAACATTCGAGTAACCAGTTGATAAAGATGTATGCACGTGTTACTCAAAGTCTTGAACTTCAAAAGGAGTAGACGAATGAATAATTATAATGTGTTGAGTGTTGAATTTATTCGTCTGTCTTCATCCTTCTTCTTCAACCTTAGTCTTCAAATCTTCACACTTGAGTCATGACTTGAAGTCGAAATAAATCGTCTGATCTTCAAAGTTCTTCGTCTGATAAGAAAATCTTGGATAATGACGATTTGAACTTTGCGTCTGGAACTACTAATGTTTTGAGGGTGCATCTTTCGTCTTGTGCGATTAATGATTCGTCTGATCATTGTTTCCTCTTGCGTCTGTAGATGTTTTCGCCTATCTTGTAATTATCAAAATTAAGATACTAAGTCATTTTGACTTAATAAAAATTAAAAATGTGTTAATCTAAATGTGAAAAAAGAAATATTGTCATCGTATTAGTTGAGATTGCAAAAGATATAATTTTAAAATTGAATAAATTATAATTGACTAATTTAAATAAAGTAAAAGAAAAAATTGATTGAACCAAATTTTACTAGTTAACATGATTTATGTAAACTTTTACATGTTTAATTTCATCCAAAGAATTGATTGAGTTTAGAATTTTATGTTAAATTAAAATAAATTTTAAAAAATTTGGCATTGAATAATTTCTTTACATTAGTTTATAATAAAACTAACAACACATACCTCTCTAAATACATAGTCAAAGTGTTGAATTCATCTGAATGATTCAATGAATACCTTAATTAGAAGGCAACAATGAAGAGTTGTGTGGGTGAGATGTTGAGCCTAAATAGTTCTTAGATTATTGAAATTATATAAATGATTTCTAAAGTATTAATAATCTATCAATTTAGTTCCTCACAGAGACTAGTTCGATTTTTTTATATATACATATTTTAAGAATTATATAACATGATTTTTAATATTTGAATGATTATTTATATAATTTATAATATTTCAAGTAGTATTCAAGACAGTGTATGATAGGTTATGAATCAATTTGAAGATTTAACATATAAGGTTTTAGATTCGTCCTCCTCTAATTTATTTTTTCTTGTTTTGTACTATACTAATGGATAGAATATGTGCAACTCCACACTACCAAAAAGAAAGTGTAAGAGTTGATGGCAGATTTGAGGGATTCAAAGGAAGTGGAATTTGGGTTTCGATAAACTTATAGCCATAGGTAAGGGGAAGCCAAAGTTTTATCAACTAGATAAATTATTTTACTTTATTTTTTATGTCTTCTCACCTAATATTTGGGTGATATATATATAACCTTAACAATAGGCATCACTTTTAATACTACATGTCCAGTAAAACTTTTGGTGCAAAGTGCCAATTTGGAATATGTTAAATATTATATTAACAAAAGGGAGAGTATGAGTGTGAATAGGGGAGAGTAAGAGTGTGAGTATCTTTGAACTGTGAGAAAAGGATGATCAGAGATGATCACTGAGCAGCATTACCAAAAATACAATAGCAAGCTAGAGGGAAGAGAAAAGAAAAAGATGAGCATGAGTAGGACAAGATTATAAAGGCATCAAATCAAAAAGAGGTTCAAAAAGCTTCCACATCCTACTTCTACTGACACTCACTTGCCTTATTGCCTGAACATATTTATACTCATCACAGACTTGTCCTCAGCATGGTTTCAAACACATATAGCCTTAGCCTTCTGTGTGTGGCATACAGTGTAGTAGTAGTAGTACTCACCAGCAGCCACTGCTACTATTACTTTAATTTTTTTCTTTTGTTTTGGTTTCATGTTTTGCTTTATATTCCTGCTTTGTTTGTAGGTGCCAGATGGGAATTCTAGTGTAGGGTCTTAACACTTGTATTGCATCTATTCTGATGAACCCTTTTCACGTTTTTTGGAGGACTCTCTGAAGGCATTACTTGACTCCCATAAACGGCAAGACAGAGATGCCAGCCATGTGTTTCAGCACATAAAAGATGTAACTTAACTCTAGAACAGAAACACCTTCCAACATATAATTAATATAATAATAATAAAGTAAAAGGATCGATACAACCCTGCAAAGGGTTATATGGAACAGTTGCTAGGGTTTAGAATCCAGACTTCACAACTAACAAACACTTATACCTTTGTCCGTTTCTTGTTTAGAGTACTTGTTGCATACATATATATTGGATTATAGCATTATGCACACTTGTAACTTAGATCTCATGTGAGAATATATGTATATGTATATACCAAATGTTAATAAGTTCATGCTAATATAATAAAATGGACCAAAGAAGAGGAAATAAATGGGAAAATATGAAATGACATAATCTTGTGTAGGATAATAGAGTGATAGAGAGGGTCATTTTTTCCAAAGGAGGACATACATAGGCATTGTTCTACTTGGTATTAGTTTAACAACAAAAGGAAATAAACAGAAAAGCTGTACTTGATAAAACATAAAAAAGGGGGCCACTTGATCTGCTTCTAGCGTGAAAGCTTCAGAGACAAATCAATAGAATTAGAAGCAGAATCTCCATAGGCTGCAGCAGTGATCATAGAAGAAGCTTCAGCACCTATTGCAACTGAACCTATTGTGGCCAATTCCAGCTCCTTGGAAGTAGTGCCTCTGCCATCTTTTCCAGGGAAAAACTCATATTCCATCAAAACCCTGCCATTCATTGAGTTTCCCCTCCTATGAACCGCAACAACCTCCACACACTAACACAACAAAAAACAAACCAATTTATAAGCCCTTTTATTCATGAATATGAATACTAAAAGGATAGTACTACATTAAACATGTAGCAACAATGAAATAAATAACCAATAGACATGAATATACCTCATCAAGATTAGGAGTAGCACAAGCATCATGATGATCATGCCTGGCCAGTTTGTTAAAGAAATCACTTGTTTCCCCAACAAAGGTTGGGGCATTAGATTGAGCCATAAATCCGAGAAAATCATGGCCATTGGAGTTGGACCATATCTCCAAAGCCCTCTCTCTTCTTGCATTCAATCCCTTTTCATTGTCTTCATTGAATCGTGTTTTCTGAGACAAATAATAGTACACACAAAAAATTTCAACAAAATCAATCAACAGAAATACTCAATATGATCAATATCAACAACATTCAACAAGAATTGAAAGAAAAAATAAAAGTTGCTGGCTAGACAAAAACATTTTTCAATCACACAAACTATTTGTTTGACATTTTTAATCACAAAACATTATTTGTGGGACAAAAACAATTTTCAATGAGAAACAGTATTTGTTCAACATCCAAACTAATGATCTAAGTACAACATATGATTTATTTATACATTAAGGCACATTAACATCAACATCCAAATTAATGATGTATCTTAATCTAACATAATTTGTTTATAGCGTGATTGAAAACTAGTTTAGTATGAAATAATCACGTTTAGGACGTAGAAATTATAACCATTAACTTCTCAAAGTCATATCTCAAACGTGAAATCAGACACACTATTATATATTGAGACAAATTTAACATAAAAAAAAATTGAGTATATAATATATAAATATACCTTGAGGCAAACATCAGAAGTTTGAGATTGAGAAAAGAGATTTGGCATTGAAGAGAGCTCTTTCGAGGTCTCAAGAGGGGTACCAACCAAAAGTGGAGGCCCAAATCCATAGGAACCAACATTGTTAGGTAGTATCCAACTTCCACCACTCTTATTCCCTAAGAAAGGACACTGACCCGACACACCAATAGTACTATTGTTGTTGCCACCACTCATCACATGTTGTTGAGAACACTGAAACTGAAAGGCATGATGATGGTTCAATGATGGTGCACCTGCACCACACCTCACTGGAGCACTGCAACTTGTAAAAACTTGAGGGTGGTGATGATGATGATGATGATCATGGAAAGTTGGTAGTACTGTTGATGAACCTTCACTCATCTTCTTCAATGACTCTTGAACTCTCAATATTTCTAACTTTTCCACTCCTAAACCTCTCTGGGGTGGCTTCTTTGGACCCTTTCCATTGCTCCTTCTGCTTTTGCTTCTGCTTCTTCCACCTTCATCTTTAACTTCTTCATGAAACATTGAGTTCTCAGAGGCCATAGTTGTTAAGTGTTTGAAGAAAATGAGAAATGAGAAACCAATGTAACAGAGCAAGAGAGAATGTGTTTGGTAAATATATATATATATATAGAGAGAGAGAGATAAACAAAGAGAGAGAGAGTTCAGTGAAAACAAAGCAGAAACTGTTTGTGTAAAATGGTGAAAGGACATATATGGTTTTGTTAAACGTCTGTTTGTGTTGCTTTTGTGGTCTTATAATTTGTTTTTGATTTTGTTTTGTGTCTTTTGCTAGTTCCACTCCAATTTTTCTTCTTCTTCCAGAAAAAAAAATAAAAATTTGTGTTTTTTTTTTTGTTTTGCTTTTTGATGCTTTTGGCTTAATTAAGTAAGGATTTTGGGCATATGAGTGAGGGTGCTAATGTTATGATGAATTTGTAATGGTCTAAGTGGTAACGCGTTTAGAAAACGGTCTTTTCTGCAATCATATGGAGTAAGATTTGATCATGAAGTGAATTATGAGAATCTGCCTATGGAATAGAATAGGCTTGCAATGATGGCATTTTCTGTTCTCAATTCTCATATTTGGAAATTAGAAAAAGTTGAACCCATGTGGTGCCTTCTAATGTGGGAAATTTTCCTCATTTCTCTCCCTACAAACTTTCCACACAAACACATTCAATGTGGTTTCAAAAATAAATTAACTTGATTAATTACTTTTTGAAATTGTCCTATACTCATGCACTTGTTGTCATGGAAGAATGTTCTATCCTTGCAAGTTATTATTCTATTCAAAATATCTATGTGATTAATTAATGGACCTCAATCTATAACACTTGTGAAATAATCAAGGATCTTATCTGTCTGTTATACTTGGTTTAAAAACAATCCCATATAAAGCAAATAAAAGTCCTTTATTATGTGCCTAATAATTATTAATATTAAAGCCGAAGTACAACTTTATAGCTTAAATATGTATTGTATCCTTTTTAGTTATTTATTGATCAGTTTGTTAGTATTTATTTATTTATTTTCATATAGCAAGTCCTGGCATTGTTCATGTGATACAAAACCAATAAAAGTAAGTCTTATCTCTCAGCTTTACCGATATTTTTTCAAGTATGATTCTGTGGTTGTTTGTTCTGTGCAATTCCGGTATTTTTCATCAGCCTTTGAAACCTGCAGAATCTTGTAGTCCATATCATGCGATCAATATTTATGAGATCTTGTTGAATTACTTGATTAATTAATTGTGGCAATAGTATCACTTTGATGAATTTTTTTGCAATTTAGCCCATGTGACAACATCCGTTTACCCATTTTTAACTAGACATCCGAAACTTTGTGCCATGTCATTTTAATTTTTGATCAATGTGATTTCGCCCCTATAATTCTATCCACAACCTAGTCATCAAAATCAAATTTCTTTACCCTTACAAGACGAGATAATATTGATTGAAATAGCAAGTGACAAAACTGAACATCCCCTTCACAGTTCAAACCATCATTTTTTTTTCGGATAAAATTTTTACCCATCATTTCTTCTGTCCTAATCCCTAAACTCATCCATATCTAATGTCGCTGGTTAATTAATGTCTTTGTTTAGTAGATAACTTTAATAAATAATTAATCAGTGAATTATCTCATAAAAATGTGTATGTATTGTATTTCTTTTATTAATTTTTTCTTTTTTTTTCACAATAAAATAATTGACTCGTTGGTTAAATATTAAAGTAATTTACTCAATATTTTTTTTTCAAGCTTGACCAAGTTGAAAGAACTTTTGTTATCCTAGATAATTGAATAACAGTAATTAGAGATTTTATAATGATTCAAGTAATATGTTGGATCAATTGAATTAAACTTGAACGGATAACGGAAAATGGAGCTAGGTGAGTAGTATGTAGTATATACCAATTAATTAATGTTGACAAGCACGCCAAAATTGCTGTTGGGGTATTGATATTCACATAAGACACATAGAAGTGTAACTCCAACACGCAAATCCTATGAAGACAAGTTTTGCAAATCTTAACTAAGAATTTTGGGACACATAAAACCCAAACCGCGTGACCAACCCAAAGATTTTTCATTTGATGTACTAGAAGATGGAGGTGGTGAAGAGTGGCACCACTAGCTAAGTAGGATCAATGTTTTGTATGGTGGGTCCCACCTACAAAGGTTGTGGTCCCCTTGCCACGTGGAGCAAAGTTGTAGCATTGGTACATAATATAGGCGGCTGAGAAGAGAGGAGAGAGAGAATTGGCACGTGTGAAGGAGAGAGAGAGAGAGAGAGGGAGAGAGAGAGAGAGAGGGCATTGCTGGGATTGAGCAGACATAGGTGGATTCTAGGGTTCATTGAAAGGAGATTGTGCCCTTCATTTTCATTTGCATTGTATTAACATCATTGGCATCTTGGTGTTGTGGTGCTAACTAGTAACTAGGATTGGCTTTGTTTGCTACATGGGGACCATTTCATACAACTACTATGATTCAGGGTAATATGTAATTTCACTCCATGTGTAAAGAATTGTAACAAAACTCAAAAAGTCTCTAGTTAATTTTTTGTTTTTCTTAAAGTTTTTACTGTTATTTTGGCTATCAAAAAATAATTATTTTATATCATTTTTAATTTTTGAAAGCGTTTCTTTATAAATAATTTAGTTCCTAAAAGTATAACTAGTTTAAGATTAAAGTATAATGAGTAAGAATTTTTTAGGACCAAAATAATATTAACTAGTTACTCTCATGAATCAAAATCATAACAAATATTTTCAGGTTAATTAATATAAAAATTAATTAAGTTTTTATGAACTGTTTAAATTTTAGTTATTTTTAAAGATTAAAATAACAGTAATATATAGTTGATGTACTAAATAATTGGTTTTTTATCCTATTATCTATTATCCTTTCTTTTGGCAATGCCCAACCATAATTCTCAAGTTAGATTAAATGAAAACAAAGAAAACATTTTTATTGGTAAAACTAGAAAAATACGTATGTTATCACTGATTTCAGTCACTTAATTAATAAATTAACGGAGCAAAAGTGTAGTCAAAAGTTAGTTAAATTAATCAAAATAGGTCAAAAGTATGCAAACACCGGTAGCAATAATTGGAATTGATATTGAAAAGTGTTTTCTTTTTCATCTTTTTAATTTTGATTCAAAGATATATTTTAAGATAAATAAGGCTTTTCTATATAGTTGGATGTACGGATTATTATCAATAATTTATTATTTATTCTTAAATTCTAATCTTGTAATTTTAAAATTCACCTGATTTGACTCGTTGGTAATTTTAGATTAATTTATTATTCATTTAATCGATATTTGGTCAAACCGCAATTATTCTCACCTTTTGAGTTTTTCTTTCCGAATATAACAAAAATAAATTTTAATCTCCACACGTGTATGTATGTTAAGTTTTGGTCTTCGTTGTTGACATTATTACTAACGTGATATTGTTGGTGTTTCTGTTAAAAGAATTACATTTTGTTCCGACAATGTCAAGTTACCAAAAGATTTTTAATAGCTTAAAAACCACTACAATTTTTTTGATTGTGGTAGAAAGATTCAAGGGTTTTTTACTTACTAGAAAATTTGTGACGGTTTTACACCATTAAGAAAATGATTCAATCATGTTAAGGACGAGAACCAAAACTTAATTTATATGCATATGAAGAGACTAAAACTTACAATTTTTTGTATAGGAAAGAAGTATAAAGTGAAAAGAACCGTACGAACCAAAATATCAATTGAAAATTTATTTTTTTAATATAATATAATATTTAAAATATTTATTTAAGGGTAAATTATTGTGTTTTTAATTCTACGTTTTTCCTTCTAAAGCTTGGTTTCTGTCCATGACTTTTGAAATATTGGATTTAGTCTCTATTTTTTAAAATATGTAAACTTTAGTTTCTTTATAGGAAAAAGTGTTAGCTTAAAGAATAAAAGTTTGAATATATTTTTTTTTAAAAAAAAAAAAAACTATTAATTCTGAAAGTTAGAGACAAAAACTAAAATTTGAAAATCTTTCTTAAACTAAAAACACTATTGACCCTATGTTTAGTTATTCCTTGACTATGGTTCAGTTATAACTAAATTGATGCGACATGGTTCAATTATAATTAAATTAGTAAACAGGGAACTGATTTGACTTATTTAATGATCACTCTAATTTTAAAAGCATTGATTATTAATCATTCAATTCTACATTAATGACTAAAACAACAAGTAATTGGTTTAATTTTTAATTATATTTTAAAATAGAATATTATTTTAACACAAAATGAGAATCAATTCTATTAACCAATTCAAACACACTAATACCCAATTTTAATAGAAATTTTCATACTTTCAGAATGTGCGAGTGTGGTAGTTAATCTGACAACTTTAGCTTAACAAGTGAAGCATCTGTTTGGAGTTTATTTTAACAAGTGAATAAGAATGAGGAGGAAAAACCTAGTGGCAATGAAGAGGTGTTATCAGAATGCCCTAGACATATAACCATACTTTATTTCATAAATATAGAGGAATCCAGCATCTGAAATAAGGGTTTCCCTTGTTGTTTTTAAGCAACAAAAAAGAGGTGGTTTAATGAGGGAGAGAGAGTGAAGTGGGGGAGGTAAGCAACTAATACAAATTGTTTGTTTGCCATAAAGGAATAAGAGCAGTTAGGGTAACTGTTGGTTCTTGCTTTATGCAACTTGTGAAGGACCAATCCATTTTAGTACAAAATTGCAAAAGATCCCTTCCTACCTCTACAACTCCTATTCCTCTTCCCATCTCATATCTATACCAATAAGACAATCACAAAAGAAGGACCACCCCACCCCAGATCATTATTTAGATCTCAATCTGAACTGAGATTTCATCTGCCTTCACCCCTCCAATTTTACCATTCTACCCTCACCTACCATCCCAAATAGACACTTTCCTCCCTCACACACCACATACTAGGTAGGGAGTACAAACATAATGCATATGGATGGATATATATATTTATATGCTACATGTATCACACAAGATTTTGATGAAAGGAACAGGATCATAGAATAGCGTTTGTGCTACCTTAGGTAGCTAGTGTTATCTGGAGGGATCAAAGAAATTGAGGGTGTGTTTGAGAGAGAGAGAGGGCATTGATTGCAGAACAGAAAGGGCGTGTTTTTTGGATGCATGAAAATGTCAGTGTCACCTGGTAGTTGTGCTGGTCCTGCCAAAAGGAAAACAATTACAAAACAAAAGGCCCAGACATAAAAGCAATATGTGTCTGCCACATGCCTCAGACTCCCAGTAAATAAAACCCACACCACACCAACACATTCCTCACCTTTTCTCTACCTGCCACCCACCACCCTTTTGAGTTCTGACTGATCATATACGTATATATCTACGTACTTTTCGTACGGTATTTATACAATATTTTAGTTCCCATGAACACTAAACCAACAACTAGTTGTTCTAGTCGCATGAGCTACAATCTCTTTAGGCTTAAGCATATGGTCAAAGATTTAAATCCTAACTCATGGATACGAAAGAAAAATCTTAAAAAAGAAAAAATTTGTTTATGAATGTCATCAACCCATGTATATTAAGCTAAAAGACAATCATAATACTAAAAATGAATAAATGCCAACCTATGTATACTTGAATTGAGAGTTGAGAGGAGGCATATGAAGGGGCCACACCCAAGATGGGAGAGGAAGATACAATGGACCCCATTGGCTGCGCTTGAACAAGTTAAGCGTCAGCTGTATCAGGTAACTTCTGGGAACAAATTCAAGGGCTTCAATAAGTGACATGAAAGGATCTTCTCATCCTGTGAAACTTTAAATTCGGATTTAGTTTAAGATATTTCAGTGTTGAATTCAAATTAAATGAGATACTATTTTCGCTGATATTGGTTGTTAAGATTCTGTTTTACATTGGCATTGCACCCGATTTGATGTCACGAGTATATATTGTGTAAACAAGAGTAAATGTTATTTTAGTGAAATGATCAACTGAGATGTTTGGCCAAAATTCGAGGATTTCTTTTTATGGTTGAAAGAATTTGCAAGTTTGATGCTACATACAAAGATAGTATTAGTAAAAGGAATTAATCATGCACAGTAAATGAATTTGGTCCCATTTCAATGTTATAAAAACCAATTTAACCTCAGCAAAGCCCGCTGGCAGCTCTTACAATTCAATATGCTTTTCTATTCCAACATCTACTAATTAGTAATGCTAGAGACCTAGAGGTTGAAAAAAATAATAATAAATATATACTCATGTGGCATATATGTACAATATTAGTGTAAACAACTAATATAAAGGAACAAAATTAACTACATGCAGTGACTAAGTGACAATCTAAACATTGTTTAGGTATCAACTGCGGTGTTAGCAAATGCCACACTTTTGGGAAGAATGAATGATGCACACAACATCCATTTTCCAGGAGCAACAATTCGAACTCGTCGCATGTCTACGTCAACTGCCACTTCTAGCAGCGCAATTCTTATTCTCTGCATCACAAGAGCTTTATTAAAATGTTGTCTTTGCTAAAAGGTTTACATACTTGCCAAACAGCAAAGTTAAAAATAGAAGTGATTAGTGAAGAATCTAACCAAAGACCCCACAGAAATATACGCACAAAAATATCAGCAACCAACCTCATGAAAATCAAATTCTGGATCTCGCGCTTTGGAGAATCCATAAACATGGATCATTGGCAAAGTAAATTCACCATCCTTGGGTCTATCTTTGTATATTCCCCGAAATGCATCTGTTGGGGAAGCAAAGCATATCCAAAAATGTAATAAAGATATTATAGTTGTTTATACAAAAAGATATAACTCCAAAAGAAAGTAACTACAAAACACGGACATAACTTTCCAGATCATTGCAAGTGTTCGCTCCATAATAAACATTAGGACAAACCCTAATGACTACTCTCATTTTGAGACAAAAAAAAATTCCACCAATAAATGCAGAAACAGTAGAACATCAATGACCAAGCCATTAATTAAGCAATTATATAGTAATATTTTCATGACAAAAAAGAGAGGCAGTAAGATTATAGGTACAAGTAGTAAATGCCTTTACTCTACCCTCCATTAGGTTTATAAAGTAAGATTATCATATGACCAAAAATAAAAAACGAGGGTGTAGGACTATAGGTACAGCCGTACAATTGTTAATGCTTTTACTTCATCTCCATTAGGTACTTTTTGACTCATGATCGTAGTTAAATTGGAAAGATCATATACTGCTTCAAATTCTTTTAAACAAGGCTTTAATTTATTGAGACCTAACGCATTTTGCAGTTTCCTGCCATTCCTTTGGATACCTATGCATATATCTAGGAATGTATTTATGTATGATGTATGTGTCAATGATGAAACATTGAACCAAAGCAACCCTCTCTCTACTTGAAAGATGGTCCAAGCAGCAAGAGAAAAACAATTTGCCCCTGTTCACCCAACACTATCAACCGTGCTTGAGGAAAAAATTATGAAAGTTTCACATATTTAATTATATCATGCAGAAAAGATGTGTGGGATGGATCAAATTGGAATATGACATACAAAATATTGTGCAGATAAAGAAAAAGTGGTCTTGTCAGGAAAGGCAACCTAGAAATTCTGCAGCTTCACTTGGCAAGTTCATAACCACTTGTGTGATGGACTGAGATAAGTCACTGGCATACATAGCCTTAATGAACCTTCGTCCATCCATGTTAAAGACCTAGAACAACAAAAAATGACCTAGTTAGCAGAAAATTTCATCAAGTACTGCTGCCACAGGCAGATTCAAATTCAACTTCTCCCCTGGTTTGTGTGATTTGTTTTGTGTCTATGCCTTTTAGCTCCATACTTAATTCACAACGGTTTTAAACTTAAAAAATCTATATTAGTCCCAAAATGTAGTGGTAAACAATAATTTAGAATACTTTTTAGTATAACCAACAAATGGTACAAATCCAAACTTGGACCCTATTTCTAACATACTTTTTCTTTATCATCTTTCCATATATAAAGTTGACACATAAAACATCTTCAAAGAAAATACTCAACAAGGAATAATACCTTAATCTTCCTCTCAAGTTTGTTCAAAACACTATTTCTTTCCAGATACTCAACTGCATAAGGATTTAAGTCATTAGCAAAGACGCGCTTAACTATCCTTGCTGCAGATATGGCTAAAGGACCAACTCCAGCAAAAACATCACCTGTTGAAAATGCATGTAAGCAAGGCATGAATAATTTTTTTCATCACAAATAACATAAAGAACATTCTATACTATTGCAAGGGGGAAGGGCATGTTCATTATTCAACTCTGACAGCATAAATTCTAAAAGAAGTCAGTACAGACTTGGCATTCACTACATAAATCAAGAAAACAATAAGGGTAAACAACCTGGTCCTGACATAAAAAAACATGAATTTTTCTTTTCCCTGGTCAACCTTGTATATCCCAATAGCTAAGGAATTTCCAAGTAGTTTCTCTACAATAATATTATCTTGAATATGATGTATTACAATGTGACAATGTGTAAAATTCAAGCGCTAGCCCCTATTTATACTAAGTACAATCCTAACCATACAGCACTAACCCTTGTTTATTCTACGTATCATCCTAACTAAGCAGGGAAACAAATCATGAGACAAGGAAACTTGGTAACCAATCCTAAGAGATAATGCAAAATAGGAAAACTAATCCCAAAGGACAATTTAAGATATGATCAGATATATGATAACATATTTTCATATAATCTAACAGTTTCTATATTTCAACTCCCACTCACAGCAAACAAAACAAAATGTTGTCATCACTCATCAGTATTTGACATCAGATTGCTCTGAACAGCTAAATTCCACTATCAGAATGACAATAATCAGAAGAAATGGAAAATGAAGTATAGCATAAGTACGCTTCTTTTACAAAGGTAGAGACATACAGACAACATCATTCCGTGTAAAACCACTCAGAAGCCTTTGTCTTTCAGTTCCAAGCCTAGAATTCCAATATCTGCGTGGAAATTAAACAAAAGTAGTAATTCATACTTCTGCATTTATTCTTCTAACTTTTTTCCTCTTGGAGTATATTTTAAAATTTTTTAAAAATATGTATATATGTAATTTCCTTTTGATTTTAGATTCCATATTCATTGAATGAAATTTCATTAGAACATACACCACAATCAATATGCTATGAAGGTGCAAAAATAACTGATTCACATGCAAAACTGTAACACAATAGGTCCAGTGAGTCAAAGCCAGGTCTAGTGTTGGACTCAAGAAATCAATGGACAGATTATTGAATTAAAATAGAAATAATCTAATAGGACAGATTTGTGTACAAACAGGGTTTCCCCCAAACAAGGAGTTTCCTCCTTCAAAACACAAGTAATTACAATCGAATGCCTGAATTGCCTTTTACAAGTCTGTAGCACAACTTAATATTACTGTAATTGCCACATCTTAACATATAACTGCCTAATAACTTCCTAATACAGAATTATAACTGTCTAAATCAGATTTTGTCCTATCAATGCCTCCTGGTGCCAAAGAAGTCTAGTCCTCAAAACAGAAATACAACCAGAGGATCCTATCAAGGTATGCCTAGACGATATGAAACAATTTTCATGAAATGACATTAATTGAGAAATTAATAACAACCCTTCTATGTTGGTAAGGGATGGAAATAAGACCATACACTGTTGCTAAGTCAACCTGAAAGCGAAGTCCATTCTCAACTAATGTAGTCACAAGAGAGTGGTTTCCTGCTAAAACCTCAAGCTGCATGGTCCTGTACTCATTTTGAATGGAATCAATCTTGTTCACAACTGTTTGTATCCTTGGTTTATTTTTATCTAGCACAACCTGAATTTGAAAGTAGCCTTTCATGAAATAACAAATAAGAATTTTCAATACAATTTCACATTTAACATGATAACCAAAAATATTTCTAAAATAAAAACCTTTGCTATTAGCCTCTTGTATGGTAAATGTTCGTCTCTCAAATTCAAATGTGCAATATGACCAACAGTCTCGAAAGCTGAAGGAATAATCATACCCTCGGGAAGCAAGGCCTCCAAGACCTGTAACAATGATATAGGACTGATAATTTTTTTATTTTATTCAAAATTTGAAGTCAAATGATGAACATCAAAGGGGGAAAACTAATCACAAAAATGTTTCCAGGTTGCATACATGAATACGAATTTAGATTTTAAAATGTAGATATAAATCAAACATTGAGCATAACTTCAAATCCAATTTTCACAAGTAAACAAAATTTAGGAGTTGTGTTGAAATAGAAACAAGGAATGAAACAGAACCATATGATTTTGATTTGATGGACATGTTTGGGTCAATTAAATCACATAGGTGAGTATAACAGTGTGTCTGTGGTATAATATACCTCGGTCATCTGCCAGTAATCATAGAATAGTGTCAACTTGCATCTAACTAGCTCAAGGGTCAAAGTTGTACTCTTTTCTGCATATTCCTTGAAAACAGCCTGAGGATAAGATGAAAATATGAACCATGTCACAAGTGATTAGATGAAATGATTGATGCCAAAAGCACATATAGAACAAATTATCATAATAATAAGGAAAACACAGAATATAAATGTGATTTATCTCATTTTAAACTAAGAGATGGAACATCAAAGAACACAGATATCCAACACCAGGTCAATACTCAATAGTATTGGTATATAATAAAAATTCTAAATTAAAGATAGTTTGGTAACTGTTCAATTTCCATTAGTTCACTTCCGAACTACCACTATTGAAACTAAGACGAGAGCCCAGAAATAGGATTGATAGTTTGATACCGAAATCTCTGAGGACAAAGAATATAAAATTTCAGGAACATAAGCATAATGCTAAAATTTCAAAGGTCAAGAAGGCCTGTGTAGTCATGCATCAAACAAAAGGTCATGACAGTGGGGGGCGGGGGATGAAAATAATGACCTAAGAAATGTTATTCAGAAGCTGGCAAATGACGGTTCAAGAATATCCAAGTAAATAGGGTGTAGAGCACCCAAAGCCTCCTAATTGAATTCTCACTCCATAACCACCTAACTACTACTTACTCCTTCTAACTTTACTTATCTCCCCCTCTTGTCTAATTACCTACCTTCGCATATACCCTTAATCGCTAGCCACTTACCACACAGTTTAACTAATATAATTCCAGATGTTATTTTAGTTTGTAGTACACCAAAGCTTCACAATGTATTGCATATTTGTTACATACCTCCTTCACAACTAAAGAACATCCAAATTGACCACACCGTGAATATATTCCCAGTACAGTACAGCTGAAGAACCACCATCATTTTCAGGAGTAAAACAAATAAATTTCCGCCGTTAAGTTTCATCATTAAATAACCAAGTACTGTAGACTTCCTATAGACAGGTTTATCAAATGATTGGGCACTCATTTCGATAAGATATACTTCAATCACATTAATGAAACAAAAGGGTTACTCTTAGATCATATATACTTCAATGACATTAATAACATATTGGAACCTTCACAATTCTCTCACGAAAATGTCTAAAATCAGCATGCTAAGCAAAGCGACAGAATGAACAAACACCCAGAGCCCAATCTAGTCAAATTTTAAACCAAAAATATGTGCCTTCCATAATTCAAGCCAGAGCACTAACAAGGAACACTGCTGTAACACCTACCACCTAAATTTTAGGAGAGAATTAGAGTATGTTTTAAAGGGGTGTATTATAGAATGCTTACTACCTGCTAATACTCCTCTTATAACTATAACTCATTATCATCTTTTCATCAAACCATTAACCACCCACATAAAAAACAGTCACAATAGAACAATTGGCACAGAAAAGGGTATGCAAACACTGAAAACGCACACAACATTAAAGAATGAATTCCGAAAAAACAGAATAACAACCTTAATAGCCTCAGGCAACTCCTCGACGCGGCAACCGGCGTAACGTTCATCTAGAAGCAGCAACCTGGTGGAACCCCTCCACTTGTTCTTCACAAACTCTTCCCCAATCAAATTCCTCAAACCACCACCTTCTTCTTCATCATCATCATCAACAACTTCAACCTCAGCAAAACCGTTCTTCCCCACGCGCTTAACACCACCCTCACTCTCTTCCACCATCTTCCTCCTCTTCTTATTCCTATTCGGCCGCGAAATCTTCGCTAGGTTTCGAAACTTAACAAATCCACGAGAATTAAACGTCTTAGCAAGCCTCTCACGGTACAGTACGGGGCTCAAAACGTCGCCGTCGCCGTCCGCCTTGCCGTGAATCCTGCGTTGTAACTTCACCAGACTTCTCTCGTTTTCATCGCCTTCGTTATCGCCGTCACCGTCACCGTCAACAGGTTGGTTTAAGAGAGCGGCGAGGTCGGAATCGATTTCGTCGCCGGGAACGCGGGCGATGTTGCGGACGCGAGGCCAGTTGAGGAGGTGACCGCGGAGGCGGGTTTCGAGGGCGGAGCATTGGGCGGAGGGGACGCGGAGTGCGGCGAGGTCGAAGACGCGTGTGAAGGATTCTTGGCACAGAACGGCGTCGTTTAGGGTTGAAGGAGATTGGGAGGGGTTAGTGCCGTTGCTAAGGGAGGGTCCGTAGGAGTGAGGGGTATTAGTGGAATAGTGTGGGATGAAGAGAGTGGTGGAAATGGATAATGAAGATTTGTTGGAGTGTGGGAATATGAATTTTGAAGGAAGAGCAACGAGATGGGGCTTTAGGAATATGTTGCTTATCATTGCGAGAAGATGGGAATGTTGTGTGTTTACTTCGCACTGGAACTCAGCTTTTGGTGAGGGTCAAGGACAACGTTCTATTCAACGTAACAAAAAGATCGAAATCATATTAAAATAAATAAAATGAGATATTAGGTTGACGCTGGTGAATGGCAATGGATATAGAAAAGATTTTTGAGAAAGGTTGAGATCTTCTGTCGTAATCCATTTTAATGATTAACCTTATGTATTATGATAAAATTTCATAGGTTTAATATTTATTTTAATTAATAAATTTAAAATTTGTTAAAATGATAACAGTAGAATATAATCAAAGAAGGAAAAGGCAGTTAATAAAGAACTAATAATCAAATAGTTAATTATAAGAAATGAAGAGAAAAAATTAATTATTAAATAAAATTAAATAAAAGATATTAATATTTTTTTTAAAAAAAAATTAAAAAAAATATTTAAATTTTTATTACGATTCTTTCTATCACATATCCACAATATATATATATATATATATATAATCATGTATATTATAAAATATAGACGGTATAATATAAAGAAAAAATTTTAAGTAAAAGTGTCAACATATTAAGGATATTTAACTTTATAAATTAGGCTTTCAAATTTTACAATCTAAAAAATTATGCCTTAAAAAATTTACATATTAAGGTAAAATGTTTAGTAGACAACTGCAATATGCAGACAATCAGTTATAAGATATGAAGAGAGAAAAATATGTATGTGTATAAAATGTGAAGAGATGGAGAAATATATATATATTTTCTGTATAAAATATAAAGAGAGAGAAAAATATATATTTTCTGTAAGTAAATTGACTAGTTGGCTACGTATTATAATGGTTAGTGAAATAAAATTACATATTAAGCATTTTAGTCCTCATACTTTAATAAAGTCAGAAATTATGTTTTCAAATGTGAATTTTCTCCCAAATTTTAATGCAAAATATGTCTGAAATATGTTAAAGGAAGGGTGAATTTTGGAACATATGTTATGACATAATTAAAATTTAAGGGTAGAAAATACAATAAAATGATCTAGAAACATAATTCCCAAAGATTCTTAAAACTTTGGGGTTTAATTCTTATATATTTACTTTCATAATAGTTACACAAGAGATACAGAATTAATATGAAATATTGCACAATGAATCAATAGCTACAATATTAGACATGAGGTTTAAGCTAATCGTGGAAAACTTGTCCCACTCCCCTATGGCTTCAGCATCGACACATTGGAAGCAAAAGATATACACGACTAACTACGGGTCTTTTCAAACTTCCTTTCCACAATTTTGTTCTTATTTTGAACCAAATTATCAACATCACTCTCTCCAAACAAACTCCTTTCATTGCATAGTTTTCTTATCCTAGGATGCACAATGTATAACCAAACCGAAGTGCACATTATAGCGGGAAGCCTACCCCACAAAACCAAAACCAATAGACAAATTAAAATCATGCAAGAAAGAGCAACACCACATTGCTTATTTTTAATTGCACTAGTTCCATTGTTTAGTGGTGTTTGTAGCATTGAGTATATATCATGAGTTGAAGGAGAAGTCATCGAAACTTGATCAAGGAGTGCTGGAAAACGAATCCCTGAGCTAGTTAGAGAAGAGGGGGAGGTCATTGGTGAATTAATTGCTGTAAAATTATTAGTTTCTCCCAAGTTGGTGCTTGATTTGGAAAGGGGCGACAAATTCTCCTTACTTGCTTTCCTTCTGCTAATAACCTTCCTCATCTATAAGAACCAAAACGGAACTCCCTTATCAACAAGGTTCACCAAAACAAAGAAAAAAAAGTATATATATTTACAGTCTATTATTGTAACTCTATATTTTGAAATTGCATATTTAGATTCAAAGGGGATTATTATTCGATAATTTCTAGTTGTTTTTAATTAAAATCTTGAAAATCATTGGCACTTATTTAAATATTTCTAGCTATTGTTTTTCAAATTGTATGAATCATGTTTAGAATATTTAAAAGTTTAGACACAGAGAAATATTAGTAAACAACAATAGCAAACCCTCAGATATAAAGAAAAAAATAAATTAAAAAAGAAATATATATATATATATATATATATATATATATATATATATATATATATATTATGAGTAAATTATTGAGTACGCATTGAAGTTCATATGGTTAAACATATACTTATATTGTCCCAGTGAGAAACTTAAAAGAGCTTCTAAAAATTTATACTATCTATTTTAAATAAATTAAAAAACTTGTAAAAAAAATTTACATTATTCTTTTCAAAATTCAAATTATCTTTTTTTTATAAATATTAATTATTAGATAATATAAATAAAAAAGTCTGGATTATATAAAAAGTTATATAATAATCTCATTAATTAAAACATCAAATTAAGTGATTGGATCATGTTAACAAATCTAGCATTTATAATAATTTTACAAAAAAATAAAAAACCGTACCAAAGTGGTTCCATTCATGGCGGTCCTGAGGGCACGCCACCTGTTTCTGCCCTTCTTGTTCCGGCGATCAACGCAGCCGCATTCTCTTCCGCAGTTCACGGCGGCTCCTCTGAGCATGTACATTAACGTGGCCGGCAAAACGGCACCGTGCTTGTTAGCAACAGCGATATACGACAGAACGGGGTCGCTGGAATTGGGTTTTGGCATTATTGCCGGCAAAACGGCGTCGACGAGCGCGCATGGTTTGAAACGCGTCAACAACGACTTTTTCCCTTTGTCCTTTTCCATTGGTTCAAGTATTAGTGGAAGCCAACGTAAAGAAGAAGAAGAAGAGGCTTCGAAAATAAATATTATTTGATCATGAACACAAAACTTGTGCCATATGATAGTAGGGTGTGTGGTTATTGAAACATATAATATATATGTTATGGTGTGTTATGTTACGTTACGTAACATTACACACCCCAGAAAAACGAAGGAAGAAAATCTAGCGTTACGTGAAAAAAGTAATGGCTCAAATAATATAGACAAGAGAAAGATATAGAAAGATATAGGAAGATGATGGTCTTTCATATTTCATGGGTCCGATTATCTCGTTCTCGTTGTTTTCCTTTTAACAGAAGAGATTATAACGGAAAAGTGTTTCTTCAAATTAGATAACAAACCCCGTCATTTTTGGATTCATCACTCGTATTTTCTAAACCAGTCAAGATGCCTCTTTTATTTAGTTTCTTATTTTCTCTTTCTTACCCTCATTATATATTTATCATTTTAAAAATAAATATGATTAATTTTTATAGTTTTATTTTATAATTTCTATTAATCTAACCAAACGAGAAAATATTTAAAGACTAACGACAATACATGTGAATCAATCAACTGACTCGTGAGAAAAATAGATATTATTAATTTCTCTTTACTAATTACTTGGAATCTGTTTTTGAAAAAATGTTAATTAACATGGTTTCACTACTAAAATAAATATTATATATATATATATATGAAGGTGTCTTTAAAATTTACTTTTTCCGTCTCTAAATAATTTAGAGGTGAAAATAAAGATAAATTTAAGTTATTGTTGATTTAGATTTATCTTATATTGTATGAAGTATTATATCTCATGTTTGCATAGATACTGTAGACGGGAATGATCTATCTCGATTTTTAATAAGGATTGTGTTTAAACCTTTTAAATTGTGTATCTATTTTTATCTTTGTTAAAATTAAAATAAGTTTGTTTGTAAGTTCTGTCTCCGTGTCAAATTTTTTTAGGTGACTTTTTATATTATGCAAAAGTTAATAATTAATATTAAATAAGATATTTTTAATAAATTAATAGGATTTATCCCAATTAAAAATAGTTAAATAATTCAATCAAATATATTTCGTCTAATAACGTTGTTGATTACATTTATTTATTATAGTAGTTATCTTTGATGGAATTGTTTGACCTCTTTTTTACTTAGATAAGTTAGACTAATTTATTAATATTTATGTATATAAATAAAAAAAATATGATATGCTTAATATTTTTTTAAATTATTAAACGTCTCTAAACTAAAAAAATAAAACAAAAATAAATTGGTAAAAAAGCAGGAACAAGTAATTAGTTAAAGAGAAACCTATTTTATTCTTTTTATGGTTATGCCCTGATCGAATTTTATATATTAAAATCTCTCACTTAAAAGAAGTAATTCCATTATGTTGTAAATATTTTTAGCTTGAAAAAAATTCTCACAAGAAAAGTAACTTATCTAGATTAAAAAAAATAAAAAAATCCTCTTGTTAGAAAGCCACACACTTATTGAATGATTTTAATTTGACTTGCATTAAAGTTAGATCTTATTTGTGTTATGTCTTATCTCTAGACATTTATAAAGTAGAGGTGTTGAAATATATGTATTGGCTTTTTTACTTAATGTCAAGATCTGGTCTAGTCCAGCAGACATCTATAAAGCATAGGTGTTGAAATACATGTATTGGACCCTTTTACTTAATGTCAATTGGTGTTAACTTGAAATCTGACATAATATAGATCTCATATGTGTTCTGACCTAATTCAATAGACATGTGTGGAGTGAGATGTTAGAAAGTCTCATATCACTTGCATTAGTTCCTTCGGTGCGGCTTATACATTACGTCAAGTGGTTTTAAGTTAAAATCTGACATGATATCAAAGTCTAGATCAAACTGGTATGGTCGCACTCTTTCCAATACCAAGAGATAAAGCCTATAATTACATTTATAATGTAATTTTACATTACTTATGATCAAGATTATTAAGATCAAGATGTCCGTAGTATAGATATTTGCCTCCATTAATGTGACAAGGAAATCATACATCAAATGACGAAGTAGAATAGGCAATGAATTGGTTACTATCTTGTATGGCTTACAATGGTGTGGACAATTTAAACTACAAAAAGTAAGAAAAAAATTTTAAGAACGGAGAGTGGGATAATATTTATGATATTTGTTCATGTCTAAGGGGATATTTATTTTATATGTCAAGAGCAGGGTTGTAATATCATAATGGTATTACCATGTGAGTGTTACATCTTATTTTTATTTCTAAAGATTATATTAGTAAGAATGATACCTATTCTTACCATAATTGACAATACTCAAGACTTAAAAGTAGTTAGTCACGTAATAGATTCGGTAAGATTATTAAAGGCATAGTAGAGGTACCTATAAAGGCACCTCGACACTTAAGTTAGTGGGTGAGTAATCATGAGTACAATAAAATTAAAGATATGATAAGACCTCCAAAATAAATATGATAATGTTTCTCCTTTGAACGATCCTGATAGGTTCAGTAAGATTTGATATCTTATTGGATCTTTCAAATTTTTATCTTTAACATTTCGATATTCAGACTTTACCCGGATCTTGATATGTTTCTTAGCCTCTTATTCCCAAGGGAAAAATAGGAGGTTTACCCATAGTTGTTTGACTCTGATCTTATTCTTATTTTGTTTCTCGATTACTCTTTTATCACCTTGGTTAGATTCATGAATACTCAATTCATTCTTTATTTTAACTCATCATTTTGTATTGCTAGGTTCTTTGTCAAGTGTAGGATACCCATTCTCAATTTCAATCGATGGAATGTCTTAAGAGGTTCACAAAGGCATACACAATCGTGGGGAAAGTTGCCAATATCTAGGTAGAAATTAACATTATTCGACTGTCAATTAGCTGTTTCAAGGAGTCAACCTTGAAATGAGAGGTTTTTACATATATTTATATGGTGTGGTTCAAAAAACTCCACGTCAAACTTCTCTTTGTTAACTTTAAGGTTCGATGTTCTTTGGATGTAAACAATAATCTCTACGTCAAACTTCTTTTCGTTTAAGCTTTTTAGTTAGTTTGTTTTTGTCTTAAGTTCCCTTCTCTCGCCAAAGTCTTCCTTTTAGTATTATGAAACTTGATCGACCATTTAGATTGATTGGAATTCTCTTGTCCATTCATTTTCATTTAACTTCCTCCAAGTAGTCCTGCATGAAATTTTAATGGAAGTATTTCAAATATTGCCCCGATAAATGAAATTGGTTCTTATCCAGATATTTTACAGTACCTTTGATCATTATTAATATGATTTTCATTTATTTTTAAACAAATTAATTAAATATTTAAATTTTTTATAATTTCACCACTTTTCCTAATAATAGTTAGAGATGCCAAAATGAAATTAAAACTCCAAGTTAGAACTACGATTTTATTATCGAATTAATTTTTATAAAATAAAAAATTGTAATTAAATTATATATAGTTCCCTGCTTCCATACATAAACAGATTTTCAGTAAAATATGGTAGACATACTTTTTTGACCGCAAATGATCGTACATAGTTCCTTAGTCTTGGTTACATGAAAGTTTTACCCTGCCTATCAAAACTATATATCCCTTGCCGACTTAAAGATAACTTCAAGACTCAAAACTTACATTACTAGCTAAAAAGTTATCAAAATAACAAAAAAATATAAAGAGATGCAAGTATAAAAAGATTCAATATTTTTTCTTCAACTTCCATTATTGATGACGGTGTGCTTAGTTGGTTGCACATGGCGGAGTGCAAGATGTACACATTCAAAAAGCATAAACTTTGACCCATTAATTAGGTGTTGTCATATACTGTCGTAGCATAGTAATAATAATTAACCAAATAAGAGCATACCTAATTCGACCAAGATTGACATTTATAAAAGTGGAGTGTGGATGAGCTACAATTAGTAATGTATTTGGGCATTAATTTCCCTTCGTATGACTATTGCCAATTTGGGGCTTATGCGTGAAATACTCTTAACAAAATTTGGCTCGAATATTTCAGAACTCCTTAGGCTTTTGGCATACCTTGATTTGGATTGCTTCGCCTAACTTGGAGGACCTTTAGACTTGGATCAGAATGTATTTAGCCAGTCTTGCATATAACATCAGTCTTTATGTTTTAAATATTTACAATGAATTTATTATATTTAATATTTTTTGTAATAAATATTTTTAATTAAAAATCTGTTCCTTTTTATTATTTCAAATAAAACCTATGAACTCATAAAAAATAAAAGCAACTTTCACAGGAAATTTAGAAGTGAGACAAAGCAGCTTTCACAGGCTAACAAACATAGTTCAATTAGCACGTGAAACATAGAAGAGAGCCGGGTATCAAATATATAGACGTGAAAAATGTTAGAGATAATATTATAAATTTTCTCAAATTAATATAATTGAGTAGTAACATTTATTTCAAAAAACATAGGATAGTTATGTACAGTGCAATAGTCACGTTCCGTGGTGACATTGCTGGAATACCAATCTAGGCAGTAACAAGTAGTCAAAGGTTTGAACGACAAGTAGATACGTAGACGGAACCTTTGTGCCACACACATATTAGCCTTTCTTATTCACTGTTCCGTTCAAACCTATCATCTCCCTCCTTTATAGCCCAGTGATGAGACACAGAAAGAAACCTCATCAAAAATGAAAATCACATGTTGAAAAATCTAAAGGATATTTTTAACTAATTTTTTCTTTTATAAAAGCTTAAGGAGGACGTCTTTCACTTCCTTGAAATTATTTAATAGAAATCGAATACGTAGTATTATTAATCTTATGAGAAAATTTCAGCTAATTCTATCTGTTGATGATGTTCTTACAACATTAATCAAGCAAGGAAGCATCTCATATGTTTAACATTTTCATTCTTAGTATGATTATAGGAAATAAGTTTCAAGAAAATGAGTTTTTCTTTAAAAGTAGGGTTTAATTATGTTTTTGGTTCTTTTTATATTATTCACTCTACGATTTTTTTAATGTTTAATCTTTAAAATGAAACAGTTATAATCTTGTCGTTTGTTAATCATGCATTGACCATATATCCACTTTTCAACGTTAACTATTTTTTGGAGGAAGAAAGCGTTAAGTTTGAGAGCTTTATTGAGGAATGTTGATGAATTGAAGCTTAGGGAAAATGAAGAAGAATTTTAATGAGATAAAGAAGAGGGAGAAGTTTTTTAAGAGTTTTTATTGCTTCTCTCTTGGGTCATTATATTGTCCATACATTTCTATGTTTTTGTAACAGGGAAATAAAAAGGAAATGCAATTAAGGCTGGAAGTAAATATGTAGTTATACAGCTACTCAAAGATTTTAGTAATTTAAATAATTTTTATGCGTTATAAAAAAATATATGTAAGTTTTATTACTAACTTACTTCTAGTTAAAATAAAACTGATAAACTTAAATCACTTTACTTCATAATCAATTTTAATTAAAATCTATATGGATGGCACGTGGTAAATATATATATATTTCGTTAAGAGTTTCGTATTTAAATTTAATGATTTTCTAATTTAATGAATTAGTTTTTTGGTTAAATTTTTCTCTTATGTTTAAGTATTAATTAGTAATTTAGTATTTTATTGAGAGTTTATCACAGAATGAATTATTTATAAATTATATTAAATTTCAAACTGAATATTAATAGATGACTATAATGGTTGAATGTCAATAGAGTAAAAGTTATCAATTATAAACATTAATTATTTTTTAAAAATTGACAATGTTAAAAGTTTCATGTTAAGTAAATAAAAAATGTAAATAAAATATATGATATTGTACTTAAATTTAAATGTGCGTGCTGATGTCTAAGAAGTTATATCTTATGATTTTGGTTAGAATAAAATTATTCTTTATTATTAAATCTTATAAATAATTAATTTACTTAATTTTTAGTATGTAGCAGAACCATATGATTTAGTTAATTATACCATTCAATTAAATTTTATGTCAAATGATGATTCATGTGTAGCTTATATATTCACAACTAATTCTAGCGATTCTTGATACCATGTTATTCATTTATTTGCCGCCTATTTAATTTTAACAAAGCCAGGTTAACCTGAAATCATGCATAAACAAAGTTAAAACTCTTTTGAACAATAAAAGAAATGAATTAGGCTGTTATCATTTCAACATACATAATAGCGAAAAAAGAATATATGGATAGCAATAAAGCAAGCAAATATTATAAATTCATATAGTTGTTAAAACAGAGTCCTAAAAACAGTTCAAACTGAAATAAACAAATTTTGAAGTACTGACATTAAATCACATTACATCACATCAACTTGCAACGACAGAATTCAATTCAATCACAAAAGTCCAGAGTCATTCAAGGCATTTGAAATGTTATACATCAACATGTTGCTGCCGTAGGTGTCCCTTTCATCTTCAGTGGTTCCATTGACAAATGTTGTGGAAGATGATGAATTCAAAGTACTAGGACTAGTAGAACATGAGGGTGTGGAAGATAATAGTGAACTTAAATTGAAATTCATCCCCCCCTGGTTACACAAAATCTGATTTTCTAAGAGATTGTTGACAATGGAATTGAACTTAGGTGAATTAGAGAAACATTGCATAGGTGATGATGATTGTGCCTGTGGTAGATCTAATGTGTGATCACCGTTATTATAATGCAATAAATTTGGTAGTGTGTTTTGGTGGCTAATAGAGGTAGCAATTGGAGAAATTTGATGCTCTAATTTAGTTTTCATGAGTTGGGATTCCATATTCAATGGATTAGATTGAAGGGGTTGGTTTGGTTGGAAGGCTTGTATAGAATCAAGTTGCATTTGTTGGGAACATTGGGCTTGGGTTTGGTTTTGATTTTGCAATAAGCTATTATTACCAAACTGGTTACAACTTTGTTGGTAATTATGATTCAATGCAACATCATGGTTTTTGCTTTGACATGATAACAGAGTGGTGAGCAAACTAAGCAACTGGCTTGAATTAAATTGTGGTGAATTATGGTAGCTAAATTGTGGTGAATTGTATAAAGATGAGCTAAGAAATGATGCAAGTTGAAGAACATCAAAGCGAGGTGTGTGAGTCACTGGATCAATTCCCATTTTCAATAGCTTTTTCTTGATGTGAGTGTTCCAATAATTCTTGATCTCATTGTCTGTTCTTCCTGGCAAGTTAGCAGCTATTGTAGACCACCTATGTCAAGGACAAAAATAATTTCCATTTAGATAGCAATAATTAATTGATGTGCTACAAGGTGACAAAAGAAAATATTGTATTATTTGTATATATCATTGACTTTGCAAAGTTGCCTAGCTACCATTTACTAATTATAAAATGAATTTTAATGTTTCATACGATTTAAAGTCCATGCATTAGTTGGCAATTCTATTTATCATACATGCAAAATTCAAAAGGGGACTGTTTTTTTAATGCAATTTTAAAATTGAGTGAGGAATATACATGTACCAACAAAAATAAAGGTTGAGACTAGTCAAAATAATGAAAGAGTTAGTATATTATCACTTACTTGTTTCCCAAAACACTATGTAGTTGGATGATGGCTTCTTCTTCTTCTAATGAGAATCTTCCTCTCTTTATATCGGGTCTCAAGTAGTTAGCCCAGCGAAGCCGACAACTCTTTCCACATCTTTTTAGTCCTATTGTGCATTATGAAAATTAAATGCAAAGGTTTTATAGTAAGTGCCATCAAATATAAGAACTTTACATTAAAAAAGTTTAATATGACTCTATAATTAAGAAGCTTAACTATTTATTGATTGTATAAGTAAATAATTACACTTGTTTTAAAGCATCTAATATAAGAGTAATATTAAAAGTGAGTTCAGAACCTTCACAAAGTAAATTTTAAAGTAAGATCACACTAGATTCAATATGGTAAAGTGCATGATATATATATTATCCTTATGGGTTAATTACACTAATTAATTATTTTGGTATACTAATAAATAAATATGAGTTTGTGTGATATAAAAAGAGAAAAAGTTGTGAACAAACAAGAACCTAACTAAAGTTTCAATGGTGAATTGAATGAAGTGGTTTTGTTGTGAAAGACAAAAATAACTAGCTAGCACAAAGTAAGTACCTGCGTTTTTGGGAAGGGTTCGCCATTTGCCATGGCCATGTTTGTGAATATAATCGATGAGTTTTTGATCTTCTTCTGGAGTCCATGGACCTTTCTTAAGTCCATTTTTTTCACTAGAAGACTTGGTCATGATGAAGAAGGTAAACTTGTACAAAATATTCCCAACACGTCTCTCTAATGATCAAACGAGTGCTTATAGTATGCGTCGCACAAAATCACAAAGACAGAAAAACACGGAAAAAAAGGAGCTAAATTGGTAGCTGTAGGATAACGAGGAAGAATGCGTATATAAATAGTAGAGGGATAAGTGGAAGGCAATCTACCTAAGAAACATTATTAAGTCAAAGGGATTCGGTACCGTCCTTTCACTCCTATGTTTATTACTTTGTTTACGTGTCTTGTTGTGGACTCAATTTATAAAGGTTACATACACTGCGACACGAATAATTAACAAGTTAAACCAAGCTCAATTTTAATGTTCATTGCAAATAATTTCAGTTGGAATTTTTAAGAAACAATTGTTGGATAAATCATGCTGAATTTTTGTGTATATATGTTTGACTTTTTAATTTGTGAGTTCTTTTGTTTGTACGTAGGATAGGATTAAAAAAATTATCAATTGGAATGTTAATTTAACTAATATTATTGCATCACCGTTACAGGTAAAATAAGTAAAATTCAAGCTTTAAATCCAATAATTAAAAATAATTTATTAGTCTTATAAAGTAAAAGAGGCTTACTTTGAATAAATTCTGGAATAAACTATTATTTTCGTCTTTTAAAAGCAAGAATTAATTTACATCATTTATATATATGAAAAATAATAAAATAATTTTTAAAAATATAAGTTTATTATTTTGATCCTCAAGAGATATTAATTATTATTTTTTCTCTATATATTGTTATTCTAATTCTTAACTCAAAAAGTTAAAATCTCGCGGACAAAAAGATAATAAATAAATTGAGGGTTAAAATAATAATTAATATCTTTCGTGAATTATCTTATTACTTTTTAGAGACTGAATTGTTAAGGACTGAATTATTTTGAGGGTATATTCAATTGAGATTTTAAAAGATTATTTTAGCGCAAAACAATCAGGTGAATTTTAAAAAAATTTATAAGAATATAATGATTTTTAAGATTTTGTAATATGATTTTTATTAGATTTATATCATAAAAATTTATAATATTTAAAAGATTTTATAAATTTATAATATTTTAAGAGATTTGAAGAATGTGTAAAAACATTAAATAATAACTTTTGGATTATGATTAAAATTAAAATTAAATTATAAAAATCCAAATTATCATTTTTTTTTTGCCACTGCTTTCATTACCTTTATAATTATTATCATGCTAATACTGCCATCAATCTTATTACTATTAAGCAACAAGAATAGTAGTAATAATACAAAGCGATAACAACCACCGTAATAATAAAAATAAAATGGAAGTGATATTATTATAATATGGTGGTCACGGCAATTGTACATGTGAACGGAGATCGTTATATAAATAATTATATGTTATTATTTATCTATAAAATAAAAAAAATAAAAAAATCTTACAAAATTTGAAGAGTTTAAGTGAGGTTACTAAATAAATAAAATATTTTATTAAAAAATCTCACAAAATTTATCTTATAAAACAATTCATGAATTTTATATATCTTTAAATACTACCACACTTTTTTTAAAAAAAAATACAATTATCTCGATTAAATACATCATCTAAATGTCTTAATTGAATATTAAGTCTTTTTTTTGAAAAAAAAGTCTTATAATATTTTTGAAATCCTAATCTAGTAAACTTTCCTAAATGTGGTTTACTCTCAAATATCCTATATATAATATTTTTATTTAAAAAAAATTCAAAATTTATTTCAGGCCTCATTAATCATTTAACCGATCCTGTATTATGATAATGATAAATATAAAATATTTTATACAAATATAATTTAGTATATATATATATATATATATATATATATAATTCCACTAAGCTCAAAATCATAATTAATTGTTACTAATTATGAATGTGTACTTTACTAGTTTGGTAATAATTAAATAAAGAAGAAATTTTAGCGCTCAGATATATGAATTACTTTAGTACGTATTCAAAATAAGTGAAAATGATCTCTTAACTCAAAATATATGTCTTACCAGTCACCTTATATAGAGACACCAAATTAAAAATATTTGATAAATTTTATCATGCACTTCGGATATCTAGCTAATACATTCTCTCTCTTTTTTACCCTAAATTTCTTGTGTCATGAATCGCGTAAGCAAAATGCATGCAATTCAGATAGCTAAATATAGATTTTTTTCCCCCTAAATTAATATAGTTCTGCCTAACACAATGACTAATTTGGACCACGGATTTAAAATATTGTTCCACTGTTCAACGTAAAGTCAACTTTGAACTCTCAATCCACTGCGTCACACACATTAAGCACCTCAGCATATAAATCTTGAAAATATTTTTAAAAGTATATAAGATGTATTATTATATTAAATCCATATTTTAATTTCTATATCAACAAACTTTTTATTATTACTATATAATACATATATATATGCACTCTATTATTAGTATATGCTCATAATTTATTATGCATGCCTCTGTGATCAACAAAAAAACGCCACGTTAGTCCAGAACTGACGCTACATAGACTGTGCTACAGTGCGCCGCTAACGGGCACCGATACTACGTGTTGATGCTAAGGTGATGCGAAGAACTGGATTGAGCTGTTATATGGAAGATTTTTACTGTTATAAGGTTGAACTTCAAAGTTCATTACACTGAGTAGCGTGTTCATCACCACTTTCTATTTTCAAACACATAAATATAACTGTAAATTGCCTTGCAATTAATGTTTTGACTTTTTATTTCCACATGTGACTTTATCAACAGTGCATGTGCAATTAATTCTGTACCTTTTACATTGGATTTCCATTTGTTTTAGGTCATGCTGATCGTATTCTTACATTTTAGGGATTTACTATAGTTTCAGAAATTATTATATTACTTTGGTGAATAATATTTAAATATGTCGTACTGTTTCATATTGTAAATAAATATTTGAAATACAGAAAACGAGTGTTATTGCTATACTTTTATATATACTTTTAAAAATGGAATATCGTGGTAGGAGTACTACAATAAAAAAAATTATACTATTAATTAGTTAAAATTATACTAAAATATAATACTATTATTTAGTATGGAAAATTTATTCTACTATTAATTTATTCTCAATCAGTATAAAAAAAAATTATACTATTTATTAGTTAAAATTTATTCTAAAATATAATTTTAAATTAACTATCATTATAATAGATATAATTAATTTAGAAATAAAAATTATAATTAAGACAAAATATATGTATATATAATATAGGGTTAATTAAGTTCTTGTTCCCTCGATTTTTCAAAATTTTGTTTTTAGTTTTCTAAAAAATATTTACTACTTGTAATCGTTAATAGATATTTTGTAACTTTTATCAATTTTTTTAATAACTTTTTTGTTATGAAGTAATAATATAAGCATTATTTTACGGTGCTTAAAATAATTTTTGATAATGTAAAATTATTATAAAATAATAATCATTTAATTACTTGACAGAAAAATTAATGAAAACACTAATTAAAAATAGTGACGATTTTTTTTTAAAAAAAATAAAAAGTTTAAAGGCTAAAAATGAAGGATAAGTTTTTAATTAATCCTGTTAAGAAGGAAAACGTTGATAAATTACTAAAACCATTTGCATTTCAAAAATCTTAGACATATGGTAATAATTTACATAAAACTTTACCAAGTTAAAAAGTTATTAACGTCCTCGACGAAAAAAGATCCATATTGATTTTTGAAAAGCCATGCATTTCGTTGAATAATTAATAGCACAGACTGCACAGTACTGTTACTGCTCCTACGATTGAAAACAAAACGAAATGAATGACACTTTGTTGAATTGTTGTCGTCTGCTAGCCTCTAATTTTGCTGCCATTATTATTTAATTATATTTTTGAGAGACTTTATACAATTTTTAAACCCCATTTTTGAACTTTTTACCTACTAGGTTCGTGGAAAGGTTTGAAAATTTTCTATTTTATTCATCGAATTCGCTTTGTTTGCTGACTAAGAAAAATTTGGTGCCCAGAGCAGTGTGCATTTATTTCACCCAATCATGAAGCCATTATTACTCGAAATTGTTGAAAATCGACGTTGCAAATGAGTCACAATTCTTTGTCAATAATTCTAGCTATCACAATTATTCGATTAGCCATTGTTTGATTGATGCCTTTAATGATTAGTCTTCTGAATAAGTTTAATTAAATTGGAGTCTAACTAATATCTAAATTATATAAATATAAATAATGTAATTTTCTATATTTTTATAAAATATTTTGTTCTTTCAATTTTATATTAATTAGCATTTATTTAATTACTATGATATATATAATAGCATCTAATCATGAATAATTAAATATATAATTATAAAAAAAATTAATATTTATGATAATAATCTAAAAAATTACATATCTTAGATATTTTTCAATTAATTGATAATATGTAAAATAAATTGATACTGACAATATACGTGTTAAAATTGAACTTTTTTTCTTAATTTGTAAGAGATACCATTTACATGTCTCATAACAAACTAAATAATGTTATTTTGCAGACCTTTCATAAAAATAACTAATTTAATTAATTATATTAAATTTATTAATCATTTATTTAATATTTTTAAACTTATTAAGGTCGTGCTAATTTAATTTTTTTAACCAAACTGATTATTAATTTTGTTTAAATTAATAATATGTCTTTCTTCAAATGTTGTAATCTAGAGATTTTCAAATTTTTTAATTGAAACATTTGGACCATACTAGTATACGCGCATAAGTATATTGTATATCTAGGTGGGAATTTATAAACTCGTGCATTTGACTCTGATTATCATCATCACTAGCTTGCGCCATTTTCTATTTGCTTATTAACTCACCAAAACATATATTCACCACAAAATAAAACTTGTACTGGATTAACTAACTTGCCATACATATTCTACCATAACTATAGTCTATAGCAATTAGCTACTCATTGATACGTATAATTTATAAATTATAATATTAGTTTATTAATGTTCGTACGTGTCTAGCTCCTCTGCACCATATTATTCTATGTAATGAACAATTAACAAACATATCTATGAAACAGCCTTACATCACAGAACTTCCTTAAGCATGCTACGCAAACTAGTCTAGGCTCTTCTACCTAGCTCGTAGATTCTTCTTTAAGTAAGATGTATATGTATGATGTGTGCATTGGATTAAGTTGAAACCTTCAACATGCACAAGCACAAGCATGGAACCTGGAATGAAGCAAGCAACACCGATCCTTTTTCAAGTGATATTAATTGAATATACAATTTCAGATTTGTTAATCAGAAATAGTCACAAAAGAAAGATTTGTTAATAAAAAAAATCAAACACGTAAGCATGTGTTGCTGAGTCTTAGTGTGTTTAGGTGAGAGTCTAATTTCTTATAATTAATAAACTCTCGAACAAAGTAGTAAAATTTGTCAAATATATATTGCATATATAATAAACTTAGATATACATACTCACCAAGTCAACTTTGCCTTGCATAATTGTTATTTTAAATAGTTTTTATTTCCAATTTAAAATTATCAATTTAGTTGGTAATCAACAGTATCAGAGTTTGAAGATCTTCTGGCCACACGTCAATTTGAAAGTGATGAACATGGGAACATCCCACTTTAGTATGTGGTTTTGAAAGAAATGAACCGAAGATTTGTTTTTATGCCACATAAATCGAAATATTGCCCATCATTTTTGTCACATTAGTAAGTTTTTCACATGTGTATATTTTCCTTGTGCTATTTTTATCTCTTCCTTAAATACTTATTAAAATTTCTTTTTTTTTCTTTTTTTTTTCTCTTTCTATCTTTTTCCCCAAATTATACACTGTAATTTTATTTAAGAGAAATTCTTTCTAAAATTTAATTAAAATTGGATTTTGCATATATATCACTAATAAGTATATTTATTTATTTGTATAAGTAATAATAGTAAATTCATATGTAAATGATTAAAAAAATATTTCGATTTTGATAAAAATATATTTACCTTGCGCTAACAAAAAAAATATTTGTGACATTATTATTTTAATATTTATTTTTTATTTGAACTAAATATAGAAATTAGATATCTTAATTTTTTCCAATATTTTTAGAAATACATCTTAAGAAAATTATTAAATTAAATAGAAAAATTTAAAAGCTAGGTATGTGCATCCATGATTGTATGAATCTTTTTCAAACAAATAAATATAAAAAATTTCCTTAAATAATTGATTTAATTTTATAAAAATGAAATCTTTATGATTTTATAATTCTTTTTATCTTTAATCTCATTGTTAGACATTTTAATAAACTTTCTTAATAGTATTTAGAAAATTTAAATTTTCAATGCTTAATCAATACTATATTCTAATTTATGTTTCAAAGTTTTGATAAATATATACAAGACAATATGTTGAATAGAATTATAATATAGTACATAGATAATTTTAAATTTTAAATATTCTAATTAAGTTTGAATGGTTTTTATAAAATACATAAACTACATTAACAATTTGAATAGTAAAAGTTAATTAAAGTATACATTCATCAGATTTATTACTTAAAGATTAATGTTTAAAATTAATTATTTAGAAATATATATAAACATGCTGAATAGACTATTACATATATAAAATCATAATTGTATTAGAGTTTAAAGGTTATATGGTAAAGTCTTGCACGGTCAAATAAGTTAAAAAAATTTGTTACGAAAGTCAATAAATTATCGTAAATAATCAACTATATATATATGACTCTTTTTCTCTTTGTATAATAACTACACATAATTTTATATGTACCCATAATTGACTATGTGAAAAAAGAAAAAATATTTATTTTTTATGTAGATAATTAAAATCTAATTAATTTAATTTAATACATATAAAGTTTATCCTATATGTTTGATGCATAGGTTTAACGGAAAAAATTTCCCCATATTTGAGATTTTTTACTCATTAAATGTGAGCATTCCTTTTATCTTGCAATGGAAATCGAGAAACTTTATAATTTTTCATGTTGTAAGAAACAAATTCCTTATTGCAGAACCAACTCTCATTGATACAAGTTAAAGGAAATTCAACACATACTTTATAATCACAAGTATATTTTATCTTATATTTCATTTTATTTTTTATAATAATATAATTTGACATATTTTATGGACAATATTACACCAATTATACTATAATAAATTGTACAGTCACTTTGTTTAATTTATTTATTGATCACTGAGATCTTCAGTAGGTCTGCATTCACATAATTCTTTCAGGATCCAGATCAAGTTAATTAATCAAACATAAAAAACCAATCAGTATCAGATTTTGGTGTGTCAATAAATAAAATCAGGACGAACATGTCTTGGATATTATTTTTTATAGATCAAGTCAATTTCAATGCCGTCTACTATCTCAGTTTTCACCTACCTATATACTTAATACTTTATTGTCATATATGAAAAAAGACAGAAAAATTTTGTGTCTCCATCTTGTGTATCACAACCTAATTAATATCGTTTTATCTTTCCCTAAATATACACGCCTTATTTTTGTCTTAACCCCATTTTGCCAATTTAAGTAAATTATTGTTTATTAGAAGAAAAAAAAATTGCTGAAGAAACTTGGCCTTTGTTAGGGAAACAGGTTAGTTTATTGTGACAGGGCATTGATCGCTTGTAGCTCTATCTTTTTCATTTTCATTGTTAATTTTTAGTAGTTTTGAAATTGTACACTACATGTGTTCAAACGCAATATTCAACCTTTCCTTACCAATCACAATTTTCATGAATATGTCATTTTCATGTACAAAAATTAAATGAAATTTTTAATATACGTCTTTGTCAAGTTCTCAAAAATAAAAATCTAAAAAAATATTTTTAAAATGGAAGTTATTTTTTGTAAGACTATAATATTGATATAAAGTATTTGCTGATGATCACTCGTTTTTATTAGAAAATTTGATTGATGATTTATATTTAAATCTTCCATCTTAATTATATTTTTTTATTCGTAAAATTTGAATTCAAAAACTTGCTTAAAGACCTGAGTCTCGTTCTAGTTAGGGAAACACCAACGATAGATGTTATTTAATATTAAATATATTTATTTAAGGTTGGTCTAATTAATCCCTTCAAAAAATTGAGATTAAATAATCTATCAAACCTAATTGGTTTAATTCTTATATTACATTTATTTTGATTTATTTTTTAAACCCTATTTTTACATAGGGTTAATTAGACAAAACCTCTTTTTTTTTCTTTTTCTTTTTTTAATGCATCACTGTTAGGACTCTATTTAGGAAACTTATGGAACTTCCTCTAGACTGTTAGATTAAGATCAAATCAGACTATGCCATAAAGTAATCCAGGACCAGCAAGTATTGGGCTTCTATTAAATGGACAAGAGGATTTAACTAATTAGCTTTAGCATAATCTAGGCCTATGTACACAGATTTTGTATCTGAAAATTGACGTTATCGCTTTTCATACCATCTTTCTTACATGTTGCACTGCTTTTATTCTTTTACTTTCTACATATAAAATATTTAAATTTTAAAAATATATTTTAAGCCACGTTTGGGTAAAGTGGGTTGTGGCTTCCCAAACTATATATATATATAATAAAGTTTTAATAATAATAAAAAAAATTATAATAATAATAATAATAAATTTTAATTTTAAGACTATTCGATATTAAATAAAACTTGCTAATAAATGTTTGATTCCTTCCTAAACGTAACTCTCATGTAATTTTGAACTTTAGTTTCTAATTAAATTATAAATAATAGAAATAAGGTTTTTTGTGATTTAGAAAAAGTTAAAATATAATAATAATTTTTTTTAAAAATAAAATATTATGTTTTTTATGATAAATTAATTTTATTTTTTAAGTAATTATTAGAGATGAAAATATAATATAATAATAAAAAATGAAAAAAAAAAAAAAAATAAAAATAAAAAAATAAAAATAAAATAAAAAAATTTTACCCGTAAACCTAAATTTTAGCTCGGTCCCAACTTTTTTAGAAGACTATTTCTAAAATGCTCTGTGAATCATTTTAGAAAATTTAATTTTTTAGCACATTTAATTTACAAACATTTTAAAATTAATTTTTTTAAATTGGTGGCTGATATGATTTTGAATTAAATCTATAATAAATATATAAATATATTCAATTTCTCAAGATACAAATAACTTTAGAACAACTAAGATATACAAATCACTAATAGTTATGTCAATTATAGTATTAAGCTGTATGAGTTTGAACTTTGGAGTTTAGACATATCAAGTTTTCTAAACAAAATATAATAGGTAATCTTACTCTCTTTCTTTTCATCACTTTTTTTTGTTCACGTTTCCTTTTCATACCAAACATTAAATTTATGCTTTATGACATAAGGTTTCTTTTTTATTGAAAAAAAATAGTAATTATTTCTAACTTAACGAAAAGAAACTAAATTATTTTTATAAGATTTAATTCTTTTTATAAAAAAATATGATGCTATATTGTAATTTTTTAAAAAAATACATTTTTATTTTGACAGCTAAATATATTTAACTTAAATCTTAAAAAAATACAAATAAACACGACAATAACGGGTATTTGGGAAGCTGGTTTCCCGAAACAGTTGGCGTGTTTTGTTTTGTTAGGTTTGGGCGACAGTCATGTTTTAAATCCGTGGGAAGCAAGCATGAATCTTGGTTCCTTATACATTCATTCACTGCATGTTGCAACCTTCATATCATAAACACACACTTTAACTCAAAGAAAAGAAAAAGCTACCCATCAAAGTCAGAAATGCACGCACAAGGGACTATGTGAGATGTATTTTTATCAGGGTTGTAAATTGCCACGTTGAATTGGGTAGGGATTCTTTAACATCCAATTCAATTAATCATTAATAGATTGGATTTGCTTGGCAGTTCTTGAAATTATAATATTTTAAGTTTTAAATAAATCTCAAAAAATAAAATTTAATGTTTAAAACATCTGAATCACATTAGATATAAAAATGCTAATTATTATTACTAAAATTGTTTAAATTTATTTACCTAACTTTTATAATTACTTATTCTAAGGTGTAAAATGTTAATAATTACTTAAAAGTATAAAATAAAATAAAGATGAAAAAATTAGCAGACTACCAAGTCATTAGATAAAATAGTTTTAAATCATTAAATTAAATAAACTATATACTAAATCAATAATATGATAAATTAAATTTTTTTTTCTTTATTAAAATAAATTGAATTGAAAGCTTTTGAACCGTGATCAAACCATAATTAGATGAACGACTTTAAATTCAAATCCGAATATTAAACCGGTTGGACTAAGTTATGTTGGGCATATATTTACTAGTTGGGATTCACAATTATATCTTTAAGATACCAAAGATGAGGTCAAGATTAGTATATTTTTAAAAAATTTAATTAAAATGTTATATTTTTTAATGATTAGAAAACATAATTTCGTACCAATATTATGATTCATAGATAACATTTTTTCTTTATTTGAATGAAAAAATATTTATCCATAAATGTCAACTATTTCATCGTGATGTTTTTAAGAAATTAAATTCTATGACAATATTTTTTTTTATTTATTAGGCTTAGATATAAATCTTATTTTTATAAAAATAAACCTTTAATTACTCATGTCAATAAACGTTGATAAACACTATTATTCTAAGAGATGATTTTTATTCGTAATTTGAAGTCCCAAATGTTAAGTTATTATATTATGATAATTTAATTTAATTTCTAGTCGACTCAAAATTATTCGTTTGTCATTTTTTTTCTCTGCGGTTACTTTTTTCTTCCACTCATGACTTTGCCAAAGGTTTTTGCCACAAACTCTGCGTACAAATACAAGCAAAACGTTGCCTCACGGATTTTTGAGCTTGACGTTGGTCGTTGGCAGCATTCAGAACCAGAGGAATAATTCTAGTATATTCTTCATCTTATGTACAAAACTTCAAAATCGACCTCTGAAATTTACCCCCAAAAAAATTACATCAAATAACCTTCGAAAAAGAATAACTTTTTTTGAAGAATCAAATTAAGAATTTTCTTTTTTTGTTTGCTTATATCCTCTAGTTATTTCAAACAATGATTTCTTTAAAACATAAAAAATTATATTAGAATGAATTTTACCTAACTCAGCATATTGTTTTTTCTATATACAGCATGATAAAGAATGGAAGCCAACAAACGGAGAATTTATTCCATTATAAAAGTATAAAAATGTGTAATTATAAAATGACGTATATACAAGTATATGCCAATAAGGAGAATGCCCAATTGAACCAAATGAACCCATGTACCAAAAAAAATTGAATCTAATACCCATGAACCAATTGAATCCATGTGTGACGAATTTTCTAGGCTTAGTGATAGTACAAATTTTGGTATTGGGAATATTGAGAGGACTCACTAACCAAGATCCCAACACTTGATGCAAAATTTTGGAGTTTGGGCCGCACCTAGTTTTGTTTTGTTTTTTTCTCACTTCCAACCAAAACTACCCATGGTTTTGCCCACCCCACATTAAAATCACCGAACCCTCAACTCCTAAGTAGCCACATATTTAAGGATCGTTGTGAAACTAAACCAAACGAAATCAATTCAATTCAGTTCAATTGGTCCAAATTAGGCAAAATGAGTGCATCAACCAAAGCTTGGATTGTGGCATCGAGTATTGGGGCAGTGGAAGCATTGAAAGACCAACTTGGAGTATGCAGGTGGAACTATGCTTTGAGGTCATTGCAACAACATGCTAAGAACAACATCAGATCTTATAGTCATCAGGCTACCAAATTGTGCTCTGCTTCAGTTTGCAACAAGGTCAAGAGAACCAAAGAAGAGTCTATGAGCAAAGTCATCGAATTCAATTGTTGGGGTCCTAGTACGGTCAGATTTTAGTTACCTAAGATGTTAGGATGAGACGGTGAACAGAGACTAATATTTCATTGATCACCATTATGTATCTACTTCCAATATCTATCCCATTGCATGCTACTTATTCCTAGTCCTTTCATCTCCTCAAATTTTGTATCAAATCCACCCAATTACTATTGTAAATATCTAAAAACTCTATGTGTGAAGAAAAATGGAGATGTTGTTTATTTATTTATTTTTATCTAGTATTCATTCTTTAATCTCCCCCTCCCCATAAAATAATGGGTTGAAGATTCTAGACTGGTTTGAAATAATGTAATTTATAACTATATAATCAACTTTTAATGAGTTTAATGGTATATATTCAAGTAAAAAAAATGTTATATTGGTACTGTAATTTTTTTTATAGATATTATATAGTTTTTGTTACAAGTTGAATAAAATTAATGTGAGTGACAATGTTTTTTTAATTATTTAAAATTAAGACTCTAACTAGTATCTTTTTATAATATTAACTAATAGAAATTATAGTTTTTATTGTAAGAAATTACCAGAATTTTCCCGCTTAATTTTAATTTTAAACATCATAAATTTTTGTTAGAATAGTCATGTATGATAAATTTTTGTTACATATATATATATATATATATATATATATATATATATATATATATATATAGTATTTAACGCAAGTGTTTGATTGTAATAAAGTTAATGTATTAAAATATTCTTTTATTCTTTTTGTTGAAAACTTTTTATGCTAAAATAATTTTTTATTTTCTTTAATATTGATTTTAAAATTTTTCTTATTTTAATTTCTATTATTTTTATTCATTTTTATGTTAAATGATTTTGTTGCTTATAAAGACTAGAAAACAAATATCTTTTTTTTTTCACAATGGGAACTAAAATAAAACCTTTCAATATTTTTTTATCAATTAAAATATTTTAATATAAAAACGTGTTAAAAAATTTCAATTAAAGAAAAACGAAATAGTAACCGAAACTAAATAAAATAAAAAAAATCTAAAAAATAAAATAGATAAAATAAAACAAAAAAATAATCTTATATTATAAAAATAAAAAATTATTTAAGGACTAACTTTCATATTATATATATATATATATATATATATATATATATATATATATATATATATATATCCAATCATGTTTTGATCGCATAGAATTACTAGAGGCGAGAAAACTCTCCCTTTAAATATTTTACAAATTAATCAATACTTTCTTTTGAATGCAAGTTTTTAGAAAATAAATAAAGCTCTATCAACGAATGTAACATCTTCAGAAAAAAAAAAAAAAAAAGAAGGAATGCAGCATCTTTTTCTTTAGGTTTCATCAAAAGGTAATTTATGAATTTCAATAATCAATTGAATCATTGAATGAAAATGCCAATAAAAGTTATGTATTAAGTTTTTACTATTCATCAGTAAATATAAACATAACATAAATTCACACACTTAATTGCAAACTTTGAAAATAAAAAAAATAATTATTCTAAATAATTTAAACACATGCAATATTTTTCTTTCTTTTAGGCTGTGAACTCCCTTGGAAAGAACAGAAGAAGACGTTCAACCACTAACTCTTTTTCGTTTTTATTTAATAATTAATAAATGCCGTCACAAAGAAATTCATGAATAAATATTTTATTATTGTTCAATTATTAATAAATTATTAAATAAACAACTTGTACCGTGAATCTTGTAAGAAGCTACATTGTGGGGCAAGACACCGTGTGGATTTTGTAAAAAACTAGGATCCTGTTCCAAACAATGGGTGCAAAACCCATGGTTTTCTTCAACGGTTTTAACTTTGAACTGCCACATGTAAAGTGTAAATAAGCCACTCAATCACGAATCATCCACATATATATATAAGGAATCAACAAAAACACAATTCACACATCAACACAACTTAGTATTAAGATTCATCAAAGCTATAAAATTTAACATCATGAGTGCAGCTACAAGAGCTTGGATTGTTGCATCAAGCATTGGAGCAGTGGAAGCATTGAAAGATCAATTGGGGGTGTGCAGGTGGAACTATGCTTTGAGATCTCTGCAGCAACATGCCAAGAACAACATAAGATCATACACTCAGGCTAAGAATTTGTCTTCTGCTTCCTCTGCTGCTGTTTCCAACAAGGTTAAGAGAACCAAGGAAGAGTCCATGAGGAAAGTCATGGACTTGAGTTGTTGGGGTCCCAATACTGCAAGGTTTTAGTGTTGTGGATGGTTATTGAGTGTCAGCCTATGATGTAATCACTTTGATAATTTTGCTGCATGTTAATGCTACTTTGTAGGCTTGTCTTGTCATTGCCTTATTCATCTCTTTGATTCATACAAAATTTTGTCTAAGGAATGGTAAATATATATGATCCAAAGAAAACAAATCTGAGATCTATTCCTCAAGTTTTATTTTTATTTTCTATCTGTTTGATTCAATTTTAATTATGTGCTCATGCGTATCCGTGGATATTTTTGTTGAGGGCAAATCCGGATCAGTGTATATATTATCAATCTGATTCTGTTGTTATAGTATTAATGTCCTAGTGGTGGAAAGGGGAAGAAGGATTTCAGGTTCAATTTTTTAAGTAAATGATCAAAATAATATGTTGACAAAATTTTCAGGTGATTTTGGTCAAGTTACTCCTTCTGGTTTAAAAATAAATCAAGGATAGAAATAATTAAGAAAAACTAATCGGATCAAGCTATCAAACTGACCTAATTTCCTGTCTTTTTTTTCAAAAGGAGGATATTTTGAATTTCACCTGATAACAATTTACGATACATGATCATTGTTTGTGTCGATGAAGTGAGCAAAATATAGAGAAATTTTGTTATTCTTCTAAGATAAAGATTAATAGATGAAGAAAATAAACCGAGTTTCACATTATTTAGAGATTTGGCTATGATGGCAAATTACGCATAGGATAACATGGATCTCAATATGAAATGATAAAAATCTACATTAACTTGGGACATTTCACATTAGTTTGTATACAAATTCCACTCTACAATTGACAGAACAGTCTTCACCAAGGACGCAAGAAATTAGCCAATGCAATCAATTAATCATAAATTAACTTTTGATTACATTTCAGTCACCCAACCCCAACAAAATCTCTAATAGTCAATCCTAGACTATGGTCATAGTCAAAAAGAGTCGTATAGAGTCTGAACTGGGGTAGCAGTTTCAGGGAACCTTACAAGTTTTGGACATTTAGATATCCTAAAGTTTTGTAGAGACTTACAAACCATTAGCCCTCTGCATATGCTCCTGAGTTCTGGTAGATGCTTCAATGATAATGACACTAACTTTGAATGTGTGACTATGATAGCATCTCTATTAGCCGCACAAGATTTGTTACCACCACGACTTACATAATCTATGCCATCTACTGAAATTATTTCCTCCATTGACTTACAACTATGAACAGTTATGTCTTCCAAGTTCTGTAGATAAGCTAGCAATTTAGGTGTCAGAAGCTTCTTGATATTAGGACAATGATAGATGTAAAAATACTTGAGACAAGTAAAAGCTCCTCGTGGTGGAAAAGTTTGAGCCACAACTTCATTTTCCTTGCACAGAATGTGCAAGTTTTTCAGGCTATTGAGTTCCAAATATTCTATGTTGTTAAGAGAGGTGCAGCATGAGGAAGAGCAAGATAAAGAAAACAAGTACTCTTGTCCATCACAATCAGCAATCTCACAGCGCTTCAAAGAAGTGGCATTTTTTAATGACAAAACATCACACAAGTTTCTTATGTCATGGCATCTTTCAACCTTCAAGCGCTGAATGTCAAAAGGAAGCTTAAGGGGTGTTTCTCCTGTTCTGATTTTGCAGTTTGAAATGATCACATCCTTGCTGAAACAAACTTCAGCCAGAAAGAACTTTGGATGTTTACCAAGAGACTCTTCAGTGTCTAATTGAAGAAGGTAACTTCTGGGTCCATATTCATGAATTACTTTCACATATGCATTGAAGTGATGCATGTTGTATAAGTTACCAGCAAAAGTTTCCAACTTCCTAAGGTATGATATATGCTCTACTTTCACTTTTATCTTTCTGGACCACCAATGAAGAACAAGGAATTGGAGGCGAGTCAATTTCGCTATTTCTTTTCCTGTTGACACCAGATTTTTTGCATAAAG
Organism: Hylodesmum podocarpum; assembly: GCA_026586105.1. Lineage (NCBI taxonomy): Eukaryota > Viridiplantae > Streptophyta > Magnoliopsida > Fabales > Fabaceae > Hylodesmum > Hylodesmum podocarpum. The sequence continues at coordinate 9,505,330 of JALJEV010001433.1, forward strand.
ATTAAGCCATTTAAGATTGACCAACATTTCTAAACCCTGAGGTACTTCTGTGATTGCAGTGAAAGATAGGTCCAACCTTAGCAAGGCTTGCAGCTTTGCTAATGAAGGGATGAGCTTCAACCGCTTGCAGGATGTTAGCAACAAAGCAGTCAGGGTGTTCAAGTCAGCCACAGATTTTGGCAAAACCTCAATGTCTGTGAAGGACAAATCAAGAACTTGGAGAGAAGACATGTGAACAAAAAAAGAATCTGAGATCCAAGTCAGAGATTCATTATGCTTCAAAATCAAGGTTTTAAGTTTAGGACACCTAGGTGTTATGTGTGTTGGAATTTCATGTATCCAGTTACACATCAAGGAAACCTTCTCCAAGTTTTCAGTCCATTCAACTTCATCTGGAATCTCAGTCAACTGCAACCCTGCTTTCACCATGAAATGATTGTTCACTTTTATAACATTAATAGCCATAGCCCTCACCAAATCATGCATTTTCACTATTTGACGTCCCAGATAATAGCCCTCCACGTTATCTATTGATGCCACACAGTGGCAACTCCTTTTCATCATGCTGATAGCTATGTAACTACTAGCATCCTGTAACCCCATGCATTTCTTTCCACCAACATAACTTTCAACTTTTTCCAAAAGACAACTGTTCTCAAGCTTATTCAGTATGGTGTGTCCTTCATCAAATATTGCCTCCAAAGTTTTCATTCCATTGAGCAGTCCCTCATCAACAAAACTCTCTATTAAAACATCCCTGTCTATTTCAAAATCTTCAGGATATAATGCACAACATAAGAAGCACTGTTGTAACATGTTATCATTCAAGTGATCATAGCTAAATTTCAGCACACGGAGAACCTCCATTTCCATTTCCTCCACTCTTATTTCTGTGTTTCTTAGTTCTTGCAGCACATGCCGCCACTGGCAGATTTCTTCCACTCCCCTCATGCTCCTACCCATTGTAATAATTGCAAGGGGTAAACCAGCACATTCTTTTGCAACTGATCCAGCAACCTTTGTTACTTCTGGAGAAAGTGTAGTGTGTTGTCCAAGGTTGTCTACAAATAAGCTCCATGCTTCTTCCTTAGAAAGAGGCTCCACTTTGACACTTTTCTGACAATTCATTCTTCGACACACGTCTAACGACCGACTCGTCAAAACCAATTTTAGCCCTTCTGCCCTTACAGGAATTCCTACCTTCTCTAGAGGAAAATGGTTCCACACATCATCTAGGAAAAGGACACATTTCTTCCTTCTCATCAATGTCCATGATAGTCTTGCTGCTCTTCTTCTTTCATCACTTTCGTTTGAAATATCTATCCCAACTATTTTGGCCACATCGCACTGCAACTTGTGAATGCTGAATGACTGTGAGATAGTTAACCAAAACACGCTATCAAAGTTGGTGACTCTAGATAAAAGCATGTTATGTATGTGCATTAGTATAGTTGTTTTCCCCACTCCTCCCATGCCATACACACCAATCATTAACACACCATCATTCATCAACCAGTCCCATATCTTACCAACATTTTTCTGAAACATTGCACCTGCTAATTTTGTTGTCAACAACGCATATCCTCTAGATTCATCTACACACCCTACAAGTCCTTTGGGAAACTTACCACTTTCCACAAGATGTGTCACTTCTCCTATTAGTTTCTTTACTTGAACAGTTAACTTAAGATGCCTAAGCACTCCACCATCCCTCAATTCCTGAACCATGCCATAGACTTCAACTTTCTTTCTTTGAACATTTCTCAACCAATTTTCAACTTCTCTTTTCCTTTTCTTGCCTTGCTGTAGCTCTGCACTTTCTATCTCTTTGTTTATGTCATATTCTAGGCTGCGTAGCTCTTCAAGTTTCGTCTCAAGTGCTTGCAGATTATCCTTGAAGCTGTTGAATCCGCAGAACAGATCCAGGACCAGAGAATATGTTTCACTGATTGTTACCAAGCCTTCAATGATTCTAGTAGCCATAGCATGCTCCTGCAGAACAGGAACACCTTTAAAACAGAATGGGAAAGGAAAGAAAAAATCAAGCAGAAGTTTTGTGGCCTATATTTATAAAGTAAACAGAGTTGTAAAAGGAAAAGTTCTCTAAAATAAGCACAAATAAAGTAGTAAGAAGGTAAATGTTTCCAATGTTATGAAGTAAATTATTTGTAAGAGTGCAGGTTCAACTATACAATCTGCGATATCATGTTCTCAGCTTCTGCTAACTTCTCGTAATAAGAATTGCGTTTGTTAGAAGATTGTTTATGTGACATCATATAATAATATGACCTTCTGAAAAAATAGTCAGTTGCCAATAAATTATATATTCACTTGTTCAAAGACATATAAAAGTGTCCTTTATTTAAGCTAAATTGTGGATAACTAGAGAAGCATGATAATATGATATCATCTTTCCAACGTAAAACATTACAACAAAATTTTGGAAACAACACTATTTTCTACTCTATACAAATACAACAATCAAGAACAACCACAAAGTTTTATCCCACTAGATGAGATTGGCTGTATAAAATCACTAGGCAAGAACAGTCAGAAAGTTTTATCCCACTAGGTGAAGTTGGATATATATAAATCATTATGCAAAGTCAAATATATAGATTACACGATGCTAATCAGTTCAATTTAATACTAGAGCATATGATGAAAATTCAAGAATTATGACGCTCTCACATCAACAATCTTTTGAAAGAACTAAATACAGCTACAAAAGAAAAGAAGCTAGAACAATTAAAAGTAAATTGAATTCATTCAATTGAGGGCAAGGAATTAAAACAATTAAAAAGTGAGAAATTGGAACTAAGAAACTAATGTTTACCTGAACATAAGATTTGAGTTCTTAGAGTGTATAATTAAGGTGACACAGAGAGATTTCTGATCCGGTGATCCCTTTGAAAGGTTAGCCGGTAAGAAAAAAATGCTAGCTGACAAGTTTATTGGTAATCACCATTGACTAGAGACCAAAGTGGTGATTATTCTTATTATATTGTTAAGAATTATTGTTTTGGTCCTCAGAAAGATTCACCATTGTTCATTCGAGTCCAAATGTTTGAACTTTATATATTCCTGTCGTTTGTGTAGACTTTAGTTTGATGAAAAATCTAATTTAATATGTTAGTCAGTCAATCATTTATGTCTGAGATGGAAAAATAATGCTACATTAGTCTTTGCCCACAACGGCCATGTCAAAAGTATTTTCTATGAAATTAGACTATTGACTGGATTAGTTTATAGAGAAATTTCACACATTCAAATCTTAAATTTGAGATTTCCACGTTACCTTTTCTAATGGAGATCATGAGTAAGGTTGGATTATGTTTGGCAAAAAATAAATGCAATTTACTTGATTTTGATTAGGTTGAGTCATATTTATCAAAAAAAAATTACATTTACTTGAATTAAGCAACTAAAATTATGTTAGCATGTTAAATTTGTACATACTTATTTAAAAATAATTAAGAAAATAAATTTTATATACTTTCACGAAACTCAAACTTGTGCGAGTTGTGAGTTGAAGGGAGTGAACTCTTAGAACACAGAACCGGTCAAATATTTTTAAAACTTAGTTCCATGTAATTTAATATAGCTGGTGTGATGGTTAGATACCTTACACTTATATGTTATAGAGACAATTTGGTAGAAAAAACTTACATTTAATCTTAGTTTATGAGAAAATCTATATGACTAAAGACAATCACGATACTAAGGTTAGTCTCTATCCTAGTTCACAAAAGAAAACTCTTGGCAGGGAAAAAAAAACTTTAGGCCTGCGTTTAATTTAATTTATATGTTTCCTTTTGTGATTTATCTATTCTAAATACATTAAAAATTTTACTGTATCTATATGTTATCCATTCTATTCCTTCTCATATATAAAATTCCAACAAATAAATAATAAAAATTCAACACTTAAGTCTTGTTTCCTTCTTCTCAATTTTCTTTTTCTTTGTTTTTATTAAATCAAACTAAAGGTAAATAATGATCAAGACTATTAAAAAAATGATCCAATTCCTCCCCTTTACCATGTGATTCCCTTATATCTTCTCAAATCATCAAAACTTTCATTATTTCGTGATGTGCAGATATCTTCTCAAACCAACAACAATCAAAACATGGGTTCAAACCAGAAACCATTAAGAAAAATTAAAACTTGTTAAAATCAGAATACCCAAAGAAAAATTACAAAATATAAAACCAAAAATCCTCATATTTACATAGACTAAATAGCTGCAACTGATTCTGGGGTTTGGAAGAATATATACATCCTAACTTTCTTAATACGTTCTCGTACATATAACACGCAATCCAAGAGAAATTTTAAAAAAGGTAAAATTAAAATGAACAAACCCAAATATTTAAGATCTAAGTCATCATGACAATCCTACGAACAAAACAAAAAAAAATAAAAAATCTAAGACGCGGTGGGTCCCCAACAAATCAAGTGCATAACATTCTCAGCTTTCTCCGTCTTCCTCATGTCATCAACGTTAGATTGCGTTGCCACGTTATTGCAACCACGTTCCATCCCCGAAGATTGTCGTTTCACTGGTTTCTCTGGCAACAACGTTTTCGACGTTGTCTCCGATTTACACATTTTCATGTTACCATCCATCATAGATCCCCCTCCTTAAAAGGGAGTTTGTCAATTTGCTTCACAAATTCTCTTGTCAACTTATGAAATTAACTAAGAATGTGTCTCTATGGAAATTTTGCTGTGTGATATCGTTTTTATATAGATTTGTTTTTAATTTAGGTTTCGAATTTTAATAGGAAAGAAACTCTTCGTTGAAAACCAGGATTGTGCTCCCAGATTTAGTTACACCCGCGGTTTTGTGTAACCCAACAGCTATTTTTGTCCTCGTTTCTTTAAGGTGTGGTAAAAGTACAAAATTCCAAATATATTGTCCTCGTTTCTTTGTTGGATTTTAATATATCAACAATTTTAATGCATTAATCATATTTTTAACGTAAATTAAAATGTTGATAAAGTATCTTAACCTTTTTTTGAAGTGTAAATTGAATAACTGTACCAGTTGGTCCATGTTAAACACAACCTCGTTTCTTTTTGTCTTACTGGGCCAAGTTGATAGATTTGAAAGAGAAAGGTGTGATGGGTCGGGCCTTATAATTAATTATAGTGCCATGACAACGAGGCAAATAGAACTGGGCCAGTCCGTTTGAAACATGAGAATCCAATAATGAGAGGAACCAACTTTGATATTTTGTTAAGAAAGAGAAAGATGAAATTAATGATAAAGTATAATAATTACATCCACAACCTCACAGGTATATCCATTTAATGGAAAGAAAGAGTGAAAGTCTCATTCATTAAAATATCTTGGTTGAAAAATAGAAAGTAGGAGTAGTAGTAGGAAAAGAATAAGGGAAATGGTTGTTTGTGATAAAGCAAAGGAATGTCATAATAATTCCCATAATCAATTTTCCAACGAACAACAAACCCACACCAACAAACCTAGCCTACATTTGTTAATGCCCCTACATCAACCCATACCTAACTTAATCTCTCATCATTAATACCCTCACCCTTCAATCCTAACCCATGCCTTAAACTTTTAAGGATTTCACCCTTCACTCATCATTTTTTTATGCAAGGTTAATATTACACATAAATGCTTTTACTTCTGCTAATTAGTTTTTTTTAAATAATTTTATTATTATTTTTTTACTTTTGTTTCTAGATTCTACCAAGACTTGTGTGTTTTTATTTTTGATAAATGCGGATGTGGAAGAGTGTGTGCATTAAATAAAACGCTACCTGAAGGACACGTTGCGAGTGCAGGAGCGTGAGAATAAAGTGGTTGACAGTGGAACACAAACTATCACTTCTCCTCACTTATGCGTTTTCTGTTCCTTCTCAAACATTCCAAACTCAATCCACACCAAAACGCTGCGTTTTCTATTCAATTCCAATTTCTCGCCGGAGCCTTAACTAATTCCGGCGACACATGGCCATCGCCGGTAGCCAAAAACCGAGTTCCGACGCCAAACTCTTCACTCTCTGCCCCTTCTGGACTTCGCGAAACTCTCACATATCTTCAGAACCACAGAACGCTTCAAAGTCTTCCAAAACGGTGTCGTCTGTGACGAGGTCGCTCCTCCCTCCTCGCCGGAGACTCCGTCTCGATCCTTCCAATTACCTCTACTTTCCATGTACTCCGCCATTTAGATTCCATTATTTCGCCTTTTTTTTTTTTTCAATTTGTAGATTTTGTGGCGTGTTTGTTTTAGTGCTGAAATTTTGCTCGTTTTTGAAGATGAACCGGGGAAGCAGGTGCGAAGTGCAGTGAGGTTGAAAAACACTACCAAGTCTCACGTTGCTTTCAAGGTGCGTTTTCACGTTTCAATATAAAATTGTTTATTAACGGTTGCTTCATAAACTTTGGAAAGAAAAATATAAAATTAACTTGTACGTTAGAAGTTAATTTATGGAAAATTTAGAGAGAAGATTATTTTATTTTTCTCTCATTTTCTTCTTTAATTGGTATTTATGGAAAATTTTATCCAAACAGATTCTAATTTCTAAATGTGTTGCTAAAATTGTAACTCAGTTAAGAATTGTGGTGTTACCAGGTTAACAGTTCTGTTTCTGATTTGTGATGAAAAGAATGAAAATGTATATGCTTGTAGTTGTGTTTAAGTTCTATAATGGTTTTAGTTTTGTTGTTTATAGTTTCAAACGACGGCGCCGAAGAGTTGTTACATGCGGCCTCCGGGGGGGATTCTTGCGCCTGGGGAGAGTTTGATTGCAACAGGTAAATTGTTTTTGTTGTTATTTTTGAAAGTGTATTCGTTGCCTTGTTAGTGTTCTTTTTCGGCATTATATTAATTTTTTATTTCAAATTTGGGGATTGCCAGTGTTTAAGTTTGTGGAGCAACCTGAAAACAATGAGAAGTTGTCGGATCAGAAGAACAAGGTCAAGTTCAAAATTATGAGTCTCAAAGTGAAGGAAGGAGTGGACTATGTACCTGAGCTGGTATGTCTTGTACCTTTTGACGTTATGTATAAATGTATAGTCTCCTAAGTCCTATTAAAGAGTGACCACTAGGGAGGAAGGGAGAGAGAGAAGGGTTGCCTCATAAGTTGTACTTTCTGATTATTCTGTTGGCTCGGCTGAATTAGAGGATCTGACATTAGCTAGGGAAGGTAAAGATCTTCTTTAATTTTCTGACATATCTCAGCCTCCCCACCCACGCTAAGATGAGAATTAATTTCACACAGAGTAGATGAATTTTAACTAGGTTTAGCTAGCCTTTAATTTTTTTGGTTGAATTTCTGAGGTGCCCAAATTTGCATCTTAGAAGAATTCAGTTCTATTGTTTGGGTATTTTTTCCCATAAGGTCTTAATAGGAGAAAAAAGTAAGAAGAAAAAAAATGAAATTTATTTCTCTAAAAGTTAAGATTAACTTTTAATTAGCTTATTTATAGAAAGTCCAATATCTACAAATTTGTTAATGAAAAATTAATTTTGACTTTTGGAGAAGTACATTTCATATTTTTTCTTTTTGCTGTTTTCTCTAGAAGTCCTTCGGGAGAAAATCAACCAAACATATCCATGAGCTATATCATTTACTATTCCAAAGCTCTAGCTATATAGTTCTCTGACTTCTCTCCCTTAAAGCCGAGTGTGGAGCATGGTTTTTTTTTTAATTTTTTTTTTTGTGGTATGAATGATTGATGGAGAACTTTTGTTACATGGTAATTCCGACAAGCTTCTTAGAATTGGCAGCCAAGATTCATTGGGAGATTTGGAGAAGTAAGAATGCACAGGCATTTCTTGACTCTGGTTATTGGAATGTGCTTTAAATACCTGACAACTTGTTTTACAACATACAACCACTATGACTTTTACTTAACAAACAAATTAAGTGATTTTGAACTTCTGGTATTGTAAACTGTATGTGATTTTTGCAACTATCTTGGTATTGAGAAATTCTGTAATTTGACTCCATATGTTTTATGGTATACCTGTTGATGATAAATTAAATTAATAAATTTGGTCATTGGCCTTCTGTCATGCAGTTTGATGAACAAAAGGAACTAGTGACAGTGGAACGAATATTGAGGGTTGTGTTTATAGATCCTGCACGACAAAGTCCTGTAAGTTAAAGTTCTCTACTAAATGTCCTGATACAGGTCTAAGGATTAATATGCGATAATGACAGTCTGGTGATTTTAGGCTTTGGAAAAACTAAAACAACAGTTGGCTGAAGCTGATGCTGCAGTTGAAGGTCGGAAGAAGCCTCCTGCTGAGGCAGGTCCTCGAGTTGTTGGTGAAGGGCTTGTAATTGATGAATGGGTATGCATAACATTGACCTTGAAATGTCCATTTCAATTTTTTTGTTTAACATTTTTATTTATTTACCTCTGAATTTGTCCCCTAATGTTTATAGAAAGAGAGAAGGGAGAAGTACTTGGCCCGGCAACAAGTTCAAGCAGTAGATTCAGTGTAAAATGCAATTTGTTCTTCCAGCTAATTCTTTTCTTCAGGGAGCACAATCAAGATATCATTGCTATCTACTGTTGCCATCAACCTTGGATGCGCTTCAAAAGAACTTTCGGAGGGAATTCGTTGGTACCCAATTGGTAGTGTGAGAACGCAATCTGATGGAAAGATTCGTTGTATTTTTATCACAAATTCTTGTTCTTTGAAGGAACAGTCCCACTTGTACATAGTAGAGTTTGCTTGTTTGTAAAATAAATGCAATTCTTGTCTGCCATCTGTTTGTGAAGTAATCTTGAAATAGCAGATTATTCGTGATAAAATCATTTTTTTGTGTGTATCTTTGTCATGATTATGATTAGATCATCATCATCGAATTGTTTAGTAATCATAGATCATCATTGAACAATATAGTCTGCTAGGTCTCAATGTTTCCATCGTGATATACTTTTCACAAACGTAGTTTAAGACACAAGTCAGGCATTACCTGTTAGAAATTCCATTATTTTCTCGTATGTTTAGCAACCTGCAATGAGTATTACTGAAATAATGACGTGTAGTAGATCAATTGAATAAATATATGACGTTGATAGTCAATAGTCATAGAAGAGGTCAAAATGTTGTCACTGCAACATTAAAACACATGCAGCCAATGAAATCTTAGTTGCGATTGTCAATGACGTGCAGTCAAATCTAGGTGACAATTACAAACATGACAACGTGGTGTGTCTCCTATAGAAAGGAACAAACTGTATGCTAAGTTCCATAGATAATAAAATAGGTCATAATTTCCATTTTTTCTCTCTAATGTTATCCTAAAACAGAACAAGTACTGTACATATGTATAAGCCCAACAATCGAGCTGGAACAAGGTATTAAGCAGAATATACAAAGCTAATTACTCATTATCATATATCATGTGGAAGCTGAAAATTTTGTGAACCAAAAATTTGGTGAGAGCTGCTTTGAACAAAGACTGTCATACCACACCTGGTGCTGTTGAATGACTCCCACAAGGGAAAACTAACATTTCCTGATACTGTCTTCTTGGCAGGGTCGTTGACAGTGCAAAGCTTTTCAAGGTTTCTAACAACATAGTCATTGGATAGAATACGCCCTTTATTTTCCCCTCTAGGGCAATCAGTAACCAAGCCCATTTCGTATAGTGCTACCATCACATCTGCTCCAACACTGTCCACCTTGGTGCTCAATGCTCCATTTATGGTCACTTCCAAATATATTGATGTTGGCCTACTGAAAGTTGCCTGCTACCAAATAATTTTCTTCAATTGTTAAGTGAGTTTAATTTCTAAGCAATGCTAAGGTATAAAAAATTTATACTGTAAACCAATAAAAAATCATGATTTGTATAACTTTCAAAATAATTTTTGTATAAATTAACAAACTTATAATGCAACTGCTTGTGCCTTGTCATCTAGCTTGTCTCTTGTGATTAGATTACGGTCTAAGTATACAAACTATTTTTTCATCAAAAACATAAAATTCTTGTTGTGTTATTGATTCTTTTGGAACTTAATTTTGATCAGAAAATGTATGGAATATGGAAATAACCTTTTTAGAGAGTGATTTTATGTGAAAAAGTTAAAGTTTCTTTTATTGAATTCCAAGAAAATCTTCCAAATTAAATAATGAGGTTGATTTCAGCAGACTGCATGCCTATAATTCAACTTGCTTTGATGGTGAAAGCAAATGTACGTATTTAGGTCCATTTAAAATAAAAATTATTGGGCCGTTTGCAGATTATGTATGAAGGTCTATTTTGGTTCTGCTATGCAAAAGTCAAATTATGTATAAAGGGGGACAGATGTGCATGTTTGATTTGCGTATATATAAATTCTAAATATATTTTTATTTACCTGAAAAAATTTTAAATTAAATTTTCAAAAATTAAAATTAAAATCATTAGTTTAAATCAGTTTTTCCATTTATTTTTATATGAATTTTCATTAATATATCAATCCTAAACATTCTCACTGAGAAATTGTTAGATAATTTAAAAGTATTATTTAAATTAGAATATTTATTTTTATCAATAATTATATAACATATGTTAAGTGTTTTTAACTAAATCATCTAATAATCTCTTAGGTTCAACATTAGAAGCTAGTAAAAATTGTTAAGACATTCCAATATAATGCAATTATTCAACATGGGAAGGAGTGATAATGGATTATTGCATTCCAATGCAAATGTGCGAAATTTTAACACGTTCGGGAATGATGCAATAATTCAACGTTGGAAACAGTGATACTGATGCAACTCATTCTTGAGGAGATATGCATGTGGATGTCCCATATCCGTAATTTTTATTTTAAACCCCAAATTCATTGATGAAAAGCATAGAACAACTTCATTGACCCATAAACCTGTTTTAGGCATTAATTTATTGGGTGAGGCAGTGGTCTCCCACTTGTGGTGAGGTGATGAAATTATATGTCAACGTCTGTTTTGAATCTAACACTACTTTCTGGTTTTCCTATGGTTAAGGTCATATACATGATGTAATCAATCTTTTTGCACCTTAATTCGCGAGCTTAGCCAAAACAACCAAAATAAACGAGAAAAGTAGATATAAAGCCAAAAGGAAAACGCCGCAAAAGTAGTTAGTTACCTAGTAATGGATTTGTCTTTTCCTATTTTTGTTAAAAGGTTCATTCATGATTCTTGCCCAAAATTCACTCTCTCACCAACACAAACACTCTTAATAGACCAAATTTACGTGTACCACATTTTATATTTTGGTGACTCTCATTTCCAAGCCAGTAAAACTTACATGAATTTCCATCAACAGAGAATAGTAGTGTTCAAAGTTCAAACCACCATACAAATATTTATATTTATTTTCTCTTCTTAATGCTATCATATTCTATTTTAGAAAAAGTAAAAGATCATAATACTTTTCCCCATATCTTTATATTGATGAATTTTTTCTTTAATTATTTTTTTAAAAAAATTGAATTTAATCCTTGATAATTTTAAAATATATATGAAGAATTCTTAGAAATGAAGAACTAATCTGCATGTTTTCAAAAATTGAGAACATAAATTTATCAATATAAAGAGCAAATATTAAAAATAATTTTATTTTGTAAAAAACAAAAAGCATAGAAGCAATGCATGCATATGGTAAATAAGAAGAAGAAGAATAGTAATAGCAACCTGGAAGGTAAGAGCAGGGAACCGAGGAGCAGAAGTGATGGCTGAAATGAGGGCATTTTCGTCATTTCCAGGTAATTGGGCCTTGCCCTGGACCACAACCTGTGGTGTAGACAAGGTATCAAGCCCAAGGGCCTCAACATAGGCCTTTTGCCTAACGGTCCACTGGCTAGACCCAAATGGGTCCTTCCAGCCCACATGGTCCCAATAGTCCACATGGAAGGCCAGCAACACCACCGGCACCGGCAGCTGGAAGTCCCCTCTCCCCAGCCGCGACAGCACCAGCTCCGCCGCCGGCGATGTCGCGCACCCTTGTGACGAAAACATCTCCACCAACACCGGCCCATCCCCTTCCGTCGCGATGCACCCGTCAAGGTGGTGGTGGCCGTAGCCGCCGGCGGGCTTGTGGCGGAAGCATGACAAGAGACGCGACGCCATTCATCCGGGAGCGGCGGCGAGACGTGGCGAAAGGGAGAATAATGCAATGAGAATGGGAAAGGAAAAAGAAAGAGATGTTATATGGAAGGTGGACAAAGAAAGGTGGCGAAGAAGATGTACAAGTTCATTTGGAAACAATCGTGTATTTTTCTAAGAGATAAAATAGTTTATTTGTGCATGATATGTTACATGCGTGCATGTATTAACCTAAGATGAAAGGAACAAATCAAATTACCAGTATTTTTTTAGTACCAAACGAAATTGTGTACGTTGTCTTTTTTAGGCTGTTTTGTGTACGTGGGAAAATAATGCATGGCCTAATTGCATGATTAAATTGAGGTAAACATTCAACCCCGTTATTTCGCGGGAAAGGAATACATAGTAGCAAGATTAAGCATTTTTTTAAAAGAAGCAAGATTCAGCACTTGGTCTATTTCATGATGAGATATATCACATGCAAAGATTTATGCATTCAAGTCATGTTGTTATTGTATATAAGAAAGGAGTTAAATAACAAGTTTCGTCAGTTCATTACTTCAAATAGAACTGCTCCTCACAGTCACAGATTCTTTAATTAATTAGGTTCTTAAGGTCAAAATTTGACAATAGGAAAAATTGTAGTTGAAAAAAAAGATATTTATTAAAGATGATTAGAATAATTTATATATATATATATATATATATATATATATATACACACACACACACATATATATATATATATATATATATATATATATATATATATATATATATATATATATATATATATATTACTGTCATCAAAAGCAAATTCTACTGTCCAAATCTACATCATTGCTAAAGTTCAAATCTACGTCAGAAGATATTTTTACATATCCGAACATATTTAAATCACATGATCATCAACTTAAAAAGAGATAAATTCTACTGGGTATAATTTTGGATAGTTATATATAATTTTTTTTATATTTTAAAAAATTTTAAAATTCTAAAAATATTAAAATACGGTGCCACTAAATAAGGACGACACATATCAAACACCAAATAAAATATAAAAAACAAATTTGTGATTACATTATTATTTTGAGTGTAGATATTTGAATATTTTTTCATTTTAAAAACATATTGGCATATCTTATTCCTTTTAATACTTATCATATCTATGTTCTTCTTTCTTTCTTCTTTCTCACCATATATCTATTCGCTTTTTCAGTGTCCAAATATATATTTTCTATATTTTAAAAATTTATACATATTTACTTTTTAATATTAAGAATTTAAATACGACTTAAGTATCATTGCTAAATAATTGATATCTTGCTACATTTACCATCATTGAAAAAATATTATCGTATAATCTTTAATAATATTTATTTAATGAAAACGTTACCAAAGATAAAAATATTATTAATAATATTTTGTGACAGTTCAAATATAACATTTATTAAAATGTTATTAAAATTATAAGTAATATTTTATATGTTTTTACGATATTTTTTAAAATATTACTGATTATCATACATATAATAATATAGTTATATTCATTGCTTTGTTGTTATTTTTCAAAATATCTTAAATATTCCATATTGTTTAGTTACATTTTAAATAATATTATACGTTAAAAGTAATATTTGAAGGATTATTTTAATGTGAAAAAACCTGATGAATTTTAAAAGATTTCATAGGAATAAAATGATTTGTAATATTTTTTAAATATAATTTTATGATTAAGATATAGTAATATAGATTTATTAAATTTATATCATTATAATTTATAAGATTTAAAATGATATAATGAATTTATAAGATTGGAAGGGATTCATGGATTTTAAAAAATATTTAATGATGTTTTAAGACTATAATAAAAAAATAATAATTAAGATTAGAATATAATTATAAAAATTTATACTATCATTGTTATCACATTTACAATTACTATCATATTTTTATTATTAATTATTTGTCATCAATTTTATTATTAATTATTACTATTATCATCACTAGCATTATCATAAGTAATACTATATTTTTATCCTTCATAATAACGAGCAGGTGACAATGAAAATGATATATTTATAACAACTGACAGTCGTAACAGTGATGAAAATATGAGCAAATTAAGTAATACATGGAGATGCTGTATCATATTAAATAGAAACATTTATATATCATAATAGAAAAACAAAATTTTGTAAATTTTCAAATTTTTGGCTTAAATTGTTAAAGGGGTGAAATAAAAAAAATAAATCTCACAAAATTTGTCACAATGGACAATTATTAAAATCTATAAACTTTTAAATACAAAAGACTTTTTTTTAATTTATAGAAATGGAATATTCCCAAATTTTCGTAACTTTTTTTTTTAAAAAATCATAATTATATTAATTAAATATTATGAAAAAAAATACATCATTTAAAATTCTTAATAAAATATTAAGAGACTTTTTATCACAAAACAATATAATAAAATTCTTTCGAATCTTAATCTAATACAAATATTGTCATCACAATATGCCAATATATAACAAATATGGTAAGCTAGTGTTAGTTATTTTATTTCTTCATTAAACTCGGCTACATTGAAGCAAATAAAGCATAAGGTAACTTTTTAGTTTTTGAATCAATTATAAGTTTTTTTTTTTCTTTTTGGTACAAGCCTATTTATAAGTTAATCATTCGATAAATTACCCGAACATAAACAATGACTTCGAAATAAAGATAAAATCAATTTTTAAATGAAATGTGTAAATTATTATACATTTCTATCATTTGTACGCATTTAATTAAAAATCATGTTATCTATAAATTTTAAAATAATAATTATGAAAGTGAATAATCTAATCATCATAAATAATAAAATACGATTAACAATGGTATGAAAATTCTTTACACTACAATTACAATTGAATTAAATTAATTCTCAATTCAATTGGCATCAGGACATTTTTTTAAGAATGAGTTAAGATCCGTAGGAGTTAATTAAATTTTTACATAGAAATATTGCTGACCTAATGTAATACTGGTCAATTACTTTATGTATATGTATTTTTTTATTGATATTTTTTCTTTTTTTCTTTATATTTGATGAAATAGTTAATTTATTAACTTGTATTGTAATGGATCACTGATTATTTTTCATTTTTACGTACACGCTGCGACGTACACAAGAAAATAAATCCATCAAACAATCTAATTTAGGTGATTAAATAAGATATAATAAATTTTTTATATCTATTTTTAATTCCAGAATAAAAAGAGAAGATCCAAATGTGCCAAATCTAAGTGATCATAACTATAATCAGCTATGGAGACAAATCACTAGAGCACAAGCTTACCTTGCGACAAGACTCAAATGCCAAATCCAACTGACAAATCCACAAATTTCAGAACACGTGTACAACTTTATCTAGGATCAGCTACTGTATGTAACTTATTTCTTATCCTTATTTATCTCTAGCAAACATGTTCCAATAAGGATGGTAGAAGACCCACGCTTTAAGTATTATCATATGGTAAAGTAAAAGGATTATTGATAGTATTTCGATTTGATGGGTGACATTGATGATGATGTAGAGTATTTTTAAGCTTCTTACGTATTGATAGTAAGTATCTACAAAGACTCTAATCACTAAGTGAATATTAATCAGAATAAATTATGTTAATATTAGAATTTTAGAGAGAATAAATCTGATCAGTAATCATCTATTTATAAATATAAATCATTAAAGATAAATATATAATTGAAACTCAAAAGTTATTTAAGCTTACCGTTATAATTTTTATGAAATTTTTTGGTGGCCACAAGAAAAGAATCCACACTTGAAAATCATTAGCACCTAAAACCCAATTGATCCTTTAAATCATCACCACTAATATCACCTGTCGTATAATCCACATTTCACAACTTATACTATTGAGCACCATTATTATTCTCCTTATTTTCTCTTCCATTGTATTATTAATTTTGGTGTGGTAAATTTATCTTTATTTTACCATGCTTGAAGGCAAGGTAGTGATTGGAGAGACCGACATGCTTCAAACCATGCAGCAGGATGCATTGAATTTGGCATGGAAAGCATTGGATTTCTTTTATGTTTCAGAGGCCATTGACATAGCCCGGTTTATCAAGAAGGTAAAATTTACTTAATTAACTTAATTACTGTAACTCAATTGTGCAATACACATTTAATTTCATTTATGGGAAGTAATTTAGATTTTATTTTCACAAAACATATTATTAAAGGCATATGAAGAGTCTTAAGCGTGATTTAACTCTGAACCAAGGGATTATGGTCGTAATAAAAAAAAAATGACTTGATTACAAAAGTATTGTGAGTTCTTTGTTTGTTATTTTAATGGAAAGAGTTTTTAATTTGTTATCTTATATTTTTATTAAAAAAACCTTTTTTTTTTTTTTGTTGTGTGATGTTATGGCAGGAATTTGATAGGACGCATGGACCTGGTTGGCAATGCATAGTAGGAACTGATTTTGGTTCGTTTGTGACTCATTGTTGTGGCTGCTTTATCTATTTCTGTATAGGCACCTTGCCCATTCTGCTCTTCAGGGGTTCCTCTGTTCCTTAGGTACAGGAAAATATATTTAACATTCAAGATCTTTTTAATTATTGGTAGCGAGCTCAAATATATTTAACATTTAATATCTTTTTAATGTATTTCCTTTTTGATGTAACATTAATTGAAGATCTTAGACGTAAATTGCCCATAGTTTATAGAATTCATTGATCAAATTAATTTCAAATATATTATTTTTGGTGTTATTAGCTTGTCTCGCATGCTCTTATGTTTAGGATTAATTAATAGAGTTACATATATACAAGAGTATTGCCCCAAGTCTTACTTCACCCTAAATTTAACTTAAGGAAAAAATGTAATCAAAATTTTACAGGGTAATTTTATCACATTCTTAACTGATGGAATATATTTAATACATGAATTATTTTCGTTGTCATTGAAATTTCATAGTGAGTCATGAGTACGTTGATGGACAAACATTTCTATAAAAAAAAAAAAAATTTCGTAGTGGGCTTTAATGACAGAACTCAAAGAGATATGATATGTTTTGCATATGACTTTCATTTTGGAAACAAAAATTATAATTATTTTTTTCTTCAATCTGATGCTATGCAGTTTGTATGTAGGTACATAGAGAAACAATGAAATAATTATTTGTTTGAATTTATAAAAATATATAATTTAATTACGTTATGCATGAAAAATATGTTAAAAAATTAAAGTTTCATTAATTTATAATTTATTACGAGTGATTTGTGGTATATTATATTTTTAAAATAATGAATTCTTTTAAGATTAACAATGTTGATTGTTCTCTTCTATCAATGAAGTTATAAATATAAAATATAAAATATTTTAGTTCATTTAGGTGCACTTCGTTGTAAACTATATTTTTAATGTAATTTGTATATTTTGTATTTTGCAAAACAATAAAACTACAAGTCATTGGGTGGTGCATGTAACTTTGACAAACATAATCAATCGTGAATGACAAAATAGGGATAATGCTATTAGTTATACACTTCTACTTGTCAATCTCCTTTAGGCTTTATTATAGTTTAGTTTCTCCCCTAATTACATTAATAGTTAATTATAGATATTAACAATATTATCATTCGTTTAAAGGATCGAAATAATATTGCTATCTATAATCTATAAAAGAATGACCATTACTCTTTCTTTATAATATTTTCACTGTACTTATGATACTTAAAATTTGAATATACTTTTAAGTAAATTACTCATTGGTTTAAATAAATGTCTTCCTTATAATGTTAGTTCTTTTATATATCACCAATTAGTAAAAAAATCATTAGTTAAATTAGTGTCAAAAAATTCATTTACAATTGTGTCAATTTTCAATATGTTAATAATTACTTATTATTTTATCTAGAGACTTACAGCTAATAATGTCTTTGAAAAACCTATAAATGGCTTTAATTAAAACAACTATTTATTAAGCAAATTTGATCCATGTATATTTTAACTTAAATATGAAAAATAATTATTTAATTTTTGACAAAAAAAAAATCCTTTTGAAAAGCTAATGTAAAATTAATTGATTTTTATTTTAAAAAAAAAAACTTATTTAAAAAGACCCAACTTTCCAATAACACATATTTAACAATCTTCTTGACTTGAACACTTTAACAGTTCTCTCTCCAAAAGTTCAACATAGATATTGGTCAATGAAATGTCTCTTTAATTAGTTTTCACATTTGAGATCTCTACAATCCTTAATACTCCGTTGTTCATTTGACCGCGTTTTATACTCGCAAGTATAATTCGGGCAGCTACATGGTGCCATTTAAATTGGACGTTTTTAAAAGAAAACAGTGCTTCTATATTCCTCTACTTTTCTTTCTACACATTCTTGTTATTTATTTTTCTTTTCAACACATAAATTGTACCCACTATGACACGCAATTAAACGCGTACTATACGTTTAATACGTCCAAGTAATGATGCATCACCTCAAGTTTTCGCACGCAATTTCAAATTTTTAAGCTTTGGGTGTGACTCTGCTTCAGTGTATATATACTTGCTCACATCAAATGTCTCAATATGCCACTAACCGTTGCTGTGAATTCAAGACCTGGAAATCCAATGAGGTAAGTTATTGATAAGGAAATACTCAATGTTAGTGATAACCCTCAATTGATAAGTTAATTTAATATGCTTGAACTAGACAGATATTGATCACTATTTCATGTTGTGTTGTTCTGTTCTAATATATTTGTGTTTGATGCCTAGGGAGAATGAGGTGAATCGATTCCAGGAGATAAAAGATATCTTTGACAAATTCTTCAAGTGGTTATTTGGTCTCATTGCTTTCAAGAGCATGCCAATGGGAGAAGCTTTATTCACAGCACGTCCCATTGTCATGAAAGTTATTGTTTTGATGGTTGTGTTGTACTTCTTACTCTGGCTGATGGGAATGTTGCTTCCACATCGTAATGGGATCTTCCTAATGATCTTGGTCTTCATCATGACCGTGATTGCAAGTGTTTCCTCAGTTTTGGTCCTCACCATTATATCTTCACTCCTTGCTTGGCTTAGTGTCATATCATGGATTGGCATTTTAGCTTTCATAGCTTACATTTGTTACCAAGAGCTCTATAAGTTGGTTTTCCGTGCAATTCGAGTTACAATCAGCCAATTGTTAACTGTTGAAAGAGACTAGGACAACGTTGTCTGTCTATGTCTCAACAGAGTAATATTCGTCACTTTATCAGTTACACTCTTTGGATCATTCTCTTTTTTATTGATTGGAATTCATTAGAAATCACAAATTTTGATTGATAAGTTTGTGATATTTGATAAATTTTAATTAAGGAGAATGATAGAAAAAGAATATGTGAAAAAGTAATACTAGTCTTTTTCTTATCATCGTCTTCACATCTTGTGGGCTATCAACGTTCACATATGCATACGTAAGTTTCTGAAAGATATATTGTTGGAGTAGTTGTTGTTGTAATATTTCAAGAGGTGTACGAGATGTTATGTACCTTTCTGTAATAATCCTTGTTTGTGTAAGAAATATGTTTGAATTAAAATTATGTGATTTTGAAACGAGTGTTTCAATTTTTTAGCAGCTAAAGAGAGAGGTTCTAATCATATCTTTCCTGTTTATGTTTTTGTGCAATGTAAACAGAAAAAAGGAGATATTCAACTTTTACTCTGCTTTTGCTTCGAAGTGGTGGCTCTGTTGCACTTAATAGCATAGAATCAATCACAAAATATTCACAATTAAGGGTGTTTATTGGGTCGGATGACCCGATGACCCAATCTAAACTCTAAACCCAACATAATCAAAAACCTTAAAAAGTATCTTGAACACCTGAACAACGCTATGTTCTAAAGAGAAAACCTGCCAAGGCCCCTTCAAAATGGTCATTATAATAAGATAGGTGATGATGCATTTTGCAAGTATTGTGTCAAATCATATAAGGCTAATAGTTATAAATTTAGAACCACTAACTTGATCAAACATACAAGACTTTGTGTGAAGAATCCTCATTGAGAGTTCATGGAGAGTTCAATGGTCAAACTTTGTTCAATGGAGAGTTCGTGCATATGTGGTTTTCTGCTCATATTTTGAATCCATGTTCTACTTTCGGAAACAGTTTTAGAAGACTTCCTCATGATGTGCCATTCAATAACTAAAAAGAATTGTTTCTTACAAGATAGAGAGCACGAAGGAGAAGAGGTTCATGTTCAACTACCAATGTTAACAATCATTATGGTTTTCGTGTAAGAGAAATTGTCATAACAAAGTGATATTGAGAATGTAAAACTGCAAATCAATTTCATTTTTATAATTTAATGGGGTTTTCTAATTTACCCAAGGCAAAATGAGTTTATATTAAATGGTTGAGGTTTTAATACTAAAAATTAATTTAAACTTAATTAGTGGTTTATATAAATTTAACTCCATATTTAAAATTAATTTATTATGGTATTTAAAATATACATTGGTTTAAGTTTTATTATAGAAATCACAAACATCAACCACATTCTACCTTTCTTTTTCTTTCTTTCTTTTTTTTTTTAAAAAAAATTGAGAAAAATATTTCTAGTTGAGACGAAGATAAAGTCATAAAACTCTCTGTTCAATATTTCCTAAGTACAGGACAAACATACAGTATTATAAATTAGGTTTAATTGCTCTTTCAATTTTATAATTTTTAAAAAAAATTATAAAATTTAAAAATGTTATTTTTAGTTTTATGATTTATATTTTAATTATTTTATTCATTATTATAAAAAATTATATAATAAAATTAATTAATTAAATAAAAAAGTTTCCTAATACTATTAAATAACTTTTGACGATAAAGACAAAAATGAAATTAAAATATAAATAAATAAATAAAAATAATGATAGGGACTAAAAATAAATTAAAATATAAATTACATTGACTAAAATTATTTTTTTAATTATAAAAGTTAAAATTATCACTTTTAAATTGCAAAGATTAAAAGGTAAATTTTGTAAAATTGTAAAAATTAAATTGATAATTGAGCCTAAAAAATATTTAATAAACAACTACAATACACAAACAAAATGTGAACAGAGAAATACACAAATATTTTATAAATAAATTAACTGCATATTACAAATATTAACGTAATAAAATTATAAACTAAAATAAGTTCTTTCTAAATATACAAAAGAACCCGTGTTCATATTAAAGTACATAAAACTCTTTCGTTTAATACTTAACACATTTGCGCGTAACAAGACCCTTTATAGGATATTATAAAATTATTTTTACATGTAAATTTTATAAAGTAATTTATTATTATTTTATAATTCTTGAATAATTTTCATATTATAAGGTTAAATTTTTATACTTTAAAAATATTTTATATTTAATAAGTTAATATAATTATTACCAGATAAGGTTTTGACTCAATGTTTAATAACTTTATATAAAAGAATTTAATAATTTAATATTTTTATAATAATGTTAAAATTTTTCATAAATATGTAAATATATATATATATGAATTAATTTATAATTATATTAATATATTTTTAAATTCTAACTGAATAATATTGTAATTTAAATTAATTTTTATTTTAATTATAATTTATAACTATAAATATTATAAAATTAACATATATTTACAAAAATATTTAAATTTAAAATATATTAAATCCTTTTTAAAATTTTAAACATCAATCTTATACTATTTTTTAAATATTTTAAATAAATAATAAATATTTATGGGGCTATGATTGAATGTATTTTCTCTGTTTGATTACTCTAATCATTTTATATTTTTGAAAAGTTTAAACATTTAATTACATTTTTTCAAAATATATTTAATCTTTTTCATAAGATTTTGACATGTTTTTTTATTGAACTACATTGAATTTATGTTATAAATTATTGTAATTTTATAGCTCATTAACGAATCTGATATTAATTTAAAATTTAAAATTAAGCATAGAATACATATATATATATATATATATATATATAATTAAATATTAAGATTAAATAATTTTAAGTCTTTTAGTTATTTTAATTTTTTCTTTTAGTTTTATTGAGTAAAATTAGAGATAGGAAAGGGGAATAATACACCTACTTTAACTTATTGCATTGTGATATTTATATACTATCATTCATTTATGTATTTATTATTTTTTAAATATTTTTAGTTTCTAATTTTTTAAGAAACACTTGATCAATTTGCATATTAGATCAATTTATCTTATAATTTTGTATTATGGTATTGTATTAGAACATTGTATTATATTATTGTATTACAACATTGTATTATATTATTGTATAGAAAACAGTTTATCATGTCTATATGCTTGTTCACACTACAATTCTACAAACCACGTATTTGTTAACATTGGCTATTTGCTTATTATTAGTAGTGGGGCTGAGTTTGGGTCGGTTCGGGTTAACCAAAATTACATGCTTGTTTTATGGGTTGGTTCGGGTTATTCAAGTTATGGATCAATTTTGGTGGGTAAGGTTGGTTTGGTTCAGGATTTGGATTATTATATTACTTTTGTCAGATTAAATTTGACCATTTTTTCTTATTTGTCTTTTTTCCCTTACTCATTAAGTTTTGAGCCTTATTATACTTTTTTCTATTCCCTTGATTTTTTTTCAATTTAAAATTAAATTAAAACCTTGAAACTAAATTTAGTAATAAATTTAATTTGTTTATCTAGCTTGGTTGATAAAATCTTTTGAATTTCCTCTTTTTCTTTCTTAAAATTGCTCTTTCTTTCTAGGAAAAACAATTAAGAAAAACAAATCTGAGAGAAGAATCCAATTTCTACGTTACGAAAGTACAACTATCATCCTCAATGTTACAGAATTATTCTTGCTCAGAAAATCATATTATCAAGAAAAAATATCAATTAATACTGCATAAAAATAAATTTATTTACTTGGTGTTCTCATTCGAACATTCCTACCGAACCTGCCAAAGGAAAAAAATTGCTAGAAATTGAATTGAATTTGCATAAGTAAATTAAATGTGAATTACATTTTTGGTGATGGTGCATACCTTAAAGACTTAGAATAAACATTGATAAAATATTAGGACTGATGTGTTACCATGCTATTTGTCTTTGCGTTCAACTGCCATGATTTCCCATCGTCCTTTCTGTATTTTTTGTTCCTCGGGTTTTTTTTCTCAGTTGAAAAGCAAACGGAAAAAATAGAGAACACATAAAAAATTTGACAATTTCACCTATTATGATTCATGTGGCAGCAAGTGATCATGTACAAGAAAAAGAAAGCCAAAGTTAGTTCTCAAAGAAAATAATAAAAAAACTTTAAAAGGAAAAAAAATGAAAAAACGGAAGAGTTTGAAAAGATGCAAAATAAGAAAGAAAAAGGGTTCAATTTTTTTATTGGATGACTTACTATTCATTATTCGTATAAAAGGTAATGAAGTAAAAAGAAAAAGAAGTTATAATGGTCCTATTCGTGTATGTTAAAGCAAGGTCGGTGGTAACTGCGTGCCTATCCTCATGTTTAAATGTACGAAGCTTTTAATAAAAATGAAGAAAATGGCAAAGTCATAAAAGAAAAATTTAAAATATAAGAATTATAAAAGATGGAAAGATTCAAGGAGCACTAAACTTGTCGATTTTGCTTCCAACAACGTGAGAGAGGTCTGATTGGGGTGGGTCTGGTTTCCTTGCCCACACTCATCATTAGCCTGTCTTTTTGTTGCATTACATTTTGAGTAGTGAGTGTGTGACTGACGTGAATGAGAAATAGGGCATCTCCTACTTTATTATTCCACTTCTTATGCACCTATTATAAGTAACGAAGTAACAAGAATAAGTTTGCGCAAATTATTCCACTTCCTAATTATTTTTTTTTGCGCAGATTTGACCCCTCAATAATGAAAATTTTGAGTAATTTTAATCTCTCAATTTTTTAATTGATGCAATTAAGTTTCTTCATTACTTTCTTTCAACATAGAACTTTATATTCTCATTTGTTTTTCATTTTTTCATAAATTTAGTTGATTAAATTATTTTATATATTTCTCGCTAAAAACTCATCAATCATAATGTCAAAATAAAAAATTCTAAAAACTCATCAATCATCCAAGAAAGTATGAATTAATCTGTAAGCCTCTCTGGGCATGATAAGGTTGATCTTTTAAATACAATACAATTACGTTGAAGGGGAATAACTAAATTTTTTATGTTGCAGATGTTTTTAGTGAATCTTTGAAGAAAATGAAATGAAAATAAAATAAAATAAAAAGAGAGAATTGTTCTCCCTATGATTCATCACATGTACACATACATATTCAATATATTTATTTCTGGATCACATATTTAAATACAAACATATTTGTAACAAAAATAGGAAACATATGCCTTACACACACACAAAAATAAAAGCACTCTAATTAACAAGTTATTTTTCAGAAAATAGTAGTATAAATGATGGCAACCACCCTCTACTATGTCATCATATCAAACAATATGTTGATTATATCTGAAATTATACGGACAACCAATTCATGGAGCTTTTGACGATAACAGTAAGCTGCAGTGAAAGCAAAAAAGGTAACCCGCAGAGTGGCAGTAAAGCAAGCAATGGATGGATATAGAATACTGAAAACCAAAGCAGAAGAAACGGTTCCAATGAGCAAGATGAGGCATCGAAGTGCAGTTACCATAGTTTTCAAGATATCATGTCGTAGAAGCATAGTTTCCATGAGACGCAGTAAGTAATAGAGCTCAATCATGAAAATAATAAGAAACATGAAACTGGGTTGCTCTTTGAATAAAGCTTCTCCAACACTTGTGCTCTTGAAGTCAATGACAAGGAACGCCGTCTTGAGAGATTTGTCAAAGATATCCAGTAACTCCATGAACCAATTCACTTGATTTTCCCCTCTTAATCTGTGTATCCATCAAACAAGAATGTTAGAAACAGATAATATAATGATATACCAAATTATGAGAGAGTGAAAGTGAAATAACTTACCTAGTAGGAGTTGGATTCATAACATTGGTGTCTGACATTTTTACTTCTCTCCACTACAGAACAAGCTAGGCGAAGAGGGGATGGTTTTTTTAAAACAGATATCGATCACTTACTGCAAGCAATCTGAGAATTTAATTCTCATGGTGTGTGTATATAAAAGAATTCATATCTGTAGAGTCTTTTTCAAACAAGTCACTTGCGTTTATTTTAGGCAGAGCGTTTGCAAAGAAAAAAACATATCTGCAGATCCTTAGCCACGTCATGGTAGTGATAATTGTGCGTACCCCTGTATTTTCCAGCATCTTAGCGTTTTCATTCAATCACTTGTCTCCTTAGGATATTTTTTGGTGTTATTATGAGCAACTTTACTACACGGCTAAGTAATATGTAGCCGACCTCCATCAACTTTGAATCCAGTTTACCGTGGTCATCACAAACTCAGTAGTCAGCACGCTTCCCCATATAGTGGCCACCACACTTACAGGGTAACTAACAAAAAGACTAGTATACCTTTAACACTCTAATAGGTTGTCATGTCATCAGACACTTCAATAAACCCGCATGCAGCAGATCATTCCTTACTCCCGTACTCACTAGAAATTTAATATTTAATATTGATAAATTAATAATTTTTAGAAAAAAATATTAATAAAATACATTTTTCAGTAATTATAGTAAAAATAGGTTTTGAAGTTTTATTGTGTGTCGTGTGCCTGCATACAGTGAAGATATCAAACTGTTTCTACCTAGAAAAGCAAGAACTAAATCCAAATAACATAAAATAAAAATGATAATTGTTTGTCTGTTAGTTAAATTTAAGGAAAAAAAAAACTAAAAGAAAACCGTTTGAAAGGAAAATAATAACAAAAAAAAAAGGGTTATTTTCCATGAAGGTGGTGGTGTGAAAACAATCATCTACATTTTCAATCGTTTAGTTTACCACGTTAAAGTCCTCTAGCTTTAAGCTTTAACTGTGGATTAAGTTTCTTGTCTTTTTGCGTTCTAGCTGAAATGTAAGATTCATTTAGTTTTGGTTTTTGATCCGTTCTGCTCGATTTTAGAGAAATCTAATCAAGGGGTAAGGAGGCGTAGATAAAGTAATTACATTTTTTTATATAAATAAAATAAGTAAAGAAATGTGTAAAATTTAATGAGACTTGCGTATTTATTATTTTTCTTGTAATTTCATGAAAAATCAAGAAAGTAAAGAAAAATATTATTTTTTTTTATAAGAAACAAATTACTAATTTAATGTTGTTTGAGTAGTTATCGTTACATTTTATTTCTTTTTCCCTTCTCTTTGTTCTTACTTGAAGAATAATATTTTTCACTATTTTTTTCTTTTATTTTCTTTTTATTTTTCAGGTTTTAATTTTTTTTTTGTCTGCCAAAGTCCCTCTCAACTCAACAAAAACCACATGGCACATGTCTCCTTTCGAACACGTATTACTTTTAAAGTGGGTTTTATTTTTAAGTTTAAGATAGAAATATTTAATAATATTTAATGTTTTTTATTTCATAATCACATTAATAACAAATACCCTTGAAAAGGAATGGACGCATGTTTCATAGAAAGGAAGCTCGACCACCAGAACCCTTTGCAATAAATAAAGATGACCCCACGTTAGTAGGACTACAGCTAGTATTATACCCTTTATATTCTTTATATTCTTCCAGGTCTCATGTTTGAAGCGTATCCGACCAAGAGTGGTCCTCGGTGGGACTTTAAAGTGAGAATTGTTAATTATGTTCAAATTCTTTCTATCAACCAATTCTCAAATGTCATGTTCGTTTTAGGAGATGAAAATCGTTTCTATCAACTGCTCTTCCAAGAAACTATGAATCTGGACATGGTAAGGTTGATCTTTTAAATACAATACAATTATGTTGAAGGGGGATTAAATTCTTATTTAGAACTAAATTTTTTATGTTGCAAAACTTTTTATTGAATCTTTGAAGAAAATGAAATGAAAATAAAATAAATAGAAAAAGAGAATTGTTCTCCCCCATTGGTAGAAATTTCCTCCCTATGATTCATCACACATACACTTACATGTTCAAAATATTCATTTCCGGATAACATATTTGTAACAAAAATAGGAAACATATGTCTTACACAGGAAAAAATTAAAGCACTCTAATTAACGAGTTATTCAGAAAATAGCAGTGTAAATGATGAAAACTCTTGCCGCGGCGACCACCCTCTACTATGTGATCATATCAAACAATTTGTTGATTATATCTGAAATTACATGGGCAACCAATGCATGGAGCTTTTGATGATAACAGTAATAAGCTGCAGAGAAAGCAAAAAAGGTAACCCGCAAAGAAGCAGTGAAGCAAGCAATGAATGGAGATACAATACTCAAAACCAAAGCATGAGAAATGGTTTCAACGAGCTCGATGAGGTATCGGAGTACAATTACCATAGTTTTCATGATATCATGTTGTAGAAGTATAGTTTCCATGTGACGCATCAAGTAACAGAGCTCAATCATAAAAATTGTAACAAACATGAAAGTGGGTTGCTCTATGAACAAATCTTCTCCCACACTTGTGCACTTGAAGGCAATGACAACGGAAGCCCCCTTGAGGGATTGGTGAGAGATATCCAGTAACTTTCCAACCAATTCACTTGATTTTCCTCTCTTACTCGGAGTATACATCTAATAAGAAAGTTAGAAACAGATAATATAATGATATAGCAAATGATGAGAGAGTGAAAGTGAAATAACTCACCTGGTTGGAGTTTGATTCATAGCATTGGTGTGTGACATTTGTACTCCTCTCAACTAGAAAACAAGCTAGATAGGTTATCAAAAGTGAAGAGGGGATGCTTTGTTAAAACAGATATCCTTGCTTTTCCTTTATATAAGATTCCACTGCTAGGTTGGGTTGTGCATATTGCTATAATAAATGCATTTAATAGGCAGCTAACTGGACCATTCATACAGGGTTGGATTTGACGGCTAAGTTGAGAGGAGATAGATTGTGTCACATGGGTGTAGGTAGATTTATTTTTTATTTTTATTTTATTTTATTTTTTTAAGTATATGGATCACACAATAACTTATTTGGGAGATTAAAGTAAATTTAAAAGAAAATAAAATTTATTTTTAAAAGGAATCATTATCTTCTATTTGTTGAGAAGAAAAAAAAATTTAAGAGAAATTGAAATTTATTATTATTATTATATATATATATATATATATATATATATATATATATATATATATATATATATATAAAAATTAATCTATGTAGGTGGTAGGTCTTCCGTCGGGTATATTGAACCACATCATGTACCATGTAAAAATTTTATGAGTATTTTGAAAGAAAATATATTAAATCATAGATTTTTCCAAAATACTCCAAAGAATGAAGAACCTAAAATAAGATTGAACCATGGGAAGCATGATACCACTTTTGATGTAAAAATTAGAATGTGCACAACTTTCACAAGCTCACTTTGACAGATTTATTGACATAACCAGACACTTTTGCTCTTAAAAAGAATTTGATATCATTACATGAACCCGGGCTTTAAAATGTTTTTTTATTTATTTATTTAAGATGGATTAACACTGTTCTGAACTTACCTACGTTCATTTAGATTAGAAAAATATAAAGTTTATGGGAGAACAAAACTAAGATGTACTAGAAATCTACGAGGAATGAAAAATTATTTTAAATCAAATAAATCATAGAACCTACCAAGAACAAAGTTACAAGCAATATAGTAACATATTCATTGAAGAATCGTAATAGGTTGGTGTATGGCATGCTTATCTGTGAACATTTTAAGTGAACTAAATTGTTATGTACTGCACATTAGATGAATTTTTTATTCTTGTGCTCACTCTGCAAGACTCTTGGGTCAAAACCAAAATTTTTATTTAACAGAAAACTCATTTTTAAATTTTTTTTTTTAAAAAATACTACCTCTCAAATAGAATATTAAAAAGTCTAAAAAAATAATATATTAATAACAATATAAATAATGTATTAAAAATAAAATCTTAATACTAAAGTGTGAATCTCCGTAGAGTTTTAACTATAAAAATTCAAAACCATTGAAGTAAAATCTCAACTAATAAAATTTAACTTTATAAAATTTTACAAAACTGAAAATTTTTAACCATAAATATTAAAAAATTCACCAAAAATACATAAAAATATTAAATAATATAATTCTACATACTCATCAACCCACAAAATATATATGTTTAAAAAGTATTATACAAAAAAAATACCCAAACTCTGAGTAATAAAAAAACAAATTTTTTAAAATTCATAAACCCTGTTTTAAATTTCATGTCTTGCTTGCGATGAAAAGAAAAAAACCCTCTTCCACGACACTTGTTAAGTTTTGATATTTGAAACAGACCACGTACTATATACCTGTGTGGCATTGACTTGTTACAGTCTTTTTTAGTTTTTTCTTTTATATAACATTGGTTTGTAACATCTGCATCTCCATTTTTTATCATGATTACGGACATATTATGCTACTATTACTTTACTTACTTAGTTATATTTTCTACTCTTTTATTATGATTAATTTACAAAACTATTCCGTCAATTTTTTACTTAAATCCTTCTAGCAATTTTTTAATTATTACTATAAAACAAGTATTTAATTATTACAATTAAATTCTTTAAGCAATTTTCTACTTACATAAAACATTTAAATTTTTATTTTTATTTACTTAATTAAAGAATTCAAATAAATTTGAGATTAAAAAATGAATTAAAAAGACTAAATGTTAAAATGATGATGAAACTTAAAAGATTTTATTCAATGTAAGATTAAATTTTGAAACAAAAATATATTATTATTTTTTAAATTTGGCTCCTCCATCATTTTTTTAGTGATTCTAATCTTTCTATTTTTTAATTGATGCTATCAAGTTTCCCCGTTGGTAGTGTGAGAACACAATCTGATGGAAAGATTCGTTGTATTTTTATCACAAATTCTTGTTCTTTGAAGGAACAGTCCCACTTGTACCTAGTAGAGTTTGCTAGTTTGTAAAATAAATGCAATTCATGTCTGCCAACTGTTTGTGAAGTCTTAGAATAGCTTGGAATAGTTTATTTACTTTCTCTTTTAAATCATCTCAAAGAATCTTCTTAGAATTCATTTAGATAAAGATTTTGTGTACAAGTCTTTTCTTATTCTTTGTTTGGAACAAATATTATTTATGTACATCTCTTCTTATTCTTTGTTTGTAATAAACATTATTTGTGTAAGTCTCTTTTTATTCTTCCTATATAGTTTTATCTTATGGTGACTGAACTTTATAAATTCATCGTTACTGAGAGGTTAGAGTTAGAAATAATATGAAAAGAACACTTATAGTCCGTGAATCATAATAAATCTTAATAAGAAATTATATATAATCTAGGAATTAAAACGAATTAATATAGACCAACTATATTTTCTTTTTATTAGATTAATATTTCTGTGGTATCTGTTTATCTTATGAAAATGTTTATAAAAATCCTCTTGAATATTAAACCTAACATATGATCCATAAGACAAATTTTATTAAAACTTATGGAATTTTTTTATGAAACACAGCACAATCAAACTTCTTATGTTTTTGTTTTTATACAAGAGCTCTTCAAATTCTTTTTATAGTTATTATTTTTTATTTTTAATAAAATTTTTATTCAAATAGACCATGGAAAAACAAGAAAAGATTGTGACATAGTCAATGTACCAAATACATGTTGGAATACCAACATGTATGTCTTCCATCCAAGGGAGTTGGGTTTGAATAGTTAAATAAAATCTTGAGTTCAAGTAGATGAAAAAGAAAAATTAGGAAAGAGACTTCATTAAATGTGACCTGAATTCTTTAACAGATATTAATTATTGACAACACTAGTGAAAACTAGGCACAAATTACTTAAAAAAAAAAATGTTAGAACTTGGCATACAGCGCATACAACATCCTTATATACACACATTGGTGATGAATTAAAGTAAGTCGTCCCCATTGAAGTTTCCAGGGCCCAACATGCAATAACCTTACAACAAATAACATTCTCTGAACTGAATCTCCCTCTCTTGTTATCTGCAACATATTAACAATTTCCATAAAACCTGTATCAAATATATATATGCTATATATTATTTCAATCAAAAAAATGTTAATAAACAATAATACATTCTTTAACATGAGAAATTCATTATTTTATAATTCCGGATTATCAGGGTTTTAACTAAGCTTTACATAACAAAAAAATTGTTATGTTAGTAACACATTCTTTACCATATGAGAAATTACTATATAATCACGGATTGTAACCGTCTATATGATACATAATTGAGTGTTATTAATTAATCTTTATGTAACAAATAATCGAGTTTATCAATCTTTCTCACAAATTGAAAATTCCAGTTTTTTTATGCGTAGCAAAAAGATTGTTCAAGATCATAGACATGAAGTGATTTAAGTTGTCAAGCAATTTTAATAAAGTGATTTAAGTTGTCAAGCAATTTTTTTCTATTTCTTAACGGTGATTCAATCTTAGAAGCAAATTTGTTTTAAACTCATGTTATTTGCACAAACATCTCATCAATACACTGTAACCCGTCTAAAGTAATATCAAAATTTAATGCTTTATTTTCCTTATCTCTGACACGTAAGAACTCGTAATTTCAAAAACTTTATCATTTGTTTGGATGAACAATTTTTTTTAAAATCAAATTCATCTTATTAATTAACTTATCTGTATAAAATATTTAAGAGAATTTGAAATTATATTATTTTAAGAAGGAATTTTAATTGTGTAAAATGAAAGAATTTAAAATTCTTCCTTAAACATAAATATTTTAATTTCCTTATTTCTCAATTAAATTATATTGTACTATATTAAAATTTCTTTAAATAATATTAAACTCTATATTTATTTAAATATTAAAATTTATTTAATGACCTTATATATTATTTATTTAAAAATACATGAATTAATTAAATTTTATTTAAAAAAGTGAAATAGGTTAATTAAATTTTTGTAAATTCTGTCATTATTTTAAATTTATCCTACTAATTTTATTGTAAAGTTATTAAATAAGTATAATTTATTTTTATATAACTAAGACAATTATTTTTATAATAAAAAGTAGCCACAAAATAATAATTTATATTTTTTTAATTTAGTTTTTTATAATTGTTGTCATTATTTTTAATTTATTTTATTAAATTTTTATTAATGATTAAACAATGATAATTTATATATTTTTTAATTTAGTTTTTCAGAAATGTTGTCACTGTTTTTAATTTATTTTATTAACTTTTTGTTAAGTGATTAAATAAGTATAATTTTTTAACAGTTAAGATTTATTTTTCATTATTTTCTCTTTTAATATTTTATCTTTTTACACCTTTTAATATTTTAATAAAGTATTCCAACTGTTATTTTTAAATTTCATTTAAATTCTTATAAATAACTATAACTTACATAATTATTTATTTCTAAAACATTTTTAATATTACTGCAATATTATGTAATTCCTAATTACTATTAAGTATATTTTATGTTTTTAATTATTCAATACCAAAAATTAATTATTAAATATTTTGTAACATTAAAATCCTTAGCATGAAAATTATTTTGAATATTTAAGTATTTAAAAATGATTAATATTTATTTTTATTTAATATTTAAAAATAAAAATTTAAATTTCTTTAAAATTAAATTATTTCATCCAAACGAGATGTTTACATAATAAAAGAAATTTAAATCAAGGCAATTAAAATATTATGTATTTAAATTTCCTAGAAATTTTTAAATTTTTATCGAAAAATATAAAGGATGACAAAATCCGTTTGTAAACAAAATTCAAAGTCTCAACCAGAAATGAATTTTAAGAGGAATAAATTTGTGGTTGTGTTCTTGAACAACATGAGAGAAAGAAAATGAATGTTATGTAATAAAATGTTATCATTTGACCTTAATCTCTCAGCATTAAATTGTAAAAATTAAGATAACTCATTAAATCAAATTGAATTTTTAACCAATTATAAATAAAAAATGAAAATTCCCAATGACAAGAAGTTGGAACAGCAATGTAAAATAAATGATACCAAAATTTAATAATTTAGATTTTGACTTTAATTCAGTGAATGATTTAATCTTCTTCTTTTGTTTAATCTCTTTTTTTTTTTTTTTCACATCCTTAATTTTTTTTTTTGCTTATTAATGAGAAATCAGGTGACGTAAATTTCATTGAGTTTAAATGAATCAAATCAAATTATTATAGTATAATTAACCACAAAAAGTAAATTAAATAATTAGTACATATGTCATAATTTATTGTGCCGCATGGGGTAAAATAACACAAACAACCCTTAATTTTATTTCATGACAAAGAGAACCTTTAAGTTTATTAATTTAATTAACATTTTTTTATTTTAAATTAATTTTACTTAGAAATCATATAAATAATTTCTTAAATAAAGGTTTTGTTGAGTAATATTTATATTAAATGGTTGAGGTTTTAATACTAAAAAATAATTTAAAAATAATTAATGGTTTATATAAATTTAACTTCATATTTAAAATTAATTGCTTATGATATTTAAAATTGAAATTTGTTCGACTTTTATTATAAAAATCACAAATATGAATCATCATTCTACCTTTCTTTTTCATTTTTTTTTAAAAGTCGAAAATACTTCTAGTTGAGACGAAGATAAAGACATAAAACTCTCTCTTCAATATTTCCCAAGTACAGGCCAAAATACTTCTTGAAAGCTTCCATCTAAACCTCAAAGCATCTGTTTCCAAATTCTCATTTTTTGTTTTTCATTTTTTTTCAATAATTAAAATTTTCAATTACTTTATATATTTTCCAATAAAAAAAATCACCCGTCGTAATATCAAATTTTACCGAAAGTAAAAAATTTTGAAATTTTCTCTCCTTTAAACCCTAATCTCGCATCTAATAAAATTGATTTTTACATGGGAGTAGAAGAATCGCCTCTATATAGAAATTGAAGACATCCGGCCAATAACAAGTATGAGTTTATTCTTCCATTTCAAGATCGCATATTTTAATGCAAACATATTTCTAACATAAATATTTTACACAATTAAACAAGTTACATATCAGTTGATACATTTCCTTAAAATATAACAAAATAGAAATCACCCAAACAACTTGTTTTTGGTCAAATACAAGAAAAAGAAACAAATATAATGTAATGTTAGTCAAATGTATGCTTATATAACCGCCCCATTATTTGGCCCCTCTTTGTTGTTCATGTTATGCCCAGTGTTGAATTAATTTTCAGGTCAAATGAAGATATGAAACACTGATTTGAGATTGTTTGTGTTAGTTAAATTTAAGAAGAAAAAAAAAACAAAAAGAAAACCGTTTGAAAGGAAAATGATGACCAAAAAAGGGTTATTTTCCATGAAGGTGGTGGTGTGAAAACAATCTTCTCCATTTTCAATCGTGTAGTTTAAGCACGTTCCTCAGCATTAATTGCTACCTTACTACATTAAAGTCCTCCAGCTTTAAGCTTTAACTGTGGATTAAGTTTCTTGTCTTTTTGCGTTCTAGCTGAAATGTAAGATTCATTCAGTTTTGGTTTTTGATCCGTTCTGCTCGATTGTAGAGAAATCTAATCAAAGGGTAAGGAGGCGTAGATAAAGTAATTATATTTTTTATATAAATAAAATAAGTAAAGAAATGTGTAAAATTTAATAAGACTTACATATTTATTATTTTTCTTGTAATTTCATGAAAAATCAAGAGAGTAAAGAAAAATATTATCTTTTTAATATTATATTTTTTGTATAAGAAACAAATTATTAATTTAATGTTGTTCGAGCAGTTATCGTTAATTTTTTTTTTTTTCCTTCCGTTGTTCTTACGAAGAATAATATTTTTCACTATATTTTTCTTCTTTCAACCCAAAAAACACCACAAGGCACAAGCGTTTCCCAGTTGTTAGGTTCCCTTTTTTTTTTTTTTTTTTTTTTTTTTTTTTTTTTTAATAACATTGTCTTGTTACGCTTGAATCTCCAATTTTTTTTTATCACTATTCACGAAAATATTACGGTACTATTATTTTTTTAGTACTTATTTATATTTTCTATTCTTTTATTATGAGTAATTTATTGGTCCCTCAATTTTTTACTCAAATTCTTGTAGCGATTTTTTAATTATTACATAAAAAGCATTTAATTGTTACAATTAAATTCTTCTATTATTTTATATACACAAAATATTTGATTATTTATTTTTATTTTTAGTTACTCAATTAAAGGATTAAAATAATCTTGAGATAAAATAATGAATTAAAAAGGAGAAAAGTTAAAGTTAAAATTTGACGAAACTTAAAAGATTTTATTCAATGTAAGATTAAATTTTGAAAAAAAAAATATTTTTTGTGCAAATTTGACCCCTCAATAATTTTTTGAGTAATTTGAATCTTTCAGTTTTTTGATTGATGCAATTAAGTTTCTTCATTACTTTCTTTCAAGATAGAACTTTATATTCTCATTTGCTTTTCATTTTTTCATAAATTTAGTTGATTAAATTATGTTATATATTTTTCTTTAAAAACTCATCAATCATAATGTCAAATAAAAAATTCTGAAATTTTCTCTCCTTTGAACATGACACATCCTAACTAGAGCAGCCATTCTACCTCTAAAAATCGACCAAACATTGTTACTAGAACTGCTATTGATACTCTCGCATATTGCTATTGCGTGATTTTGATTAAACACATTCTGTCTTTTTCTTCTTCAAATTGTGAGTTGTTGGAGTGCTTTGTATTTATTATTATTATTATTATTATTATTATTATTATTATTATTATTATTAATGGTTTGTGTGGTATAAAATCAAGTGGACTCACCGGAGCACTAGCTTGTCCCATTTTCTTTGGGAAACACTCAGTCGGATCGAAATTAAGATGTACAATAGCAGTTGGGTTCAGTTGAGTGAATAGAAAATGACTGATAACTAATTGTTAATGAAAAAGATGAAAAGAAAGAATAAAAGATAAAAGAATAATGTGCAGAGAACATTTTACATGCACACTAATTATTTGTTAAAATTGCTTTAGTTGATGGCACATATCAATTCTCCATTTTTATTTCTATTTAGTCTAATTAAAATAATTAATAACTTATTGAATATTGCCCCAGGTACTGGAGGAAATTATACTTAAACTCTAGGCGTCTATTATTCTACTACTTAAATAATTTTTGGTTCACTTACCAAATTTTTAACAATAGTTAAGAAATAACCATCAGAGAGAGTGAGAATCCTTGGGTATGTGATCATTTTGAGAAAGCCAGACAAACTTTGTAACCCTACTCTACTTTCATAATGTGTTTACCTTTTGCTTCAATATTACTCACATTAATAATAATAATAATAATAAAAAGAAAATAAAAAAAAAAAAGCTTTCAATGTAAAAATTAGGTATTGCTATGATTTGTTTGATTCCCAACAATTCGAACACGTTTTGCTACGTACCATTGACCATAATTAATAGTTAATGTTTTTTTTTTTATTTCATAATCACATTAATAGTTAATACCCTTGAAAAGTTCATGTGACCGTTTCAAAGAAAGGAAGCTCGACCAATCGGAGGGAATGCCATTTTTAACATCTTTCGCAACCTTTCTTTCACAGGTGGCCGGGTCACTCCTCACGAAGTGGGCGCAGCAGCTGGCCGAGCTTCCTTGTCTAGTTCCTATCTTTTATTTTTATTTTTATTTTTTTTTCATGTTTTTTTATTTTTTATCTGACACCCAGAGTCCCTCTCAACTCAACAAAAACTACATGGCACATGCCTCCTTTCGAACACGTTTTACTTTTAAACTGGGTTTTATTTTTAAGTTTAACATAGAAATATTTAATATAGTTAATGTTTTTTTTTATTTCATAATCACATTAATAGCAAATACCATTGAAAAGGAATGGACCTATGTTTCATAGAAAGGAAGCTCGACCACCAGAACCCCTTACAATAAATAAAGATGACCCAGCGTTAGTAGGACTACAGCTAGCTAGAAACAGATAATATAATGACCTACCAAATGATGAGAGAGTGAAATTGAAATAACTTACCTAGTTAGAGTTGGATTCATGGCATTGGTGTGTGACATCTGTACTCCTCTCAGCCAGAAAAAGCTAGATAGGTTATAAAAAGAGAAGATGGGATGCTTTTTAAAACGTCAATCCTTACTTTTCCATTACATAAAAATCCAGTGTCCTGTGATACGTCATGCATATTTCTATAATAAATGCATTTAATAGGCAGCCAACTGGAATGTGACTTATAAGTCAGAGCCGATTCCATGACTAGTCTAATTTTATTTAAAATTTTTAATTTCTATTTTTTAATTTTTTAAAATAATAATTCTAGCGGTCAACTCGTTTTTTTCAAATTGTTTTTCACCCCTAACTCGCAACGTGGCTTCGTCATTGCATACATGGTGGAGATAGCTTGTGTCACATGGGTGTAGGTAGATTTACGGGTTGAGAAGGGGGAAATAATTTTTATTTTTTAATTTTTAAGAATGGGCTGAGTGGACCATACAATAATTTATTTAGGAGATTAAAATAAATTTGAGAGAAGTTAAAATTTAATTTTATAATGGATCATTATTTCTTATCTGTTGAGAAAAAAAAATTAGAGAGAAATTAAAATTTATTATTATTATTACATATATATAAAATTCATCTGTGTAGGTGGTAGGTCTTCCATGGGGTGTATTGAACCACTTCATGTACCAAGTAAAAATTTTATGAGTATTTTGAAAGAAAATATCTTAAATCATATAGATTTTTCCAAAACACTCCAAAGAATGGAGAACCTAAAATAAGATTGAACCATGGGAAACATGATAACACTTTTGATGTAAAAATTAGAATGTGCACAACTTTCACAAGCTCACTGAGGCAGATTTATTGACATAACCAGATACTTTTGGTCTTAAAAAGAATTTGATATCATTTAGTGAACCCGGGCTTAAATTTTTTTTTTTTCTAGTACTATCCCCTTATGTTCATACTTGAAGCGTATCCGACCAAGAGTGTGGTCCTCTGTGGAACTTTAAAGTGAGAATTGTACGCTAATATTAATGATGTTCAACTAATTCTTTCTATCAACCAATTCTTAAATGTCATGTTCAGTTTTAGGAAATGAAAATCGCTTCTATCAATTGCTCTTCCAAGAAAGTAAGAATATGTAGACCTCTCTGGGCATGTTAAGGTTGATCTTTTAAATACAATACAATTACGTTGAAGGGGTATTAAATTCTTATTTAGAACTAAATTTTTTATGTTGCAAAAGTTTTTATTGAATCATTGAAGAAAATGGAATGAAAATAAAGTAAATAAAAAAAGAGAATTGTTCTCCCCCATTGATAGAAGTTTCCTCCCTATGATTCATCACATATACACATACATATTCAATATATTCATTTATGGATCACATATTTGAATACAAACATATTTCTAACAAAAATAAGAAACATATGCCTTACACACCAAAAAAAAAAAAAATAAAAGAACTCTTGTTAACAAGTTATTTTTCAAAAAATAGCAGTGTAAATGAAAACTCTTGCCCTAGACCGGCGGCAACCACCCTCTACTTTGTCATCATATCAAACAATTTGTTGATTATATCTGAAATTACACTGCCAACCAATTCATGGAGCTTTTGACTATAACAGTAATAAGCTACAGTGAAAGCAAAAAAGGTAACCCGCAAAGTGGCAGTGAAGCAAGCAATGAGTGGAGATAGAATACTCAAAACCAAGGCAGAAGAAATAGTTCCAATGAGCAAGATGAGGCATCGGAGTGCAATTACCATAGTGTTCAAGATATCATGTTGTAGAAGCATAGTTTCCATGAGACGCAGTAAGTGATAGAGCTCAATCATGAAAATCATAAGAAACATGAAAGTGGGTTGCTCTATGAATAAAGCTTCTCCAACACTTGTGCTCTTGAAGGCAATGACAAGGAACGCCATCTTGAGAGATTTGTCAAAGTTATCAAGTAACTCCCTGAACCAATTCACTTGATTTTCCTCTCTTGCAGTGAGTATCCATCAAACAAGAATGTTAGAAACAGATAATATAATGATATACCAAATGATAAGAGAGTGAGAGTGAAATAACAATTACCTGGTAGGAGTTGGATTCATAACATTGGTGTGTGACATTTGTACTCCTCTCGACTAGAAAACAAGCTAAGTGAAGACCGGATGGTATTTTTAAAACAGATATCGATCACTTCCTACACGCAATCTGAGAACTTACTTCTCATTTTATGTGTGTATATATAATAGATCTGTAAAGCCTTTTTCGAATAAGTCACCGGCTGGTGTTTCTTCTCGGCCGTTGACAAAAACAACGTATGTTTATGATAAATGTGTGTATGTATGCCTGTGGAAGAATTTTGCCATCTATCTTTATGATAAATGTGTGTATGTATGCTTTGGAAGAATTTTGTCATCTATCGATCGGATTCGATTGGATCATTGTGGACCAAACCTTTCTTTGACTTCATGTGTGTGGTCCTGTACATCAACTTCACCTAGCTAACAATGTCCTCTCGACCGCCATCAATTTTGCCATCAAAATCAAGGTTGAAAACATCAAAACCTTGCAAATTCTAACAAGTTCTTATAACATAATAGTAAAATCATTACAATGGAACATAACTTGATACATAATAGTAAAATCATTACAATGGAACATAACTTGATACATATTTAATAAATATTTGGATTCTTAAAGCATGTTCATTGTTTATTCGAGTCGTAATTGTATGTATATATACATACGATTAGCTTCCATGAATCTTTACCGAAATTAATCTTTAATACTGATCTGTTCTTGTTTGTTTCAATTTATTTATTAAAAAAAATTATATTTTTTAAAAATAATGAATTTTACATTTTTTGTATATATTTGTTTAAATTAATTTTTGCTTAAAAATGTAGATTTTAATTTTTTTAAACAATTAAATTATATATACTTTTTAATAATTATTTATTTAATTAAAATAAGTGTTTTTTAATTAAAAATTTTAAACAAATGGACTCATTATTAACTTGAACGTTAAAATTAAAGTAAATGGAAAAAACAAAAAAGACTTCAAACAAATACAAGTCGCTCTTAAATTTAAATCCTTCTTTTCCTTGAACAAACAAATTTTTTTTATCAATGTTTACCAAATTTACAACCTCGATAATCAATTAAGAAATTATAAGAGTTGCTAATTGTATATCCATTGAATTTCAGACCCCTAGTATCTTGTTGTGACTACAATTAATCAGTATCACCGTGTTGAATGGTTCATCTCTAACTTCTTTCACAATTGGTGTTGGACATTTGTACTTTAAAGTGCTTTCACATCCCATTTTGTCAAACAATATATTCGACCGTGTGTGTAAAGTGTTAAAGTGCTTTCACATCCCATTTCGCCAAACAATATATTCAGGTGTACGACCATGTGCCCATACCGTTTTGTAAATTTATTTGCATCATTTATTATTTTGACGTGGGATAGTGTTTGTATCTTCGTAATATTCTTTTCATATAAATAACCGCTGAATCTCCTTTCTATAACAAAAACTGACAATTGAACATATTATGTCTAGAGTGTTGAATTAAAATAATGACATTAAATCCCTGCCTAAAACATATATAATAATAACATATTTAATTAAAGATTATTCAAGGATGTAACAATTATATCGAGATCGTTCTTAAGAATTTGTTTAAAATAAATTGTTTAAGGATGATAGACATTATAAATATAAATTACCAGATGAAATTAAGATCACACAATAAATTTAAATAAATGACACAACTCATCACGTTGTCATTACATATCAATTATTTAAAAAGATTTTAATATTTAATAAAATTAAAATTAATGTATCAAATAAATATAATTAATGATTATAATAACAAATATTAATAATACAAATTCAAATTATTAAACTTATATAAAATTAAATCTAATACCCTCTAACACAAGTCAATGTCTTTCCTTGCAAATTCTAACAAGTGCTTATCTAATATGTTGATAACATAATAGTAAAATCATTACAATGGAACATAACTTGATACATATTTAATAAATATTTGGATTCTTAAAGCATATATCATGGATTGAATTGGTCAGTTGAATCAGAGGATCTACCTTGCACCATACCTTCACAAGTAAGTATAATTTATATTGATATGTTAAAATTTAAATAAAAAGTATAAACAATCATTTATGTTACATGTAGTGGGCATTGACAACTTTCTGTTCTTTGCCTGGTGGATCATCTCGCGGTCTTCTTTTGTTCCTTGCACAAACCTCTCTCTCAGAAGATGAAGAAAGTGCTTGAAGGTTATGTAAATGTTATTTAATTGTTATCTTTCATTTGATTTATATTTAATTATTATAGTGTGACATTAATGTATAATTTAATTTAACCAGTATTCATGTTGGACATTATATGCTCACGAGCAATAGTCGTTCCAGACCAAGACTTGATTTTGTTATAACAAAGGAAAAAATATTTCTCTTAGGAAACAAAATTACAACATTATGTACACTTCTAATATAATTAAGGTGTTATGATAAATTATTCAATTCTTTATAGGATAATAAACAAACGGATCGACCGCAATGTGGTTTCTATGTCATGCAGTGGATGTAAAATATAATTTGGATGGGAATAACAGACCATTGGGTAGAGGTACATACTTTTTACCTACATTTATTTGGTAATTTAATTAATGATACTTACTTGTTAATAATTATTCATTATTTTCCAGACTTTTAGTGACTCAATGTCATTTGCTGAAGAAGCCATCAACTACACTCGCAAGCAATGAACGACATTTTTAGTGTATTGTAGTAAGAAACAAAACACAGATGAGTCTTCTGAAGCTGATAATTAGAAATATACATGTAAAGTTTTGAATTTAATAATTTTTAGTTAAGTATTTGGATTATATCATCATTTCAGTGAGTATTAGTTAATTATAGCCCTATTAAATACAAATTTGTTATTTAGAATAGTTTCTAAGTTAAAGTATAAATTTTGGTTTATTTTGAAGTTGAAATTATGAACCATTTTATTTATTGTCAATTGTTAAATTATTGGGAAATATATATATGGACTATCTGTGTGAACTGGATAAACAGGTACAATAAATGTAGGAAAACTGTAAAAAACAAACAGGATATTAGAAAAAAAAATTAAGCAGACTACGACGGTTCTAACAATAACTGTCATAGTGTAGGAAATTTCCATTGCAGACTACGATGGTTTTAGTTAAACTCGTTATTGTCTGCAAAAACAGACAACGACGGTTTTAAACTACGATGATTTTAGTGAAAATCGTCGTAGTATGTAAAAACAGACTACGATGGTTTCAGTCTACGACAGTGAAAATCGTCGTAGTCTGCATAAACATACTACCACACCATATGCAACAACGATTCATAAACTATCGTAAACCGTCTGTTTTAACTATCGTAGAATGTCTGTTTTGTATTGGTGCATATTTTGAATCTATAACTCTTTTATACAAGCTATTTTCATTATGAAACAAATTTCATTTTCAATTTTCCAAAAGTTTCTCATTGAAACTCACAATATTTTTTATTCCTAAATTATCACATTTTTTTTAGAGCATATTTTCTTCCAACTTACCTAAAACATTTCATTATTATTTTTTTAAAAGAAAAATATTTGGTTGACAATTG
Source organism: Hylodesmum podocarpum (assembly GCA_026586105.1). NCBI lineage: Eukaryota > Viridiplantae > Streptophyta > Magnoliopsida > Fabales > Fabaceae > Hylodesmum > Hylodesmum podocarpum. The sequence continues at coordinate 9,548,194 of JALJEV010001433.1, forward strand.
TAATACGCAGACAACCAGTTATAAAATATAAAGAGAGAGAAATACGTATACATACAAATGTAAAGAGAGAGAAATACATATATATTCTGTGAGTGAGTTGACTGCGTATTGCAGCTAGTTGCCAAGTAAAATTGTTTTTAAGAGTGTCTAGTTAAAACTCACAATATTTTTTATTCCTAAACCATCACAATTATTTTCCCAACATATTTTCTTCCAACTTACCTAAAACATTTTACCTCTCTATTCGTCACCCGCCCAAAGGAATTTTCTTTGTAGTGTAGATATTTCCGTAGTTACACGCTTTGGCATTTTAAAGAATGATAAAAGAACAAAGGAATAAAAGAAAGTACCAACTTTAGGAGAGTTACTCCACCAGCAAAAGAAAGAGTTCTGTACTTCCAAGATGTAAATTCGTTTTTAATTTTTGTAATGACTCGTTCCTATATAGCTACTCTTCTTGAATCCGCTCTAATAGGCATATTCAAGTACTTGAATAGGAAAGATAGCAATCCACAATTCAAGAGTGCTGCATATCTCCTAACAAGGTTGTCATTCACACCAAATACCCCGTATTTACTTTTGAAGAAATTGACTTCTAAAATCGAGATTAACTCAAAGCATCTAAACATGTTTTTAATGGTCAAATCATTCTCCAAAGATGGCTCCCCAATAAAGATCGTCATCCACATATTGCAGCAAATTGACTTCCACGGAATCATCTTCTAGAAACCCTTTATATAGATTATTCTCTTTTGCTTTTCTCATCGTACCATTTAGCCCTTCCGCTACCATCGTAAATAAGAGTAGTGCTAAAAGGATCTCCTTGTCTAAGATCCCTCTCCATGGCACACTCCTTTTGTTAAAACTTCCATTTACAAGTATGAAGACCATGCTTGATGACAAATAAGCATATATCTAAGCCACCCATTTCTCACAAAAACTCAGTCTTCTTAATATGTAAAATAGGAATTTCCAAAACACTCAGTCATAAGCCTTCTCATAGTCCATCTTATAAAATAAGCATGATTTCTTCTTCCATTTGGCCTCATTCCACCACACTATGCAATAAATACCTTCCCTCCAAAAGGCACTTTGCCTTTGTTCTATTTCCTATTTATCATTTCTTTCCATCTTTTAGTTAGTACTTTTGCCACAATTTTATTCATGCAACTAAAGATATAGATCTATAGTCCCTAAGTTAATTGAGTTGTCACACTGTGGGACCAAAGCAATGAAAGATGAGTTTGTACCTCTAAGAAAGAAATTATTTTAGTGGAAATCTCTTGATAAGTGTAAAATCTCTCCTTTCAGAATTTTAATGAATTTAAAATTAAATCCATCTGATCTTGAGCTATTCAAACTTACACAATCCCAAACCGATTCCTTGACTTTTACTTTATCAGAAGGTGCCTCCAAAGCTTGATTATATTGTTGAAAGATTTGTGGAAAATGGACTCCATCCGAAGTTGGTCTTTCCCGTGCATTTTCACTTAACCTTTTCTCAAAAAAGTTTTACTTCCTCCTTTACTTTCTCTGGTTCTTCGCACTAACTCTCTTCTATTTGTAGCCCCTTGAAATACAACCACTCCTTGAAATACAACCACAACAAAATAAAAATCACTCAAACAACTTGTTTTTGATAAAATACAAGAAAAATTAACAAATATAATGTGATGTTAGTCAAATGTATGTTTATAACCACCCTCATTATTTGGCTCCTCTTTGTTGTTCATGTTATGCCCATCTATGGGGTTTAATTAATTTTCAGTTCAAATGAACATATGAAACACTAATTAGAGATTGTTTCTGTGTTAGTTAAATTTAAGATAAAAAGAAAAAATCGTTTGAAAGGAAAATGATGACCTAAAAAGGGTTATTTCCATGAAGACTTTTTATTTTTCTTTATTTTTAATCGAATAATAATATTTTTCACTGTTTTTTTTTCTTTTATTCCCTTTTATTGTTCATATTTTCTTGTGTAACACCAAACAAAGGGCTAGTGTTTTTATTTCCTCCTTTCAACCATAAAAACCATACGGCACAAGCGCTTGTCAATTGTTAGGTTCCCTTTTTTTCTTTTCTTGTTTATTTTTTAATAACATTGTCTTGTTACGCTTGAATCTCCAATTTTTTATCACGATTCACCAAAGTCGGCCAAACATTCTATCTTCAAAAATAGGCCAAACATTATTACTAGTATTGAGGTAACCGGACCAAACATCCTCAAAAACACATTCTGGTTGCGTCCAAAACACGTTATTATGTGAATTTGAATAAAAAAAATGAGATTCCTTGGGTATGTGATCATTTTTGAGAAAGCAGACAAACTTTGTAACCCTACTCTCGTAATGTGTTGACCTTTTGCTGCAATATTATACACATTAATAAAAAAAAATTAAAAAAAATGCTTTTTCAATGTAAATATTCGGTATTATTAAAATTGACAAATTCATACTATTGTATTTTATAACCTTTTTATCAAATATAATCAAACCTTATTTTTCGGGTAGAAATCATAATATAACTAAAAGTGTAACAACTATATACCGATGATATAAAAAATTATATTATATTTTTAAAAGCATATATCTTCTTCTTTACAATTAAACATAGTTATTCTAATAGATGTAGCTGAGTTTCAATAATTCTACTCCGCTTTTTTTTTAAAAAAAAAAATTAACATAAAATTATGTATTTTAGTCTGTACTAGTGGATAGGACAAATTTTCATTTTCTATATATAACTAAATTTATTATAAAATTATTTAAAATATATAAATTATATGAAATTTTTTTAATTAAATCTTTGCAGAAAATGAAATGAAAAAAAAAAAAGAAAAAAAAAAGAGAGAATTGTTCTCCCCCACTGGTAGAAGTGTCCTCCCTATGATGCATCACATATACACCTACATATTCAATATATTCGATTTCTGGTGGATCACATATTTAAGTACAAACATATTTGTAACAAAAATAGGAAACATATGCCTTACATACACAAAAATAAAAAATAAAAGCACTGTAATTAACAAATTATTTTTCAGAAAATAGCAGTGTAAATGATGAAAATCCTTGTCCTAGACCGGCGGCAACCACCCTTTACTATGTCATCATATCAAACAATTTGTTAATTATATCTGAAATTACACGGCCAACCAATTCGTGGAGCTTTTGATGATAACAGTAATAAGCTGCTGTGAAAGCAAAAACGGTAACCCGCAAAGTGGCAGTGAAACAAGCAATGAATGGAGACAAAATACTCAAAAGCAAAGCAGAAGAAATGGTTCCAATGAGCAAGATAAGACATCTGAGTGCAGTTACCATAGTTTTTAAGATATCATGTTGTAGAAGCATAGTTTCCATGAAACGCAGTAAGTAATAGAGCTCAATCATGAAAATCATAACAAACATGAAACTGGGTTGCTCTTTGAATAAAGCTTCTCCCACACTTGTGCTCTTGAAGGCAATAACAAGGAACGCCATCTTGAGAGATTTATCAAAGATATCTTGAAGGCAATAACAAGGAACGCCATCTTGAGAGATTTATCAAAGATATCCAGTAACTCCCTGAACCAATTCACTGGATTCTCCTCTCTTACTCTGAGTATACATCAAACAAGAATGTAAGAATGTTAGAAACAGATAATATAATGAATGATACACCAAATGATGAGAGAGTGAAATTGAAATAACTTACCTAGTTGGAGTTGGATTCATAGCATTGGTGTGTGACATTTGTACTCCTCTCAACTAGAAAACAAGCTAGATAGGTTATCAAAAGTGAAGATGGGATGTTTTGAAACTCGACCACTTCCTGCATGCAATCTGATGTAGAACTTACTTTCCATTATATTAAAATCTACAGACTCTGGGTTTCGTCATGCATGTGATCCCGTCAATGCAGAAAATTACTTATTGATAACGTTAGCATCTTCATTGGCCAAAGATTACTTATTGGTGACATTAGCATCTTCATTGACACTGACACCATCGACAATTAAATCACATCCAATTGGTATCTTTTTTTTGCATGGAGTGGGCAGAAAATCCATATTTATTTATTTTCTTGAAATAATTTGAATTTCTTAAAATTAGTTTTAAAATCAGTTTAAAACTAACTTATAGTTTAAAATCAATTTAAAAAAATGAACAAAATTTTATATTATAAATTTTCATTTAAATTAAAAAATAATTTTTTAAAGATAATTTTTTTTATCACATAAAAGGTCTTTTTAAAATAAAATTTTTAAAAATAAAAATATATTTATTTAATTAAATTAATATTATTTATTAACTAATTATTTATCATTTTATTTAATTTATATAATAAACTGTTTTCACATGAGATTATATAATTAATTTATTGTTATATTTAATTTTTATATCCTATTAGTATTATTTAAATTATCTTTATTTTCCAAGTGTCACACGTTCCACTTACAGTAAATTTACATTATCGCGGACATTAATTATTTAATAATTCATGATTTACATTATCGCGGACATTAGATTATTTAATAATTCGTGATTTGGACAGATGATGGCCCAAACATTTTTTCTCAACAATGTCTTTATCCTTGACCCAAATTTTTTCGTTCAACTTTTAACAATTAATCTATTGTTTAATACTTGCTGGAACGTTTTCACACGGTTGGTTCCTTTGCAGTATTTCCACGCTAGAACTCATGGCACTGTCATTTTTTTTTGTACTCTTTTGTTAGTTTACAATATTAGTCTCTCTCAATTTCTCGCTCAAATTCTTCTAGCACGTGTTTAGTCAGAGAATTCGAAAGTTTTTAAGAAATTTAGATACATAATATTTTAATAATTTTAATTTTAATTTTTTTATTTTGTAAACATTATTCGAATAAAATAATTCAATTTTTTATATTTTAATTTCTTTATTTAGATAAATTAATTTAATTTTTAAAAAATTTAAATTTTTATTTTTAAATATTTATTTAAAAATTAAATTTTAAATATTAAATAAAAATAAATATTAATTATTGAAATGTGACTATACATTGTGAACGGAAGAATAGAGAAATTTAAATGCTTATATCTCATATATAATTTTAAATGCTCTTAAATATTTTATCTAAGTAAATTAATTAATGAAATGAATTTATTTCAAGATGAGATGAGTTGCTCGAATAGAAGCCGAGCGATTTCTTAATTATTATATAAAACAAGTATTTAATTATTACAGTTAATTTTCTTAGAAATTTCTTTTATACATAAAACGCTTGAATATTTATATATTTAATTAAATGATTAAATTAAATTTGAGATAAAATAATGAATTAATGTGACTAAAAGTTAAAAAGTTGATGGAAAATATTCTAATCCCGAAAAAAGGACAAAACTACCTGGTTGCGCATTCAAATAGCATTCCACACATGGACAAAATATTTTAAAAAATTAAAATTTTAACAATAAACATTAAAATATTCACTAAAAGTTTAAATAAATTATTAATATATAAATAAAAATATTAGATAATATAATTGCATACTCATCAACCCTTAAAAATAAATATGTTTAAAGTGAATTATACGAAAAATACCAAACTCTGAATGATAAAATAATCCACTTTCTGCGACTGCAAGTGGTGTTGGTGTTGCTTTGGCTTAGGGTTGACAAAATCAACATTGATTTTGTTTTACTAGATATAGGATTAAACAACAATTCCATCCAACAAATTGGATCCAATTGTCAAATCAACACACTTTAATACAATTACATCAAAGGTTCAACAAACCCAGAACTCCAGCCCAACAAATTCATATTATCTCTAAGAATTAATATTAATAAGGTTCATGGAAAAAAAAGTCCAAAAGAATCATTAATATTGATAATTTATGCTTAATTATTTGTCCGCATATCACATATTTATATGACTACAGTATACTACGGTATTATACATTTTCATTTAATTAGCCAAATCCTAAGGGTTGTAATATGAAAAAATTAACATGAAAGAGAAAAAGAGCCTCAAATGGTATGGTCTCGTCGTGGGTCCACAGAGTGAGATGTGCCAGCTCTGGGTTCATAGTTGGTAGGACCAAAAATTTTAATTTTCAATATAATTATTTTATATTTTAATATTATTTTATATATTATTTTTTTAGATAAATTTAATTTGCTTAATTTTCATGTTTCTCTTCTTATCTAAATTACACTGTATTATATAATTAAAAATAAAAAAATATTATTTCGCTATTTATTAACTTTTTTAGCATTATATTTATGAGTTTATGTTGAAAAATATAAGAAAATCATTAGTAAAGAAAGCATATCACGTTAACTAAAAAAATATACTTTTTACTTTTATTATTGAATTAAATGTTGATTCATAACTACGAATCTACGTGAATAATATTACTCTTCAAGTAGATTGTAATTCAGAAATTGAAAAAAAAAATACTTTTTATATTAACTATAATACCAATCAATGTAAGAAAAAATTAATATTCATTTTCTTTATAAAATAATCATATAATAATAACAAATATAAAATCATTAATTTAAATATCATAAGTGATTTTTCTAATGTTACTAGCTCTAAATTTATTGATAAATAGATTTTTTACACCAAAAAATAAAAAAATAATAGACAAAAGAGAAGTCCTATTCAATATAATATTATATACATTAATTATGAATAATAATTAATTATGAATAATAATATTACATATTATATATAAATTAATATTAAAGACTATGTCACAATCATAAGTAACAACTCTTCCGACAACAACTCTAATTACCTAAGAAAAATCAACAATTTAATTAAGAGTAAGTATAAGAATGTAAATTTAATTTTAATTTGTATGTAGTGATTTGATATTAACATTAATTTCATAAGAATCTTAAAATTCATGATTTTCACATTAGGTATAGATAGAGTTACTAACCTTAATCCATCAATAAAAATTATTCTTTAAGAATTCACTTGTCTATTCTTTGACCTTTCATTATTTCCTCTTCAAGACTTTATTGATGGTGTGAGTGGAGAAAAAGAACATTCATGGGCAGGAAAAAGATATTGGAATTCTTTTAGTCATTTTCTCCCTTTTAAAGTCAACTTCCATCAAGTTGGTTATTTTCTAGAAATAACTACCAACCAGCTTTCCTTAATTATTATGAATATATTTATTAAACCTATAAAATAAGACACACTACACATGAGACATAATATAATTTCATACATTCTCCCACTTGACTCATATGTGCCATTATTTCACTTCACGGTTTAGCAAATACACTTATCATAATGTGCATCATGTAATTACAGTCATAACTTAATCTATCATGATAAAAATAGAACTAACATGAGTCATGGCGGTTGTATGTCAATTTGTCGACATAGTCCCTTCCATATACTACAAAGTCAGTCACATCCTTAACATGAACCGTAATTGGGAAGTATATAACACAATTAGTCCAAAAATAATATCTTTATTATAAGACAATATATGTTAGCATTATTCTGATTCCATCATGTATACAAGTTTGGAAAAACAAGTAATACAGAAACATTCATATATTTGAGCTCAAAATGTCAATCTACATAAACACAAATTTCATCATCACATATACTAATCTTGACAAACCGTAATGTCTATCCTTTCAACATGGCTAATAAATGTTTTGGGTGATAATCCTTTGGTCAAAGGATCAACAACCACAATATCGATGCTAATGTGCTTTATTGACACTTTATGTTTCTGAACTTCTTCTTTAACAACAAAGTATTTCAACTTCATATGTTTAGCACCATTGGAATACTTGTCGTTTTTAGAAAAGAAGACTATTGCAGAATTATCACAATAAATTTTCAACGGGCTGACAATACTGTCAACAATTCTAAGCCCTGAAATAAAGTTCCACAACCACTTAGCCTGAACCATAGCCTCATTAGAAATAGTTGATCTTCTTTCTCTTTGAGACCTTCTTAGTGCTATTTTTTGTGGTTGTTCTATTATTGGTTCATCATTAACCACAGGATCATTAATTTGTTGTTCTATTGGATCAACAATTTGTTGATCCATTTGATTGTTATTTTGTTCAACAACAAGAGGAACAACGAATCTAGAAGTAGAAGCACTATTTAAAGGAACATGTGCTCTAACTTCCTTAATCTCCACAGTTTGTGAAGTCATACTCCCACTGGTCTCACCATTTTCAATGAATCGTGCATTTCCAGTTTCAACTATTATTGTACTATGGGTAGGACAATAAAATCTATACCCTTTTGACTTTTCTAGATAACCAATGAAATATCCACTGATTGTTCTTGCATCCAGTTTCTTTTCTTGCGGATTATAAACTCTAACTTCTACCTGACATCCCCAAACATAAAAATGCCTTAAACTAGGTTTCCTTCCTGTCCATAATTCAAATGGAGATTTAGGAATTACCTTACTAGGAACCCTGTTTAACAAATACATGGTAGTCTTTAAAGCATACATCCACAAAGACATGGGTAAAGATACATTACTCATCATGCTCCTAACCATCTCCATTAATGTACGATTTCGCCTTTCTGATACATCATTTTGTTGTGGAGTACCAGTCATTGTGTATTGAGCACATATTCCACGCCTTTCAAGGAATTTAGCAAATGGACATGGTTGTTCCAGATTCATCATATCTTTCATAATATTCACCACCCCTATCAGATCTAACAATTTTCACCTTTTTGTCTAATTGCCTCTCAACTTCATTTATATATATCTCTAAGGCATTTATTGCTTGAGACTTATAATGAAGCAGATAGGCATAACCATAACGTGAATAATCATCAATAAAGGTGGTAAAATATTTTTCTTTATTGAAAGAGTTTACATCAAAGGGTCCATAAATATCAGTGTGTATAATTTCAAGAAGTTGTGTACTTCTTGTGACTCCTTTCTTTGAGTGTCTTGTTTGTTTTCCTTTAATAAATCAACACAACCATTAAGATCAGTGAAATCCAAATCTGGAAGAATGTTATACTTTATCAATCTATCCATTCTCTCTTTGGAAATTTGACCCAAGCGTTTATGCCACAAGTAAGCAAAACGTTCATTCACTAAACCACGTTTAGTGCCAATATTATGATGCCAATATTATGATGCAAGGTCATAAGTGATTCAACATATAAATCATTAAGATTGAATTTATACAAACCATCAGAAAGTATATCAAATCCAATCATAAATAAACTGAAACACATATTCCCGAAATTAAAAGAGTATCCATCAACATCAAGTTTAGATAGAGAAACTAAATTTCTAGAAATACTAGGTCATAAAAAGTATCAAACAAATCTAAATGATGTCCAGTGTCAAGGATTAAACGATAAGTCCCAACGGCTTCCACTGGAACTTTATCTTTATTTCCCATGTAGACAAACTTTTCATTTGACCTTATGGTTCAGGTTGTAAGGAATCTGATACGTAAAATATGTGAGTGATAATTACACCAAATGCATACCTTTGCTATGGCAAGTATATCACGGTCATCAAGTAATAAGTATTTATAACGAGGGTTGTGGATCCCACGAGGATAATCAAACTAGAAGACTTATATCTTTATTCAATTTACTTTATTAATTTTCCAAGAGGGAGAGAAGCATTAATGGGAATTGTTTAGAGATTTAAGTAAAGAACAAAACACAAATTTATATTGATTTGAATGCAAGAAAAAGAGTGATTGAGATCCCAATTTCACCACTAATTCCCCCTTTATAATCTTCCCTTAAGTTATTCACATATAATCATGGTCAGATTGAATTTCCTCTCCTAGTGATCATTCCATTCGGAATCGCTCACGCCTCCTATGTTTATCTGGATTAATTTAATCTCTTAACTTAATACTAAATCACTTAGGGATTTTCGTCTCATGAATCCAAATGTAGTCTGCATTACTACCTGTACCGGGCTGGGGATGAGCATCGAGCTCATCCCCTGGACCCCGGGCTCACCTCACCGACCGTGCCGAGCTTGACATAAACGGAACAAATCTGGACAGTATCTCTTCCCTGATATTTCGGGATTCTTGGGCCTGAAGTAACCTTCCCCACGAAATCCACGAACATGGAACCCTAATTGTGATCCCTATAAATACTAATAGAGGACTCAATAATCAACACGAAATAAAACCTAAATTACTCACCAAATCAACGAGGGTTCCAACCCCTCACGCCACCGGATTTCTCAGGGCCGAGCTCAGCTCGGGCCACCTCAAAATCCTGCGAGAACATTTGGCGCACACCGTGGGCGAGATAATTCTTAATCCCACAATCACTTGCTAGTCCTCAATCCCGAAACAGTCCCAGATGGTTCGCACTCGCAGCAACTCCAACGCCGCGGTGGATCCCGCCGTAGCAGAACTCATATAATCACGGGTGGATGTGGCATTGGCGGAGGCTCACGCGCGGATGGACGCTCACGAGGAAGCTTTGCGAGCCCATAATCGAGAAATTGAGAGGGCATTGCAGACCACACAGGCGAATTTAAATACTGTCTAGCGACAGCATGAAGCCGATCTTCTGGAATTGCAGGCCCTACGACAAAGGAACCAAGAAACTCAGGGTAGAACCCCCCTCGTTCCCAACCGGGATGACGAGCCAAGGGCGCGGGAGGAGGCCTGGTCTAATTCAAGCGTCGGTCCCAACAACCCACGCACTACGGGGAAGGATATGCATGTCACAACCTCCGAGCCCCGACACGACCCCTCTAGGATTCGAGCAGCTAACTCCTCAGTGCAGCCAGGCCCCTCCCAGGCTCAGTCATTCGCTGACCTCGGACCCCCTCCTCGGATACCTGGTCTGGGTCAAGTCTGGAACCTCCACCCATTCATTCCGGCCATCCTCTCCATCCGGGTCCCAGAATCTTGGAGATGGTCGTCCCAGGACAAATACGATGGGACTACGGACCCGGTTACCCACGTGAGGGCCTTCCTCACTCAGGCCGCCATGACCGTAGACGACGACTACGTACTCTGAAGAATGTTCCCCTCAACATTGAAGGGGATAGCCCTAGACTGGTATTACTCGCTTCCCCCGTTGTCGATCGACTCCTTCAATTCCCTGTACGAACACTTCCAAGCCCAGTTTGCGGATGCCAGACCGACACCAACCACCTCGATATTGCTTCATCACCTGGTGCAAGGAGAAAAGGAATCACTCAGAGACTACATGGCCCGTTTCGCGTTGGCTTGCCGGAATATACCCAACCTCTACCCCGCTGTTGTGTTGCATTCCATTCAGGCCGGGCTCAACCCCGGCCCCTTCTCTGACTCCCTTTTACTGAACCTCCAGTCAACATGAACGACCTCCGCTCCCGAGCTGCCCGTTTCATGAACATAGAAGATAACACTGCGGCTAAGCGTCGAGCTCGGGAGCACGGCCTTCCACCCAAGCAGAAGGAGTCCTCCTCCTCCAGTAGGGCGGAGTTAAAAAGAGAGCGTCGTGCCAACTCGTATACCTCATATACCCCCCTGAATGCGTCCAGGGACAGGATCTTTAGGGAAACATGCGCTTTAGACTTGGTTCGCCGCCCTAAAGCTTCCTAGTCTCCCGTGGACGCTGACCCGACCAAGCAGTGCGCTTATCACCAGAAACGGGGCACACCACCGAAGATTGTCACCAAGTGCGAGACCTCATAGAACGACTCATTAGATCGGGCGAGTTACGTAGATTCGTACAAAAGGAGCAAAAACACCCGGAGAGGTATGCCGGATCGAGTTCCAGGACTCGGCCCCGAGACCAAGATCGGGACACCCGAGATGGCCCGAATAAACGCACTGACAGAAGCTGGGGCAAGGGGACTGACCAAAATCCTGACAAGGTAAAATGGACGATCAATACCATTGCTGGAGGCTTCGCTGGAGGGGGAGCCACCTCTTCGACCCGAAAACGATATGTAAGAAGCGTCAACCACATAGGGTCCCCCAAGAAAAGAACTTTGCCCGCCATCACATTCTCTGATGCCGACTTTAGCATAGAGGATCCAGATCAGACTGACCCCATGGTCATCTCGTGCACCATCGCCAACTGGCGAGTTCGCAAAGTGCTTATCGACCAGGGAAGCTCGGTCAATGTATTATACTGGTCTGTTTTCAAGCAGCTAGAGCTGCCCGAGTCTATCATCAAACCATACCCTGAACCACTGCTCGGATTTGCTGGAGAAAAAGTCCATTCTTGGGGATACATTGACCTCCTCACTACCTTTGGCGGAAGCGAGGCTTATAAAACAGTGGAGGTCAAGTATATTTTGATCGATGCTGATACATCCTATAACGTCATCATCGGCAGGAGAACGCTGAACCAGTTGGGAGCCATTGAGGGGAAAGATAGTCACAGTTAAGGCCGACCCGAGGACGGCCCGAGAATGCTACGCCTGGAGTCTGAAGGTCGCACCATATTCCATCAAGAAAGAGGATGGGAGGCCGGCCTCGAACATTTGCTCTGTCCATAGCGGCACCGACGAACCATTGGATATGGATCCCCGGGCGGAATTTGAAGAGGAACGTCCCTCCTTCGCCGAGCCTCTTGAACCGCTGCAGCTCGGCCCAGAAACGGGTCAAGTCACCAAAGTAGGCACTTCCATGCCGGTCTCCTCCCGTCAGGAAGTGATAGCAACGTTATGCGAAAACGCAAACCTTTTCGCATGGAAGCCGTCCGATATGCCCGGCGTTGATCCTAATCTGATGTGCCATAAATTATCCCTGCTTCCCCACGCCCGACCAGTGGCGCAGCAAAAAAGAAAGCTAGGCGAGGAGCGCCATCTAGTAGTTCAAAAGGAGGTCGGTAAGCTTTTGGAGGCTCGTTTCATCCGAGAAATCATATACACCACCTGGTTAGCCAATGTTGTAATGGTCAAAAAAGCAAATGGGAAGTGGAGGATGTGCACGGACTACACCGATTTGAACAAAGCCTGTCCCAAGGACACCTACCCCTTGCCTAGCATCGACCGGTTAGTGGACAGCACAGCTAGGTATGAGGCATTCAGTTTCTTGGACGCCTATTCCAGTTACAACCAGATACTGATGTATCCCCCCGACGAGCCGAAGACTGCGTTTATGTCAGCCACAGCCAATTATTGCTATCAAGTCATGCCCTTCGGTCTCAAGAACGCAGGGGCCACCTACCAACGACTAATAGACAAGGTTTTTAGTGCCCAGATCGGGCGTAATATGGAGGTCTACGTTGATGACATGGTGGTGAAGTCAAAAACTCATGCTCAACATGTCGCTGATTTAAGGGAAATATTTGCAGAGATACGCCGACATCAAATCTGGCTGAATCCGGAAAAGTGCGTCTTCGGCATAGGAGGAGGTAAATTCCTCGGCTTTATGATCTCCTAGAGAGGAATAGAGGCCAACCCGGATAAGTGCACGACCATCACTAACATGCCTAGCCCGACCTGCTTGAAAGACTTGCAGAAACTTAATGGGCGCCTAGCAGCCTCCAACAATCAAGCTGAGTATGAAGCCCTTCTGGCTGGCCTCAGGTTAGCACGGGACATGGGCATTCGACACTTGAAGTGCCTAAGCGACTCCCAGCTAGTTACTTCTCAGGTGAGGGATGAGTTCCAGGCCAAAGAGCCCCTCCTACAGCAATATTACCACCGGGTGAAGAACATGCTCTCTCATTTCGCCAAGTTCGAGATTATCCATGTTCCCCGCGAACAGAATGACAGGGCCGACATCTTGTCTAAACTAACGAGCTCCCGTAAAGGGGGACAGCACCATTCAATCATCCAGGAAGTCCTCATCTCCCCGAGCTGGGACAAGGACGAGATCCACCCGATCAGTACAGAGCCGGGCTCGTGGATGACCCCCCTCATATCCTATATGCAGGACGACGTCTTACCTAACGACAAGAACGAGGCTCAAAGGGTGCGTCGTCAGGCCCCAAACTATGTGCTGAGGGATCGAGAGCTGTTCCGAAGAGGCTTCTCGACCCCATTACTCAAATGTTTGACCCAAGAGCAAGCTCAATACGTGATGGACGAGCTTCATACAGGTATTTGCAGCATGCACTCAGGGGCCAAGAACATGGTGGCCCGGCTAATCCGAGTTGGGTACTTCTGGCCCACAATGAAGAAGGATGCTAAGGACTATGTTAGGAGCTGTAAAAAGTGCCAGGAGCACGGTTCGCTGCCGGCAGCACCGTCGACCGAGCTCCAGCTCATCTCATCACCTTGGCCCTTCGCCTTATGGGGAATGGACATCCTCGGCCCATTCCCACCAGCGCAGAGGCAAACAAAGTTCCTGCTGGTGGCCATCGACTACTTCACCAAGTGGATCGAGGCCGAACCGATAGCAACAATATCGGCCAAGCAGGTTCAAAAGTTCGTTTGGAGACATATCATTTGCTGACATGGCATACCCCACGGCCTGATCACCGACAATGGACAGCAGTTCACGGATGCTACTTTCGGAACATTCCTATCCCAGCTCGGTATCCAGCACAGGACGTCGTGGGTGGAGCATCCTCAAACAAATGGACAAGCCGAAGCCGCCAACAAGGTTATCCTCAACGAGTTGAAGAAGAAGCTTGGTCGTGTAAAGGGAGATTGGGCGGAAGAAATACCGAGCGTATTATAGGGATACACTGCACACCCCAATCCTCCACCAACGAAACACCATTCCGCCTCACTTATGGGTTCAACGCCATGATACCAGTTGAGGTCGCGGAGCCCTCGTGGAGGAGATTGACATACACATCCTCAAGTAACGAGACTGCCATCAGCGAGGAGCTCGACCTTATTGAAGAAGTCCGATAAGAAGTTCGGGAGCGGTCTTTCGTCCCGAGCGACCTCGTTTGGAGAAAGACCGGGGAGGCAAGGCGAGACCGAACTCATGGCAAGCTCGCCGCCAACTGGGACGGCCCCTTTCGCATCCTCGAGACCCATCAGAATGGAGCTTACAAGTTGCAAGAAATGGGGGGACGTCTAATTCCCAGAACTTGGAACGCCAGTCATATGAAGCCCTACTTTAGCTAGCTTATTTGCTTTTTAGTTTAATGTTCAATTCGGTAAAGTTTAAGCAGTGTGTTAGGTTTTAATTTGTCATAGAGGTGTACTCTTTTTCCTAAGCCCGGGTTTTTCCCTAAGGAGGGTTTTTCCGGGAAAGGTTTTAACGAGGCACCACGTTAATATTTGAATAAGGAAGATTTTTACCATCACACAAGTCTTTGCCGAGCTAAAGGAGACATCGCGTCCCTTTACCAGTTTTTACCGTGCTCGGCGGCTACCGAGCTAAAGGAGACATCGCGTCCCTTTACAAGTCCTTTACCGTGCTCGGTGGCTACCGAGCTAAAGGAGACATCGCGTCCCTCTACAATACCTTTACCGTGCTCGGCGGCTACCGAGCTAAAGGAGACATCGCGTCCCTTTACCAGTTTTTACCTTGTTCGGCGGCTACTGAGCTAAAGGAGACATCGCTTCCCTTTACCAGTTTTTACCGTGCTCGGTGGCTACCGAGCTAAAGGAGACATCGCGTCCCTTTAGCAGTTTTACTGAGCTAGGAGATTGCACCCTGGACCTGTTGGAGGTCGGTCGGGTAAGCAACGTAAGCAAGCATTCAAGTAGAATAAGCGCGGAATAAGTCAAAAAGAAGAAGAGTAAAGCGATGATAGTAAAGCAGGAGAACAAGATGAAGATAAAATGATGATATAAAGGAAAGAAAAAATAAACATTGTGCGGCCCAGTGGGCCGTAGTTACAACCCAAGGCCGACCTTAAAGACCGGCCACAAAAAGTACAAATAATGACAAAAAGAAGAGAAAGTCTAGTCGGTGCGATCCACCCACTCCCCATCCACGACGTCCTTGACATAGTCAAAGGACTCGGGATCTAAGGTTGGGGCCAGGTAGCAAGCTTGGCGAACCGCCCCGTCAAAGCCTGAGCAGAAGCCGGACACAACGGCCTCCTCCATCTGCCCCATCTTGGCCTTCTGACCGGAGATAACCGTCGGCCGCGGCAAGTCGCTTCGGTCGGCCCAAAGACTTTAGTCTCCGGTCCACAAGACGGTCACGCGGAGCTCACCGCCGCCGGAGCTCCTCCTCGTTCGCCTTTGAGGCTACAAGTTCCTTCTGGAGCTACTCCTCGTTCGAGTTCCTTCTAGAGCCCCTCCCGGTCCGCCCTCGTCGCCACGAGCTCCCGCTCAACTTCTTCCCTGGCCATCTTAGATTTGGTGACCTCCATTTCCAGAACGGCCGCCCGAGCTGCGCACTCTTGCTCCCGGCGAACCGACGCAGCTTCAAGCTTGGCCACCCTCCTCTTGCTGTGCCGGGCTATGGCCATGAGGCAGCTCAACAATACCTCAGCCCCGTCGAGATTGTCCGTTACTCCAACCGCATCTAGCAGAGCGTTGTCATAAGAACTTGGGAAGGGCTGCCCGATCTAGATGTTTTCTCCCCTTAGTGAGGAGTCCCAAAGTGACTGACCAAGCAGGACGTCCGCCACCATCTGCTCAATGCGGGGCCCAACACCATCCTTGCCAAGCCAAGAAGCACTAGCTGGAAGTTTCTGGGAAGTCTTTGTAGTCGTTGGAGGAGCACCCTCTCCCCTGGAAGCCGACTCGGGTATGGCCACCTCGGCCAGAGTGCTGGAAGAAACGGAGGTGGCGGTGTCTTCGTCAGGTCTCGGCCTCTTGGGTGAGGCCCCCACACCTTCTGATGTGAGTTCGACCACATCGGCTCTTGGCCGTTTTGGGCTGGGAGTGGCCTGCGGGAGAGGAGGTCGGGTAGCCGGGCTGGGACCGCCAGAGGACGCCCCGCGACCTCGAGGCTAGGAGCCTGATCTGCGCGCCCTCAAAGCAGCAATCAGACTGAAGTTGTCGGCCATGGAATCTGCAAAGAAAGTACAAGAGAATGTTAGTCAAACAATTCACAATCGGGACGAGGAGACACTAAAGATTATTACCTATAAAGTGCTGATAAGGGTCC
Source organism: Hylodesmum podocarpum (assembly GCA_026586105.1). NCBI lineage: Eukaryota > Viridiplantae > Streptophyta > Magnoliopsida > Fabales > Fabaceae > Hylodesmum > Hylodesmum podocarpum. The sequence goes on from JALJEV010001433.1 coordinate 9,565,137, forward strand.
TTCTCCCGGGCTGAATGTATGAGAGCCCGGCTACTAATGGGCAAGGGGAGACCGTGCAGAACTTGGATAATGTTTTTGTCACCCGGGGTCAACATGTCCTCGGGAAACCTGGTATACTTCCGGGGAGGGCATCAGTGCAAAGGATACCTCGGCTTTAGGTCGTCCTTCAGAAACAGGGCCTTGACGACCCTATTGTTGACCGGGGACAGCTTGAAGTAGCGCTCCTTGAATTTCTTATACGATTGGGCATAGGGGATGAGTAAGCCCCCCCCCCCAGTCCGGGCACTACTAAGGGAAGCTCATCCCACCTTAGGACCGTGCTTGAGTGATAATGGTAACAGGAAGACACGGGAGCTCGGCCTAACACCGAGCATCTTACACAGTATTTGGAAGGCACGGAGAAAGCCTCAACTATTAGGGTGGAGCTGACTAGGAGCTACGTTCAGAAAGGCCAAGACCTCGGTTTCGCAGCGACTCAAGGGGAAGACCATGTCGTACTCTTTAAACATATACTCGTATACGGTTATAGCATACCGACCGAACATGAGGGTACGAGCATGAACCCTCTGATTGCGCTTGCAAGTCCGGAACCTAACCACGTCGTCGAACCCCTCCCTCAAGATATCGTACCTATCAAGGAAGGCCTGGACACTCTCTATGTTGTCGAAGGAGGAGACTCGGCTCAACACTTCTTCTAGGAGCCACGAGAAGTCGGGCTCCTCAGCTGGGATGGGAACATAGAGGTCGGCCTCCTCGGGCTCCCTCGCCATCTCCTCCTCGGCCATGCCGGGGAGGGCGTTCCCCCACCGGATACCTCCGTAGCGACGTTGACGCACCTCACCTCGGTCTTAACAGGGGAGACCTCGGCAACGCCAACAGGCTGGACCTCGGCCCCAGCAGGGGGAACCTCGGTAGCAGCGGAAGAGGGTCCAGATTTGAAATCGGCCTCTCCCGTCGAAACTTCAAGGGAAGGGGAAGAAGCCTCCATTGATTCGGGCTTAGAGCCCGAGACAGAGGGGGGAATCAAGCTGTTTATGCTACGAGTAGCAGAAGAGTGTGAAGAAGACATACCTAGAACGAATGAATGGTAGAAATAGGGGACGAGCGCGAGACAGCGAAGACAAGCCCTAGAGATTGAGCGATGGACGGGGCAAATGACAAACGAGAGAGAAGCGAGAAGGGACCCTGAGAATGACAAGAGGACTCTGAACATGAGAGGAGAACTCTGAGTGCGAGAGCGGAAACCCTAGAGTAAGAAGAAAATGGCAAGGAGAAGATGAAGAAGCGCGCGAGAAAGAAGAATGGGAAAATGAAGGGCAAGCGACACTTAAAAGAAGAAAAAGAGCCGTTACCAGCCAAAGGTAACCGCAAAGCCCATTTGGCGGCCCATCAATTGCATCATGCAAGGCCTATTAACTGCATCGCACAAAATTAAATAAAAAACAAAAAATAAAACTTAATAAATTTAAATGAAGGAATATCAACCGTTGCGACAGTTTCCCGCCATTAGACCTCGGATGACCGAGTTTATGACTTAACTCAATGTCAATTAATCGCTTGGCCTTGAGCTCGGGGGGTGATGTACCGGGCTGGGGATGAGAACCGAGCTCTTCCTCTAGATCCCGGGCTCACCTCACCGACCGTGCCGAGCTTGACATAAACGGAACAAATCTGGACAGTATCTCTTCCCTGATATTTCGGGATTTTTGGGCCTGAAGCAACCTTCCCCACGAAATCCACGAACATGGAACCCTAATTGTGATCCCTATAAATACTAATAGAGGACTCAATAATCAACACGAAATAAAACCTAAATTACTCACCAAATCAACGAGGGTTCCAACCCCTCACGCCGCCGGATTTCTCAGGGCCGAGCTCAGCTCGGGCCACCTCAAAATCCTGCGAGAACACTACCTATTCCCAACTCTAGGATCTTAGAATAATAATGATCTCATTCTCCCGTCTTCTCTAGAAATCTACTTTGTTGAAGTGCTCCTAGATTAACTTATCAAATTGTTAACTTCTTAGTTTAATAAATAGCATTAAGAACGAATAAATAAAACACCCAAACATATACTGAATAACATCAAGAATCATATAAAGGGAATAATTAGGGCTACATTGTTCTCCCAATCAAAGAGAGAGTTAGTTCATAATGGTAAAAGAAACAACACAGATAATGGAAAGAGAATACATAGTGAAGTCTAGCGTCTCCTTCCTTGTCGGTTGAATTCCGTTGCCGTCTATGAACTGGAAGAGGATCTCAGTCGAGGAGTAGCCGCCGTCTAGGTTTAGCCGTCAGGATTCTAAGAACTAGGTTTTAGAAATTAGCTAAAAGACTGAATGAATCAAGTTCTGCTGAATGAGATTTATTTATAGCTTCTTGCATTGGACTTGGGCCTGATGCGAGTCTACCCCGCACGGGGCAATAGACAGCTCGTGCGAGTTCATATTCCAGAGAGGAACCTTGTGTTATACTCCAAGTCCCTTCGCGCGAGATGAAGGAGATAGGCGCGAGGTGAGTGCGAGGTGAGGTGCTAGAGAGTTATCTTACTCTCCAAGAAAGATGTCTTCGTGCGAGATAAGAAGAGACGAGTGCGAGGTGAGGTTCCAGAGAACTTTTCTTCTTCACTGGAGCTCTAAGTCGCGCGAGTTGTGATCTTACTTCGCGAGAGATGCTTTCTTGAGCACAATTTCACCTGTTTTTAGCTACTTTTCTCCTTGAAACAACACACCATCAACAAGCTCTAATGCAAATTATTGTGAATTAGGACCAATTTAGAGTTATTTTAGATGGATTGAGTGTGTGAAAGGGGCAATTTATATTATAAAAGGAGCATTGAAATAACTCACTTTTGCGAGTTATCAGAATCCCTGCATCGTTTTAGAAGCATAAGTTGTACCTCCAGAATCAATCCACCATGTATTACGAGGAACTTCAATTAAGTTTGATTCAATACATACATAAGCAAAATTAAACTCACCTTTCTTTTCGAACCAAGCCTTCCTCTTAGGGCATTCATTCTGAAAATGTCCAGATTTCTTACAGAAATGACATTTGCTTTCTTTTGGATTTTAGAAGAGGACTTAGCAATCTTTAGATGTCCCTTTCCCTTTTTATATTTCTTTCCAACTTTCTTTCCAACTCTTTGATAATTTATGTGATGAATGGAATGGTTTCTTTGGTTCTTAAGTCTAGTCTCCTCCTGAACTAACATACAATGCAATTCATGCACATTCCATTTATCTTTCATAGTGTTGTAATTCATTTGCAGAAGACCATACTCAGACGGTAATGAGTTCAAAATGAACTGCACAAGGAAATTTTCATCCACTTCCATTCCCAAGGACTTAAGTCTTGCTGCAATATTTGTTATTTCAATGACATGCTCATGCATAGTACGAGAACCATTAAATTTCATGGTGGTTAAAGTACTCATTAATGTCCCAGCAAGAGACTTATATGCAGTTTGGGAGCGCTCTTCCACAAGTTTCATAAATTCTTTAGCACTATTAATCTTGAGAAGAGCTGATTTGATATTATTTGCTACATTCATCTGCATGAATATAAGATTAAGTCTATTTGACTTTTCCCAAGCTTCATAATGGGCTTTCTCTTTATTGCTACTAAGATTAGTAATTGCAGCAGGTTTCTCAACTCGAATTGCTAAGTCAAGATTTGATAAACCAAGATGATATTGAACTTGTTCAGACCAATCAGAGAAATTTAACCCATTGAATGTTATAGCAGACATCGCTTGCGAATGCAATGTAACAAAGGGGATTACTGCAATTAACACATGCTTGACATTAAAACTTTAAAAATAAAATAACATCCTATTTAAATTCAAAGAACATTCATTTAACTATTCAAAGTATATTAATATTATCCTTTGGGTAATACATTAATACACAATACATAATGATACTAATAATTTTAATTTATTTGGCATGATATATGTATTTATTAGAAATACCTAATATCTTTGGATATTTAAACATAACTAATAATGCATTTAATACCAACAATCATGTCCAATAATTACAAGAACAATTAGTCAACCTTTGGGCAACCCTTAAAGGCCTTATAACAATGAACTTCAATTTGCCCATATAAAACAATCAATATTTAGTATCCATTCTATGGGCAATTGATAAATGACATAAGTTTTGAATTAAAGAAAAAAATAGATTTAACCACTTTGGTGATTAACAAATCTTACATATAATAATTCCAAAATTCGTATCTTTGCAAAACAAAATAAAATAAAAATGCTTCAAATTTCACATTAAAGTGATTTTATATATTAGTATCTTGTAAGAGAAAGAAACATTATCACAGTGATTAAGAAAACTATAATTGTGATCACCATCATGTCAAGTGCACAAGTTATACGATTAACAAATTATGTATATAACATGATCAATCATACACACATAATACAAGGAATTATGTCATATATACACTTTTATATTTTCCTTGTTTCATAAGTTTATGGCCACAATATATATTGCATGGCATAGATGACCAATATCACAATGATGAATCAGCGGAAGTATGTATTTAAACATTATACACAACAATTTCAATGCAATATATAATAACATGAACTTTTATCATTTTAGAAACATATTCACGGAAAAACTTAAATATCACTATGAAAAATCATGAATCTCACATCGATGCTCTGATACCACTTGTAAGTTTAACTTTAATTTCAATGTAGTGATTTGATACTAACGTTGATTTCATAAGGATCTTGAAATTCATGATTTTCACATTAGGTATAGATAGAGTTATTAACCTTGATCCATCGATAAAAGTTATTCTTCAAGAATTCACTTGTCTATTCCTTAGCCTTTCACTATTTTCTTTTCAAGACTTTATTGATGGTGTGAGTGGAGAAGAAGAACATTCATAGGCAGGAAAAAATTGTTGGAATTCTTTTAGTCATTTTTTCCCTTTTAAAGCTAACTTCCATCAAGTTGGTTATTTTCTAAAAATAACTACCAACCAACTTCCCTTAATTATTATAAATATATTTAATAAACCTATAAAATAAGACACACTACACATGAGACATAATATAATTTCTTACAAAAAAAAGGCAAGAAATTTACCAACAACATGAAAATTTAAATATCACTAAAAACTACTACACGACCTTTCCATGTAAACATATCATAAAACCAACAATCATAAACACACTTCAAAAAATATCAAATATACATTTGTCAAAATACAATGTTATGCCCGATATTTTAATAACTTCAAGAATTTCAACAAAAAACAATAGAGTTTCCATGTAATTTATATAGTTATTAGATTAAAAACCTATTCAAAAACAATCAAATATAATCTCGAATCATTTGATCAATACATTTCAAAATAGAATTTTAATTTATAATAATCTAAAAATACAATTCAATACACATATTAGTGGAAAATGGGCCTTTAACATCGGTTAATTTTGGCTTACGACATCAATTAAAAACCGACATTAAAATGGAGAGACATTAAAAATCCTAACTTTTAACATCGGATATGAAACCAACGTTAAAAGTCCTGTCTTTTAACGTCAGTTGTTAACCCTAATGTTATTTTATTTCTTTTTATGTAAGTTGTTATATAAATAACCGATCTCAGTTATTATATAAATAACCGATTTAAAAAATAGTTTAAAAATAAGAAAAATATTGACGTAGAAATGTTTGTAATGCTTAAATATACAAAAGAAAATAATTCACTTACAAGGATTAAGTCTTAAAAGAAAAATAAATTACAAGATAAAAAATAAAATACAATGAATAAAAGTAAAAAGTCACGAGATAAAATAGTAAAAAGAACCTACAAAGTCTAAAAATAAAATAGAAAATAAAAAACAATAAATTACAAGGACCAAACATAAAACCGTAAAACATTTTCTAAAGTATAAGTACCAAACTAATGTAAAACCAAATGTATATCATATATTTGATATCATGGATAATATTGGATCACAATTACTCACTTTGTGATAAAAGTAGTGGAATCATCCTCCAAGTAATGCAACAGTATAAAAAAAAAAATCAATCATATTCCATCAAATAAATAAAAATACGAAGACGTATAAATACTTTAAAATAAATAGTAGACATTTGGAATTGGTGTAATTGTAAAACCATCAACTAAGGATTTAAACTTTTTAAATGCTAATGCATAAAGAATTTTAGCAGCTCAGACTAAGAAATATGATATCACGAACAAAATGTAAAAAAACTATCATATTTTCTACTCAAATATGGGCAATGGTAAAATAAAAAAATTAGAGTATTCCCAATTTAGCTTCATAAAAGTTTGAAACCACACGACCCAAATTTCTAAGGCAACCCGTGCATAAAAAAAGCTACAAAAGGGCAAGACATTCTCTTTTTAAATAATACCATAAAATATATTAAACTGAAAAATAAAAAATACAAAAAATAAGAATATAATTTTAAATACCTGTAAGTGGTAAGTATATACCAGATCAGCATAAGTGCTCACACTTCTAATTGATAATGGAAGTGTTTTCTCATAATATGATATTGTTTTTCGATATATCTGAAACTCCATTTCGACAACAATCAGAATCATCAATAATATCATTAAGAAATCATAATTATTAAATTAGCAATATTATTAGTTAGATTAAACTTTTTATAAAATAATAATTAAAAGCAGATAGTTGTCTTTACTCTGTCATGTGATAGGCAACAACTCCAAGTTCATTAGATTTGTTGTCCTGTATTAATTCCACCTAATAAATTGAAAAGAAAAATAAAAGTATGATATTATTTAACTTTTAGCCACGTATGAATAATATCACACATCATAAAATTGCTAAAAAAAACTAATTGGAGTAAGAACAAGGATTTCTCTTATATTCAAATAATGGATGACAAAATATATGCTACAAAGTAAACTATAAGAAATAACAGTGAAGATGCAATAAAATAAAAGTAAAAAAAATTATCATCCAAATCGAAAACAAGTGTAACCTTCTATTCCTAAACGTGCTATGTGACATTCACGTCGATTTAACTAATAACTGACGTGAGAAGGGAGATGTTATAAGTCGCTTTTGCACTAATGACATCAAATCTAATTTTAATTATAATATAATTAATTTCATAAAAGATTCATTAAAATATAAATAAATTTCATTAAACATAAATAACTTTGTCTATTTTAAATTACCTCTTCATACAAAAACGTTATTATTATGAAGCTATGTTTATTTGAAATAAATATGCTATTCATTATTTTCGAATAATTTCAATATTATTACTTTGTAATGGGTCAATAATTTAAAATATTTAAAATATTTAAAAGATATTAATCAATGATGGTCTTATAAATGCATTATTTTTTCTGAACAATTATATAAATATATTATTATATATATTACTTGAAACTAATAGTTCATGATAATAATAATGATAATGACATTCATCCAATACATGACATAATAACCACATTCAAGTGAGTCAATTTGTTTATTACATTATACTTATAAGATCTGCAGTTAAACTATATTACCAACTCTGTAAATTGAATGTAATATATAAATATAAATTAAATACCTTAGGAATAATAATTTCAGTACTTTTTCCTCTTCGATGACCTCTTCCGCCTAACATATTTGTGTCAACAATAACTCTAATAAAATTAAATATTATTATACAATTATAATATAACTTTTTTAATACAAAATATATTTAAAAATAATTTAAAGTTACTCTTAGAATAAAACCCTAAAGAGTTTTGGTTATACCATAAATGAACATTTCAATTCCTTCTTTCCTTTTTTAAACAGTGTTGTTTATATGAATAGAATATACACTTTGTTATTAAATATAAAATTTGATAGGGTGTGTTTGGTCTTTGATCCGGATGGTCTTTTATTGTAGGTAAGAACCTAAGGCCACTTGAGGACAAGTTGGCCACAAGAAAGAAGATTTGATGGAGGACCATCTCCAAAAGCTTAACAAACTCTTCAACCTTACTTTTTAATAAATTGAGCTTCTAATAAAATTCGCTATGTTTTTGATTGTCTGACCAGGTTTAGTATTCGGAGCATAACTTGGGCTACACAACTCCAATTTAGTTGTTCATGATGTCTTTTTAAAGCTGACTTAAAGGGCTACAAAAGTTATGAAGACACAAAAACCCAGTTCTAACGTAATCTAGGAGGAAATTGGGCTTGAAAGTAATGTTTGAATACTGCCAGAATGTTCCAGCGGGTTGCTGACCAGGTTCAGTATTTTGAGCATAATGTGGGCTACAAAACTCCAATTAATTTCTTTTTGGTGGCATTTGAAATCTGACTTAAAGGGCTACAAAAGCTATGAAGACACCAAAACTCAGTTCGGACTTCATCTAGGAGGAAATGGAGCTTGAAGTTAACGTTGGAATGCTACCAGGATTTTCCAGCGAGTTGTTTAATTGTTTAGGTCTATTAGTTTCTTTCAATTATGTATTTGTTTTAAGACTTGGATTTGGGCCTTGTAATTGTGAAGTGTGCTCAGCCTAGGGTGTCTCACATCTCACCATTGATCACTCATTCCATCCTAGGGTGGAGAACATTTCAGATTTCTAACCTTATGCCCATTGCACTTTCATATAAGTTGGCCAACATTTCTATTGTACTCACTTTTAGTCAAAATGAATGAAAATTGAGAATTGTTTCTCTTGAAAGGAGTAGAGCTCTCCTAGGGTTTTCTTATTGAAACCTTGAATCTTATCATGGATCCTTGCATCCAAGTGGCGATTCTTCCTAAGAGCTTATTGAATTTCTAATTCATGGCGCTCCCACCATTCTTGTCTTCTTCATTTTATCTTTTCATCTTCCTTTGATTTAGTTCCATTAATTAGCACCTTGACCATGAGCTTTTTGCTGCATTTTTGTGAGGTCAAGAGTGTTTAAGAGTGATTGAAGGTTGGTGAATGAAGATTAGGGCAACTACTTGCTTATCCATGAAGATCCCTTCCAATTTCCTCGTGGGTTTGCATCATCAGTTGAATCCCTTGAGAAGATTCTTCAACCATATCATCTCCTTGTTGTTTTTCAAATGTGACTCCACTGAGTGGTCTCTTGTCCACTAACGGGTCTCTTGCGCACCTGTTCATTGACGGGTCTCTAGTAAAGCTCTCACTATCTCTCTTCTTCCCATGTCATTGTTTTCATTCCTCCTTTAGACAAAGAACCACTAAACCACCTCCCCCATTGTCAATTGTGACCATTAGAACTTTCATCGTTGTGACAATTCTTGAGCTTCACATTGTCATTGATATGCCCTAGTTCTTGTACCGTCATTCTGATAGCTCACATCAACGACACATGCAACCTAGCCACTCTTGCTAGGAAGACTTTTGATACAAGGAATTCTCACAAAGTAGGTCCACCTGACCTTCACTTAAATCCATTCCGATCATTGCATCACTCGTTTGAACTTTTCGCCAAGTCGAACCAATTCCTTTGATACCACTTGTTAGGATAACTCGGAGAGGACTTCACACACACTTCTTCCAATGCTATTGTTCTTGTTGCTTTCTTAAGAAAGCTCCCACTGCTTCTCTACCCTAAGAACAAACCAATCTTTTCTGATGTGGAAGATCAGACTAAGCTGCAACCACAGTGTAACACCCCCTTGTAACACCCCCTCTTATTTACTTACTTATCTTATTTTTAATTAGTAATTTAAGATTGTTAATGATGTAGTAAATAAAAGAGAGATTTAGGAAACAACACTTTTATTACATAAGATTTAAAGTTCATTACAACTAGCTTGCATAACTTTGTCATTTTATTATTTTACATAATTTTCTCTCTACTTACTTAGCAAATCTACCCCCAAACATAACAAAAACATCTTCTCGGCAAGACAGTATCAACAATCATTGCAAAACATCCACCTCTTCTTAACCCTGCAAATCTGCTCCCCCGAACGTTATTCGAGATCATCACAGGTGTTAAAAACACAAAGTGCAAAGGTGAGCTTTCCTTAACCATAATTATAAAAAAATTGATTGTAGTTTAAGGAAAACCTTTTCTTTTATATATTTAGAATATTCTTCTTTAAAAACAATCCAAGATAAAGTGTATAAGTTCAGAATCATTTTTCATAAAACTTATGAAGATATTCTAAAATAGTTAAAAATTAAAGGAAGATATCATTTTTAGAATAATATTTCCATACTTGTCCATGATCATCAAAATATCAATCACATAGTAAGGCAACCGACAACCATCAAACAAATCCATCAATCACAATAAATGATTCAAACATGAATTTCAATGAATCATACATTCAATCAAACATAATCAATAATATATGCTCCTAGTTCTATATGATGCATGCACCTCCACCATGCATTTTCATTCTTCACTCAAAATGCAATGTGGCGCCCTCCACTGAAAATAGCCTGGGGCATCTGATTCTCACACTCAATCAGACCCACCAGAGGTAGACACTCCGTAATTTGTCGAGTTCCCTCAGTGTCCGGTAGGACCTCCCCCGCAACATGTGATCATCATGAGTAGGGCAATTTCCCCACCAAGAGAACCCCCCAGTCCACGGCATTCCACTCACTCAGACGGGAATCCGTGACTTACGGACTTAGTCTACTACTATCCAGTCATCAATGCAACATGTTCTAGGACCTTGAATTGTATAATGACCTTCATCATATTTTAAGTATTGACCTTTCCACCAGGTCATCTTCATCTCACCTCATTCTAAGTATTGCCCATTCACCAAGCAATCTTAGAATACTGCCTCTCCACTAGACATTTCCAATCGGTCATTAAACAATTCAAGTCCATCACCAATTTCATGCAACCATGCATGTCACCACTTACTCACATCCAATTCACCAAGTAATTGTATATCAAGCACAAAACAAGTCATACTTTGATGTATAATCAAACAACCACATTTACCACCATCAATATGTGTTATATTAAATTATTCAGTATGTTAATATTCAAAAGAGGTTTCCTCAAAAGAGTAAAGATTGAAGTTGTTCATAGAAGTCAAAAGCTTAATAAACATAAGAAAGGTTTCCATTTCATTTATTTTTCATAAAGTAGTCATAGTATTCAGAGAAATAGATGAAAGAGGAAAACAACTTCAAAATAATCATTCAAAGGGTAAAGAAAACACAATCTTAAAGAATTGAAAGGAGTGTAAGAAAGATGAAGAACAGAAATATCAGGAATCTAAAGAAAGATAATGAAAGTACCAAAGAGAGTGGAAGTACTAAGAAAACAAGCAATACAAAAAAGGATAAGGAAAGGTCCCCTTACTGCAAGAAACTGAAGAAAGATAATGAAAGTACCAACAAAACAAAGGATAGAAAAGAAGGATAAGGAAAGGTCCCCTTACTGGTTTCTCCTAGCTTCCTATATTCTTCCTCTACTTACGTGCTCCTACCTTGGTTGGAGAGATTTCTTCCTAAGGTGGAGAAAGTATAGAAAGGTTTTTTGTAGAGAAGATAGTTTGAGAGAATGTAGGAGTATTCTTTGGGTTGTGTCTTCATTTGAAACCCCTAAGCCCTCTTTATAACCTTCCCAAGGCGGTTGCTACAGTAATTTCGGGCAGCTACAGTAATTTGCTACAGTAATGGCGGTGGCTAAAGTAATTTGCTACAGTAAGATATTAATTTATTATTTTAAAACCTGTGTAAAGACAAACCTTTAGTTTAACTCACAAATTAAGATAACCAACCACAATAAAACGAATAAATCATTTATCACAATAAATAATTTAAGCATGAATTCCAATCATATATTCAATTAAAACACACAACCACTATTGTATACTCCTAGTTCTATATGATGCATGCACCTCCACCATGCATTTCCACTCTTCACTCGAAATGCAATGTGGCGCCCTCCACTGAAAATAGCCTGGGGCATCTGATTCTCACTCTCAATCAGACCCACCAGAGGTAGACACTCCGTAATTTGTCGAGTTCCCTCAGTGTCCGGCAGGACCTCCCCTGCAACATGTGATCATCATGAGCAGGGCAATTTCCCCACCAAGAGAACCCCCAGTCCACGGCATTCCACTCACTCAGACGGGAATTCGTGACTTACGGACTTGGTCTACTACTATCCAGTCATCAATGCAACATGTTCTAGGACCTTGAATTGTATAATGACCTTCATCATATTTTAAGTATTGACCTTTCCACCAGGTCATCTTCATCTCACCTCATTCTAAGTATTGTTCATTCACCAAGCAATCTTAGAATACTGCCTCTCCACTAGGCATTTCCAATCGGTCATTAAACAATTCAAGTCCATCTTCATTTCAATGCAATCATGTATGTCACCATTTACTCACATCCAATTCACCAAGTAATTGTATATCAAGCACAAAACAAGTCATACTTTGATGTATAATCAAACAACCACATTTACCACCATCAATATGTGTTATATTAAATTATTCAGTATGTTAATATTCAAAAGAGGTTTCATCAAAAGAGGAAAGATTGAAGTTGTTCATAGAAGTCAAAAGCTTAATATACATAAGAAAGGTTTCCATTTCATTTATTATTATTATTTTATTTTTTTTTATAAAGTAGTCATAGTATTCAGAGAAATAGTTGAAAGAGGAAAACAACTTCAAAATAATCATTCAAAGGGTAAAGAAAACACAATCTTAAAGAATTGAAAGGAGTGTAAGAAAGATGAAGAAAAGAAACATCAAGGATTCAAAGAAAGATAATGGAACAACCAAAGAAAGAGAGTGAAAGTAGTAAGAGAATCAAAGAATAGAAAAGGAGGATAAGGAAAGATCCCCTTACTGCAAGAAACTAAAGAAAGATAATGAAAGTATCAACAAAACAAAGGATAGAAAAGAAGGATAAGGAAAGGTCCCCTTACTGGTTTCTCCTAGCTTCCTATATTCTTTCTCTACTTACGTGCTCCTTCCTTGGTTGGAAAGATTTCTTCCTAAGGTGGAGAAAGTATAGAAAGGTTTTTTTTTTTTTTTGTAAAGAAGATAGTTTGAGAGAATGTAAGAGTATTCTTTGGGTTGTATCTTCATTTGAAACCTCTAAGCCCTATTTATAACCTTCCTAAGGCGGTGCTACAGTAATTTCGTACAGTAATTTCAAAAATTCATAATTTTTTAATTATTTTTATATTTCTTGAATGTTACAAACAACAAAGGTAAAAAAAAATTCTAATTAAAGGCAAGTGACCACAATTAAGAAATTAATCTAGCAAACGCAACTAAATCACTTATGTCTTCCATAAATTGTTCTACATATTTTCTCTATTCTTTACCCTCTGTTATAAAAACTCTCTTAAACCATATTTAAATTTTTGGGATGTTACACACAGCGCATACTAAAATTTTGGTTCTGATACCAATTATTAAAAACAATACAATAATAAAAGAAGAAAATAAGGAAGAGAGAGAAAAAGGAGACTCAAGAATTTAACGTGATTCGACAAATTATCTACATTCATGGACACATAATATGCATTTCCTTTGTTGTGCACATAGAAACTTTACAAAAAGTTTTTTATATAGAGACACAAGAGCAATCTCTCTCATCGTTTACACGATTTGAGACTAAAATCAAACTACATACTCCTAATAGGTAGTGGGGTCCAACATTCCATCGTACTTGTCAAGACTTGTCCATGTTCAATTTCCAAGCAAACGAGTATGTGTGATGTTTGGCGTGAAAGGGTGGAAAGTTAAGAGTTCCTAAATGGTTGGATTTTATTGCATGGGTACAACATTGAAGGGGACTTGTTGATATTAAGACTGGCTTACATGTGTGTGGGGTGTAGGTATAAGGGGTGGTTCCTGGTTGGGTATATTTTGGTTTTGGCTCGATATTTGGTGGTGGGTGTTCATCTTAGGTTGTTCTCGATTGTGCTTGGAAGACTAGATTCAACTTCATGTTTCTCACGTGGAAGAGAGTTGGGCATGGTGGGTTGGGTGTGTTGTGTTTCTTTTTCTTGCTGGGAAAAGGATATTTGGTTTTTGAGGGCTAAGATTTCTTCACGGTGCTGGTCTCTTAGGTTTCGCATCTCTGTTTGGGATTGGGACCTCAGCTTTTGCATGTCTTCACCAAGCTGGTGGTGGACCTGGCCACAACTGAGTCAATATATGCCCTGAAAGCATCCAACTAGGTGGTGTCAATTTTTATCTGTGAAGTTAAAATTGTCGTCTAACTTCTAATGTTTACAATAAAAGTATATGCGGTCTCGGGGAAGTTTTTAACATGGTCTCATGGTGGGTGCTAATGTTCTTTTCGAGAATGATATAATGATGACATGGCTAAGTGAGGAGGGTAGTCTTTAGTCTATGGGTTTAGGTCCGAGGTTTTTTATCCATTATTCTTCAGGTCGTCGTTGTCGAAGGGAGTTATACCTGCAGTGACTCTCTGATATTTAAGTTAATATTGGAAATAAATAATATTTGGAGTAAGAGTAAGAACATGATAAGGGTTTAGAGTTCCTGAAGAGTTATCCCTCATTTACATATTTTGTGATGACTCCTTAACGTGTCCAAGAAGTTAAAGGAGAATATTAAGTTGATATACCCGGCCAGGTTTATAGGGATGAACATGTTGACTAACCTGATTAACCTTATCAGACAATAATTCTAGATGGAATAGGTGATATTGTAGATTTAGTAACACACGTCTATCCTTAATTCATCAACAAGACTGAGTTTAAATTTTCGTAAGTCAACCTCATATTATTATTAAATATAAATAACATTAAACTATCACGTTACTTAAAAAAATATAATTAATAAACAATAATAAAAATTAACGTACTCCAATTCACTCTATCTCACTATTTATCCTTAAAAATATAACATATAAGATTAATTCATTATAAATAAAAAATTAAATATAAAATGACGTGAACGTTACCATCTTATTCCAGTTCAATATCTATCTTTACAAATATAAATACTGGATTAGTTCATTATAGATAATACAGGCATTATATCTAATAAATTAATTATTAATTAATAGTTGAATTACTTTTTATTGTGTGACTTATTTATCCATGTTTGTACCATTGCCAATCAGCATTAATTGTCACTAAGGAGGGCAACAGTCAACCTTCCAAAACTAGTCACGTCAACACACTTTATAACAAATTCGCCAGAGTAGGATATTAGAGTTACTAAGAAGCAAGAACGTGGATTCAATTCATATAGTAATAGTATTTTGATTTGATATTTCTTCATGCTGAAATGCATGCATATGACAATTAGCGTAAACTTGATTACGTTGTTGAAAAGATTGATGGAAATGGGGACATGGGTTAAAAAGGGTTTATACTTTTTCTTTATGTTGACACATATGGAACTTCTGCTAAATAAAATTGAATTTACTTGTTACTTTTTAATAACAGTGAATTATAATTGTTTTCTTGTGAATTATTTTGTTATTTTTTTTAATTGAAATTTTAAATATAATTTTTGAAAATTTTTGTGTAGAGTGAAAATTAAAGGTAGTTAAATAATAAAAATTAATTTATAACAGTAATTAAACAATAATTAATAAGAGTAAAAGAAAACAATCTAATCTCTTTTAGATTTTAATTTTTCTCATTAGTTCAACAAAATAAAGGCACTCATTTATGCAGTGCATTAAAACTGAAATCTTTGTATCTCAACACTGAACTAACGCTTTAATATCTTAGAGAATTATCATCGAATATTTGGTGACCTTTAAACTCACACGACTGCATAAGAGCACACAACTTGGTTTTGAATCATATAATTAGTTTTCTACATTCATTATCAATCAACAACGATAGAATCAACAATCTCAATCTAAAATATTAATCAACATAATAAAATCAAAATTATAGAATCCAAAATGAGTGTTCATGCAATTGAAAACGGAGAACCTAAAGAAATTAGGGATCCTATTGAAATTGAATTGGTTGATGAAATTAGTTGCGCATAATTGAAATTAGACTAAACATAAATTGAGATTGCATAATAGAAGAATTAAATTGCAAGAAGGGATCTCCCCGTTCAAAATCGGACATGAAGGTTTCCTCTCATCCGATTCAAGTAGTTACACCAAATAAAAAAAACAAAGTTTTCACTTTTAAATTCTAAGGGAGAGAATGAGAATTGGAATGGCAAACCAGAAAATCCTAGCAGAGCGACTTGAAAGGAAAAGAGTAATGTTGAAAATTGAAATTGATTGAAAAGTAAAAAGTGTGCATCACATTTTTGAGTTTAGGGTGTTATATAGGGAGTTAATCATGTGCAAGGCACGTGATTTTTAAGTAGTTGAACACCAAAATCCATAGTCCAATTACAACTTTACAAAATAGGCCAATTACATTGATTTAAAAAGGGTCCAAACTAAAATTTTACGCTGGAATCCCGTAACTGGCTCAAGATGTAGTCCGAATTAGCTCTTCATGTCTTCATAGTTTTTGTAGTTCTTCAAGTCCTCTTTAATTTGACATATAATGGAGCTCAAATAGAGTTATGTGGTGAGAGTTATGCCCATTTTAATGAATCTTATCAAAACTGAAATTTTTAATGAATTAGAACAAAAAGCACTTAAGGTCCAATTGAACCCAAACTCATAAATGTATAAAATCATGCTAATTGACCATTAGTCATATTGTATTAAGATATAAAGATGCAGAGAAAGTGATCAAAATAATGACTCATTATTTTTCCCACCAACTCAAGTCTATTTTTAGCCTCATGAGCATGTTTTTTCTCCTTTTCCAGTTCACCATCAAGTCATAGAACTTTGAGTTAGAATCTCCTTGCTTTAACCATTTCATTCTTGCCTTTTACCCCGATAAAGATTCATTAGATTTTGCAACCTCCCAAAAGCTCACTTGTAAATTCTTCAAATTTCAAGCTCCACCTCGCATCTCCTTTTCTTTTTTTCAAATTCGGCTATCTATCAAAAGATCAGTAGATTTTAGAGGTACAAGTTGGCTGTTCTAGTTAGGATGTGTCATGTGTTCAATTATTGGCAAACATCCTAAAAAACACATTTTGATTGAGTCAAAAACACTTATGTGATTTTGATAGAAAACACGTCAGATTCCTTGGGCATGTGATCATTTTCAGAAAGCCAGACAAACTTTGTAACCCTACTTTCATAATGTGCGAACCTTTTGCTGCATTATTACTCATTATAAACAAACAAACAAAAAAAAAAGAAAAAGAAGCTTTCAATGTAAAAATTCGGTATTATTAAAATTGATAATATTGAATTTTATAACCTTTTTATCAAATATAATCAAGCCTTATCTCAGCATTTTTTAAAATTAAAATAAAATTATGCATTTTAGTTTGTAGTAGTGAATAGGACAAATTGTTATTTTCTATAACTAAATTTACCATAAAATATTTAAAATATATGAATTATGTTATGACTTTTTAATTAAATCTTTGAAGAAAATGAAATGAAAAAGAAATAAAGGAAAAGAGAGAACTTAAATATAATCGAAAAAATCATAAGTAAAATTTATTAAATAAAAAGTAGGAGTCTCAAATTTCTGTGATTTGCAATTTCAACCAAAGATAAAAAGAAAATGTATTGTAGTATTAAAAATGTATATTAGTAAGTAGAAACATTTCTTATTTTGTAATACTACAATTGAAAGGAATATAGAGCTTACTGTTTCTCCCATAGTAAATACAAGGGACTTCACACGGTCACAAATGTTCTCTAGCACCAAAGGAATGGTTTTGTTTTTTTGACACAATGACACGAACAGATTGATCTTTCTTTCAGTGGCTTTTGGCATTTTGTTATAGCACTTACATAGTACAACTTCACTCTTTAGCACCAGAATTGTGTGTGTTAGATTATTATTACAAAAATAATGTTTTGACCCAATTTTTAATAACTTCATTTTCATTATACTCTTACCCCAATTCTTTTTTTATTTATTTTCTAATTTTTCATTACATAATTTATTTTGCTCTTGAAAAGCTTTACCTGTCTGACCAAATCCAAACAAAGATGATACTTGATGTCCCTTCTTAGTCCCTCGGATACAAACAAAGATGTTTTCTTTTTAAGATGGATAAAAATGTTCTAAACTCACCTACATTCATTTAGATTAGAAAAATGTAAATTTGTATAATTTAATTAAAGTTTGTGGGAGAATAAAACTAAGATGTACTAGATATCTACATATTTTTTAAATCAAATAAATCATAGGAATCCTCCTAGAACAACGTTATAAGCAATAAACATATTCATTGAAGAATCGTAAGGCGGGTAGGTTGGTGTATGGCATGTTTATCCGCTTACATTTTAAGTGAACTAAATTGTTCTGTACTGCAACTTAGATAATTTTTCTTTCTTTCTTTTTTTTTTTTTTTTGTTCTGTACTGCAAAACTCGTGGGTCAAAATCAAAATTTTTATTTAACAGAAAAATCATTTTTTAAAAAATAAACTAAAAACTACCTCTCAAATAGAATATTAAAAAATCTAAAAAAAATAACATATTAACAATAATATAAATAAATATTAAAAAAATAAAATCTTAATACTAAAATGTGAATCTTAGTAAAAAATAAAATCTCCATTTTTTACCGCCAGAGCGGAAATATCACGGTACTATTTCATTTTTTACTTAGTTATATTTTCTACTCTTTTATTATGACTAATTTACAATACTATTCAGTCAATTTTTGACTTAAATTATTCTAGCAATTTTTTGGTTATTATGTAAAACAAGTAAAATTTACATAACTTTTAATTCATTATAAAAATATTTTAATTATTATCAATATTTCCCATGCATAAAAAATCTAATTATTATCATATATATATATATATATATATATATATATATATATATATATATATATATATTCAATAATTTATATATATATATATATATTCAATAATTTTACTCAAGATGTTTTTTTAGAAACAAGCAACCTTTGCATCTTTAAAGAGCCTATTTAACTAATTTGATTAAGATTTTGAATGACATTTTGAAGCTCTACCAACAAGTTTTCAAAAACATTCTCTTTTCAGTTTTCAAAAACATGTTTAAGTTGGGAAGCGATAATAATTTCCATCAAGATCTACAAAATTGCCATTCAAAGAGACGGGGGAAACACAATAAAAGACGGTAAAATAGAAACATATTATATTTATGTTGGAATCTCAACATGTATGACTTTTATCTAAGTGAAATTAAGTTTGAATCTTTAGATAAAATTTTGAGTTTAAATGTGCAGATTGAAAAAAGGAAAGTATGTTTCGAATTCTTTGACACGAAACACAAAACTCAATTATTATATACATTAAAAACTTAATTACATAATTATTATTGTTTTATCTTATCTTCTTAAATTATTTATTTAACGTTATTTTTAATATATTTTTCGCATTATTAATTCTCCTTATCATATATTAAAAAAAATTCCTTTAACATCTTTAGTCCCACGCAACATACTTAAACTATTAATGACAAATACACGATATCATATCATAAAGGATTAAAAAATCATTGATATATGCATCTATTAACTAGATCTTCTTCGAAATCGAAAATGCTTATGAAATCATTGCACGGGATTGATTATTTTTTTTTTTTATTTCACACCTTATGACCTTCTCTTTCAATTGAAATTTCAATCTTTAGGTTGGTCTTTATAACACTGTCATAATAATACATAATGAATTTTTATTTAAAACAAGAGAAAATATTTCATTATAATCAATGCTATCTTTTTAAAGTATTCTTCAACAATCTGTTGAGCTTTATATATTATTTGATATCGACATTTGAGTTACACCTGGTCCTAAAGACTCCCTTCCAGTCAACTCGTTTAGTACATTCTAAAAACAACAATTTCTCAAACTTATACATTTTTGCATTGATTTTAATTCTTTTTTATGTCATTAACTCATTTTTGGATCTCAATACTACTCATGACTTCGAATAGAAACTAGATCCTTGTTAATTCCAAATTCTAATTTTGTAAATAAGTCTTAGAATATCTTGGAATAGTTGATTTACTTTCTCTTTTAAATAATCTCAAAGATTCTTCTTAAAACTCATTTAGGTAAACTCATTTAGATAAAGATTCTGTGTATAAGTCTTTTCTTATTCTTTGTTTGGAACAAATATTATTTATGTACATCTCTTCTTATTTGTTTTTTTTTTTTTTTGGAATAACCATTATTTGTGTGAGTCCTCCTCTTATTCTTCCTATATATATAGTTTTATCTTATGGTTGACTGAACTTTATAAATTCATCTTTACTGGGAGGTTAGAGTTAGAAATAATTTGAATAAAACACTTATAATCCGTGAATCATAACAAAATCTCAATAAGAAATAAGATATAATCCAGGAATTAAAACGAATTAATATAGACCAACTATATTTTCTATTTATTAGATTAATACTCGGATGGTATATCGGTTTATCTTATTAAAATGTTTATAAAAATCCTTTTGAATATTAAACCTATCATTTGATCCATAAGACAAACTTTATAAAAACTTATGGAAATTTTTATGAAACACAGCACAATCAAACTTCTTATGTTTTTGTTTTCATACAAGAGCTCTTCAAATTCTTTTTATAGTTATTATTTTTATTTTTAATAAAATTGTCATTCAAATAGACTGTGTAAAAACAAGAAAAGATAGTGACACAGTCAAGGTATCAAATGCATGTTGGAATACCAACATTTCTTTCATCCAAGTGAGTTGGGTTTGAATAGTTAAATAAAATCTTGAGTTCAAGTAGGTGCAAATTTGGCACCTCAGTAATTTTTGAGTGATTTTAATCTCTGAAAAGAACTTTCAAATTCTCATTATTTGTTTTTCATCTTTTTCAATAATTTAATTGTTAAATTACTTTATATATTTTCCAATAAAAACTTACCAAACATAATATCAAATTTTACCGAAAATAAAAAATTATGAAATTTTCTCTCCTTTAAACCGTAATCTCGCATCTAATAAAATCATCTGATTTCTACATGGGAATAGAAGAATCACCTCTATAATAAGTATGAGCTTTTTCTTCCATTTCAAGATCACATATTTTAGTGCAAACATATTTCTAGCACAAATATTTTACACAATTAAACTAGTTACATAACAGTTGATACATTTCCTAGAAATACAACAACAACAAAATAAAAATCACTCAAACATTTTGTTTTTGATAAAATACAAGAAAAAGTAACAAATTTAATGTGATGTTAGTCAAATGTATGTTTATAACCACCCCCATTATTTGGCCCCTCTTTGTTGTTCATGTTATGCCCATCTCTGGTGTTGAATTAATTTTCAGGTCAAATAAACATATGAAACACTAATGAGAGATTGTTTCTTGTGTTAGTTAAATTTAAGAAAAAAACAAAAAAGAAAAAACTGTTTGAAAGGAAAAGGATGGCCTAAAAATGGTTATTTCGATGAAGGTGGTGGTGGTGTGAAATCAATCCTCTCTAATTTCAATCGTGTGGTTCACCACTCTCCTCAGCATTAATTGTAACCTTATCAGATTAAAGTCCAGGTTAAGCTTTGTTAGTTGACTAAGTTTCATGTCTTTGGCGTTTCTATCTGACTCTTCAAAATATAAAAATTCGGTATTGTTTTGATTCGTTTGATTCCCAACACTTCGAACACGTTTTGCTTTTAAAGTATGTTTTATATAGAAACCATTGAACTTAATTAATAGTTAATGTTTTTTTTGTATTTCATGTGCAATAAATTTTTGATGCAAAAACCATAGTCACATTAATAGTTAATGTTGCCTGAAGCGTATCCGACGAAGAGTGGTCCCCGGTGTGACGTTCAATTGGGAATTGTATGCTAAGTCAAAACACTGCTGTACGACTAAAACGAATCGCTTCTATCAAGTGCTCTTCCAAGAAAGCTTGAATCTGTAGGCCTCTATGGGTATTGGACTGAACCTTTGGTAAGATTGGTGTTTTAAATACAATACAATTACGTTGAAGGGATATTAAATTGGTAGAAGTTTCCTCCCTATGATGCATCACATATACACATACATATTCAATATATTCATTTCTGGATCACATATTTAAATACAAACATATATGTATCAAAAATAGGAAACATATGCCTTACACACAGAAAAATAAATAAAAGCACTCTAATTAACAAGTTATTTTTCAGAAACTAGCAGTGTAAATGATGAAAACTCTTGCACTAGACCGGCGGCAACCACCCTCTACTTTGTCATCATATCAAACGATTTGTTGATTATATCTGAAATCACACGGGCCACCAATTCATGGAGCTTTTGATGATAACAGTAATAAGCTGCGGTAAAAGCAAAAAAGCTAACCCGCAAAGTGGCAGTGAAGCAAGCAATGAATGGAGATACAATACTCAAAAGCAAAGCAGAAGAAATGGTTCCAATGAGCAAGATGAGGCATCGGAGTGCATTTACCATAGTTTTCAAGATATCATGTTGTAGAAGCATAGTTTCCATGAGACGTAGTAAGTAATAGAGCTCAATCGTGAAAATCATAACAAACATGAAACTGGGTTGCCCTATGAATAAAGCTTCTCCAACACTTGTGCTCTTGAAGGCAATGACAAGGAACGCCATCTTGAGAGATTTGTCAAAGATATCCAGTAACTCCCTGAACCAGTTCACTTGATTTTCCTCTCTTACTCTGAGTATCCATCAAACAAGAAAGTTAGAAACAGATAATATAATGAATGATATACACAAATGATGAGAGAGTGAAAGTGAAATAACTTACCTGGTTGGAGTTGGATTCATAACATTGGTGTGTGACATTTGTACTCCTCTCAACTAGAAAACAAGCTAGGTAAAGAGGGGATGATTTTTTAAAACAGATATCGATGGCTTCCTGCACGTAATCTGAGAACTGCTCATAAAGCGTGCGTGTATATGTAAAAGAATCCATATCTGCAGAGCCTTTTATAACAAGTCACTTGGTGTTTCTTTCCCGCTTAGCGTTGACAAAAACAACATATCTGCAGAGCCTTTTTCAAACAAGTAACTTGCGCCTAGCCGTCGTAGTGTATGATCAATGTGTTCCCCTATGGAAGAATTTGGTCGCATTTGGTCATTGTGGACAATACCTTTCTTTGTCTTCATCTGTGATGCCACGTATATCAACTCCACCCACCCGAGTCAAAAGGGATGATAGGAATTGCAAATACAGACAAAATATTCATATATCAACATTGTCCTCCACCCAGTCAAAACATCTAAGTAGGCGGATGTATGTTTGGTAAAAGGGGCAATGTCCCAAACTTATATATATATATATATATATATATATATATATAATAAATTTTAATCTTTTTTTTAAAAAAAAATCCTATTTAGAAATAATATATTTCGTATTAATGAACTTAGAAATTGTTAGATCAAATGATTAACGTCTCAAATTTTGATTAATTACAGAACAGATGGATCGTGTTAGACTGAAGCATTGCAAGTCAAAGTCAGACGAAGTCAATAACTCCCTTCAGGACTCGATCCCTTTGGGAAGTCTTGTCTATGTATTTTTTCTCTTTTACTTATCTTTTTATTGTGATCTTTAATACCATGAACTAATTCCCTCTTTGATTGGGAGAACGATGTAACCCTAATTATCTCCTTTATATGATTCCTAGTGTTATTCAGTATATATTTGAGTGTTTTATTCTTCGTTCTTAATGCTATTTATTAAATCAACACCCTAATAAATTGATAGGTTAACCTAGGGACGCTCTGACAAAGTAAACGTATAGTGAAAACTGAAGAATTAAACCGTTATTATGCTAGGATCCTAGAGATGGAAATAGGTAGTAATGCGGACTGCATCTAAGTTGCTCTTGGATTCATAGAACTAAAACTTTAATTAAATTGGCATTAATCTGGTTAACTTAGAAGGTGTGAGTGATTCTGAGAGGGACGGTCACAAGGGTAGGAATCTGATCTGACCATAATTATACATAAATAAATAAGAGAAAATAAAAGTAAAAGGGGGAATTAGTGGTGAAATCGGGATCTCAATCGCTTCTCATCTTCTTCTTATTTCTTGCTTTAAATTATCATTGCTTTGTTCTTCTATAAATTGCTCCCTTAATTAATTACTCTTTTCATTCTCTTTGAGAAATTAATAAAATCATTAAATAAAGATAATGTTTCCAAATTGCTTATCCTCGTGGGTACGACAATCCTGATCTATAAATATTTATTACTTGACGGTTGTGGTAACTACCACCTATATTCCGCGCATCAATAATACTAGCACTATTAATCTCAGCAAAAACTCTATTCGGCGTTCAAAAGCTAAACATATTGAAATCAAATTCATTTTATAAGAGATTATGTTCAAGAAGATATTTTTGATATACAACTTGTTCAAACAGATTTTCAACAGGCAGATATATTTACGAAAGCATTAAACGAAACTCGCTTTAATTTCATTAAAGAAAATTTGGGAATTGTTTAAAAGATTAAGTTTTTCGTCTGATATTATTGTCTATCGTATTCGTCTAATTTATTATTCGTGTTAAGACGAAATATTGCGTCTGATCAAGTTGAATCAGTCTTAGAAAATTCAACAGACGCATCGTTATTATTTAATTAATTTAAATTGAGTGTGCAGGAAGACACAATAAATGAAACATTAAATTTTCTAGCATTTATTATGCTATTCTAGGATATTGAGAGGCATGCGCAGTAAATCTCAGAAGTCAAATCAATCATTAAAAGGACAATCATGAGATTACATCAAATCAGAGACGGTTTGCATTCAGTCGTCTGATAAAATATAACTGTTTCTCTTGTTTGTCTATAAATACTAGAAGTTACCTGTTTTAACTATTCAATACTATTATATTCTTTCTCAAAAGAATTTTCACTCTCTATAACTTCTATGTTTTTGAATTAGAAAAATTGCCGCCAAAAATGTTCATCAAAAATCTGTAGAAGGCGAATCATTCTTTGCCAAGGACTTGTTTTTGGTAAGCAAATGGACTAGAAGGAACACTCTACATAAGCTTTCTAGACGCACTTACAGAATGTTGGAATCTGTTGGGTGGTTAAGATTCGCTGAATGGGAATGACCTTGGATGCTAGAATCTTATGCTTAGTTCTGGAATGATGCCAAGGAGGTTGATGATAGTATTGTGGGTTTCATCAATGACAAGCAATATTTAATTGATATTAAAGCCATTGTTGTTGTTGGAAGAGGAATAGTTGAAGGGTTGGAATATAAGCCCAACTAGAATGCTCACCTTGACGAGAAGGAGATTGATACTCTTCTCTGTGGGAAACCCAAAAATCTGATCTGGCGAAGTTTCTCGGGGCTGGTAATTTAGTACCAGAATGCAG
Source organism: Hylodesmum podocarpum (assembly GCA_026586105.1). NCBI lineage: Eukaryota > Viridiplantae > Streptophyta > Magnoliopsida > Fabales > Fabaceae > Hylodesmum > Hylodesmum podocarpum. The sequence goes on from JALJEV010001433.1 coordinate 9,590,513, forward strand.
AATATTTCACAACTTGCTCTTCAACCTCTTCACACCGAGGATTGGCTCAAGAGATAATGTGAGCAACAGAGACCATTTTTGTCTCTATCATCTGTCAAAGATGACGAAGGTTAGTCTTCCCCATGTGATAATGGATCACTGGGTAACTGCCTTGAGAGGAAGGAACTTGAAAAGAAAATCAAGTATTCCTTACCCAACTGTGTTTGCCGAGATCATCCTCGATCAAGGCTTTGATCACAGAGGATATGAGTGGTATGGTGCTGGTTCAGAAATCAAGCAAGGCACTTTTTCGAAGATGCACCTGTATTTGCAGCCCATAACCAGGGATGAGGCTGATATAAGACAACTTCAGCCCGAGAGGTTTCAAAACCCTCAATCATCTTCTCAACAACAACAACATGAACCGTCTTCCCCCACACAGAAACCTACCAAACACAAACCCCTCTTCAAAAGAGCCAAGAATGTTGTTCCTCAAGCTCAAACACAAACTCAAACACAAACCCAAACACAACCACAAATAGTTATCCAATCACCAATCCAAGTAACGGAGGTTCATTTTGAGAACCTTCCAGAAGAACCCCTGGTCAGACGAAAAGCTAGGGCATTCAGGTTAAACTCCCAAAAGCCCCTTATGCACCACCTGCACCTCAACTAGAAGAAGTTGAAAGGAAAGCATCTGAGGATGCTGAGTCTGCTAGAAGGCGAGCAGATGAAAAGAAAAAGGTTGAAGATAAAGAGGCAAGAAAAACTTCTCTTCAAAAGTTGCCTCTAAAGGCAAGCACAAGACAATAGACGCTCCATCTATTAAGACTATTGAACAAAAACAACTAAAAGCAACAAGAAAAATATCAATGCTTTATGAAGCAGAACGGGAACGTTTGTTCCAATAAAGCTGCAAATGGATAGGATCGTCTGAAGTTGCGTCTGAGCCAGAAACTTCAGAAGGCAGAGATAATGTGGAAACTGCCTAGATCCAAAAAGACAATGTTCTTCTCTCTGAGCAATTGTCTTCCATGTTGAATGATGATGCCCCTGCTGAAATGGTCTATGGTTCGTCTGTTCAATCAGATTAACAAGTTAATGACTCTGAGCCAATAGTTGCTCAATTTGTTTCAGCTGTTGAACCCATACAGATGGAAGATGTTGCATCTGAAGGACCAACATGTTCACAGACGAAGGAGATTTCGTCTAATGTTTTTGAAGTCCACTCATGTTCTTCATCTGATAAAGAATACTGTGAGACTATAAAACTTGTTGTTCCTTTATCTAGAAGATCTCACGCTGAAGTGTTAAATCCTGAGGATCTTCCACCTAAGCACAAGACAGACTATTTGTTTCTCAACGATTTAGTCATGAGAAGATCTGTTGTTGCCTCTTGTGTTGAAAGGCCCATAAAGCCTGATTGGGAGTTTTTAGATCATGCTGATGAAGCCTCTGATCTGTCTGATTTTGAGTCTAAGTCTGTCACTGATGGATATTGTGCAGACGATGAAGACAATTATAAAAAGGAGTCTCCTTACATCGAGACTAAGAATCCCTACAACTACAAAGGAAAAGAAGAGATTTCACTTGGGCATTTTGTGAATCCAATCAATTATTATTGCCCTCTGAAGCCAGCAGATTTTGATGAAAAGATGAAGTATGGTCCTGATGAGCAACGCGCATGGCTGAAGCATCTACCTTGGGACGAACTGCCAAAGCTGAAAATAAAGGGTTTGGAAGGGATAGATGATTACAAGAATCATCTTAATAGTCTGTCGATTGAAGGACCAGCTCTTAGGTATGAACCCAATATCATCTCCAGAACTTCAACGAAGAAAGTTGTTCGTCATCATCCTTAGAAGACAACAATTTTTCATCACTGTATACATGGAGACTTTGGGTCTGGAATATATGAACCCAGAGAATTCAAGCATTAGCATCTAGACGTTATGGATTGCCATGATCCCCTACCTTTCACCATCCCTCTGAATAAGACTGAGTACCTTGGCTTGGGTTACTCACTTGGTCTGACCCTCCCTTGGATAAGGCCTCACTGCTCAAGAGTTCATCCAAAATATCACTTGAACATCTGAGTATGAATCCCCTGATGAGTGCGCTCATGACCTCCCGGTTGATAATGATATAGTTTTCTCTCTCTTAGGAAAAGCTTACATATATGAAGAAAATGCCATGTTGGCTCAATTCTATAGGCTGTAACGTCTGGCTGAAAAGGAAAGAAGATTTATACCTTTTCTAATGGGCTCTCAATTCTCTGCCCTGGTCACCAATGAGACAAAGTTTTTCATCAAGATTGATCGTTGTAGACCTTGTTTGGTGAAATTCTTAGCTAAAGGAAAAGAGAAGAAAGAAAGAGATGCTCCCAAGGTCTTTAAATGGGCAAGGCATATTCCAAAACGTCTCCCTTCATCCGTCTATGCTCATCTAAAGACGCTTCAAGAGCACTTATCTAAGTCCATCCATCCTCGGGCGCTTAAGATGATTGAAGAACATGAAGCCACTATGGCTTTTTGCTCTAGAACCTCATTTGATGAACCAGACTCTGCCACTGTTGGCACTTTCCTTCTTGGTGCAGCCTCTGCTTATATCGTCTGTCCTGATCAGTCTGATCTTCAACTTGTTTCCTTCAAGAGGAACTATACATGGAAATGGTCTAAGTCCTTCCATGCCAAGGTTGATCTGCCTCTGCTCTCATTACGTCTGTTGGGGTCTTCAGCTGAACCAATCATTGAGGAGGTGGACTCTGATATAGACGAACCTCAATCATCTTCTCCAACTGCTGACAAGTACAACGCTTTAAAGAGGAAGTATGATGCATTAGAGGATAGCGATGAGCACTTGAAGAAGAAGAATGTTTTGCTTAAAGATAAACATGAGGATCTTCATGCTCGCTTTGAGCAATTCCAGGCTTGGATGATGGACATGGTGCAGCAGCGACTTCAACCTCCACCCCAATAATTTTTGTTGATTATCAGCTTATGGTGGAGAAGTTGTATGGAGGAGAAGTAAGATTGTGGGGAGAAAGATGCAGAGAAGAACATCGTCTAAGGGGGAGTATGCAAGATTTTAAAGGAATCCAGCTTGAGAGGAGCTTTGTTTATTTATTTATTTTTTATGTCTTAAATTTTTTTTTGTATTTTTTATTTCTTTCTTTTATGTATGCTCTGTAAAACCTTGTAAGTGTACAAATCAGATTACATCATATTGAACTATTTATTTGCTAACTTTGTCTTGTGTAAATGCATCCTTCAGTATCCTTTCAAGTATGGTCTGTAATAGGGGGAGATTGTTAGATCAAGATGATTAACGTATTAAGTTTTGATCAATTACAGAACAGACGGATTGTATCAGACTGAAGCATTACAAGCCAAAGTCAGACGAAGCCAGCACAGATGAAAGATGACTCCTAAAAGTTGCATCTTATGAAGTCATCGTCTGTCAGTAATAGACCAAGCATGCCTCAAGGCGAAAGCTCAAGACTAAAGTCAAGACGAAGACTCAAGTCTGAGGATTAGACTTAGTCTCAAGTTAAGCTTTTAAAGGACCCATCGTCTATCGTGAAAAGTGAAGTCCAAGCTAAGATGAAGTAACTCGAGCCAAGAAATTAAAATCTAGTAGTTACTCAAGAAGCTTCTGATGTCATAATGGAGATTCACGCTAACCTCTGCAACACGAAAAGTAAATCTACTTTTTGTTGTTATCTCTGATCAAGTCAGAAAAAGGTTCTGACTCCGCTGTGCAACTTGTCAAATCTTTGATTGTACTCTGACACAAGTTGAAGACTTCAAGAAGGAAAGGACAACAGACAGATTTTTGTGTCTAACGGATCTATCAAATCGTTGTCTATATAAAGGACTTCACCAGCATCAGTTCAAGTTGGCGAAATTACGCTTGATAAGCTATTCATCTAAATTTCGCTCTCTAAGTTCTTGAACTATGTTCTTCATCTGTATACCCCTCTCTGCGAAGAGGATTTTCGTTTCTTAGAAACATTTCAAATCCACTTTTGTGATGCCCTTAGCCTAAGGAGGTTGTGTTTAAAAGAATACCCTTGTATTAGCCTGGGGAGGCTGCGTTCCAAAGAATACCTAGTTGTTTAGTCTCAGAAGATTGTATGCAAAGAAAATTTGTATAGCCAGAAGTGGTTGAGAGCAAAGAATACTTGTAAGTTGTAACCATTTCACGGTTTGTAGTGAAAACTCAGGAAGTTGTTGGGTAACTGGACGTAGTCTTGAATAGATGAACCAGTCTAAAAATACTTCTGTCTTTAACTGTTTTATTGACTAATGGGGATAACTATCTAAACGTCTTATAATTAAAATCAACAGTTAAAAAACTTAAAGTTTCGTCTGATCGCGTTTGAAAACAACAGACGAAAGGACAAAATTTTTTATTAACACAAATCAACCTCTTCTTATATTTTTGTCTTTTATAAAAATTATTATATGGTCAATTGACTTACACATGGCTAGCTCTTACCTAACTAAAAAATTTTAAAAAAATAAATAAATAAAATAAAATAAAAATAAATAAATTTGCCCCTCTAACCGTAACGTCTAAATGTCATATTTCCTTGCAAATTCAAACAAAAGTAATCTCATATTTTTGATAACATGATAGTAAAATCATTACAATCGAACATAATTTTATACATATTTAATAAATATTTGAATTGTTAAAGCATATTGATTGTTTATTCGAATTCTAATTGTATGTATATACATACGATTAGCTTCCATGAATCTTGACCGAAATTAATCTTTAATATTGATCTGTGCTTGTTTGTTTCAATTTATTTATTAAAAAAATAATGAATTTTATATTTTTTTGTATATATTTGTTTAAATTAATATTTGCTTAAAAATGTAGATTTTAATTTTTTAAAACAATTAAATTATATCTACTTTTTAATAATTATTTATTTAATTAAAATAAGTGTTTTTTTAATTGAAATTTTAAAACAAATGGACTCTTTACTAACTTCAACATCAAAATTAAAGTAAATGGAAAAAAACTTCATTTCAATCTGATTTTGCTGCATTTGCTTTCAACCTGATTTCCGTGGTTTGGTTAATTATTGAGATGATTTTCGTGATTTGGCTGATTACTAAGATGATTGATTGTATAATAACCTGATTAAGATGATTATTTTGTGGTTTCCATCATCAGTGGAAATGTTGTAACTGAAAAATTATTTGAGATAGCAGAAAGAAACATGATTGTTACTACTCAAAAGGTTGCAGCAATTGAAAAGCACAATGAACTAGTACTTGAGAAGATTACTGGGTTAAAACAAACCAGTGGTCTGAGTTTATTTAGAGTTGTGGGAAATTTTGAGTGAGTTATAACACAAGTTAAAGAAAAGAAAAAATTACTTGTAATCATAACACAAGAAAAAATTACTGTAATCAGAATATGTACTCTCCTTAAGATAATTACATATTTTCCCCACCTAATGGAATAAGGCTTTTGTCATTTGCTACCCTTTATTATAGTGGTTTTTTTACCCCTGTATGCTCACTGTCCTATTTTTTTGTAATTTTTTTCTCTCACACAAAACAATTGCATTTATGTCACAATTAGAAGGAAAAAGCAGGTTGTCCACGCCCTTAATAAGTATGTTTGGTGAATCAATGTTAAAAAAGGCTTTAATGGTATAGATTTCGACCTGCATAGAATTGAGGGATAAGATTTTATTGGCTTTTTTACCTAAATGAAACTAGGTTCGACTTGAAATCATTTAAAGTTCAGGGTCTGTTTTGAACGAACACGCTCGAGCCATGAGTGTATATAGGCTCAAAGTAGGACACACTCAACCATCGAGCGCCTTCAACCATGCATTAGACCTGCTAAAATGTCTAGTGTCAACGCACCTGGTTGGTTGAGGAATCTATAAAACATATTTTTCATTGTTAAGCATAACCTACTTTACTCATTACTTGCTTAGCCATTCTCCCTACATTAGTTCTCTCAAAAAAACATTACAATTAACATCAAAGGCAAGAGGAGAGTGTGTGTTTTAATAAGTTACATGAGGGTGATGAGAAAAAGCAGAGAGAGAGAATGTGTGTGTTTTAATAGATTAAGTGAGAGTGATAGGAAAAGGCAGAGAGAGAATATTTTAATAGGTTATGTGAGGGTGATTGGAAAATGCAAAAAGAGAGAATTTAATATTTTACAAGACTGCTAGAGTATGTACCAAGTCCTGCTGGTGTTAATTGTCTTTTCAAATCCATTACATACATGTCCTCGTTTCATCCTCCTTAACGCACTATACATTTTAGCGGGTTCGCACAAAACAAACACGCGACTGTAATTAGTTTTCAAACTGTCCTATTATACCAAATATGTCAAATTGCCGATTCAACCTTTTCCACAAGTTGTATTTTTGCTTAATAATAAGCACTTCTTATCAGCATTTGCCCTTGCCCGTTTTTAAGGTTTTGGATCGTGGAGAAAAGATTGAACTGTTGGTGGACAAAACAAAAAACATACAATTTCATGTGTGTTTTATTTGTCCAAATCAAGCACTATTTTAGTTTCCTTTATTAATAAATTCTTTGTTCATCCAAAAGAAACATTGTTTGAATCAATTACTGTACTTTTGAAGCAATCTTGTTAATGAATGAGCTCTTGCATTATATCATATTGTTTAACTTTATATGACAAAGGGTCCTAGTTTCTGCATCTAATATTCCAATTTGACCTTATTCATTTGCTCATTTTATTGAGTGTTAGCAGAATTTAAGTCTATAAATATGTGCGTGTTAAGCTGCTAGTTCATTCGAATTTAAGTAAGTAGCCTTAATTTAAATTCTGCACTCAAAAAATCTCATATTATAATAGGATTAAAATTCATGGGTGATTTATAATTATTTTTGTTCTTTAGTTTACTGGGATGTTTTAATTATATTAGAGCTTCTTCCTGACATCAACCTTTTCTTTTAAGTGCTGCCAGAGGACTAAAATGGGTACTGTAAAATAGAAATTATAATGGAAGGGTTATTTATTTACTAAATAATATATTTGATTATTTTTGTGAGTAAAAGTGAGAAGCCCCTGATTTGACAGTTCTGTGTTTGAATTGCATGAAAGTTGTACTTTGCGGAAAAACATGAGGCTACTTTTCGGGATCATTATGGGAAATAATTAATTAGTATCTGATTGTCAATTATGCCAGCTTGAGTTGTCTGATACCATGGAGTTTTTTCACTTGCATACCACCATTTTAGTACCTTAATTATCCTTGGGTTGGTTAGTGTTTCAAGTTTATTTGTGCCAATTATCATATAAATGGCATTAACAACACCTTGAGCGTGTTAATTGCATAGTCTAATACTAAAGCAATAACCTAAAAGATGTTCACAGGGTAGTCTAACACCTTACTAATACTTAAAACAAACCAAGAACATAAATGAATTCAAGTAAAAATCAGGAGTTTAGTGAATATAACAGCAAAGAAAACAGAGTGCAAATTTCCATGGAGTTGAAAATTGTAGATTAGATGCACAATTGGACAGGGTCATGGAAGTTGCAGAGATACATCATTTGAAAAGAATATGGAAAATCATATAGTCAAGTACATTATAGGAAAATAAAAGAGCTAAAGTAACACGCCAAAATTGAGCTGTTACTTTATCAATTAACTTGAAATATATATCTAATCTAATTAACTTTGGTGAACCAATTACATGTAAGACAAATAACCCAAAGTAAAGCTCAGTTTAAATCTTCTCTTAACATTGTTGATAACACGTTTATAATAAAATAAAAAGTAGAATAACTTCGACAAAAGATAAAAATATAATACCTTCGCCCCGTACCTTTCTTTCAACTCAGCATTTATATGATTTATATAATTTTTTTTCTTCAACATGTTTTAGTGTCATTTATATGATTTTCTTTTTTAAATGTCATTTACATTAATTATCCTAACCAATTGTCATGCCAGAAGCGGGTTTAATCCCCAATAAGAACTTTTTTATTGGTTAAGTAATTTTGAACATATTGTTGTTAACAACTTGTATTAAGAATTTGTTTTATATTGTGTTTGGATGAGTTAAATAAAACATTCTGAAGAATTTGAAATGATGTTATTTTGAGAAGGAATTTAATTTGAGTATAATTGGTGAATTTAAAATTTTATTTAAATTTAAGGCATTTCAATTTCCTCATTCATCAATTAAATTATATTACATTATTTTAAAATTTCTTTAAATAACATTAAACTCTAAATTTATTTAAATATTAAAATTAGTAATATTTATATTATTTTAATATTTTTTAATGATACATAAAATAATTATTTTATATTTATTTAATTAAACTTATAATAATAATTAAAAAAAATACATAAAACTAAAAATTAATTTAATTATTATTTTATATTATTGGAATTAATATATATTTAGTAACCTAATTTAGAAATACATGAATTAATTAAATTTTTGTAAATTATGTCGTTATTTTAAATTTATCCTATTAACTTTATTGTAAAGTGATTAAATAAGAATAAATTATTTTTATATAACTAAGACAATTATTTTTATAATAAAAAGTGGTCACAAAATAATAATTTATATTTTTTTAATTTAACTTTCCGTAATGTTATATTGTTTTTAATTTATTTTATTGAATTTTTGTTAAGTGATTAAATAATAATAATTTATATATTTTTTAATTTAGTTTTACATAAATGCTATCATTGTTTTTAATTTATTTTATTTTATTTTTAAGTGATTAAATAAATATAATTTTTTAGCGGGTAAGATTATTTTTCATTATTTCCTCTTTTAATATTTTATCTTTTTATACCTTTAAATATTTTCAACGTTGATTTAAATTCTTATAAATATCTATAACTTATAAATACCTTTAAATATTAAGTATTTATTATATTTCTAATTATTTAATATTAAAATATTAATTATTAAATATTTTGTAAATATTAAAATTTGTCATGTTGTATTAAAATTATTTTGAATATTTAAGTATTTAGAAATAGTTAATATTTAAAATAAAATTTTAAATTTCTTAAAAATTGTATTACTTTATCCAAAAAAAATTAAATACAAGAAATTAAATTGATTCATTCAAATAAAATAAATATAAAATAAAAGAAATTTAAACAAAGAAATTAAAATATTTTGTATTTTAATTGTTAGGTGTTTGACTTTGTACATACAAACCACTAATGAAATTGGTCTGAAATCACCTAACCTAGAGGATTGTCCACCTTAGGAATTAAAGCAATAACAGAAGCATTACAGCCTGTATGTAACATCCATCTGCATGAAATTCATCTAGAAACTATTGTTTTAATCATGAAACTGTAGTTTTGCATTAATATCAGGCCTTTAAGGTCATAAAAGAAATACTATTAATCTGACTTAACCACCCCTTAATTATGAATTTTACTCAATTTCTACGGCAGTATCTGTTGTTGTTATTTTAACAGAATCGACAATATATGTAAAAGACACAACACAATAATGGACAACACAATAATGGACAACACAATAATTGACAGATGAATTGTGTTATTTAAAATTTTTTGTGTTTGTGTCTGTTAATTTAAAAAGCGGGTAAACGTAATTTTTTTTTAATTGTTGATTTTATTATCAGTTGTTTAAGTTGTTAATCCCATTAATTTCAGAATAAAATAAAATAAAGATAAGGTATTTTTATATTGGTTTGTTTTAAAAACACTACGTCCAATTACTTAGAAACACACTAAATTTTCATTATCAACTGTGAAAAGATAACAAATATTCTTTGCACCCAGTCACTTTTGACTATAATGATATTGTTTGATCTCAGCCTTTTCAGGCTATACACAAGTTATTGTTTAGAACACAATCTTCTCATACTAAAGCAAAGGTATTTTTTGAAAACTCAATTTCCTCAGGCTAGGATACCACAACAGTGGATTTGGAAGAAGTATGGAAGAAAAATTTATTCTTTGCACAGAAAGGTGTTTACAATGAAGAACAAAAAGCTTAATAGTTTTAAGAGCTTAAGAGTGAAATCTTGTATATGACCTGATCAAGCGTAATTTCGTCAACTTGAGCTTGAGTCCTTTTATAGCCGAAATCCTCGAAGTAGTCGTTAGACTGAAAGCACTTGACCGTTGTCCTTTTACTTACGTACTTCAGAGGTGAATGATAGACAATTAGAATCATTAAATGATTTTGCAGTAGAGCCGACACATGTCTAGGCTTTTTTTGACTTGATCAGAGATATCCTCGAAAAGTACTTTTTACTTTTCATTTTTCGTGTTGCAGAAGTTAAGTATGGGATCTCTTCTTGACTTTAGAAGCTTCTGAAAGTAACGTCTTAATTTGAATATTGACGGGAGTTACTTCATCTGTCTTCAAAGGATCTTCATTTATCTTCAATAGGCGAAGGATCTTCATCTGTCTTCTCTTTTCATTGTCTTGAGATATATTTTCGTCTGAGAAGCAATAGACGATAACTTTCAAGAGTGTTGACTTTGAGGTACCCATTTTTGTCAGTACTTGTTTTATCTGTCTTAGAGCTATGATGTTTTAGTCTAATGCTTGATCCGTCTATTTTGTAATAATCAAAATCTTATGATGTTAAACATCTTGACTTAACAATCTCTCCATTTTTAATAATTACGGACCATACTTGAGAGAAGACTAAAAAAAACATTTACATAAGACAATGTTAACCAAAAAAACACAATTTATGTTAAAAATACATTAAGATAAAGTTTTCTTTGAAGTACCTCTTCTTATTAAGATCACAACATTGTGATGTAATTATTATGAATTACACGTACAACTTACAAAGAAATCGTAATTGTATCGAAGCAAGACAATAAAAATTACAATGTATAATTAAAACACAAAAAAATTATAAGATATATGTTCCTCCTCTTAGACGAATATCTTCTTTTCTTTCTTCTATGCTCCCCTAAGATCGAGCTTACTTCTTCTTCCTTTCCACTTTAAAGCATACACTTCTTATTTCTCTCCCTTGGGCTGAAAGCATAAAAAGTCAAGATACAAGTCCTGTAGAAGACTGAGATGATTGAGCTCGAGACATGAATGAAAACACGTGAGACTTGAACTGCTCAAATTCATACTTAAGACTGTCATGATCAATCCAAAGAGTGGTGTTTTCATCCTTTAAGTCATCATACTTGCCCTTCAAAGAGTTGTACTCGCATTAAAGAGAATGATAGGCATCCGCTGTAGGAGCGTCTTCAACTGCAGGTTCCTCTTCAGATTCTAACATATGCAAGGTTAGAGAAGGAAGCACGATGCAAGCAGAGTATGTCTCGTCCCATTGCCAAGAGAAATCTCTAACAGTAGGAACCATCTGAAGATCGTTAAGAGCTGAAGAGTTGGTGTAAGCAAAGCCAGCACCAAGGAAAAACTGTCTAACTGTTGCGGAATCTTCCTCATTAAAAACAGTTCCAGAATTACATAGATATCTCTTCAATACACTGTAACTCATCTCAATTAATATCAATTCGGTGCATTCTTTTCCTTTAATCCATCTTTCTCCTTTACATGTAAAACACACAATTTCAAAACCTGTCATGTGTCAAAGTAGGACAAAATTTGTGGAAGCAGGAATTTTGCAAACAAAATTTAAAGTCTCAACAAGAAATGAACTTTAAGAGGAATAAATTTGTGGTCGTGTTCTTGAACAACAGGAGAGAAAGAATGAATTCTGCAACAAAAAAAGTTATCATTTGACCTTAATCTCTCACCATTAAATTGTAAAAACTAAGATAACTTGTCAAAACAAATTGAAACTTTAACCAATTATAAATAAAAAAAAGAGAGAGAGAGAGAGAATTCCCAATAATGAGAAGTTGGTACAAGAAGGTAAAATAAATGATAGTAAGAAATTAACAAGTTAGATTATGACTTCAATTCAATGAATGATTTAATCTTCTTTTGTTTAATCTATTTCTTTTTTTTTTCACATCTTAATTTCTTTTATGCTTATTAACGAGAAATAAGGTGAAGTGGGTTTCCTTAAATTTAAATGAAACCAATAAAATTATTATAATTAGGTGAAATATAACTAATAAAAATAAATTAAATAATTAGTACATATCTCATAATTTATTATACCACATAAGATAGGGTAAAAATAATTCAAACAACCCCTAGTTTAGTTGACTAAAGAGAAATATGTATGACAAAGAGAATCTTTAAGTTTATAATTTAATTAACAATTTTTTTATTTTAAATTAATTTTACTTAGAAATTATATAAATAATTTCTTAAATAAAAGTTATGTTGAGTAATATTTATATTAAATGGTTGAGTTTTTAATACTAAAAATTAATTTAAACTTAATTAATGGTTTATATGAATTTAACTCCATATTTAAAATTAATTTATTTTGATATTTAAAATTTACATTGGTTTAAGTTTTATTATAGAAATCACAAACATCAACCATCACTCTACCTTTCTTTTTCTTTCTTTCTTTTTGGAAAAAAAAAAAAAAAAGAGAAAAATATTTCTAATTTAGACGAAGATAAAGTCATGAAACTCTCTTCAATATTTCCCAAGTACAGCCCAAACATGCAGTACTATAAATTAGGTTTAATTGCTCTTTTAGTTTTTATAATTTTTTTAAAAATTGTTTATATAATTTTAAAATGATATTTTTAGTTTTATGATTTATATTTTAATTATTTTAGTCATTATTATAAAAAATTGTATAATAACATTAATTAATCAAATAAAAAAAGTTACTTAATACTGTTAAATAACCTGTGACGATAAAGACAAAAATGAAATTAAAATATAAATCAAAAAATTAAAAAAGTAATGTCAAGGACTAAAAATAAATTAAAATATGAATTATATTGATTAAAAATATTATTTTATAATTATAAAAATTAAAATTATAACTTTCAAAATCAAGGATTAAAAGGTAAATTTTGTAAAATTATAAAAATTAAATTGATAATTGAACCTATAAACTAAAATAGGTTTTTCTTTTTTAACTAAGACTGTAAATATACTAAAGGGAAGTAACCCGTGTTCCTATTAAAGTAGATAAAACTTTCGTTTAATACTTAACACATTTGCGTACCAAGACCTTTTATAGGATATTATAAAATTATTTTACTTATAAATTGTATAAAGTAATTTATAATTATTTTATAGTTCTTGAATAATTTTCATATTATAAGGTTAAATTTTTGTACTTTAAAAATGTTTTATATTTAATAAGTTAATGTAATTATTATAACAGATAAGGTTTTGACTCAATGTTTAATAACTTCATATAAAAAAATTTAACAATTAATATTTTTATTATAATGTTTTTTTATGGATTTAATACGACTGAACAAGTTTTTGGACTAAACGGGCTCGGGTTATTCAAGTTATGGATCAATTTTGGTGGGTACAGCTGGTTGGGTTCAGGATTTGGATTATTATTATTTTTTTGTCTTATTAAATCTGACCATTTTTTCTTATTTGTCTTTTTTCCTTTACTATTGAGATTGTGGGCCTTATTATACTCTTTTCTATTCCCTTGATTTTTTTCAATTTAAATTATAACCTTGAAACTGAATTTAGTAATAAATTTAATTTTTTTATCTAGCTTGGGTGATAAATCTTTTGAATTTCCTCTTTTTCTTTCTTAAAATTGCTCTTTCTTTTTAGGAAAAACAATTAAGAAATACAACTCTAAGAGAAGAATCTAATTTCTACGTTACAATGTTACAGAATTATTCTTGCTCAGAAAGTTATATTTATCAAGAAAAAATATCAATTAATACTGCATAAAAATAAATTGATTTACTTCATCATGTGTTTCTCATTCCAACATTCCTACCGAACCTGCCAAAGGAAAAAAATTGCTAGAAATTCAATTAAATTTGCATAAGTAAATTAAATATAAATTAAATCTTTGGTGGTGGTGCATAACTTAAGACTTAGAATAAACATTGATAAAATATTAGGACTGATGTGTTACCATGCTATTTGTCTTTGCGTTCAACTGCCTTGATTTCCCATCCTCCTTTCTCTATGTTTTGTTCCTCGGGTTTTTTTTTCTCAGTTGAAAAGCAAACGGAAAAAATAGAGAACACATAAAAAATTTGACAATTTCACCTATTATGATTCATGTGGCAGCAAGTGATCATGTACAAGAAAAAGAAAGCCAAAGTTAGTTCTCAAGGAAAATAATAAAAAAACTTTAAAAGGAAAAAAAATGAAAAAACGGAAGAGTTTGAAAAGATGCAAAATAAGAAAGAAAAAAGGTTCAATTTTTTATAGGATGACTTATTATTCATTATTCGTATAAAATGTAATGAAGTAAAAAGAAAAGGAAGTTATAATGGTCCTATTCGTGTATGTTAAAGTAAGATCGGTCGTAACTGCGTGCCTATCCTCATGTTTAATAAAAATGAAGAAAATGGCAAAGTCATAAAAGAAAATTTTAAAATATAAGAATTATAAATCTAAAAAGATGGAAAAGATGCAACAAGCTCTAAACTTGTTGATTTTGCTGCCAACAACGTGAGAGATCGAGATCTGGTTTCCTTGCCCACACTCATCATTAGCCTGTCTTTTTGTTGCATGAGATTTTGAACAGTGAGTGTGTGACTGACGTGAATGAGAAATAGGGCATCTCCTACTTTATTATGCAGCTATTATAAGTAATCATGGACATACTTTACTGTGTTAGTTGCGTATAACCATTAACTTAAAAGGAGAATATAAAAATATTAAGTAACTTTATTATCTTAATTGATGTACAAATAAAACTGTGTTTCTAGATTCGCTAAATTAAAAATATACAGAAAATAATAAGTCTTTACTTTTAATCCATAACCAAGTTACGTCACTAATTTGATCCCTTAAAATATTTACATCAAATTTACTATTTCTGAAAATATAATCATTTCTTATATTCCAGCAACACTAAATAATTGCTTCCTATACCAAGTATGTCATGCTTGTTGGTTAAGATTTGGTAATTTCAACCCACACGTGGATGTGGATGAAGTAGAACTTTAGATCCTGCATTACTATATACCCCTATCCAATACATATTCCACAAATAAGTAGTTTTTTTACATTCGAAGAATAAGTGCTCTTCTCTGCTCTTAATTTTTCAAACAACATACACATGTGAAGTCCTCTAGCAATATGTCAATTTGTTTCCCTTTGAGGTTCAATTTGGTAGGAAGACTATGATGTGTAGAAGCCTCCAAATTAGATGGATAAGTTTAGATGGAATTTTCAATTTCTTTGACTTCTTGAAAGCTTCCATCTCAACCTCAAAGCATCTTATTTTCAAATTCTCATTTTTTGTTTTTCATTTTTTTTCAATAATTAAATTGTTCAATTACTTTATATATTTTCCAATAAAAAATCACCCATCATAATATCAAATTTTACCGAAAATAAAAAATTCTGAAATTTTCTCTCCTTTAAACCCTAATCTCGCATCTAATAAAATTGATTTTTACATGGGAGTAGAAGAATCTCCTCTATATAGAAATTGAAGACATCCGGCCAATAACAAGTATGAGTTTATTCTTCCATTTCAAGATCGCATATTTTAATGCAAACATATTTCTAACATAAATATTTTACACAATTAAACAAGTTGCATAATATTTGATTATTTATTTTTATTTACTCAGTTAGGGATTAAAATAATCTTGACATAAAATAATGAATTAAAAAGAAGAAAAGTTAAATTAAAATTTGACGAAACTTAAAAGATTTTATTCAATGTCAGATTTAATTTTGAAAAAAAAAATATTTTTTGCGCAAATTTGACCCCTCAATAATTTTTTGAGTAATTTGAATCTGTCAATTTTTTTTATTGATGCAATTAAGTTTCTTCATTACTTTCTTTCAAGATAGAACTTTACATTCTCATTTGTTTTTCATTTTTTCATAAATTTAGTTGATTAAATTATTTTATATATTTTTCGCTAAAAACTCATCAATCATAGTGTCAAATAAAAAAATTCTAAATTTTTCTCTCCTTTGAACATGATGCATCCTAATTCCTAACTAGAGCCGCCATTCTACCTCTGAAATTCAACCAAACATTATTACTAGTATTGTCAAACCGGACTGCTATTGATACTCTCGCAGATTGAGAAACACATTATTGTGTGATTTTGATTCAACACATACTGTTTTATTCTTCTTCAAATTGTGAATTGTTGGAGTGCTTTGTATTTATTATTATTATTATTATTATTATTATTATTATTATTATTATTATTATTATTATTATTATTATTATTATTATTATTATTATTATTATTATTATTATTATTATTAATGGTATGTGTGGTATAAAATCAAGTGGACACACCTGAGCACTAGCTTGTCCCAGTTCAGTGAATAGAAAATGACTGCTAACTAATTGTAAAAATGAAAAAGATCAAAAGAAAGAATAAAAGACAAAAGAATAATGAGCAGAGAACATTTTACATGCACACTAATTATTGTTAAAATTGCTTTAGTTAATGGCACATATCAATTCTCCATTTGATTAAACTCTAGGCGTCTATTATACTACTACTTAAATAATTTTTGGTTCACTTACCAAATTTCTAATAATAGTTAAGAAATAACCATCTGAGAGAGTGAGAATCCTTGGGTATGTGATCATTTTGAGAAAGCCAGACAAACTTTGTAACCCTACTCTACTTTCATAATGTGTTTACCTTTTGCTTCAATATTACTCACATTAATAATAATAATAATAATAATAATAATAAAGCTTTCAATGAAAAATTCGGTATTATTATGATTTGTTTGGTTCCCAACAATTCTAACACATTTTGCTATCATTGACCATAATTAATAGTTAATGTTTTTTTGTATTTCATAATCACATTAACAGTGAATACCCTTGAAAAGCTCATGTGACGAATGTTTCAAAGAAAGGAAGCTCCACCATGAAAAGGACATGTTATTTGGTTTCAAAGAAAAGAAGCTCTAATATGTAAAGTAGCGGAAGAACCCCTTGCAATAAAGATGACTCTAGAAGCCTTGGCCAGTGTTACATTATTAGGACTAGAGCTTGCTCAATCGGGGGAATAGCTTCTTAACATCTTTCTTTATCCTCAACCGGGTGAATGTCATTCTTAACATATTTCAAGGGTGGAAAAAATATCCATTTTTTGGTCCAAACTCATCCGTAATAAAATTGAATTGTTCCAATTTAAATCTTTCTCAGTATCTAAATCCATTTTTGTTACTTGAGCCAGATTTTGACATTCAATTTTAAGTTTAAGTAGTTTCTATATTAAAAATATATATTTACTTTTAGACATCTTTTTGATTGAAAGTTTAAAACTGTAGCTTGTGTCTTATTTTTTTTAGCATCTTTATTTATGTTTTTAACAATAACTATCAGTCATGTTTTATATTTAATAGAACATAAAATATTCCTTCTTTTGGTTAAAAAAATATAATCTATTTTATCATTAAAAAAAATTACCCTTGATTTTAAAATTAAAAAATCAAATTAGATTTTCTATTAAATTTGAATTAAATAAATATAAAATTTACTTTTCTTAAATAATACTTTTACTTATTTTTTACTCATAAATAAAAAATAATACTTTAAATATATAGTCTCAATATTAAGTTGTTAAAAAAAATCGATAAGAAAATCAATGAAAATTTTCATAAGAAAATCAATGAAAATTTTCATAAGAAAATAAATGAATAAAAATAAATCATGAATCAATTTTAAAAATTATTAAAAATTGCAAAATTAATTCCAAAATCAATCTTTTAAAGAAAATAAGTTATCTTTTTATTTAAAACTAATTTAAAAACCAGTATTAAATTAGTTCTAAACTAAAAAATAATATAAAACCAATTTTTTTTTTAATTTAAAATTGATTTTAAATAAAAATCAGTTTTAAAACTTGTTCTAAACCAATTTTTAAAATATCCAGATTAATTTTTCATATAAAATAGATTTAGATCTAAAATATAATCCATTTAATTGATTTTGATTGGATATAAAATAGATTTTCAAAAATTCAATATCCATGCCGTCCTTAGGAAAACAAGGAGAGTATAGGTTAAGAAAAATGCTGCGTATAATATGTCATTGAGTTAAAGGGTTACTTGCCCTAAGAAAGAGAAAGTACATAAGTGTTGGGAATAAATTGGTATGCCCGTAATCCAAGTCATCATGAAATCAATTCTAATAATACAATATTTTATTATCATTTGATTAAATAGTTTATTTGATAATGTCCTCGATTAAAATTAAAGATTTGTTATTATAATAGAAATTATAATAATGAGAAACAAGTTTGATTTTAATTTTAATCTAAATCGTTCTTGGTCATAGGATTGTTGAAATAGGACATCAATAATCCGGATAGATTAATATATATGTGATAGTATTTATTGGATAAATATTAATAGATCTCATTCATTAATTCACATGTGTAGATGAATCACATGTTGATGTGATCATTGAACAGACCCAATTGAAATTTTTTAATGGTTAATATTTACCATAAACTGTCAATAGAGAATTTTCAAGAAGATGATAAATAGTTTTCTTTGACCTGAGATTGTCATAGTAATTAACGAGTTATTTGTTGTATTTTGATCCCGGACACCTAGTGCTTCAGAGCACTTGTTGAATGGATATTGGATATGATTAAATACTTGTAGAATTAATGATTAATCAAGAAGGGATCCATCAACTCTTGGTAATGAGTTTGACCTCTATGAATAAAATTATATCCTGGCCAGGAAAAATTAAATGAGGGAAGAAATGAGTTTCTTAAGTCATTATAAATTAACTCAAAGAGAGTTTGACATTAATACCATACTCTAGAGTTAATCCAGAGCTGTAAGGATAAAAGAAAATATTATACTACTTTTCTACTGGTTCTTGAAAGTAAAATGCTACTTCATGCTATCCGGACGTTAAGGAGTATTGCTAGATGCCTACCTTGATTAATATATTAATTTGAAACAAACATGAAAGATTTTCTGTTTGGAATTTGGGTTGAAAATTTGAATATCTAATCGGTTAGAAATAAAAGATAAGGGATTTGTTATTTTGATTTGATCAAATTATTTGAATTTTGAATCGCTAATCAGTTAGCAATAAAAGATATCCGAATCGCCAATCAGTTATCAATAAAAGACAAAAGATTTGTTATCTTTTTAACTGATCAAATATTTCAAATTTTGAATTTAATGAGAAGTTTGTTATCTTCGGTGTGCTATAAATACGGCTATAGGCTGCATGCCGAAATACACAAAAAAGAACAACAACAAAACCCTACTATCAACTTTTCTCCCGAATCACCAATCATTATTCCGCCTATCAAAGTTGTTGGCAAAATAGAGGTCAGTCTCGGGTCAGTCTCGGGTCAGTCTCGGTGTGGATACACGTAGAGTCTCATCAACAGGTACACATTTGCTATTCTTTCTATTTAAATATAATTTAGATACAAAATTAGATCCTTTTTATTCTGCAATGTGTGTTAGCGAACACCAAAGTTTCTTCAATAAGGACCTTTTCTTCTCATGCATGCACTATAACATTGACAGGATTGAATTGAAAACGTGGTCAAATGGAAAATTGATGTTTTAAAATCATCAATGTTTATAAACTTGGATTAGTATGTTTTTCTTATTGCTCTATTATATTTTTAATTAAGTTAATCACTTCAAATTTAAATTAGCTTTAGAATAAAATTGATTTAAAATTAATTTTTAGTTTAAAATTAGTTTTAAATAAAAAATCATGTTTAAAATTAATTTTAGAAAATTATAAATTGATTTAAAAAAAATGGATGTGAATCCATTAATTTAGATTTGGATTAACTTTAGAAATTTTAAAAAATCCAAACCATCCATAGATCATGGAACAAATAGGGTGGGCCCAACCACCACACTACACGTATAGACCCGAACCCCGTTACCGTACGTGCGACTCTCACCCGCTCGCACAAAGACTCCAAAATCCATCCAGAGTCTTTTATTCCATTCCACCTCTCTTCTCCAATCCTCGATAATACTAATGATGTTCAACTAATTTTTTCTCTCAACCAATTCTCAAATGTTATGTTCAATTTTAGGAAACGAAAATCGCTTCTGTCAAGTGCTCTTCCAAGAAAGAATGAATCTGTTGGCCTCTCTGGACATGGTAAGGTTATCTTTTTAAGTACAATACAATTACGTTGACTGGATTAAATTCTTATTTTGAACTAAATTTTTTATGTTGCAAAATTTTTTATTGAATCTTTGAAGAAAATGAAATGAAAATAAAATAAATAAAAAAAGAGAATTGTTCTCCCCCATTGGTAGAAGTTTCCTCCCTATGATTCATCACATATATACACGTACATATTCAATATATTTATTTCTGGATCACATATTTAAATACAAACATATTTGTAACAAAAATAGGAAACATATGCCTTACACACGAAAAAAAATAAAAGAACTCTAATTAACAAGTTATTTTTCAGAAAATAGCAGCTTAAATGATGAAAACTCTTGCCCTAGACTGGGGCAACCACCCTCTACTTTGTATCATATCAAACAATTTGTTGATTATATCTGAAATTACACGGACAACCAATTCATGGAGCTTTTGACGATAACAGTAAGCTGCAGTGAAAGCAAAAAAGGTAACCCGCAAAGTGGCAGTGAAGCAAGCAATGAATGGATATAGAATACTCAAAACCAAAGCAGAAGAAATGGTTCCAATGAGCAAGATGAGGCATCGGAGTGCAATTACCATAGTTTTCAAGATATCATGTTGTAAAAGCATAGTCTCCATGAGACGCAGTAAGTGATAGAGCTCAATCATGAAAATCATAAGAAACATGAAAGTGGGTTGCTCTATGAATAAAGCTTCTCCAACACTAGTGCCCTTGAAGGCAATGACAAGGAACGCCATCTTGAGAGATTTGTCAAAGTTATCCAATAACTCCCTGAACCAATTCACTTGATTTTCCACTCTTGCACTTGCACTGAGTATCCCTCAAACAAGAATGTTAGAAACAGATAATACAATGATATACCAAATCACCAGAGAGTGAAAGTGAAATAACTTACCTAGTTGGAGTTGGATTCATAACATTGGTGTGTGACATTTGTACTTCTCTCGACTAGAAAACAAGCTAGGTGAAGAGGGGAATGTTTTTTTAAAACAGATATCCTGAGAACTTATTTCTCATTGTGTGTATAATAGAATCCATATTTGTAGAGCCTTTTCCGAACAAATCACTTTGGTGTTTCTTCTCGGCCGGGCGTTGACGAAAACAACATATCTGCAGAGCCTTAGCCGCCAAAGTGTATGATAAATGTGTGTACGCCTATGGAAGATATTTGCCATCTATCGATCGGTTTCTATTGGATCATTTGGTCATTGTGGACAATACTTCCTTTGTCTTCATGTGTATGACCATGTACACCAACTTCACCCACCAATATCCCCTCTCCTAGTGAAAACATCAAAGTCAATGTCTTTCCTTGCAAATTCTAACAAGTGCTTATCTCATATGTTCATAATATAATAGTAAAATCATTACAATGGAACATAACTTGATACATATTTAATAAATATTTGGATTCTTAAAGCATATTGATTGTTTATTCGAGTTCTAATTGTATGTATATACATATCATTAGCTTCCATGAACCTTGACCCAAATTAATCTTTCATATTGATCTGACCTTGTTTGTTTGAATTTATTTATTTAAAAATGTTTATATTTTTTATAAAAAAAATACGTAATTTTGTATTTTTTGTATATATTTGTTTAAATGTTTGATTGACTTTTTATAATAATTGTTTTCTTGAATACAGTGATGTATCAGGTTTTTATCATGTATTATTCATGTATAATTAATTTATTTTTATTTTTACAAAAAAAAATCCATTTTTATATTGTAATCTTATTTTTATTTTGTAAGAAATATGATAAAATTTACATAAATTTTAATTCGTTATATTAATATTTTAATTAATATCAATATTTTCCATGCATAAACAATCTAATTATTATCAATATATTTTTCTACTCAAGATTTTTTTAGAAACAAGCCACCTTTGCATCTTTAAAGAGCCTGTTTAACTAATTTGATTAAGATTTTGAATAAATTTTTGAAGCTCAACGAACAAGTTTTCAAAAGTATTCTCTTTTCAGTTTTCAGAAACATGTTTAAGTTGGGAAGCGATAATAATTTCCATCAAGATCTCTTTCCATTTTTTTTTTATTTTTTTACAAAATTGACATTCAGAGAGACGGGGGAAACACAATAAAAGACGGCAAAATAGAAACTTATCATATTTGTGTTGGAATCTCAACATGTTTGACTTTTATCTAAATGAAATTAAGTTTGAATCTTTAAATAAAATTTTGAATTTATATCTTGCGGATTGAAAAAAGTAAAGGGACTTAATTAAATATGAGTCGAATTCTTTAACACAAAACACAAAACTCAATAATTACACATTAAAATTTTAATTACATTTTTTAATGTATAATTACTATTATTTTATCTTATCTTTTAAAATTATTTATTTAACATTATTTTTAATATATTTTTTTCATTATTAATTTTCCTTATCATATATTAAAAAAAATTCCCTTTAACATCTTTAGTCCCGTGCAATTAAAATATCATTGTTACATGTTTCTATCAACTAAATTTTCTACGAAATAAAAAATGCTAATGAAATCATTGCAGTTGGATTGATTTTTTGTTTACACAACATATGACCTTTTCCTTCAATGGGAAAATCTTCAGATTGATCTTTATAAACTTCCTTTTAAAGACTATCTAACATCTATTTAATATCATTTGTCATAATATATAATACGTAACGAGTCTTTCTTTAAAACAAGAGAAAATAATTTTTTATGATTAATGCTATCTTTTAGATTACTCTTTACAGGCTAGTTGAGTTTTATATATCATTCGATATCGTCATTTAAGTCATATTTGATTCTAATGACTCACTTCCGGTCAACTCGCTAAGTTCATTTCTAAGCCTTATTTTCTTGCATTCATTTTAATTATTTTTTCATGTTATTAACCCATTTTTCTGACTGAACACTATTCATGACTTGAAATAGAAACTAGATCCTTATTAATTCCGATGGCTAATTCTATGAATAAATCTTAGAATAATTTGGAATGATGATATTTTCTCTCAAAGGCTCTTCTTGAGTCTCATTAGTTTAAATTTTTCATATTCTTTATTTGGAATAAACATTATTTGTGTAAGTCTCATCTTATTCTTTCTATGTAGCTCTTTCTTAGAGTTTATTACACTTCATTGTAAAAGTCATCTTTGCTTAAAGTTTGACAAATAGTTAAGTTTATCATTTAGAATTACAAAAAAATTGGAAAATAATATTTATAATTAATGAATCTTAATCAGAAATAAACGTAATCTCGATATTAAATCGAATTACTATAAACCAATTGCATACTAATACTTGGATTGCATCCTTTTACTAGTTGTAAGATCGTTTATAAAAATCCATTTGAATATTGAACCTAATATCTTATTTATGAGATAAATTTTATAAAAGTTCACAGAAATTTTATAAAACATAATTCAATGACACTTGTTATGTTTTTGTCTTTATACAAGAGCTCTTCATATTATTTTTATTATTATTATTTATAAAATTGTCATTCAAATAGACCGTGGAAAAACAAAAAAGATAATAACATAATCAATGTACCAAATAAATGTTGGAATACCAACATGTATGTCTTTCATCCTAGTGAAGTTGGGTTTGAATAGTTAAATAAAATCTTTGAGTTCAAGTAGATGAAAAAGAAAAATTAGGAAAGAGACTTCATTAAATGTGACCTGAATTTTTTAACAGATATTAGTTATTGACAACACTAGTGAAAACTAGGCACAAATTACTTGAAAAAAAAAATGTTAGAACTTGGCATACATTGCATAGCATACAACAACCTTTTATTTATTAGGTTAATTAACCAAAAGCCACATCCTTATATACACACATTGGTGATGAACTAAAAGTCGAAGTCATCTTGATTAGGCTTTGGTGAGGTTAACAAAGCCGTATAGAGCCTAAGCCTATCCTCTTCCATGGAAGTGCACCTTGAGGCAGGCCTACGAAGCCTTATAAAGGACAAACAAGTCAAAGTCAAACGGTGTTTATACCTTCTCCAAGCCAATTGTATGGCCACAGCAGCCCAAGTTCTCCACCCAGGTGAGTAATACCTAGCACTTCTCTTGACCTTCTCCTTCACAAATGTGTACCTAAAATGTTGTGTCACATACTTCACGTCTTGGGCCTCAAGCCCAAATGCCTCTGTTGTTTCAAGTGTTACCAATGTGCTTGAAGATGGTGGAAGCCTTTCTATAAAGGGCTTTCTTAGACACCATGAAAGTAACTCGTCACCACTGAAGTTCCCTGGGCCCAACATGCAACAACTTTTCACACCATCTCTTAGTACTTGACTGCTTTGAAGGTGACCCCTTACAACAAATATCATTCTCTGAACTGGATCTCCCTCTCTTGTTATCTACAACATATTAACAATTTGCATAAAGCCTGTATCAAATATATGTGACATATATTATTTCAATCATAAAAATGTTAATAAAAATAATACATTATTTAACATGAGAAATTAATTATTATTTCAATTAATTAATAATTGAGTATATTAATAAAAAGCAGGGGTCACAAATTTTTGTGATTTGCAATTTTAACCAAAGATAAAAATGTATTGTGGTATTACAAAATTACATTAGTAAGTAGTAACATTTCTTATGGTAATACTGCAAATGAAAGGGATACAGAGCTTACTGTTTCTCCCTTAGTGAATACAAGGGACTTCACACGGTCACAAATGTTCTCTAACACCAAATCGTCCATATGCTGAAATAGTGGTACCTGACAAAATATTAACGTGTTAGTATTCAAGCCCACTATACTTGGGCTTCACTTTATCTTCGGGGCCCATAAAGGGAGTGAACAGTACGGTTTTGTTTTCTGACATGAATGGATAGATCTTTCTATAAGTGGCTTTTGACGATGTATAAAATGGTTTATAATGAAGAATGAAAAATATATATATATATATATATATATATATATATATATATTATATATCATGTAATGAGTTGATTAGTTAATTATATAACTATAATATATAAATAATTAATTATAAAATATGAATAAAAAAAATATTATATATATATAAAATAATTTATATTAAAGAGGAAGAAAATATATATATATATATATATATATATATATATTATATATTATATAAGTGAGTGAACTGATTGATTAAGAAAGAGTAAAATTATTATTATAGTAATAACTCTAACTTTTTTGAAATAAAATTGTGTGTTAAATTATTATTATAAAATAATGTTTTGACTCAATGTTTAATAACTTCATTTTCATTATATTCTTACCCCAATTCTTTTCTTATTTATGTTCTCATTTTTCATTAGATAATTTATTTTTCTCTTGAAAAGCTTTACCTGTCTGACCAAATCCAAACAAAGATGATACTTGATGTCCCTTCTGAGTCCCTCAGGTAGGTTTTTTATGATCTGACATTCATCAACCCCACGTGTGGCAGCCCAACGCTGCCGTTCATAATTTCTCACACGTTGCCGAAACCCTTGCGGCAATTTCCTTTTACTCATCCACCATTCTATGTTCCTCATCTTCAATTGCATTGCTTGCTTCTTTGATGTTGTCGCATGCAAAAACACCTACCCTCAAAATTTTAACATACTAGATTAATTCATTAAATAACATAGATAGTGTAGGCACTATCAGTAATAAACTAATTATTAATTAATAGTTGAATTATTTTTTATTGTGTGACTTTTGTGACCCCATGTTTTTACCTTGATGTTGCCAATCAGCATAGTCACCAGAAGGAGGCCACTTGTCAACACTATAATGTTGAAAATCACTTCTAGCCTCTCCGGCGTGCTCTCTAGGTTCCCAAAAGTGCTGGTCACATCAACAATTAATAACAAATCGGTCAGATTCGGATATTAGAGTAACTATGAAGCAAGTACGTGGAGTCAATTCAGATAATAATGGTATTTTGATTTTGATATTTCTCCACGCTGAAATGCATGCATATGACAATTAGCATAATATAATTAATAATTATGACTCCATGAAAAATCTTACTTTATATATAAAAAAAATTAAATTACTTATATACATACATACACGTGTGTGTCCGAATGGATAAATTCAAAAGAAAAATATTTTTTGATATTAGAAATTAAAACAAGAAAGAAGAAAAAAAAATCATAACAGTGGGAAAAGGGTCGTCCTTGAGGCGATCGTATTATTGAAAAAAGTTCATTGGGATTAAGATTATTTTTTTTTCTGGACTCTTCAAAGTAATCATAAAATTTAGCAAACTTTATAGGTGAAGAGAATATAGATCATATATTGATTTGTATGGGCCTGATAATTTTTCTATCAAGCTTTAAGCTGTCACTATACGAGAGATCGTGACCCAAGAAAGTGTGAGATATAAAGTGGGTAATAAAACAAAGCTTTGTCGAAAGAGTACAACCATAAAAAAGGATATGCAAATCAGGCAAGAGTGGACCACAAACTAAAGAAGAAAAAAAATTGTGGTAGGTACCTGAGAGTCATTAGGCCCCAGAAGATAGGGAAAAGTATTTTTTCCAATCGGCTATCATTTGCAACGAGTTGAACAGTCCATGCATATGCACCATAGTCGTAGTTATCTGCACTGTCCAGACATGTAGACCTAGCTTCTCTGTTCTCTGCCCATACCAACATTGTTTTGTCTCTTACAATTTCAGTGCCTCCATAGTATATAGGTTGCTTACAACACAGTGTTCTCAGGCCACAACCAGCTGTTTTAGCACACTGCTCCTCTAGGCACTTTGCTGCCCTTTGTAACCCCAGCAAGTACCAGCATGCCCCTGCTGCCTGCATACAAATTTGAAGTTAGTTTTTTAGTGTACACCTTTTTGTATACTATTCTGACTCTGTTACTGCTGCTAGACCCTAATGATTTAAAGTAGAATTAGTTTATGAGAAGTTTCCACTCACAAACACAAAAAAGAAAAATACCAAATAATAAATAAATAACTACCATACAATATAATACTTAAACATGTGTTATTTAAAAATTAATTGAGATTATAAGTAGTAATATAAGATTATCTAGTAATTATAGTTCTCATTGAATAAGATTTGTAAATTCTTGTAAGAGTAATACTGGTATTTATATTTGATTCATTAAAAAAATTGTGTATAAAGACATGCTAGAACAAGAAAACCCCAATACTACCTAACAAATTAAAAAGGGTGCTAATGATATATTGGGACCATTGGTAACTACTCAACTAGTTCTGAGGATCAAGAGGTCTCCCTGAAGATAGTGCCCATCAAGCAAGATTTTAGTGATTTTGACACCAGGAGAATCAGACAGGCAACCATGATGAAAAGAGATTGGAGTTAACCAATAAATAATCTAAATGTTTATGTTTTACGTTACAATGTTTACAGGGAACAAAATAATGTAGCCGAACACTATTTTTACTACCCTATATAAGGATAATTTTAATGGAGTTGGTTCTGTCTAGTTGTGTGCATTTCAACTTGAAAATGACATCGGATCTATATCTAAATACTCTATTGGCCTATATTTAAGGACCAAAATCCAAACCTGATTACGGTTTGAAAATATTCAAGTTGAGTTGAGGTAAATTATAATAAATTCATGGACTATATCTTCTCCCTAACAATCTGTAACTTGTAATGCTGAGGTTACTATTGTTTTTTTTTTTTTTCTCAACAATCATCAACTTATCAACTTGCACGTTGATCAAGAAACACAGTTATTATACTATTGTGTTACCCCTTTTTCCAGTCCTGTACATAACCATATTGATCAGAGCAAACGCACTTCTGTTCTATATAATTACGTAAATATCTTTATTTATTTTGGCTTTTTACAATAATCTCACTTTAATATTGACTTAACATTTATATTTGTTTAAAAACATTATACTAATATTTCTTAGAATCTTACATTATCGCTCTTTCCATGAAACTAAAAGTAATGATTAAAAAATATACTGATATTTATATAATTACACAAAATTTTGAAAATGGTGTTAATGCAATTATACTATTAATTAACTTTTTGAATTCATAAAAAATTGCGCTCCTTTGCGTCAACTTTCTCGTCTATAGGAAAGGGTTCGTGATGCTTTATAACTTAAAGCACCTCGATATCCCCCTTGCTTTTTTTGTGTTCATTTCTAGATTATTTTAATAATGAACAGTAATAAACTCCCTCCATTGGAAGCCAATACTGTTCAAACAATTTACAGAATTGTAGTTACAGGAAAGTTTGTTGTTGCCAGCTTCGTTAAATTGGGATAATTATCGTCCCTATAGTTATCTATGAAACGTGAACTGTAATATTGGACACTAGCTAGATATTGGATAATGGCACGCTGCATTCGCACACAAATATAGAAAATGTGTTGATTGAAATAAATTACAAGATTTTATTTTCTGTTATATTCACCTTTTTATTGACGATGAACTTCACAAAGAAATAGTACTAAGAAACTTCCTTTTTTTGAAAAACTGATGAAATTACATCTTTCAAAGAAAAGGAATCTGCATATTATTAAACCAAATTGCTAACTTTATTTATTTTTTATGGTAACAATATTTTATGTTATATATTTTAAGCCCATTTTTCTAAAACTTAAAAAAAATAAATTGTTGTAATACTAATATGTCTATATTAGTTTAATACTTAAAATGGGTTTTACTTTTACGATATACATATATGTATATATACATATTTATCTGTTATAGTTGTTTATTTATTATAATTGTCTATCAAATATTATAATTATTTATATATTTCACTTGTATATCAAATATTTTTTGGGTAAAAGAAATTTCAATACAAATATATCAGTGGCAAACAGGTATCCAAAGCTAGCTAGTTATACGATTTGAATAGGAAAAGTGACATATAGGTAACTAGATACTGTATAGAGATAAAGATGGCATGAAAATGAAATTGAGGTGTACTACTTACATGGGAAGCTACAAAGTATGCGATCAGGTTGAGTGCGATGCCCCACCAAACGGTTCCAAAAATGTAGCCAGAGAGATTTTGCATGCGACGCAAGATGCAAACGGAGTGATAAATTTTTGGAAGGTACTGAAACAGGAACATCATTAAGAACACTGTCATCACCAACGTAATTGATCCTTTCTCCAACAGAGACGGAATTCCAATCCATAGCACAATCTGCAAAATCACAAACCAAGTAGAAACATTAACTTTTACAATGTTTTTTTTTTTTTTTTAAATTATAATACTGACACAGAAACATACACTATCATAAGTAGTATATAATTTGTTTTATACTTAAAACCACTTATATAAATTAGTGTTAATACAATGTTGATAGCTTTGTGACCGCTATCTAAAAGGTAAGGTTTGAAATTAATTGCTTAAAGAATAAACAAAAGTTAAATAGAGAAATTAATGTGTAAGTTTGTTATAATGAGTATTTTAGCAGCAATCTTGAGGACCACATCATGTCTAAATTTAACACATGCAACTCGATGTACTGATGTATTAGGTGACCACTGATCACGTTATATATGATAGTAAAATGTAATGACACGCATAATTAAGCAGCGTCTTGTAGTATAAGAATTTGATGCACACCAGATTATTGGTGTTGCTGTGTCCTTGTTTTGCCATCCATTTCTGTAACGCTGACATAAGTAGTGGGGGATACCGTCTCAGTATGATGACAAGCATCTCTCTTGACACAAATTTCGTTTAAAGGGTTACTATTTATTACTATATAGTGCATTTGTATATGTAGGACTTCAACTTCACAAATAAATTTTAATACGAAAAAATCGCATACATATCTATATGAAAGCCCTTTTATTAACTTAATTATTTATTTATTTGAACTGTTTCTTTGTTCTAACACTAGCTAGTTTGGACAAATACTGAATGGCCTAGAAATTAAAATACATTTCTCTTTTGCTTTAAATTATATGGCCGTTTATAGGTATTAAAAAATTTAATTAATATTTTAATTTTATATAAATATTAATGTAAATCTCTAACATGTTATTTCTCCCACTTCATTGACTAATTAGAAAAATCAATAAAAAAATTGAATAAAAGAGAAATTACAAGATTAATATACTTAATATCAATTAATTAAAGGTATTTTTGAAATAAAATAATTAATAATTCATTAATTTCTTAAAATGACATATAATATTAAACAAATCTTTTTCGTATAATTTGAAATTATCTAAAGAGTATTTCACAAAAGTTTATTGTTTCTAGAAATTTTAACTAGGTTACTTGATTGGGAAAAGTTACAAGCTACTAGACCTAATTAAGCATTTTAACATAAATTTGTGTTATACATCAGGATGAATAATTTTTTTAAAAAAAAAATATGCATTTTTCTTATAATATGTTGTTCTGCGTAATTAGTTATTAGATGAAAAGAAGATATGGATGAAGTTCATTAATTTTCATTTATTTACTACTTCCAAGGCTGGGGACAGTGATTGACTGAGCAGAAAGTTATCCAGAATCACATGAACTCCTAATATTTAAGAAAGGCAACACAGTACATAGTCACATATAGAGATGATATGAACAAGCATCGCAGTCTCCATGCATAAAGACAACAAGCGATTCCATGCAATTTGTCGTATCCCCTTTCCCTGCCACTGTCCCAAACACTGAACTTAACCCCACCCCCCTCAAATTAACATTTTCTCACCAACAAAAAATAACATACGGTAAAATTGTGCTTAAAATGTTACTCACACAATTTTAATTTAGAATTTTGGCTCAGCTATGATAAAAACACTTTATGATTTATTTCAATAAATTTTGCATAAAAAATTTCCACAAACTTATATTTTATAAATATATTGAAAAAGTTATTTGACGAGAGTTTAACTAAAACTGATTAATCTAATTAAAAGCATTAAATTTCTCTTAAATTTATATAATTTTTCAAATTTACCTTTGTATCTCTCTCACAGTTCCATTATTCTCTCCCAATTCACCATATAATTAATTATGTAAAAGAAATAAATTAATATACTATAAAAAATATCTACAGAGCAAATATCTTGTACATGGATGATGTAACGAGTTTTTTCTATTAATAATTTATTATCATCATCTAATAATGATAAAATTAATATATATATATATATATAAATACAATAAATTGATGATATAAAAAAGTTATATACAATCATTAAATCATTAACTATCATTTATAACTAAATATTGTAAAAATAATGTTAATCATGAATTTTGATTAAAAATTATATAGATTAATTAAGTTATAATAAATTGATTAATTTTAAATTTTACAATAAAGATTATGAAAATTGGATGAATAATAAAGTTTGAAAATGAATGAAAAATATGAAAAGAAGAAGGGTGTGACCTGGGGAAAAGGGAGGATGACAAAGAGGTCAAAGAAGAAGCCAGACTTAGCCTTGAGATAGTGAAGTGAAGAGGTGTCTCTTGAGAGAAAAGAAGAGCGTTTAGGCATGTTCAAGTTGAGCCACATGTTCCAAAAATGCAACGCGTCCGTCATGCAACGGAGGACGGTGACGGTAACCACGAGCCACCCGTCGAGAAAGAGGCACATACACGTGTCACTTATTGAGAGCGCGTAGAAGAATAGCGGGTCCACGAACAACCCTGTTGTGCACACCAGCAAGAACACCCTGTTCCATTCTTCCACCCATTTCTCTCTCCGATTCACCACCGCCCGCATCTCCCCGCTGAAACCCCACCGGCCTCCGCCGCTGCGGCCGTAGACCATGTCGGGCTTGTGGGAGTCGTCGTCGGCGGAGGTGAAAATGTTGTCGTCCTCGTCGGTGTCTTCGTCGTCTTCTTCTTCTTCGTCAGTGGAGAAGTAGTGCATGCGTGAGACACGTGAGATGTGTTGGTGGGAGACAGTGTCACAGGTTGCCATGGAAGAGAGAGAGAGAGAGAAGAAGGGTTTTGGTTTAGAGAGCGAGAGAGAGAGAGAAGTGTGAAGATTTGAAGTGAGGAGTGAGGAGTGAAGGGTATTTAATTAGCGTAAATAATTGGAGGAAGAGAACATATATACCTTATATCATGTAATAGAAAATAAAAATAACATAAATATGAGTAATTTGTATTGTAAAAATTAATTATTCTTAAGAATAGTTTTTTATAATGAACTATTTAAAAATAATTATTCTTTGAAACAATGCTTTTATAAAATAATTTACTATGATTATAATGAACTATTTAAAAAAACTATATCGTTAACTTAGAATTTTTTTACTTAATATACTGACGAACTTGTTTTTCACTTATAATTCAAGTTTATTTTTGCATTTAGTAGAAGTATTTAGTTGGATTTCTTATTTAGTATTTAATAATGATATATGATAAAATTTAAAATAAGAGTAAAATAATAAAAAATACTCCTACGAAATTAATGTTCATTATTTATATGCTTAATTATATATTCAGCTCGATTTTTAATTTAAAAATAAAAAAAATAATTAATAAATAATTTTACTTATATTTTAAAATTTTAATTTATAAATAAGTTTTTGAAGTACGAAAAAAGCTGAATTAAACTGTTATCTAAAAAAGCACTTTTGTGATTTAACATGAGAAAATTCTTTATTGGACATTTTATGAATGAAATGCTATACAGTGTTAGTTGAGTGGGTCAATGATTTTGATAGGCATTATTTATGTAGCCTGGCACTATTTTAAACTATTACATCAATCAATTTCGTTGCATAGTTTGCTTTTAGTAGTAAATTTATATTTAGTGTTTAGAGGTCCGTGAAATACTTGGGGTTAATGAAAGATTAGAGAATAAAATAATATATATATATATATATATGAAATTAAAATATTTTATTGAGTGAAATATGTGTAATAAATTGTTTAAAATAGAAAAGTTTTAAAAACTAATTTTATCAGTGTATTAAATAACTAGCCACGTGTGTTGATAAGTTGACATTTTGTGGGCTTCTATGAAATTCCTATTAAATTATTGACATTTATTTAATATTATTAAAAAATACTATTATTATATATTATTTTTATTAATATTTATTTAATAAAAGTATTATTAAGTATATGAAAAATTTTATTGATAATATTTCAAGAAATGATATTTATTAAAATATATAGATAATATTTATGAATATTTTTTAAATATTATCCAAAGACATACTTGTAATCGATATTTTTCAATACATTTTATAATTAAACAATCATTAATTAAAAAAATCGATAAAAATTCTAATGTGGTTGCATAAATTCATTGTAATAAAATAAAATAAGTAATGTATTAATGCACTTTCATAAAGTTCTTACGTGGTTAGGTAAATTCTTCCGACGAACATCCCTAGAGTTATAATTGGACTTTTGCTTAGTACAAATAAATAACGTACTTACGTAAATGTTTAACCCTAATGGATTTTGTTAGCAAACGGAAATAACCAGCTCATCTCTTTGCCACAATAATAACATTTAATACTTTGGGAAAACCTTACATTTTTAATGTCTTTGAAAAAGCCTTACATTTCAAGTTCCATACATACATATATATATATATATATATATATATATATATATATATATATATATATATATATTAAAATGTATTTTAAAAGTAACTAAAATATAGATTAATAAAATAATTTTAATTAAAGAGCTATAATTATATTAGACTATTTTGTTCTTAACAAAAGATTATAATTGTGTTCCCATCGCATAAAATTATTACAATGGGGCATTTATTTCAAAAGATGAAATTGTATTTTTAAGAATCATATTTCTAAGAATATTATGATATAAGAAAATAAAATATCCACCTACCACCGTGAGAATAAAAAAATAAGTAAATATGCATAATTTATACTTCATAAAATCAATTATTCCCAAAAATATTTTTCTGAAACCTATAATAAAAATGAGTATATAATATTCGCAGGTTCATTTTTTCAAGATTTTTTAACACGACTTAAAACAAATACAAAAAAGACAGAGATTTCTTTCTCAGTAATTGACATAATTATATAGTTAGGTTTCATAGCCAAAATTATTGATTTTATGAGACAAAATAGACGCATACTAGTTATTTCTTTACAGAACTAATTAATCTATGAGTTTGGAGATTATACTAAGTCATATTTATAAAGAACATACTTAGTTTTACCTTCTTAAAACAACAACAACAACACAATAATAATAATAATAATAATAATAATAATAATAATAATAAATACAGATAACTAACAATTACAGATCTAGTAAAAAATAAAAATATTCACTTTAATAATTCCTCTATCTTTTTCAATAAAGGCATGGTTATTTTTAGTATGTTCAACCTTCACTGCGATATAGTATGAGAATGATAGTTGAATTTTGTTAGGGTATGTCTAACTTAGACCTACAACCGTGTGCAATGATTTCTTTTCAGAATATAGAAAGGAGGGTAAAACCATCTATAGTAAAATTGCATTATGAAAGTGTTCCCTCATAACATTTTTGACCGATCATGTTCCATGCTTATCATAAGGACCAGATGTATCTGACACAAAAAAGTATATTTTTATTCTTATAAAATTTAAAATGCATGTTTGATTTTAATTTCTATAACTTAAAAATCATCATTTTCTCCGTGAGAATTACCATGCATGTAACACTAAATTAAGTTCTCCGTGCTCCCTTTAACTATTGGCAAACACATTATCAACGTGGGTTTCTCTGTGCGGCGATGGAAATTTCGTTGGAATATTTTAATTAATCCGAGGATGTTGCTTTTGCATGACAACATGCTATTAAATAACCAAAGACATCACCATAAAAAAAAAAAAAAAAAAAAAAATCCTATTCATTAAAAAGTGGGTAATTTGACTTAGTAAATAAACAATGATGCCAAGGGGAAAGAAAGATATCACGTATCAGAGGAAGTAACGAAGGACAATTTGGTAGTTACGTATGAAAAGGACAGGGTCATGTCGTGTCACATTCACAGATAAGTTTCAGCAACTGAGGTTCGGAGCAACTTCATGTGTTTTGTTTGTTTCTTCTTTTTTTTCTTTCTTTTTTTCTGTTACAGTTTTGTTTGTTTGTTCATAAATTGTCTTCATCCCTACTATAATAGTCATATACTTGCAATTACAAGATAACATATAATTTGGTATTTGTTGTCGGTTTACTATGAAGGTGAGTTGGCCTTCAATACATGTACCAGAAGTATAAGCACTGTCTTGTAATTATTATTATTATTATTATTATTATTATTATTATTATTATTATTATTATTATTATTATTATTATTATTATTATTATTATTATTGTTGTTGTTGTTGTTGTTATTAGGATATATATAAATTTTAATGCTTGTAAATTTGAATTTTTTATTTTGATTTTAAAATTTTACTTAAATACTTTGTATTTTTTAAAATGTATGATTTTCATATTTTAAGTATTTTTATTAGAATATTAATTTTATTTAATATTGTTAGTAATTTAAATTTTAAAATAGTAAAAGGATTTTATATGTTTATAATTTCATTGTCATGACATAATTTTTTTTATATTTTAAATATATAGTCGCATCTAAAATTTATCACTGTTTCATATAAATTTTTTAAAATTTAAATCACTAATAATATTGATGTAAAAATCATATGTTTAATATGAAAATACTTGAAAAAATAAAATAATATTTTGAAAAATAAAAAATAAAAAATAGAACCTTATAAAGTTGATCATAAAAATACTAAAAATCAAGATCATTCTTATGGTTGTTATGTTATAGTGTGCAGTGGCTGGAAATACTAGGGCAGCTGGAACATATATAATTTGTGATAATAAACATAAACACATGTAGAAGTTGAAATCGTAACAGTACCTATATCATATATGAATACGCTAAAAAGAAAATTATATAATGTATCACATGTGGTGTGTTTTCTGTTTTCTGAAGACGTTGCTACTAGCTTGGCAACTTCTTTTTTTACGAGTTATTTTTCTTTTGTACTTACAAAGTTATTATATGAAAGTCTCGGGTAAATGATTTAAAACGTGCAGGAAAAAGTAATACTCGGTATTAGAAAATCCTTAATTGCGTGGATTGTTTTATTTATTTATTTATTTATTTAATTACTAGAAGAAGATCATTTCTTTTCAATGGTTGATATTTTTAAAAATATTCTTACATTCAAGCAATCTTCTAATATTTTTATGAATAAATGGTCCGAGGATTTCTCATTATCAAATAATACCACTTTTTGTAAGTACAAAACATAGTTATCTATACTTAATACAAATGATCCAAAAGTAAGTATTTTTTTTAATTACATTCACAAGAACATGGATATATATAGACGCGAGATGGCCAACAAAGTACGATTTTAAAGCCTATATTCTCCGGTAATAATCAGTTAATATAGTTATTTACAACACCTATGATATTAATATAATTCATATGATCGTATTTATTAAATGATATATAATAAACTTGTGTTTTCTTATTAAACATGTGAGAAAAACTCAATTCTTACATAAATTGAATTTTGTAAGATTAGACTCAGCTTTAGCAGACTAATTTAAGATAGTAGTCTATTTTAATAGTTTAAAAAGAGGTGATCCATATCATTGTATTATCCATGCACCTAGCTTTAATAACACGGAGCCGTTATATCACATTTATTACATCTTCCATACTTCAAACCTAACAATATTGAGCACTTATTGGAAAAATATCAAACATCACATTAAATACAAATGAAACTAGAATTTTTATAAAGTTTAATTAATCTTAAACATTAAACATACATATTATAATAAATACAAATGATATCCTCATTTGTTTATACCTACTATTTTATGAATTATGGCAGAGTCTTCTGCTATATGTGTGATCTATGTACTCGAAAAAAATAAACTATTTCCATTATTAAGAGTTCAGGGTCCGTCTTATATAATCGATAAATTAAATGAGTTTAATCTGCGTGAGTATTAGCTCACAAAAGTATATTATTGTATATTTTAATCGAATTATTAATAATTGGTTAAATTTTTAATATTCAGAGCTTAAACTTTCTCGTAAAAATCTATAAAAATGGATGCATTTGGTGTTGACATTTTATTAATTAAAATTTTATTTCAATTATACTTTAAATTTTTTTATTTTTAAATTATTGAAACTTTGTTAATATTTATATATTTAATATCAAGATTTTACTCTTGATACATTATTTAGATTATTGTTAATACAGTGAGAATTTTTACATTTTTAATATTACATTTGAGGAGTAATATTTATTTTTTAAATTTTTTTTAAAAATAATTTCTTAATACAAGTTTAGGTCAGAGGACGAGCCATTTAACCTGCAGGACTGGATAAAAAAATTCATTTTATTCACTTAGAATGCTTCCTAAAGGGACCGATTTGTATCCAACTCGATCTAATAGGTTGTGCTCGTAAAATTGTATGTTAATGTTTGCATATTCTATGTTGATATTCTTTTATATAACCAATTTTACGTTAATATAGAATGTTTGAAGAAATATATGAACAAATTACATAATTAAAAGATAACTCATTTTACTAAAATATTAAATTGACTAATGTAAATAGTATAATAATTAAAATAAGTTGTTTGAAATTAAAAAATAACGTATAAATATTAGA
This sequence comes from Hylodesmum podocarpum, assembly GCA_026586105.1. Taxonomy (NCBI): domain Eukaryota; kingdom Viridiplantae; phylum Streptophyta; class Magnoliopsida; order Fabales; family Fabaceae; genus Hylodesmum; species Hylodesmum podocarpum. Next base: position 9,628,316 of record JALJEV010001433.1, read on the forward strand.
AAAGATTGACAACTTGTGAGAAGATAAAAAATATGTTAATCCCGATGTAAAAAAAAAAAAAAAAACAAACAATCAAAGAAAGATATACATATAAAACTATATTAAGAATATATACTTGTCGATACTCTTGTCCTCGTCACTATAAAATCCATCTAAATCATACCAATACAAAAGATATTTGTCGTTTATAAATATTAGTATATCTTACATATTCAACATACAAAAAAAATAACATATGACTCCATCTATCATATCTCTGTTTCTAATGAGAGACACATACACGTGAAATGTAATTCAACATGTGTGTGTGATACATCGTTCTTTCACTATATATTTTTTTTAAAAAAAATTAAAATGTAATGCATGAAAAATATAATAATTACTAGTAAGGATATTGACATTTTGTGAAGACGAAAAGTGTTTTATAATTCATATATAAAACTCAATTGACAACGTATATATTCTGAGTGGGTAGAGTTGCGTTTAACTCTTATAAAATATATTAATTTTTGAAGAGAAATAAAGAATCACAAATACATTAAGTTAAAATCGAATAATTATAATATCGTTAATAAATAAATGAATGCCATAAAATAAATAAAAACTAATAAATTGAAATATATGAACTTGGTTTTTTTTTTCTAATTTTAATTTTATTATTGAAGCAAGTGAACTGATATTGCTTATTTTTATAGAGCTAGTTATACCGCTAATGTTGCTTAATAAATAAATTGTATATTAAATTTTCGAGAATGTGCAATACACTATTATCACTTCTCGTTATTTTATTATCAGTTTTTCTTAAGGACGTTATTTATTATCTATTTACTCCTTTTTATTTACCTTTATTATTGCCTTGGTAAACTAGTTAAAAGGTGGTGCTTGTAGTCTATTCTAATTAATTAATAATAATAACTAATATTAAATTGAAAAATTAATTATGATGAATTTTGTGTATTTTTTATTTTTTTGGGGCTTATTTGTTTTATTTTTGTTCTTAATGATGATTCATTTTGACTTATATTTAACACTGATTATATCATATTTATCTTAAAATATAATAAACAAATACTTTATAAAAAGGATGAATAATTATTAATTTAACATACAGTAAATATAAGCTTAATTAAATACTAGATTGTTTTAAAAATGGATCGTCAGAGAGGAATGTGGAATAGATGATGAAATGGGCCATAATATTTTCATAACTTTTAATTCTTATATTTTCCATTTTCGGGCTAAATATATGTATTTATCTTCTTTTTTACATACTTTTACTTTAACTTTAAACTATAAATTTTTCATATTACTTTCACTTATATTTTTCGGGATCTTATGTCTTTTTTTTTTAAAAAAAAGTAAATTCATTTCTATAAATAGAAAGTAAGTGAAAATAACTGTTACTTTTATAATTTAACATAAGTATTATCTCAGATTTAATATTTTAAGAGAACCAAGTTTCTTGCTATATTTCTTTTATTGTTAAAATGAGATTTTATTAGATATAAAGATTTTTTTTAGTTATCTGTTTAAATTTTTTAATGAAATAATTAAATTTTTGAATATTTTTTAGATAAAATAATAAAGTTTTTAGTTTGGGATCTCAAAATTTTGAGGCTATATATATAATATATCACTGAACACGTTAATGACTAAGCCTGAAAATTATAAATATACAATTTATTCATTTAATTTCTAATCCTGATTTTAAATTTTAATTACATGGCAATTTTTTTTTATCATTCTTAATAATCTTAATTCTTCATGAAAGATATTTTAAAATTAAAAATACTCATGTGTATAGTAACTGTAAAAAAACATTTATTTTTTCATTTTGATTATTTTTACAAAATTTATTATTAGAATTGGGAATGAAAATAACGAAGAAAAAAAAAGTTAAATCGTCGACGTTGTTTGGTTAGTAAAAAAATAATTTTTTTTAATCTATATAAGTGAATTTTATTATTCAAATTACTGTTTGAGCGAACTCCATATTGTCCACAGTGTAACAATAACGTTGAGACACATGGTAAAAAGTTTATATTTCAAGGTAACTAAAATGAAGTTTAATATTAAATGTACTATGGTAAGTGATGGACCAATTCTAATATAAGTAGTGATTTTCACGTAAATACGTGGGAATTGATTTAAAAGTTGTGAAAAATATATAAAAAAAAGGAAAATTATTAATTAAATTAAAATATTTCAAAAGATTTAAAGATTATATCGAAGTTGTAACTTTCCAATGACTAAACATTTTTTGTGATTTTGTATGTTAATTTTCTAATTATTACCCCCTTACTTTTTATATAAGACTCAAAAGTTAAGAACGAGTAATAAAACGTTCTATTAATTATGTATGTGTGAAAATTTGGTGCATATAAATTATGAGCTTACTTATTTAAATTCAATCCCTAAAACATCAAAATACTTTTCAATTTCATTTCGTTTTAATCCCTTCCCCTAAAATATTGTCACATGTTACTATATATTTTATTTTAATCTTTTCAAGTTACCCGTGAATTTAGAAAAAAAATTTCAGTTCAATTCTTTATTTGATAATCCTAACATATTATCATTTATTTCATTTTGAACCTCAAAGTGTATTTGTCTATTTTCTTTTTATAAAATATTTGTCCTCCATATTATCCTTGAATTTCAATATACATTTCATATTAATTATAGATGACATTATTAAGAGAATTAATGGGGTGACTAATTTAAGAATCAAAACCCATTTTCAAAGACTAAAAAATATTTTTCATTTTTTTATAAACTAATTAGACAATATAATAATCTTTCAACTTCAATTAAATGCTGAAGTACCTAAAATAAAATAAATGAAACAAAAGAGGAATTAGACGGATATTTATAAATGCCGGATAAAAACAAAAATATTTAAATATTTCATACCTAACTTATACTTCATATTTCTACGGAGGAAAAAGCAAAGGGAAGAGAAGATGAGAAAGATGAATTAAGTTTATGTAATGTTCATAAACTTAATTGATTGATACCTTTAACCCATAAACTTAATTTTATTTAACAGAATGAATCTCAACCACTTAACTTCCATTCCTTTAATAAATTAAAACTCACCGATTTCTACTATACTTAACATAATATTACAAGTAAAATAAAAAATAAAAAATATATTTAAATAAAGTTTGTTTTCTATTATCTTATTCTATCATTTCAAACATTTACTTTTACTTTATTATTTCAAATTCAATTTTATTTTCGTCCATCCAAACAACAGTTAAAGGAAAAGAATTGGAGCTTAGTCTGAGAAAAGTCGGAGCCAAAACGACGACGTCGACTCCCATCACTGAAATTTCTTCAAACACTGACTCAATACACTCTGCAATTCCTTTCACAACTCTCTTCTTACTCGAGCAATGGCGACACCGGTGGAGGACGGTGACGCCGCCAACACGCTTCGCATTCTGGTGGCGACGGACTGCCACCTCGGCTATATGGAAAAGGACGAGGTGCGGCGCCACGATTCATTCCACGCGTTCGAGGAGATTTGCTCCATCGCCGAGCGCCACCGCGTCGACTTCGTTCTCCTCGGTGGCGACCTCTTCCATGAGAACAAACCCTCACGGTCAACGCTGGTCAAAGCCATTGAGATTCTCCGCCGATACTGCCTCAACGACCGCCCCGTTCCGTTCCAAGTCGTCAGCGACCAGACGCTCAATTTTCAGAACACGTCAGTTTCTCTCTCCTTTAGTTTCGTGTTTCTTTGTGCATGTTTTGTTTTACGTTAGATTCTCCATAATCACTTGAAATAACACTTAACAGTTTAAACTTTCACTCGCGTGTTTGGAAACTCGTTGAAAATAAAGGAATTACCTTGGGATGTGGTAGCTAACTATTCGCTTCTTAAAATCACATTCAGGATGTGGAAAATCATAGCCAAAACCAAACACGTTTTGTTATGAGTTGGAACAACTTTAGGTAGCTTTTGTTGGATAAAATTTGTTATAATGAGTTTTACCTACTAACTTGCTTCATTAACAGATACACTCAAATATAAAGCATACTCGCGTCACTTCAATGTTTAAAATCAATTTTAACTGAAATCGGTTTTGCAAAATCAATTTTATTCAAAATCAATTTTTCCAATGCTTGTCCAGTTATACACTTTGATGATAATCTGGTGAATGTGAAGATTTTTAGGGATTGGTTATTGAATCATCAGTGCTTGTTCAACAGGTTTGGTCATGTGAACTATGAGGATCCTCACTTCAATGTTGGTTTGCCGGTGTTTACCATTCATGGAAATCATGATGATCCCGCTGGCGTGGTATGTAGGTGTTGCCTATCTGTAATTTTGGAGTTTGGACTTGATTTTGGTTGTTGTCATTTGTGGCGTTTTGTTTTAGCATTGACTTGGTTTGTTTGTTCATTGCATATTTAATTAGACCCTGTTTGGATAAATTTCTATATAAGCACGTATAGAAGAAGAAAATGAGAAGGCAAAATAAATTGGTTTTCTCAATTAAAATCAACTTATACATCTTTACTTTTATAGAAGTTCACTCGTCTAACTTCTAGTGTTTATGCGGAAGTTTATGCCACACAATACAGAGACATTGTGTTTTGGGAACATCTATGTGTGTGTTGGAAATGATTGATTGTTTTGAAAGTTGACACATTTGAATTTTGGACTTGTTTTAGTTTAGTGGAATTTGGTAGTTGAAAATTGAAATGCGTTTTGGATTTTACTTGCCACATGGTCCTTTTACTTTGTCATTGTTCAGAGTTTTGGCAGAATGAAATGAACTTTGAATAGCTAGGATTTGGAAAGGGGATGTGCATTATAGCCTGAAGTCTTGGGAAGATCATCACATGTTGATTTTCGTGTCTTTGTGGTTGAATGACCTTGACTTGGTTTAATTTTTCCTTGGGTTTGGGTGGGTGATAGGCATCAGAAAAGGAGGGGTAGTAATTTCACATATTGTCTTGGAGAATACTAGCATATTTTTTGCTGGTTATTTATAGCTCTGTAAGAGCAGTAGTTACTAGTGTCTGGAGAAGTATTCATTTATTTCACCATTTGTTTTTTGTTACAAGATGGCATCGAATGAAGATATATTGCTAGTGATAAACTGATAATTGCTTTGGATTTTATTTTTTATTTTTTTAATAATAATTAGAGTTGTTGGTCTTGTACTTTGCCATTTTTGCATTGTGACAAGATAAATTCAGAATGCCAAACAAATTTTTAACAATACATCAAAGGCTTAGACAATTCTCACCTCATGAGCTAGCTATTGGAGTTGTATTAGGTTTAGCCAAAATTCAAGATGGTATTAGAGCATATAAAATTTTTGATATTGGGCCACCCTCTACTGTCCAAAAATCTATCTGACCCTTTGCTTTCCGTGTGCAATCTAGTTAGTCCCACAACTTTCTCAAAGCAATATAAAAAAAAAAAGAAAAATCAACCCTACAATTTCCATGCTCCTGATTTCTAATCTTGAGCTTGAGTGATGTGTGTTGAGTCCCAAACTATAAAATGGCCAAAGCAGAACTTATAAAAGTTTGGACAATCGTCATCTCACGAGCAAGCCTCTGTAGTTAAGTTAGGCTTACTTTAAATTAAAGATGTCTTAATTGTAAGTCTAGGAAGACCTTATTTGCATTTTTTCAATAAGCGATTTCTACGTACTGTTTAAGGGGTGATGATGTTCTTGTTTCTTTTGCTTGTTGGGTTTCCTACTAATATATTTGATAAAAAAATCAATTAAATATGAAGGAAACTGATCCTCCCCTCCTTTCAATTTAGCTAGATATATATTTGACCAGATTAATAATTTTCCACCCAATTATCTTGTGTTTTCTGCTATTCTAAACTACAATTTATTTTTTCTTTTATCAAATGATTGTGACAGGACAACCTTTCTGTGGTGGATATTCTCTCGGCATGTAATCTAGTCAACTACTTTGGGAAAACAGTTCTTGGGGGTTCTGGTGTTGGTCAGATCACTCTCCACCCTATTCTTATCAAGAAGGTTTGTGATTGAATACTGTTAATACCAGGATAAGGTAGATTTAGTGAAAACTTCAATTTTTTTTTTCGTACGGTGCTTGTTTTATTTTGCTTAAGTGTACAGGAAAACTTTTTCTTCCTCCTCAAAATCTTTCTCAGTAAGGTTTTAATGGTAAACTGTTTTGAGCACAAAATAAGCCAATGCAGAAACACTAAAATTAGGAAATAAAAGAGAAAACTGGAATAGTTAAAAATCTTATTTTGTCCTGAGGTTGTATTTTCATGAATTGCAGGGTTCAACAGCTGTAGCTCTGTATGGTCTGGGAAACATTAGAGATGAAAGGCTTAACAGGATGTTTCAAGTAGGTTACTGATAAAATTTTCTTTCAAGCAGTTCATCTACTTTTTTGCACTCCCATCTAGATGTGGTATGTTGTTTATTTATTTATTTTCAGACACCACATGCTGTGCAATGGATGCGACCTGAAACTCAGGAAGGGTGTCCTGTGTCTGATTGGTTCAACATTCTGGTACTCCATCAGAACAGGTTAAGTCTTCCTTTCTGTCTTTGTTTTAGGCCTCTCTGAGATCGCATTTTATATCAATCATCAATGAAGATGTGTTGATTATCCTGAAATATAAATTCAACTTTGACATTAATGATCATGCAAATGATGTATAGATGAGTTTGAGTTTTATCTACTTGATGAATGATTTTGTTTTCAATAATGGTGTGTAGGGTGAAAACAAATCCAAAAAATGCAATAAATGAGCACGTCCTGCCACGCTTCCTAGACTTTATTGTGTGGGGCCATGAACACGAATGTTTGGTTGATCCACAGGTGTACTGATTAAACGTCTTTTACATGAACCGAGATAGACATTTTCTGTGGTGTGTAAAATTAATGTGGATTTTAATTTTCTCCAGGAAGTTTCAGGGATGGGATTTCACATTTCGCAACCAGGGTCGTCGGTGGCAACATCACTTATTGATGGAGAATCAAAGCCGAAACATGTACTTCTTCTAGAAATTAAGGTTGTCTATTTGTCTACGTAATGAGAATCTAAATGTCTCCCACATTGTAGCAGACCAGTGATTGTTGTTTTTATAGTCCTATTAAGTGCTTGAATAAATGGTCCATGGCAGGGAAATCAATATCGCCCAACTAAGATACCTTTGATGTCTGTGCGGCCTTTTGAGTATACTGAGGTGAGGTAAAATACTAATATTATTTTGTTTTTCCTTTGTAATTATTAATTACCTACAAAATGTACATTTCTCACTGCTATATGAAGCAAAATTGAATTGACCTTGAAGCCATCTCATTGTTAGGATATAAAGATAAGGGAGTTACTTAAGACAATTAGAATATTAGTTAATTAGTTAGAAGGGTTTATTAGATATAAATAGGGAGAGAAGGATAGAAGGGAAGATTAGTCTTGATCATTTTGTAAATTGAGCATTAGCTATTTGTGAAAGGAGAAATCCTTTGTGAAGGGGAAATCTTGGAGGAGAGTTTCTCTCCATTTTCGTTGTTCTTTTTATCCTATTCAATAAAATTCTCTCTTCTATATCTTATTTCAATTGTGGGTTCCCAACAAATTGGTCCGACCTGCCCGATCATGGAGGGATAGCCAGTGTTAAAAATGGAGGAAGTGCAAATTTGGGCCAAGAAAGAGTAGCTGCCAGCATTTGCAGGGGTAGACCCAATTGGTTGGATTGCTAGGGCTGAAAAATTCTTTGAGGTACAACAAATTTATGCGTTCGATCAACTGCAATATGCATCATGAGCATGGAGGGTGTGGCAATGCCCTGGTTCTATTCTTGGAGCCAAAAGAACCCCAATTTAAATTGGGACTCATTTTCCACAGCTTTGATCAAAAGCTTTAAAGATAGTTATAACAGTCATGTCTTTGAAAGATTGACTACCTTGAAGCAAGAAGAGCAAACCGAGAGGGAAACCCACATCAAAAAAGTGGTGACACTAAAGAAACAAGAACTTGAACCAAGACTTGATGGGTCATTGTAAAAGGAGATGTTCGGGGAGGAGGCACCCCATTCTTGTGAGCTGCACCATCATTCTTGCAAGGTCAGCATTTCAAAGCTGAAACATGAACCACAAAAAAGTCCAGATATCATTCTTGGAGTTAAAAGGGAAGAGGAAAGGATGGAGACACAACCCTCTAAAATCAAGATCAAGAAAAAGGTTGACGGAATTAAAGAGATAAAACAGATGCCACAGTTGTTGCTCAAGAAAGAGGGCTTTGGTCTTTGGTTAGATAAAGAGGACAAACAACCCAATCAAGCAAAATCATCTCTGCAATGGGTATTGGGGTAGCACAGTCAACGCAAGACAACAACCCAAAGAAAGCCCTTGAGGTTTTTGCCAAGGAGAACATTGAACCCATCATAGAGGAGCTGGATGTTGTTGACCAAGGTTCAGATAAAGTTGTTGAGGCAGAGAAGATGATAGAGATCATGGTGGAAATCAAAGGAGGAGATGCAGAAATTGCCCATTGTTTTGAAAATCCAGATTCAGCTAAGGTATCAATTGAGGAGCTGCAGAAGGATCTTGTTACCATGAGACAAAAATATCCACCATCAAGGCTCTGTCTTGGTGTCAACATAAGCATTGAGATGGAGAAAGACTCATGTACACTGATCAAGCATGGGTTAAAGGACCCTCCAATGGCCAGAAAATTTGGGTCTTAAGCAACTGGGTCAATCAATCACTGTCCTCATTAAAGTTGTTGAATCTAAATTTGTGTACAACAGTAGTTGGATCAAACTACGCCTAGGGTACTGCAAAATTTGGTGTATGAGCTACTCACCCATGAATGCTTTGGAAGATATGGAGGACAAATTATGGGTTTCAAAAAATGTGGTCAACTTGTCAATGCAGCTAGAGCATTGGGGTCAAAATTTTGAAACAAAATCAATGGAGAATGAAATTATACACAATCCAGTTCTCCCTTCACCAGCACCAAAGCCACCTGATGCTAGCTCAAATGTGGAGGCCAGAAATTTTAACAGTTGAACAACCATGGGTGCAGTTGTGTTCCAGTAATTGCAGAAAACTTTGAGTAAATGTATCACTCTTTCCAGTTTTCAGATTCCAACCTTGAGGACAAGGTTGTTTTTTAGGTGGGGTGTAGTGTTAGGATAGAAGGGACATAGTTAAGACAGTAGAATATTAGTTAATTAGTTAGAAGGGTTTATTAGATATAAATAGGGGGAGAAGGAAAGAAAGGAAGATTAGACTTGATCATCTTGTAAATTGAGCATTAGCTCTATGTGAAAGGAGAAATCCTTTGTGATGGGGAAACCCTTGGAGGAGAGTCTCTCCTATTTTCCTTGTTCTTTTTATCCTATTCAATAAAATTCTCTCTTCTATATCTCATTTCAATTGTGGATTCCTAACATGGTTCTTCAATAATCATTCAAATCTTCGTAATGCAGGTAATACTAAAAGATGAGCAAGATATCGATCCCAATGATCAACATTCTATTCTTGAACACCTAGACAAAGTGGTGCGTGGGTTTCTTAATATTTGATGATAATTTGTTACTTCTTTTGCGGTATAATTTGTTGTGTCCTTTTTTATTACTTACAAACTTGTGGGAGAAACCTACCTTGGTATCTTTTGACCAAAATCTTCCTTCCCCATAGTGGTTATTTTTATAACAAAACATTCTTATTTGGTTACGATAAAATTTGGCTACTCTACTTTAGAATCTGTTTTGGGACTAGTGAAATTTGTGATTAGAACTTTAATTATTTCATTATTTGTGTATTGGTCAGTGGTCATATGTATAGCAACTGTGTTTTGATAATAGAAGATGATTCAGGTTGAGAAACTGATAGAGAAGTCTAGTAAGACGGCCGTCAATAGAAAAGAACTCAAGCTTCCACTAATACGTGTCAAGGTAATTTCTGTATACTGTCACTTGACTTTTAAATATTTTGCTTTTCATCCAGCAGGAAGATAATTCTGCAATTCTTTGCTTCTATACTCTTGTTAATTTTGGTGTTACACTTTTCTTCTAGAAAACATAGTAATTTTCAAGATATTGAACCAATTGAACTCCATTCCTGATGCATGGAGTCAGATTCACAATGCAGTCAAAACACAGTTCATTGCAAATTTTTATTTCAACTTCTGTTCAGTCAATTCGCAATAATGCACATCTAGATGCCTTGGATAGTACATGATGTTTTCTGGCATGGGCTTAACTTCTACAATGCAAATTACAGGTAGATTACTCTGGATTTATGACTATAAATCCTCAAAGATTTGGGCAGAAATATGTTGGGAAGGTAATCTCTATCTGTCCCTCTTCCTGAATTAGTGTGCTAATATTGATTTTGCCTGAGGATTCTTCTCCACTGTTGATTCATACTAGGTTGCAAACCCCCAAGACATTCTCATTTTTTCAAAGGCTACAAAAAGGGCCAAGGCTGAAGGTAATTTGAGTTATTTTAAAATATTTTTATTTACCTTTCTTTACCAATTCATTTGATATCAACAATATTTGCCAATGACAATATCCAAGGTGGGAATATTTTATTAGTTTTCTTATTGATGAGAAAGCTATACTTATATTTTTGTTTTACAAATTTACATTGTAACTTATGTTTCTTGTTTAGTATCTAATTATTTCTTTTCTTTTGAAAAATTTATTTTAGCCTGTCCATCTTTACTCACCTTTGACACTGTTACTTAAACAACATGCATGACATGGCCCCTAATGATTTGTTTTGAGCAGTACCAGTTGGCCCTATATCTGCTTCTGTAACATCTGTAATTGGATACTGCATATTGATTGCACACACTTTCTAGTATCCCAAATCAGAATGATAAAAACATTGGGATAACTCCACCACAAAAGCTAGTTGTTGTAGTTGGAGAGCTGAAGGCTTTATAAACCTCACACTAGAATCTCATACACCCAATGTGGGACCAATTCTTTGACTGTGCAATTGGATCCTAGTATCCCATCACATTTTGCAGCCTCAACGCCATGTGGGCTGACTGTGCACTAGCCCTTTGATTAGTCCAAGTGAACATTGCAATGCCTGTATCACCAAGTATACCGCTCGTTTGCACCTGACAAACATGGTTGAAAACTGATATGGTGATACCAATTTATAAGAACTGTGGGAGAACTACATATAGAAGGTAGCCGGTGTAGCCGGAGAGCCCAAGGCCTGATAAGCCCCACATTTGAATCCCATACTTCAAATATGGGATTCAAGTTTCATACCTTGCAATTGGATCCTCACACAAAACTTGCAAGATTCATATTGTTCTCTTTGCAAAAGCAATGGCAAGGGAAATATAACCTGTATAAGATATTTATACTCTCAAATGCTATGGTACCTATGTAGATTTGACTGTTTGTTTGATTTTCCTTAGTTACTCCTCATTTCTATTGGTTTCGTTATGATTAGAAATTTGGCATCAGCATTGGGGACAGATTGAAGGCATTGTGTTCTCTTGGTTGTTTGGCCATATTAAGAATCATGTGCAAGGCATGCACTCATTGTTAAAAGTATAGAAAACACTAGTTGGTCAAGTGGCATTCATTAATTTATTAATTGAGTTTTGTTCTTAATTTGAGACACAGTGATAATCTCATTTATCAACCAAAAACATGGGAATAAGGTTAGTTATCCATGCTCTTTTCTTTTGTAGGGAAAATTGATGATTCAGAGCGACTTCGTCCAGAAGAATTAAATCAACAGAACATAGAGGCTTTGGTTGCAGAAAGTAATCTGGTAATTTAATCATTTTAGTACCTCATTCCTCTCAGTCTTTCCATTAATGTGACTTTTATAACACTCTGTTTCAACGATAAACAGTCTCTTGGACATTTATGTGATTTACTGACCATGTACTGTATATTATATTTTTCGCATGTAACTTGTTTCTTCCTTGGAAGTGTTCAAAGGTTATGATTTCCCTAATCAACAAAGGATGGAATGAGAAAAAAATATAATTAGTATCTGGTGGACTGACTTGAGCTTTCATTAAAAAGGAATATAAATATAAAAGCAATGTCAGTTCAGTTTAATTTTATTTTTCAATGTATCTAACTCTTAATGGTTTTGCAGAAAATGGAGATACTGCCAGTCAATGATTTGGATATTGCATTGCAAAATTTTGTGAACAAGGATGATAAAATGGCATTTTACACCTGTGTGCAATATAATATTGAGGAAACACGAGTGAGTATTATATGTTGCATTTATCTGTCGCATGTTTTGGAGTACATTGTCTTCATATTCTAGTATGTTTCCATTTTAATGTCATATCTTTCTCATTGATGACTTTCATGCTTCTGCAGAATAAAATTGCAAAGGATTCAGATAATGTTAAGTTTGATGATGAAAATTTAATTGTTAAAGTGGGAGAATGCTTGGAGGTTAGAAGCTTTGTCATTTCTGTTCATTATTCGTAATGAATCTTAATGCATTTAGGTTTTAAATTTGTTTTGTCTTGTGGGAAAGCCTGGCTACTACTGAGGCTTTTATAAAGTAGCATTATAGCAGTTGCTAATGTAGGTACAACAGTTTCCTATGTCCTTTTGGACCTCCATTGATCAGAATTTTGTTTTCAATATTTGCAATTATCGGGGGCTTCATATTTTTTACGACATGTTGCAATGTGAAAATAATGGTTTGATGGATGGAACATGCATTTGAGTTTGTGAATGACTTTGTTGGTTCTCTCTCATGTTGTAGGAACGTGTCAAGGAACGATCTGTAACCTCCAAGGAACCCACACAGCTTACTGCTGGTGCTCAACCATGGAAGGTAAACCCTACATGTGTACAATACTCATAGCAATAGTGATGAAAAAGTGGTTTTTGCTATGGCAATATTATTATCTGTGACCATCATTCCTTTGTTACTATCTTCTCTCTAATTCTGTGTAGGATTTCCAAGGCAAAAGTGCTACTGGAACTGGAAGTGCAGCTTCCTTTAGTGATGATGAAGATGCTATGCCAGTATCTAGCTCAAAGCCAAGTACTAGAGGTCGGAAAGGGTCATCTAGTGCATCTCAAACTACAACCAGAGGAAGGGGCCGGGGAAGAGGCAGGGGTTCCAGCACCATGAAGCAGACAACTCTTGATGGAGCTTTAGGGTTTCGCTTTTCTCAGAGGTTGCTTTTATTGCTGATAGATAAATCATTTAGTAGATTTTTTGAAATCATTTGGTTGATTTTTCGAGTTCTTTGCAGCTAAGTAAAATCCAGAACAGACGTGGAAATGATGATTTTTATGTTCATTTGTGTTTATTTTATATCACTTTCTAATTTAATAAACTTGATTTTAGAGCATAATATCCCCTTCTTTGCAACTTATTTGTGGCCAATGCACCCCAGGGCCATTGTGTCAATTTGTTTTGTTACTGAAATTCGGTCTCATTGTTAAAAGACTAGAAAAATAGGTACATGATCAGTCATAGCAGAGATATTAGCTCCAACCTTATCTCTCAAGTTATTTATTTTCTTAATAGGAGCTAAGATTCTGATATCTGACTTTGGATTTGCTCCATGTGTCCCTGTTGCTGCATGATTTTCATTTATCGGAAGTTGTTAGTAATTGTTAGTTTTTTGTTAGTAGAAGGGTTTGAATCCGCAACCTTATATTCTCTCCCCCCTCCTGCTGCATGTATATTGGTGTTTATAGAGTTTGAAAATAATTTACCAAAGGATTAGTTTTCCCTGTTGCTTGGTTTATAAAGTCACTTCAACATTGTTCCAAATTGTGCCTTCACAACCATGGATAGGTATTCATCATGATTTCATTGACTTAATGCAGATCTGCATCAGTTGCTGCAGCAACTGCCATCCGAACTGGTGCTGATGAGGAGGATAATTTGGCTTCTGCTTCAAGTGATGATGCCAATAAAAATGCTGTTGAAGAGATCGATGATAGTTCGGTATAGATCAAGCTAATTCCTTGTGTATTGTATTCCTTTTGTAATACCGTTAAATATGAAATGTTGATTAGGCTCTTTGATTGAGGGCTTGCCAATCTGATACCTGCAAAACCCGACAGTTTTATGCATGCTATGGATTGTAATTTTTCCCAGAAGCATCCTTGACATGCTCAATGATTAATAAGTTGAATCTACTGCATTTTTTATTGCATAGGATAATGAATCCAAGCTACCAGGACGGAAGAGGGCTGCTTCAAAGGGAAGAGGTAGAGGATCTACACAGACTTCTAAACGTGGGAGGAAATCAGATAACTCTTCAATACATAGAATACTCATGAACAATGATGACGATGATGATGATGAGGATGACATTAGAAAGAGATTCAATAAATCTCAACCTCGGGTTTGTATCCCCATTTATTTCTTCACTTGTTTATGATAATATATACACACACGCACACATGTTGAGAAATCAAGTTACTCTAAGAGTAACTTTAAGGGAGTTATCCTTCATTCTCACCTTTTATTTTTTCAATCTAATGGTTCTAAAAAGTAATCTATCTTTTACCATTAGATAAAAGGAAAAATAAAGGATGATGATGGAGTGTAGCACCCTTGAAATTACTGTTTTCCATTCAAAACGTGTTTGAATAGATGGTGATCTGTATGGTGGCCCTACTTGTCCATTTACTCGGTCAATACCCTTTATGCTACATGTTGAAAATTTTCAGTAAAAGAAAAAGAAATAGAATTTGCTTTACAGAGAAAGAAAAACATATTTAATGAGAGAGGAAACTTGCTCTAGTGAAACTAGAAACATTTTAATTTATAAGCTTAAAGAATAGAACTTTCTAACTGATCCATTAAGACTAAGAAAGCAACAAAGAATAACAAAGTGTTTAAAACTTTCTAACTGACTTGTTAAGGCTAAAAAAGCAACAACAAATAAAAATAACATAATTAGAACATGGACATGCTTCAGTCCTAAAGCATTTTCTTAACACCCCTCCTTGCCTTAGGAGTTGCAAACGCCAATTTGTTTTCATAGCTTGAACCTACTGATTGAAAGTGACTTTGCAAACAATTGTTTTCGCTTTGATTTTCTACTAATTTTTTAACTTCGAAAGTGCTCCAGCCATTTCTGACTACAACTTAAAAGCTGCTCCTTTAGCTGACTTTGGAAGTGACTCATTTTTTAGTTTTCCAAATAGAGCGTGTTGGTATGTGATCATCAAGTTCTGGAAAATCAGTTGCCATTTTCTTGGACATCATTTCCAGCAGTCCTTTGTGGTGATAGTGCCCAAGCATTTTATGCCAAGCGTCTGTGATGTTTTCCTTAATTGGAAAAGCAGATTTCTCTTCCTCCAACAAATTCAGAGCAAAACTTTTCGTTTTCATATTTACTTTAATGATATCCTGACTAGCTAGCTGCATATGTAATCAGGCAAAAATTGTCTTCAAAAGCAACTTTGAAGCCTCTTTCAATCAATTGGCCAACACTTAACAGATTTTGTTGAATTTCAGGTACAACAAGGATATTAGGAATAAACTTTGTACTTGAACAGCTTGATATCAACAGTCCCTTTTCCTTTGACTAAAATATAATCACCATTACCTATTTTTTACTTTGGCGATGTTGGTTGGCTTTAACTCTTTGGAAAACTCCTTGTCATTGGTCATATAATTTGTAGTGGTGAACAACTTGTCATTGCAACAGTTCTCTTTCCTTTGGCTGAAATATAATCATCATTACCAGTTTTGACTTTGGCAATGTTGGTTGGCTTTAATTCTTTGAAAAGCTTCCTATCGTTGGTCATATGATCTGTGCAACTATTGTTGATCAATCAACTTTCACTCTCTTGGCTGCTTGCAAAACACGTGGCAACAAAGAGTTGATCCTCCTCCTGATC
Organism: Hylodesmum podocarpum; assembly: GCA_026586105.1. Classification (NCBI taxonomy): domain Eukaryota; kingdom Viridiplantae; phylum Streptophyta; class Magnoliopsida; order Fabales; family Fabaceae; genus Hylodesmum; species Hylodesmum podocarpum. The sequence continues at coordinate 9,644,173 of JALJEV010001433.1, forward strand.
AGCCACCTTAGCTTCTTTCTCTTGTTGCTGATTTTTGCTCATGCATATGATTGCTTTATGTCACAGTTAATTGCACTTGATTCATTTAGCATCAGGTTTCTTCCAACATCTAAATGGAGAATGGCCAATTACTAGAAGTTTTTCAACAATTTTGGAATCTGCAAAATTAGTGCCTAATAACTTCATCTCATTGGTAATACCCAACAATTTGTTTAAGTATTCCCTGATAGTGCAAGACTCTTTCATCCTTTGAAGCTCAAATTCCCGCGTTAAGTTGAGCTCCCGCATGCTTCAAATTCTTTCACCTTCAACATATTCCACCTTTAGATAATTCCAAATTCTTTTTTCTGATTTGAGAGTTATGATCCTAGTAAAGATGGTTGTAGAGACACCAGCAAAAAGGCATGATTTTGCCTTTGCCTTTTGGAGTTCTTTTTCTCATGTTTCTTGATATAGGCTATGGTGGGATTTTCTGATAGCAGAAGGACTTCATAATCCTCTTTTATAACTTCCCTAAGATCCAAAGCCTCTAGGTAATGCTCCATTTTGACGGCCCAAAATCAGTTTTCCTAATTGAAAACTGGAAGAGCTGCTTGGGGAAAACTTGTTTCAGAATCAATTCTATAGGTTCTGTAAGAAAGAGGGCTCTCGTACCAATTGTTCGAAATTTTTCAGAGAAGAAAAGAAAAACAGAATTTGCTTAACAAAGAAAGAGAAACATATAATTAGTGAGGGGGGGGGGGAATTAAACTTACTTTATTGAAACTAGAAGCATTACAATTTATAAGCTTAAAGAATAACTACCTACTAACTACATGATCCTCGGAATAAGTCACCAACTCAAACAAGGAATAACAAAGTGCTTAAAACAATCTAACTGACTCCTTAAGACTAAGAAAGCAGCAACAAATAAAAATAACATAATTAGAACGTAGACATGTTTCAGTCTTAAAGCATTTTCCTAACACTACCCATAGTACTTCAAGATAGGAGAGCAGAAGGACTTAAATTGTACTTGTGTCTTGGGAGGCAATGACCGTGATGTAAAAACCACATGAAGTGTCACCAAAAAGTTGAGTTTTTGTGTCACCCGTGAGACGGAGCATAATTCTGAAATTCTGCAACTGTATTCAGGATATTTTTTTCTATCAAATGTTCATTTTGATGTAGTTTTTATAAACGTAAAATATAACTCTAATTGATATTGGAAACTTCTTTCTCTATAGTTTACTTTCTGGCCTGCAGCAGTTTTGGACTAGTGTGATTTCATGGAACTAAACCCTTTCTCTTGTTTATAGGTTACTAAAAACTATGGAGCTCTAAGAAGGTGAACAGTCTGTTACATGTGATGTTCTCTACTGGCCTTGGCGACAAGATACTGTCATTAGGATGAATTATTTTTTTGACATTACATTAGGATGAATTATTAGCTGCATTACATTGTATAAAAGAATATTGGTTTTGCCAACTAATTTAACATCTTGCCGCGGATTTGAAGATGCACTGGTTCAGCTGAATGCAGTCATGTTATATGTGGGCACTGGTATATGAAAACAAACGAACCCGTTTATGGGTTCTGCAGCCTTACAACCAGTTTCTGTTACGCTGAATGCATTCTTTTCGTTCTTTTGTTATTTTTTTTTAGGGGCCATGCAGCCATTCCATTTGGTCCAAGTGATTGATGTGATAGGTGAAAGAGTAATTGTAGTAGCAGTAACATGTACAGCAAGTGCATGTACTTTCTTTCCTTTACCTAATGACGCAAGTGCATGTACAGCAAAACATTATTATATAATGGCCAAAAAGGTTAGGGAAGACTTATAGATATTGCTCGCTAAGATGTTTTTCATTTAGTACGTTGATTTAGTAAATTGTAAGATTCAAGTTGGATGTATGAAATCATGGAATATGTCATGTTATTTGTGATGGCAATGTGCTTGAGCTAAAAGCAAACTTCGCTGGATAAGAATATCAATATTGATGTTTTATGGACTCGACGTTAGGCGACGTTGTCAGTAACGGTCGTAAAATAAGAATGTTACATTAGATAAGTAGTCATAAAGAAGGACGAGGTTAGAAATATCACTGAAAGTGGAGTGACACTTATTGGGTAAAATACGATCATTATTATTCTTAACATGGTTTGAAAGGTTAATAAGCTTTAGCTAGAAAACTTGATGAGATGGATCATAATTGATAACCTAATAATTAAAAATAGAGGAAAATCAAGAAAAATCCTTACTAAAATCATTAAAAAGGATTTGGTATTGCTATTGAAAGGCTTTTTGAAGTTTATTTTACTTTGGGAAAGAACTTCGGTCGTTATTTTTGTAATTAGATAATAAAATATTTGAAGCTAACCTAGAAAACTGCATCAAAATATGCATGGATCATTGATTAATTTTTTATATTGAAATAATTGATATATAAATTAAATCGATCTAATTTAACTCTACATGACAAGCTATTAACTGAAACAGAAAAAAGAATATTCAGTTATTGGCAGAGCTTGTATTACTTAAAGTTCATTTAGTTTATTTTAGTTGAAATATATCAAAATAAATTATTTTTACCCTATCTTATGAAATAAATTTTCATGTAATAAAAAATTATTAAATAAATGCTTAAGTAATTAAACTTATCCATAAGCACGTTAAAATTATGTTTTTGTGCAGTTAAATTATGTCTTAAAATACAGTAAAAAGCTATACCCAAAAACAAAAGAAAGAGAACACGGTAATTGAATACTTGGTTACATAAAAGACAAATCATTTGATGTGCAAAGATAAAATGTGGATAGAAAGATGCTAGTTATAGATACACAAAATCCTTTAAAGCATTCTCATTGGTTGCTTCAAACCACACGATACCCACCACCAACTTCCACTCTTGCGTTTCTGACCACAAATTCCTCTTATTCTCTTTCCCTACATATTATTTTACACTCTTCCACATATTTCTGTGAACCAATTGTTATCTTATTTTTTTCAAGTAACTTGAGGTTTCAAACGTAGGAAGTTGCAAGTGATGGCATCAACATTGATGGCAGCTACAGCAAGTTCTGGAACTGTTCTTAAACCAACTCCTTTCCTTGGCCAAAACAAGAGTGCCAACCCTCTTAAGGATGTTGTCCCCATGGGAACTGGGAAATACACCATGGTACTCTCCATTCTCCAAAAAATCCTTTTTTTTTTAGTGTTTGTTGTGTTGTGTTGTGTTGTGTTTTGTTGTTGATATGTTATTGGGTTTGTGTTGTGTGAAATGAAGGGCAATGACTTGTGGTATGGGCCAGACAGAGTGAAATACTTGGGACCCTTTTCAGCACAGACCCCTTCTTACTTGAAAGGAGAATTCCCAGGGGATTATGGATGGGACACTGCTGGCTTATCTGCTGACCCTGAAGCTTTTGCCAAGAACAGGGCTCTTGAGGTTTTTTCCTTTTGCTTTATTCAATTTGTTTGAAGGATCTTTTCAACTATTTTTACTTTGAATTTGGTCTTAAGTTTCTAAACTTCCATTGCCTTAATACACGCGTTTGAGTGAGTATTTATAAAACTGATTTTAATTAAAATTAACTTTGAAATCAAGTATTAAGAATATTGGAAATTTAGGTTCTTAACATTAAGTGATTTATGTATAGATCTTTTTCATTCTCAAAGTAAATTAATAGCAAAATTGAGTATAATTTTTTTGATGTAACATAGAAGTTACTTATAACACGTTTAAGATTTTCGCTCAAAATTAATTTTGGATCTGTAATTTATTATCACCACATATGAAATGAAATATTTGTTTAAAATAAAATTTAATCTAATGTAAATTCCAACACACACTCGAACAAGAATCTTCTTAATTTCATGATGGACTTGTTTCCATTATTCATAGTGTGAGACAAGTGATGGAACAGATTTTCTTTTCATTACTATTGCAGCATGGTCATCCACTCACAAATATAAAACATGAATTAACTTTTATAAATATCTTAAAAATCATATTAACCCATAATTCTTTATTCATTGGTGATGAAAAAGTTTTACAATGAAAAAGCATAGCAATTAAATTCATACTAAAATAGTAAATTGTTATGTGAAATAGGTGATCCATGGGCGTTGGGCCATGCTTGGAGCACTAGGAAGCATCACCCCAGAGGTGCTACAGAAGTATCTGAAAGTGGAATTCAAGGAGCCAGTGTGGTTCAAAGCTGGATCCCAAATATTCTCAGAAGGTGGGCTTGACTATTTGGGTAACCCAAACCTTGTCCATGCACAAAGCATCTTGGCAGTGTTGGGCTTCCAAGTTGTTCTAATGGGCCTTGTTGAAGGTTTCCGCATCAATGGGCTTGATGGAGTGGGAGAGGGCAATGACCTCTACCCTGGGGGCCAATACTTTGACCCATTGGGCCTTGCTGATGACCCAGTCACTTTTGCTGAACTCAAAGTTAAGGAGATAAAAAATGGAAGGTTGGCCATGTTCTCTATGTTTGGGTTCTTTGTTCAAGCCATTGTCACTGGAAAAGGCCCATTGGAGAATCTTTTGGACCACCTTGATAACCCTGTGGCTAACAATGCTTGGGTCTATGCCACTAAGTTTGCTCCTGGTTCTTAGATGTATATGAATTCCCTAATCCTTATCCATCTCTTGTGTTTGCCTTTGTGATTTATGTGTAGATTATGATTATCATAATAATTGTCGGATTAGTGTACTTGTTAAGGACTAAGGTTCATTTTAAACCTTGAAAATCCCATGTTTGTTGATCTCCTTTTGTTTAAAGCAACCAATGAGAAAGGTATACAAATATTGAAGCCGGATGCAAATGTTTTAAGTGGATTTAATACTCTCTTTCAAGTTTTAACTCTAATTTATATAAAATGTTAATTGAGGAATAAGATTCATTGATGAGAAATAATACTCAAATGGTCAAAGGGTTGAAAATTCACATTGGCCTTTAGACTACTACATGATATATTAGGAAAAACGGGCGGTGATTACATTTTCATTGTGCATAAAGACATGTAATAAGGTTTTATTTAGATAAATGCCCCATTACTTATTAAAGGAGTAAAATAATTTTAAATATATGTCTAATTATAAATAAGATCTTATAAGCCTTGAAATATGATAAATGATACACGAGATAGACATTTTCCCCATGATATAGTTATATTGAAGATATCAATACTTACTATTTAATCCTGGAGGCCAAGTTTTACATTGCATGAGCACAACAGCAGCATATACATGACCAAACTAGACTCTACTAATACAACTATGCAACCTAAAGTCTACAACTATACACCACTTTCCCATGTAACAAAATTGGTAGATATACATTTTCTCCCTTCACCAACTAGTACAAAAGTAACACATCAATTTTTCCCATAAGGTGTAACGGATGAAGTAACTCCTTTAAATGAGACAGTATATGACAACAAATCATTTCACCATTTTTGCTTATTCTTTCACCTTTTATTCACCCTTTTGGCAAAGAGAATATTTGTAACCTGAATGCTATAGTGCTCTATTACTCAATTTCCCCCACCATCTCCGCCGATTTTTATCTGTTTCCGAATTCCCTAATTTAAGAACTCTTGCTTTTGTGTCTCTTAGTCTAGCCTTGTAGTCTTTCTTCCACCCCTCAAACCTTTTCTTGAGTTTCTGGAGTTCTTCAACGGTACTATTCCTGCTAACAGATTGACCTGTTTTAACCTCAACCAGAGCTCTGGCATCATCATCAAAGGTCTGTCTGCGTTGCTCAAATTCCTTCATCAGGTTGTTGACGGAACTCAAAGTACCATTAGCATCTCTCCTTGCTCCAAGTTCAGAAAGACTACTTGAATACTTCAAAGGTGTGCTTACACCAGGTGTTCGAGGGGTTCGAGATCCTAAGGAAGCAGCATCTTCTGAATCATAGCCCAAAGGTGATACAACATCATGTCTTGCTGCGCTGGCATTCTCAGCAAGGCTCTTTCTGGCAGCAGCAAGGCTCATCTGCATTGAAATTGCAATCAGAAACTTCTATATAATTATAAGTTATGTTCAAAACCATTTATGCATTATCCTTTTTATTAATAAAGTTGCAGAAAACTCAGTAAATCACATAATCGCCACAATTGCCAAATTATTTTCTACGTATGAGTCTATTTTTATCAGCAATGAACAAATTAGCACATTATAAGATTTGCAACTAATTCAATTCCTCTTTTAAGACTGACACAGGCAACTCAAGTGCAGTTGTTTGGTTATGGAGGGTTCAAGAAATAAAAAACTAGGCATTCGTTCAGGGAGACTAAAGCAAAATGAGCTATTCAAAAGTACAGTTTGATCAAACCAATTGACTTTGTCCATCACAATAATAATCATGAGCATAACAAAAATTGAGGATTTCTATGGAGCTGAAAACATACTTGCAAAGATGCCATCTGTTTTTGCCACATCTCCTCCATTGATTTCATCTTTTTCTCATAGTCATTCCACTTTCTCTCAAATTGTTTTATCTGTTCCTTCAATTCGGCATTCTCCACTTCCTTTTGCTCTATGGTAGATTCGGCCTTGACAACCCGTCTTTGGAGTTCTGCTAAAGCTGAAGGCAGATTCTGGGCCCGCTCACTGGACACATCCTGCTATATAAAAAAATAAGACATTTATGGAGTGGAATGGTTGGGAACTTTACAAAATCATGAAGTTCAGCATCCTATATTGATGACATATCTCATTCGAAAAGAAAAATATGCTTTGAAGGCTTCTGATGAGAGCACCACAATAAGCTCAAGGTACAGATACATCTTACAATTGACTACTTAAAGCTGACACCACAACTGTGAGATGTTGATCAGGAGTGAGGAAGAACTTTGATTATTACCAGTTAAACCATAAAACTACTCATGCAAAAATGTGTTGATCTATATTTAAATATTTAATATAATGAACAATAATAACAAGCATTATAGATTTAATTTATTTGATATGAAGAATTCCAAAAAAAGTTATATCTGAGTTGCCCTTTTAAGTGGTATGTTATCTCATTTTATACACTTTCAAGTGCTACCAAATATAGGTATCATTTATCCTTGAGAATTCAGAAAAGAAAAATCAATTGTCATACCCTGATACCAAACACGGGAATATAAATTCTCATATACTTAGATATCCGCTCAACATGCCCAGAAATCCTAATGTTTCTGCATGTCAGGCATCTTTGAAGCACCAGTTAAAATGTGGGCTGAAAATTATGACTTCAGATTTGAAACTCCAAGTTGATACAATTTTTAGTTGGATAGAAGAAATAAAAGCCAAAAAGTACCATTACATGTATAAATAACAACAGAGAATCAACCAAATCAAATAAAAACTTTTAGGAAAGATGAATCGTAAAGTACCTTCACTTCAGGCATCTTCACACGTGACCTTCGCCTAGATCTTGCATTTTCAGGATATTTATTTGACTTATTCATGCTACTAGCATGTCTCCGTACCAGCCACCCACGGATTACTACATAGAAGAGAAATTAATAATAAACAAACTACATGCAAGGCCCCTAGCAGGGGCAAACTTGACAACACAAAGACACTAACCAGACTGTATTGTTGTGGCTGCCTGTATCTTCTCAACTTTTTCAGCAGAAATAGTTATAGAAGACTTCACCATAACACCATATTTCTTTCTTGCAAGTTCTCCACGAACAACTACAATATATCCACAATTTGCATTAAAGTTACAGATACAAACTATAACCAGTATTATAGTCAATCACTTGCAATAAAAATTTGACTATTAGAGCCATCAGTTTACGTGTATAGTGTTCTTAAAACATATATGAAGTCCTTTGATTTGAATGTCAAAAAGTAGGAGCAAAAAAGCACCAACATTTCTTTTGGGTTTAAATCTGTTATGCTTTTATGGAAATATTTTACTTGAAAAATCCGCATAAAAATAAAGAAAAAAGTGCAAAAAGCCTAGAATAAGATGACCGCATTCATCCAAACAAAACTAATATTGATAGTCTGGCATTACATGATTGTAAAGTAGTCACTCCATTCTTAAGTTCATCGTAATGACGGCGAGCTCGATAACCACGAAAGCTTTTTTGAACCCCAAGTATTCCCTGCAAAAGATATTTTCTCCTGTCTTCCAGAGCCCCAATCTGTAAAATTAACCAGAACAGAAAAAAAATTAAATAAGAGAAGCCATTACATGAATTAATATAAAATCTATCTAAAACATGACATTAAAACTTAACAAATAACCAAAATTTGGCTGAGCTAACGATATCATTGTTCAGAAAAAAAAATCATTTAGTAAAAGCAAATAGTTCATTACTTCCTTACACATCAACTGATATGTCAAGTCAACCATGAAGCCAATCATCCATGACCTATTGTAATGATTGGAAGTCCAAGTCATACAGTAACTCTTAGGTTTAGAGAGAGGTAGTTACTTGGTATTTGTTAAGTTTGTTGGGCTGAGTTAGAAAGAATTGCAGTAGATTGGCTATAAATAAAAGGACAGGTTGAGAGAGATGGATATTTTGCCATAGTGTGAGAAAAGAAAGCAAACCGGAACTTGGTATCTTGTTAAAAGGTTAAAGAAAATCTCCCTTGAATATAGCTACATGTCTGCAGAACTTCAAGGGTCTGGACCTCCCAATGCCCAATTCTTTCACAAAATGACAAGATATCCATCTCTCTCAAACTCCCCTCACATTTATTTATCAGCAATCTGCCTTAACTCTTCTGTCTCAGCCCAACAAATTAACACATCAACAGCTAACATTCTGACTACACACTAACAAATATTAACAACAGGCAGATATCAAACAATGGATAGATGTCTCCATCTCTGGTTCAGAGAATAGGAATTAACGGAAATTTTTTTTATTGAATAGACACCTCCTTCTCTGGAGTATGGAAATCCAAAGTGCACTTTACATAAGTGAAAAACATCAATATACCTGCCCCGTTCGAAGATAGAGTTTCGTGAAGCCAACTTGGTACATTTCTGGAGGGATATTAAACTGTTGCAAAACAGCAACTGAAATACTCAATGGATCCTGAGATGTGTGTTCCTCAGAAAGCAGAAACCCATACCTAACATACAGGAACACAAGTCAACCCATTATTCAATATATTCTAAAAAAACAGAAGTTTCACTAGTACCTTCTCGAAAAATCTTGATGTGTCATTCGAGTAGGATATCCAGCCCTTGAAATCCTAACAACCTCCAAAACTCCACAACACTTGAGCTGTTGTAGCACAAGATCTTCATCATATACTTCAGGAAGTTGCTTAGTATTTGGCTTTATACAGCGAATAAAGTGAGGTGTAGTGCTCTCCAACTGATGCATCAATCTGAACAATTGACCCTAAAAGAAAGAGACTTATTAGGCTTACTTCCCCTCTAATTATTGTGTTTTTCTTATTTAGCACACTCCTAAAATCATTGTACAGTTATTACATCATATAATTTTCAGGGGATTTCATCACAATATTCACCACCCACAAATCAGTAACATCATAATCATTTCTTTCCAAATATTAAAGATGCATAACCAGTTCAAGTAATGCTACAAGAATACCTTGAACTTTGTGCCAACACTCTGCTTTTGCGAGTCCAGAGCACCTCCATACAAGGAATTTGATTGCTTTTGAGGCTGATTAAGTCTCTCGGAGAACAACTGCAGCAGTTCACAACTACATGATGATAGTAGTTGAATGGAATCAGACGGGAGTGGATCTCTGTTCTTTTCTAGGAAGCCATTTGTTTCATAACAAACCTGATAGAGGACCAGACATTATAATAGTCAGAATCATAAATATAAGATTGAGTTTGTAGGTATTAATTTTTCATATACCTGAAAGGATTACGGAAAACAAAATTAGAAAGCAGGAATTCCTCATAACAAGCTTGGAAAAAAGTTTCAACTAAAACATCTTGAGGCAAAATTGCATGTTTAATATCAGTATGAGACTTGTGTCATAAAAATTCTTGTGTCTAAGTGAAAGCACCCAACATTTAGTTTTATTATTGAATAGGAAGTAATGAAAGAAAATAAATAAGCAAAGTTCTTAAGGAGTAGACGGAAAGAGAGAAATATACTATTACAGTATTATGTTTAGAAACAACTAAGTAATCATATTTGAAAACTTGGGTCTTTACAAAACATATGCTTGCTGTATATGATTATATTATATTAGTTCATAGACAACAAAAATTACAATAACAGATATTAATTATCAGCACTGTTATTGCTACTGTCTTACAATATCAGTATAAAAAAGGTTTAGGCTTGATACTATAATACTGTCTGCACTATTTTGAAAATGAACACAATGCTTAAAGCAGTAAATTTGACGATTGACTCAACTTATAAAATTTTAAAACTACAGCAAAGTCAATATTGTAGCAATTAAATTGATTGATCAATTTGACTTTAAAAATCACAACCTTATAGATTTTTGAGGAACTAAACTCAAAGGTCCTTATATACTGATACTTACCTCCCCTGCATAATGACAGACACTAAAAGCCCTGCCTCTTTCCCCTTTAAAACAAGGATTGCTGTGCAGGTGCTGCTTAAGTTTGTTGGCAAGTGTTAGATCAGTGGCCCTGGGGAAATTTGATTCCTCGTCCAACAGAGAGAGTAGCCCCAGGGGCTTCTGCACATCAGAAGAATACATAATGAAAATACTAACCACAATGAATAATGTGAACTCCAACATTACGACATGAAAGGTTTAAGAAGTCTTAAACCATATAGATACCTTCTCAAAGAGATCCAAACACTCTTGATTGTCCTCAAAATCTACTTTGGTCCAATCAATGCCATCTAATTCATAGTCCTGAAAAATGTAAATGGCAATGTTGTTATGAATCATATCAAGTCTGTTCAAGAATACATAATTAGCATATGATATAATCACTGTCATGTCTTGTCGTATTATGGTTGTTTTCTTCAATAGTGAAGCAGACAATTTACTGAAGTAAACTGAGCTATGATTTGGTACTTCAAAGGTTCCTTGTGCTGAGAAATTTTAGCTTGATATGTTGCTTTTAATTAGTCATGCAAAATATTGACCAAACTCTTGAGAAGTCTTCACCAAATCTGCTGTATTTTTTCCGAAAGATAACAGAAGCAGTAATACTTTTACATACACAAACTAAATCCCTGGATTCATATCACATTATTGCATTCAAATTAAAGATACCACCATACCAGGCATCAAATTACCCAGCAATCCTAAACACAAACAAAATTCTTGGACATGTATTACACATTGACAAGTGTGTTCAAATTAAAGCTTAACAAAGTCACTGACCTCCTGCTCAAGTTTAAACAGATGCCGATTGAAATGTTGTTGAAGCCTCTCATTGGCATAGTTAATACAAAATTGTTCAAAGCTGTTATTCTGCATCAAAAAATAATAAACTATTAGAATGCATATAAAGAGTCTATGAAGCATCAATAAAAATGTTAACACAAACTGTATATACCTGGAATGACTCAAACCCATAAATATCAAGGATGCTTATGGATCTCCCAGTACATCGTTTACCCACTTCAAGTGACTTGTTAACTTGTTCTACAAGCCAGTCAAACAAGCTTGCATAGATAAATTTTGCTAATGCATCTCTTGCGTCAATTGCCTGAACATAGAATGAAAATTGAGATATAGTAATAGTATAGTACATACAAGGCATAGAAAAATAGATCACATGAATTGTTCAAGTAACAGACATACCTGCCGCAAGGTCAATGTCTTGGTAATAGTATCCTTGCCAGCTTGGATTTTACGGGTAGATAATGTTTCCATTAGCTCCTCAGAACTGCAACCAATTAGTGAAGCAACATTTGTAACAGCTGCAAAAGAAAAGAAAATCAAGTGTCATTTTTAAGTAGTAGCTGAAATTTCATATATACCCTTTATGTTACTATGTTAGTCATGGACAATATGAATCACTAGACAACATGAATCAAAAGGGAAGTATTACACAATATTATATAGATTACTTTGACCATATTCCTAGCCGATAGGGAACAACTTAACAATTACCTTCATCATTCACCACCTCAATGTGATTTTCATTGTCAGTATCTTTGAATGATATATTCCCCAACCATAATATTGCTGCCAGCAGCTTAAAAACTAGCTCTTGGTCCTCCTTGCACATTCGAATAACATCCAGTGCTTTCTGGGGATAAAATGACTTGAGATCTTAGGAGGCCATAAATGAAATAAAAGCTAATGTTCTAAAAATGAACTGTAAAATAATATACCATCAGCCTTTGAAACTTTTTAGCATCATCAACACTACCAATTGTCATGCAGTCACTCTGATTAAGATATTTATATTCACTGGCCATCCTAAGATTCAGTCTTTCTGCACAGGAAATGAAAATGATCGCATAAAAAAAATGTTCACAAGATGATGAAGAAATCACAATGTGAGATTATCACTTCACATGCAGAAATTGGTATCAATACATTTCTGTATAAAATCATGTGTCCATTTAAAATTTGTGAATAAAATTATAGGGCAGAGGGGATCTTTATGGATGATAATACTAGGAGAATCACAGCCAACGGTCATTTAAATGGAATTATCTAAAAAGTGATCTTTGAGATCTCAACGATGCACAAATGTGTTACAAATGTGCAAACTAATAGATAATTTTGTAGAAAATTCACCTCTAAGATCAGAAGAAGATCCAGCACAAAGTTGATAAAATATGTGATAAGACCTCTCACCCGCGGCAAGTTGAACAACTCTTGACTGGCCACAAGAGATAAGATGATTTCAGAAATGAATATTTCAGTTTCACGCTTTTTTTCAAATAGGCATGACAAGTTACCTTTTCTAACAGAACTGTTCAAATTAGCATATGGGAATTGGCATATGAGAAACACAAAACCATAAGAATAAGTCAGGTCAGCAAATTGAAAAAAGGATATCAGAAAAGAGCTAATTTTATGTAACATTTTTAACTTGAACATTCTTACAAGTTTGAATTTTTGCCCCACAAATTTTCCCCACTGCGCTGAAATGAATTTCAATCAATTTCCCCTGCACCAATTAAAAAGGTATATCAGCTAAACCTCTCAGCTACCTCAGCAATTAGATAACATCCACAAATCTACTAAAGAAATTTATAGAAGAAGAACAGATAAAGTAAGTTCCTTCCACTACAATGAAAAGAAATGCAAACTCACAAATCTACTAGAGTTGTCATTCCTAGATGTTTTTGCATTCCCAAAAGCTTCTAGTATAAAACTTGTCTGAAGAATTTCATTTTCTATTCCTGAACAGCCTCCACCAACTGCAGCCAAGTATTGCATAGCGATTTTTGCTGTCTTGGTTTTCCCAGCTCCACTCTCACCACTGTAAACAAATTTCTAGCAGTGACTATTAAGAACTAACAAGTATGCCAGTGATTATACCCGCTTATTACTATAAAAATTTAACAATATAGAGTTCAGGAGCATATATTAGGAAGCATGCAAGAAACACACTGCCTAATGTGCTGAGTGCTGACCTTATGATAATAGACTGATTCACTTCATCTGCAAAGTAAAAAGTGCAAACAGAAAAGCTTTATATCACACAATTACATTATACAGGTTTTCAAAAGGAAGAGAAAGAAAAAAGGGAATTTCAGTCACCTCTCATCATCTCATTATAAGCTGCATCTGCCATGGCATAAACATGAGGACTATCCATAAGTTTCTGCCTATAAGCTGAGATATAATCATTTCCATAAATCTGAACATCTTTGAAAGGATTGAGTGCAATTAAAATCGGCCCTGATTTACTCTGCACGCAAAGAGCACGAACAGAATATGAGAGCGCATAGATAATCATGCGAGTAGGAAAAACAAGCCAAAAAAAGCAGACATACATAAATCATATCCTGAGAATATCTATGCTGAAGATTGTGAAGAACTGAGGGCTCATTTAAGTAACTGAGCTGTATAAGATCTTCAACACCCTCTAAAATATCAGGATTAGCTGGTAGAAGCTCTGATCTAGCTACTTTCATAACCTGCAGTAACAACTCAAGGGCACAAATAACTTGTTACTTTGCATATTCAAGAACGAATACTACCTTTCAAAAACACATAAAGGTTAGAAATTTACATCTCCGTTTGCGAGTGAAACAGATGCTTCCTCTCCTGAGGTTGACTGTATCGTTCCCAGCTCCCACTTCCCTTTTGGTTGCCTACACCAAACATGAAGTTTCTGTGGAAACAACCAAAAACAGAAGGGAAATTTAACAGACACAAACATGCCATAAACAATGCCTAAATGCTGATATATAAATACATAAAAGCCAGAAACAAACATTCTCCTAAGGTAAAAAGTTAAAAGGAACTCTGATGTTTTTCAGCCAAATAGAGAGCTTAAGGAAACAAAAATAAGAAACAAATTTGAGCTGCAAGTAAGCTACACATGCCACAAAAAATTATCTACGAGTAATATTAACCTATGAGGAACAATAGTAGTGCCAAAACCGAACATCAAACAATTGCAAGCCAACAAGGTACTACAATATCTTTAGAATTAAGAAAATAAAACTAATCAAGCAGATTTCCAATCAAATTAACCTAGTTAGCATAGCAAAAGTCTATCCCTTTTTGCAATTCTGAAATGGTTATGCTGCAGTGTCACAATTACATCTTTTCAAAAACACACAAAAAATAATAATTATAATAATAGAAGGAAGAGTAACCGAAAACAAAAGGAGATTTTCAAACACTAACTGTTAAAACTCCAATCCACTAAGTTATACTAATAACCAATAAATTATGAATCATCATAAACATTTTGCAAGCTCCCAAATACCTTTTTGATGAAATAAGAAACATTATCATCCTCGAACTGCCCAGAAATAGGAGGTGCTTCACAATCAGTAGAAGGCTCATTGGATGTTGAAACTGGACTAGGTGACAATTGTTCACTCACTTTCTCTTCTGCTATAACTGCATAAGGGGATTCAACATCCATCTTAATCTTCTTATTCCCAAAACTACCCTTCCTTTTATGCCCCATCTCACCATTCTCGTCATCAAGCTTGAAGTTATTAGGCAACGCCCTCCTCGCCGGCGGTAACCGCGCCCTCGACGGCGGCCGCGACGGCAATGCCGGCGGCAAGTCCTTCGGCCTCTCCTCCTCGTCTCTCCGGCGAAGTGACTCGAGCATCTCCTCCAGCGAACTCCTCGTTAGTGAAGACATAGAAGCTGATATCATCATCTTCAAAACTCACAATTCAATGAAATTTCACAACTTTTTCTTCAAACTATCAAACCCAACTTGAGATTCCAATTTTTTTCAACACCCCATTTCCTGATTCTACCGACTCATTCCGGAATCAACACGGAAAATGGTAATAAAACTTGAAAAATATATTTTTTTAAAAATAAAATTCTGGGGGTGGTTTAAAAGCGAAAAACCCAACAAGGGTCGTTGCGCGAATCAACGCAACCTCCCAAAACGAACTCCAGAGATGCATTTACCAAATCGAGAAACGTCGCGAGTTTCCATTGCTGAAAGCGAAAACTACGAGGTTTTTTCGAATGAGGAGGTTGAGGTTGTTACGAACGAGAAACAAACCTCCTCAGAGTCTCAAAGAGAGAGAGAAAAAATGGTAAGGATAAGAAACAGCGAAGACCAACAATTTGGGAAAATTGCTGTTGTAAGTCTTGCTGTTTTTTGCAAAACGAAACGTTAATTAACGTTGTTCAGCGTGTTCTTGAAAACAGAACAACAACTTTAAACTTTGTCGTTGTTGGTGGTGTTTACAGCTTTATTTGCTTTTTGCCCAGAAATTCAAATTTTTCCGATGAGTTGGCGACGCAACTAACTACTCTTCCAATATTCTTAATTCCTTTCTTCGTAAAACCGTTTGGATCTTATTATTACATGGCCAAGAATATTATTATTTGAACCTACAAAAATAAATGAAAATAATAACTATATTAATATAGTAATAATAATAATAATAATTTGAACATAAAATAAGATTTGGATTTTGAAATGATTGTGATGTGTTTTCAAAATTGGTATGGATATGAGTGCCGGAACGTGGGAAAAGTCTGACACTAAGCTTCTATAGTATATTACTTAAATGGACTGCATTATCCTTGTAATTACCAATTTAGCATTCTATACTTTCGACATTAATTAATTCACACATTTCCTAATGTTCTAATTTATTTTAATTGTTTAAAATTAAATTTATATTTAGGAAATAAATTATAATTTCTTTGACAATTTTGTTTTTGTATTGACTAATATTTTAAATCTACTTTTTGTAAGAGTCATTGTATTTAAATATAGTATTGGACTTTGACTAAGAAGAATATTTTTCTTATTCCATATTTATTTTATTGTTATAAAATTAATACTTATGTTTTTCAATTAGCACGCAATTTTATTGCATTTTTTTCAACCTAAAACAAACGGGATAATGAATTTGTACGGAGAAAATAATTCTTAAAACTAATCATATCCTTCAGATCTAGTATATAAATAATTGCACGGAAAATACTTATCGGAACCATTTTATTTTTATTTGGTTAAGGAAAAAGAGATTGAGAGAAAATATTTCTATAAACAAAAAAAAAAATTATTTTTCTCTTAATTTTAATTTCAAATTGTTCTGTTCTGGAAGATTACCCTTGAGTTCATAATGGATTTCTGCTTTCACTTTGACGCAAAGCGAGGCAAAACCAAAATGAATGATTTATGTCGGAGATCCTTTGCCACAAGTTGATGTGAAATTGCATGGCTACGAAGAAATGAAAAATTTAATTGCGTGCTTGATAAAGAAGAGTGTATAAGATTTAGAAAACAATTCTTCGTACATTTATATTAAAATGGGAGTTAAGAAAATTGATTGAGTTTAAATGATAATTACTAATGAGATAAAGACTGTTTAACTAATTATATTTTTATTGAAATGTTATATTGAGACGTCAACATTTTGTTATGAAGAAAATGAAAGCTTCAACTTATTACCTTATATAATTTGTCAAAAAAAATAATTATTACCTTATATATTTAGACCATGCTCAGAAATACGCATAAAAAAGAGAGTATGTTTAGAAATAAATCACGTGTGAATATGGAAAATTTAGAAGCTAAAGTATGTATTCCTAGCAGATTTAAATATAAGTAAAAAACAATTTATTTCATATTCATTAAAAAAAATTTAACTTTTATTGTTTTAAATTATAATACAAATATTTTTTCCTAAACTGCTTTTCATTAATGCTTGACATCATTGATAAAAAGGTTATTATAAAATAAGATTGTAATTAAATTAGGTGAAATATTAATTCATGAAATCTATTTGAAATTATAAAAATAATTATGCATCACTTATATTTTTCTAATTTGTTTTATGATAAATTAAATGTATATCAAAACACATCTTAAAACTACAGAATGTGTGTGAAAGATTAGACTACATTATTATATGACTATTTCTTGTTATGGGTTGTTTATTGATCTCTAATTAAGGGTAATCCAGATGATTAACAATTTTAGAACCTTTAAGATTACCCTCAACTTCTATGATCGTATACTAATATTAGATAGTGAGTGTAAATTAAATGTTAATGTAGAGGACAAACATGCTTAGCCAAAACATAGTTTGTATTCACATTCCTTTGTTACCTCAAAATCACGTCAATGAAAGTGCTTTATAGCCAAAAACAAGCTAGCAACGTTTTGGGCAAGGAGATATATGTGGTTATGTGGCTTTATCTCATAATAATTGAAAAGATAATAGGAACCCCACATGCATTGAATAATCCCAAAATGGTAAATTAGTTAAATGACTTATGAATTAGGACATTAGAACAACTTTATAAAGGATAACCTTTGCGTTTGGCCATGGAGAAAGGACGTGAATAATTGGAAATATAGTTTTTGTCTTTGAACGCTTTTAAACTCCTTTGAGGGGCCACGTATGTTCATCATCACCATAAATTATTAACTTCACTTCACACCTCACACCTCACACATCAACATACTACGTGGAACCATCCTTTTATATATTCCTATGTTCCTAAAATCTCTTTCTTCGTTATAAATATTTTTTGTTATAATTTGTGGGTGATGTTAACGTCAATAAATTGGAGGGAATTTTGAATATTTCGTGTGTGTGTTTTTATTGGATTTATGAACTTGACTTTATTTTGAAAAATAGATATGTGTACAATAGGAATTTTTATTGTTTGAATATCAACACTTCTTACTTTTAAAATGTATGAATAAAAAGAAGTATTCAATTTTGTGTGATTAATTGAGAAAAATTAATCTTGATAGAATAGTAAAATTATACTATCATTAAATTAAAGCTTATTATATGTAATAAATTTTTTAACTTTTATAATAATTATATTAAAGTTTATAATTTTTCATTAATTAATAATATAAAAATTTCTTTACGCATGTTATGAAATTATATGCTTTAATATAAATTTAAAAGTATTTTATAGATAAAACACTTTAAAGAAAATGAGAAAAAAAACTCATAAAAATTTACGCAATTAATCTTGATCCACCGTTATTTGATTATGATGATAATAAAAATCTCTAAAAATCATTTGATTTGTAATCGATTTTATCTATAATCTAACTTTCAGAAATTTATGTCGAAAACTTTTACACCAATTTCAGACTAATGAGATTAGAAAACAGTTAAAAGAAATCGTATTCATAAAATGAGTAAGGTAAGCACAATCCTATAATTACACATCAAATTTTTATATAAGCTAATATATAGTTACATCTAGTTATAATTCTAATAGCTAGGCGATTGCAAGGCATTAACAATATAAGTACATATCAAAATAATATTGATAAAATTAAAATGCCCAAAATATTAAAAGGTATACTATTAGTCAAATTTATAATCAGTAAATTTGCAAAATAATCAATTATACCTAGTAGTTAACATTAAATTAAAATATGTAAGTCTAGGAATTACTATTTACACCTATTTCTTTTTCTAATCCATTTACTTCCTAGCATTGTATTTCTTCTCCCTCGTTACCCTAACTGCTACGGTAATGAAATGTGGCCCTCACAACAGAAATTCAAGTGAGAAGATTTATAAATTCAACAAAGCAATTCAATGTGACTCATCTGTTCATATTCAATTTCATTTCATTTGGGATCTAATTCTTATTTTTCCGTTAACACTACCTTGATTTTATGCCACTTACCATGTCTACATAGCTAATTCATTGAAATCCCATTTAGCACTATATATATATATATATATATATATATATATATATATATATATATATATATATATATATATATATATCACTTTTAGTAAAAAACATAGAAAAGGAGAAAAGGGCCATACATGAGAGGAAGAAGATCTTAACTTTTATAAAATTTTCCAACGCTGAGGGGGTTATCTCCTGCTTATTGTAGAACTAAATTATTCAAATTTTCAAAACACACTTGAAATACATATAAAGTTTATCAATTTTAAGTTTGAATCCTTCAACAAAAACTATAGTAATATAAATAGTTAATAACATTTCATAAATTATAAATGCTTCAACAAAAATTAGTTAATTTTAAGTTTGAATGCTTCGACAATATTTAATCCTGCTCGCTATATTAATTAAAAATTCATATTTTTCATTTATTATGTTATTTATATAACAATTTTTACGACATTAGAGTTATGTTATCATAAAACATTATAACACTTCTCTGCCTCTCTTTATCATAGTAATCTTATTAATTAATGTAATATTACTATTTCAGTTTTCAAAAAGCATTAATTTTTACTATTCGTTTTTTGTTTTCTATTGCACCACGCATGTTAAAAGAAGTGTTCTGAAGCAAGTTAGTGAGAATATGATTAATCTTCATTTTATTTAAAATTCTCTTTCTTCTCATTTTTAATTGTTTAAAAGAATGTATAATACAGCTAAATACAATTGCCTTTTCTCATTCAGCTCAAGTATAGATTTTTTTTTATTCGTGCGACTCAAGTACGACTATTAAAAAAACTAAAAATATAATATAAACTAATTTTCCATTTACATCCCAAAATTCATAAGTTAAAGTAATATTTTCTGCATTAATTTTTACTACTAAAAAAATCATGAAATGGGACGAGTGAGGAGATAAAAAGATACAGAGAAATTACATAAATGGGCTTATTTATAATAACTATTAGGAAAAAATAACATAATGCCATGCAATCCTCCAATAATGACACAATGTAATGCAAGGACCCTCTCCAATGAATGCCATAACTCCACGTACGTACACACCACACCCACTTTCATCATTTCTCATCACCTCACACATGCCCCATTATTCACCCTCTCCACAATCCCCCAATATCAAACTCTTAATCTTTTTACTAACATAAGTTGCTGGCCAAA
Source organism: Hylodesmum podocarpum (assembly GCA_026586105.1). Lineage (NCBI taxonomy): Eukaryota > Viridiplantae > Streptophyta > Magnoliopsida > Fabales > Fabaceae > Hylodesmum > Hylodesmum podocarpum. The sequence goes on from JALJEV010001433.1 coordinate 9,664,591, forward strand.
ATTCTCATTATATTATTACACTACATCAACTCACAAATTGTTGAAAATTGAAATTAATTTAAAGGTAAAAAGTGTGAGGTTAATTATGTGTAATACACGTGATTTTTAAATAGTTGAACACCCTAATTCGTAACTCAATTACAACTTTATAAAATGAGTTTGAATTAACTCTTCGTGTCTTTAAAGTTTTTGTAGCTTCGAGTCCTTTTTAATTTAACATATAATGGAGCTGAAATTTTTAACGAATTAGAACAAAAATAAGCACTTAAGGTCCAATTGAGCCCAAACTCATAAATGTATAAAATCATGTTAATTGACCATTAATCATGTTGTATTAAGATACAAAAGATATAAAGAAAATGATTAAAATAATGACGCATCAGTCTCACTTGTTAAAATATTTGGTCTGTCATGTGAAGTTGTATTTATAAAGTTTATTAATTAGGTTTATTATTAAGATACGTTTATAATATTTGTTTATAAGATAATTAAAGATATTTTTACAGTAGTTTATAATAAAAAATATTATAATATCGAGCTTAATATAATACATTTAATATAATAATAATAATTTTTTATTTAAATATGGATATATGGGTGTATTAAACTCAATCAAGGTTAAACAGATTAAATTAGAAAAAAATTAAACTGGATTCACTTTATCTATTGAAATATATAAAAAAAAAATTAAACTAGATATACATTGTGCCTAACTTGTATATAAGAGACGACAAACCAAAATCAAGTTAAGTCATAAATTCTCTAACACGACGTCTAATATTCTTATTGGTAAAGCAAATGATGAAGCAAATGATGAAATAATTATTCATTGAATTAAGATAGAGAGGTAGTTAAAAAATAATATTAGAAAGTAAAAATAAATAATTAAATAATAATATATGAATGATTCATTATTTTTTTAATTTATCTTATTATATTATTTATTATTATTTATATTTTTTTCCTTTATTTATTTTTCCACCTATTATTTTTTGAATAATTATTTTTTTTGTAATTATTCAATTATTTTTATGAATATAAATAATATTTTATGGGATAAATAATTTAACTAATTATGACCTATCGTGTGTAATAGTTTTATTGATTTTTGTAATAAAATTTTTAAAAAACTTATAAATTCTAAATCACATATGATTCAACATGTAAAATTATTCTACATGATTGATGTATAATTTTTTAAAATTTGTATTTTGTTGGATAAAACTAAAATGCGTTTGCATAATTTCTAACTATTTATTGTTATCAATGAAATACCATGAAAATTGATAAGAGCTAAAGCCAGGAGATAGAGTGGACGATAAAAACTTACCCTACTTGATATCAAAGAAATACAAAGACGGATCAGATGGCATTAGAATGAAACAAGTGACGACAGAAAATATAATTAGTTAGAAATAAGAAATGAATACCTTTTCTGTCATTTTAGACAAAAGTTATAAAATAATTTTGTTCTATTACTTAATCATAAATTAGATTTTATGGGCAAAATTCTAAACCACATGTGATTAAATCTGTTTACATTTCCGGAGTATAACTTTTTCATATCTTTTATTTCTCTCAATTTAAACATCTCTTAATTAATTCTTTTGTATTTTTTCACATGTTTTAATTCATTTTATTTCTCTTTTCTCAATATTTGTTACAAATATGCTCGTAACAACTTCAACGCGGAGAACCTTTTTAGTCTTTACCAGTTTTTAATTAAGAGTTTGATTTGTTGATATTTATATTTCAGATATTAGGGGTTAAATTTTTGTTTTTTAATTTTAATAAACTATGCTGTTATGCCTAAAAGTAAGGGATGTGCATTTCAATAAAATATTTTGAACTCTCATAAAGTCCAAAAACAAAAAATCGACATGAGAGCTCTCATCCAAGGAATATGTGAGATTTAGTGACATGATTCCTAAAAAACAAACTCAAACCTAATATCATCAAAATGAATCCTGAAGGTTCATTCATTCTAAACTACATTCCATTGTTTGATGATAAACATTATCACCTTTGGGCTGTTAGAATGGAAGTTTATCTCGATGAAATTATGCTTGCAACATATGGAAAGCCATTGAAGATGTGTACGAAGTTCCAACCCTGCCAATTGATCCAAAGATTATTCAGATAAATAATTTTAACTTTGTAAGAGGAAATTCAACTCAGAATCTAATATTTTCTTTTATTAAATTAAATAAATTTATAATATTAAATATTGATATTTTTACCTTAATGATATTTGCTATAGACGTATTTCATCTTTCAATTCATTGTATCAATTACTAATATGAGAGAAGTAATTATTATTACTATTACGTAAAAAGAGAAAGTGTTGTGAGGTGATGAGACAAGAAGATGCCTTGTCATTGCTGCACGTCATTCTGAGTGAAATTTTGTGTACGTAATGTCTCCTAATGACATAATTCCTTTCCTTTAACTTTTCTTTTCCTTGTTTTTACTATTTGTCTGCAATGTAACTGTTGGCGTAGCGGTGAAGCTGCGTGTAATTCAAAAATATTGTCAAAAGGATAAGTTTTCATGTATAAATTGGATATGAGTAATATAGTCTCTATTTCTGAAGAGGATAAATTATACGTGCATTCCAGTTAATTTGATTTTGAGTATTACTACTTGATTGCAACAAAGAAGGGTAAGCAATTGAGCTATTTCATTAACTATACACCGTTTGGGTGATTGGTACCAGCAAACCTTTCATTGTTGATTTTTAGTTGAAAAGTTGAAAACTTGTTAGTTAATTTTTGTTTGGGTAGATAAAAAAGTGGTAGAGAAGCACATGAAAGAAAATGGGTCCTGAAGCAATAAAAGCCCAAAGCACGCGATATGGCAGTGTATGCAACAGATAAAGTTACAAACAAAAGCTGTAGAATGAACAAGAGTTAGCACGCATGCTGGCTAAACCAAGACACAACTGCCATTGTCAAATCTACAACAAAATGCAACAATAATGCCAAATCTTGAATCTCAAATGTATTCTTAGCAAGGTTAAGAATCTCAAATGTGATTCACTTTCAGATCAAATAGTTAGTATTGATAATAGAAAAAAAAATATCAAATGGCCCATGATTATATATGCTCAGTCCAAATCACCGTAAATAGTTTCTTCTCTAAAAGATTTAAGTACTTGACAACTTTTTTTTTATTCTTTGTTAAACTTTTGCAAAAAAAATTATTACAAAAATATTCCTTATTGTTTACATTTCTTAACAAATATAAGTATTACAATGTATCATTTTATGTTATAAATAACAATGTATGTTTTCCACCTTTATTATTATATATATATATATAGACACACACACACATCATTTTACTTTATTCATAATTTTCAACTAAAAATAATTTTTTAAGTAAAATAATTTTTACACTATCCTATACGAAATATTTAAATATTATATATTTTATTTTAATTTAAAATATTTAAATATACAATTGAATAATTTTTATAATTATATTTTTGACATCATCCTACCATTAGATATTTAAATATTATATAATTTAAGTATACTATTTAAAATTATCCTAATATTTATTTAAATATTTAATATTAGAAAAATATAATATTTAAATATATCATGTAAAATGTATTTTAATTATAAAATTATTTTTGGCCAAAAAGTTATAAATAAAGTAAAATATAGAAAATTTACATTTGAAAAGAGAGGAAAACATACATCTTAATACAAAATGAGGACATCACACTAGTTAGTATTTGTTAAGAGTGATAACGTAAAAAGTAATTTTTTATAATATTTAATATATATATATATATATATATATATATATATATATATATATATATTAGAGAATATATTAAATATTAAAAGCAAAGGAATTAATTCATATAATTTGAGATATTTAACAAATTTAGTCAACAATAAATAACATGTTAGAAAATATATTAATATTTCTCTTATTAATATATTTTAATTCCTTCCTCTTAACAAATCAAGTTTAACTATCCTTCAAACTCAAGTTAAAAAAGATAAAGTCTCGCTTGATTTTTTTATCTATTATAAGCTATTTTTCGTAGGCACAAGATGAGGTTTTATAGTTTTATTTAAAATAAAAAATATTATTATAATTTAAAGATAATAACTAATTTTTTTTTTTAGGTAAAGCTGAATTATCTTGCACGAGATATAATTAATAAAGGAAATAAAGAAACGAGAATTATATTATCTTTTTAAGTAAAAAAAAAATATTATGTTTTATATTTTAGATATAATAAGGGATTAAGGGTACTTGAATTTGCCGATACAAAGCGCAGCTACACATTCTCGTTTTGCCGGCGCCGCGTCTTGTGAGCGACAATGGCCAAAAACAGGAACAAGAAGAAGCGAAACGGTGTCGTTTCCATGGATACCACCGACACAACCTTTTCCGATCAACTTCAAGGTACCCGCTTTGCGCTGAAATTTCAATTCTTTTAAACTCTCACTTCAACTTTAAATCTTGTCTTACAAATCTCATTACCTTGTAAACCCTTGTTTTACTTTCCTGTTAAATTTTGGTTAAAAATTGAAACTTGTCTACTTGCAGCTATGGATACATCTGAGTCAGGACTTCAAAACAAGGGTTCTGGTGCTACCAATATGTAAGTAACTAATAGATTCTGGATTTTACTTTATTACCCTTGTAAGTAATCTCAATTGTTAATGAGGAAATCAACTGTTATCAATTTGTTATGCTTGTGACTGAGATTACTTAATGCTTTGGTCATTGGGGGTGTTGTGTGAATGTTTTCAATGTTTTCATCAAATCATTGCAATTGACTCATCATACAACCTTTATTTGGTGAAAGATGAGTTTATGAATATTGCAATCCTCTTAGGGCTTTACTTTTGCTTACTCAATTGCATGGTTTTAAATTGTGGTTATGATTGTACTGTGAATATCAAAATAGTGGCCGCAATTGTGGTTGCGATGTGATTGTCATGGCCTTGCCTTGCGAATAGCAATATTGCTTTCGTGATTTAAAACACTGCTCACCTTGTTGTTGGACTTGGATGTCTTTGTGGAACTCTAGTTTTGTCAAAAAATATTTTTTTTTTTGGTGAATTCACTAGTTTTGTAATGAATGGTGAACTCGGGTATTGGGATCTTTATCAATTATCATCCATCTTCCCTTTCTACAATTGTGATCAACCAATGCACATTATATTGTTAGTACTATTTCTACTATCTAGCATGGTGGAAGAAGCAACATCATCTTAAATTCCAGTGTTTCTTCTGCACTGATTGATAGTTTCTAGTGTTTGTTTCAATTACTTGTAAGAGTGCATTCTGAAAGCATCCACTTGGGCACTGTAAGGTGAAGCTTTGTTAATACTAATATTGGCTGCGCAATTGGGGTTTTATTTAAACTTTATAAGTACAAATTCAATTCAGTATTGTGAATTATGATTTTGTTAAGGGAAATGGATAGCTCTGGAATGGTTTTTGAAGCCAATTTTTGAAAAGGATGGTGAATTTATCTTCTATATACTATGGAATCTGGAAGACACAAATATGAAATATGATCAAGTTACTTAGCAGGAGAGCCGTCTGTTTGTTTGTAAGGTTGAGAGTGTTTACGAACTTAAGTGGGTTAGGTTGAAATTTTATCTACTAACAATTGAAACTTGACTTGATTATGATTTCAAGAAAGGCAGAACTTTGTATGTTTAATAAGTAAAAGTAGACTACTTTAGATATGAAAGTTTTCATTTAATTGGAAGTAAATCATTGGATACTTTTAAAATAAACAAGCAATAAACTGAAAACACCACTTTTTCATCCTCTCCACTTTTGGAGAGAGAAAGCCAGGATGGGGATTCAATCATTTTGGTAGCAAATCCCTTCCTGTTTTCCCTCTTATTCTTTGTACAATCGCAGCACATTGGTTAAATTTTACAGAGTTGGTGATGGAAAATTGTCCAGGCTTGTCAGGGTGCAATAGTTGTCTTCTCTGAAGGGTCTTTGTCCATTTTTGTTTCTGAACATGATATGGTTTGGTGCACTGAGTGAAATTCTGTATCTTTTCATTTCTAGCAGTGCATACAGTGCAGTTTGCTTCTTGCACATGACATATATACTTGTAATGTATTGAAGGCAAGGTCTGTGTTTTTGTCTTCCTAAGGCAATATGTGCTGCCTCCCCCGTCTATAATTAAAGCCTTTTCTATGACAGTCTTTCCAACAAGTACACACTGGTGAAGAAACATTTAGTAAATTCTATTAAACACTTTCAATTACTTAAAGAAATAAATATTAACTATTTTTGTTTTAAGTATAGTAAATGTTTTCTCATTAACTTTATTTTATGCTTCCTTAACCAATGTCATAAAAGCACTTATTAACAGTTTGCTCTTCTGTTTTGGCATATGATCATTTGTTAATTGTTACCAATGTCCTCGAGTATGCAGAGATCATGAGTCGAAAAATAGTTTTATCCATTGAAACTTTAGAGAGTATATTTAACCTTGTGGCACCTCAAACATGGAGTGGAGATGAAAACCTTGTATCTCCTAATGTTTTCCATTTATTTGCAGAAGGGACAAAAATGCTTAATTCTCTCCAATTTGTCACTTGTTGGCCTCTTAACTGTTAAAAACTTAAAAAATTATTCCCTGACCACTAAGACTGCATTACATGTGCATGCTGTTTTAATTTCTACTTGTTCAAAACTGCTACCTTTAACTGTTGACCCCATCATGTAAAGCAGGAAGATAAAGCAGAAAGGAAGGCCTATGAAGAGATCAAAAAATGTCCGAAAGATGAAAGCAATAGAAAAAGCTGTATGCGCCAACGAGAAGTCTGTTGAGAAACTGTCGAAGAATGAAAGCAAAAAAGTTAGAGTTCAATCTGCAAAAACACTCTATGAATGAATAGTTAAATGTCTCATATTATATGTTGGGAAAATTAGATACTTTATCTTGCAACTACTGAGTGTATATGCCTTTCGTAATTTAATTTAGCTAAATTTAGTTAATTATTAGGCAAAGATTTATTTTTAAGAATGAATCTCATTTTCTGGTGTATCCTTATGGTAGTTATGATTTATGATTTTATGTACTTTCATTCTATTGTCTAAAATGAAATCTCTGCAGTTTCTGGAATTTGGAATTGGATATGGCAAGCAACATAACTGTGGAATTACAGTTTCAACTGAATTTGGATATTAACATTTTATGAAGTAAATATGTTGAGTTTTTGGGTGTTCTTTTTATTATATTAAATTTAACATAAACTTTTATATGATAGTTATTGAGGAAGAACTCTAATTCTTATTGAAAAATAATTTAAAAAATACTCGAATTGGTCTTTTTTTTTTTTTTTTTTTTTTTTTGATTTTATAAAATTGAGTTATAACTAATTGTCAAATGTCAATGATATATTCTATGCCTTCTATTATCAAATGAATTTTGTTTATTAAATATTCCTTTCGATCCATTTTGCTTTATATTTTAATAAATAATAAAAAAAAAGTTGTTTTGATAGTCAATTTACAATGTAAATCGAACATTAAATATTTTTCATTATATTTTTAATTATAATATATTAAAAGGATCGAAGACTTGATTTTATTAACTTTAAATCTTAGTGGTGACTTTTTTCTTATGAGGCATTGGGAGACATTAGGTTATCGTGAAGAAACAATGGTATCAACCATGACAATTTCTCGGCAATTTCTCAATGAGCGAATGAAGAATGAGATTAGAGAGGATATTATTTCGATGGAGTTAAATCAATTTATTTTCATAATGAGAGAATGATTTTTTGAATATTATTTTTTTCCTTTCCTTTTCTTTTTCAAGTTTTCCTTTGCTCTTATATAACGTCATAAAATTTAAACAAAAGTGAATAAAATATTATTTATTTTTAATTAAGTTTTCATTTTATTTCTAGGAATCAAAATAAATTTATCAGTACTAATTACGTTGCATCTTTTGCCTAATGCCTTTTATTTTGTTAATGAATGTACATAATCATTGTTATTATCATAATCGAAGAAGCTAAGCAATAACTAACTTTTAACTAAATTGTATTCTTTTATGGCAAGTATTTGTTCAAATTATTGTAATATTATGCAGAACTGTTTGTGTATTTGTAATGTTAATACATTGATAAATTGATTGTTGTTCTGAGCTTGTTGCGAAAAATAATATTTTATCCGGTTCTATTCAGTAATATTATTCAGCATTTAAACCATAGAGGATTTGATTCATCTCCATTAATTTCTTTACATAACAAGTTAGATCCTTGAAACTGTAGCTTTGTATATGAAATTGAAACCTTCTATGAGACATATCACAATGATTAATCTGAAGGATGGAGACATTGTATAGTATGCAAAAAGGTGAGGTTGGAAGTCTTTATTTGTTCATTTTTTATTTCATATCTAGCTAGATGAGAGATTCAATATGGCTACAATACAATCGTTAGTGTCTTGATTTTGAATCTCTATTTTGATTTGAGATGCTTCATTGTTGATGCACATTGTCAAACAAGGCTTTTCAGTTACTGGATAATGGACATGTTTGTTGCAACAATTGTGCAAAGGAATTAGCAATTAACAAGTAGCAAACCCTCTATCTTTGGTTAGCATTAATTAATTAGTCTTGTTAGAATTGCTGGTTCTACTTGTTTTCTCTCATTTTATATAGTTGTGACTTGTGGTAGTTTAATTTAGTTAATTAGTTGAGATTCATGTTAATAAGCTTGTATAGATACATGTAAATCTCTAGTATCATCACTTTTTAATAGTAATCAATTCAAGTTGTTCATGTGAAATCTTTCTTTTATTCTTTACACTCTATAATGTGTGACTTCAAATGAGTAATTTTTATTAATATTATTCTTTAAACTTTATAACGTGTGACTTCAAATGAGTATTATTTACTAACATTGATAATGGTTGTCTTTTATCATATAACTCCCTTTACCATGTTTTTATTTTTTTAATAGGAAATATGAGTTTGATTATGACTCTTAATTATATTTTTATTTCTTTTATATTAACTTACACATCTATTTTATTTCTTTAATTTTAATTATTCATATTTATTTTTATTAACTTTTAATTGTTAAAATTGTTCAATAATGATCAGATATGTAAAAAGGTAGTAGAATCGTAGTATTTATGTATTTTTTTGTTAAAAAAATAACAAAATATTTTTCCATACATATTTACAAAGAAAAAATATAAATATTTAAATATATATATAAAAAAACAAAAATGGCTTCTAACTTCTAAGTGGTGGCTTTTTTCATCTTATTTTTATTTTAACATAGTGCACATTTTTTCATTATGTCACATTTTTGTTGCATTTTCATTAATTATTTGGATGAAATTTGAAAAAAGAAGTAATTTTGATTATTTAAAAATTACGAGCATTAAATGTAAAAAATAAAAACTATAAAGGAAACTAAGCATACATAGACTATTAAGAGGACTAAAATACCATAATTCTATAATTTATTTGCTTACTAAATAGAAGAAATTTATCTGCATGCATATAGTTTTCACATCAAAAAGGGTGCACATGGTATTTACAAGCCATAGTGGCCAAATATCGGTAGCCAGAGCTATATATCATAAGATTTAATGCACATTCCTTGTTTATAAAGCATGTCCCAACTTTTTTTTTTCTTCACCATAGTGGAGCACTATTGTTCCGAGTTGGTGTTTGCATTTTTGTTTACCTGAATATTTTTTGGTTATCATAATTTTTTCATATAAAATATTTATAGATAAGAATGACATTCTAATAAAATTTTCTCATAAATTAAAATTAATTCGTATATGTGCTGAAGAAAAAACTAGTTGAAACAAGTCCTTTATAGTTAATAATACAAGTATAAAGTTCAAATGATATATGTTGCATACTACATAGATTTCCCATAATCATCAGTATATGTTGCATTATGAAATAAATGTCATGACATCATTGCTCATATTTTTAATTTCTTGTACATTTGTTTTATTGGGTACATCCCATAATGTGATGTTTCATTAAGATGTCAATTTTGACTATGAGAACTAAGCTATAATTTCATCATGGAAGAATGTGGAGGGTTCTTTAATCTTCCACAAAGTAAGGAACATGGTGTCTGCTTGTGTTTGTTTGCAACTGCTTTATAATTTAGCCAGGAGGCAAAACTTGTAGTTTCCTGGTTGCAGTTTTTTTACTACTTTTTCCTGTGACGTTGAAGAAATGAATGAATGATAAAAATAAATACTTAGAGCTTATCATTCAATCACAAATTTTAAACCATTATGGGATATGCCTCTTGGCCATATCCTGTGTGCCAACACTTCATTATTATGGAGACATGGCTTTTGGTAAACAGAGATTCTCACATCGCATTATACAAGTTCTTTCTTATTGTGACACGATGCCTTCCTCCATTCTCGAAAAATTGCATATTTTGGTGCAAATTTTATTTTATTTTTTGTTACCGAAGGAATTCTCTCACCAATTGACAATGATTCATTTAGCAATATTTAAATGAATTAGTTTTTTTTCCCACTAAAATCTAAATGACTTAGTTATCCACCAATCACCAATTATATCATACTTTGTTGAGTTATAAAGTACTTTGGACAATGTTTTCTTTGATATTTACGGGTTTAATGGTTTTATTTTATATATTTTAGTAACCATTTATTCTTCAATTTCTTTATCATTACTATGAATGTGCCAGTTTGCTTTTTTACAAACTATTTGCTTATAATCTTTTAAAATTCTAATTTTTATACCTAAGTTATTTCTTTCTGCAAATTTAGCCTTTAACCGAATAATATTGCGCACAGCTAGCTATTCTCATGTAGTACAGTAAAACATTTATGATTATTATACTTCAAGTTTATGAATAAATATTTTTTTATAAGTTTTAAATACGTTTTTAGTCTCTTAAATTTAGAATAAAATTAATTTTAGTACTTTAAAATTAAATAAATATTTTATTCTCTCAAATTTTAATTTTAATTCTTATTTTTAAAAATAATATGATTTTAGTATCTAAAATCTAAAGAGAATATGGTTTTTGTCCTTCGAATTAGTGAACCTAAAATCACATTTAATTAAATTTTAAATTTGATGGACTAAAATTTAATTAAATTTATAAAGAATTAAAGTTAAATATAATTCAAATTAAAAATATTAAAAATATATCCAACTCTCTCAATACATAGGTAATTTTCGCTTTCAGTTTTTGCGAGACAATTGACGTGATTTTTGAACTTCCATTCATTCAAGTAATTATTCATCCATTCGAATTCAAACTTATGAAAGAGGCTTTAACACAGCAAACATCTCCTCCAATCCTATGCTGGAAATTGATGACTTCTTCAGTTATGATCAAATATTTTTAGTCACACAATAAAGAACCACTTCATGGAAAATGAACATGTCACCAAAACATTTACTCCGCAAGATTGCATTAAAAGGCATAGCAGGCAACTACACTATTAACACAATAAAGAACCAAAAAAGAAAAAAAAATCCAATTCACAATAAATTCAAAATATCAGCAAAACATTCCTTTAATCCCAAACTGTGTTTAATTTATCCTTAGCCTCAAAAACGAATGCTATGCAACATAACCAAAACCTTGTTTAATCATATCATACTGTGTTCTATGATGGATCGAACGTCTGTTTGATACTTTTCATCGTCCAAGTAACCAGAGCCAAAACGGCAGCGTTTTCTTTCTTTTTTCTTTTCCCCCAATTTGTATTGGAATTTTTTGAATGTAAGTGACTCAGTGAGTTCCTTGATTATTCATCATCTCCCGGTACTGTCTCAACGACTCCTGCCTCTGCAACCTCATCTCCGCATTGAACTTGTTGATGAACGCTTCAACTCGGCGATTCAACTCGTCCTGACTCAGCGACGGCTCCTTCCTCAGCCTCGTCGACGCGTTCTTCTCCCTCACCGCGAACGTCTCCGACTTCTTCATGACCGGTCCGCTGCCGTTTAAATCCCTTAACGGCGTCCCCTGCGTCTCCCACGTCTCCGCCTTCTTCAAGTGCCGGGTTAACGGCATCGCTCGACCCTCCGTTATCGTCTTCCACGTGCTCTCCAACGTCTCTTGCTTCTTCGCCTTCGCCACTCCCAACACCTTCCCCCCTACACCATCACATCACAACCAAATCCAATTCATATAATAATAATAATAATTTATTTCACTATCACATCATTTATTTTATTCATTTATACTTCTCTTTAATAATAAGATTTGTTGCGTAAACAAAATTAAGATCTAAATTCTCAAGTGTTTAATTAAAAACTAGAATTCAAATTCTGCGTAATATTCTACTGAATATATCTTCGTTATATTATGAATGAAAGAAGAACAGCACCGAATGAACTTGTGCTATTCTTAACATTTCTCGAATCAATTTCACTTCTATTTTTCTTTTCATGTATTATTTTTCAGTTTTCAATTTAATAAATAAAATAATACGGATGTAATTACGATACCTTCGGGACTGGCTCTAACGGCTTTCCGGTGGCCGAATCTGGCGGAAACCGGCGGTTTCTCATTCTCATTTGCAAACTCCAACGAATCTTTCCTCTGCAGGCTCGGAGAGACAACGCGAACGGTATCGTCGTCGTCATTAGCGGTCGCCTTCACCGGAGTGTTCTCGTCGTAACCGTAATCGACGGAACCGTGAGTTTCCGTAACAACCGCATCGTAACTGAGCGTCGGTTTCGTTTCGTAAAGGTATTTAAGGGAATCGACGGCGTTGTAGTCCGTTTGTGCAGCAACGGCGTTGTAGTCCGCTCGTGCAGCGACGGCGTTGTAGTCCGTTTGTGCAGCAACAGCGTTGTAGTCCGTTTGTGCAGCGACGGTGTCGAGAGCGGGGATAGAGACGGCGGCGGGGTGAGAGGGGAGGAGGACGGTGTGGTCCGGCGGAGAGTGGTGGTGGTGGTTGAGTTTGGAGGAAGCGACGATGGTGAGGATGATGAAGTTGATAAGGATGTAGAGGTAAGGAGGAGTGAAGCACGTGAGAAAGAAGGTCCACACGTGCGGACCTTGGGTGAGGATAAAATGCGTTAGCAAAGGGAGTGTGAGTTTCAAACCCATTGCCATTGATAAAACCCCACCCGATATTAGAATCATTCTCACCGAAACATAACCCATTCTCCTTTGTGAGTGAGTGGAACTTTGGTAGAGAAGAGAAACGAGGGTATTTATATCTCTGTTCGTGTGCTTTTTTATGATGCGATGTGGACCGTTTGATCAAGTTTCGTGGAAAGCGTTCAAGACTAAAGTCCCTTTCTATTAACATCTAAAGCCGTATAAAATTGAATGGAAAATTATTATGAAAATATTTGGATTTGGTGGATAATTTAGATTCATAATTATGTTAATAATGATGATAAATAAAATTTGAGAATTAGTTAAAGTAAGAGTAAGTTGGATTGGAGGGAGATGTTTGAAGAGAAAGAGTGATAAAGTAGTTTTAGTTTAGAAGATTAATAATGGGAAAGATTTGAAAAAGGGACCACAACGGCTAAAAAAAGATATGACCGTTGAAAGAGGAGCGGTGGCAAAAGGGAATCCTATATGGATGGATGGATGGATGGGTTTTGCTAACAGAACCCACATGCTCTGCGCAAAAGTCCACCGCCATACCGACCACTAATGGGAACCATTTTGACACCCCTCTCTTCTCACTGCAAACACTACAAAGCAACAAATAATGCAATTCCCTTCGTTCCACACTAGCCACTGTTTTAACCACATTTCCCCCAACAAATTCATACTTTACTAAATCACAATTTATCAACTAATTGGAAATTATTATAAGTCCAATATTTCAAATAATTTATTACCATCAACAAATTTAATTTAATCGTTTTATAACTCAAAGTAAAAAATAAAATAGAATATTTTTTCTTTATTCTCAATGTTAATTGATGTATTTTGTGAAATCTCGTCTCTAAATTTAAAATGATTTATTTAAGAATTTGAATTCAATATTATTCAAACCAACCTGCTGATATATTTATAAGTTTTTTTCATAAAATAACTAATCTTAAAATATTCATGATCCTATATTTCTTTGAGTAATGATACAACAACACTAATACATCATTCAGATTTATGCATTTCTTTTATCTGTTTATTCTTATTAAATCACATAATTTATTATATTTATAGTTTTCTTCTTCTGCCTTTTTTCTCTGTAAAATTTTCATCACCATGAAATTTCTGTTTATCTTTATCACATCTTATACGGAGGGGATGAGGAGATAAGGGAACATGGAGAAAGACAAGGTGCGGGAGATCAAATTTTCATATTTATGATTTATAAGCAATTGTAAATGCAAAAGTTTTCGGGTGTTGAGAAACCATCCAATAGGAATATTTTTAACTTATGTGCAAATAAAAAAAGTAAATATCAGTAATTATATCTCATGTCAATGATTAAAATTATGAGTTTTCTAACAGCCACATATCTCTTTTAAGCGATTTAAATATTGATATATTCAATTTCTTACTTCGAAATCATTTTCTCACCCCAATATGTCTTTTAATTGGAGAGTTGATTGGTTTAAGGTTTATTCGAAAAAAAAATCATATTTTATATGAATTTTATGAAATGAATAAATGGTCCTAAAATTATATGGTTTGTGGAATCTAATATTTGAAAGATAAAAAATAATAAAATAGTCTACTATGTTTATTATTATATTAGTCCCTAAATTTAACCACTTATTTTCATTTTAGTCATCTAAATTAGGAACTAAAATAAAATAATAATACATGATATAATTCAAATACCAAAAATAACAGTGAATATATTTTTGAGATTGAAAAAATAAAAATATTAAACTTTCATTTTCAATAACTAACTCATATTTTTTATTTTTCAATACCCAACTCATATTTTCAGACATAAATGTGATTTACTCTTTATGAAATATGTTAATACGTGCTTGTGAGTCTCTTGATCGCATGAATTTGAGAGAGATCAAGCAAGAATCCAAATTACTTGAAACACAAATTCCAAACCCGTTCTTACTTTCTTCAAGTCTCTCCAACAAGTATACTTGATCATAATTCAAATTCATTACACAGGCACATAATTTACGTAGATATTATTTCAATATATTAAAGTGAATGAGCTTTCAAAGTTAGGTTTGTTTTCATTTATGGTTAAATTACATATCACATAAGTGGAAAGCTTCCATAGATCAACCAAGTTTTTGAACACGCAATGTTCTTGACATTCTTGATCAACTTAAATATTTTACGGTCAAAAAACG
This sequence comes from Hylodesmum podocarpum, assembly GCA_026586105.1. Classification (NCBI taxonomy): domain Eukaryota; kingdom Viridiplantae; phylum Streptophyta; class Magnoliopsida; order Fabales; family Fabaceae; genus Hylodesmum; species Hylodesmum podocarpum. The sequence continues at coordinate 9,679,886 of JALJEV010001433.1, forward strand.
ATAGATACGCAGTGTGTTTCGAGAATGGTCCATAATAATTATCCCTAATTGCCTACCATAGAATAATTTTGTGCCAAGCTAGTGCTTTATTTATTCTACTTCACTCCCCAATAAAAGACACTAGTCAAATTGACCGAATACGACGCATAGACACATTTCATGCATAATAAATATATGTGGCTGTATTTGATTTGTGTGATATCATGCAAGCACCAACCTCAACCAAAATAGTTAGAAATTTGGTTTTGCCTTGTATAATAAAATGACGTACGACTTATATGGCCGTGAAATTAGATTTTCAATGCACCAAAGTCAGATATTGTTATCTATATATTGATTTGGCAAATTGAAAACGTGAACGAAGAAGATGCATGTTCAACAATATTGCAAGATGAAATGGGTACGTAAAAACAATCAATGAGAAAAAACTATGCATGAATAGTGCTGAGAGCACGACCAGTTGCACTTGTGGTTTACTTTCATTGAGAATGGGTGATAATGTGTTATTCACATGCACGACATTGATGTTTGTAATAATTGTCTCATATTTTGTCAACTAATTTCTTAAGACTCTATTTTTTGGTGTGCATTAATTAAGGAGACTCAATTAATAATCGGAAATTAATTCTATTTATTTTGTGGTAGGGATACCAAACCAAAGAAACAAAAGAGTATTAAAGATGTAGAAATGAAACTTTCTGTTATAAAAAGTATTTATTATATAGATACAAAATTTATCATACTCTTTGCATCTAGGAATAATGTTAATAAAGTGTATATTTATAACTGACAAATTTAATTTATTGATAAGTAATATTAATTATTAATTGTCATTATTTTTTGAGTGGAGAGGTTCAAATTGGTTATCTCCTCTCATCTTCTTTTGTCCTTAAGATATTCTCCTCCTTCACCAGATCAAATTTCTAACTTCATATTAGTTAGCATTAGGATGAAAAACATTTTACTCATTGAAAATATTTTGATATACATTCACATGCATTATTAACAATTATGTGTAGTTGTAATAGGTAGCATCAGTATGTGCAACTTTACATATGACCAAATCATTATTCGAAATATATAATAAATGTTTTAGTCTTGAATAAATTTTGACGGCGACGTGCTATATATTATGGATCTTGTTAATTATTTCACCTAAAACTATGGTAGATAACGTGAGATATGCATGTGAATTTTATTAATACATTATTTTGTATCTGTGTGAGGCAATAATACATGAAGAAATAAAACACTTGAAAGAAATCAAATCAGCTGAAAATTTCTACGTTGTTAGTATTGTTATTTGTTTCGCTTTGTTATCGTCCAAGTCCAAGAAGATGATGATGATATCATAGGGATGAACGAGTTACGTGTTCATATTTAATTTGATGGTAAGTGATGATATATTGGTCAATTAGATGGCACCGTCAGGCTGTTAGATATGTGACACGTTAAACCAACCTCAAAATTCACGTCATCATTACTACGAAAATTACTCTTCAATATCTCTTTGAATATTTACACTTTGAGAATGAAAAAAAAAAAGATTTGTGTTATACAAAGTCACAAGAAGAAAGATATAGAAAATTGAGAAATGTTTAGGATTAGATTAGTGTATAATCTTCTACAGTATAAAGTTCTGCACTTTAGTCTCACCCTGGCTTGACAATTTGGTGTGGATTGTGGATTTTTTTAGTTCTTCTCTCTCTTTTTTTAAAAAATTTAAGGACCACACGGAAAATCAATTGAATTAGAAAACTCTAGCTCATGCCACGGGCATGAGAGCATTCATTAGCCAATTTAACATGACGATTGACGAAGCATGGCTGTGGTTGAAGATATTTATTGGATAAGATCGACATGAAATAAAACAAAATTTAAACATAATATTAATATAAATATTTTTTTATAATGCGAACATTTATTATAAAGTATTATAGATGTTTTCTTATTATTTTTAATTAAAATTATAGTTTTATCAACAATATACATTGATTTATAATGTTATTCTTTATCATGTGAAACTTTGATTTTGATAGAAAAACAATACAATAAATTAAAGTTAATCATATTCATCTAATTTTTTTCTTTTAAAATATTGAATATTAATTGATTTAGAGTATGATAATTTGTATTTTATAAAAATTGATATTAAAAAAAACATTTTGATACTATATTGTAATTAACTAAATTAAAATACTATATGCATTGATTTCAATATGAAAATAACTAACTGATACTTATGCCCTTGAAAAAATGATCATCACAAATGTCAAAGTTATATAGTATCTTGGAAAAAGAAAGATGACTTTGTATACAAGATAGAGAACGATATATGAAGATCCATATATCAGGACACTTCTAATTTTCTTCTATATATTTTTTATCATATTGTTATATCATGTAACACATCTACACTTTCCCTCCCAAATATCTTTACATCTTTATCAAAGTAAGATGAAAAGTGTCCTAGATTCATATATATCTAGCGGTGCCTGCTTTGTTACCTTGTAAGCTGCCTGTAAAAATTTAAGGACACATCATATATTGCTGCCGAAAGTCTCATTGTTTTTCGCAACAGCCCCTTCTAGCAACTTTTTCTTTTTGTTTTCTTTTTTTTTTTTTATAAAGTTCTTCCTCCGTTTCATGCCAATGCCACTCCTAAGTGGTATACAGTATACACACATTGGCCGACACAAAATTTCCCCTTCTCCGGAATGTTTTGCCTGGAGATATTGTGCATCAGAACGTGTTTTCTAGGATGTGTGAGAATCACCAATTGTTACTTCTTTATGCATTGTAAACGAATTTTCTGGCTTTTATGAATTTATTTATACATTCGTGCATTTTGTTTCACATCAATAGGTTAGAATGAATTCACTTGACCCCAATAATTATTTCATATGCACCAATGCTAAAGTAATTCCTATGGTTATCTACATAATTTCTTATCTATATAAATTTTTATTTAATTCACCTGTTATTTTAAAATATAATACACAAACAATGAATACAAATAAAGTTTAATTGCCGTGTGTGTGTGTGTGTATGTATATATATATATATATTAATTATATACTATGGTAGGATGATAGACCAAACATCATAACTACATGTATTTAGCATTGATTCCTGTAACAATCAAAATAGAAGCAAAAGAAGGAATATATAATTAATATCACTAACTTTTATTTGAATACAACTACGGATACAAATGAAGCAATCACCTGAAATGAACGAGGAAAAACCTGAACTAGCTCTACAAATGGATTACAACCCACGAACAGGTCAAGGGAAAAATGAGAAAAGAAAGCGCACTTCCTGTAATTTTAACTAATCTTCTATGGTATATGACATAGACGGCATTTTCCAACAGAAAGACCAATCAGGGTTTCGCAAACATCCCATGTGTTAAGGAGGAAAAATCATAATCCTTTGTAGACGGTGGAGTCGTCGATGATACTGGAGGTGCTGACTGGGGTTTAATCACTCCCATTGGCGGTGTCATACCGTTAACTGGAGCAACTTGTCCCATAGGATAGAAACTGCATCAAACGTCAATTCGGTAAACAAAAGAAAAGGAAAAGGAGGGCCATTGACAGCAAATGCATTAAACTTGATCTAAGTTGAGAGGCAATAATATGCGAAGGCGTATAGAAAAAGAACATTGGGATCAGCAGTGAAAACAAGTTTGTATATTTCCTGTAGTGAACAAGAGCATTGTGGAAACAATATAGATGACTAAAACTAATGCAATAGTATAAGAAGTTTGTAAGGCAAATTGTAGATTGGTAGGAGATGTTCAGCAAGAAAGCCATGATCCAGGTAAATTTCTGCCAAGTTCTTAAAACAATGTACCATTGGCATGCTCATTCAAAATTAAATTCAGAATATAAGAAACAAAATTAAAAGCATTTCAATGCTAATGGTAACACCCTCAATTACGAAATGAAAATTCTAGATGAACAGAGGATCTATCTTCGACAGCAGAAGTGGTTGGAAAGGAAACAGAACACCTTGCCCCCCTCCCCCAACCCCCCCAATGGCCTTTTGGTACAACAGTCTATATTAATTTGTTTTGGCTTGCGAGACCAAAGTTGATTAGAACAAATTATCATCATTGGATAATTCAAGTAAATATTCCTTCCAAGTTATCCAAATTGAAATCACTTTGGTGCTTCGAACAAATTATCATCATTGGATAATTCAAGTAAACATTCCTTCCAAGTTATCCAAATTGAAATCACTTTGGTGCTAAGCGCAGACTAATGATGTACCTGGTTGGTGGATATTGAACAGAGCTCCCCGCAAAATGTGCTGGGGTCATGTTCCTAACCTGACCCTGAAAGAAGAGAAACAAGTTAGTTTCTGCCAAAACTAGTCATCCATCAATTAACATTTGGGTTACTTCAGTCATTACCTGCATAAGTTTTTGCAGATCTCCCTGACCACCCATGGGCATCACTCCAGGAATTGAGTAGCCGGTAGCTGGCCAACTTTGGATAGGAACATTTGGTCTAGGTTGTTGTATGCTAGCAGGATACCTGGGATCTCCACCCATAGATTTAGCTGCAGCAGCCATTAGAAGAGACTGTTGCTGTGCTAGCATGGCAAGTTGCTGTTGATGCATCGAGAATGGAGACACCACATTGCCCTGCACATACCCAAATCATCGGTAAGGTGTAAAAGCATATAAAAAACCAAACAGAAAACAGGTGATGATAGAGTGCAACTAATAAATTCTTCTTGCAATATCGTCTTGAATAATATCTTGCACAAAGGGCATGATGGGGGAACAAATGCTCAAACAAAAATAGTAGAGTTTATATATTCAATAAATAAGACAAGCAGGTTAAAGAAGTAACTCCACAATTTACACAAACCTAGACAAGAATTGGCTGGTACCTTCTCAAAGAGGCTCATGATATCATTTTTCACATCTTTCTGTGGTTTTTCTGGAGCTAAGCTTGGTGTCACAGAAGGTGAATCTTTGAAAAGATCCTCAATTCCAGTTGCAGAGGGTGGAGTACTATCAGCTGCTTTTGGCAGACTAGTCTTCTCAGCTGTTGACACCTCTGCAGCAGCTGAAACAGTTATAGCAACAAATAAGTTCAACCCAACATAATAGAAGCAACATCGAACCTTCCAAAACAATTTAGCAACACTTCCTATTGAGTCTTCACAGTATCATGTTTTTTAATAACGGTGCAAACATACACTGAAAACCTGCCCATTGATTATCATCAGTAGTTGTACCAGCTGCCTCAGAGCCATTTTCATTGGGGCCATCCATAGACAACAAGTTGAAAAGGTCTGTAGCATAGTCAATTTTTGGAGGGGTGTTTAGAGCTTTTTGAGATGTGTCTGTAGCCTGCTTTGAAGTTTCAGCTTGTGGTTGTGGTGCTGCTGGTTCCACTTTCTCAACATGCTGAGGTTTGGTAATAGGAGTTACCTGTTCACAAATGGATTATTTACCACTATAAAGTAATAATTTCCAAATTTAAAGAAAGAATTCTCATTTTTTTACTAAAAGGGGGAATCATCCATGCTAAATTTGCTAATTACTCTAACGGCATACTTAATCATGACATTGCAAACGTTCAAAAATCATTATATAACAGTAGTAGCTCGTGAAACTAATTGCAAAGTAAAGATCACATGTAGTGCAACATAGGATGTCAAACAACAGGAAAAAAACTGCTCACAGAACAGTAATTAAATAAAGAGAGAGGAGGAAAGATTACCGGCTCAGGAGCTCTGGAAGGAGCAGGGACACTAATTCTAGTAGCAGAAACTGCATTTGATGGTTGGATTTTCTTCCTTTCCTCAAAAGTTTTCTCAGAAACAGTAGCATAACCACTTCTCTCCACAGGCTTCTGCCAATGTGAAGGACTTTTATCTTCCTGCAATCTAGAAGGTGTTTTTGAATTCCCATCTCTTGGAACCCATCTCTTCTCTTCATACCTGTTAAATTTATGCAATGATTGAAACCAGGTGCACAAAATAAAATGCATACTCAAAACAATACTAAGTAGAAAATTTAGCATGGTTCAAGGAGTTTATCATCAGACATACTTTGCACGAATGAAATTCTCAATTCCAACTCTATCGTAATTTGGAGGTAAATCTGCCTCCCAGTAACTATTTGCTTTCTCGTTTCCCATAGCTGTACAGGATCAAAACAAGAATTTCAAATACAAGGAATTGTTACATAACTAATGCACATCAGCAAAATTCAAAATAACCGTAAACTCATAACCATTCAGATTATCTTACATTGAATAAAAGCAACTTGCTCCGGAAGCCAAGTGTCCAAGGTTGCAGAACGAACCTGCAAGGTAAGTCATTGAGTAAATATATAAGATTGGCATAAGTGCTTAAGTCTTTAGATACTCCAAAATTCCTACAATTAGGAATTAGGTGCCACTTGTCAGTAACTCCACATCAAATTCAGTCAGTACTATGACATGATTTTAAATGGGAAAGTAACAAATCAAATTGAAAACATTATCAACCAAATAAGTTAATTATTAGCCTAGCACTTTTCAGAATAAAAAATAATCTCCATAAACAATTAAACATTGCCAGAGTTAAAATAAGAAAATATTAATAACAGTCCTACCACGAATTAACTAATGAAGACCCTAAAGCAGCAGTACTCACCTATAAGTATACAACAACAAGCCTTTCCAACTAGGTGGTTTTGTCTATAAGTATACATTTAAAATATTAAAAAAAAAATTAAAAAAAAGTAGATTTGATCTTCCATTAAGAAGGAATTATTGATCAAGGACTTATTGAGAAATGGTTTGTTTGTCATTACTAGCGAGGGTGTTAAATAAGCATACACTAAATGCAGTGTATCCCAGAATGAATCATTCAATTAGTCACATTAGGATTGCTACAACACATGCAGAGCACAGACACGTAGTCTATATTATTGAATTGAATGACAGTATTTCCATTTTCCACAAGCCACCACAATGTACATTCTCCTTGCGATTTTTATATAGATCTAAGAAACACCTCTTTGGTGTACATCAGCAGTATAAGAGAAGTCACAGAACTTAATCATATATATTTGTAACATTCACAGCTATACAGACTTGCCTACCAAGGAACAGAACATCACCTTTGATATATGAACCCCCAAACTTCGATGTATTCCTGAACACTGCATGCAAATAAAGATGCCAAGATTTACACTAGCCCATCTTGGACCTCTGCAAAGTAAATTATCATAGGAAGTTGAGTGAACATTGTGAACCGCAATAATAATAATAATAATAATAATAATAATAATAATAATAATAATAATAATACACACACACACACACACAGAAAATGCATAATACAGAGACAGTCCACATTTCATGAACCTATTAGCATCCTTTGCTTGGTATACTACTGACATAATCCAGATACATACTTAGCTTTGCAGTCAGCACATTCCCTGTTCTCTGGTAATTTAAGAAGTCCTTCAAGTATCTGCATATTCAGAGTAAAGAAAGAAACTACGTAAAGAGAAAAGGAAAACAGAAAATGTGACAAGTCTCAAACACAATCACATTCAGTAAAGACAAAATCCAAATTGAAGTTCATAATAAGTTGAAAAAATATTAAGGTCAGGATCTCAGACATATATTACTCACAAGTCACAAACATACATAACAGTCTCACACTTGTGGCTACAAGGAAAACTCCTCTTCCAATAAATTCAACTTGTTCGATCTTCACACAGAAAAAAACCAACTACGAAAATTCTCACATTAGAAAAACAAATTTTGTTTTATTCCTTTTCATGATTGATATATAACGTCACACAAATCCACCTCTTCCGTCATCACCTATTACATCCTCCTTAAAATTATAAACCCACAATCACTAGACAAACAACTAAAAATACCTACAAAAAAAAAAAAAAAAAAGTTGAACTAATCTCTAAAATAAAGAAAAAGATTTTGAAGAATCACAAAAGAAAAGCTTCCAATAGCTTTCATACTCTTTCACTGAGCATGAAATAGCAGTCACACGCGTCTAAAACGAAATATACGAAACTAAATCAGAAAAAGGATCCAAACTACCAAACCATAAAAGTATTGAAAAGCGAAAAAACGATGAACCTAGCAGTCATCAGGGACTGAACATCACAACAAGCAGATCAAAACTAAAGTAACAATTACTCATTTAGCTAATTACCCCACACATACACATACACATTCACATTAAACAAAACAAAAAAAGAAAAGATCGAAACCTCAAACGTTCAAATTATCGCGACACGCGTCAATCGGAGAGTGACAGATTCAAATCCAACAAGGTATTACGATTAATGATCGGAGGCAATCAATTAGCGAATGCAGGGTTGGCGAATCGAAATAAGAAGAAAATAAAGAGAGAAACCAAAACCTTCTTGTGTTTTGCGTTGAGTTCCTTGGAGACGTTAGCCTTGCCGTTCATGGCGGAAGGTTCTAGAAGAAGAGGAACGGAATCGAATCGGAGAGAGAGTTAGCAGAAGAAGCGAAGCTTGAGAGAGAGAAAAGAAAGACGAAGATCCAAGGTCAATTTGGTCTTTTCACACTCTTTTCTTCTTTCAATCTCTCTCCTCACTCTCACTCTCTCTTTCTCTTTCTCTCTCTCACTAAACAAAACCTCGCTTCTTCAAATATTAATAGATGCGACCAAAAAGTGAAATAACGAAGAAGAAAACGTCCCTCGGAGACGCCCTCCTTGACTTTTTTTATTATCAGCGTTTTTTTTTGTTTCCTATATTTTCTCGTCTTTGTTTTTCGGCTCACACGCTTCTATAATTCTTGTTAGTTTTCTCACCTACGCATATCTATTTTTTTATGCATTTTTATTATTTATGTCGTGAATTAATTATGTATTTATTTGCTTTTATGAAAGGGAAAGAACAGTGACCCTTTCCTTTATTGAAGAAATACACAAATTTTGGTTCTTAGTCATTTCTCATTTGGAATGAAGCAGAATCTGAACAAGGAATTCTCCACTGGTGTTGAACATTCTGTGCTTTTTCTGTTGGAATTAATTGGCATGTTTAAAATAAATTATAATGTGAATCAATTATAAAATCTCATTTTTTAAAAAAATATTTAGAAGTTTATTAATTTATATTGTAAAAAAAATAAACTATCATCCACAGAATGCATTTATTTCATGAAAACTAATTATATGTTTAGAATGACATTAATATTATAATTGAGGATGCTATTCTTAAATATATTTAAAACATATTTAGTAATAATTTAATATTTTTTAAAATATATTTAAAATTAAAATTAAAATAAATAAAATGAGAGTAATACTATAATATAATAGACGACAAAAAATATCCAGAACATTAATCTATAATTTTTCTGAGAATTAAAAGTAAGATATTCATGAATATTTTTTTAATAACTTGTAATGAATATGAGAATTCATGTGGCAACCTTTATATTTTTTGAATTTGATTTATACCGTTATTTGGGTATGAAAAGAAAAATATCATTGCCTAAATTTCCTATAAAATTTGAAATATGTAGAAGGATTTCAACATTTTCCTTTCTAAATCCCCATTTCGTATCTACTTCTAGCATCAGCAAATACAAATACTATTATTACTGCCATAGTGGGCTATTGGCTTTCCACTTTATGCTAATTCTACGCATTATTTGAAATAGAAACAAATATAATATATTTAGTCAAGGTTTTTATACTTTTATATCCAAATTCCTTGAATTTTAAAAAGCATGTTTAATTTCTTTTAACTTCAAAAGATTAAAGACGAGGACAATCTACATGCTATTAAAAATTTGTGGACTAAATTCATCATCATAAAAATATAGGGACATTTTAACTACGTTTGATTTAAAGTTTGATGATATAAAAGCACATTTCCCCTAAAAACTTTAGGTACTTAAGATAAATTAACCAAAAAATTGCTAAATTATGGATATGAGTGGCTAAATCCTGGTTTTAAACTTTCTCTAATTTTGGGGAAAAAAAAGAAGAATGGTGTTCCATATAGGCTCAACACAATGGACGGGTGAACAAAAAGACTAGCAAATTTTTATAATTTTTAATAGTTTATTTATTGCATTTATTTTATTTGTTTGATCCCATAAATTTCACTGTGAACTTATCACGGATTATTAGATTATAGAAAATTAGTAAACAACTTTTTCTATATATTGAAGGATTGGGTCCCATAAATTTGTTGATTCTAAAAGTAATTGCTTCTACATTCAATAATAACAAAAAAAAAAAAAATCGGTAGGAAAATAAGAACAAGATAAAATATTAACTAAATGGTTTTCTTTTGTGTACATTAACTAAACAGTTGAAAAGACGTTAATAATATTAAATTAAACGAAAATGTATATCTAAGATAATTTAATAAATGCAAAAGTGTGGTGATGTAACTATGTCTCTTGAAATCAGTTCAAGCTTAGATAAATTGAAGAAGAATAGTGACACGTACACCGAAACATGACATAGCATATTAATACTAACTAATAAAGTATTAAAATGTCAACTTAATAATCCACCCTTAAAAAATTATACACTATAATAGATGTCATGATTTGTCTTTTAAACACTTCGGTTCCTTCAAACGTTTATTCATTGAAATATACTTTGATCCTTTCTTAGTGTAGTTATCCTTCTCTAAAAGACTAAGACTCTCTAACAATACCATAATCTGTTTTAATTCTATCATTTTTAACGAGTTTTTAAACATGCTATAAGTTGTAGTGACATGATTTGAGATTATTTTATCATTCGGGTAGATTAGTAAGACTTAAATATCTAGACAAATTGATCATGGGAAAAAAAAATGTGACTTAGAAAAGCTCTCTACTATTGTTGGCCCTATATATGGTAACTCTACAGTGATTTGAAATTAAGATTGAATTGAAAAGGATGAATGAGGAGACAAAACATTTCATGAATAGATGGTAAGGTCAAAGACACCATGGAAAAGATATGAATATATTGCTCCACCTAATAGCAAGTGGAATGGGATAAAAGTCACTAAGGACCATGTGACATCCATTTGCCTAATTGGTTCCCTTCTTTTGGCGTGTTCTGCGCTCTCTGATTTTATTTGCCTAACAAGTATATAGAAAAAAAAATGTCCATTTATATTAATATTCTATTCTATTAGCCAGTCTTAATCATTTGACTATATGCTACTTGATTACTTTAATTATAGGGATGGCATGGAAGAAACTAATGTTTAGGTGTTGCTAATCAAGTTATTATAATTGGTTTGTGTCGTTCTTCAATCTAATCATTTAGCTAATTTTATTTTAATCATAGCTGTAAAGAAAGATAAATTATTTTGGGTGATCTTCTTTTCTTTACTTTTTTTGAGAAAAAAAAATTGTTTGTTTTCTAAGACTACTTTCTACTTCTTTTAATAGAAAAAGAATCAAGATACCTTATAGTTTACAAACAAATTTCTTAAAAAGATGATCATTGATAACGTGGTGAGTGAGCTCAAAAAGAAAAAAGAAGAAAGTATGCAAGAAAATGAGATGCCTAATTTAAGTAGCATGTTATGATTATTGTTGATTAGGAGCTTAGGATTAATCTCTAAAATTTATTTTAAGTATTTACTTTTCCTGATAGAAATTTTTATATCTATTTACTTAATAATAAATGGAAAATAGTGTTCATATATCTATATACCTAAGACAATGAATTTTTTTTATTAACCATATTTATCATGAGGAGAACAGTTAGGAAAATTTATTAGAGTCTCACAATATTATTGTACAAGGTTTTTATTGGTGGGACTTTATTCTCAATTTTATTGTTGATGAATTGTATAGGAATATGTGCTCTCTATCCTCTTTTAGATTCAGGTAGCGTTTCCTTTTTTGAGTGCACGAGTTTGGTTGTTTCTGCCTTGATAGATGTATGCTATTTTATTTTTTTGATCACTGTTATTTGATATATGTTGCAAATTATAGGCAGTTTTTGGGGTGTTGATCATAATTTTAACTATTGTTGTGATGTAAACATTCTTTTATTCTTTTTAAAAAAATATCATACATAATTTTATCATATATTATATTAATAAAATATAAACAAATCTTTTTACAAAAGTAGAAATATTAAAGTATTATATGTGTAAATAATTTATATTAATTATTTTGTCCTTTTTATTTTTAATTTGAGAATTTTCATTCACATTTATTACTCCAACAAATTCTTGTGTATGGGTGGACATCACTCTGAGGAGGTCTTAGGTTAGGGTTTAAAACTTCCATTCAAGAAAATAGAACAATGAAAAATTTGGTCCATTATTCATAGTCAAGACTTATGATATATTAAAGAAGATCTCGTTACCTTGACTTTTTAAGGTAATACTATATATCAATATTAACATTATATAATTATATTATAAAGTACAAAGATATAAAACTTAAGCTTAGGTATATTTCACAATATATATTTGAAATAAATCATGTTATTATAAATATAATATTGAGTTATAAAAATAATTATTCATTAAATAAAAAATACACACACACACACACACACACACACACATATATATATATATATATATATATATATATATATATAATTATTCAAAACTAGGTTAGATGATTCAAAGTATAATTAAACACTCTAAAAAAAATACCGAGTTTAATTTTAAATTCGAATATGTCAAAATTTACTTCACTCTAAACTAGGTTAATAGGATGTATAAGTTGGAAGTTGTCTAATTCAAATAAAAAATCATGTGGAGCAATTAAAAAATTGTACCAACCATCTCGAATACATAATTAATTGCAATTCATGCAATTAAAAATTTTACCAACTATTTTAAACAGCATATTTAATTGCGATTGCACCAAATTTTATTCAAAAGTTTTTACTTTCATTTTTGAGTAAGCCACAGAATCCGTAGTTAATTAATTCCTTTTGTCCTTTTAGTTGTTATCCAGAAGCTACCATTGATCACTGGAAGTTCTAAATACAGTAACAGTGAGCTTGCACTTGCACTTATCACTCGAGGTGTTTATGAGTTATTTCATAGCCAGCGTTGAGGCAGTTGGATGACTCTACATTCTACAATGCTTCCATAAGTTTAGGTACATCATGTGATTGATGGTCCTAAAATTTGACACCCTATAACAAGTTTCTGGTATTTATTTATGAAAAAAATTTATGTATAATTTTTTCGGTGTTTACTATAAATTAAGTTATGCTGTAATTTAACCTTATAAAATCTACTTGAAGTTCTTTTTCACTTATATATTTTTTTAGGCGACATAATTGTTATCTATATTATTCTTTAATTTTTCTCTTGATAATTTATATTAATATAATTATAATCAATAAAATTTTAATTTGATTGAAGAATAGTATAAACAATATCTTCTAAATTTTATAAAAACTTTACCCTTTATTTATTATATCATGATTTAACATGAATTCATGCAAAAGTAGTGTAACCTGTAGTATATATTTTCAGGGGGCAACGATCAATGATGACAATCGGCCCACAGGATAGAAAATTTAACCTCTAAGTATAAACATTATTCAAAAGAAAGTATAAAAATTAGAATTTAATATAAAAACTTACATTAGTAATGTATATATTATTTATTTTAAAAATATGCTGTTTTTATTTTGCAAAAATATCATATAAAAAATAATTTATTTTAAGTGATAATCAATTCAATTTTTTTATCATAAATGAATAAGTAATGTATTGAAATTAATATTTCCAAATTATTATTATAAGAAGAAATAAAAGAAACCACACTTTTAAATGGAAACTTTGAAACAAATTACTAACACAAAGAGTGCATTATGGGCCAAACTCATTAGAAATTGTATTTAACTCGGAAGAATAACATACCAAGTGGCCCAATGTAAATTCCATTTTCTTTATCGTTTATCTAAATCATAAAACAACCTTAGAACAATAACTTAGAATATCAAGATACATTACTAAATAACTTAAAAGCTTTTTCACTTTTTTCATATTTTTTTTATCGTTTATTTTCCCTCTCGTTTTTATTTTTTTCTATTTTTTCCATAAACCAACAAAATGTTAGAGGATCTATTTGACATGATTAATTGAAAATTTATTATAATTGAAAATCCTACTGAAAGTTAAAAGGTCATTAGAAGTTGAAAATTAATAAATTGATTAATTAACTAAAAGTAATTGACAAAATTAACTAATTGATATATATATATATATATATAAGATTATATAAAAATATATATTTATACATGTACTTGCATATAAAAACAATTAACATTTTAATAAATTAACATTATTATTATTCTCAGGTAAAATATATTTTGTAAAAAATAAAAAGTAAAATAATTAAATACATACTTATATTTTATTGGAAATAAGAATAGTAATTAGGAAAGAGAAAAATATTTTCTTGAAATAATTAATGAGAAATGAATTAGAAAAAAAAACTTACAACACTTGCAAGTCATACATGATTCTAACCAACTTTTTCTAAAAAAAATAATTAAAGACTAAAAATATAAAAAAAATATATGAAATATTTCTAATTTATATTTAGAGCTCTTATTTCAAGCTTTAAATTTAAAGTATTGTTAAGATAAAAAAAAAACTAGGCTAAACATAAGCTAAGATACTAGGAAAATTTGAGATGACCACGAATTTAAAATTCAAAGTATTAAAATAAACACATGTTTTAATTTGGTACAGTATCTAGTAACCAAAGAAGATAATGTGGTTTGGAGGGGTCACATGAAGCTAACGTGGCAAAACTTGTTTGGATTTGGAGAGAGAACTTGTGAAGCCAAATCCAACAGTGACACAACTCAACTTGGATTTGAAACTCGAAACTGAATAATATCCTCTACAAGGTTCCATCCATTGCCATGTCTATACTTTTTCTTAGTCCATTGCATTAGTTTTCCTTGCTCCTATGTTTTCCATGACTACACTTGTGCAATTCTCTGTCAAATTTTCACACTTGAAGTTCCATGATGACATATACAAGAGACCCACTTGCTCATTCTCTCCGTTGGGGACAAAGTTTGGTTATTTTGATCGGAGAAGTTTCAAGCTGAGAGTGTGTAGGGAAAGGTGGTCCTTTTTGAGGGGTGCAGTGTTTAAATATGGGGTTTTGTTGGAAGAGAAGGGGTGTAAGAGGGAAAAGAGAGTGGTGGTTGTGAAGAATAATCAAGGGTTTGGTTTCAATGGTGGTGGTGGTGGTGGAAGAGATGATGGTGCTACTGCTAGGATTTTGGGGAATCTTGCTTTGGCTATTGGATTGACTTACCTTTCTATGACTGGACAACTTGGTTGGATTTTGGATGCTTTTGTGTCCATTTGGGTATTGTTCAATATTCTCTCTTTGTTTGCTTTAATTGTGTCATATTTGGCTCTTGACATGTGGGAAGTGCATATTGATTCTGTATATGCTTACTTACTTTCTATCTTGTTCTTGAGTGGTTTAGTTAGGTAATTTTAGGTGAGTCCATCTCTAAGCCATTTCATTGATGGTGGGCACTTGGTCTTTTTATGTCTTAGATGCTATCATGAAATTATGCTCTGAATTAGGCACATCTTGTGCTTAGCTTAGGTTTCTATTTCAATAAAATGTTTAGCTTGGCCAAATAAAAAATGATTCTATAATGAAATTCACATGGTTAGAAACCTTAAGGTTGTGCTAAAGCTGATACGCTTCCTATCATCATGCAATATATGGGAGTGTTATTATACATGAAATTCAGTTAGTACACCACTTTAGAAAAAGGAAGCAACAAGATAGAATAAAAACAGATTGACAGAGGAACCAAATAGGAAGGTACTTAGTTTATAATTTATTATGGCAGAGTCAATCAAATAGGTTGTCCTAACAAAACCTTTTTATGCTCGTTGAAGAATCTTCCACTCTCCCGGTGGTTACATCGTTCTTACCATATTCTAATTGGAATTTGTTACAAATCCTGTTTTCATCTAACATAATTCAGAAAACGCAATAAAAAGATAGAAATCACTGGAAATTTTTATTTTTGGAGAGGTAATTGAATTAAAAATAGGTGAAAGATAATTTCCTATACCTATTTAAGTACACTGGCTTATTAAATTAGAGTTTCATGCTGTTAGGCTATTTGTGTTTTTGTGGCCAGAATAGGCAGTTACTCAGGTAAGCAGATCAAACATGTTAAGTGTTTTGCCAGAAAAAAAGTGGATTAAATTCTGAGTTTGTAAATAGCTCTTTACGTTTTAGTGATTACTCATCTTGGTCCTCATAACTTTCAACATCTAAGTTTGGGTTGGCTGAGACAAACTTTGTCCTCCAACTCAAGTCCTTGTTAGTATGTTACTTGTCCAGGGATGTGGAGATAAGCTCTTGTTTCCTGCTTTTACATTGTTTCTTAATTTTCACCTGTATGAAAAGCACCGTTATTGTTTGGCCTTTAGTCCCTTGCTGGTCTTTAATGTCTTCAAAACGTATTTCTCCAAAATTAGTACATGTAAATCAATCAACTGACTAATTTGATTTTTCTTCACTTTTTAATTTCATTTGCAGATCATTGCAGTGTTAATACCAATAGTAGGTCTTGGTGCTTTCCTCTGGTGGGCAGGACGAGATATAATTCAAGGCACTGTGAGGCTTCTTCAAAATTTAACTTTGAAACTTCTTGCTCTTTTAACTCATACTTTATAAATTATTGCTTTTACATACTTCCATGCTAAAGCATGAAGTCATTTCCCCCAACTGAGTAATTCGTACAGAAATTTACTTTTAAGAAAGTTTAAGGAGAAAAGTTAAATGTCATAGTTATTTTATATCAAACTTGCCTTTTATTATTTTGATACCAATTTCTTGATTCTATGGTATGAAGTTATTGTTAGTGCAAAGAATATTGAGAAGTAGTCTAGTCTAATGTGAGTTCGTGTCCTTTTGTAACTTGTATTGTTCGTGTGTTGTATATGCAGTGCCCAAATTGTGGAAATGATTTTCAGGTTTTCAAGTAAGATTTGTTTGATACATCTTGTTAAGCTGCTTATAGATGATTTGTTTTTAATTAATTCAACTAGACACCTTTACTTTGTAATGTAATGTCTAATTATATGTTTCAGATCCTCTCTAAATGATGACTTGCAGCTGTGCCCCTTTTGTGGTCAACCTTTTATGGGTAAGAACGGATTATTTCACTTTCTGTCCTTAAATTCTTCCTGTCATGATGTTCTGTCGGTATTACTCTGAACTAATTCTAGCTTTGATTAGAAAATTAAGTGGAGCAATTGAACAAGTTTTATTACATATTTTTAGTCAAGACCATTAATAAACATTCCACAAATGATGTTACTTTTTACTTGTTTTTAAATCACATTTGGAACTTCCTTTGTTCCTTAGCAACACTGAAACTTACTGTTGCTTGCTGCTCAACAACATTTCATTATGACAATCACAAAGTGCACATGTTCTCACTGTTGAATTATTTTGTTATCAGTTGTTGGCAATGAGTTTGTGAAAGAGCCTGTCAAGTTTACAAACCGATCTACAACATTTGGACAGGCATTCAGAAATTCCACCCGTCCTAAAAATGGTAATCTTCACAAGGCTTGTTTCCTTTTACCCTTAAAAGTACATTGTGTTTAAATGTCAACATCTCCCATATCTCCCCTCTCTTTATTATCCTTAATCTTTGTTGATCATGCCATGTGCTATGATTTCTGTCATGGCAGAAAAAGATTCTGGTAGAGCAATTGATGTTGAAGCTGAAGTTAAAGATGTAGATTGAGTCCTCATAGTCACAGCTATAACATGGTAGGTCTGAAGTAATTTGCAAATTTTGAGTTGAACACCGTTGGTTAAGTCTACTTTCTGAATTTTGCATTGCATTTTCAGGAGGGACTACGCTGAAAACAAATCTTATTCGGTTAATACACAGGCTGTGGCTTGCATTTTGCATTGCACTTGAGAGTTAAGACGCAATGATGGATACACATTCAAGAGAGAGGAATGATGCATATAGTAACAACGACACATTCTAGAGAGGAGTGTGGTGAGCAGAGTAACATTGCAATTGTAATATAAGTTTTGACAGTGATGTTTCTCAGGTCACACCTCTATTATTTTGGTGTACCAAAATGTTGCTTCACTTTTTCTTTTCATTGTTATACCAAAATAAGTTGAATTTATTTGATAAGTCACATGCTGAAGTTTATTGAAATAAGATGAAATGAAGTTATTAGTTTGTTAGTGACTAATGGCTTGATGTAACTCGTGTAAGCAAAATGGGACTTGATGTGTAGCATGTGATGAAAGGCTATTATGCAACAGAAAGATAGAGCAATGAATAAAATCTCATTAAATTTTTTCATCTTCAACATTCTAAAGGGCTTTTTGACTTGTTTGTCAGCAGACATGCATATATTCCACAAACTGCTTGAATTTATTACGAGAGGATGATACAGCGATGAAAATACCATAACAGCGATATTATTCTAAAAGGTGTAATTATTCCTAAACCATAACTATTGGAGCAATGTAATATCCACAAAAACTAGTCTTGTTACAAAGATAAAAACCACAAATTCAAAACCAGGAGAGCTAAAGTACGAAACTCCATTGCAGATGACAACCTCAAGCCTTGTTTGGTTCTTCAACTTTCTGCAGCAAGACATAGCAAAGTAGAATTTTTAAGAAAGTTCCATATTAAGATGCAAAAGAGTCTTAGTCAACAAAGCAAGTACACACAAATAATATTCCAAAATAAAATTTGTGAATTACACAAGAAAAGCATATGCATGTAACCTTAACAAGCCAGTTGCATTTTCATATTTAACAGTGTTGTAGAACCTAAAGAACTGTAATACAAGGGCTGCTTGATTACCAGAATTGACTAATGAAAGAAAATTAAAATCAGTTAAAAAAAATAACAGTACAGATTTGGATGTAGCAAGCAAAAAGCTATCTTAGCTGCGGCTATTGATAATTTACTGTATGTAAATATATGAATCAAACAAGAATGAACTTTATCAAGTGAAATTACGAGAAGCCAACACATGTCCCCTGCTAATCCAGGGTTTAAGAAGAAGACCCTAAACTCATACCAAACATGCTATAAAGGTAAAGTTGTGTACCTCTTCATTCTTGCCCTTGCCTCTAGTGAAGAACTTGTAGCCACTGTAGAAGAGTACACCCCATCCAGTCAAAGAAACAATCACAAACTGCAACAAGAGAACGCTTGGTAAAATTCCCATATTTAGCATAACCAAATCTCAGAGAAAATTACATTAAGGTGACCAAAATATTTAAGGAGGCATTGTTCAACCATCTTCCTAGTTCCTAGTTAGTAGTTTCAATAGCAGATCAATTTTCTTCAACACAACTAGGTGCACAAGTCAGTGTCAGTAAAGAATCATATCAGAAGTGTGTGTGTGTGTGTGAGCTGTTCTTCAGGATTTATATTTGAGGTAGGTTCTCTTGAATTTCAATGTCAATATATTATAAACTTTAACAAACAGACTGGTTTCAGTCACAGACTCACAAATCTTCCTCAAAAAACAGTTGAGAAGTGGCGCACGTGTATAGAAATCACATGTGGTGAATCTGAAACATCATAAACAAACATACGAGAGAGTTTCAAAAATCCTAAAGTAACTCACATGTTCTTCTTTCCATTTAGATGGACTCAACGGGTCTTCCCAAAAGTTCACCTTTGGAGGTCCATGATGATCTGCAACATGCCAAAATAATATAGACAAGTGATTCCTTAGTAAAGTGGGGGAAAACATTTCACTTCACTAATCACACTTCTTAGCACATTAAGTTCCATAAAACCTAAGAAAGCACATCAAGCAAAATACCAATGATTGATCTTAGCACTATCATAAGGCCATTCCATTCCATTCAACTAACACTGCATCACACACCAATAGTTCAAGAGCACAACAAATTGTAACATAAGACGTTCTTTACACCTTATATAAATTTAGACACAAATGATCTACATTTCAAAATTTCAATCCTCCAAATTTCCAATGCCCATTTTACTTGGTAGAGTGTTAGATTCAAAGATTAGAACTTTCGAACAATAAACTACGAAAACGGAAAACCCTTTAGCGGCAATGAACGTAGAACAAGTAATAAGCAATCTGAAGCAAGATGAGAGGAGAGAGGAAAGTACCAGCAGCGCCAGCCAAACCGCGCCGATGAAGAAACGAAGCCGTTGTTGGTGAGGGGAGCCGAGTCATAGCGGCGGCTCGGCGAGCCGCGATAGTCCACGCCGCCATGTGTTCGATGCTGAAGCTATTGATGTTTGTAAGGTTTCAGAGAGAAGGAAGATGCGAGAAGTATCTATAGTGTGCCAACTCAGTGCATGTTTTTGTACCAGGAGAATCTGTTCCAGAAGCAAAAACACATTTTTTACACCGTCTAAAAAGATTTAATTAATTCAATAATTATCTGTACATTGCACACCTCTATTTTTCTTATTAATTTTAATTAAAATATTTTATACTATGATAAATTTAAATTAATAAAATATATTTTAAATTTTTAATTACCTAAAAATTATAATATATATTTCGATTAGTAATGAAGCACGCCAGATAAAAATTATTTTAAACAAAGTAAAATGAATTAGAAAAATATAAATAAATAATAATAATAATTTTTTTAGAATAAATTAAATTATTATTTTGGGATAATTATGACGCTTTATTTTTTTTATAGATATTTTATAAGTATTTTCAATTTCATGTTAAAATGTTATTTCAATTTTTTATTAAATAAAAATACTTTACGTTTTATTTTATTTATAATTTTTTAAGATAATTTTGTATATTATTATATCACATATTCTGTTATGTTAAAATATAATACAACCTTGTATTAAACACACATTTTCCCTTGTTAAAAATTTTAGTTCGTAACGTTTTAATTATCAATATCAGTATTTACAACATTTCATCTATCATTATAATTATTTACAATATTTCATCTTATGTTAAAATATTGTTTTACTTTTTTATTAAATAAAAATATTTATATTTTACTTTATTTATAAAATTAATTTTATAACCAAAATATTATTATATTTAAATATTATATCCTCCAATTTTAAATGTTAAAATAAATAGTAAGATAATTTAAATATTATATTTAAAATCGTATAATATTTAGTTATCCTATGATAAAAACATATAAATATTTTAAAATTATTCCATTGATATTTTTAATGTTTAAAATTAGAAAAATATAATATTTGAATATATCATGGTAGGACAATGTAAAATATACTTTAATTATAAAATTATAAATAGAATAAAATAAAATATATTTATATTTAATAAGGAAAAACATATATTTTAATATAAACAGAATATTAATATATATATATATATATATATATATATATATATATATTTAGAAGATAATAATGTATAAAATATTTATAATAGTATTTAAAAAACATAAAATATTGTCTACTAATATAAAAGAAAAGAAAAATATAATGTCCATGACTCTAACTTTTAAATATAAGATAATTTATTAACTTCTATAATTGTGTTGAAGAGTATATTAAAGACAATTTCTTCTTCAGAGGATGGTAATTATGAACATTTTAATGTGAAAGAAATTACTACAAATTAAATCTGTAGTGTGATTTGACTTGTGAATTGAATACAATATACACCATAATGCAATATTCTAGAACTAGAATTAATTTTGATGGACCTGGGTTGATTTGTAAATCTCAAAGCGTCCAAATTGTTTCGGCCCAAAAGGTTTTGCATGGTTTTTAGGCCTGTTTTCTTTGTTTCGTGTCTAGTTTTTCTTCTTGGCGTGTTTTTGCATGCACATTAAATTTTTATTTACTTTTACCTTTTAAATCTCTTAATATATTTGGTGGGATATGGATGTTGCATTTCTTATTTATGAAGTTATCAAATTTATAAATTAAATTTTTTATTTATAAATTTATTAAATCTGTAAGTTAAATTCTTTTCTATATAAATATAATAAATTCATAAGTTAAATTCTTTTGTATATAAATATAATAAATTCATAAATAATTGCAAATATTTGATCCTGAATACTCTTTTAAGAAATCTTTTTAAACGGATAAAAATATTTTTTATTCCTATAACTTATAATTTTTAGTTTAGTTTCTTGTAAAATTATTTTTTTGAAACAATTCTTATAAAATTTATATTTTAACTTTAAATTTTTTTATTTTGTTTATTTTCAATTTTTCACTTGATAAGAAAATGACAAGGGCTAAAAATAAATTCTTTACACATTACACGGACAAAAATAAAATAAAAAAGCAGTTCTATTGAAAAAACTAAAACAAAATAACAAGGGTGTATCGAAATATACTTTTGTTTACAATAACTATTTAAAACATAATAATTTTATAAGGATTAAAACAAAAAATTGCATTACAAGGACTAAAAATATATTTTCTTAAAAATAATTTTTACTTTTAGAGAGAACAAAATATAACCTTTTTATATTTAAAATACCTTAATTAACTTTAAATAAACTTAGGATTAATTTTCACTCTTCTATATAAATTTGCTTTATACAAGCTCCTCTCTCATATATGGCAAGGCATAGAAGCTAGAACAAATTTATAGTGTTGACCTTCCACAAAAGCAACAATTAATTGTCATGTATGAGACGCATCATATGGGAAAAAATACTAAAGAATTTTATGAATTCACATTCTATCTTAGAAAAGTGTTTTCATTCACAAGACATTTAATTTATTACAATAAGTCCAGACTTTGCGGTTGAAGGCATAAGAAATTACCGTAAGGAAGTATACCCTAACAAATAATAATAATAATACAACTTTATTTCTAATCTAAGTTTCAATACGTAATTAATTAATTAAATTCATTCACTAAATATATATATATATATATATATATATATTTATTAATTTTTTATATTTTTTTATTCTTTTTCATATTTTATAACTTGTTTTCTCTTTATTTTGATTGTCTATTAAATATCTTTTATAATAATAATAATGATACCAATCCTTTTGATATTCTGATTTCAACAAGCAGAACCCCATGTTCTTACTTGAGTTTAGTTAACTACATAGATTATAGTTATACTACAAGTTTGCAAAAGCCAGATTCATAACATAATATTAAGAAGCAACCCTGAATTGAAGACACATCTATAAATAACAGGGGAAGGGGAAGAAGAGGTTGCTGCATCAATTGGCTTCAATAACACATAGATAATTCAAAAATGGAGATCATTAAAAGAAATTCCACACTAATATCTTTGCTAGTTTTCGTATCAAGCTTGATCCATGCCAAGGCATGTTATGGTATAAAGTGTAGCACCAGAGGAACCAGATGGTATGGAAAGTACATAGCTTGTCCATACAGTGAAACAGAAGATCCTAAGACTAATTAAGGTTTGTCATATTGATTGCAGCAAACCTATTTGCAAGGCAGTTTGTAGAATTAAGGTATTTCATTCTCTTACTCTTACTCTTACTTGTTGATGCTTTTAATCAGTAATCCCAACGTTAGTCACAAACATTATGAATGTTGGTATTTTAATGTTTAGCTTTAGTCATTAATATCAATGAAATATGCAACTATAAAGGATAAAATTAGATGTTCTGTAAAATAAGATACTACAGCAATAATAAAATTAAGTTTGGTTAGAAGATAATTTCGTCAGCAGTAAAGTGAGATAGATCACTTCAAGAAACTAAATGGGAGAAATTATTAACCGATGAAATATGCATTTTCCTCCATTAAAAACTAGCTATTACGTACATACTACTAAAAATGTCGCAATATTATATGATTAATCAATTATAAATTATTATATATTTAAAAAATTGCTTTATTAATTTTTTTTAAAATTATACATATATGAATTAGGATTAATTAATAATGTAAAAAATTTATATTGACAATAAATAATAATTACTTTAAATTATGTTCCAATAATTTTACATTCAGAATGTAAACTAATTTTTCATAATCATCCAATTATAAATAAAATTCTGTATGAGTTTTAGAAATTTTATTGATATGATATGAGTGCATACACATTTTTTACTAGCATAAAAACATGAAAATAGTTTGTAACAATTAAATTCTATGAACATGTATGAAATTATTATATGGTCCGACTCGTATGTCAATTTTCATGTGAATTGAAAAACTTGACTTTCTATTATTAGAAATTGATGCGAATGATACAATGGTTTTCTCAATACTCCATTATTGGAAGCAAACATAATAAATGTAATTGGTGTTTTGATTCTTCATCTTGGTATCCCAAATTCTCTTCAACTCCAAAATCTTCTCACTTGAAGCCACCAAAACACCCCAATGGATTGATCTTCAAGATCACCTCAAATTCACTTACAGTGGAAACCACATAACCCTCTCTGAAGGCTCACTCTCAACATGGTACCAATAATATGAAGACAAACATATTAAAGTTGAAAGGGTAGCAAGTAAGAACAGTGTCATGGCTACACTTAAAAGATGTGGATGAAGTATTGGTCAATGTTGTGCCAATAACAAAGGAATAAGACAAAGTTCATGACTATCTTGAGATTCACAAAAATATTAATACAGGATATAATCTTAAACAGAGGAAAAACACAAGAAACTCTAAAATATACTTTTTAATACTTGAGCTAGACTCTGTTAATTATCATCGGGAGACCTAATTTATATCGGAATAATAAATTTATTGTAATTATAAGTTCAATTCTTTTATATATAATTTATTATTATTATAGTTTTATTTATTTGATAATAAAATTTTAAATAATTAAATGAATTAAAATACAAAATTTAATGTATGTATTTATTTTCAGATTTTAAAAACTAATATGAAAAACTAACGGACAATTATTTTATAAAATATGGAATCAAATTTAGTTATTATTTATTTTTCTCTTGCATTGTATTGAGGAGGACTTATTTTTTTTAATTCATTTTATTTACAACAAAATATTTCCTTTGTATAAGACATTTATAAAAATTGAGTTATTTACAACAAAACATTTCATTGGTAAACATTATAAAAATTGAGTTACCATGAAAGAAAAACATTACACGTACATGAATCGATATTTTACATGGGATCTATGTATAAGACAAATATCTATATCGTGCAACCACGAGAATCGCTAAACTTAACCTTATCCGTGTACTGAAACAAAGATTTTGTGATCACGTGATGCTGATGATTCAAAGACTAATTGGTAACACGGCCTCTAGCTGATCACTTTCACTTCTAGCAATATTATGTTGCATATTACAAATTAGAAATGAATTTTTCACATCATCTATGTTGCTAAGTTCAAGGTGAAGAGCATCTTCTAAACAACACAACACATAACCAATTGGTGGTCTATCGATCCCATTCTCTGCCAGGCACCTTTTAGCAACGTCCCAGACCTTTTTAATTGAAGAATCTCTCTCTTTGCCATATAGATTTGGGTCTATTATCATATGATGTAACTGACCCTTTTCTTCAGAATTTAAGGCCCATGTTGCCAAATTAATTTTCTCAGTTGGAAGATCATGATCTAAGGCAGGCCTACCAGAGATTACTTCTATCAGAATCACCCCAAATGAATACACATCTGATTTCTCAGTTAAATGGCTACTTCTGAAGTATTCAGGATCAATGTAACCAAAAGTGCCCTTCACACTAGTGCTCACATAGCTCTCATCAAGAGAAGACCCTTTCTTTGATATGCCAAAATCTGCTATTTTGGCAACAAAATTCTCAGTCAAGAGGACGTTGGCAGTTTTCACATCTCTATGGATTATGCCTTCAACAGTGCTAGTGTGGAGATAATGAAGCCCTCTGGCAGTTCCAATGCAAATTTCAAGTCGCCGCTTCCAAGAGAGTGGTGCCTTATTAGGCTCATAATAAAGCCATTGACTCAAAGATCCATTGGTCATGTACTCATAGACAAGAATCATTTCCACCCCTTCATGGCAGTATCCAATAAGAGACACAATATGAGGATGCTTGAGTTTTGATAACAAATGAATCTCGTTTTCGAACTCTGGCAAGCCTTGTGTTGATAGAGGAGTGGCTCTTTTAACTGCTACTTTTGTCCCATTTTCAAGTTTTCCTTTGTACACCTTCCCAAACCCACCATTTCCAAGAAGGAAATCTTCTTGAAAATTGTTGGTTGCTTCTTGGACCTCTTGGAATGTGAACACTCTACAAGTAACAGAACTATTTGATGACAATTGATCCTCTGAAGAACCATTGTGATAAGTTCCCTTGTACCTGCGAGCTACCAAGCAATAACAAAGTGAACCAAGTAACAGTAACAAGATAGAGATGCCAACAACAAACTGAACCACGTAACCAAATAGAACTATGTTAGGGGTGCCACGGTTTTGAATGGAAGGTAATTCAAATGCCATTGACAAATGCTACTTAGTTTCTAGAAGGAACAAAGGCAACTCAATGTCTTTGCATTGACATTAATGGCATATTGACATTAGTATAATACTATAATTATAACTCACAAAACTGAAGGTGATTAGCAATTTAGCATCACAAAGTTGAGTGAAGATTGAGGTAGAAGCAAAGCTAAGGCCATTTGAGGTAGAAAGTGAATAAAAAAAGAGTTAGAATATTCCATGCCAACCCAACCCTTTTGTAGTAATAGAACTGAACTGAAATTTAAAATAAAAGATTCATTAGTTTTCAAATGTAATGAAGAATGTAATGGTTAAAGAGTAGAAGTTAGACCTACGAAAGCAATGTTTTGTGAACACCACAAGCAATCAAGTAGCAGCAGATGTTTCACACATTAATAAATTAAAATGGCAGAGTAATGGAGTTAACCATTCCTTTGAGTCCATCTTCTCTGATCAGATCTAGGCACTACTCAAACCGTGTTCCTGTTTTATAGCCTTTGAAATAAGTAACATAATTAAGTTACAGAAATTCTTATTAAGAAGTTGACCCATAACCTATGTCATACCACAGGTTTGTAAGTTTAAATGTATCTAGATCTATAATACAAAATATTGAGAAATTAATTCAGATGTTACACATATGATGTGTACAGGCTGGTTGGTTAAAATAGAAAAAGGTTTTGAAAGTAATTTAATTTGTTGATACTTACCAAGCTCAAATAATAAGATTTATCCAACTACTGTATGTTCAATATGTTATTAAAAAAAAAAAAGACGTGATAAATAATGATTATATATGATAGATTACTGAACATATACGTAAAACTATAAGAGCAGCTCTCATTAAAATAAATGACATGAATTAGTAATTCCTCTAAAAAGGAGGTGATGAAAACCAAAAACAACTTTTAAGACAGTCGTAAAAAGAGATATGATAATAAATACTACCTCCAAATCTGTTTATGTGAACAAAGAACAAAGGATAACCCCTTTTTTGTCTTTCATGTAAGAAAATATAAGACTATTTTAAGTGTAGTTATTGTTAATTTTTTTTCCTAATTAACTGTGAGATTTATTAATAATATATACCCATTTTTCCATGACAGTGAATGTATTTACGAAGCTATCAACTAAACAAGTAATATACTCCTTGATTGAAAGATTATATGGATAATTTTTAAAATAAAAAAATTAAAAATTATAATAACTAATAAATATAACTATTTTGATTAGTATTAACTAATTTAAATATTTATTTATCATACGTGTAATTTGAGATAATAATAACTTTAACAACTTTACTTTACATATCAAATTATCAAAATCGACCAATTCACTCAAGAAATGTATAGATATACATATTTTTATATTTTTTTATATTTTATAATTAATTGTTTATTTACTGTAATTATTTATTAAATATTTTTTTAATTTTAAAGGTTTAAATTTTAACAATATTTATGTTTATTGTCTATTATTGTATTCTTAAAGTTTAATATTCAATCTGACGCGGTTCATACTAAGTCATAGTAAACATATCATAAGTCAAATTTTCTTGGATAACATCATTGTTAGTCATTATCAAAGTATTTAATTACGTTTAATACGTGTAGTTGTGAAACATGACGTTCCACTGTCGGTGTATTAAGAACAAGACACATCTAGTTAACTCGTGTCCATATTGGAGACATGTTATTTTCAGATATTCAACAAGATACTCTTAACTTTTGACATTTAGATTTGGGATAATGATTCTTTTGCATTGACCCATCTTTTTTATTAACGTCAAAATTCTTGATAAAAGAAACTTCTTAATTGCACTTTTGTTTAAATTCTAAGCGATTTTTTAGTTTTTTTATCAATAAAATATTTTCTTTAGATCAATAAAATTTAGTTTTTGTTCCGTTTTAGTCTATCTAAAACTCCTATTCATTTTATCTAAATATTTAAGAATTTGTGATGAATTTAGAATATGAAATAATTTTAAAAGTGTTTCATTTACATTTCCATTACGTGTCTTATGTTCATATACACTCCTCACCAGCTGTCTTGACTTGATAAGGCATTTTGACCAAAGTAAATGAAAGCACCAGCAAGAGACAGCAAATTTACAACCCACAATGCATAACAATAGAGAGTATTTCTGAGAAAGACATTTTCATGCATGATGCATTTATTTGTATATTTCCTATGTACGTTTTTCCAGTGTGATGTAACACATCGATATTTATCATAGTTCTTATTTTGGTTATACTTTATAAAACATTTCTCCTTTGTAAAAAACTACAAAAAAACAAAACATTACGTGTATAAACGAACATTCGCCTACTTGTTCCATTAGCCTTCAAGTGTTTCTAGAAGGCTCAATTTGTTTAGTTTTTCAGATGAATCAAGCTTTCTACTGGAAGCCATGAACACAGGAGAACTATCTTATGTTTGATTGAAATGAGGTGAGCGTATTCTATAATTAAAAGTTAATTGGGTTCATAGTTTGACTCAAATATCATAAGAATTTTGCTTTTAACTTTAACTATTTGATTTAAATCCATAAATAATTTGATTGGGTTAGTTAATTTAATTTCTATTCTATTTAAAATTCTTCTATATATTTTATTATTTATTTATATGAAAATAAAATTAGTATAAAATAAATTATGTGAATTTAATAATATAAAACATATGACAGTAAACTCAAAAACACGTTTACTACATTTGTTTTGACGAAATTTGTGTGTAATTATAATACATCAATTTCTACTAACCTACATCCTAATTTTAACTTTATAACATTTCAAATTCTAATTTCTCTATAGTTCGCGAGAAAATAAATACACCACTAAACACTGGGAACCCAATTTTATTCATAAAGAAAATTGTGAAATATTTCTTCAACCATTCGAACTCAAAAAGATAAATTGTAATATTTCTACTAGGAGTATGAACTAACATGAAATACTAAAATCTTGATTTACAACATTAATGGTAACGAAATCAAACACCAAGAAAAAGAACAACACAAGTCAAGTCTTTAACATAACGAGGTCTTAGTCCAAAAACTTCCTAGTCTAAGGTTCTTCCGCCTCCCAACTACTATCCTGCTCACCCATTCAAGGGGTCATCACAGGTGTCAAGCCACAGACACACAATAAGGGTTAGTTCACATATTAAAGATAATAAAACGAGACTACAAAGATAGTACAATACATCAAAATATAAAGGGATACAAAGAACATGTCATTCACCATACATTTAAAGTAACCATTCTATGTAACCCAACATGATGCATGCAACTCATATCTCACTATTATACCATGTGGTACTATCAAAACATTGAGCGATGTCTAGGAGTACATATCACCTCTGACACTCTCACTAGAAATACTAGACAGTTACAGTCAAGGTAACCAGTGTTGCAATAAGAGTCACTTCCCACTTATGGTGATCGGCCATAGTAGAAGTTTTCCTCACCGTGAATACCCTCCAAGTCCTAGGCCATTACAACCCGTTAGGGACCAACCATCTTAGTTCCATTCATCCTCACTTTTCAAAAACATTTTCAATCATCTAGAATTCATGATAATCCTCATCTCGTTTTCCAAAATCTCATGCACACAAACATATCCACTAGGAGCAACTTCACTGCTCCCTCGTAGCAGCAGACATTCATCCTTTTCATCACAAATACAACCCAATTACAGCCGATTATCATGAACCTAGTGACTTATCAATGCAATATGTCCCATCATATCACCTCTCAATCCACACCCATTATTTCACTATAATGGAATATTTCATCTCATCGCACTAACCCCCAATCACGATATATAAACAACACACATAAAATGATTTAAGTGGAGCAAAAAAAAAAAAATAGAATGGAAGAGAATCACACAACATAATAATTGGTGGAATTCTACACTGAACACACAAACAATTAAGTATCAAGAATCTCATTCAACCAATAACAATAACAATGTACCAATCCATTTCAGGAAATAATGACACAATTAATCACATCAAACAAGGTTAACAAGGATCCCTAACCAATTTCAACCCAAAATAATCAAATAGGAATACATCCACGATAACTCTCATGGATAGATAATCACACCAAACTTTCTCATTATCATAACAATAGTAGAACTACCCTTACCTGAAGTGAGAAATTGTGTGCGCGGGAGAATTTGATGGAAAAAAAGGGTCTCTATCTGGATAAATATCTTTTCCTCCAGTTGTTATTTCAAGAAATCTACCGTTGGATGTGAAGTAACATGTGTTATACATATTCTGCCCAAAAATCGTGGTCATCCAATGGTGAATGGATTCGAAAGAGACATTTCAATAGAAATGCTCATGGTGTATACAAGAGAATGTAATTTTACAAAAAGGAGAGTGGGAGGGGAAAAATGAAAAGGGAGAAGATAATAAATATTTAACTGCAAATCTTCTCTCTTTTTTTTAAATGATAATAAAATATATTTTTTTTTGAATTTTGAATTTTACTTCTAATAAATTAATCCAAATTTGTTGTAGGAATATCTTTAGTTATTTTTAGATAAGATCTTGGATTCTCTGTCTTATCCAATATTTTATTCTAAATTCAACCAGATATACTGTTTACTTATAAAATAATTTTATCAAAATCAACTTGTACCACTTGTAATAAACATTTATTAATTTAATTAATAAATTTTTTAATATCAAAAACATCCTTAAAACAATCATTTAAAATATCCAAACACATATACTTATATTTATTAACATAAATCACGCAACTTGTAACCTAAATAAGGGAATAAATTTTAGGGTGTTACAATAATTATTAATGTGAATTGAAGTTGGTAGGATAATTAGAAATGTAGTTGGGAGAGAGTGTTAATGTAGATAAGTGAAGTATAGGAAAAGTAGATGTAATGCTTCAATTCTTTTCATAACATATATTTGATCTCAAGTAAACATATTTATAATAATTTTAAGAACTCTCTATATCATACATTGTTAGATTAAGATG
Source organism: Hylodesmum podocarpum (assembly GCA_026586105.1). Taxonomy (NCBI): domain Eukaryota; kingdom Viridiplantae; phylum Streptophyta; class Magnoliopsida; order Fabales; family Fabaceae; genus Hylodesmum; species Hylodesmum podocarpum. The sequence goes on from JALJEV010001433.1 coordinate 9,711,328, forward strand.
ATTAACGTCTCTAGTTTTGAATAATTACAGATTAGACAATAAAGCATCATACTGAAGCACAACAAGCCAAAACCAGATGAAGTTGGAACAGATGAAAGATGACTCCTCAAAAGTTTGCATCTTATGAAATCATTGCCTGTTCAAACATGCCTCAAGATGAAAGCTAAGACGAAGGTTTTAAAGACTCATTGTCTATTAAGTGAAGTGAAGTTCAAAGTTTTCAAACGAAGTAACTCGCGCCAGATTTCAAATCTAGTCGTTACTCAAGAAACTTCCAAAGTCAAAATAGAGATTCGCGCTAACCACTGCAACATGAAAAGTAAATCTACTTTTTGTTGATATCTCTGGATTAAGTCGATAAGGGTTCTAACTCCAATGTGCATATTGTCAAATTTATGATTTTTCTCTGACACAAGTTGAAGACTTCAAGAAGGAAAGGACAACAAACAGATTTATGAGTCTAACGGATCTATCAAGTCGTTACCTATATAAAGGACTTCACTAACACCAGTTCAAGTTGGCGAAATTATGCTTAATAAGCAATTCATCTAAGTTTCGCTCTTAAGCTCTTGAACTCTGATCTTCATTTGTAAACCCCTCTTTGCGAATAGGATTTTTATTTCTTAGAAACATTTCAAATCCACTTTTGTGGTGCCCTTAGCCTGATGAGGTTGTGTTCCAAAGAATACCCTTGTATTAACCTAGAGAAGTTGTGTTCCAAAGAATACCTAGTTGTTTCGCCTGAGAAGACTGTGAGAAAAGAATATATGTATAGCCAAAAGTAACTGAGTGCAAAGAATACTTGTAACCATTTTATAGTTTGTAGTGAAAACTTAACAAGTTGTTAAGTAACTAAATGTAGTCTTGAATAGACGAACCAGTATAAAAATATATTTATCTTTAACTGTTTTATTCACTAACGAGGATAACCATCGAAACGTCTTATTATTAAAATCAACAGTTAAAGAACTTAAAGTTTTCGTCTGACTGCTTTCAAAACAACAGACAAAAGGACAATTTTTTTTATTAAAACAATTCAACCACCTTTCTTGTGTTTTTCTCTTTTACATACATGAACTTTACGTCGCTAGAGTTCTCTACAAAAAAATATCTTCTAGAGTTTGGTAGTTTCTAGATTATCTTCTAGTATTTCTAAATTTCTATTTGAACACCAATTTTTAATACTCCCCCTTGGTGCTCATTTATGCAACTCTGATTTTTTCTCGAAGGTGATGAACTTTTCTCGTGTCAGTTCCTTAGTAAAGATGTCTACCAGTTGATATCTTGGTTGGCAGAATTGTAATTCAATTTCTTCCTTCTCGACAAACTCCAAATAAAGCGATATATTATCTCGATGTGCTTTGATTGGATGTGAAATACTGAATTTTTTGTCATGGCTATTGTCGATATGTTATCACAATATAATGTAGTCGGTTCATTGAAATCAACTCCTTGTTGTTGTGAATATCCTTTGGCAACTAGTCAGACTTTATACTTTTGAATGCTCCCATCATTATTGTACTTGATCTTGTATACCCATTTAAGCCCGATGATCTCTTTCACTGGTGGCCTGTTTACAAGATCCCATGTTTAATTCTTCTTAATCATGTGAATTTCTTCATCCATGACCTTAACCCATGCTTCTTCCGTAGCTACCTCTTCGTACTTTGTTGGTTCACTAGCAAATAAAGCATATGTTGTGATATTGGTTACATAATCCAGAAAATGTGCTAGTGGTCGTCAATCTCTTTGTAATTATCTTAGTGATGATGTAGAACTTGATTTCGGGAAGTTCTATCGACTTGGTCTTGGACTTGATGGAGGTGAGTTCGATACTAGATCTGAACTTGGTTAGTGACTTTCCTCCACAATGGATGAGACTGGTGATGTTTCCATGCCCCACTGCCACTCTAACATCTTGTCAAATATCACGTCCCTTGATATGATCAGCTTCTTCCTAATTGGATTGTAGACTCTTTAACCCTTTGATTCATTACTATAGCCAATGAAGATGCATTTTTCTCCTCTTTCATTAAGCTCTGTGCATGTCTGTTTAGGAATGTGGTCATAGACAATGCATCCAAATATTTTGAAATGTTGCACTTTTGGCTTCCTCTTACTCCATGCCTCATAGAGTGTCTTGTTGAGCATAACTTTTGTGGGGGACTTGTTAAGAATGTAGACGGCAGTGTTGACAGCTTCCACTCAAAATTGCTTCAGAAGATTTTTGCCTTGCAACATGCTCAAGGTCATCTCCACGATTGTGCGATTCTTCTGTTCCGCTACTCTATTTTGTTGTGGTGTAACTTCCTTTTTATCTCATGCTGCTTGCAATATTGGAAGAATTCGTTGCTTATGAATTCTCCCCTACAATCTGTTTTCAGGATTTTTAGAGAACGACCACATTGTTTTTCAATGAGAGCCTTGAACTGCTTGAAAAAGAAAAATGTCTCTGAATTTTTGCTCCAAGAAATATACCCATATCATTTGGGCAAAATCATCAACAAATAATAAAAAATATCTTTTTTCACCACATGATGGATTTTGATATGGACCCCAAATGTTTGCATGCACCAATTCTATTGGGGTCTTGGCCCTCCCAGAAGTTTTAGGGAAGGGCGATTTGTGCATTTTTCCATAAATACATCCCTCACAAATTTTCTTTTCATTATTTATCGAGAAATCACCATATTTTTTAATACTTTGAGGCTATTTAAATTTAAATGTCTATATTGTGAATGCAATAATGTGGATTTCTTTGCATTTTAAAGAATATTTTTTTATCTATGAACATTTTTAAAGGAAATATTTTATTAGGAGTCATTTTTATCATAGTAATCAATTGTCGTTTTTTCTTATCAATTATAAGGCATTATCATCATCAAAATTCACCGTATAGTCTCTATGAATTAATGGACCAACACTTAATAAATTTTGATTAGACCAAGACATAAAAAACATCATCAATTTTTCTTGTGAAACCATCTTTTGCCTTAACAACAATAATGCATTTTCCTTCAGCACTTTGATTTCTTCCATCACCAAGAGTAATATTACTTTTGATATTTTCATCAATTGTAACAAAAGATTCACGACTTCCTGTCATGTGATTAGAGCAATCGCTATCTACATATCATGTATTATGTGACTCTTGGTAGACATTCAAACATGAAAGAAAAACTTGATCACAAGAGTCACTTGTAGTAAATATGACCTCATCTGTTTGTCGGTAAAATCAATCTTTTTCAAAATGGGTATGATTTTTGCATCTAAACCGACAATTTTGTGTATCATGATTATTTTTCTTACATAATCTACAATATGGACCAGATTTACTATTTTCATTATTTTTATAATTTGCTCTCCCTCTACCACATTAATATGAATTTTCTCCTTTCTGATAAAAATTTTCAACGTGGTTGTTTTTCTTATCATTTTTCTTAGAAAAATTTAATTGACTTTGAAATTCTTGATCTAGTGACTGATCATTAAATCAATGCATTTTATCTTCGTGCGCTTGTAGTAAGCCCATTAATTTCGTATAGATAAATCTTTATATTCTTCAATTACAACTACTATATGATCATATTTAAAGACTCATTAATATTTTTTGAATAATTTTTTTGTCTTCAATAGTATCTAATAACTCCTTTATTTGATTAATTTTATTGGAGACTCGGTTAAAAATATTTCAATTGATTCACCTTCCTTCATTAATAATGCATCAAATATCAAAGTTTTTCCATAAAGATTGTAGTTTAATAGAGATTACCTTGTCAGAGCGTTTATATGTATTCTTCAAAATCTCTCAAGCCTCCTTTGCTGATGTCGCAGCCATGTTCTTTGGGAATATGGGTCTCGTAACCCCTTGTTGAATATAAGACAACACCTATGTGTCCTTCTTCCAATTCTTATTATACTCCATTTTCTTGTTGTTATCCCAAGACTCCAATTCGACAGCATCTCGGGATTGCTCGTAGCCATTTTCGATCAAATCCCAAAGACCTTGTGATATGTACAGGGTCTTCATTTGGATGCTCCAAAACTCATAGGCATCCCCTCAAATATTGGAACCATGGGCGATGTGTAATTAAATGTTATAATATTTTGGGTATTGATTGAGATCATTGGATAATACAGGGTAGACTTGGGTTAAATTAACTCGTATGCCACTGATGAAATTTGTATGTAATTGGTAGAGAGTGTTAATGTAGATGTGTTAAGCAGAGGAAAGATAGATGCAAAGCTTCCATTTTTGTCATAGCATACATTTGATCTCAAGTACATATATTTATAATGATTTTAAGAACTCTCTATATCATGTATGAACTTTACTTCTCTAAAGTTCTCTACAAGAAAATATCTTCTAAACTTTAATAATTTCTAGATTATCTTCTTATATCTCTAAACTTCAAAAATTATTTATTTGAGCACTAATTTTTAATATGTTCTACTACAATATATTTGCTGAGAGCCCTTCAAAGTTAACCCACAAGCCAAAGTCTGCTGCGGTATCAGTGATTCCACCATTTGCAAAACTCAATGCAAAATAAGATCATATTCAACTACATGTTATTTAAATCAAATTACAGAGCACCTACAAAAAATATTAGCAGAAAATATCACAAAAAAATAGCTCGTTGCTAGAAGCAAAATTGTGCTGAACAAGTTAATTAAAAAACATGTTTTGTCTTTAGAATTCATTTTCTTTGCTTCTTTATCAATTTAGAGAAAATTAAGTATCTCCTTTTGTCAATTATCCAAGAAATAATAATTCAGATCTTAAAGATCTTCTCTAAATTTTTTTATCATTATCAATTTTTTGGGGTGCTATTTGACTACACTATAAATTCAGTCCTCCAGGAAGTTTATTTCTCAGCCATATATAAAGAGAACAGATTCTCAAGATTTATTAGAAACGGAAAAGGTAAACCGAGTCAACTTATCAGCAGTACCTTAACAGTTGTTTAGTTTATTCATTTTCTGAAGAACTTTTTATTGTGACTTGTAAACTTGTAAGGACAACTATTGGAGCTGAACTCCTACAACCTTATACAAAGTACAACAGAATCTGATGGATACCTTACATACAATTTCTAACCAGCTAAGTGGCACTCATCAATATCACATTGAAACTTGCTTGTGGGGAAAAAAGTAAAAAATGAATTACAAAAGCATTAATGAAATGGACAATAACATTCATGAATGAATGATGAGTTCCTAATTAGTCCAAGGCCAGGACAGCTTTTGTACTTAATGGTCCATGGCAAGAACCAAGGACAAGTCAGAAGAAGAACTCATCATCTGCCACGAGGATTCACCAATTGTGAGAACACTGCACTTGTGGCAGCATCTTCTGCATCATCATCTGTGAAAGAGTTGCCTCCATCAATCATACTAACACTGTTATCAAAAGGCTCTAGACGAGTCAACTGAATTCCAGTGATGTGGTTTGTGCTGTTATCTTCAGGTTCCATTAGTGCTGATGAGGTCTCTTGAAGCTGCAAAGCATATTCAAGATTCCACAAGACATCACCCATTGACGGTCGATCAACTCCATACTCGGCCAAGCACTTCTCAGCTGTCTCTCCAAACTTCTTAAGAGAAGCAGGATTGACTTTCCCCACCAGATTTTGATCCATGATTTGATCAAGCATTCCTTTCTTCTGCCATGTCATTGCCCACTCAGCTATGTTAACTTGATCCCTAGGAAGGACAGGGTTCAAGGCCGGTCTTGTGCACAACACTTCCATTAAAACTACTCCAAATGAATAAACATCTGATTTCTCTGTTAGCTGTTGCCTTCTGAAGTATTCAGGATCAAGATAACCGAAACTGCCTTTAACAGCAGTGCTCACATGAGTTTGATCAAGAGCAGGACCAGTTTTGGAGAGGCCAAAGTCAGCAACCTTAGCAACAAAGTTATCATCTAAGAGGATGTTTGTTGTCTTAACATCTCGGTGAATTATGCTTTGAGATGCACCAGTGTGGAGATAATGAAGACCTCTTGCTGCTCCAATGCAAATTTCAAGCCGCTGCTTCCATGATAGAGGTGGTAGGTCAGCTCCATACAAATGACTCCTGAGAGGTCCATTAGCCATGTATTCATAGACAAGAACCATTTCTGATCTCTCATCACAATAGCCAATGAGGGACACAAGATGGCGATGCCGAAGCTTGGATAACATCTCAATTTCTGTTCTGAATTCAGCAAGACCTTGTTCTGATCTGGGGTTCCCCCTTTTAACAGCTACATTGGTCCCATCTTCAAGTGTTCCTTGATAAACCCTGCCGAAACCACCAACACCAAGAAGCAGCTTTTCATCAAATTTGTTGGTTGCATCTAGGATCTCCTGGAAAGTGAATAACCGTCCAAGATTTGATGAAGCTAAAGAAATGATGCTTGCAGTTGCACTCTTCTGTGAAGTTGTTGACATCTTTGTCATGGTTTGAGAGTTTCCATATAAGGGTAGAGGTAGCCAGGAATGTCCCTGTTGAGTAGACTTCGATTTGCATCTCACCAAACAGCAATAACACAAACCAACCAATGCTATAGCAGCCACAGCCCCAACTGAAGAACCAACTATTATTCCAATCTTGCTTTTGCTTGATGGTGAACTAGGAAGGATACTCTCAACCGAAGAAAGTCCATCCAAGCTCTTGAATGAATTGCTGATCTTTATAATCTCTAATCCATTCATAGTGGCATTTGTAACATCTGCCATTGTATCAGGACCAACACTCACTGTCAAAATGTTGGAGTCTGCTGAGGCATTGGAAACAAAGTCCTTATAGAAAGGCACAGCCAAATCATTAGTTATAGATGAGAGGTCAAGGCTTCCAAGACCTATGTCAGAATTTATGAACAAATTGAACACTAAAGTGTTAAGAGACTTGCTAATAATATCACAGAAGTGAACCCGGACGAAATAGGAGAAGTTTGGATCCACAGTAAAGACCCAAGTAATGTTGAAATTTGAGTTTGCTACATTTGCATCCCCCATGGCTTCAGAAGTGGCATAGACCCAATTCGGTGCCGTCTCAGGTGTAACACCTTCATGATACTTAATGCTGGAAGGGTTAACTGATACATTAGTGACTGAACTATTCACATGGAGGTATTTTTTATCATTCTCCCAAGTCCTTCCCAAGGTGTCATTTTGGGGAGTGAGTAAGGGGCCTCCTATGTTTAACCGATAAACAGTCTCAAAAGCAAGTTCAGAAAGGCCACTGAATGGTGCAGTTGGGTTAATGGCCAATGCCTGATCAACAAACAAGTCATTTGGCATTGACACAACTTCAATTGCATTGACAAAGGCAACTGAACCATTTGAAGGAATGAAGGTAACAGTCAAAGAGTTAGAGGTAACATTGATAGCATACTCCCTAAACATATAAGAACCATTATAGTTCCTAAAGCTGAAGTTACACAACAGAACAAAATCATCAGTGACCACTGTTATAGCCGCAGCAGTCAAATTATGACTAGAATTGGGAAGAGGAGAAAAGTATAGCCTCAGCCAGTGCCTACCTTCCTCAACCTCAAACCTATAAGAAGCTTTCTCAGTGAAAATTCTAGTTGATTGGTATATAGGGAAAGGGACACTACTAGAATTGGCACTAGCAACAACAGAATTCACAGTTTTCAACACCAGTGAAGAATGCTGTGAATCAGGAACAAAAGTGCGATCTTGGAAAGTGATGCTCTGAGAGGAACCACAAGCAATTAGATAATTATCACGAGGAGTGAATGTGGCTAATGAACCATTCACCAAAAACAAATAAACAACAACAAAAACAAAGGAAACCCACTTCACAAGTTTCATCATCACCATTATAGTTCCCCTAGTCTTCACCAATCCATAAAACTATAAAACAATTGTAAGCAATAATACCCTTCGAAGTTTGAACCTTCAACCAAGCCACACAAAAAACCTGCAACAACCTCGGATCTATCAAACTCAATGCACAAAACCAGACATTTCCGTTACAAGTAAGAGACAAAATACCATGAATGATTTTAAATTTCTAATTCTAGCATCACAACTCACGAGACATTGTGACACAACAAAAACCCACAAAACAAGATTCTTTAGTGTACTTACCTTTTGGTTGTGGTTGTGGAAGGAGCAAAATGTGAACAATAAGCTGCTACAGCAATTAACACAACATGGTTGAAACTTGAAAGACTGAAACAAATGAGACCCAATTTAGATTACGTGAATCCCATTACTGAAATCTCATCAAGTTTAGCTTTTTAGTGTGGCCGCAATGCAAACACCTTTTCCAGGCTGTTGATTAGGCTGTCAATTACACTTGGAAAAAAAGTGGACCCCACAAACAAAATTACAAATAATAATAAAAAATGTGTTGACGAAACTTCAAACTTGAAAAACTTCCATGAAACCAGCTGTTACTGGAAGATTCTGTGGTGTAGTTTCCAAAATTCAGAATGTTTGATACTCTTAAGAAAAAAGTTCATGTTGTATATAATATAATATGATAATAAATAATAGAAATATTAAAGTCCAAAGTGAAGATGAAAAACAAAAACAAAACAACATGGGTGATGGTTCAGAAGAAAATGGTTGTTGCGCTGGGTTCAACGATAAAATGGGACCCGCTTTAACGCGGCTTCAATATACACAAAGGGTAGGAGCACATAACACTTGCATCAAACATTGAATTCAACACTACTTAACTTTTCACCATCCTAAAAGGTTCTTGGGGAGTAAATTATTACTATTATATAGCAAAATGTGAATTAAAATAATAAATATATTATATTTTTAAAAATTATTTATTATTTTATTTTTTTAAAATATTAAATTGTCTGATAGTTTACTCAAATATTTATTTTAATCGGCTAATTTTATAAAAAAAATTGTTTTTCACTGAACAAATCTTGTCTTTTATTTTAATTTTGAAATCTGAGAATACCTCTAAAAAAAATTTGTCTCATCCTACCAAAAAATTTTGTCTCATTCATTATCCAACAGCAAACCTAGTAACTGTGTGGTGACATCCATCCATCCTCGATTTATGGATGATTTAATTCATAATTAATTCTGATAAGTTGATGATGTAAAGTTACGTTATTAAGCTATCTTGAATATTATTTTTAATATAATTATTTAAAGATTGATAGTTTTGCTATACGTAATAATTCACAGTTAAAGAAAATAATGTAAAAGAATAATAATCACGGTATATTATAATTAGTTTCTTTAATTTTACTTTCACATTTCTTTTTATAACATATACACTAACATCTTAAATGATTGCTCGTTACTCATCGTACATAGTAAGCATCTTTCGACAATAATAATAAATTAATAGCATGAATGTACCTAAATGAAAAGACATTGATTAGTAACTGCCAGAAAGAGCACATGGCTTTGCCTTTGCAGATACGACCTAGCCAACGTATAATATATCATTTTTCTCTATGTAGGTACAATTCATTTTATGTTTCTAATTATCTATTATCTTTTGAAACTAAGTATTTTTTTATATATGTATAAAAAATCTAGATAAGTTGATATTGGAGAGACAAGAGTTCATTCAGTAAGAACAAGCCTAAAAACAAATAAAAATGTTTATTTAATAAATTATCAGTACAAATAAGCAATACATGGAAAACTAAAATAATGACACTTGTTAACCGTCACATGTAATACTTTATATATGTCAATACTTTATAGTCAAAAGAATAATAATAAAACAAAAAGAATTTCATGTCGTGCAATCCAAATTGTGTGTTCAAAAGAGGAAGATGAAACATTTCTGGTTGATATTCAATATCATAGAAGAATGAAGTTTTGCAGTGTAAGTGGACACCACGTAGTCCAGTGAATGATGGTGATGGTTTCTTTTCCAATTCCTTTTTCCATTGCCTTAACAACTCTTTGTGCCTTTTCCTTGTCAACTCCCAAGTCAACCCTTTATTTCCATTGTCCTTCACTTTTTACTCTTACTTCATCAAGTCATCAACTCTTATTTCACCATAATCAAGTTTAATACACAGTATTGAAAAAATAAATATTCAAAATTTAAGATAAAAATTTATCCAATTTTTATAACAAAAATCAGCATTTATCTCTAAGATGAATAAATAAAATTTAGCTTTTATGATACAATGTAAAACATTTTGATATCATCGTCTAATTACATATTATGATATAAATTTAGCTTTATAATAGTTATCTTAAATATTATATTTATAATTAATAAATAAATAGTAAGATTACCTACAAATATATGTTTGCTTTATGTCATTTTATTTTTCAAAACTTCATTGAATGGAAAACTATCTTCCAGAACTTTTTCATTCAACACAACTTATCTGCAATTTGAAGTGTGGAAACCATTGTAAACCATTTTGTTACAGAAGCTACTCTTACAACTCTCTGCATCTTTACTATTGTGCTGCTTAACTATTTTATTAAATACCTGTACTTTTGAATATAATATTTTAGTTTCAACCATAAAGATAATTTAAGTAATTATAATTTAATATATATATACCCAACTTTTTTTTAATGTGAAAGTAGACCCGTATTCATGGATTAAAATAGAATAATTGAATATGATTTAAAAATCTCTTGGTTCTTGAAAAGAAAATCGTTGAAAGTTCAATAAGTATACAATAATAGATAATTTTTGCTTCATTTTTCATAATGGAAATAGGTTTAGGAAAGGAAAAAGATGAATAGAAATGCACACAGATGGAGAATATAGACTCTCTTGTTTATATGTTTTTGAAGATATAAAAATACAATTATTTATATAAAAAATATTGTAATGGTATTTTTCTATAAATATATAAATATGGCAACAAATTAACCAATTTTATTTTTTGGATTATTATATAATATTCCTCCTTTAATCTAAAATATTAAACAGATTTTATTCCCAACAAATCTCTCTAACTTTTCAAATCTCTCTTATCGAAATAATTTAATAAAGACATTTGGTGTAGTAATTTACAGGCTCCAGTTTACATTTACTTACTTGATTACTTAAAACGTAAAATTTAATTTCTACATGTATGCTTCTATAATGAGAGACTATAATTTTGGACAAATTTATAGTTGATTCTTTGTCAACAAAAAGCTGCATGGGTTTTTATACTCCAATTTCAGTACTTTCAGCAATGCATCTAGTCACAGCTTTTGACATGTAACTTATGCGGATTTTATATATTCTGCCTCACACAGACAAAGTACCACGACACATTGTTTTTTAAGTTTAAGGAAATTGTTATGTTCATACACTTGAATAAATAATTAAATGTGTTTTTCTCAGCACTTTGTCGTGACACCAACTAAAGTTCGAAAAATCTTCTATATTTGTTTCAATCTAATTAATTATTTCCAGAATAGTATGACATAGTCATGTGTACATGTCTCAATATATACTTAGTTGTGGTTATACAAGACACTCTAGGATCACTCACTCTAAGATTACTCATAAATATAGTTGTGGTTGCAAACACATGAAATTTCATTGTGCACTTTACAAAGCCTTTCTTGCATCAATCAACTTATTCTAAGCTTACTTGATTGAAGAGACAGAATTTCTATACACTTGTTTTAGAATATCCTACATTTACTTTGGTGTTGTGGCTTTTGAAATTTTCTAGAATGCAATTGCAGAAACACACTAATGCAATAAAACTCAAGCCTTAATTACAATCCAATCTCTTGTTTCCTTTATACGTTTCCTTTTGTTCTCCTGAGACATTCTTTGGAGGTTCTTAGAAACTCAATTTTCACAACTTCAATACATGAAAGATACTGTCACGGTATTTTCCTATTAATTACACTCTATTTTTTATTTATTAAGCAACAATTTTAATTTAAATATTTACTTTTTATTTTCATTCTCTGTATTTCCATCCATCCAATTAAACCCTAGTACTATAAAGGATAGAGAAGTTTATTTAAATAAATTTTTACTAAAAGTATGCCTAATAATATTGTTTATAAATTTTGAATATTTTATTCCAATTCCAATAGAAAACTTCTGACTATTTTCCTGTACATAAACTTAATTTTTTATTTGTCTTTATAAATTATAATTCTCATTTATTCTGTTCATAGCATGTCTGATTTTAGCTAAAAGAAGGAAAAATATTTTTTAATTTATAAAAAAAATAATAAACATTTAACTATAAGGTTTTTTTAAAGAAGCTAAACAAAAAGTCAGGCTTTGAGGCTAGAAAGTATATGTCATTTGGGTCTCAGGCCCACAAGTTATGAATTCTTTGTTGAGTTTGGGCCAAATTCTCTTTACATAAGCCCAGTAAGTAATACAAGCAAGTAAAAATTAGGAAATAAGCCACTTTATTTAGGTTTTCCCTTGTTAAAATCATACGGACTTATTTTTCAAGTCTACTTCATAGTAAATTCTAATACTCAATTCTAACACTCAGTCACACTTACAAACACGTATATACATGACTTTTTCTTAATTTTTTTTTCTTTTTTCAACATATTTTATTAATTTTTTTTTTTTAAGCTGCGGTCATAAAGGTGAGATTTTTCATCTCTCTTTGAAATGAGTATTCCCTGTTTTTTTTTTTGAATCTGGGATTAATTTTTTCTCATTATTATAATTGTTAGTTATCTGAGAAGTTTTTATACACCATAAAAATTTAATATAGATGTTTTTTATTAAATAAATTATAACGTCAAATATAAGTGGTATTATATTATTGGTGTTATAAATTGTTCTCACATTAAGGTGTTTAATTATTGCGTCAAATAACATACTCCTCAAAATATTTGCATAACTGTATAATTTTTTTGGCTTAAATGATTTTTACTCCCTTTGATATGAGGGCTAAGGGTGCTTTGCTTATGATCCTTTTTAATATTTTTTTATTTTTCATTTTTATAATATATTCTTTTTAATTTTAATTAATGTTATTAGATTTTACCATCAAATTCAATAGAAAAATTTAAAGGGACTAAAATAGAAAAAAAAAATTACAAGGATTTAAAACTAAAAGAATCAAGAAAACATCGAATTTATTTTTGAAAAATAAAAGTACAAAACAAAAACAAAAGTACACAAAGAGGACTCTCCCTCACAAAACATGGGACAAATATACTTGATATAACTTAAATAACAATTGAGAAAGAAAGTGATACAATAGGTAGGGACGATATTCAACATACCTTTATTCTCTTAAAAGGGAAAAAAAAAGTCCATTCAAGAATTACTCTTCTTTTTATATGTCTTTCTTATTTCTTAAAGATCATACAAATATAATAAATTTATTTTAATCTCTAATTTTTTTTATTTGGTTGTTGGCGTAATTACTTGCCAAGAAATACATCCTAAACATAAAATAAAGCAAATTTTGTTTTAAATCATAACAATGTAATGATTTTTTAATTTTTAATCTATGTGATTAAAAATATTCGTCATGTTCGTCAATTTCGTTAATTTTTTAGTAAAGTATTTTGATAAAAATATTTTTAAAATGGGATGAAAACAAACAAACACGGCATTTTCAGAAAATAAAAATAAAAACTAAAAACAGAAAATAATCACTTTTCAAGAACTAACTAGAAGTATATATATCGATATTTTCCACATTCAATCTCACAAAACTTACATATAATTTTATAAATGTTGTCTACGTGAATATTTTTCAATGAAAATAGTAGAAGATATAAAAGTTATATATATTTTTGAAATAAAAATCTAATTTTAATAGAAAGACATCAGAACTATAAGGTAGACAAAAATGAAAGAGACGAACATGTAGAAGATTGTGCTCATCTGTAAGACTTGAGAGTGGCTCCACAAAAGGTGCATATAATAGCTTTCCAATTTTTGTAGTAAAAAGGCACACAGCAAAATCTTGTTTGTGTCATCATATCTGCCACACTGGCTCCACCGCCGCAGCGTGAGCATGTCCCCGCCGCCGGCTTGCTCCGCCGCACCTTCTTCCTCTGATCCACTAGAAAACAGAAACAAACCATGTCCAATGTTGTTTCACTGTCGGGGTTTCAGATTTTATTTTATTTTCTCTTTGCTTATGCAGTTAGGCTTGCCCAGAATGTGGCAAATTCAAAATCCATATTTATAGTAAGGGAAATGGGTTAAAATCGTGCTTGTTTATTTATGTTCCATTAGATGACTACACGTGACAAAAGAGTTGATGGATGTGTGACACGTGTCTAACTTTTTGTAAGTATTTATGATGAATGATACTTTTTGTGTTGAATTATGGTGAATAAAGATTGAGTAAAGAGTTGCCACGTGAAGTTACGGTTGAGAGTGTGTAAATGAGAGTAAAGAAGTGGTTCTCTTTAAGAGTGAATGCAAGAGTTGCTTCAATGGAGATTTAATGAGTGTACGTGCAAAATATCAAATATCAAAGTTTGCTTGTAGGACTTATTGATGAGTCTTCCAATATTAAAGATTTATCTACAAGTGGAAAATGTGTATTTAAGAAGATAAAAAGAAGTTATACACTTACCTCTATTTGGATAAATTTGCTAGTAAAATAAATAAATAAAACAACAAATAAAATTTTTTCAAAATTTAAAGTAATTTATAGAAATATATTGTTTGATTTTTTTTAAGATAAAAAGTTCTTATAAATTAATTAATAAAATGTCATTTTAATTTTGGAAAAGAAAATTTCTCCAACAAATCTTTATAAAAGAAAATCATTTTAATAAATGTTAAATGTAATATTATAAAATTATTGATTTTTATAAGGATAAGATCATTCTTATTTGGTTTGATAATATAAACCTTAAAGCTAGAAAATTACCTAATTGTTTGTGAAATTCTATCTTCATACCACTAAACTCTTCTAAAATAATTAAAAAGTTACGGTCCAATAATAATTATTAACTCAATATTTTGATTATAAGAATATTTATTCAAATTATTTTTATTTATTAATTTTAGATTTAATATAATTTATAATAAAGTGAGCATGCATATGTATCGAGTTAAGATATATTACTCTTGTACCTGTTTTATTTAAGTTATTTTATTATATCATACTCATATCTGATTTAAACAGATTTGATGATCAATGAACCAAATTATAATCACACTAATTTAAGACATATCAAAATTAACAAAAATGAAAGAAAGCAAAGTTGTAAAGTAGTTAAATTTAATGTTCGACACATATTACAGAAAATATGTAAAGATAACAGATAAATTGTCAATGTCACATCTTTTAAAGTTATTAAAATTTTATTAGGAGTTAGCTTATAACCAGATTAGTAGATTTAGGATGTACTGTAGTTTTTTTCTTTTTTCTTTTTTTTTTTATCAAGAAGGAAATTTAGCAACTACATAACAGGGACCGTAGCTTTTTATGTGCCACGTAAAAACATAATTGAAACATAAGATGCATGCTGTTACTAATATAAAAAAGAAGAAGAAGAAGAAGAAAACTCTAGAACTAGTAAAAGCCATAACTTAAGCAATAAATGAAAAAGAAAAAATTGAGTGTGTTAATAATTAATAGAAAATGAGTAATAAAAAAGGTTAGTAATAAATAATAATCTAAAAAATAATTTTGTATATTGTTTTAGTTGATTGGGGGACTAAAGAATTCAAGGTGGAAAACTTTATGCAAAGAGTTAAGAAAGATAGAATATAATTTTCACAAAAATTAAATTAAAAGGACGTAACAGTTATGGAAGTGTTGCTGTCTTCACTGGTATTTTAAAGCAAAATGTTTGTACAAAAGGCAAAATTGTAGCAATAATTAATCAAAAGCAACTTTTACATTTATAGAAAAAGTTGTACACAATTGACATTAAAAAAAAATGTGCATGTATTCCAATCTAACAATTTACATTTCTTCTACGTACAAAGTAATAATCAAAATTGAAATTTTATGCGAATGAATGAAAAATCCTGCAAATAAATGAAAAGAATAGATACAAAAAACTACAAACGTAATTAAAAGAAAATAAATTATTTAACAGAGACCGAACAATGTTTTGGTTGAGACAGTGATCTAATTTTTCAATATTTATTAAGAATAAAATATTGTTTTATTTAGTTTTATATGTGCGTGAAATTAAGAAGGAAAAATATAACTATTAATAAACAATATATTTTGGTCACAAATACGTCTTCAAAAGTAAATAAAAAGATGCATCCTTGTAATATTGTATTTGTGACGAATAATATTGAGTGTTTGTGGTTAAATTTTTTCAAAAATTATATTTTTATTAAAAAAATACCTAGTGAAATTTTTGTCATGTTTAAATAAATTATTTTACTAAAAAAGCTAAAAATAATATTTTTTATTTATTTTTTGTATAAAGATCATGAAAAAAAAATTTTTAAAAATAAAAATATGATAGTTAGTTTTCTTAAATTCACTTTTTAAAAAATGTAAACAAACTACTCTTTCAAAAAGTGATAATTTAATAATCGGATTTTTGAAAAACATTTGTAAAAACAAACTTAAACAAACTAACATTTATTGAGATTTGGTTTCAAATGGTATGAAAAAGAGAAGAAAAAAAACTTATAGTACTTCCTCGTGTAATCACGTAATTAGATAATCCTATGAAATAAAATAAAATTTAAAAGAAATATTTAAATTAAAATAATATATAAACAAATAGACTTACATATGTCTTTCTACTGGGCTCGACAAAGCCCAAGCTAGATAAAGCCCAAGCTAGATAAAGCCCATGGTTGAGAAATCCTATTTTTTTTTTCTTGAACATTGTTTATAACAATGATCCGTATTGGGTTTGTTTGGGCCTCCAAGCTTTACCATATTCATAAGGTGGTATTTTCTATACACCTTTTAAATTTCCACGTGTACTCTCTAACTTACATCTTGGAATGGTCATTTCAATACGTAGCTACAGAATTAAGCACCAAATCACTATTTCTAATATTTCGATATTTAGAAGCGTGAAAATTGAATAATTTTATTATTAAAATATAAAATATAGTAAAATAATTTATTATAATTTTAGGTTTTAAATTTTATTTATTATTATTATTATTATTTGAATCTTTAAATTTAATTATTTTTTTTATTTTAGTCACAAAATTAAAATCTAAAATAATAAAATATCAAATTCAATATTTCCTTGTCAGAGCTACTTAACTATATCAACTGTACTCTCATTGAGTTTATTTATGGAGCGTATCTCTCGATCCAGATATCCTTACAAGAATCATTTTCAAGAATATTTAAAGCACATGGCAAAATTCAGTGATTAAAATAATTAATTTATTGTTACGGAAAAAAATATTAAGGATTGATACGAGTACATTATAACGTGTCTTAAAAATTAAATTGAAATTAAATGAAACATCAAGTGTAGCACATCAAGACAGCTATTGATTGTAAAAGAGAAAGTAAATTATGCTGTAAAATAATTTAAGCCATCAGTGAATCACACATTATAATATATTGATATGTTTGTAAGGTTATTGAATTTTATAAAATGAGCATCACGGGTTATAATTATATTTCAAAAGATACTTTGATAAATTAAAATGTTATATAAAATTTTACATTTATAATGTTTGTAGCATAATATTTTTTTTCTTGGAAATTGTTTTCATGAGATAAAAATTAATTTAATAATACAATTAAAATAAAAAATAAAAATATTTTCTCCGAAAATTTAATCTGTAAAGATAATTAAGAATATATTTGTTATTAATTTTAAAGGAGTAAGTTATAAAAGAAATAAATATTAAAGGAGATTGAGAAAATTCAGAAAAAGATGAAAATTATTAAAAATAAAAATAACGTTTAAAAGAAGAAACATTTAATCTTAATAATTGAGAATATAAGTCAACACTTGATGAGAAGATGAATATGAATATGAGAAAAAATTAAGAAGAAAATTAGGCCGAAAAGGGTCATCAAGTGACAACATATCCAACTAAAGTCCAATGTCAAATTAGATATATGACCATATTTTTGGCCTAATATAATCCCTTAATTCATCTATTTTAGTTACGCTTATATTATGATGACAAAGTCCTATTCATGATTTAATTATATTGACTGAACGACAAAGTTTTTCCGTAATATATGGTTTATTTAAGAGAAAATTTAGAAGTGGGGAATTTCAACACCTTAAATTAATGTGTGTCATGAACATAAGTCAATAAGTTTGGTCCAATTCTCATAATATCAGTCATTTTTGTTAGGCAAGGTTGCTTTCTAAGAACTAACGGTGCCATGCACGCACGTTCGTTCATATCCACCTCTTGTTTTTCAAGAATTGTTTTTCTTTCATATACATATAAATAATAATGATTCCATATTCCATATTCCACACACACTTGGATCCTTGTCATCTGCATGCATCATATGTCTTCAAGTCAAATTCAACCTTATTAATCTTGTCTTTTTGCCAAAACAACAAGGTGGGAAGTTTTTTCTTTTTAATGCATTTTCTCTCTTTGAAATTAAAACTTTGATCTGGCATCACAATATGTACATTCTAGCATACAAAAATATAAGATAAATGGATAAGACTCTTTCTTTATTGAAGTGATCAAGCATATTTAAAAGAAAGGATAAATTTATTTTTTTATCTATACGTGGTCATAATGTTAGAATTTTCTAGATGTGGATATTTATTGATGGGTCATTGGTGAATTTGGATTTGTATAAAATGGGTTGAATGAATAACCTGATATTTTTTCTTGTGATTCTATATATATATATATATATATATATATATATATATATATATATATATATATATATATATATATATATATTACTATGTGACATCATGTATATTTTGTATATAGGGAGAAGCTTATGTTATTAGTTATTACTGTGGAGCTAGTTAACTCGACAAACTTTATTTCTTGTAATATAATAATAAATTATCATCATAACTTATTTATTTTTAAAAAGTCAATTCTGTCACTAGAAATCTGCTCTTAATCTCACTCTGATCAATATGTCATATTTAATTTTTTTTTCCGCAACTGTCATTTCTTTATATATATGGTTAAAGCTATTTCTGAAACTGAAAATACTACAAATGATCTAAAACACAGCTGCAATGATTTTCTAAGGAAAGGTTCTCTTCAAAAGACACTTTCTCTCTTCATAAACTTAGATTTTGCATATTCAATATTAGAATATATTAGCATCAGGCCACATAATCCCCTAACTCTAATTTGTTGCAAGTCCTTCTCAAAAATTTGTCAGCATACACATTGTGAAAAGTTAAAAAATTTTGTATTAATCCTTATACCATAAAAAAGGAACCTCCTTACTCAACAATGCTAAGCGAATAATATCATCGGAGATATGTTAAAAGAGCTATTAATATTTTATATCTAATTATACTCTAGATATCTCAAAAAATACCAGCCATAAAAATTTTAATTTTGGATTTATATTATGTATTATTAATATAAAAAAAATATTATCAACTAATAAAATAAGTAAATATAAAATTTAATCCATCAAATTTTCACTTCTTAAAAATTTGTTTTCTCCAATTTTATTTCTGGATATTTAAATATTATTATCATAAATTAGTTTATTTGTCAACATCTATAATTTTAAAAGATAATTTTACTGGTGTATAATCAACTACGTGTTTAACATCTTAGAGATGCAAAATTGATAAAGTTTAGAATGACCATTAAAAAATTATTTTTCCCAATTTTATTGCATTGAAGATGCTTTGTGATCATTTTAACCTATTTGAGTTATTATTTTAACATATACGTACATCACATGGAGAAAAAAAATACGTACACAATAAATTATACAGGTAATCAAGATGATTTTATTATATTAATATATTAATATATGTGTTCACATAAAATAAATAGTAATAACATTTAGTCATCCAAGAACTAAATTTTAAACTATAAATATTTAAGGATTAAAGTAACATATAATCTATTTGCGTAAGAAAGAAAATTTCAGGAGAAAAAAAATAAAATAAAGTTAATTCACTTATCTAAAAGTAACACATACGTTATCAAGATGATTTTGTCATGTTAATATATTGATATATGTTTTCACAAAAAAGAAATAGTACATTTAATCATCCTTGCAAACTATAAATATTTAAGGACTAAAGTAACTTACAGTCTATTTGGGTAAGAAAGAAAATTGTAAGAGAAAAAAAAATAATTCACTTATTTAAAAATTAAAATTACCTTTTTATTAGTTAACTTTTCTTTTTTAAAAAAATTATATTTTCATTTTTCTAAAAATAATGAATCCTTTTTTAAATTAATTAATAAAAAATAATTTTAATTATTTTAAAAAAATACTCTTTTATATTTCCTTGCTACATTTAACCGAATAAACCCATGGAAAGAAACTTTTGCTCGATACTAAAATCGTCACGTTTCCGTAAACCTTGACGGGTGACGGTTAAGATAGGAGTAAGATTACGCATTTACCCCGACTTGATTGATTGTCAGTTGTGACATTTAATAAAGATAATTATAGATTAATAAACTGTGACGAGATTCTCAAAAGTTTCAATTATCATGTTTGTTAATTTGTTTTTCGAGGTTAATTTGTTTTAACTAAAATAAAAATTTAATTGAATAAAACCATTGAAATTCAAAAAAAATCTCTTATAAAATTAATCCAAAAAGATAAAAATATATTTATTATTAAGGGACGTTGAATAAAATATTAAAGTAGTTTAATTAAAAAATGATTCAAAATAAATAAAATTTAAGACAAAAATGTGAGTCTTAAACTTAATAACAATTAAAATTTTAATTTTCATTTAGTTGATAATATATTAATTTAGTCAAACAATTAGATAATATATTTTGAGATAATTATAAGAGTTTAATTGATATGTACAATTAATTAATATATATCAATGAAGTTCTAATCATATATTTTAGAATTTTGATTAATTAGTTAATTTTTAGAATATATTTTCATTAAAACTTACCATATCAACTTGGCTATGAAATCCTACCTTTTTACAATAATAGAGTTTAAATTTCGTTTTTCTCCGGGTACTTAAATTTCGTTCTTTAGTTGGCCTATATTAATACCATAAAATAATGGAAAAAATAATCAGTTTAAAATAAGTTCGGTGTCTAATTATACAGACTAAACTCTTATTTCGGAAGTCTTTTTCACGATCAAATAAAGGGTTTCCTTTATGTCATTGGCAAAGAAAATGGACAACTCTAAGGATATGGATTTCCTCTTTATAATTATTTTTATTTTTATTGAATAATTTTATCTTTTAAAATTCATTAAATTATTTATTATATTTTCATATTTGAATCATTATTTTTTACTTACATCATTTTTAATAAATTTAAAAATTAATTCATCTTTAAATATATTTAAGTGAAATATTTTTATAATTTAATTTACTATAATTTTAAATTCATTTAAAAAATTAAAACTATTAAATTTATTATCTGTCATATTTTTTAATAAATATAAATACAGGTTGTTAGATAAATATTTTAAACAAGTACCGAATATTAGATATAAATTTGTAGACCACGCACCCGACCTTAAAAGACGAAAAATATGGTTTCTGTCCATGCCAGTCCCCCAAAAAGATTGTTTATCTCCAAATATTTAGGTAGTTTCTTGTTACAATATTGTTGCAAGCACTTATCATTTCGGAGAGTGAATCTAATATTAATGATTAATTCCATAACAAAAAAAAAGAAAAAGAATTCATCTGAGTCGATGACGTTCAGTTAAGTTTGGCTCTTGTAAAGTAGTATATTTGTATTATTCTTTTTATAAAGTAGTATTATTATCATGTGTCGAAATAAAATAATGCTAAAAAAGTGGACGTCAAGGGATAAAAAGATCTCAAGAATTTTATAAATAAAAAAAATGAAACTTTTTTAAAATATCATATTTTTTTATTTTGGAAAATTAATCATCAACACAACAAAATCAATATATACTTTACACACATATATATAGAATGGTAAATATAAAATATTCACATAATAATAGTAGTAATTTATATAAATAAATGTTTTTAGTAAATATAATGTATTCTTTGATGACATAAATACTTTACATATATAACATGGTAATTATAAAATATTGACATGATAATAGTGGTAATTTATATGATTGAGTATTTTTGAGAAAGTATAATGAGATATTTGATGCGAAGTTAAGAATTAATTTCTTGATATACTTAGATTTATTTAGAAGATTAACTTTAATGAGATATTTAGAAGATTTATTATTTTAATTATTATTTTTTAAAAATAATATTATTTAGGTTCTCAAATTTTAAAATTAATATATAAATATTTTACTTTCATTTTTATTATTAAATTTATTTCTTAAATTAATTTAAGTAACACTTTTTAATGATTAATAAACGTTATCTTAATCATTTTAAGAATTAACTTATGTAATAAATATATTTATTTATTAGAATCTTATTAATTATCATAACATTAATTAAAAAGTTAAAAGAATATTTTATTTATAAATTGTTAATAAAATTTAAAGATTTAATTGTATTCTATATCTAATTTCAAAGTATTTTTTAAATAATTAAATTTTAATATTTATAAAAATTACCACTCAACTACCATAAAATTAAAAAATTTATCCTTTCATTAAATATTAATTAATTACTTAATGATATGTTAATGTATTTTTATAGAAACTTTACCTTTACTTTTCGTTATGATTTTAATAACATAAATTTCAGTTTCATAAAATTAATCCCCTACCGAATTTATAGTTATTCGAAATCTTAGTATAAAAGAAAATTTCACTAAAAAACGATAATCTTATTTATAATTTATTTAATTTAAAAATAAAATAAATTTATAGAATCACACTTCATTATTAATTGACTCAAAGGTCAACAATTTTTTAATTGACATTTAATATATCACAAAATTTGTAATTTTATGATAATTGAATAAAAAAATTATAAATATATAAATTCGGTAATATATTTTACCAAAACATTAAAGTTGAATTACATAAAATATAATTAAAACGAATTTAAATAACATTTTAATTTTCTTTATTGTTTTACTATCTAAACATTGAGGAATAAAATAAAATAAAATATACTTTGCTACTTACTTTTTTTTGCCAAAAACGTTAAATATCTAAAAGTAAGTGACTCATATTGTTTCATTCCCACTTATAATCTTTGATTCCGAAAATGCTTGAAAGCTTGTGGATTTGGAAGTTCCATTTTGTTGGGAAATTTTGGAATAGGAACGATTGGGGTTGAGACAGAGTCGGTGAATGTTGGATGGTGCCAAACGTCAACACGATCGGCAAAGTAAGCGTTTAATATGGGTGCCAACCAACAATCCTCAATCCTCAATCCACGCGTATTCACCTTTTGCCTTTTCCTACTTCTCTCCTTCTTCACCCTTTTTGGGTCCCATTTGCTTCCCTTTCTTAAACACCCTCTCACTTCCCTTCCCTTTTTAACTTTTACTTCAATACAAAATAAATGTTCAATTACAGTACTCTGCACATTACCCTCTTTCTCTATCACAAATGTCATTGGTGCCTTGCTTCACATGAAAAAAAAAATTTAAAAATAAAGATAAAGTGTACTTTGTTTCATAAACATTGTGTCTTCTCTTATAATTTGTTCATGTTATGCAATTTGATATTATGCTTTCTCATAATTTGACTCGAAAATTTTCTATAAAGTTGAATGATACGTGTTTATGTATTGCTGTTGAAGGAAATGCTTAATCATTTAAGATAATAAGATAATGAAGTTAAAAACAAATATCATGATTGAAAAATAACAATACGAGTGTATTTGCTTGTTATGTTTACCAAGATTTAATTTATTGCAAATTATTTAACAGTTAAAAGTTTAAAAAATAATTACATTTTGAAAGTTTATTCTTTGTCTATGATTCATTAAAAAAAAGAGGGTAAAATAATTAAATAAATTTATATTTTAAATATTTGGATTTCCCTGTAAGATCAATTTATATTTTTTAAATAATTAGATTCGCGTCTTTAAAAAAGTGGTCTTTAAACAACTTTATTTTTTAAGTAAGTACTTTGACTTAATTCAGATTAATCAAAATTTTAAGTTATTTTTAAATACTAAATCATGGTCTCAAGACACAAATAAACATGACCAAAAGATTCAATTAATCCTTCTGCCAGCTCACGGTTTTGAAGGTTTTCTTCTCACATAAATAAATTAATGTTTACATGAACTGATGAACAGGTGCACTTCATATCAGTAGGTCATAATTTTATATGATGTTTGGATTTGGATGGAAAAATATTTTGTACATGGGGATTCTTTTTTCTTACACAAAAGAATTTTTTACTGCATGTTATCCAATTTTTCTGACAAGTAAGTTAAATGAATGATTAAATTAAATGTAAAATTCGTGAATGATTGAAGAATCTGTGAATAATATAATTGGAATTGGATCAGGAGAAAAGGACAAATTCATTTATCAGAAATGGTTAAATTATTTAATTAAAGTAAGAAGCGCGTTGACATGTAAAGCTATGGAATTGAGCAAGAACAGATAACAGAAGTATCTAAAGCATTGGTTTTATATTTTATTTATTTTTCTATTTCCCATAAAATAAAGAAATAAAAGTCAAGAGTAGTTGGTGGCCAACTCACCTTATAATCCTCGACGGCAGTGGTTATTTCTATATCTAAAATTGATTTTGAGATAAATAATTTTAAATAATTTTTAGATTAGATACAAAATTTATGCTAAATTTATAAATTTGATTTTATAATATGACATCTAAACATATATTATATTAATTATTTTAATATCAAAATTTATTTAAAATTATTTTTTATCAAAATACTCATCCAAAGTTTCTATCTCCATTTCCCACTACACTTTCAAGGTGAATCTATGAGTTTGGAGGCATTCAAGTTCAACGGTGCCCAACTATATTGAAACGCACCTTGATTTATGGTAATGTGTTTTTTTTAAAGGCTTAAGCTTTTAATTAGTATTGTTTAGGGTTTAATTTAATCCATCCCCTGTTTCCCAACGAAGAAAAAAGACCCTAGATTACTTATCTTTTGTTTATAATTAACCTATTAAATAATTCAATACTACGGACAAACAATTGATATCACATGGATTCTACTCTTCAAAACCCGAGATACTTGTAATGTTCTCCAATGGGAAACTAGTTATTTGTATGAAGTTAATTTTATGATAAAGAATAAACAAGTAAAAAGTAATTTTAAGTTAATTGGTTTTATTTAAATTATCTAACAACATTTTTTATCGTAAAACTATCTAAAATGCTGTAATGTTATTTTTCATTGCTGGTATTATATTTAAAGCAGTTAATTGTTTAGAGATCAAATGAATAATTATTTTTTAACTATAAAATAAATGTTGACTTTAGTTTTATGTTCCAAATATTATTTATGATAAAAATTTATTTCCTTATTATGGTTATAAAAAATTATAATCAAGGTTATCAAACATATTTAAGATATTAATATTAATGCTATGTTTGATACAAGGAAAAAATAAGTAAGAAATATATTACATAAAATAGTAACAACAAAAACTATTTCCTTTTATTTATTTATTATATATATTTAAAAAATCAGAAACTTTCACCTAGTGGATAAGGTATTGTTGTTGTTGTTGTATATCACAAAATTATCCTTTTAAAATTGAGAAATACTATATATAAAAGTTATTTCACTTTCACTGTATGAAAATTTGTTGACATATTAGAAGTCGAGATGAAGTTGGTATACAACAGTAATATGGATAAAAAGAAAGAAACGGATAAAAAGATAAATAAATACATAGTCTAATTTAATTAAAAGTAAAGGAAAGAAACATATTTATTTTAAAAAAATGAAAATTTATCTCTTTTCATTATAATTTACATTTCAAAATTTTATCATTTTTTATTTTATATTTTACAATCCTATTAAACATAATACAAATCAAGCAATGCATCACTAGTGAAAGGACTTGGGTGGAATAGAATAACAATAAAATTTAATTTGGGTTTCTGATTATATTTCAGAAATGTTTTTAAAATCATATTTAACATCGAATTGATTTAATAAAACAATATTTTAATTTTTTTTAATACATATAATGTATAATAGAATATTAAATTATAATTGAAAAAATAACGTAATATTTTACACAATTTAAAAAGGAATTAGTTATGCAAATGAGAAATTAGGTTAGCAATGATGAGAAATAAATCGAGACGAGTTATATACAGAGAATGAAATGGAAGTAAACAATACAAAAAATGAAAGAAAAACATGCCAACAGGATTTGTAGTAACAGTGAGAAGAAGTAAGTTGTTCGATTATGGAATAAATAGCAAAGAACAAACACATGTGAAGAAAGAAAAGGATAACAGCAGGCTCATACAAAATAACACCATTTCGTCATTTAAAAGAAAAAATTTATTAATGTTAAACCACCTAAATCAATTAATCAATATTTTTATTAATTTTACTGATTTATAATTATTTCAAGTGATTTATAATGAGTTCAAATAATTTAATTTTCGGTTCACTATAAAATAATTCAAGAATTAATTAAACCGGATAAATAATCAATTCTTAATTTATCAGATTAAACTAGCTAACCCAATTCACTTTTAATATAATATTGTGTTTGAGCGGTCTTTTTGTTATCGCGTAGGATTTAATTCATGACCTATATAAATTTTTTCTTTTAATATTTGAATCAAATTTAAGTTTTAAATCTACGTAATTTTCTTTTTAAGATTTGAATCAAATTTAAGTTTTAAATCTAAATAATTTTATTTTAATATTTGATTCAAACTTAAATTTTTATCTTGTTTTTAATAGGTCCAACAATATATTAAAAATAACACATAAAGATACCGTAATGGTAATGACTTTTTTTATTATAAAACTTGTGAGTTTTTTTAAAAACTTAATTACTCATGATTCTCTTTAATAATTATATTTTTTAAGAATCAATTCGTAACGTTAAAAACTCAAATTAAAATTTGTATTAAAGAAATGTCAACAATACATTCTATTAAATGCATTATTAAAATTTAATAAAAATTATATAATTTTTATTAATCTTATTTATTATTTGATAATTCTCTTTTCTATTTCTATAAAATTTAATAAATTTTAACTAATTATAAAATAAATATTAACGAGAGTGTAACCCAACTTCCTTTTGTGCTAATTCTTAGAATTATATGTGGTGTATTGCATGTCAAAGAACATAAGAGCAAGTTTAATAAGAAATGTTTAATAACAATTTGATAATAGGATAATAAATCTTACCTGTATATATCACTTTTGTAAAGTTTAAATGTTATTTTTAATTTTTTTTAAATATGTGGACTTTTTTCATTTTAATCTTTTAAGTTTTAAAAATTTCCATTTGATTTTTTATACTGTCGAAGTATCATATTTTAGCCTTAATATTCAGTTAAAAAAACTAATTTTATAAAAAGATTGTTATGATTTAAAATTTGAAATTATTAATTTAAATTCTAATTATTTTAATTATTATTAAATGTATTCATGAGAAAAAAATATACATTTTACAGACATAAATAATAAAATAATACTTTTTTTAAAATAAAACTACTTAAAATATTAAAATATGACCATTCAAACACATAAAAACCAAATTAAGGCCTTTTAAATGTAAAAGATTAAAATTAAAAAATTCTCCAAACTTTAAAAAATTAAATAACCTTTTAAACAAATATTTTTTATAAATATCAACATAAATCTTACAAATGAATTATTTTCATATTTATAATTATTAATATTAAGACTTATAAACACGTCTTTTTCCTCCTCTTGTACACATTATCTCTCGCTTTATCTAATGCATGGCTAACAAAATGCTTCTAAACAGCCCACCGACTCTAATATGAAAGGCTTTAAAACAAAACCATGTTTGACGTAGGGCTTTCGTTTCTTTTTTTTTTTTTTTTTTGTGTGTTTTTCTATTTTTGTATCGATCACTGAGTATTGGGAAATTGAAAGGAGATTTTTTTTTTTCATATTTCTTGCTTAATATAAAAAATCTACTAAATTATATATATATATATATATATATATATATATATATAGAGAGAGAGAGAGAGAGAGATAGAGAGATAGATAGATAGATAAAGATTTCTTTACATGGTTAATAGCATTAAAAGGAGAATATGGTTGAGCATCGTTAATGGACAATTATTAAGATGGTTATATTTATTTGAAAAAAACAATTTTTTGATCTTATTTTCCATTTACAATTGAAGTATATGTTAAGTTATCTCGAAAAAAAATTGCATAGAAAAAGAAGAAGCAAAAAGACCGTTTGGTGCATTATACTTTAGATAGCTCTCACCATAACACGTATACATATTTCCCTTTTTATGTAAATATTCAATGTTATTGTTGTTAAATTCTTCCAATTTTTTTTTTCTTCTAAAAACATCGCTATCCAAATACTACATTAAAGATTCAACTAACTAGGATTGAGTCAGTTATGACTAAAGGTAATGAAGATCTCTCCCTAGCATGAAGATGATGATCCCACATGAGTGTTTACATGAAAATGATGAGATTTTATAATTTTTATTTGCTGGTTCTCAGAAAGTTAGCAGCATAGCACTTGACGCAGAGTAAGGCGAAAGAAAGGAACCTCATCATGTTAACATGGTTGTCTGAACCACAAGATTTTCTTTGTTTCCAATTTACTACCATTACTACTGTGTCACTCTCCTAAGACAAATTCAGACTTTTAAGCAACAAATTAATTAGAAATTGCATATTTTCATTTAGACTAATGTTATTTGAACAAGACTAACTGATATTCTCCTTCTACACTCCACATAAATATGTTTAAAAATAGCGCAGTTTACTTTCATGATATAAGTATTTACTATTAATTTATTAGGTCAATTCATAAAGGGCTTAACTTATATGCAAATATGTAATGTTAGTATAAATATTTTATAATATTAACCATTTAAAAATTAGTTTAGCATAATTTTTAGGGCAATCACTATAAAAAATTACAAAGTTATTATTATACATGTTAGCCTGTGATTAAATGATAATATGAAAAAAATTTACACTGTTAATACTTGTATTCTTTCTCAAATATAAATTAATACAAAAATATTTCAAATTATAAGATTAAAGGATATGATATTTAAAAAAATTAAAAGAAGGAAAGTTGAGAATAATGTGCCTCATTGTTTGAAATGACAATATAATAAAGGAATATATTACTCACAATAAATGTATTTTAATTTAACATATAATACTACAAGAAGTGTAAAATGTTTGAACTTCACATGATTAAATTTTAGTTAGTATTTTTTTGTTGAATGAAAATTTTGGTCAAAATAAACCTTAACTAGTATTTTTTTAATTTAATTGAAATAAATTGAAAAAGTAAAATATTTTTTACATTAGTTTTCAATAAAAAATAATTTGAGTGAAAAGATTTATAAATAGCTTGAAATATTTAAAAATATTTAGAAAAATAAATTAACAATTAAAAATTCTAACTTTAGATTAATATATGCATCACTATTTTACTTTTATGTTCGATTTAGAGGGGATCTATGTTTGATTATTTTTTTAAAAAAAAAATTTCTTTGGGCAACAGCAATCACAGATATGACATTAGTCTATGACCTAACTCACCGTTTTACCTCTTTTTAATTTTAATTTGAAACAGTTCCTTGCATAATAGTTCTTTTCCTATTAATTCAGGGTGCATTATTTTTTAATTATCACTTAATTAATTGCGAGTGTATTCTGTTAACTTTATCTTCACAGCAACTTCAGTCAAAACACAGTTTTCACCCAACAAAAAGACAATCTAGAATCAGGTTTTGACTTGCAAAATTAATTTCATTTTCTTTCCCACCTTCCCCGAATACAATATTCGCACAATAACATTTCAAACATTCTCATAGGAAAAAATAACCTACGGTCAAAATTGAGATTTCGTAATCGTTTTAGCATTGGATTATTTTTTTCATGGTTACTTGTACATTTTGTGCCTTAGTACCAGAAAGTGTAAGACATTTGATTGAGTATTGATTAAAAAAATTGGCTAATTGCAAGTGCACCAAATTTTGGTTTATTGCTAGTGCACCAAAAATTGTCTTATTGTGTTTACTCACCAAATTTCAAAGGTATGAACATGGACGGACATAATTTCTCGTTTTTCTACGCTCATAAATGACTTATATGTGAATATTCTTATGAAAAAAAGACAGAGAATAAGAAAAAGGAAAAGCGTGACTTGCGAACTGTGAAGCTTGAATAAAGGACACTACATGGCATCTTTGTCGCCCCAGATCATATGAATGGTAGAAAAATCTATAAAGTGGCTTAACGTGTTTACTACTTATTTTCAATTTGAAGCAATTAAACAGTATCTCACGAAAGTTGTGGAACTTTACCATGATAAATATCTACATAAAATACATTCTGAATTTGCTTGAATATTAAAAGAAATTTTTACTCTTTTTTACCATTAAAAGAAGTTAAACTATAAAAATTTTCATTCAATACAACTCAACTTACTTCAGTTTGTTTGAATTTAGAGTGAGCATCATATGCTTGATTTTAAATGATGTTCGTTTTATAAAATATTGAAATTAACCTGATTTTACAATTTTATATTCGTGCATCTATGCATGTTAAGAAAATAAAATAAAATTCGAATGTGGTCCTTTAACGTGTGTTTATGACTAGCCCAAACAATCCCCTAGTAATTTCCACTAATGATTCCTCTTTTTCTTAGTCTCCTACTTAAGCGGTCCAAGCCTATTTGAGACTCATGCGAATGTTCTATAAACAAAATTTTCATAACATACTTATAAAAAGTAAAAAAGTAAAAAATACAAAAAAAAATTATATAAAAAATCATTGAGTACTTATATTAAATAATTTTAAATATATTTAATGTATCGGTACTGTCTACTCATTAATATTCAAGGAGTTCTTATAAATAAAACAGTTCGCGAATTAATAGGCAAAATAGTGGATTGGTTTGTTAAAAAATCAGGAAGTGGACGCACCCTACCCCAGTACATCAAAGTGTCAATTAAAGCTACCTTGGCAGGAAAGAGTATTCATCAGAACTTAAATACAAAATAAACTGTTGTAAAAAAGGTACAAAATAATTTCTTACAGAAATAATATGCTTAGTGGTTTTCAAAATTTGAAAATCACTTTCGATTCGGAAAAGAATATGCAATGATTATTGTCTTTTTATGTTTCGTAACTTTGGAAATCTCTCTAGGCCTCATTATTATGCTCCGCATTAATATATACATACAAGTAAAGAAAGGTTAATTCAAGATTTGTGCAACAAATTAAAATCACCATCATAAAGCGATGGTGTCATCAAAATGGTATTAACAATTTGATTAAGGAAATATTCACCATAAAGATCGATTCAATGATTACTGATACATAAAATAAAATTTTCTTTATAAAAATCCATACCCAGAACTTATCAAAGCTAAAGAAATAATCAAACTTGGTACACGGTGGACCGGGTATATATTAAAACTTAAAAAGCTTCTTGTTGATAAGAAAGATAAAAAGGAATATAAATATAAACAAAACTTAACTAAATAATTTTTAAACTAATTCAAATTTTAATGGATGTAATATCTCTACAAATATTAATTAATAATAATTTAAATATTTAATCATAAAATTAAATATTTATATTTGTACATAAATCTGATGGAATATGGGAAAGTTTTAATTATGAAACACATAAAAGCAAAAGAGGGGGGCTAGCTAGCTCTTAGGAAGACAAAATCTGTTCACCTAACCTCTTACCTCTATGAGGTAAATTTGCATTTGTGAACCGAAAGTCAAGGCTAGCACTAATTTTTCGCAAACTATCCACAGACTGAAATATTTAACAAAAATGAGTAGTGAGTAACAATCACGTGCTAATAATAATTAACGAAAATTCTCCTATAATTAAGCCCACACAGACGATGGTAATATTCCAGAATTAAGCACCAAAAGAAACACCCAATTTACCACCCAATAAATAAATATCACGCTTCCAAAGGAAAGAGTCAGTTTCAGTTTTCCTTTCTTTCTTTTCCTCCTCACACAAGAGAAAAAGTCCATATATGACCCTCAAATATTATTCCCTTTTATTATAGTTACACAGCTGCATATGTCCAACGTTTACAAGGACCCGATCAAAACAGTTTCCTTCACACTTTTCACACTGTAAACGGATTAAAAAATATTAAAAAACAAATTAATAATCTGATATATTAATTAAGAATCTGATAAATTAAATTAAATTAAATTAATAATTAATAATCTGATAATTCATAGAGTGAGTCACTAGTGACAAGTAGCGAGTTGCAACCAACAAAGCCGGTGACCCGGTAAAGCGTTCAAAGTTCAAAGGTACCGTACACAGTATATAACTATTTCTTGACGCATCACAACCAACAAGGTCCCATTGGCGTTTCAGTTCATTCATATTTCACTCCCTCTTTCCTTCTTAAAATCCGTGCAGTGATAGTTCGAGACAGACAAACATGAGACAAGAGAGAGAGTGAAACGCAGGGTAACGTTGCCGTTTTGAAAGACGCTAAATGACGAATCAAAGCGCGTTCTAAACAGAAGAAGAAGCGTAACTGACAACTGTACCAGTAGAAAATCATCAACGACGGTATGTCGTGACTGTCACTCACTCACTGCTTTGTTACTTTGTTTAATTTCACCGCCACGAGTTTGGATCTGATTCACTGATTCTCAAAATCTTCTAATTCTCACTCGTAACAAACACATTCAATTTTAAGCGGTTCAATCATTCTCACACTTTTTCGCTATGAAAGCGAAATCCAATAGCACGTTTTCTCACAAACCTCACTCTCAATTGCAGAATCTCCGTTTCGATTCAGCAGTTTGCTGAATCAGTGAACCGTAGCGTGAAGAGAAGGTTTTAGAAGCAGGGAATGGGAAAATCAACCAACAGTAACAGAGACTGGACGCAGATGTACGCGATCTACGGAATGGAGCAATGGCAAACCCTGATATTCCTCTTATGCCAGGCGATACTCTTCTCTGTGTTGTCTATTATGTATCTTCTCTATTTTGATCTTGTGTGCGCGTTTTTTGAGCGAATCTTTTCCGGCGGAGACAGCGGCACCGCGCGATTCGCCGCCGGAATCACTGGTTCTGTGACAGCGCTCTCCGCGCTGTGTCTCTTCTTCGCGGCGGCGAATTTCTTCTACTCGTCGGTGCCGCTGCACTTCGACATGGCGCAGCGCATCGTCTCCGCCGTGCACGACTGGTCGTCGGTGAAGCTGGCCTTGGACCTAGGCTGTTGCGGCCGCGGCATCCTCCTGAACGCGGTGGCTACGCAGCTGAAGAAGGAAGGGAGCTCCGGCCGTGTCGTTGGACTCGACAGGTCGAAGCGCACGACGCTGTCGACTCTGCGCGCGGCGAAGATGGAAGGAGTCGGAGAGTACGTGACGTGTCGCGAGGGCGACGCGCGGCGGCTACCGTTTCCAGACAACTACTTCGACGTGGTGGTGTCCGGCGTGTTCGTGCACACGGTGGGGAGGGAGTACGGCGCGCGCACGGCGGAGGCGGCGGCGGAGAGGATGCGCGCTGTGGCGGAGCTGGTTAGGGTTTTGAAACCGGGCGGAGTGGCGGTGGTGTGGGACCTACTGCACGTTCCGGAGTACGTGCTGAGATTGCAAGAGTTAAAGATGGAAGATGTGAGAGTCTCTGAGCGTGTAACCGCCTTCATGGTGAGCAGCCACATCGTATCATTCAGGAAGCCTAGTCAGCACGTGCATGGCCCCGCTGAAGTTTGCTTGGATTGGAGATTATGCTGACCTGGAATTTTTCACCACACTAAATACTTATATTGTTAAATATTACTACATATATTACACTGAGAAATCAGAAATATTTTGTTTAAATGTTTTTTTTATCCGAAGAAAAAATGACAAGAATGAATATATCTGAAGGTAAAGTTATGGCTGGGGAGGCGAAGTCGAACCAGATGTTGAAAACAGAAATTATATGTAAAAAATTAAGAGACAAGAGTGGATAATGTAATAATGTGATGAAATATATCTAGAGCCAGATTTTTGTATATGTTGATGTTTTTATTAGCAATTAAATTTTAGCACTTTTGATGTAATATATGTTTGTATGGTGTGTGACTGTGTTGTCTTTGATATGTGTTTCTGTTTTCTTTCTGGTGTGGCTAAGGCTGGGAATTTTTCAATCAAGAGGTAGATTTTAAATTTTAATAGTAGTTATCAGTAGCGGAAAAGCCGGTAATTGTGGGTTGAATGGAGGAATCAAAGATGAGTTACTTTTGAATTTTAATTTGTAAGCATGAAGGTGTCGTTGTCTATATTTAATTTTTGGGGTTTCGGATTTCTTCCCTCCATGTGAGGTAGGATTCTATTATAAAAAGGTTGAAAGCTAATTGACGATGAATAAGATGGGGAAAAAGTAGTTAGTGATATTTCTTTCCAGTACAATTCGACTTTGTGGAGGTAATGAGTTGAAATGATGGCGTGGAATGGTGACCCTGTTGGAGAGTCACAATCAGAGATTTTCGATTGTGAGGCTTTAACAATTTGCTGGAGGAGTTTGTTGGAAGTTTATATTTCATACTAGAGGGTAAGGTTCGTTGTGTTAATTAGTGATAGAGAACTGAAAATGGTTTCCCAAAAATTTGGTCGATCTAGTCGTTTAACGTTGTTTCCTTTTACCAATTTGAGCTTGATCTTTCAAAATTACTGGTATTGGGTATATGAGTAATTATGCTCAATTAATTGAGCTAATAACTTACATGGTCTCTGTGGGGTTGTTGCTTCACTGTCACTAGCTACAAAACACTTGAAAGCCAAGTAGTGCTTAATTAAGTGGATTTGCAGCAGGCATTTGCTTCTTGTTTGTGTTTTGTTGTTGCTTTTTTTTTTTTCTCCTATGAGAATTGGAGAAATCTTTGTAAGAAGGTGAAGAGAGGATATGGAAATGAGAAATATAGGAAGGGCATTGGCATAGTGAGAAATCTAGCCCGCATTTACAATTCATGTCCCTCCTAACCAATTGAATTTATTATAGGAAACTGTCGTTGTCATTGTTACTGATTATGTATTGCTAACACTCTCAAATCAAAACAAACCAGTAAGTGAAAATTAAATTATAAAGTTTTTCCTGAACGACATTATAGGGACTTGGATATCTAAAATAATAGGCTTGCCCAATGCCCAGGACCACATGGTGCATGTGCTCCTCCAATCCTGACACACCATAGTTGTATGGGGCCATACATGCTATCCCATAACCAATGACCACTTGGACATGACATCAATGAGGTCATGGTGATTTCCTTTCTTAGGTTCAATGTAGATATCTCATTTTATTAGAATATCACATTTTCAGAATTATCCATAGCATATAGTCTGGATCTTTACCTTTCTAATTAAAAGTACCGATAAGAATTCTGAAATGACTGTGTTTTTCTTCTATAATAGTCATAAAAATTACGGATCCTTAGTATTAGCAAATCGAAAGGATAATACCTTGAAAACGTGCCACTTTTAGAGGGACTCCGAAGTCACAAACAAAATAAACACCTTTGTCATTAAGCTTTTGTCGGATGCGCCAAAAAAAATATCTCTTTCCTTCACTTGTTGTAAAACTTAAAATAGAAAATTCTTCGTCAATTTGATGCCAAAACTCAGCGTCAAAAATCGTTGCCCGAACCATCTGAATAGACTACAAGATTGGTTTCATATTAGAAAATTCAACATAATTAACTTTAGTAAATATTTATATTTAGTCATGGAGAGTTAATTTGGGTCTATAATTAATTTTAAATTGAAATATTTTTTTTAAATAAAAATTTTTATATCACATCTTATTATTAACTTATTTTTATAATTAAAACACATTTGTTTAAAAATTAATTTCAACTTGCAATATCAATTTCATTCGAGATCAATTTTACAAATGTTTATCTAAACATACATTAAATAATTAGTTCTACTTAATACCAATAAGATGACAAACACGGAAGGTATGCAATCTTGCGTTCCAGAGAAACATGTCTCACAATTTTTTTCTTCTTTTGGGGACCAAAGACCCATCTCTCCATTTACCAATCTAATGTAATTCTATTGCGTGGAGAGAAAAACATTCATCCAAACTTTAATTCAAGGCCCACAAATGCCTTTGACACGATAAACTCTGCTATGAGATCACTATTTTTTATTTATTGCATTTGAAAGTTCGATCAATAGTTGAATTTTCTTTTCAAAGAAAAAAATAATACAAATACAAACCAAGAATCAATAGTTGCAAATCTTGTCACTCTTTGAAACAGTCCTGGTCAGCTATTAGAGCAATTTGCTAAGCAATCTATTTGGAAACGATCAAAACAGGAAAACTGTTGTACAAGTATAACTATCAATCAATACATTCTCTTTCACATAATGTATTTTATTGTGTCACATTATATAAGTTAAAAATAATATTCATATATTCTTTGTCTACTTCAACGTAACAAAAACAACTACACAAGATTTCCTGCTTTTTCTTTTTCATTTTGTAATGCACTTTGGTCACTTTGGGCCTATGGCACAGTAGTTATTGACTACATGGTAACACAATTTGGGTCCTATTCTTTTCTCAAAGTAAGAAGAAAAAAGTGAAACAAATTGAATAAATTTAGTAATTTGAGATCACAAAGACGCCAAAGATGAGAAGTGATAGTTAATTTAGGAAACAAGAGAACATGGCGTGTGACGTGATCAATGCCAAACAGAACCAAACCACCACATATTACTCCCATGTGGAAATTTACTAGTGCCTATGTTTTTAAGAAAAATAAAAGAACCTCAAATTAATGCATAACATTACTTCCATCCATGTGTCATTACTTCCATCCACGTGTCTCCTATCACTCTTACAACAAATTAAATAGCCATGTTAAGTTGTTATTTGAAAATTAATTGATTTAATTAATTTTCTATCAAAGTACATGATTTATGGGACTTGGCTCATTCTCTGAAATTGGGTGGTGCATTCCATCTCTGAATTTAGTCCTGACCAATTTGTTTGAACAATTTTTAAGCAATCAGAAATGTAGCATGTGATCGAGAGCCAATAACATTTTCTGTTTGTGATATTTTTTTAACAAGGTTGTTCTTGGTGTTAGGAAAAAGTAATCAAACTTGATGTGGACTGCAATATATAGTTGGAATCTTTTTTGGCTAGTTAGAGAATTAAAATATTCTTAAACTGTTTTTCACATTGATTTGGTAGTACCATATATTCTTTTACACAAATCTACAGTGACAAGATTACATTGACAAGATTAGGGAAGGGGAGATCTATTATACCCTTAATTATTTTGAAAGGTATTTAAGATAGTTATGAAAATTAAGTTATTTTAATAATTAATTATATTTTAATTATTCCTGATGGATTATAATTGAAATTATTTTCTATTGGATAAGTTTGCTGAAAAGTAATTTGAAGATAATTAATTTTACTAGGGTAAAATAAATTGACTTTTATCTAATATAGTATATGAAAAAATGGTAAAAAATAATCATAGGTTTCAAATGTTCGGATTAAAAAATTGGGGTAGTTTGCAAAAATTTGAAGTTGAAGCTTTATTATTGTCGGTATACACTAAAAGAAAACATTGATTTATTAGGTATTTGTCAAACAGAGAAAAGTAGACAATGAAATATTTGTTGATGAGAACATTGGGATTCCAAACTGAGATGATTATCATATCTTTGATTATGTAATATTTATGACATTTTGTATAGATTTTTAGGATAGATTTATAGAAATATTTTTTTTCTATTACTTATGTAGATATTTGCCTATTAATGAAGAAAGATCACTGACAAAGATAAGATTTTTTTCCTATTAAACTTCTTTATAAACTCTTGAGCAACATGGTAAAAAAAATGTAATGTAAGTCCATCCATAGTCACACTCTATCTTTAAACAAATGATATTAGGCTATAATGTAACTTTGGCTATTAAGAATTATACTCTCAAAATTAAATATAAATAAATTGAACTAATTTCTTAATTTTAAAAAACAATTTACATTATTTATTTTCACGAATTTCAGTAGTAAATAAACTTTTTTTTAAAAAAAAATTACATTTCATTGAAACTTATATCAAGAATTAAAAAAGAGTCACTGAAGATAGAATCTCAATTAAATGAAAAATATTTTAGGAATACTATTATGAAATAAGATAAAGTTGATTAACATTTATTTATATTAAATCTAAAATTATTATTTTTTCTTATATTGAAATTCCAGGAAGTATTACTTGTGTCTTTCCTGGGCTACGTTTTGTCAAAAGATGAAGACCACTGGAATTACTTTTCTGTTGGATTTGTATAAGAATAAATAAACAATCCATCCCTAAATAGAAAAAAAGGCTCAAATAGATTTCCTCCCAATTTAATTACTCTTATTAGCAACTCATTTAATCTAATGAAACTAATTTACTTTGAATATTTTCTATATGACATACTGCAAAAATTTGATTTTGATTAGTTAAAATTATTATATTTAACTTATTTAAAATAAATTTTTAACCTCAAATACTTAATATATGGCTACGAATTACTACAGTCATGTCAATCCAGTTCAACAAATAAAATCATTTCTTCTAATGAAAAGATTTTACAGTAAATTGCTCATGAATCATTGAAAATAAACAAGCATTCCATATAATATAAAATACAAGTACAGAATTAAAATTCATTTTGTTAAGCTTTTTGACTTTACTTTTGTTTTTACCAAGTAGCTTTTAACTTAAATAAACTTTTAAACTTAAAAAAAAAATAAAAGCAAACAAACAATTACTTTTATCTTTATTTTTTATATTTAACTTTTATTTTTATTTCTAACTTAAATTTAAAAATAACTTTAAAAGAAAAAAAAATAAGCCAAAAGTAAATGCAAATTGTTTACTTTGGAGTATTTAATTATCAATGTGGGACTTCACGTTTAATGATTAGTGCAAACTCAGGGAAATATAACTATCAATTTGGGACTTCATCCATATTGAATGAGTGCACAATTAGGATTTTATGTAACTCAATCTAGTTATGTGTATAAAAACTTGTTTAGTCTAGGTGACACTACATTTCTACTAAATCAGTACAAATTTTCCCTCATGAAGACGTAACGGACTTCACTACTGTGTAGGCACAAAATTTTGCTACATATTATTGCTTTGGGCATTACTTTCAAAATAAAAGATTTATTTCAAGTTAGGTTTTTGATAATTAAATTGCATAATGAGTCTTCCTATTCAATACAACTATGCAACTTTGTGTGACAAATTTGTTGGAACTCTAACATTAGAGGGATATAAAGTCTCACATCACATCATTTAGAGATGAGACGTGTTACGTGTATATAAGTAGGGGTAAATCTCACCTCATAAGCTGATTTTATGGGTTAGACTCAATCCACATTTTCAACATTTAGATGTCGATGAAGATGTTAGACCACCCGTTGTAAACCAATATTGGACTACCCGTTGAATATCGGGTCGCATTGAAGCACTCGTTTGAATAGTTTCCATGCTCGAGAAGTCTATTTCTCGACGTGGGAGGGGTGTGTTGGAAGTCCAATATTGGAAAGGTATAAAGTCCCACATCACCCAGAGATGAGACCTATTACGTGTGTATATAAGTGGGGTAAACCTCACCTCATAAGCCGGTTTTGTAGGGTTGAGTTAGGCCTAACCCACAATTTCAACATTGTTAAGTCAAGATGATTTAGCATCTTAGTTTTGATAACTACAGAACAGTCTGTTGTGCCTGTAGACGGAAGAAAGAACAGACTTCAGTTTGAAGAGAGTAGAGAACAGACTGAAGCATCAGACTGAAGAGACATCAGATGCAAACAAAAAAATGATTAGACGAATCATTAATGAGCATAGTCAAGATGCACCCTCATGCACAGACGCACAAGATGAAGTGATCAAGTCATCAAGCCTCAAAGCTACATCAGACGAAGAACCTTCATTGTTCAAGACAAATAGCTCATCTCAACTTCAAGTCAAGTGCTCAAGAAGGAAGATTTTGAAGACTGAAGTTGAAGATGAAGGAAGGAGACAGACGAATGAATTCAATACACAACCCTTTCATTTATTCATTCGTCTACCTCGTTTAATGAAGTTCAGACAGAGTTACTCGTGCAAAAATTCAAATCTAGCCGTTACTCATAGAAGCTTCCAAAGACAGAATAGAGATCTGTGCAAAACCCCTGCAACACAAAAAGCAACCATGGTTTTTGTTGATGTCTCTAATCAAGTCAGAAAAAGTCTGTGCAAACATTCATTATTTTGATTGATCTCTGTCACACGTTTGAAGACCCCAAGACAGAGGACTAACGTTCAAATCTCCAGTCTAACGGATACTTCAAGAAGCTCTCTATAAAAGGACTTCATTACTTCAAGAGAAGGCTGGCAAACTGCACAACAAAGATATTATATTCAAGCTTCAAGCTCTCAAGCAAAGTTCACTCGCCCTAAACTTAGAATAGATCTCATTGTAAAACCCCTTTCTGCGTAGAGGATAAACTTATTCTTTCATCTTCCTAAATCCACTGTTGTGGTGCTCTTAGCCTGAGGAGACTATGTTTCAAAGAATACCTTTGTATTAGCCTGTGGAGGCTGTGTTCAAAGAATACCTTGTTTAGCCTATGGAGGCTGGGTTCAAAGAATACCTGTTTAGCCTGAGAAGGTTGTGCCCAAATAATATCTGTATTTAGCTAGGAGTGGTTGGGTTCAAAGAATACTCATAGTGGAACCTTAACGTGTTGCTGGGTAACTGGATGTAGTCTTGATTAGACGAACTAGTATAAAAATATTGTTGTCTTCTTTATTGATTTATCTGTTAACTAACATGGGATAATAACTTGAACAGTCTGATAAAAAAATCAATCTTAAGAAAAAAACAATCTTGCGTCTTATCAAGCTTTAAAAACAGCAGACGCAAATGCATCGTCTTAGAGAAAAAGTTTTTAAACAGTCTACACAATTTAACCCCCCCTTTCTTGTGTGTTTTTGTACTTTACAAACATGGTATCAGAGCTCCCGATCTTAGGAGACTTTGCTTCCGCATTTTTTCCGAGCTGATGGTTCGATTTTGCCAGAGATGAATCCATGAAGAGGATGATTGTTGGGAGGACTGTTCCAGAAGATTCTGCTATAGGGGAGTTTTTTCGAGCTGATGGTTCGACTTGGCGAGAGATGAATCTATGAAGGGGAGGATTGTTGGGATTATACATGAGAGGATTGTTCCAGAAGATTCTGCTATAGGGAGGATTGTTCCAATAGTCTAAAGATTCTGTTGTTGTAAGAAAAGATTGCTTTAGAAGTGTAGTGTGTGTCAAACACTATTGAAAGGTTTGTAATTTTTTGCCAGAAAAATTACATCATATTGAAGGGTTTGTAATTTTTTTGGAAAAAATTACAAATCTTTCAATGTGTAATTTTTCTGAAAAAATTACACGTGTAAGTGTTTATAATTTTTTTTTTGCCAGAAAAATTATCTCTTAGGAAAGTTTGAAATTTTTCCATTCAAAAATTATAAATAGTGAATTTTATCCTAATGAGATCGTGGATTAGGTCTTGAGGAGTGTTAAGTCAAGATGACTTAGCATCTTAGTTTTGATAATTACAGAACAGTAGTCTGTTGTGCCAGAAGAAAGAGCATACTGAAGCATGATCAGACTGAAGAGTAGACTAAATGAGCAGATTGAAGAGCAGACTAAATGAGCAGACTGAAGAGACATCAGATGCAAACAGAGCAAACTGAAGAGATATCAGTTGGAAACTGAAGATGCATCAGATGCAAACAAAGCAGATTGAAGAGACATCAGTTGGAAACTGAAGAGACATCAGATGCAGACGAAAGAATGATCAGACGAATCGTTAATGAACATAGTCAAGATGCACCCTCAAGCACAGACGCACAAGATGAAGTATTAAGTCATCGAGCCTCAAAGCAACTACATCAGACGAAGAAACTTCATTGTTTAAAATAGAGAGTTCATCTCAACTTCAAGTCAAGCACTCAAGAAGAAAGACTTTGAAGACTGAAGCAGAAGACGAAGGAAGGAGACAGACGAATGAATTCAACACACAACTCATTTATTTGTTCATTCGTCTACCTCGTTTAATGAAGTTCAGACGGAGTAACTCGCGCCCCAATTCAAATCTAGCCGTTACTTGTAAAAGCTTTCAAAGACAGAATAGAGATCTGTGTAAAATCCTTGCAACACAAAAAACAACCATGCTTTTTGTTGATGTCTCTGATCAAGTCAGAAAAAGACTGTGCAAACATTAATTATTCTGATTGATCTCTGTCACACGTTTGAAGACCCCAAGACAAAGGATTCGTTCAAATCTTCAGTCTAACAAATACTTCACAAAGCTCTCTATAAAAGGACTTCATTACTTCAAGAGAAGGCCGACAAACTGCACAACAAAGAAATCATATTCAAGCTTCAAGCTCTCAAGCAAAGTTCATTTGCCCTAAATTTAGAATAGATCTCATTGTAAAATCTCTCTCTACGTAGAGGATAATCTTTCTTTATAACATCTTTCAAAATCCACTATTGTGGTACTCTTAGCATGAGGAGGCTGTGTTTCAAAGTATTAGCTTGAGGAGGTTGTGTTACAAAGAATACCTTTGTATTAGCCTGTGGAGGCTGTGTTCAAAAAATACCTTGTTTAGCCTACAGAGGCTGGGTCCAAAGAATACTGATTTAGCCTGAGAAGGATGTGCCCAAATAATATCTGTATTTAGCCAGGAGGGGCTGGGTTCAAAGAATACTTTTAGTGGAACTTCAGTGTGTTGCTGGGGAATTGGATGTAGTCTTGATCAGACGAACCAGTATAAAAATATTGTTGTCTTCTCTATTATTTTATCTGTTAACTAACTGAGGAATAACTTGAACAGTCTGATAATAAAATCAATCTTAAGAAGAAAACAATCTTGCATCTAATCAAGCTTTGAAAAAAGCAAACGCAAACGCATCGTCTTAGAGAAAACGTTTTTAAATCGTCTACACAATTTAACCCCCTTCTTGTGTGTTTTTGACTTTTACAAGGAGGTTGAGTTTCCTAACAAACATATGGAGTAGATTATCCTGAAACGTTTCTCCCGTAGCAAAAAAATGAATATTGTTGGAAGGATGTAAAATCCCTGATACACATGATAAGAAGGTATGCAAGCTGAAGAAGTCAATGTACAGACTAAAGCAATCACCTTGAACATGGTTTGAAAGATTCACCAAGTCAATGATTGCTTTCGAATATCAACAAAGCAATCAATCAAGATCATACTTTATTTTTTTTTTAAAAGGGGAAAGATTACAATTCTTATCATTTATGTTGATGACATGATAGTCGCAGGAAAATATCATAAACTTGTAAGGAGATTGATGTCTCGCACACACCAGACCAGATTTAGCTTATGATCTTAGTGTGGTGAGCCAGTTCATGCACAATCTTGATGCACAACACATGGATGGATACTCTTAAGATTGGGCAGATGCTCTTGATGATATGAGATCAACTTCTGGATACTTATACATTTATAAGAGGTAATCTTGTCACATGGAGAAACAAGAATCAAAATGTTGTAGCTCGTTCCAAGCGCTGTAGCTGAAATCAGATGAATGGTTCTTAGACTTTGTGAATGTATGTGACTTAGACTACTCCCCAGGACTTAGGGTATGTATGTACACGTTTCATTCAATTGTATTGTGATAACAAAGTTGCGCACGACATTGCTTACAACCCTATCCAACACGATCGTATGCAATATGTGGAAGTTGACAAATTTTTTTTATCAAGGAAAAGCTTGATAAAAAATATTCTAAAATCGTCAAATATTCGATTTGAAGATCAACTAAAAGATAGTCTTACTAAGGTTGTTATATGTCAGATTTTAGGGAAACTATTAGACAAGTTGAGAATATATGACATTCATTTACCAACTCGAGGGGGAGTGTTAAAAAAGGAGAATACCTTAAATTAGTTAGGATTATAGTTATTATCTGAATAGTCAAGACATAGAGAATATCCCATAATCAGATATAGTTAGAAGGATAATATTTAATTATTTAAGATAAAATTTCTATCTTTTTTCTCATTTAATATTTTTGTCTTTATTTAGTCTTTAATTTGTAATACTATAAATATAGTATGTTGTATACAAAGAATAAATGAATGAGATAGTGAATTATATTAGTTTTTCAAGTTGGTATCAAAGTCTATCCTAGATGTCAATGAAGATGTTGGCCCACCTGTTGTAGAACCAATATTGGACTACCCGTTGAATATCGCGTCGTAT
Source organism: Hylodesmum podocarpum (assembly GCA_026586105.1). Taxonomy (NCBI): domain Eukaryota; kingdom Viridiplantae; phylum Streptophyta; class Magnoliopsida; order Fabales; family Fabaceae; genus Hylodesmum; species Hylodesmum podocarpum. Next base: position 9,755,733 of record JALJEV010001433.1, read on the forward strand.
TAAAGCAGATATTTGAATAGTTTCCACACTTGAGAAGTCCAGTCCTCGGGGTGGGAGAGGTGTGTTGGAAGGTCAATATTAGAGAGGTGCGAAGTCTCACATCACCTAGAGATGGAACCTGTTGCATATATAGAAGTGGGGTAAACCTCACCCTTATAAGCCGGTTTTATGGAGTTGAATCAGACACAATTCACATTTTCAACAAAATTAACTACATTGCATAATGAATGTTCTGGCCTTTGTAATATTTGAACCAACAGAATTTCTGTTTGTATTGTTTCGTCTATTCGAAATTACGCGTTTCTTCTAAACTATTGAGAAAAGGCTTGTCCTTTTTTTTGCTAACTTTGGGAGAAATCTTGACAAGCTGCTTATCGTTGTAATTCTTTGATAGTTGTCAAATTTCGCATGTTTAAAATCGCTGCACGCTTATCTGAACTAGCCTCTATGCCGCATTGTGTTATCATGAAAATAAAAAATTTATCACCGTCTACTCCAAATTTACATTTCTTGATATTTAGACGAAGATTATATATATATATATATATATATATATATATATATATATTGTAAAATATAAAACACAAGAAGGGGGGTTCAATTGTGTTAATTTAAAATTTAAATCCTTTCATCTGTGGTTTTGAAAAGGAGTACAGACGAAACAGTGTTTTACTTCAAAAGTTGATTTTAGTGGACAGACGTTATGTTTTAAGTTATCCCCGTTAGTTCAACAATATTGATATATAACACAAATATTTTTATATTAGTTCGTCTCTTCAAGACTACGTCCAGTTACTCAGAAACTACTGAGTTTTCACTACCAACCGTGAAAAGGTTACAAGTATTCTTTGCACTCAGCCACTTCTGGCTATACACCGATATTCTTTGAACACAGTCTTCTCAGGCTAAATAACTAAGGTATTCTTTGAACCCAGCCTCCACAGGCTAACACCACACAAGTGGATTTTAAAAAGATATTTTAAAACAGAAGGATTCCTCTATGCAGAGAGGGTTTTACAATGAAGTATATTCAGAAGTCTTGAGCGAAAATCTCAGAAGATAGAATAAGGGAAGCGTTTTCGCCAAGTGAAATATGATGAAGTGAAGTCTTTAAATAGGCACCCTCTTCAAATGACCGTTAGACTCATGAGAATGTCGTTGAAGATTTTCTTGAGAGCTTTCCAAAAAGTGTCAGATAGTACTTGATTGATTGATGGAGTGCGCAGCGGATGCAGCGGATTTAGATTACGTGCGCAGTACTTTTTCTGACTTGTACAAAGACTTTGACAAAAGGTGAAGACTTTTTTGACTTACATGTGTAAACACGAATCCCTATACTGATCTTGGATGCTTCTAATGAGTACTTCCTTAGATTTGAAATCTTGGCGGGAGTTACTCAAATTTTGCTTCACTTTTTGGACAGACGATATATGTCTTCAGTCTTTAAGCTGTTTCGTCTTATCCTATCATCTGATGATTTCAACTTGAGACAGACGAATGACTTCCGTCTGAGGAGTCATCTTTCGTTTGTGCCTGTTCCGTCTGACTTGCTTGCTGATCTTCCGTCTGACTTGCTTCCTGATCTTCCGTCTGAGAAAGTTTCGTCTGTCTTGTAAAAATCAAAACCTTTGATGAGTTAATCATCTTGATCTAACAATCTCCCCCTTTTTGATGATTACAGACCATACTGATAACTTTTCTCAAGAAGACATCTGCATAAGACATTGTTAGTGATCACAGATAAAATGCAAGTTGAAATCTTTCGTATGTGTCTGTTCCGTCTGACTTGCTTGCTGATCTTCCGTCTGAGAAAGTTTCGTCTGTCTTGTAAAAATCAAAACCTTTGATGAGTTAATCATCTTGATCTAACAATCTCCCCCTTTTTGATGATTACAGACCATACTGATAACTTTTCTCAAGAAGACATCTGCATAAGATATTGTTAGTGATCACAGATAAAATGCAAGTCAGATTAACATCAAGACGATGTTTTCTGGAATAATACCTCTTTATAAAAGAATTGTTACATCAATGCGATGTAAATCTTATACAATGTTACAAAGGTATACAGAAAACCAATCGCTAAATGAATACATGTAAGTTCTTTGCAAAAAAAAATCAATACAATACAAAAGAATTGTTCCCCCTCAGACGCTACAGGTTGCTCCCCCTCAGACGATGCTTTCTTGCTTGCTCGCTCCCCCTCAAACGATGCATTTTCCCTTTCTTTCTTTCTAAGGTATTCTCTCCCCCTTGGGCTGAGAATCATCAAAAATCACGATCACGAAGAAGGTTTGGGCTTCTTTTGAAGAAGTCTCATGACAATGTCCTTCAGTTGTTGCACTTTAGATGAGAGAGAGACTTGATTGTCCTCAAGCTCTTTATTCTTTAGCTTCAGATGCTCGCAATCCTCTTCTAAGGCATCATATTTATGCTTTAGAGTATTATACTCTTCAGCTTCTTTAGCATCAGCCTCAGTAACCTCAACTTTATCATTGACCTCAACTTTATCATTGACCTCCACCGTATCATCAATCTGTACTAGTGGTGTTTGAGGCTCTTCCACTATAGGTGTAGTGTCATCTATGATGAACACTGTTGGTCTCCTCTTCAGACGCAGAGTGAAGAGTGGAAGTGTGAGGTATGCCGTGAAGTCTCTTTCCCATTGCCAAGAGTACAATGTTGAGGGCATAGAGAGCTCAAGATCTGAATGCTCCTGAGATGAATGTGTGTAAGCAAAGGCTTCACCAGGAAACACCCTGCCACAGAATGTGGAATCCTCATCAAATGAGGTTCCAAAACAGAATGCAGATGTGGCTTTATGATCTCCTATTATCCTTTGTATCTTCGGATTGATAGGTCTTGAGCATGAGTTTGAAGAGCTTTGAGATGCGAGTATGCAGCAGACGGAAGACGCCGGGGAATGTGCCTTGCAAATTTGAAGGATCTGGAGACAGACGGGGTCTTCTTCTCTTTTCCTTTAGCAAAAAACTTGACCAAGCAAGGTCGTTTTCGGTCTAAGACGATAGAGTACTTTGTTTCGTCTGAAACCAGAGAAGAGAACTGTGATCCTACATGGAACGGACAGTCTCTTTTCTCCTTCTTTGCTCTTCTTTCAATGTGATAGAAGGAAATTGATCTAGCTTTTGCTTCCCTTCTATAGGCACCGGCCATCAATTTGAAAGACAAATTGTAGTCTTCAGGAAGAGCGTGAGCAAACTCTTCAGGGTCTTCAAATTCGTCGAGGAGGATGGAGTAGTGGGGGCAGATCCCTGAACAGTGAGGCCTTGTCCAAGGAAGTACAATTCCCAGAGTATGTCCTAGACCTACATACTCAGTTTGATTCATGGGAATTGTGATTGGTACAGGATCATGGCGATCAATGGCGTCGAGATGCCAATGTGAGCAATCCTTTGGCTCATAGATGGTGGAGCTAGAATCTCCATGTCTGCAGTGGTGAAATGCAGGTGCGTTGATTTCATGTTGAACCTTCCACTTGATGTTTTCTTTGAAGGGGATGTGGGGTTCATAAGAAGTAGTCCTTCAATCACCGAGGCTCGGCTAGATGATCCTTGTACCTCTTTATATCTTCTAAACCCTTGATGTCTAAGGTAGCCAGTATGTCCCAGGGCAGACGCTTCAGCCATTCGTGTTGCTCTTTGGGAGTGTAGATGAAATCTTCTTTGAAATCCACTGACTTCAGGGATTTATGGTAGATGATGGGATTGACAAATCTCCCCAGTTGAAAACCCTTTTTGCCTCTATACCGATAGGGGTTTCTCAACTCAATATAAGGAGTGTCCTTTATAAAACAGTCTTCATCGTCTGCCAAGTGACCATCTTCAGCAGATTCAGACGGTTCACCATCGTTGGAGATATCTTCAATCTTCTCTCCAAGAATCTGTCGAGGCTTGGTGGTCTTTCAAAGACTGAGAGCTTTCGTGCAAAGTGTCTCATGACCAATTCGTTGAGGAACGAATAGTCCGTCTTGTGCTTGGGTGGTAGATCTTCAAGATTAATAACTTCAGCGTGAGATCTCACCCATGATGCATCCACCTTTATTATTTCCATATGTTCTTCATCAGATGAAGAACTTATGTCTTCAACAAGTATTTCTTCAGACGGAATCTCCATCGTCTGTTGGTGGGATGCTTCTTCAGACGCAGTAGGTATCGTCTGTTCAAAAGCAGCGTTGAGAGGAGACGCAATAATAGGATCAGATAAATTTGTCCTATGTTCTTCTTGGAGTGTTGATATGGAGACCTCCATAGTAGAGACTTCATCATTGAGCATAGTCTCCAACTCCTCTGCTAACTGGGCATTATCTTCGGATGCGGGCGGTTTCTTCTTTGTTCATGCCCTCTGAAGTTGCTAGAGCAGACGCACCTTCAGACGATCCAATGCCCCTAACGCTTTCAAGAAAGATTCTTTCTCGGTTAGCATGAAGCAACATAGAGACCCTCATAGCCTCTTTTAATTGTTTTTCTTCGTCTGTTTCACCAACAACTACAGACGCAAGCTTCTGCTTCATCTTTTCTTTGCCTTTGGCAGCCTTTTGAAGAGCAATTTCTCTGGCTCTTGCTTTTTCTTCGGCTGCTTTCCTCTGCTTCTCTTCGTCTGAGAGTATTTTAACAGACGAAACTTCTTCAGACGATAGCTTAGCCCCTTCATCTTCACTCGGGGATATCGTCTTCCCTTGCGTCTTAGCAGCAACGTGCTTAATTCTGATAGTTCTTTTCTTTTTCTTGAGAGGTTCTTCTAGAACATCTTCAAAGGGAACTTCAGAAATAACCACGGGTGGAAGAGGTAAGGGTGTTTGGGTTTGTGTTTGGTCTGGTGTTTGGGATTGTGTTTCGGCTTGTGTTTGGGATTGTGTTTCGGCTTGTGTTTGAGTTTGTTTTTGGGTTTTGGCAAGTTTGATGCGAGCTCTGTGTGAGTGTCTTTGGTGATTGGTGAAAGAGGAGCTTGTTCTTCTCTTGGGGTATGTTGAAGGAAGCCAGGATTCAGATGCATCTTGGCAAAGGTGCTTCCTTTGACTTCCTTGCCTTCTTTGTGCCACACAACGCCAGTGACATCAAAGCCTTGGTTGATGATTATTTTGGTGAAAAGGGTGGCGTAGGGAATGCTGCTCTTCCTACGTATGTTCCTATTCTTTAACGCACTTACCCAGTGGTCAAGAATGATGTGAGGGAGACTCATCCTCGATTTCCTCAGACAGTAGAAAATGCAGAATCTGTCTCGAGTACTTACATTGTCTCGTGACCCGGTTCTTGGAGTGAAGATGTTGTAGAGAAGGTTGTGGATGATTCTTGCAGTGGGACAGAGATTCCCTGATCTAAAAAACTTGGGATCTTCAGAGTCGCGGTTCTTCCCGTAGATAATCTTATCCACGTGTTCTTCGGACTCAATACTCATCATCAGAAATTTGTAAAATCGCCACTTACGCTGCGGTTTCAAACCGACAATGGAGTCTTGCTTCTTGCTTGACCAAGAGATTAGTGATGAACCAAGAAACTGACATCCACCACTTGTGCTTTTTCTCTCCACTTTATCTCCAGCATAATCAGCATCACAATAGCCACTTAAATTGAAATCATTATTTTTCTTATAAAAGAGAGAGAGATTAGTAGTTCCAATAAGATATCTTAAAATGCATTTAACAGCTTGTAAATGTGATTATCTAGAATCAGATTGAAAGCTTGCACATAGACAGACACTAAACATAATTTCAAGTCTACTAGCAGTGAGATATAGAAGAGATCTAATCATACCTCTGTATACCGTCTGATCAACGATCTTACCTGATTCGTCTTTGTTGAGACTGGCTCCAGACGAATGCATAGGAGTTTTCATTGGTTTGGCGTTTTCCATTTTGAATTTCTTTAGGAGTTCTGTTGATGAATATATATGCCATGTTTAGTCTGTTTGATTTGAAGTCCTAAGAAAAACTTCAATTCTCCCATCATGCTCATCTCGAATTCTTTCTGCATTAACTTAGAGAGAAATCCTTGCACAAAGATTCGTTAGTTGCTCCAAAGACTATATCATCTACATATATTTGAACAATAATAAAGTCCTTTGAAATGCTTTTCTTGAAGAGTGTAGTATCAAACTTTCCTCTTGAAAAACCATTTTGAAGAAGAAAGGAACTTAGTCTTTCATACCAAGCTCGAGGAGCCTGTTTAAGACCATATAGTGCCTTTTTTAACTTGAAAACATGATCTGGTTGAGATGAACTCTCAAATCCAGGGGGTTGTCTTACATATACTTCCTCTTCAATAAAACCGTTTAGAAAAGCACTTTTTACGTCCATTTGATATAGGATGATATTCTTATGAGCAGCAAAGGCAAGTAAAATTCTAATAGCTTCCAGTCTAGCTACAGGAGCAAAAGTTTCAGAGAAATCTATACCTTTTTGTTGATTATAACCTTGAGCTACTAATCTTGCTTTGTTCCTTACAGCTTCATCGAGCTTGTTTCTAAACACCCATCTAGTGCCAATGATACTTTTGTTCTTTGGTTTCTCAACTAAGGTCCAGACGTCATTTCTGGTGAACTGATTAAGTTCTTCTTCCATAGCCAAGATCCAGTCATTGTCTTGAAGAACATCTTCAATATTCTTGGGTTCTATTTCTGATACAAGAGCATAGCTTGAGATATTCTTCACTTTTGATCTTGTTTGAACACCTTGAGATTTATCTCCAATGATCAAATCTTGAGTGTGATTTGAGGTGAATTTCCAAGATTTGATAGGCCCATGATCAATAGTCTGATGAGGATCAGACGAAGAGGGTTCGTCTGAGTTGGTGGGTGCTTTTGAGTCTGCTCTTGTGTCTGTGAGAAGTTGTTCAGACGGAACATTTCCTTGAGCCGAGGGAGTAATCTACAAATTATCAAATAAATTTTCCAGGTCTAATATTTCCTTATCAGCCTTTGAGTTATCTTGGAATTTTACATGAATTGATTCCTCTACAACTTGCGTCTTAGAATTAAATACTTTATAGGCCTTAGACGTATTGGAATATCCAAGTAAGAATCCCTTCACCACTTTTGAATCAAATTTTCCAAGATGATCTTTGGTGTTTAAGATGAAACATTCACATCCAAACCGATGGAAATAAGAAATGTTGGGTCTTCTTCCTTTCCATAGTTCATATGGAGTCTTATTCAATATTGGTCTTATCAATATTCTATTTTGAATATAACAAGAAGTATTAATTGCTTCTGTCCAATAATATTTTGGAAGAGAGCTTTCATGCAACAAAGTTCTAGCCATTTCTTGTAAGGTACGATTTTTCCTTTCCACAACTCCATTTTACTGAGGAGTTCTTGGAGATGAAAAATTGTGAAAGATACCATTTTCAAAACAGAAGACATTAAACTCAGAATTTTCAAATTCTGTTCCATGATCGCTCCTAACAGATGCAATACATATTCCTTTTTCTTTTTGAACACGTTTGCAGAATATTTCAAAAACACTAAATGACTCATGTTTATGTACTAGGAAGTATACCCATGTAAATCTAGTATAGTCATCTACAATTACAATTACAAATCCATATCTCTTTCCTCTAAGACTTTCAGTCTGAGTAGGTCCAAAGAGATCAATATGTAACAGTTCCAGCGGTCTTGTCGTAGAAACAACACTTTTTGATTTAAAAGAAGCTTTGAGTTGTTTCCCATGCTGACAAGATTCACACAGACGATTGAATTTTCAAGATATTTTTGGCAGACCTTTTACAAGATCCTTTTTAGAAATTTTTGAAATATATTTGAGACTCAAATGTCCAAGCTTTTTGTGCCAAATATCTCGTTCATCATCTGCTGAGATCAAACATGTCATATTCTGATCACTTAGGTCAGAAAGACATACCTCATAGAGGTTGTTCTTCCTTTTCCCAATGAACAGAGTGGATTTGTCTTTGTTTTTAACTATACATTCATCAGAGTTAAAAGCTACTTCATATCCATTGTCACAAAATTGACTTATGCTAAGTAGATTGAAGTTGAGACCTTTAACATAAGAGACATTCTGGATAAGTGGATTGGGTGTCTTACAAACAGTCCCAATACCAAGGATTTTTACCTTTACCAGAGCCGTAGTTGACAGACCCTTTACTTGGTCTGAGGTCTTGGAATATAGACAGGTCTCCCGTCATGTGTCGTGAGCATCCACTGTCCACGTACCAACTTGAAGTCCTCTCTTTTCCTATTAAGGATATCTGCAACAGGAATAATGAGTAACCTTGGTACCCAAATCTTTTTGGGTCCTTTTTTGTTAGTTACAGAAGGTTTCTTTTTGTTTGTAATTTTGGCCTTCTTGTAGTTGTTAGGAACCTTGTTATAGTTCCTCTTCTTCTGAGCAGACGAAACAGATTTATTTTTCTTTTCATCTGTCTCTTTAATATAACCAAGTCCACTTTTATCACTAGGTGTCATTCCATAATTTAAAATATTTTCAAGCATGAAGGATCCCTTTGTAAACTTGGTTATGTCATTGAGTAAGGATTTATTTTCTTTCTTTAATCTTTCAATCTCAAGAATGAAAATATCCTTTTCAGATTCAGATGAAATAGCATCTGATACTTTCTTTTCCAATAACTCCTTTTCAGATTTTAAAACTGCATTTTCTTCCAAGGTTTGTTTCAGCTTGGTTTTGTAGATTTTGTATTGCTCAGCAATAAAGTGAGAGTTAGCTAGAAGTGTATCATATGACATTTCTTCTGATTTTGATTCAGACTCAGAAGAGGAGGATGAAGAAGTTTGAGTATCATTTACCTCAGTTGAGACATAGTCTCCAGCCATGAGACAGATGTTTGCTGTTTCTTCTTCTTCAGTAGATTCCTCTGAGCTTTCACTGTCGAGGTCTTCCCAAGTCAGTAAGCTCTTCTTTCCTTTATCTTTACGAGGGTTTCACCTCTTTTTCAGCCTGGGGCATTCTGACCTCATATGCCCTGGTTTTCTTCATTCATAGCACACAATCTCTGTGCTTTCCTCCTTGTTTGATGATTTATCAGTGAGATTTCTTTCCTTCTTCTTGAAGAAGCGTTGACCTCTTCCCTTTTTCATCATCATCCTCTTAAAGTGTCTGGCCATAAGAGAAATTTCGTCTTCAGACGAACCATCAGACGATTCAGATTCTGTTGAGTCAGCCTCAGAATCTTCATCTTCTTCTTTCTGTCCTTCTTGACAGAGTCTTCTTTGGGAGTGGTGTTGACAGATGGAAGAGCTATAGGCTCTTGAATCTTGATCTTGTCCCTTTTACATAAGAGTACCTCATGTACCCTTAGTGCACCAATTAACTCATCTAGAGTTAATGTCTTCATATCCCTTCCAAAAGAGATGGTCGTAGACATAGCTTCCCAAGGAGGTGGGAGACTATCCAGAAGTTTCATATTGTTCTGGGCCTTTGTAAAGGTGATTCCTAGAGTAGTGAGTCCATTCAATATTGTTTAAAATCTTCCGAACATCATATCGATTGACTCTCCTTTCTTCATGGAGAACATTTCATATTCTCTTTGAAGAGTGCAACCTTTCTCATTTTGACGTCCTCCGTGCCTTCATATGAGATTTTAAGAGCATCCCATAATTCTTTAGCAGTTTTGTAGGCACAAAATCTGTTGTATTCAGTTCTAGAGAGTGCGCACATGAGAGCGTATCTGGCTTTATTGTTCAGCTCCATGATTGAATATTCTTCACTTCCCCATTCTTTTTCTGGCTTCATGATGAGAATATCTCCTTTAGTGATTATGTTCCATAATCTGTATTGGGTTGACTTTATGTACATCTCCATCCTGTCAGCCTAGTATGGGTAATCATCTCCAGAGAACGCTGGAGGTTTGTTCATCGAAGCTCCTCGGGATAAGAATGAAGGCCCTTGTGAGTCCATATTAGATCTTTTCCTCTAGTTGCTGTTAAGCGCTCAACCCTTAGAGGCTGAACTCTGATACCAAACTGTAAAATACAAAACACAAGAAGGGGGGATTGAATTGTGTTAATTTAAAATTTAAATCCTTTCGTCTGTGGTTTTGAAAAGGAGTACAGACGAAACAATGTTTTAGTTTAAAAGTTGATTTTAGTGGACAGACGTTATGTTTTAAGTTATCCCCGTTAGTTCAACAATATTGATATATAACACAAATATTTTTATACTGGTTCGTCTCTTCAAGACTATGTCCAGTTACTCAGAAACTACTGAGTTTTCACTACCAACCGTGAAAAAGTTACAAGTATTCTTTGCACTCAGCCACTTCTGGCTATACACCGATATTCTTTGAACACAGCTTTCTCAGGCTAAACAGCTAAGGTATTCTTTGAACCCAGCCTCCACAGGCTAACACCACACAAGTGGATTTCAAAAAGATATTTTAAAACAGAAGGATTCCTCTACGCAGAGAGAGTTTTACAATGAAGTATATTCAGAAGTCTTGAGCGAAAATCTCAGAAGATAGAATAAGAGAAGCGTTTTCGCCAACTGAAATCTGATGAAGTGAAGTCTTTAAATAGGCACCCTCTTCAAATGACCGTTAGACTCATGAGAATGCCGTTGAAGATTTTCTTGAGAGCTTTCCAAAAAGTATCAGATAGTACTTGATTGATTGATGGAGTGCGTAGCGGATTTAGATTGCGTGCGCAGTACTTTTTCTGACTTGTACAAAGACTTTGACAAAAGGTGAAGACCTTTTTGACTTACATGTGTAAGCACGAATGCCTATACTGATCTTGGATGCTTCTAATGAGTTCTTTCTTAGATTTGAAATCTTGGCGCGAGTGACTCAAATTTTGCTTCAATTTTTGGACAGACGATATATGTCTTCAGTCTTTAAGCGGTTTCGTCTTATCCTATCGTCGATGATTTCAACTTGAGACAGACGAATGACGTTAAATCGAGGAGTCATCTTTAAATCGAAACTGTTCCGTTTGACTTGCTTGCTGATCTTTCGTCCGAGAAAATTTCTTTGTCTTGTAAAAATTAAAACCTTTGATGAATTAATCATCTTGATCTAACATATATATATATATATATATATATATATATATATATATATATATATATATAAAACCAAACATGAGAAATAAAAAACATAACAAAGGCAAAGTATAAGAAAGAGAACAAAACAAACAAGTTTTTTTGGCATGCCACATGTGACGAGCATTCTAAATGTTGCGACTAAGAAAATCCTTCAAGAAAATAATTACAATGGAATTTAAGTGGGAAACATTAAAACGTAAATTGTAGTCATATAATGTTGATATCAAATAAAAAAAAAAATTCTATCAGCCACAATACATGTCTACTTAGCTCTCATACCAACTGAAGAAAAACATGAGATAAAATTCTATCTCTAACTATAGATGAACACAATATTATGAGATGTTACGTTATCATCACAATCTATTAATCATTGAGAAATGTATATGGACCGTCTATGTTTACCTGGTAGTGCTCTTGATTTGTCAATACTATAGGATAATTACTACTCTTTTTATCTAGTTTTTAATAAATAGAATGATGTTAATTGTAATGAACATAATTGCCCAGTTAAGAATAAGAATCCCTCAACATAACTTATCACGCATCACGTAGTAAAGAGATCTCAAAATTTAATAAATTATATATTAAATCAAAAGTAATGTATGTATATTTATAAAATAAATATATTTAATAATTTTAATGACATGGACTAACATCAAATGATTAATAATATTAATCCTGACTTATAAATAAATCTAACTAAGAGATACCTGTCCTCTCTTCCTCCCGCCTATCATCCAATTCCCAGAATTTGCATTTACTTTGCATAACACCCCATCCTATCAAAAATGAAAAAAAATAATTGTAGCATTAAACAGAATACGGTAAGAGTTGTAGAGAATCACATATTTATCTGGATTCAGGACTCCTCAGACATCATATATATTTAAACAAGTTTCCTCTTTTGTTTCCATAGAAGATACATGAGAGACAGGCATATACATGTTGAACAAGTAGCAAAAATTGTGCTCTGTTTATTTGGACTTACATTTTGATTAGAAACTCCTTCTTCATCGAAATCCTTTAGTCTTTCCACTCTCCATTGCATCTTAAACTAGTTGTCCAACTCTTAGGCCTTCTGAAGGGAGAGGAAGAAAACCAACGGCTAGGCATGGATCAAGCATCGGCCTTTGCAAAGTAATTGTACTCTTGAACATTAACTCCTGTCTAGCACCATCAACTCCAGTAGATTCATTCATGACAGCAGGGTAGGATCCAATTCTTCTATTGCCAGAAATTCCGTATTTGATATTTAATATGCTTTCTGGTTTCTCCCTGACTTCTGCATTTTTATATTATTTTTTGGAAAATCAAATAAGCTGATAAATTGCAGACATCATGCTAATATAATTTCCACAACTAAATACTCTTATTGGGATAAAAGTGTGGACCACAGGCATATCAACATAACATTCAGCTTGACAATTTGCAAAATGTCCAGACTCCATACCATATAAAAAATAAAAAGTGTCATAGTACTTTCATTTAATATACTTATTGTATAATATTCTATTGACATGCCCTTGTTGCTTAATGAGTACAATCTCTTCAAGGAAAACATAATAAATAAAATGAAAATGTGACCACTAAAGTGCTAAGATTATCAAAATCACTAATCAATTGTGTCGGTGCAACTAATTAACACTGGAAACCACACCATTAGTGTTTTAAGATAGACTACAGGTTAAGGATATAACAACAAACGTTTTTCTTGCTTGCTCAGAAAGATCAATATTGAATTTCAAAAGAAAGAAAAATATTGGTGGAGTTATTGACTTCTGCAACTGGCCACAAATTATTAAACTTGAAATAGAATAAGTCAACCTATCAGAAACCTATGAAAAAGGATAGAATTGTAGTTCCCAAATTCTGTATTGATTACATAATAACCTTGTATTTGGTGCACTTATCAAATTATTTGGTGTCAATGTATTAAAAGCAACAATGACATCATTTTACTAAACTCTAGCAAAATCAAATTACCTTCCACATTTGTCTTGTCTAGGCAGATACTAAACAAAATTCCTGCTTTGGAAGTGGGAGATATGATAAGTGGGAAGAAACTTGAATTAGGTCGACCCTCTGTTTGTCCAGTATGAACAAAATCCATCTTGAAGATCAAGCCAAGCATCATATATGCTCAGTGCAGCCTTTACTTCAGAGTGAAATATTACCTAGAAGTCACATGAATGATTGTGTACTTTATCAAAAAACAAAAGAAAAAGAACAAGATGAAGTTGTAGAATTCTAGTGGCTATATGTGTCCATGAGAAAAAATGTTACATTTTCATACATGTATATAAAAATCTTCAAATTAGTAGAAAGCTAAATTAACTTAGATTCCGTATATTATTACCAGTCAAATGTTGTCATACTCGTAAATAAGCCCTCCAAAAGCTTAAGCTGATTAGGAAGGCATATGAATGGTTTTATATGTAACATGTCCCCTCATGCAAGAAACCTTTGGACTTGAAAATGGAAAATGCAAAAGTCTACATGCCCTTATGTTAGAAATTTTATTTAGAACAATGCAATGCAAGATGATTATAGAGGTTTTTATACCATGTCAAACCAATCATCCGAAAAAGTAACTTGTTTGGAGAAGCACCGGAATGGTTTTGCATGTAACAAATGTCAACAACGGCCTAATTAATTTGTTAAACCATCTTACAAAAAGCTGCAACTGTAACCTTGTTAAAACACTGACCTTAGTACTTGATACTTTTCATGAATCAACCAAAGCTTAAGTTATTAGGTAAAGGTACATGAATGGTTTTATAATAACATATTTAACATACCATGTCGTACAAAAGGTGTTGGACTTGAAGCTGAAGAAACCATCCCTAGTTTTAGTTTTGATATACTTGTACTTTTGATCTTTGTGATAGATCGTATATAGGAGTTTAAAATGTATTGATTGTTTTAGTTTAGGCTTTGAGTGTGGTTTTTATTCAATCGTTTCATAGAAAATTTGATTTTACTCTTGTGATTTGAGCTAGAGAAGGTTTGGAACCCCATTTTATTTGAAAGAAATCAAAAATTTTGGTTTAAAAAGGTTTTAAGATGAAGTAATCGATTACCATATAGCTGTAATCGATTACCAACAGGTTCAGAAAACAGGGGAACCCAAACTGCTCTAGAGTAATCAATTACCACTCCATAGTAATCGATTACTTCGTGCTTGAAGAAACAGGGGAAGACAAATTTCTCTGGAGTAATCGATTACCACAATCCAGTAATCGATTACCACAATCCAGTAATCGATTACCAGACCAGAATTCATCTCAAATGATTTTGAAACTACTTTAAATTGAAACCTCTTTGAATTGTTTTCAGAAGAGAGATCTTTTTGAGTTTTCCAAGAAAGAAAGGAAGAGCTAAACACTAGTTTTTACAAGAATTCTCTTCAAAGTTTCAAAGATTTCTCTTGAGATGAAGGCTGTGTGAATGGTTGAATTGTTTGGATGATATCATTGATCAGTGCATACACAACAGGTGTAATCTTATCTAATCTTTATCTTTGGTAATCTTTTTTGTTTAAACTCTAAAGAGAAAGGTATTCTCTTGGAAGAGTGGATGAGTTTTTGAGAGAGGTACTCTCAAAGGTTTATTCTTGAAGGGATCAAGGATCAAGATATGTTCTTAGGTGAAGAACATATAGCTTTGAGTATTTGATTTGTTTTTGTGTTTGTGCAGTGTGGTTGTATTGAACACAGAATCTTTATAGTGGAAAACCGATTGCAACAGATTGTTGGGTTGAGACTGGATGTAGGCCGAAAGCCGAACCAGTATAAATCTCTGTCTAAACTCTCTTCTCTATCTTATCTCTTTTAATTCATTGTTTTCTTGCTTTACAATTTTCCCTTGTTTTCCGCTGATTATATCTCTGATATGTTCTTGTAATTCAAGATAAGATTGAATCGGGAAAAAGTGAGAAAAAGTAAAATTGAACAAGGGAACTTGAATCTATTCACCCCCGGGTTCGAGTGGCATTTCACCCCTAACCACAACTCATCCGCTGATTCTTCAACATCAGTCGGTTCGAACCTCCACTTAGTTTCACCTAAGCTTCATCCTGGTCATGGATAGATCACCCAGGTTCGGGTCCATAAGCAGTGACAATTGCTCTATGAAGACTCGCTTTCGCTACGGCTCCGGTGGTTTCCCTTAACCAAGCCACTGTCTATGGGTCGCCGGCTCATTCTTCAACAGGCCCCTCTTGATTCATATAGGGACCAACAATTGGTATCAAGAGCTTTAACTAGTAAATCAATCTAGTAATCCTTCTTAGTTCCCTGTAATGGCTAGTAATCTTTTACCCTTCGCTGAAGGAGCTTCGATAAATAGACCTCCATTGTTCTGCGGTGATAACTATCCATTCTGGAAAGTTCGCATGAAGATCTTTATGGAATCTATTCACAGAAGCATCTGGCAGGCTGTGGTAAATGACTACAAAGTTCCAATGAAAATAGAAAATGGAAAAGAGATAGAGAAACCTTTTGAGGATTGGGAAATGGATGAGATTATAAGGGCTGAAAATGATGCTAAGGCCTTGAATATCATACACTCTGCCTTGAATTCTGATGAGATTTTCAGGATATCAGCTTGCACAATAGCAAAAGAAGCATGAGAGCTCTTCATGGGTTAATCATGGTAACCCATGAAGGTACTGCTGAGGTGAGAAGAGCTAGGAAGAACACACTCATTCAAGAGTATGAGACATTTAGAATGTTCCAAGGAGAATCAATAATGGAAATGCAAAAGAGATTCACACACATCATCAACCATCTCAAAGGACTTGGCAAGAACTTCATTTAAGAAGAAGTAAATGTCAAGATTCTGAAATCACTGAATAGAAAGTGGCAACCTACAGTGGCAACCTACAGTGACAACCATAACTGAATCCAAGAACCTTGCTGCTATGACAAGTGATGAACTGTTTGGGAAACTTAGAGAATATGAAATGGACATGACTCGAATGGCAGATGAGGAGCAGAAAGACAAAAGAGCCAAAGGAATTGCTCTCAAAGTAGACCGGACTGAAACAGAATCTGAATCCTCTGAAGACGGAAATGATTCACAAGAAGACCAAGTGAACTTGATGGTAAAGAAGTTCAGAAAGTTCATGAAGAACAACACTAAAAAGAAATTTGGTCAACCAAGAAAAGGAGTCAAAAAGCAAGACAATACTTCAGTCAAAGTGACATGCTACGAATGTGGGAAGATTGGGCACTACAGATCAGATTGTCCAACCTTGAAAAGAAGCAACAACACTGAAGTGAGAAAATCTGAGAATGAAAGAAATGTCAGAAAAGAAAAGAAGAAAAAGAAAGCATACATAGCCTGGGATGAAGGCTACACATCCTCAACATCTGAAAATGAAGATGAAGAGGCGATTCTGTGCTTAATGGCCAAAACATCCAGTGAGGTAAGTGATACGAACTCAATTATGGATGAATATGATGAATTGCATTCTGCCTTTTGTGAGCTTTATAATCAAGCTGAAGTTTTTGAAAAAGAAAACATAGTATTGAAAAAGGAAGTATCCATGTTAAAACAGAAAATATGTGAGTTAGAAAATGATATTTCAAAGCTAAAGGAACTCAACATTTCTGCAAACTATGTTCACATGAAATCTGGAAACACTAAGCATGCTAAATTCACTTTTACTTATTGCATGAAACCTGGACATAAATCATATAACTGCATGATTAGAAAGAAAGGGATATCCAGTGGCAAATACAAATGGATTAAGAAAGAAACCTGTAGCACTAACATGCATGGACCCAAAAGGAAGTGGGTACCAACTGCAAAATAAGTTCTTTTTCTCTTGCAGGAAAGCCTGAACAGCAGAAGCTCAATATGGTACTTAGACAGTGGCTGCTCAAGGCATATGACGGGTGATAGAAGGAACCTGAGCACCTTCACACCAAGATAAAATGGACCAGTTGTATACGGAGACAACAACAAAGGGAAAATACTAGGCTACGGTACTGTTGGATATAAGGTAAACACAGTGATAGAAGATGTATTGTTGGTTGATGGATTAAGGTTCAATCTACTGAGCATCAGTCAACTATGTTACAAGAACTATAGAATTGCTTTTGATGATGAACATTGTCTCATCAGTAACAAAGACTCAGATGAACTTCTCATGATTGGCAAGAGATCTAACAACATTTACATATTGGAAGTAGATTATTCTTCTCCTTACTCTACATGTTTAACTTCTAATGATAATCTGCCTTGGCTATGGCATAGGAGAATAGCACACATTGACATATTGCATTTGAATAAGCTTGTTTCTAAAGAGTTAATTTTTGGTCTCCCCAAACTAAGATTTTCCAAAGAAGGACTATGTGAGGCTTGTCAAAAGTCCAAGCAGGCAAAAACATCTTTCAAAAATATTAAACATGTTTCTACAACTCAGCCGCTTGAACTCTTGCATTTAGACTTATTTGGTCCATCTAGGATAGCTAGTATTGGTGGAAATCTGTATGGGCTAGTCATAATAGATGACTATTCAAGATTTACTTGGGTTTTGTTTATCAAGAAAAAGGATCAAGCCTTTGAAGTTTTCAAGGTACTTGCCAAGAAAATTCAAAACAAAAAGGATTTGAAAATTAAAGCTTTAAGAAGTGATAATGGTACTGAATTTAAGAATAGCTTTTTTTGAAAGGTTTTGTGAAAAACATGGGATATCACACTGCTTTTCAGCTCCTAGAACTCCTTAGCAAAATGGAGTGGTGGAGAGGAAAAACAGGTCTCTTATAGAACTTGGAAGAACCACGCTAAATGAGCATATGATGCCTAAACATTTTTGGGCAGATGTTGTGAACACTGCATGTTATGTTCTCAATAGAGTCTCTATAAGACCCATTTTGAAGAAAACCCCTTATAAGCTTTTCTATGGAAGAAAACCAAACATTTCTTATTTTAAAGTTTTTGGATGCAAATGCTTTATTTTAAACAATGGCAAGGACCCTATTGGAAAGTTTGATGCAAAGGCTGATGAAGCCATTTTCCTTGGTTATTCAAATACCAGTAAAGCATATAGGATCTTTAATAAAAGAACAATGTGCATTGAAGAATCTTCCCATATTAGATTTGATGAAACTAACACTTTCCAAAAGGAAAGATTGCTGTGTAATGATGATGAAACAGGTGAAGGAAACATAGACATTGATCACAAGCATCAGCAAACTCAACCAAACCCAGTGCCAGAACAAGCAAAAGAGTGGAGGACACCTAGGAACCTATCACTTGACAATGTCATTGGTGACATTCACAAGGAGGTAAATACTAGATCCTCACAGAATTTGTTTTGCCATAATATTGCTTTTGTATCACAGATAGAACCATCCAGCATAGAGGAAGCCTTGAACAATGAATTTTGGATCATGGCTATGCAAGAAGAACTTAACCAGTTCAAAAGGAATGGAGTTTGGGAACTTGTTCCAAACAAAGGCAACATGAACATTATTGGTACAAAATGGGTATTCAAGAACAAACTGAGTGAAGAAGGAGTTGTGGTCAGAAACAAAGGACTTGTGACAAAAGGCTACAATCAACAAGAAGGGATTGACTTTGAAGAAACCTTTGCCCCTGTTGCAAGACTTGAAGCTGTTAGATTACTCCTGGCTTATGCTTGCATCAACAATTTCAAATTATACCAAATGGATGTAAAGAGTGCATTCTTGAATGGTTATATCAATGAAGAAGTCTATGTAGCACAACCACCCGGTTTCACAGATACTACTTGACCTACACATGTCTACAAACTTCATAAAGCCTTGTATGGGTTGAAGCAAGCCCCTAGGCAATGGTATATAGACTGAGTAAGTTTCTCATATCAAAAGGATTCCACAGAGGTAAAGTAGACAAGATTTTGTTTATTAAGAACAAATCTGACTACATTCTATTGGTTCAAATTTATGTTGATGACATTATCTTTGAATCATCTAACCAACAACTTTGTGAAGAGTTTGTGAAAGATATGTAGGAAGAATTTGACATGTCCATGATTGGAGAACTGAGTTTCTTTTTAGGACTCCAAATCAAACAAATGGAAGGTGGCACATTCATACATCAGGCTAAGTACACTAAAGAACTGCTTAAGAAATATGAGATGACTAGTTGCAAAGTGTCAAATACACCTATTTCTACTAACACTTATCTTGAGATTGATGAAGCAGGTGATGAAGTTGATACTACTTTATACGTAGGTGTTATAGGATCTTTACTTTATCTTACAAACAAGAGACGATATTATGTTTTTTCGTATGTTTATGTGCTAGATTTCAATCTGCACCTAAGCAATCTCATTGGCTAACGGTGAAGAAGATTCTTAAATACCTAAAAGGAACAATAAGTTGTGGACTATGGTATCAAAAGGAACCTCACCATTACTTGTTGGTTTCAAGTGATTCGATTTTGCGGGTAGCAAAACGGATAGAAAAAGCACTAGTGGAACATGTCACATCTTTGGAGAATGTTTGATATCGTGGAATAAAGAGAAAGCAAGCTTGCGTAGCACTATCAATCGCGAAGGCTGAATATGTAGCTCATGGAAGTTCTTTGTGCTCAAGCAATTTGGTTGAAACACCAACTTGAAGACTTTGGGCTAAAGATAGATCACATTCCCTTGAAATGCGAGAACACAAGCGCTATAAGTATCACAAGAAATCCTGTACTGCACTCAAGAACAAAACACATTGAAGTCAGACACCACTTTATTCGAGATCACATCGAAAAAGGAGACTGTGACATCGAATTCATAGACACGGAAAATCAATTAGCGGATATATTCACAAAGACATTACCAAAAGAAAGGTTTTACAAACTTAGATCAAACCTCGGTATTTTGAGTGAGGAACATCTAAACTAAACCTTTTTACTTGATTACACTTATCCATAACTCTGTTTTTGTGAAATTCTTTCAAGAAAAACCTTCTTCTGATAGAAATAATCGATTACCAAGGGAGGATAATCGATTACTTTGCGTAAAATTCACTCTGGGAAGGATTTTGGTACTGGAGTAATCGATTACCACAAGCTGTAATCGATTACCACAGAACATGTTTTCAAATGTTTTGAAGAAATCCTCTGGAGTAATCGATTACCAGTTTACCATAATCGATTACCACGACTGTGTTTCTTGTTTTTCTTCTTCCCTCTATATAAGGAACTAAGATAATCGATTTCCAACTACTGGTAATCAATTACCTCGTTCTTGGGCTAATCTTTTGGGCTTTGTTACCTCTTATAAGAAGTGCAGGTGTGACTCTTCAACTCATCATTCATCTTCTTACTCTGAAAAACCCTTCATCTTCTTCCTCCAAACCCTAGATTTTCACTCTCTCTCAACAAAGGAAGAACAAGGTTGGTAAAAGAATCAAAATGAGGGCAAACTGTTTCACCCAAGAAGAAATTAAAGAAAAGAAAAAGGTAGGAGAATCTTCCAAGAGGAAGAAACTTACATCCTCAGAGCAATCAGAAATTCCTCCTCCTCCTCAACCACAAGAATCAGGGGTCAACCTGTGGTTCACCTCTAAAGGACAAAAGACTAGGTTCAACCTTGACTTTGCTTAGAAGGGTCTTGTTCCACCCAAGATTCTTGACCTACAATGGCTGGATAATCAGAGTTTCACGTTCCAGACTTTCCTGAGGCAACAACACATAGAAAGGTTCGTAGGGATGAAAGGCTTCATCTATCCAGACTTGGTTCGGGTTTTCTACTCAAACCTCAAACCGAATATGGAAAGGATGATAGTGAGTTCAGAGATTAAAGGTATCAAAATAACTCTAACCCCTGCTCACTTTTTGCAAATTGCTGGCATAAGGAAGGAAGGGATTATTGTACATGTAGACAAACTCAGAGAAAAAGGGTTTGATTTACAAAAAGACTCTTTTTATATGAGCCTTCTGAGAAACCCCCAACATTGGGAAGGGGAAAGGAATTCCAGGAGAGCATAGGGCAAGAAAGTAACATATAACATTGGTGGCCTGACAGCGGATGATAGGCTACTCCATTATTTAGTTTGCTCGATCTTGGCTGTAAGGGGAGCAAACCATGCCCAACTGAGTGAGGATGACATGATTCTCATTGCTGCTCTGAAGAACGGGATTCAAGTGGACTGGACGCACATTATCATGGACAACATGTTGAAAACTAGAAGACTTCTAGACAATAAGTGTCCTTACTCTCTTTTTATCTCTAGACTAATTGAAATTTTTCAGATTGACACCACTGATGAAGCTAGAGAATTAGTCAAAGATGTCCATGTCATCGGTGATAGAGCATTAAAGATGATGAGACTTATCAAGACCGATGCGGGATGGATAACAAGAGAGGAATAGCAGGCCATTCCACAACCTGAGCATGAGGAAGCACTAGAAGAGTAAGAGGAAACACAACCTGAGCATGAAGATGAGGATGAAGACAATGCTGGAGAGCACATTCCACGATCGCGCTTCGAATCCATTATGATTGATAGGATGGATGAAATGGAAGCAACCGTCAACAAGCGACTTGATGACCTGGGAAAGCGACAAGATCTGCACTTCCTGGAAATGAAGGACTTGATGGAAACTATCATGGAAAGACTCAACCAGGATGACGACTCAGATTAGTAACTCTATCTCTACCTCTCACTTTCTGATTTGATATACCAAATAGGGGGAGTAGTAGTGTAGTTATTAATTTTCATTAGTCTTCATAGCTTCATAGTCTTTGGATTGCTCTGTAATTTTTTTTGAACTATTATTTGTTCTGTTTTTGGGAGTTTTTGAATCTGTTTTACTTAAGTATTCTACTTAGGAGGAGCAGATTAACACAATTGAACATTTTATTGGATGACTGTAATAGTTAGACTTAATTTGCTTTGCAAATGATTGTCTTTATATGTCTGTGATTTGATATAGTGATATGTTTTGGATGATTCATAAAGCTGTATGTAAATAGCTGTATGAAATTGATGAAAATTGAAAGAATAGAAAAAGAAAAACACTAACATTGCAGGACACATCAAAGCCATAATCTACATTGAAGATCAACTACACAACAATTTGGTACATCAAAACCAAAAAGGGGGAGATTGTTGGACTTGAAGCTGAAGAAGTCATCCCTAGTTTTAGTTTTGATATACTTGTACTTTTGATTTTTATGATAGATTGTATATAGGAGCTTAAAATGTATTTGATTGTTTTAGTTTAGGCTTTGAGTGTGGTTTTTATTCAATTGTTTCATAGAAAATTTGATTTTACTCTTGTGATTTGAGCTAGAGAAGTTTTGGAACCCCATTTTATTTGAAAGAAATCAAAAACTTTGGTTTAAAAAGGTTTTAAGCTGAAGTAATCGATTACCTATAGCTGTAATCGATTACCAACAGGTTCAGAAGTAATCGATTACCACTCCATAGTAATCGATTACTTCATGCTTGAAGAAACAGGGGAAGGCAAATTTCTCTGGAGTAATCGATTACCACAATCCAGTAATCGATTACCACACCAGAATTCATCTCAAATGATTTTGAAACTACTTTAAATTGAAACCTCTTTGAATTGTTTTCAGAAGAGAGATCTTTTTGAGTTTTCCAAGAAAGAAAGGAAGAGCTAAACACTTGTTTTTACAAGAATTCTCTTCAAAGTTTCAAAGATTTCTCTTGAGATGAAGGCTGTGTGAATGGTTGAATTGTTTGGATGATATCATTGATCAGTGCATACACAACAGGTGTAATCTTATCTGATCTTTATCTTTGGTAATCTTTTTGGTTTAAACTCTAAAGAGAAAGGTATTCTCTTGGAAGAGTTGATGAGTTTTTGAGAGAGGTACTCTCAAAGGTTGATTCTTGAAGGGATCAAGGATCAAGATATGTTCTTAGGTGAAGAACATATAGTTTTGAGTATTTGATTTGTTTTTGTGTTTGTGCAGTGTAGTTGTATTAAACACAGAATCTTTATAGTGGAAAACCGATCGCAACAGATTGTTGGGTTGGGACTGGATGTAGGCCGAAAACCGAACCAGTATAAATCTCTGTCTAAACTCTCTTCTCTATCTTATCTCTTTTAATTCATTGTTTTCTTGCTTTACAATTTTCCCTTGTTTTCCGCTGATTATGTCTCTGATACGTTCTTATAATTCAAGATAAGATTGAATCGGGAAAAAGTGAGAAAAAGTAAAATTGAACAAAGGAACTTGAATCTATTCACCCTCCCTCTAGATTCATATAGGGACTAACAAAAGGTCTTTGGGCTTGAAATGTGGACCTGACAGGGCCTCTACCTTGTGCTTAAATTCAACTTGTTATTAGAATAATGGGAACAACAATGATCGGGTTTTAGATCACTCAGTCATAGAAGCTCTAATATTACTTTGTTAAAAATCCAGTTTTGTACTCCATCTGAACCAGTTGCTATCATAGTGTGGCATTAAGGGATGGATAATTTTTCTGTTAATTAAAATGTCTGTTTGGTCACAGAATCTTCTTCTGTGATTTCATACTCACAATTATGACAACAATTCCTTTTCTTTCTCAAGCACTTCTGTTGATGCGTCAGCAGGAACTGAAGGCCTGACAGTTGGTTTAGGCCAATGAAGCAAGTTGAGGGAAGCACTGTTCAAAAGGAAAGAAACAACAATTAAACAGGAATCAGGGGAGAATGATATCAAATGTGATATAACTAATCTTGGATTACATGATTAATAATGGAATGCAAGATGATTTGGTAACGAAATTGAAAAAATTATTGGCCTTCTAATTACAAAAAATGTACCTGTTGACAGGACTTCTTTTTATATCAGTTCCATACCCAGTTAAATAGGCAAGCCTCATGAACTGCCAAGATATATAAAAATCAGAAAGTAATCGTAGTTAACTATATAAACCTCTCAAAAGCTTCATCTTTGTAAGCCATATTTGAAAACTTTTTCTCCGTGTGTGATGGAGGACCATCTCCAAAAGCTCAACAAACTCTTCAACTTTACTTTTTAATAAATTGAGCTTCAAATAAAATTCGCTATGTTTTTGACCGTCTGACCAAGTTTAGTATTCGGAGGATAACTTGGGTTACACAACTCTAATTTATCTTTTCTTGGTGTCTTTGTAAAGCTGACTTATAAGGCTACAAAAGCTATGAAGACACAAAAGCCCAGTTCTAGCTGCATCTAGGAGGAAATTGGGCTTGAAAGTAATGTTTGGATACTGCCAGGATGTTCCAGCGGGGTGCTGACCAGGTTCAGTATTTCGAGCATAATGTGAGCTACAAAAGCCCGGCCTCTTGCCTACTTTTTCTCATATTCAAATTTCTATACAACATGCAATCTACAGTGGCAATATAAAAGTGGATCTGGATCATCTGAGACTCATTTTCTGATACACAGGATCCTCTAAAGAGGCAAGTGTAGAGCATACTAGTATGTCTCATATTACAAATCAAGTTCTGCAGTTCATGGCGTTGTTTAAGAAGAATGAGCATGAAAGGCTCCGAGAATGTTTCCATAGAGGATTGATCTCTATGATAAAACATTTGTTCTTTTTTTTTTTTTCAGCCTATAAACCATTTCAGAACAAAATAAAACTCATTTCAAAAACATAACTTCTTAGAACTAGAGAGTAGAGAACGAGAGAATTTAGTTACTCATAACTTTGAGAAAAACTATGAAAAATTTTATTGATACTTCAACTTGGTTATTTTACAATGAAGATAGTCTCCTTTTATAAGGCAAGGGACCATAAACAAACAAAACTAATAAAGCACACGACAAGACTTAAAGCAAAAAGTAAAAGCAAAAGCAAAAGAGAATCTTTAAAAGATTTCTCTTTATTTAAAGTAAAAGTAAAGTTAAAAGCAAAGATGCTTTCTGGATAACTTCGAATCTTCAAGGACAACAGCTGTCCTGATCATCTTTGTCTTGTTGTGTCGGCCAAGAGGGCCAGGGATCTTGAGAATCTTGCCAGATGGTTTCATCTCTTGGTTCTATGTACTGTTGCCAATCCCACGTGTCTTCATTCTTCTGTTCATCATCTTCTTCATGCCAAAGAAGATTTGGTGCATCTGTCCGTCTGGTTTCTTTTCCTTTTTCCTCTGGTAAAAGGATTTGAGAATAATTTTCATGCCAGAAATCTGGATTTATTTCCCAATTTGGAGTACAGATAATGTCAAGTGCTTTCAGTTTATTGCAGCTGGATGAGACTGGGCTCTGACTTATCTTGAATCCATTTATTTCATGAAGATGAAGAGAAAGTTCTTCTTTCCAAAATGGTGGTTTGTTTTGGACAAAAGTTCTCAGTGTTGGAAATGTTGCATATGTCAGAACCTGGTTCTGAGTGTAGAGATTTCCATTTGCAGGATGTTTGAAATATGGCCTATGGATAACAAAAATAGAAATAAATCTTTCTTGTTCTTCCATGTCCATTTTCCAAATATCAAATTTGGAAATTTCTCTTTCAATCTGTTCTTTCCACCAAGATGGTGAAGAAAAAAGACAGATGAACTTCCAAAGAAGTGTCTGGCTATGATCTTGGTCATTCAGGAATTTTAGCATCTTGAAGGTAGGAAAGATTACTGGATATTTGAATAGTGTTGCAGTACACCATAAATACCAGGCATCTGGTTCCAAAAAAGGTTTTCCCATAAAAATGGGAAAAATGTTCAGGTAAGGTGCAAGCGGATTAAACCATGTGGGTTTTGGTCTAACTCCATGGATTTGTATGGCTGTGGCAAGATAATGGAACATGTGAGTTTCTGCAAAACTCTTTATCACTGTTGGAGTGATTGGTTGATTCTTTGGAAGGTCTGGAGGAAAACCTAATGGGGAATCATCAATAAAGTTGTTCATCATAATGAGAAGAAAAGTGTTTGACTTTGAAAAGACTGAAATTGTTTCTCTCATTTTTTCTGGTCTTGACAGATAATCTGGAATCACATTTTGTTTTCCTTTTATGTGTTTGACACTAAAATCATATCTGGAAAACCACTCTTTGAGCCTTAGGACTTGAGGGCTGGGAGGAATCTTATTTTTGAGTTCTAACATCTTTGGGAAAGATGAATTATCAAGATGAACTTCAAATTCATTTCCTCTCAAAATGAAAATCAAATTTCTTGATTCCATATTTGACTGCAAGAGTTTCTTTCATGGTTGTGTGGTAATGAACTTCTGAGTCTTTGAATTTTCCACTGGCATGTCCACAATAAAACTGTTGTCCTTCTATTTCTTCAATGAGAATAGCTCCCCAATAGTAATCACTAGCATCAGTTTGCAAGATTTTCTTTCCCTGTCCAGGAATTTTAAGAGGAGGTGGATTTTGAGCAATTTGTTTTAGGATCTTCAATGCTTCTGTTTGTTCATCTCCCCATGGTGGTGCATTTTTCTTCAAGAGTTTTGAGAGTTTTGAGGTGTAATTGGAAAGATGAGGGATAAAATCTCTTACATAATTAAGTATCCCAAGAAACTGTTGAATTTGTTTGGTACTCAGATTTTTCTCAGGGAATTTAGGTAACTCTTCAACAAGATGAGGTTGAGGAGAATATTTTCCATCAGAAAATCTCATTCCTAAGAAATTTACTTCAGAAGTTCCAATTTGGGATTTTGAGGAAGATAACATCACTCCATATTGATCACAAATTTGATAGAATTTTTCTAACAAGGATTTGTGAGATTGTTCATCTGGAGAGAATAGGAGAATGTCATCTATGTATATGAGGGTTGAACTGAGAATGGGTTCAAAAATTCTGGTCATAGCTTTCTGGAAAAGAGATGGTGCTACCTTAAGACCAAAAGGTAGAACAGTCCATTGATAATGAGCATTTGGAATGCAGAAAGCTGTTTTAGGTCTATCTGATGGATCAAGGCCAAGGCCAAGTTGCCAAAATCCTGATTTGAGGTCAAACTTTGAGAAGATGAAAGCATTTGCTATGTAGGAGTATAAAGTGTAGATCTTTGGAAGAGGAAATTTGTCATCTTTGAGGAAAAGATTTAAGGGTCTGTAATCAATGACTAACCTCTTTTTTCCTCTTACCTTCTCTGATCTTTTCTCTACATAGAAAGCTTGACAGGCCCAATCTGAATTTGTGGGCTCAATCAATCCTTGGGCAAGTAGTGCTTGGCATTCAGCAAAAGCTGAAATTCTGTCTGTAGGATTCATGCCAAAATGAATTGCTTTAGTAGGATTGATGTCTTCATTCAACTTGAATGGAAGCTTTACAAAGAAAGCTTCATTTTTCCACAAGGGATGTGGATGATTGAACTGTTCATGGCTGTCAGGTGCAAGTTTTAGTAGTTTATCACGGAATTCTTCAAAAACTGGAGGAGTATCTAACAGACTGAAAATTCTGTTGATAGGAGTGAACTGCTTAAATTCTCCTTTTGATCTTATTCCCGTCGGAAGTATTTGAATTGTCTTCATCTGAGTAAAGACATCCATTCCAATTAAGATATCCTTTCCTGGAAGATCCGTGCCAATCACTTTTGTCCATATGACGCACTTTGGGAAGATTTTTATCCCAATTTTCTGCCTTGTCATCAAATAAGTCTTAAAGACTTCTCCGTCTGCAGCTTTAAATTTATTCTCTTTTTGCTCCCAAAATGGTGGAGATAATATTTTGGGATTCATCATGGTCTTTGTTGCTCCTGTGTCTATGAATGCAATGACCGAGATGGGAACATCATACTTTGAGGGGAGAATCTTGATTTCTATGTTGGGAGAAATTGTTGTTGTTGCTAAGATTTGTTCTTCAGCTTTATCAATTTCCTCAAAAGAGAGTATGGGGAAATTATACTGAGATTCATCATTATCAGATTGAGATTCATCTGATTGAGATTCATCAATATCAGATTGAGATTCTTCTGAAGAGGAATCAGAACTGGATATGTGAATTCCAAATATAGTTTCTTTATTTGGACCTTCTTGTTCACTATACCATGCTTCAACTTCTTCTCCTTCAGTGATTTGTAAGCTCTGAATAAGCTTTGCTGATTTTCCTTTTTGAGGACATGTATTTGCAAAATGTCCCTTTTTCCCGCAGATGTAGCATTTGTTACCCCTTTTTCATTTAAAAGGTCTTTTGCGGAAAAAATTTATCTTTTTCCTTCTTCTGAACGAAGGCTGTTTAGAAGGAAAAGAAGATTTATGAGAGAACTTCTTTCTCCTTCTTGACTTGCAATCACAGGTATCTTTGTCTTTGCACTTGATCTTTAGATACTTTCTTTGGCAGTGTTTGGAATATTTTTTGTAATTCTTCATGATTCCATTCAATAATCTCTGCTGACTGCAGAGTTTATCATGGGCTGCCAAACATATCTGATGTATTTGTCCTAGAGTAAGTTGTGTTACTTCTACATTTTGGACACTGAACATCCTATACATCTCTTCTTGTAATTCTGAAGGAAGAGAGCTGACATAGGTCGTCTTAAGACTTGGATCATTGTATCCATTTAACTGATAGAAGCGTTGTTGCATTCTTTGAAAGTGTCTTTCAATGTCTTTCAATTCCAGTGAGCAGCATTTCATAGCAAAGTATGTTTGTCTCATTTCTTTTTGGGCTAGGCCAGTGTCACCTAGGAATTCAAAATGAATTGCTACAAGGAATGCATCAGGTTCAAGCCTATGAATTTGATCTTGACTTGCTGGGCCAAGGCTTTGGTACCATTCTTTTAGAGTACCTGTCATTCTCGCACAAAATTCTTCAAGAACTTTGTATTTATCTGCATCAGGATGGACTAATTTAGAATAAATCCAAGCCTTGAAATCAAGGAGTCTTTTTGCCCATTGAGACCGAGGAATATCATCAAGAGAAAACAATGGTGTTCCATTTATTTTTGGAGAAGGAGTGTTTTCTTCTTGAGGGACAAGGATGGGGCGTCTAGATGACGATCCTTCTTCTTTGATAGACACAAAAATATTTGAGACATCAACATATTCTGCTTCTGAGTCTATCTGTGAAACATGTATCGTTTCTGAGTCACTTTCTGAAGTATAAGAGCCTTCAGAATTTTCATCAGAATTCTCATCATCGGATTTGAGTAACTCAGTATATGAATCTTTATCTGATGATGTTGATTTTTGTGTGACTGTCATCATCTGAGAAAAAGGTTTTTCTTCAGATGGTTTTGAAGGTGATGGCTGGGTTGTTTTCCTGTTTCCAAAAAAGGTTGTAGGAGCAGGTAGATTTGGAGGGAGAAAAGGTGGTTTTACATTATGAGGAATAATTGAACTAGACAGTAATTTTCTGGGTGAAATTGGGAAAGGAGAGAACTGTTCAAGTGATGGAGAATTTCTTTCTTTAACATATTTTTGTAACTCATGCAGCTGACCTTTTAGCTTTCTGAGTTCAAAATCTCTCTGAACATTCTCATGGAAATTTTTCCCCATGTTGAGTTCAATTTCTTTTTCTAACTGAAAAACTTTCTCTTGTGTTTGAGCATGTGCCTTCTGAATTTTTTCAGACATCTTACTCAATTGTTCTTGAAAATTGTCATGAAGAATATTCACCTTTTCTTCAATGTTTTGAAGTTTTTTGTTTTGGGCCAGGGAATTGTTTGTCTGCCAGTTCAAAACTTCTTCAGCCTGAGATAAGGGTTGATAACTCCCATCTGGTAAGACTTCAGTTGTTTGAATGTAAGGCCTTTGTGAAATCCTTTTCTCTGCTTCTACTTTCTTCTCAAGAGGAGGAAAATCATCATTCATCATGATACATGGTATGGGTGGAACTATTTCTGGTTTGAAATAGTTAGAACAGTGAGTTGGAGGAGGCCAAGTGATTAGATTTGCATCTGGAGGAGGAGCAGGATATCCTTCCTTTCTGAGCTGTTTCAAACCCTTTTTATAAATAGCTAAAGGTCTGAAATGTTCTGACTTTTTGAAGGGCTTTTGAGGTGGTTTGCACCTGTCATGTGAATCATCATCATCTTTTAGAGGATGAGTATTCCTCATCTGATTCTTCTTCTCCTTGATGACAATTGCATCCTGGATCACACATGTCTGGGTTTGTATCCCATAAGAAATGACCATTTAATTTGTCAGAATAAATTGGTCTACCCTTTGTAGTGAAAGAGTGAACTGGGATTTTTCTTTCCTTAGAACCTAAGGAAATCATCATAGTGTGAAACACAGGAGTATTTGAACTTGTTCCTTTTTCTTTCCATCTGAAAGAAGAGCGAACGCTTCCATCTGTAGAATTTCGATGGAAAGATACATCTGAGGTAGCTATGTTTTGCTCCTTCTTTTTAAAGAGCTCATAATTACTGATCCATTCTGTTGGAATCAGTTTTTTGAGTTCTTCTTGAGGGATTTGTCTAGGAACTTGTATGATAGTGGGAATACTATCTTCAGCATGGTCACCAGCAATAACCATAAGGGCATTTCCTTCAAATTCTTTATCTCCAGGAAGATCAAAACAATGATCTTGTATCCTGTAAACAACCTGGTGGTGTAACGTTGCTGCAAGAGCAGTTTCATCCTGAGGGGCTCCAATGAGCTGGATTTGTACCTTGAATCTCGTAGGAAGAGTAGGATCTTTGAGCTGGATATTGTAATTGGGAAATAGTGTTAAGACAACACTTCCAGCATTTAGTATAGTAAGGACTGTTCCAATGACTTCTTGGTCATACTGGTGAAAAGTAGAATCCAGTAGTGTGATTCTAGCAGAGACAGGGAGTCCTCTTCTTCCATGTAAGGTTAAGACTAACCTTACTGCTCCAAGATGGAGGACAATATATCCTTGAGATTTCCAGTATCTGATCAATTCCTTGTTGATTTCTAGATCAACATACTGTTCAACAGAAGTGGCTTTGAGAGCTACTTGATCCATTTTTGAACTTTGGATATATTCTTTGGCTTCTTTTCTAGGAGTAGAAATAAGCTGTCTGAAATTATTAATCCAAGGGAATTTAGATCTGGATCTCCTAAAAACATTATAAGGGCTTATAAGAGGTGGTAAAGCATTATCTATCTGAGTTTCCTTAGAAATATGCTGATATTCTATAAGATTGCCAATTTTGGAGGTAAGCTGTTTTTTACATGATTCAGGAATAGTAATTTTAGAAGAAAGGGAAACTGAAGACGAGGAGCTTGGTAAAAGATTGTTTTCTAAAGTATAATTTAACATTCCCATGTACTGCACTTGATTATAGTCAATCAAAATGCTCCATTGTCAAGGCTCGAAGAACAAATTTGGATTTTGGGTACACTCACCACAAAATTTTATTACATTATTGTTTTGGGCATTACTTTCAAAATAAAAGATTAATTTCAAGTTAGATTTTTGATGAATTAAATTGCACAGTGAGTCTTCCTATTCAATACAACTATGCAACTTTGTGTGACAAATTAACTACATGCATGATGAGTAAGGGTATAGACCCTCCGCCTCTAAGATCCATATATAAAAGTTTATATTTAAATAGATTTAATACATCCTATGGACTAAAATTTTTTAATTTATTTTGCCCCGCAAAGTTTATGAGTAAAATGATTCTGGTAGACCAAAATTATTGTTTTTAAAGAATTATAACTTTTTGAAAAACTAATAAAAAATATACTTGTAAATGAAAATTTTAAAATTTAAAATAAATATTTTAATATCTTTAGCGACAATTTAAATAAAGTAAGAAAAAAATAAAATTATAATACTGAATGGATAACAATAAATAAAATTTCAATAGTAAAAATAAATAAATTTAAGTAAAATTTTAATAATAGAAATAAAAAATTCTGATAATAATTCAATAAAATTTCAACAAATAAAATTTTAACACTATATATATTAATATAAATAAAAAAATTTAAAATATTAAAAAATAATAACATAAATAAAATATTAATGAATATATAAAAGTTTAAATCATATTAACTTTTTTTCTATCTTGCGTGGACTTTCCAAAAAGAAAAGATAAAGAATTTTAAATCTGTAGGCTAATATTATTATTATTATGAAAGTACAGAGAAAGTGCTTCATAAATCACGACTCATTCATATGAAGAGTGAATCAAAAATTTTATTGAAATTTATAATTTCTACAGTTGGGAATTCAATATGCTTAACAATATAAGAAGGGAGAAAGAAAAAGAGTACACAAACCTCTTAACAATATAAGAAGGGAGAAAAAAAAAAAAAGCACACAAAAAGATTTAACGTAGTTCGATGCCTCAAGACTTAGTCCATAATCTCTCTAGGATAAAATTCACTATGTGTAATTTTATTTTTGAACGGAAAAATCACAGACCCTATACCTTCGCTGTAATTTTTGAATGGAAAAATCACAAACTCTCGCCTCATATAGTTTTTGGACGGAGAAATTACAAACCCTTGCACCATATATAGTTTTTGGACGGAAAAACTACAAACCCTCGCTACATGGTTTGACACACTACCTAAAATCTAATACACTCCTTTACTAAATTTAAAGGATGTGGTTCAAGTAAATAAAACTTAATACTCTAACTTATATAGGTTTTTCACTCATCTTTCTTTCTAATACTCTCCGATGTGAGACTTTGAATTAACACAAGACTTAAATTTACACTTTTGGTTAATTGACATTCTCTATTAGAAACTTGATTATATCTTATAAAAACTAAAATTACAATAGTTTTAATTATCTTTCACATTAAATTGTAAGCTTTCATTATAAATACATATGAACTAAAACAGAATCTAGAAATAAATACTTTAAATAACAGAAACAAACATTCTAAAATGGTAATTGAGAAAAAATTCGACTATTTGAACTTCATTGTTTAAAGTCTAATTTATGGTCTTAAATTTTCAAAACTTGCAATGCAATAGCAATCAATAAGAATGAAAATAGTGTGTCAGGGTTTTCCCCCCTGATATGGTTAATTTAATATCACATGGATTATTGCTCACATGTCAGATATTAAACTAATGAGAACAGATATTACACTTGATCTAAGCCAAAAGGCTAGAAAGTTAGTCAAGATATTAAACTAATGAGAACAGATATTACACTTGATCTAAGCCAAAAGGCCCAGAAAGTTAGTCAAGTTTTTGGCCTACATCCTTTCTCCTTGTATACACTTTCCAACCTCAATTTGTCCATCAAAATGTAGAAGGACTTGAATTTTCTGTATTTTACTTCTCACCAGCCTTGACCTCTTCTTAACTTCCCCTCATTTTCTCTATCATCGTGCTTCATTTCTTAATTATCTGTCTCTTTTTCCTCTTTTTTTTTTTTTTTATTTTATTATTATTATGCAGAGACAGCGCTGCAGTCAAGCTTGTTGCTGCATAATGGTAGCAAGTTTAACAAATAAACGCATGCATGCAGGACAACTCCACAACATATATGTTAAGTCTGCAGGACAACGCCACAACAAAGAAAACCCACAATACCACTTCTCAAAAGATGAAAACTGACTCTGTAAAATTGTACAGTGGATGTTTGGATTAAAGTTTATAAGCTTTAAGTTTGGATGAACTTCATTTTGTAATAAACTATGTTTGTAAAAAATTAACTTTTCCCCCTTCTATTTAGAAATGAGTTTAAAGACAGAATTGAGAGTAAACTTAATTTACAATTGGACCCAATTGAAAACCAAACAACGCAATTGTTAGAGTCAAAATATTACAGAGAAAAATATACATCTATTAAAAACATTTTTTTATAAATCTAAAAATTAATTAAGAAATATATTAAAAATTATAAATTGTAAACTTAATACTCGACCAAGGTACTTTTGATGAAATTTAAGATTCATACTACTTTTATTACCGTATAGACGTGTCAACGTTCAACACGCAGCATGGACCTTATTGACCGAATGCTATTTGCATTGAACGAATGGATTTTAATATGCGCCTAAGATGTGATCAAATTGAATTCAGCATCCCAAATGCACAGTAGATTCCAAATTTTATACTAGTATGCTTGGAAACAAATCAATGATTCCCGAGTACACTTTCTCCCCATTTTCAGGGCGTAACTCTTAAATTTTGATGCTATTTTCACCATAATTCATTAAGTCCTTTACCATAACGGTGTTATTCATAGATCAAATGACATGACAGGGACGAAGTTGGGGAGGAGTCAAGAAAATGATGAAATTGTATACGGTGGTTCCTACCAACTTTTATAATTGTATATATATGAGACAAAAGAATGTTATCTGTCTATCGTACAAGGAGGAGCACAAAATTCCACTGTACATGCGCCAAGGTTGCTGCTGAAACTTTGAACACTGCAAGAAGGCTACAAACAACACAAATCCAACTACATCGATTTTTCATGCAATGAAATCAGCAGAGACAAAGTTACACTTTACTACTATGGAAACCAAAAATTTTCTCAAACATCTAATATCCTATCAACGGAACACAAACTTAATCATGCTTGGGTGGAAAATCATGAATTGACTGGAATGCAGAAAGAGGAGCTGAGAGGCGGTGGCAAAACACAAACCAGGTGTGGTCCAGCAGGTTTGCAGCTTATATTTGCTTCATCAACATCTGGCAAACCAAGTAAGGGAGGGCGAACATAACCAGCCACCAGAGGCATGCATAATACAGAGATAACTATTCTTGCGCCTATCATCATAAGAGTGAAATTCAAATACCAACAATTGCATAATAGAACATTGTAGGTCATTCCATATTAAAAAGAAAAATACGTTCCTCTCAGTTATATACAACAATATATTTCCAATGGATCCAAGTACCTTGTTTTGTGGACAGCGATGCGTATCCTCTTTTCCTGCCAGCTATCATCCAATTCCCAGAATTTGCATTTACTTCGTATAGCACCTCATCCTGTCAAAAATGAAAATAAAATTGTAGTATTAAACAGAATACAGTAAGAGTTTCAGAGAATCATGTATTTATCTGGATTCTGGACTTAAAGAACTCCTCAGACATCATATATATTTAAACAAGTTTCCTCTTTTGTTTCTCCAAAGAAGATACATGAGAGACAGGCATATAAATGTTGAACAAGTAGCAAAAATTGTTCTCTGTTTATTTTGACTTACATTTTGTTTAGAAACTCCTTCTTCATCTAAATCCTTTAGCCTTTCCACTCTCCATTGCATCTTAACTAGTTGTCCAACTCTTAGGCCATCTGAAGGGAGAGGAAGAAAACCAACGGCTAGGCATGGATCAAGCACCGGCCTTTGCAAAGTAATTGTACTCTTGAAGATTAACTCCTGTCTGGCACCATCAACTCCAGTTGATTCATTCATGACAGGAGGGTGGGCTCCAATTCTTCTATTGCCAGAAATTCCATATTTGATATTTAATATGCTTTCTGGTTTCTCCCTGACTTCTGCATTTTTATATTTATTTTTGGAAATTCAAATAAGCTGATTAATTGCAGACATCATGCTAATATAATTTCCACAACTAAATACTTCTATTGGGATAAAAATGTGGACCACGGGCATATCAACATAACACTCAGCTTGTCAATTTGTAAAATGTCCAGACTCCAGACCATATAAAAATAAAAAGTGCCATAGTACTTTAATTTAATATACTTATTGTATAATATTCCATTGACATGACCTTCTTGCTTAATGAGTACAATCTCTTCAGGGAAAACATAATAAATAAAATGAAAATGCGACCACTAAAGTGCTAAGATTATCAAAAACACTGGAAACCACACCATAAGTGTTTTAAGATAGACTACAGGTTAATGATATAACAACAAACGTTTTTCTTGCCTGCTCAGAAAGATCAATATTGAACTTCAAAAGAAAGAAAAATATTGGTGGAGTTATTGACTTCTGCAACTGGCCACAGATTATTAAACTTGAAATAGAATAAGTCAACCTATAAGAAACCTATGAAAATGGATAGAATTGCAGTTCCCAAATTCTGTATTGATTATATAATAACCTTGTATTTGGGGCATTTATCAAATTATTTGGTGTCAATGTATTAAAAGCAACAATAACATCATTTCACTGAACTCTAGCAAAATCAAATTACCTTCCACATTTGTCTTGTCTAGGCAGATACTAAACAAAATTCCTGCTTTGGAAGTGGGAGATATGATTAGTGGGAAGAAACTAGAATTAGGTCGACCCTCGGTTTGTCCAGTATGAACAAATCCATCTTGAAGATCAAGCCAAGCATCATATATGGTCAGTGTAGCCTTTACTTCAGAGTGAAGTATTACCTAGAAGTCACATGAACGATTGTGTACTTTATCAAAAAACAAAAGAAAAAGAACAAGATGAAGTTGTAGAATTCTAGTGGCTAAATGTGTCCATGAGAAAATAAGTTACATTTTCATACAGATATATAAAAATCTTCAAATTAGTAGAAAGCTAAATTAACTTAGATTCCGTATATCATTACCAGTCAAATGTTGTCATAGTAAATAAGCCCTCCAAAAGCTTAGGCTGATTAGGAAGGCATATGAATGGTTTTATATGTAACATGTCCCCTCATGCAAGAAACCTTTGGACTTGAAAATGGACAATGCAAAAGTCTACATTACCTTATGTTAGAAATTTTATTTAGAACAATGCAAGATGGTTATAGAGGTTTTGATACCATGTCAAATCAATCATCCCAAAAAGTAACTTGTTTGGAGAAGCACCGGAATGGTTTTATATGTAACAAATGTCAACAATGGCCTGATTAATTTTTTAAACCATCTTACAAAAAGCTGCAACTGTAACCTTGTTAAAACACTGACCTTACAGTACTTGATACTAGTCATGAATCAACCATTCTGAAAGCTTAAGTTGTTAGGTAAATGTACATGAATGGTTTTATAATAACATATTTAACATACCATGTCATGCAAGAGCCCTTTGGGTTTGAAATGTGGACATGATAGGGCCTCTTCCTTGTGCTTAAATTCAACTTGTTATTAGAAGAATGGGAACAACAATGATCGGATTTTAGACCACTCAATCATAGAAGCTCTATATCACTTTGTTAAGTTTGAAATGATTAAAGATAAATTATGACCCTTAATTATGATAATTACAACTAACCTTTCCATTTGACAAAATTGATTATCTATTGAAATGTATCCGACTCAGCCTTCATTTAATGATTAGACCAATGATGACTTTTTATAGTTCAATTCGATGGAATAGAGTACGAACTAATAAAGAGTCTAATGAAGCATATTAATGATTATGTAGACGAAAGCTCTCCAAATCAACAGATAAGTTCCAGTCATAACGGATATATTTAAATGTTGAGGTACTCATCAATTTGTTTTATCTTGCAGAGATTGACTTGACGTGCACAATTCAGGTACGAGGAATCTACCTACTCCTTTCTTAAAAGGAAGAACCAAATCAAACAAAGGGGAGACTTCACTTTTCTATTGTACTCTTAGTGGTAGGTTTTAGCGTAAAAGACTATGTTCAAAGAATACTTAGAGTGTTTAGCGTGAAGAAGCTGAGTTGAGTTCAAAGAATTCTTGTAGTTGTTTATCCTGAAGAGACTGCATTCAAGGAATATTTGTATAGCCTGAAAAGGCTAAGATCAAAGAATACTTGTATCAATTTCTGATACGGTGGAACCTTAGTTTTTGCTAAGAAGCTAAACGTAGTCTTGGTTAAGACGAACCAATATAAAATTATCCATGTTCTTTCCTTTTTGTCTACTTGTTTTTAACTAACCTTAAAGGGGTTGATTTCTTCTTGTCTTTTGTGAAAATTGTTTAAAAACTAAGTTTTAGGAAAAAACTAAGTTTGAATGATCAGACAAATACTTCGTTTGTTAAGGAAAAGCTTGTAAAAAAAATTTCAAAACACAATTTAACCCCCCTTCTTATGTTCGTTATTTTTCAACGTCAGTAACTTAAAAGCTTAAGCTGGTAGGTGAAGGCAAATGTAAGGTTATATATTAAGATTCAATAGTACTAAAATGTAAACAAAACTTAGTCTTAAAACTTAAAAGTGCATATTTATTTTTATGATGGTTAAAGTACATGAAAAGTTGAAAACTCCTCTACGATTTTAGGTAGAGCAATCAAAGTGACTACGAAAAAGAAAAAAAAGGCAATTGACATGTTTTAAATTTTGGCACAAAAAGCAATGGAAGAGATTATATTTGGTGCCTTGATTCCCTTGTTTTTTAATTCCCGATAGTGTCAACCTATTGTCCATAATCAAGTGTAATTAAATAATGATGAAACAAAGACCCATACCTGTAGAAGCAAGGTACCATCATTGCATTTATCAGTAACACGTGTCCTCACATAGAAAGGATATGTAAAGTGCACTGCTAAGGTCCTGGTTATCAAGGTAAGAAATTATTAAGTAACTAGTGGCAGAGAATAAAAAAGCCAGATGTATGCAATGCATATTCGATAGCTGCATGATATACTATGATGTTTAAAACCTAAGATGATGGAAAATGAAAAAAAACCTTTCAAATATCTGATTGTGGAATGCTCCAAATTCAAGTTTTAGCGCAATTGTTCTCATTCCATCTACAATACTCTCTCTCCTTGTTATGGCTGGAAAGGGAAAGCAAATAAGTACACGTGGTCAATTTAAAAACTACATGTATGAAGCCATCAAAACTTGTGTCACCATCTTAACCTGAAGAAGATCCTTCACTGAGTGTGTCACTGATGCCACAAACTAGAACCCAGAGAATAGAAGGAGTGTCACTTGCCCAATTTGGAAATTCTATTTTACCATCATGAAGAGTCAAACATTCAAATTTTTTATCAGGATTCTGCACCCGGTCATCATCATTTGGTGATACACCATTATAGCTTTCCATTTCAAGTACATGTGACTCTTTAATCTCCAACCCTGGACCAGTATCAATATGCAAGACAGCAGCTTTGAGGGAGTAATTTACTGGTCGAACTAAAATGCCAATCCATTGATCTTCATTTATCAACAAGGCAGATGAAACAGCAGCATCAAGATCAACAAGGGCTCTAGGTTTGAAAACCTAAAAAGAGATGAAAGGTATTATTAGATAACTAAATCTAACTACAGTCACTAAAAAGATAAGAAGCACAACTGAAAACAAATGCAGATTATAATTACCAGAACCGATATAAAATCAATTGAAGTTCAAGTTATGTAATGATCAAGAGGAAAACAGGAAGGAAGGAAAAATAATGTGAACAAATATTCCATATCTTCTACTGAGCTGCCACATTCCATTTCTTTTTTCATCTTGTTAAAAGTCTACCTTGAGAATGGGTTTAGCCGGCTTTTCATAACTCATAAAATCATCACTATCTGCGGGACCAACTTTTGAAAAACTATGAGATCTAAACCTCAACTCCCCAATATGCCCAGTAAGAACTCCAAGAACATAAGATCCTGGTTCCTGAGGTGGTAGATCCAAGGTAATAGTATTCCGACCAGGGTGTAACACAATAGCTGCAGAACTCTTCAATGCCTAAAATAATTTAAATAGACTTATTCAGAGAAGAAATAATAAAAAACTTTAAACTTCTCATTCTGTAGTTGAAATGAGTAAAATAATGCCTAATAACAAATACCTTTACACCTTCATCGGTATTATATGTTGTGTTTAATGTAAGACTGATTGAATCAAGAGTTATATCATCTGGAAAACCACTCCATACAGTTACAGAAAGAATACCAGGATCCTTATCACATAACTCCAATGGAGGCCCAGGATTTCCAGAAAATGTAATTAATGATGATACATCAAGATGTACAGGGTCCTTCATTTCACTATAAGCAAGGCGAACAACTTCTGACTGAAAGGCTTGACGCTCCTTGGTCAAAAATAATCCTTCATCAAGCGAAAGTAACCTCACACAAGACAATAAGTAGCCAGCTTGGTCGTCAAGTATCTTCTGACACTCAGCTAGATTGGGAAGGACTTCAGCCAACAAATCCTGCCATCCTTCACCAGCATACAGTGCACAAACCTTCTCATATGACTTTGCAGCTTGATCAAAGTGTCCATGCTTAAAAGCGACAGCTGCTATCTCACCATCAAGGACAACACCATGTCTTTTCCACCAGGAACGATGATAATTGTCAGCAGCACCTTTAGTTAGCTCTAAATATTTTTGCTGCTCACAAAAGACCAACAAGTAAGGAAATTAATTGAGTTGAATAGCACTAAAAATATTAACAAACATATTTATAGATATTTAAGCTGTATTCATTAGGGGAAAACGTAAAACACAGTCAGACTTGGATATAATTTTGAGAAACTCTCAATCCTAGAAAATCAGTCCAGTGAGCTATGGCTATCCATCCTGCCAAGATGATACCTCAAACTCCTCGGATGATGATAACGATTTCTGCAGTTCTGGACTAGAAATTGTTTGCTTCAAAGCATGCTCAGCAGCAATAAAAATCTCAGCAAGCCTCATTGGCCGGTCAATTGAGCTATCAAAGTTTCCTGGGGAAGAATTTGTACGTGTCATGGAATTTGTATGTGCCTTGTGCGGTGACACTCTTGTGGATGTATCGAAACCTGATCTGTCAGCATACAAATCAGATTGATAAAACCCAAATTGTAACAGAAAATATAGGATTTCTAAACAGTTCACCGAAAAGGAAACAATCTATAACAATAGATAGCATTTCATTACCCATCCATTGGAACCTGGCGACTGTCAAACACTTCAGACACATTTCCAGCTGAAAGGGAAGCCCTCCGCCTGTTGGCCTCTCGTAGAAGAACAGTAGGTTCAAGAGGTAGGGGTTTCCTTTGGATACCAAAGTGCTTGGTTCTAGAAGTTGTTTGGAGAATCAGCTGCAGAGATATAGTCACATTACTTAAGGTAAAAATGTGATGGGTAAAAATCTCAGGAAACAAATATGTGGGTTTCTAGGGAATATCATTCAATTCCAATAACCTATGAATTGTGATATATTCTCTAAGCCTTTGTTCACTGATGGAGGCCAAACAGACCAGTTTAGAAAAAATATTACGACTATTATAAACTACATTATATAATTCACATCATCTTTGATGTGAAGATTCTACAAAACTATATGTTGGCTATTGGCCGCCTCACACAAGCCTCCACTTTATATAGACTTGGGATAACTACAACTTCCATTGCCAGTAATTATTTTTGACATTCAACTGAATTTTAACATGTGAAAAAGCATTATAGTGTACCATGACCCCTATTAAGAAGGTTTATGTGAGGAGGAATAGAGGCTTGACAGAGGATCATTCCCTTATAGATGATAACCATGTATTAGATTACTTAACAACAGTTTAGTTAGTTATAGAATAGAGTAAAATGGAATATTAAATAGGCTGAAAGAGAGGAGAGATAGGCATTGATAATTGTATGAGGGAGAGTATTGGTCTCTCGAGTACCAGTGACAGTGTATTGTGTTCATTTCTGTTTCCTCCACCCTGACACCACCCTGGTCCTGGTTCAGGGGTGCAAATTCCAAATAAAAATCCAGTTTTGTACTCTCTGAACCAGTTGCTATCATAGTGGCATTAAGCGATGGGTTATTTTTCTGTTAATTCAAATGTCCGTTTGGTCACAAAATCTTCTGTGATATCATACTCATAATTATGACAACAATACCTTTTCTTTCTCAAGCACTTCTGTTGATGCGTCAGCAGGAACTGAAGGCCAGACAGCTGGTTTAGGCCAAGGAAGCAAGCTGAGGGAAGCACTGCTCAAAAGGAAAGAAACAGCTATTAAACAGGAAACAGGGAGAATGATATCAAAGGTGATGTAACTAATCTTGGATTACATGATCAATAATGGAACACAAGATGATTGGATAAAGAAACTGCAAAAAATTATTGGCCTTCTAATTACAAAAAATGTACCTGTTGACAGGACTTCTTTCTATATCAGTTCCATACCCAATTAAATAGGCAAGCCTCATGAACTACCAAGATATATAAAAATCAGAAAGCAATCCTAGTTAGCAATGGTATGGCATACAATATCAACGTAGTCAGTATTCAACATGGCAGAAAAAAAGGAGACGGAAAAAAAGGAGGAAAAAGATGCCTTTGATTCAACTCCATTTCCAAATGATGCATTTTGGTCACTGAGTTGTCTTATTTAAAGAGTGCGTCAAAGCAAAATAGATATCCAGTCTATTAACCAACTTCATGAACCCTACCTTAACTCTAGCTAGAGAATATAGGTCACCCAGAAGACGAAAGAACTCCTTCTCAATGTCAGGCGCCACATGTCCATCATTATAATTAGAAGTGGTTGCTTCAATTAAAGCTATGCAAGCAGTTGTTACCCAGACTTCACGCATACAAAAAGGTAAATTACGCTGAGAAGAAACATTATATTAAGTCAAAATGGGAGAAATAATACATTATATATATATATATATATACACACACACACACACAACTCAAACTGGAATGATATATAATATAGTTACACACACACAACTCAAACTGGAATGATATATAATATAGTAATATACACGTGTGGAGAGACCATATCATCAACAGAAAATCAAATACCTCGTGCAATGCCAAGGATTTTGAGAAGTTTATTATGAAAGAATAGCCCCGTGATGCAGCCTCAATGGGACGATTTAGCTTGAATAAGAGCTGCAAAATGACAGTAAAGTAGTAAGCCATAGAAAGTTAAATTAGGTAATCAGTTAGATGGATGGCTCCTAGCAACAATAGTGCTTGAACCCAACATGCCAATGAGAACACAAGTAAAAACATCTCTAAATTAGTGAATAAGACCACAGAGAAAACTTTAGGGACTTAAAAATTGCAACAGAACTTCAATCAACAAATGTTCTAGTAGCAAGAAATAACTCCTATGATTTATGAAAGTGAATGTTTTTTGTTCCATTTATCACCTAATATCTCTCATACAAGCAACATGAAAACACAATGAGAATTTTGAAATCTTTGGTATGCTCCTCTAAAATTAAATGAAATGCACACTTTAGTCTGAATAAGGTATTTTGGTTCTCCAGCAGATCCCCTAATATTCAATTAATAAAGTCTGTATTGTTAAAAAAGCTCAACAAGAAACAGAAAAGAAGATTTGTTATCCAACATTTGTACAACTTAAAATTCTACAGAAAGAGAAAATATTTGAGAGAATACTTGACTGAAATTTGCTTGATTCAAAAGTGCATGCGTGAGCACACACATAATCAAAAGAGTACACAGGAAAAATAAATACAATATGCAATTTACATGAAAGAATGATTGGGCTAATAATTCTAACTCCATTCCCCAAGTACCATCACTCTAGGCAACTTGGAATGTGGAACATGTTTATTATCATGTAATTTACAACAATACATAGGTAATTACAATATTAATATTTGTTCAATTACCAGATAATAAAGTTAACTTCATGATGCAGCTAATCAAAAGAAAAACCAAAAAACATTAAGCAGGATTCAGTAGTATATTCTTTGGATTACAACAAATTAAATAATCATACCACATCTGAAACAATCAATAACTAAAACACAGGCAGATGCACACAAAATCAGAATTTTTTTTTAGAAGATGGCTGCAGGCTGCCCTGTCTTGACATTTATTTAAAGCACTTGAACAGTTAAATGCTTACAGTGATTACGCAAAAGCTATCACTGGCCATATACTGGCATGCCAGAGAGACAATGAGCGAATATTATAATAACAAACAAAACAATTGGCTTTCCAAAGGTATATATTTTATAGACCAAAAAAATTAACATGTTTTCAAGCATATTATTATACAACCTTTGTAATTGAAAGCAAGAGGAAAAAATTCAGTCTCATCTGTAAAATGCATCTTAAATCATATCATAAATAATACAAGTAAAGAAGCAGCCAAGCTTATAAACATCAAAGAAGACACAAAGGACAAAATCAATCTAAGTTCGCTTTACAAACCAAGCTGCCAATATATGTAACATGTTTTGTGTAATACAAATGCTCCAGGCAGGGCAAACCTTTGACTGACAGGAAAATAGATACTGTCTGAATTCAAACTCCCTAAATGAATCCTCTTGAACAATTTGTGTCAATGCTTTATTTCCTGGATTAAGCAATGTTGCCTGATCATCACCATGATCTATCCCTCCAAAGTCTCTCTGCTTTCCAGTCACATTAACTGCATTAATTCCAGTTGCATTTGAATTAATTTTCATTGTTCACTGGAGAATTTCTGTCAGACACAAGATTTAATGTTCCACAAAGGTTTTTAAAGCAAATACTGTCAATCTAAACATCAACTTTACTTGATTACAACATCAACAGAGAAGGACACTAAGCATCATGCACCTGTTTCAAGATAGCAGAGTTCTAGTTCATCGTACTCCCGTAAGGCATCTTCATGAAGGTGAGCCATTTCAAACATAAAAGCCAAGCTTTCCTGAGCACAGAATAAAAACCTGTTAAAAGACTCCAAAGGCTCCCAGAATAAGCAGAAAGGAAAAATTTATATGAAGAACAAAGGTTGGACTTTCAGAACAATTTATTGGACTTTTAATTATAATTCATCAAAATAGGATCAACCTTCAGAATGAAAAAATTACAGAAGTTCCAGACTGGCATGAGGCGCTGTTCACTGAGCTTTCGTATCTCATCCTCGTAAAATTGTACACGCCTATCCAGGGTATTTCTGATGCATTCCATTATCTTTGATTCTAGATCCTCCCAAAAGTTTGCTTCAGGGAAATGCATATCATATTTGCAGCATCTAGATGAGGAAGAAGCAGCATTAAAAGCATCAAAAGGGAAGGAAATGAAGGTTTGTTAACACAATTAAACTAAATGTTAAACAACATAAACTTGAATAACCAATCATTTATGGAAAAACTTAAGTACAATACTTTAGGTGCTATTTGTACCATTTTCCAATCAGAATTGGAGTTTCATCTTGGTAATATACAAAATCAGATTTGTAATAAATGATTATGTAGATTACTGATGTGAAACTCCAATTTTTATAGGAGAAAAGTATAAACAACACCTATGGAACTTTACCTAAGCTTTGT
Organism: Hylodesmum podocarpum; assembly: GCA_026586105.1. Taxonomy (NCBI): domain Eukaryota; kingdom Viridiplantae; phylum Streptophyta; class Magnoliopsida; order Fabales; family Fabaceae; genus Hylodesmum; species Hylodesmum podocarpum. The sequence continues at coordinate 9,800,669 of JALJEV010001433.1, forward strand.
CCATCTTTTATCTCTCTCAAATGGTTATTATTTCTTGGTAACTATCACTGTGTTTCCCTAACTCTACCATCAAATTTCTCAACCACTTACACATGTGATTCTGTAAATTTATTTATGGAAGAAAATAGACACAGTATTGAACAAATAATCCTACCGAAAGCAACTATGACCTTTGAAGCTAAATTTCCAAGCACCATTTATGCTTTTTACATTGTCACATCATTTCTAAAATAAGCAAAACAGTATGAAATTAAATAATTGTTAAGATCCCACGTGTTTACCATAGGCTGTTATGAAAAAGTTAACAAAACAATGACTTGAAAAAGGATTAGCAAACTATAAACCAACAAGTCATTCAAACTTCTGTTGGGGAAGGTGGGAGTACACTTGTTGCAATTCCAATTTTTCAAGTTTACCTTTCTCTTTTTTTAGAGTTAAACTCAACTTCGAGTTTAGCATATACTTTCTTAGCCATTTTGCTTGCTTGATCATTAGCTGGATGAGCTTTAGATACAAATACAACAAACCACTCCCTTTCATCATTTTGGACAATTAACTTCAAGCGTGGTTTAAGGATGGTCTTGAACTCATCCAGATCCTGGGAAGAAAAAATAAGAGTTAAACTACACAATAGATCCCAAAACTGGATCAAAAAGTGAAAGGACTATACACCAAATACTCTATGAAATAAAGCTCCTTATAATTGATTTTGGCATCAGATTACCAACAATTACTGTTCCAACATTTGAAAAACTCACAATAAACTGGTTAAAAAGAGCAGTATTGTTTTTCACAAGAAACAAGAAAACTAGCCATACATCAGGCTGATTCAACATAACCAATAGCATTTAAAATGCAATCTTCATGCCAAAAAAAAATTGCAAATGGCAAGTTAGAGAAGCATGAAGAAACAAACCTAGTCAAATCCAATGAATTAAATAGATTCATGGTAGCAACTACCATGGCTTGAAGACTGAAAAAGTTAAATAAAAAAAAAACACAAATAGGATGTCATGGAACTAGTAATCATAAAAGCTAAGGTTGTCAAGTGAAAATTAAAAAATGAGGTTTTTCCCTGATAAGGCACTTCACATTAAAGGTCATTGGAATTGAAGCTTGGACAAAGCATACACACATCTAGTCAAATCCAATGAATTAAATAGATTCATGGTAGCAACTACCATGGCTCTGAAGACTGAAAAAGTTATATAAATAAAAAAAAACAAATAGTATGTCATGGAACTAGTAATCATAAAAGCTAAGGTTGTCACGTGAAAATTAAAAAATGATGTATTTCCCTGAAAAGGCACTTCACATTAAAGCTCATTGGAATTGAAGCTTGGACAAAGCATACACACACCATTCATTCAATCATTACCTTGTGATAAAACAATATAATTACAAGGACGGATCAGCTAGGATCAAATTTCAGCTCCCCTAATTAAAAAGGCTGCCCAATAATGTAAGAAAAGTTTAGTGCAAGCCCAATAATGTGTCTAAAACAGACACTATTATATTTGGTGACAGATATTTTCCCAACAGACAAGGGATAAGACATTACAAATTCTGTCTATCAACAAAAGTTTTTTTTTTAAAAAAAAAAAAAACACAAGTACCACTCCAATCCATGTAATTAATTTTATCAAATGTACTCTTATTAAGTAACTCAGCAATCCAATAAAAACCTTTATTTTCACTTGCTAACAATTGAATCAATATGCTTTGCATGTTATTTACCTGTTATGTGTGTTTTTGTTCTCCCTATCAGTTGCAAAAAATGTAGCTTCACTAAGAAAATGTTTGAGTAAATAGCTTATTTGAAGACTAACAATAAGTGATTATCAGATGAGAGCTTATTCAGGAGCTTTCTTATGAAGCTTATTGAAATGAGTTAAAAGAACTTATTCAAATTAAAGATCATAAGCCATTTTTAAAAGACCAAATAAGATCTGGTAAAGCTCTTCCGAACACTCCCTAAGTTATACATCAAAAACATCCATATGAAGTAAATAAATCACAATGCAACAAAAAGCTACAAACTGTGGTAGAAATCACAGTAGGATCTCCCTCATCAAACCTGAGATGGTTATTAAAACATTACAATCTTCTGGTACACTCTAAAAAATGCAATCAACAGGACTTCACATTACCTCACAAGTGACAAGTACAACAGTCGCATACGGCTCCCGGAACCAAAACAAAAACTGCTCCTGAGGAAACCGGCTCCGGAGTCTTGAATCTGTAGTTAATATGAACTCAGCCGGTAATGTCTCAACAAGGACAGGGTTCCGTGTCTTGTTATTCAACGTTGCCCTTTTGAACGGCAAACGCCCTTCAAATGCAGGCTTGACAGTTGGCCATAAGTCACTCACATCCTCCACTGAGAATCATTTTAATGAAGCATCAATATAAGGTCATACTCTCTCTCACACACACATCTAGATCAGTGACAGCCTACATATATTGTTAAGGATAAAATTTAGATGCAGTTCTGTAGTTCTGTGAGTGTCCTTCTCCAATTAGAATTAAAGTTTAACCTCAGTAACTTGTATGGGCATTTACTGAAATCTTTTATAGTGCAGTTAGAGTTAAAACTCCAATATTGATTAAAAGCACAAACAACACTAGTTGAATCACATCTAATTGTGTCCTATTGTTAATTACTATTTCTGCTTCTACAGCAACAAGTCACCACAATGAGAAGTGATATTGGATATTGACAATACTAATATCACAGAGGCAGAACAATAAATTGCAGTGTAACACAACTAAAAGCCCTTCAATGCGATTTAAAATTAATATTTCACAAAAAAGAAAAAAAAAACGAAACGGAGCATTTCAATGCGATAGTGAATTTGGACAATGCTTGGAAGGAACGAATGAATGATTGGATCTTCGGTTACAGAGCGATGAGAAGAAAATAGCAATGAAATACCTGAAATGACAAGGCGATCGGAGGCGTTTTTAATTGTTTGGAATTGAGCGAGAAAGTTGGCCATGCTTGCTGGATCTGAAGAATCAGCAGAGATCCATGGAAATGGAATCACGACGAGAGAGAGAAAGAGGGTGTGGTGCAGTGAGTGACAGTGTTGAGTTCGATGAGCGAGTTAGAATATGGAGTTCAGAGAGAGGTTACGGCCCACAGATCTAGTGCTTCGCGGTGTACAATATCACCGTTCGCACATTTTTCATCAGGCCGTTGCCTCGGCTATCATGTCACTCTCTTTATATCTGTTTTTGTGTTCTGAGAAAAATGTTAACTGCACTTACTTTGCTTCCCAGAATAATCAGGTTAATCTTACATCTGAACAATTCTTTCGGTAATTATTTTTTTAATAAATATTAATTAACTTCTCTCAGGAGAAGAAAAGGAGCTCTAAGCGTAGGCACCCAGCATTGCAGAGATGTGCTAATAGATACCAACTCCAAAAATGATTGCACAAACATAAATTGTAATCATTTTTTACCAGATTACAACTGTTCAATTTATTCCTAATGCCCAAATATTTCAATAATGACAGTTGGTGATTTTTTTTTTTACCAAATAAATTTCAGTGATGTTAGAACATCTCCAATAGGATAAAATAACATACTTATTTTAGATATTTTATTTATTATGAAAAATCATACAATACTGCAATATATTTAAACAATTTATAATATTTTACTTTAGGGTTAAAAAAACAATACACATTTTAAATGTATCTAGTAATCAATTTTATTTCAGATTAAAATATTGATTTAATTAATTTTATTATTATAAATAAAAATTAAGCAACCCATAAGTTTTTTATATTCCATAATATATATATATATATATATATATATATATATATATATATTATTTTCGATCTCTCGTAGTTTAAATTTGTTCTAATTATAAAAGTAATAAAATATAAATTTTAAACTATACAATTTGCTAAACTAACGTTAAAAGATGTTCGACTAAGTAGCATTATCGTTTTTTTATGAAAAAAAGTCACGATAATTGTATGTCTACTCAATAATAAGAAGGTTTAGAAAAAATAACACATCATTTAAAATAATAATCATCACCTTAATTAATATGTGGAAGTAAGATGTCTCCTTAGCCATTTCTTTACAAAGGTTTTGAGATTAAGCATATGCTTCCTTTCAAAAATGTAAGCATTGACAATACTATTTAATTTGGAGGTCTCAACCATTCTACTCACTTCAAGGTTTGCTGGTAAGGGTAACACATTTGCCTTGTAGCTTCCAATTCACGTTGTAATGTAATATGCTAGGAACATGTAATTTGATTTTAGTCAATACATAATTTTAGTCCCACATTGAGTAAATTCTTATAACTTCTTGTAAAGTTTCTAAGTGCAGCACAGTACACAAAGGAAATATATATTATGTGCTCGTGGATGTAGGCAATTTACCGAACCACATTAAATCCTTGGGTCTCCTTTTTCTCTCTTTCTTATTTTCTTCTTTTATTTGCTTTGTTCTTAACAATTAGTATCAGAGCCAATTTCTTAGTATGTTATGTGGTTGCGGCTTTGCCCGATCTTCCACATCAGAAAAAGATTTAGTTTATCCTCAGGGTAGAGAAGCAGTAAGAGCGCTTTACGTGGGAGCTTTCATGAGAAAGTAGCAAGAACAATGGTATTGGAAGAGAAGTGTGTGAAGTCTTCCCGTGATTACCCTAACAAGTGGTATCAAAGTTGATGGTTCGACTTGGCGAGTGATACAATGATAGGAGTGGATCTAAGTGAAGGTCAGGTGGACCTACTTTGTGGAGATCCCTTGTATCGAAAGTCTATCTAGCAGGAGTGGCTAGGTTGCGTGTTCCGTTGATGATGTGAGCTATCAGAACGGCGGTATAAGACTAGGGTATATCGACGACAATGTGAAGCTCAAAGAATTGTCGCGACGAGGAAGCTCTAATGGCCATCATTAACAATAGGGGAGGAGATTTAATGACATTAGAAGAAGAGAAGAAGAGAAACAGTGGGAGCTTTGCAGAAAGCTCGTTGGTGGACAGGGCAGAAGACCCGTGTCGGTGGACAGGGTAAAAGACCCGTCGGTGGATTGGGTAGTGGAGTGGAAGACATTACACTAGGTGGTGATGTAAATCAAACTCCAAGTGGGAGATTGTTAGGAATATGTAGTTTGATTTTAGTCAATACATAATTTTAGTCTCACATCGAGTAAACGATGAGAGGGATTGCTCTTATGTGTCTATATAAACAACTCCTTGTAAAAGCTTCTAAGTGCAACACAATGCACGAAAGAAATATATATTGTGTGCCCGTAGACGTAGGCAATTTGTCGAACCATGTTAAATCCTTGAGTGTTCTTTTTCTCTCTTCCTTATTTTCTTCTTTTATTTGCTTTGTTCTTAACAGTATCAACTCGGCTTCCAAAATAAAAGGATCATCAACTATAGACTTTGACAACAATAATTTGCTTTTGGTAACAAGGTAGAAGATAATTAATGGGTGGATTAGGTGTTTCTTTGAGTCAGATCTATAATTACAATCGATCATGCAACAACTATTTCTTCTAATATCACTCTCCTTCTCTTGACAAAAAGAGTTAATTAATCCTTATCTAACATGTCACCCATTTATTAAGAGAGACATCTATTATACATCGCTGGCAATGATAATTCTAACTACCATGATCATTGTAAAAAAATCAACCTTAAATACAAAATTAATAAAACATATATATAAAAAAACACATAAAAAAACTTAATTTTTTTAAAATAAATTTTACATAGTGGAATATACACTTCGTTATGTTCAATTCAATTTACACTTCGTTATGCTTCAGGACTGAGTATAATGAAATGTATATTTCACTATATATGTACAACAACAATCAACACATAACAAAATATACATTTTGTTGAGTACAAACTATGAAAAAGAAAACAAGAAGAAGAAGAAGAAGAAGAAGAACTTGTTTCACCGAAAAAAAAAGACAACAATAATTTGTTGATGGAAATGAAAGGAATAAGGAGCCCAAGAGAAAGATATTAGGAGAGTTAGACAAACAAAAATGGAGAGATTAAAAGAGTAAGAGGTAAGAGAGGAAAGTGGAAAAAGAAGTGAGGAAGGTAAAGGTAGCAAACAATGAGATGGACTAAAGGTAGTTTAGGGAATTCACCTATTTTTAAAAATATAATTGTTCTTACCGGAACTTGGATCTGACCTGGATGAAGAAGGATGACTGATGTGGTTATGTCGAGGTGTTCAAGATGATCCGGTTGCTTTCTCCGAACTGTTGGGTTGGATCTGGACCAGAGGGGGAAAGTACCTGCAAAGACACTCGGTCAAGTTAGTATGTGACTAAGATATTTATATTGGATGAATGTTAAGAGAGAGTTAGATTATACTTCCTATGAGCATATTTATAAAGGTAGAGAGAAGTGACGTGAGGAGGACGCACAAAGTCCTTTCCCAAGGCTGTGCAGGCATGACAGGTACGCGTGTCTTCCCGTAAGTGATTGGTCGGGTGGCTGATGTGACTACAGAGGTATGTTACATCTCATTGACACCGGCGACACTTCTCAATATGAGGTCGGCGTAAGGTGACGTGGAAGCCACGTCACCTCGGCCCACTACACAAGCCCCCTATGCTCGGTAGAATGAATTTGTAAGAGATGTCGAGCTTAAGTGTTACTGTTTTGCTAAGGTGTGACTTGTTCTCAATTCTCGTTTAATGACTGAGCTAGACTTGTCATGTTTTGTTCTTACTCCACTTAGTTAGAGATAATGTGTTTTAAATGTTGGGTTTGCTCGGATAATGAATTTGAAGATAACTTGAATGAGGTCTGGGTAGTCTTTGACCCAACCTTTGACTCAGATAGTGGTTAATCCGAGGATAAAGAAGAAGAGCTCGGATAATGGTTAATTTGAGGATAAAGAGAATAGCTCGGATAGTGGTTAATCTAAGGATAAAGAGAAAAGCTCGAACAGTGGTTAATTCGAAGAAAAAGTAAAAGAGCTCGAATATTGGTTAACCCGAGGATAAAGAGAAGAGTTCAGATAGTGGTTAACCCGAGGATAAAGAGAAGAACTCAGATAGTGGTTAACCCGAGGAAAAGAGAAGAGCTTGGATAGTGGTTAATCCGAGGACAAAGAGAAAGAGCTCAGATATTGGTTAACCCGAGCATAAAGAGAAGAGCTCAAATAGTGGTTAACCCGGGGATAAAGAGAAGAGTTCGGATAGTGGTTAATCCGAGGAAGCAGAGAAGGAGCTCAGATATTGGTTAACCAGAGAAGAGCTCGGATAGTGGTTAACCCGAAGATAAATAGAAGAATTCAGATAACAGTTCATCTGAGGAAGGAGAGAAAGAGCTCGAAAAGTGGTTAATCTAAGGACAAAGAGAAAAGCTTGGATAGTGGTTAATCCGATGATATCTTGAATGATGAGGTTTGGTAGTCTTTGACCCAACCTGTACAGTGGTTAGTCCGAGGTTATTTAGATAAGGTTTGGGTAATCTTTGACCCAACTTGTGTCATCGAAATAAAATTTTTTAAACCGATAATCGAAATATGAGGTATGGTAGTCTTTGACCAACCTTTATACTCGGACAGAGTGATTAGTATGTGGTTCTTCAGAAGAGGTTAGGTAGTCTTTAACTCAATCCTTAGTACTCAGACAGTGGTTAGTACCACTGTCTGAGATTCTTTATATGAGGTTGGGTAGTCTTTAACCCAACCTGTACTTAGACAGTGATTAGTTTGAGGTTCTTCATATGAGGTTGGGTAGTCTTTGACCCAACTTGTTGGGAAAGGCGCAGCGGAAAAACTTACACACAAAACCTGAAAGCCTGCGTGTAAAATAAAACCTTTCCCTTAAGGGGGAACAAGAGAACTGTAATATACAGTATAAAATCCCAAGGGAGTAGGGAAAACAAAATTAGGAGCAAGAGGAACACCAAAATTTTAACGTGGAAAACCCCAATGAGAGGGACAAAAACCATGGGACCTAGTCCAGAAAAATATCCATTATGTCAAAGAGTACAACAACAAAATAACTCCTCCAAGAAGGCTAACAAAAACGCTATACTCGTGACCATATGTGAAAAAACACACCGATGGACACACACTCTAAGGAGTGGTGTGAGAGAATAAAATAATCACTCTCTCTTAAATAAGTGTTCAACTCTTCTCTCTTTCTGAAACCTTGTCGATGTGGGACTTTGAATTAACAAAATACTCAATAAATCCTCCCTTAATTCAAAGTCTAACACTATTACAAATTGTGCAAAATGTGGGACTTTGTTTGAATCCCAACACAACCTTAGTACTCAAACATTGGTTGGTCTGAGGTTCCTCAGATGAGTTTGGGTAGTCTTTGATCCAACCTTAGTACTCAAAAGTGGTTAGTCTGAGGTTTTTCAGATGAGGTTGAGTAGCCTTTGGCTCAACCTTAGTATTCAAACAATAGTTGGGTAGCTGAATAGAACAAAAAGGGGTAGTTGATTCAAACGTTAATTTGTTTGAATCAAAGATTGTCGATACAAAACATGAGAATCCCTTAACAAGCTCAGAGAATTGTATGAAGCCTTGCCTTCGTCAATTTTTGGTGACGAGACACCGGATATTGATTAACATCGCATCCTAAGATTTACGTTCATATACACCAGCATCCCCAATAAGAAACAACATTAACATTGTGTCCCACTTACCTCCCCTAAAGTATTAGACTTTAGTCTGATGATTTTGATGGTGACTCTTGGAACTTCAAAGATGCTTTAATTTAAATAAGATTTACCAATGAATCCTTTACATGAGCAGGATTTGTTTATTTTTTAAAAAAAAATGATGGATATAAGCATAAAGCAAAACAAGGAAGGCTATGGCATCAGACACTAGAGATAATTCCCTCATTTCCTAAAAAACCTGGAGAGCATCTTCACCACATCCAAGCATGCCATACTCAGTCATTAAAGATGTCCGAGAGACAACATTTCTCTGTGGCATGTTTTCAAAAACAATTTGAACTGTAACATACATCTCCAGATTTGGAATACATGTCTGACGTCAATGCTGCTAAACATACATCATTAGGCTTAATATACTTATCTGTTTTGAACACCTTAGAGGAAAGTTGTAGGTCATCGTTACCATGCTGGGCATACCCTCCAATCATCATAGTCAGGTAACCACGTCCTCCTTTTTTTTGTAGAGCTTGCTTCTCCACCTCCATTTTGATTCTAGCGACAGGGAGTATTTTATTGACTGCCTGCACTAGTTCTTTGACTAAAAGTAGCTTTCTCCCCTTCTTATGTTTTTTGGGACATCAACAAGGGCGCGTTTCTGCATAATAAAAGGCTATCATGTACCCATGATTCCTTTAGGTCACTGCTCACCGATGCACCTTTAATAGAAAATACTTGTGATGAAAGGAAAATTTATGTATCCCCTAGCCCAGCTTCTGTCTTGAGTTTGTATAGAGCTTGACCTACAAATGGCTTTAAAACTTCAAATGCCTTACCATATTTCAGTTTTTCACATTGTTGAGATCGCCAAGCCACTATTTCATCATAATAAAAGGGCCTCAATGGATGGAACTACACAAGACGTGTTAGGAAACCAGAGTATGTAAATGGAATATTACGCAGCTAAAATAGAGATGAGAAAATTAGGAATTGACACACAATATTTTACGTGGAAAACCTTTGACAGACAAAGAAAAAACCACGGACAAGATCAGAGAAAATTTTCACTAAGTGGAAGAGAACTACAACCTCTCTCTAAACACAAGGAGAGAACAATCACACTCTCTCTTGAGACAGGAGAAAACAAAGCTTAGGGGATTACATTGTTGTGGGATGTTTTTGGATGCTGCAAGCCTTCTCCTTTTATAGGAGAAGAAATTTGGCACTGTTTTGCAACTTTACAATTTTTAATTGCACAGAAAACATTTGCACCGAAAGGCAATTCAATTTGCAATGCTCTGCAATTGAAAACTCATTCCACCGAAAGCAAACTTCCACTTCCACCGAAAGTTTCTTTCTTTTTCTAAAGACTGGACCCCACATTGTACCTCACAATCTCCCACTTGAAGACTGATTTCAATCTGTCTTCACACCTTGATCAATGCAACAGTCTTCTGCCCTGTCCACACTGACGGGTCTTCTGTGAAGCTCCCACTTAAAATCACTTTTGTGAGCTTTCAAAACCTTTCTCTTCTTGCTATTTCCATGTTGCTTATGTTTTTGATAGACCATAAGAGGATCTACTCCATGCAAACTTGTCTACATTTATCGGTTTCGTCATTACATCTGCTAGGTTATCTTTCGTGTGAATCTTCTACAAGTTCACAGTCCCTTCTTCTACCACTTCTCTGACGAAGTGATATTAAACTCCTATGTGCTTCGTCCTAGAATGAAAGGCTGGATTCCTTGCAATGTGCAAGGCACTCTGACTGTCACAATACACAGTAATCTTCTGTTGCTTGTGCCCGAGTTCTTCCAGAATCCAAATTGATTCTTTGCATGCTTGCGTAGCTGCCATGTATTCAGCTTCTGTAGTAGACAAAGCTACGACAGACTGTAACTTTGATAACCAGCTTACTGTGCCACCTGCAAGTGTAAACACATAGCCTGAAGTGGATTTTCTTCTGTCAAGATCACCTGCAAAATCTGAGTCAACATATCCTCTGACGACAAACTCCGATCCTCCAAAACATAATGCAGCATCTGAGGTTCCTTTAATGTATCTTAGGATCCTCTTAACAGTATTCCAATGCTCTTTACCAGGATCTGCCATAAATCGACTGACCGCTCCCACTGCTTGTGCAATGTCTGGTCTTGTACATATCATAGCATACATTAGGCTTCCCACCGCCGATGCATACGGCATTCGAGACATTTCCATCCTCTCTGCTTCACTGCTAGGACACATACTTGAGGATAATTTTAAGTTGACAGGAAGAGGGGTCGAAATTGGCTTACAATCTTGCATATTGAAGCGCCGCAAGACTTTCCTAAGATAATTCTTTTGAGAAAGCCAAATTTTCCTATCTTTTCTGTCTCGGTGAATTTGCATCCCTAAAATCTTGTTTGCGGGTCCCAAGTCCTTCATATCAAACTCCCTAGCCAACTGTGCCTTCAATTCTTGGACTTGATCTTTGTTGGGGCCTACCACCAACATGTCATCCACATACAACAACAAAATGATGAAATCATTATTACCAGATCTTTTGTAATAAGTACAATGGTCTGACTGAAGTCTGTTGTAGTTGAGGCTAACAATGAAGGAATCAAATCTCTTGTACCAACACCTTGGCGCCTGCTTTAGACCGTACAGAGATTTGGTCAACCTACAAACCAAGTTTTCTTTTCCTTTTTCTTCAAAGCCTTCCGGTTGGAGCATATAAATTTCTTCTTCAAGTTCACCATGAAGAAAAGCAGTCTTTACATCCAATTGTTCTAAATGTAAATCAAATGCAAAGACACATAGCCACTACTACTCTACTCGATGGTGGTAAGTCTAACCACTGGAGAGAATATTTCATTGAAATCAATGCCTTCCTTTTGAGCATATCCTTTGACCACCAGTCTTGCACGATATCGTTCCACTTGATCATTGCCATCACGCTTGATCTTGTAAACCCATTTGTTTCCAATGGCTTTCCGATCTCTTGGAAGTACAACAAGCTCTCATGTATTGTTTCTATGTAAGGCTTCCATTTCTTCATGCATTGCTGCCATCCACAGAGAGGCATCTGAACTACTTACAGCTTCTTGAAAAGTTGACGGTTCTCCCTCTTCTGTTAGAAGACAGTACGCATCATGGCTTGCCATGACATATTCTTCAGTACGAAGATGAATTGGTGCCTGTTTCGGTCGTGTACTTCGTCGAAGTTCCACACTGACCCTCTCACATGGATCTTGTTCCTCGTGCTCAGGTTCTGCTTCAGAAGAATCATCTTCTCCAGATTTCCCATCTATCTGAACCGTAGTAGCCTCTTTTGAAGTCTTTGTCATCTTTCTTCTTACTTTGCGAGTTCATTTTTCGCAAAAATTACATCTCTATCGACGATAACCTTGTGGACGGTGGGATCCCACAAAGCGATACCCCTTAACACCGTCGCATAACCCAAGAAAATACATTTCCTGGACTTTGGATCCGGTTTGCTTCTTTTCTTGAGAGTTGTACATTACGCATACGTAACATCCAAACACATGTAGAGAAGAATAATTTTTGGCTTTCCACTCCATAACTCCATTGGTGTTTTTAACCCAATTCTTGTTGATGGCGACAGGTTTATAATGTAACAGTCTTTAATAGCTTCCCGCTTGAGAAAGACTTGGCTAATCCGTTGTATTCAAAGCATGGCTCTAGTTCTTTCTAGAAGCGTTCTATTTATTCGCTCTCCGCTACACCATTTTTCTTTGAGGTGTATAGGCATTTGTGAATTGCCTTTTCATACCCTCTTGTTTGCAGAATGCTAGAAATTCGCCATCAGTATATTCTCCTCCATTGTCTGTCCTCAAGCACTTAATCTTTTTACCAGTTTCAAGTTCCACCTGTGCTTTAAATTCCTTGAATACTGGAAATACATCTGACTTCTTCTTGATTGGGTACACCCATAGTTTCCTAGAATAATCATCAATGAATGATACAAAATACTTTGCTCCTCCTAGGGACATTTCGGTGACTCCCACACATCGAGAATGTATCAAGTCTAGTATGTGCTTGCTTCTGCGTAGATTGATCTGTCAAACTTCAATCTATGTTGCTTGCTTATCACACGATTGAGTGCTCCTGTAAAGGTAAGGTTTCTTGATGTGAGCCGGGTAAGAGTTTACGTTCGCAAGGATTTTCAAGCCTCGTTCTGACATATGGCCTAGTCTGCGATGCCAAATTGTCGTTGATTCCTCTTGACTAACTGATGCAACTGATACATCAGCCTCTTGCAACGTTTCTCCCTTAAGCATATATAGATTAGCAACGATCTTCTCTGCTTTCATCACCACAATAGCACCTCTAACGACTTTCAAGATCCCACCTTCAATATGGGTCTTGCACCCGAGGTCATCTAGTTGCCCAATTGACAACAAGTTCTTCTTCAAGCCCTTCAGGTTGATGCATGTATATTTCCTCCCCTATTGTCAATGATGGCCATTAGAGCTTCCATCGCTACGACAATTCTTGAGCTTTACATTGTCGTCGATATGCTCTAGTCTTGTACCGCCGTTTTTGATAGCTCACATCAACGGCACACGCAGTCTAGCCACTCCTGCTAGATAGACTTTCGATACAAGGGATCTCCCCAAAATGAGGTCCATCTGACCTTCACTTAGATCCACTCCGATCATTGTTCTTCTTCTTTCACTGAGAAGCCTTCAGCTTCAATTTCCACAGGGAGAAATTACTCCCACTGAATTTCTCAATCTCAAATTTTCCCGCCATGCTGTGAATAGTACTATACGTAAATAGTACCATATATGTGAATAGTGTTATACGTTTTCATTGTGAATAGTACCGTATACGTGAACAGTATTGTATATCTATACCGTACACTAGACCCGGTCTAGTTAGCAAAAGTATACAACCACACATGTGAACCGTATCTTCCAGCGTTACCGCAGCGGACCAAGAATTTTTCTTTTCTGATGTGGAAGTTCGAACAAAACCGCAACCACAGAGCATACTAAGAATATTCTTACCGAACCAAAGAGCTCTGATACCACTGTTAGGAAACCAGAGTATGTAAATGGAATATTACGCAGCTAAAATAGAGATGAGAAAATTAGGAATTGACACACAATATTTTACGTGGAAAACCTTTGACAGACAAAGAAAAAACCACGGACAAGATCAGAGAAAATTTTCACTAAGTGGAAGAGAACTACAACCTCTCTCTAAACACAAGGAGAGAACAATCACACTCTCTCTTGAGACAGGAGAAAACAAAGCTTAGGGGATTACATTGTTGTGGGATGTTTTTGGATGCTGCAAGCCTTCTCCTTTTATAGGAGAAGAAATTTGGCACTGTTTTGCAACTTTACAATTTTTAATTGCACAGAAAACATTTGCACCGAAAGCCACCGAAAGGCATTTCAATTTGCAATGCTCTGCAATTGAAAACTCATTCCACCGAAAGCAAACTTCCACTTCCACCGAAAGTTTCTTTCTTTTTCTAAAGACTGGACCCCATACTGTACCTCACAATCTCCCACTTGAAGACTGATTTCAAGATGAGCATCTTGTGGAGATATTTCTTTGCCAATCATATTGATGCTTCCATTTATGGGTTCAACTTCTTTCTTAACAAATTCCATTTATGTGAATCAATGCGAGTAAGTTTCATTCCCTTATTCGGAGTGGCTCTCTCTGTTCCTTTTTTCTTTTTCTCTTCTTTTTCTTTATTTTTCTTTCTTTCTTTCTTTTTAATGGGAGATGCATGTGCAGTACGTCATGTTATTGTTAAGGAATCTGTTGTTGATATGTTGGGAGCCTTATTATGGATTCTTTAGTGCAAAAGTGACGCAACCTTATTGTGGATTCTTCAGTGCAGAAGTGACGCTTGTTAAATATGGCATCAAATGTGGCAGTGAAGTTAGTAAGTGTTATGCCTAATCCACTTGTGTGGTGAAGCTTTTGTTGATGGCATAATTTTTGGGATGAGAGAAACATGGGCTATAGTGCCACCTACATTAACAGTTCGTGATACCTTGGGAATTTCTTCGAGTATTGCATACAAAAGAGACGATTTTCCATCTCCAACTGGCCCACCTACTGCAATTTTCTATCCCCGTTTGATTTCTAAATTCAAATCTCTCAAAGTTGGGGACACTGATTCATGATCCCAAATGAAGTTACCGAGGGCACAACTGAGAAAAACAACAGTAGGGACAAGGGTAGGAGACATTCAATATAGAAATGCACCATAGGCTTCTATGATCTGTGCCTTAGACAACCATTTGAATTGAGGAACAAAACTAAGCTCTTGACTTTATCTTCCCAAGATTATAACTTAATATTTTTCATACTATCCAGAGTTTCTGAAGTTGTTATGAGATGCTCATCTTGTGCCATCATGAATTGTAACAGCATAATTATTTTAGAAGTAAAAGGTGCATGAGTAAGCATATATGGGATTATCATAGTAATGTCGATACTTAGAGTTTATATACCAGTAGTATAATGAAAGAAAGACATGAGATGAGAAAATTGTAACCTTGAAGCAATCAAAGGTGGAATCTTGCTCACCCTTTGAAGTTGAAAAGCATCACTAGTCATTTATGCTTCAAATAGGCTGAGATTAGACATAGCAGCAACAACTTGAATCCAAAGTTTGAGCCAAGGGCCACTAATGGATATTCCCACTTGTGCAAAGTAACCATCTTCCTATTCACTTGGAAAGGATCCCAAATCACCTATTCGCGCAAGAGGGGACAAACAAAACTAGTCCTCCAATAATTACTTTGGGCAAGGTCTTACTAGGATCATAAACCTCCCCGCCAAAGGTACTTGCCTTGTCCTAATTATTTAAATTCCAGGACATACTATTGAAGTATCTTCACAAATCAACCTTGCTAAAACCAACAACAAGGCATCGCCTTGGTGTAATTTGTGGAATAGAAAAAATAGCCATTATGAAAAATGGGGAAACTGAGAAGATGGCAAGGAAAACAGAAGATAAACCATCAATGTGAAGGCCACGATAGTTGACGTAAATTAGTAATAATGTGATTATTAAAAGAGCAGGAATTCGAGCAATGATTAGCTCAAAGATTGGGAATGAGTATTTGATGAGATCGAGAAACAAACAGGGTAAAGTGCTTTGTTCATGACACTACTGGACCATCTCCCAAAAGCCTTCCTGATAGCCTTAAAAGGGTCCAAAGGTTGAGGTAACCCAAATAACATAACCACCATTAAGATAGATGGTGGTGGCAAGTTCCGCCGTAACGAGGGCTTCAAGTATGCTCCAAATGAGAGGGGAAATAAGGAATCTAGGCAATGGTAGGAGAGGACCACCTTCACCCCTCACAGAGTCCTGAACTCCAAAAGGACCTCCAGATACTTCATAGAATATTAAAGTTATCAATGGCAAAAAGTTAGTTTCGGATTCGATTTCTTCTTCGCTTCGCCCATCAACACAAGGACCGTATGTAACACCTTGGATTTCAACTACCAAACTTTAACTTCATCCAAGTTGACCCGCCTTCTTGATTTCTCTTTTATTCTATTGTTTCATACTTCGACCATAACGCATTCCACTCTCCAAAGTCGAGGAAGAAAGCTGGAGAGGGAATAGAAGAATGAGTAGTGGGTGTCCGCCGGCGAACTTGGTCCGGACCGCATTTTTTCTTCTATAGCAAGCACTTCAACCCAACAGTGTTGAACCTGAGCCGTCTCATAGCGACAATAGAAGGCATTGAGGCAGTGTACCACACTGCCAGTGGCATGCCTGCAATCTCCGTCGTGCTCACTTCTAATCATGGGGAAAAATTTACTTTGCGTCAAATGTTCTTATCGGAACTTGGATCTGACCTGGATGAAGAAGGATGGCTGACGTGGCCATGTCAAGGTGCTCAAGATGATCCGGTGGCCTTCTCCGAGCTGTTGGGTTGGATCTGAACCGGAAGGGGAAGGTATTTGTAAATGCACTCCGACGGTCAGGTTAGTATGTGACCGAGGTATTCACATTGAACGAATGTTAATAGAGTTAAATTATACTTCCTGTAAACGTATTTATAAAGGTAGAGAGAAGTGACGTGTGAAGGACGCTAGAGAGTCCTTTCCCAAGGTTATGGAAGCATGAGAGGTACGCGTGTCTTCCCGTAGGTGATTGGTCGGGTGACTGATGTGACTACACAAGTATGTCATGTCTCACTGACACCGACAACACTTCTATTGTTTACTAAGACATTAAACACAAATTTAACCCAAAACATATAATTTATATATGACTTTTGATATTTTACTATATCTATTTAATAGTTATATTTTTTTTTCTTCCATATTTTTTTTTTTTTATCTTTCTTACATCCCTTCCTTACCCTTTCTCCTTCATTTTCATTCCTTACCCTTTTTTATTACAAACATTCTATTATGGACTTAAACATGTTATCATTTCCTAACTCAACTTGTTCTTTGTCATTAGTTCAAAAAGACATACTCACACTAAAGGTGGACAAATTCTCTTTTGTCCAATACATTACTCATTAAGGTATTTATAACAAATTTTATATCTTCTCTCTCTTCTATGAGCTTGAATCTTGTCATTTTCTATTGTGTATTATGTTAATTTAAAGTCTTACATCGAAGAGTATTAGAAATAGAAATGAGTGAAAAACCTATATAAATGAGATTATTAGGTTTTATCACTTGCACCACATTCTAGAATCTATTATGCGTGTTTTAAGTTTTAGGTAGTGTGTGTCAAACACTTTGGGGAGGGTTTATAATTTTCCATTCAAAAATTATATCTAAGGAGGGTTTGTAGTTTTTCCGTCCAAAAATTTCACTTGAGGAGGGTTTATAGTTTTTCCGTCCAAAAATTTCACTTGAGGAGGGTTTATAGTTTTTCCATCCAAAAATTACATTTGGGGAGGGTTTGTAGTTTTTCCATCCAAAAATTACATTTGGGGAGGGTTTGTAATTTTTCCGTCCAAAATTTACACTTAGGGAATGTTTGTAATTTTTCCGTTCAAAAATTACAATTATAAATAGTAAATTTTGTTCAAGTGGAACCGTAAACTAGGTCTTAAGGTATCGAACCACGCTAATCTTTTTTGTATATTCTTTTTCTTTCTCTCTCTTATACTGTATTTTTAAGAAGGCTAAATTCTCAATATTTTCTATTAATTTCAACACCTTCTTTCACTGTCAACTGAGATCCTTTTCTTCTCTAACTAATTTAGAACCTCATTGTTAATATTTCAATGCATCTTAAAAAATATTTTTTAAAATATAATTTTCTATTCTAAAATGTATGTTCTAAAAGTACTTATAAAATAAATTACAATTTTCTAATCGAAGATAATTTTTTGGAATAGATAATTTTATTCTCGAAATATTTTTATAAGTACTAATTAATATATATATATATAAAAATATATATATATATATATATATATATATATATATATATTACTTTTTAACCTCAAAAGATAACAATATTCAATAATAAAGCAATATCATTACAAAGGAGTGACCAATAAAAATAAATATCATCAATGAAAATAAGAAGCAACATCATTCTATAGGAAGACTAATGAAAATAAATGATGAGATCATCAATATCTCAACAAGAGTATCGCATACAATCTTGATGAAGAAAAGACAATAACTAACTCAATAAATAAAATAAAACATGTGACATATTAAGATATCAAATATAAATAATGATATTTTTAACAAAAAAAAATTAAAGAATAATGGACATAGGAGCATAAAATAATGAGATAAAAGTATAAAATTAACATTTAAAACATAATAAAAAATATAAAATATAAAATAGAATTTATTTTTTGGGATATTTTAATAATGAAAAATATTTTTAGAAAAAATGAATTATATTAATTAGATAAGATTTGTATATTAAAATTCTTTATTTATTTGGGCTTTTCTACCTCCAACACCCTGGCTGGGTTTTTAGAATAAGTTTCAGTTGCCAACCTTAATCATGAGTCCATAATAATATCTGTCTTTTTACGATATCAAAACTACTAGAAAATTGATCAATGGCAAAACTGAACTTGAAAAGAAACCGAAAGAGAGAGGGAATGCTATTTGACATTAGAGTTAAACAAAGCCATCTAAAATTTGGGAAAAATTTCAAGGTCAACACGGTATAGAAAATGAAATATGGGTCGTCCTATTATACATGCCTCCCTCCAAAATCAAGTTCATGCAATGATGAGTATATATGATCTCATCTCATTTTTTATGCCATTGCAATATGCAAATACACATTCCCTGATATGTGATATTATTCCTCCTGAAATAATATTTCATTCTTTGCTGAATGCTGTGTGGATATGGCATCAGCTTGATTTTGTTGTGATGCAATTTCGCTGTATATTACTAAATTTTAAAGGGCTAGCTGTGAGTTACGTTGAATTTTCTCAGTGCAAAATCCAATGACACAATCAAACAAATCTCCTCCAAGCATGAGATAACTTCTTGTACTTTCTACTCAAGTTCAATCCTTGATGTATTTTAGGAAAGTATATCACATGGCACATGTGCCGAAAATCAAGACTTTAATTTGTGGAGGGGAATTGATACCAGTTTCTTTGCATTTAACTACTTTGGTTAACTGGTTATTGACAAAAAGTTTCGTTACTTATTACTCTGTACGGTGTACCACATCATGCGGATACAAACAGTGAGGATGTTTCAAAGTCTAAACCTTATATTCATATCACCAACAACTGAGAAGCTGAAAAAATCTGAAGTTCAAAATGATTTGCTAGCCACAAGGTGTGTTTAGATGGGAAGTTACCATGGGAAAGGAGAGTGAAATTCTACATCACCGGTTTTGTGGGTTAGGCTAACCCACAATTTCTACACACAATACATGTATATGAAAACTTCGACCAACAATTATTTGAACGCTTAATTTTGATAGAAATAATAAATTATTTTAAGTAGTCGAACAAAAATATCTATTCCACATCGAGCTACAACCTTAATAAATTGCATGGCCAGTATTAAAATTGATCAACAAAATGTGTTATAATCAGCTTATCCATGACAGAAACATGGTCATTTGTTTGGTCATGCGTGTACGTGCATTCAGCGTTGAGCAAGATGCTTCAATTGCATTCCATTTGAAGAAGCACGCAAGTTCAAGATTGTGGATCTGGAACACTCGCGGATTCAAAGTGTGATCCCATAAACAATTCAGCGTTGAGCAAGATGCTTCAATTGCATTCCATTTGAAGAAGCACGCAAGTTCAAGATTGTGGATCTGGAACACTCGCGGATTCAAAGTGTGGCCCCATAAACAATTGGTGCCTCGAATCACATAATCGACTCCTCCACCTGATTGGAGAGATTCTGATTATCCAGATTCTAAGATTCTTATATTTTTTTTATTAATTTTAAGTTATTAATAAAAAGTAATATATATATATATATCATTTTCAATTAAAATTTTAATTCAGTGTTTATTAATTATAAAATATTTTAAGTTTAAATAGTTAATTTATCCCATTAATGTATTTGCTGGTTTCATGATTAGTTTCAATTTAAAAATATTTTAATTGATTATTTATTACTAACTTTTTTTAAATATTTTTTCTCACTGTATCCTTTTTAATATCTTTTCTTATTAAGAGTTTTTTTATAAGTACACTTCAATCTCATCACGTAAAAACTCTGGCTACGTAAAAACTCTGGCTTGCTTAAAATACGTACACGAAATTTATTTATTGTAAGAATTTTTAAGTATACATGTATTTCTTTATTTTTAAGTATGCATAATTTGACATAATATTTTCTAACATTTGAATTAATAATCTAGTTTATTTATAAAATGAAATTTAACTTTATAAACAAATAAAAAAGAAAAAAGTATTTAAATTAATATTTTATTATTAATATTACTTTAATAACATGTATTATTTCTATATAATTTTAAGTCTTTTGTAAAATTCTAATGATCTAGGTACAATTCATCCAGATTTTTTTTTTTTGAAGATTTTATGATTATTATTTCTATATATTTTTTTTTTCTTACATAAATATGATCTTTGTATGGGAAAAAGACAAAAAGTTTCTAGCAGGCTTTATTTATTTCAAAAATTTTGTGTTACGCAGTGGATCCACGTCTTTTGTTTGGACACCATTCCACGTCATCTCTGAATCACTGGGAACAAACTTAGCATTAATACGCCCACAATCCCTTCTCGTTCTGTCTCCAAAGCCACACAACTAACCATCACTCTGTATTATTATATAACGACAACAACTAGCGCGTTTTCGCACCACCGGAACTCGGAGAAGCAAAAGCGGCAGCGTTGTCACTTGCGGCAATGACGTCGGTCCACAGCACCGTCGCTCCCCGCACCTTTCTGCCGTCGTCGGTCTCCAAAACAAAGCTAAAGACTCCTCATGCGAAATTCGCGCAGAATTTTCCGGTATCGAGATTTCCGCGGAATCTCGTTTTTTCGGGAAATAAACGCGCCGTGGCGGTGAACTCGGCAGTGGAGGAGGTCGACGTAATATCGGTGCAGAGCGATGATATTACCGATCAGCAAGAAGGCGTGGTGGTGAGTCGCGTTGAGATGGAAGGTGGAGATGGTGAATTGGTGACGCAGGTGAATGGATTTGGCGCGAACGAGGGTTTGTTGTCGTTGGAAGGGTTTTCTTCTTCGTCTTCGTCGTCTTCTTCGGCTTTAGTTGGTAACAAGAGCGAGGAGGATATGGAGAAGCTAATTGATAGAAGTATTAATGCTGGGATTGTGCTCGTTGCTGGTACTTTCGCAGTTACCAAACTTCTCACCATTGATAGTGATTACTGGCATGTAAGTCGAAACGTTATTATCTTCAATTCAATGTGTATTATTTTCAGAAATCGGAATTAATTTTTATTTAGTTAAGGCTATGTTTGGATAGATTTCTCCATAGGTTAAAGAGAATAAAAATTAGAAAGGAAAATGAAGTTTCTTTCATCAGCTAAAGTAAGCTTGCACAAGTTAAAATCAGCTTTTTGAGAAGCTAAATGAGATAGCTTCTATCAATTAGCTTATGCTTTAGCTAATTATAGCCTATGAGAGAATCTAATTTCATTTTGCAAGCATAAGTTAATTCTAGCTTTGGCCTAAGTTAAAAATAAGATTTTAGTGAAGTTAATGTGAGAGAGTTTCTATCAATTAGTGTATGCATAAGTTAATTCTAGCTTATGGTGAAGCTTATTTAATTTTTTCTTCTTATTTATTTCTCTTATAACTGCTCACAGAGGATTTCTTATTTTTTTTCTTCTTCTTCTATTATCGTTTATGAAGAAGTTTATTTAAAAGACTCGGTTCAGATAGATTCATCTATAAGCACTTATGAGAAAAGTGAATAAGAAGGATAAATGAAATGAGTTTCTTTCATAATTTATAATTAATTCATGCATCTTGGCTTTTGGAGACACTAGATGAATTAACTAAAATAAAATTTTAAGTGCATAAGTTGATTTTAGTTTTTGAGAGGATCTCAATTGATTTTATTCTCTTATTTTTTTTTTCTTATAAATGCTTATGGTGAATTTGATCCAAACAAGACCTAATTCATTGCTCTTGTTTAAGTGTGTCTAATTATTTTTTTTAGGGTTGAGTTTTACTTTATTTGCTATGTCTTGTGATTGATACCATACAGGGATGGACAATATATGAGATACTAAGATATGCGCCTCAACACAACTGGTCTGCATATGAGGAACTCCTTAAGACAAATCCAGTTTTTGCCAAGATGGTGATTAGTGGGACTGTTTATTCTATAGGAGACTGGATTGCACAGGTGAATTTCTGTGTAATTCATGTACAGTTGAGTTCAATTTGGTGAAGAAAGCAAGGTTTATACATTATAATGCATTGTGGTTTAACTACTACTGGTTTTGCAGTGTTTTGAAGGAAAGCCTCTGTTTGAGTTTGATCGTGCGCGGATGTTTAGATCGGGGCTTGTTGGTTTTACTCTACATGGTTCTCTTTCTCATTACTATTATCAGTTTTGTGAGGTAGAGCGTATGATAGTGTTCTTTATCTTGTTCTGTTTGGTTTATGAAATTGCTGACTTTGTGGCGATGATATACTGAGTGGCTTCTCATTTAACCAGGAACTATTTCCTTACAAAGAATGGTGGGTAGTTCCTGCTAAAGTTGCCTTCGACCAAACAATATGGTCAGCAATTTGGAACAGCATTTATTATACAGTTGTTGCAATGCTACGTTTTGATCCTCCAATCAGTATTTTTAATGAATTGAAGGCAACATTTTTTCCTATGTTGACGGTAAGAGCAACTTCTGGTCCTTCCTTTTTCACGTATGGTGTGGACGCAGTTCTTTTTCTTAAAGAACAACCTAGAACATGGACTCTGGAAATGACTGAATGGATGTGACTATTTGCAATTTTAATGCATTCTTTTTTCATATTTTCTTACAGGCAGGTTGGAAACTATGGCCATTTGCCCATCTCATTACTTATGGTGTAATACCGGTTGAGCAAAGACTTCTTTGGGTGGACACTATAGAGCTTGTTTGGGTGACCATACTTTCCACGTATGTCATTCTGGATTTATTTTGAATTGCTCAGTATTAGAATTTAAACATTAATAACTAAATATTCTTGGTTTTCCATCTGATGCTGTTGGGAATGTGGTGAAATTTGATCATATTAAGATGAACCATGTCATCATACGACCTGCCTACTGCACATTGTTCTCCTAGAGATCATTGCTTTCAGAAGATTTTAATTTTCTTTTCTCGAGGAAAGAGTGTAGGGGCAGACTATGTATTACTGTTAATTAGCAAATTCACATGATTTTGCCAATGCTTGTTCAGGGAATGCCGAGGCTGATTAATTTTAGCAGTCTAAAACAATAAAACATTTCCAGCTTTTCCTGCATTATTATCCACATGAAACTTTTGCATTGGTTCTTAGTTCTAACATAGGCTTTTGTGTCAACAGATTTTCAAATGAAAAATCAGAAGAAAGAAACTCTCAGTCTGTGGTGCCTGCAGAAGTGAAATCCACCACATCTGTTCATCCTCCTGAGGTACATGATAAATTAATAACTTTTATTTGAGCATATTTAATAAATTTTTGTAAAAAATTAATATTTTTTTGGCTTTCAGACATTTAAAAATCTTTTCTTATGCTTTATCAGGAGTAAAGAGAAGATATATGATTAGCAGAAGTGGGAGAAAAATGGCTTTGCTCAATCAGACGTTGTCCTTGATGGACATAGATTTACGATGCAGAAGGTGATAATTGATAAAACTAATTGTATACGTGTATATGTTGCATCCCTCGGAAATTCATGTACGTTAGGTAACATCAACTTCCCTGTAAGCATTGCATAATGTAATTGTTGATAAATCATATTAGTAGATAATTTATGTTCAAACTTGCCTTCCAATAGTTGAAATTGTATGTATTCAAAGTCTTGTCAAGATGAGATTCACTCTGCCAAACATGTCAAATTGAAACATGTATAAGAGAAAAGAGGTAACTGAGCTAGATGGTGTATTGGTGGGTTGGTTTTTAGCAGCATTAATAAGCATATCTCTTCATTTGCTTGCTATGATCTTCTAAGCATGTGAATTCATGTGTCTTCCCAACACAGGTTGAAGGATAACTTTCCATAAATAATGGTAATTTCTCTATTGTTTTGCAAGTTTATGTTTGGATAACCATTCCTTGGGAGATGTAAACACTTGAAGAATGATATTCTTTGTATCTTTTATTTTGGATGTATTTTTGTGACGGGTGCAATGATAATTCAAATATAGTCGCTGTGCCCAGTAATGGTGAAAACTGAACCTTTATATGGTTTGAGCATGTTTGCTTACACATTACAACCACTCAAACTGTACTTCTACATGAACGTGTTTTTAGCAAGTGTGTCGACAGCTCAACAGACACAATGCTTTTAGATGTGTTTGGATTGAAGTTCTCTTGAACATAATTCAAGTTGAATTCAAAGCGGCACTCACAGAATTTTTATTTGTATATTAGAATGTGTGAATTCTCTGTTGAATATGGTTCTAATGGATCTCTATTGAATGTGTAATCATTCGGCTGGTGCCTTTAGCGCGTTGGCTCTCATTCTTGTCTTTTCCTATTGCTATATGCTAATTCACGTTTTTGTCTCTAATTAAAATTCTGTGATTTTAATCTTTTAATTTCTTTTGTTATTGTTAGTCTATCTAAATTTTAGAAATTTAGATATGGTCTCGGCGATGTGATAGGAAGCATAGAGATTTGAATATGAGAAAAAGTAAGAAAGAGACTGAAAAAGTATCAAAAAGAAGATCTATGCACATGTATTTGACAGTAGCGCCCCGGTGGTATCAGAGCCTCACAGATTTTTACAAATTAAATTATGATCTTAAAGGATCATTTCAGAAACATATGATTTCTTATGAAAACAGAGAGAGAGAAAATCCCGTCCAAATGAATATTCAGTCAGAAAACAGTATTTTACCCAGTACTTCTTCTCCTATTTCTATTTCTTCTAGAATTACTATTCCTGAGTCATGTAAAAAACAACTTACCTCTAAAATAGATAACCTTATAGAATATCAGCATATTTATGAGGAAACTTAGATAGATAATGCTTTACCACCCTTATTAAGCCCTTACAATGTCTTTAGAAGATATCGATCCAAGTTTCCTTGGATTAATAATCTCAAACAGCTCATTTCCACTCCCAGAAAAGATGCCAAAGAATATATCCAAAGCTCAAAAATGGATCAAGTCGCTCTTAGGGCTACTCCTGCTGAACAATATGTTGATTTAGAAATCAACAAGGAATTAATCCGCTACTAGAAGTCCCAAGGATATATAGCCCTCCATCTTGGAGTAGTAAGGTTAGTCTTTACCTTACATGGAAGAAGAGGACTCCCTGTCTCTGCTAGAATTACTTTACTGGACTTGAAAAGAAACCGAAAGAGAGAGGCAATGCTATTTGACATTAGAGTTAAACAAAGCCATCTAAAATTTGGGAAAAATTTCAAGGTCAACACGGTATAGAAAATGAAATATGGGTCGTCCTATTACACATGCCTCCCTCCAAAATCAAGTTCATGCAATGATGAGTATATATGATCTCATCTCATATTTTATGCCATTGCAATATGCAAATACACATTCACTGGTACGTGATATTATTCCTCCTGAAATAATATTTCATTCTTTGCTGAATGCTGTGTGGATATGGCATCAGCTTGATTTTGTTGTGATGCAATTTCCGCTGTATATTACTAAATTTTAAAGGGCTAGCTATGAGTTTTGTTGAATTTTCTCAGTGCAAAATCCAATGACACAATCAAACAAATCTCCTCCAAGCATGAGATAACTTCTTGTACTTTCTACTCAAGTTCAACCCTTGATGTATTTTAGGAAAGTATATCACATGGCACATGTGCCGAAAATCAAGACTTTAATTTGTGGAGGGGAATTGATACCAGTATGAGCAAGCAGTCATTAGAACGGTTCTTACTACACTAAATGCTGGAAGTGTTGTTCTGACACTATTTCCTAATTACAATATCCAGCTCAATGACCCTACTCTTCCCACAAGATTCAAAGTACAAGTCCAACTCACTGGAGCCCCTCAAGATGAGACTGCCCTTTCAGCAATGCTACACCATCAAGTTGTTTACAGAATACAAGATCATTGTTTTGATCTCCCTGGAAATAAAGAATTTGAAGGAAATGCTTTGATGGTTATTGCTGGAGACCATGCTGAAGATAGTATTCCAACCATTGTACAAGTTCCTAGACAAATTCCACAAGAAGAACTCAAAAAACTGATTCCAACAGAATGGATTAGTAATTATGAGCTTTTTAAAAAGAAGGAACAAAATATAGTCTCTACAGATGTATCCTTCCATCGAAATTCTACAGATGGGAGTGTTCGCTCTTCTTTCAGGTGGAAAGAAAAAGGAACAAGTTCAAACACTCCTGTATTCCACACCATGATGATTTCCTTAGGATCTAAGGAAAGAAAAATCCCGGTTCATTCTTTCACCACAAAAGGAAAACCAATTTACTCTGACAAACTAAATGGTCATTTCCTATGGGATACAAATCCAAATATGTGTGATCCAGGATGTGATTGCCACCAAGAAGAAGAAACAGATGAAGAATATTTATCTTCTTCAGAGGATGATGATGATTTCTACGATAGGTGTAAACCACCTCCAAAGCCTTTCAAAAAGCCAGAACATTCCAGACCCTTAGCTATTTATAGAAAGGGATTAAAACAGCTTAGAAAAGAAGGGTATCCTGATCCTCCTCCAGATGCAAATATAATTACTTGGCCTCCTCCAACACATTGTTCTAACTATTTCAAACCAGAAATAGTTCCACTTATACCTTACATCATGATGAATGAAGATTTTCCTCCTCTTGAGAGGAGAGTAGAAGCAGAGAAAAGGACTCCACAAAAGCCTTACATTCAAACAACTGAAGTATTACCAGATGGGAGTTATAAGTCTTTATCTCAGGCTGAAGAAGTTTTAAACTGGCAAACAAATAATTCCCTGGCTCAAAACAAAAAACTTCAGAATATTGAAGAAAAGGTAAATGTCCTTCATGACAGTTTTCAAGAACAGTTGAGTAAGATGTTTGAAAAAATTCAAAAGGCACATGCTTATACTCAAGAAAAGGTTTTTCAGTTAGAAAAGGAGATTGAACTTAATATGGGAAAAATTTCCATGAAAATGTTCAGAGAGATCTTGAACTCAGAAGACTAAAAGGTCAGCTGCATGAGTTACAAGAATATGTTAAAGAAAGAAACTCTCCATCACTTGAACAATTTTCTCCTTTCCCAATCTCACCCAGAAAATTACTGTCTAGTTCAATTATTCCTCATAATATAAAATCACCTTTTCTCCCTCCAAATTTACCTGCTCCTACAACCTTTTTTGGTAACAAAAAAGCAAACCAGCCATCATCTTCAAAACCATCTGAAGAAAAACCTTTTTCTCAGATGATGACAGTCACACAAAAATCAAAACCATCAGATTCAGATGAACATGTATATACTAAGAATTCTAATTCAGATGAAGATTCTGAACAGAATTCTTGTACTTCAGACAGTGATTCAGAAATAATACATGTTTTACAAGATGACTCAGAAGCAGAATATGCAGATGTTTCAAACATCTTTGTGTCTATCAAAGAAGAAGGCTCATCATCCAGACGCCCTATTCTTGTTCCTCAAGAAGAAAACACTCCATCTCCAAAAATAAATGGCACACCACTGTTTTCTCTTGATGATATTCCTCGTTCTTAATGGGAAAAAAGACTCCTTGATTTCAAAGCTTGGATTGATTCTAAATTAGTTCATCCTAATGCAGACAAGTACAAAGTTCTTGAAGAATTTTGTGCAAGGATGACAGGTACTTTGAAGGAATGGTACCAAAGCCTCGGTCCAGCAAATCAAGATCAAATTCACAGACTTGAACCTGATGTCTTCCTTGGAGCAATTCATTTTGAATTTCTAGGTGACACTGGCCTAGCCTAAAAAGAAATGAGGCAGACATATTTTGCTATGAGATGCTGCTCACTAGAATTACGAGACATTGAAAGACATTTTCAACGAATGCAGCAGCGCTTCTATCAGTTAAATGGATACAATGATCCAAGTCTTAAAACAACCTATGTCAGCTCTCTTCCATCAGAAATACAAGAAGAGATGTACAGGATGTTCAGCATCCAAAACTTAGAAGCAACACAACTCACTCTAGGACAAATACATCAGATATGTTTGGCAGCCCATGATAAACTCTGTAGTCAACAGAGATTATTAGATGGAATTATAAAAAATCACAAAAATTATTCCAAACACTACCAGAGAAAATACCTAGAGATCAAATGCAAAAAACAAAATGACTGTGATTGCAAGTCAAGAAGGAAAAAGAAGTTTTCTCATAAATCTTCCTTTCCTTCTAAACAATCCCCATTCAGAAGAAAGAAAAAGATAAGGTTTTTCCGAAAAAGACCTTTTAAAGGGAAGACAGGTAACAAGTGTTATATCTGTGGAAAGAAAGGACATTTTGCAAATTCATGTCCTCAAAAAGGAAAGTCAGCGAAGCTCATTCAAAGCTTACAAATCTCTGAAAGTGAAGAAGTTGAAGCATGGTACTACCAGAAACTGCAAAGAAACTGTTGAATTTGTTTGGTACTCATGTTTTTCTCAGGAAATTTTGGTAATTCTTCTACAAGATGGGGTTGAGGTGAATACTTTCCATCAGAAAACCTCATTCCTAAGAAATTTACTTCAGTAGTTCCAATTTGGGACTTTGAAGAAGATAACATCACTCCATATTGATCACAAATTTGATAGAATTTTTCTAACAAAATTTTGTGAGATTGTTCATCTGGAGAGAAAAGAAGGATGTCATCTATGTAAATAAGAGCCGAACTGAGGATAGGCTCAAATATCCTGGTCATAGCTTTCTGGAAAAGAGATGGTGCTACCTTAAGACCAAAAGGTAGTGCAGTCCATTGATAATGAGCATTTGGAATACAGAAAGCTGTTTTTGGTCTATCTGCTGGATCAAGACCAAGTTGCCAAAATCCTGACTTGAGATCAAACTTTGAGAAGATGAAAGCATTTGCTATGTAGGAATATAAAGTGTAGATCTTTGGAAGGGGAAATTTATCATCTTTGAGAAAAAGATTTAAAAGTCTGTAATCAATGACCTACCTCTTTTTTCCTCTTGTTTTCTCTGATCTTTTTTCTACAAAGAAAGCTTGACAAGCCCAATCTGAATTTGTGGGTTCAATCAATCCTTGTGTAAGTAATATTTGACATTCAGCAAAGGCTGAGATCCTATATGTAGGATTCATGCCAAAATGAATTGCTTTTGTAGGATTGATATCTTCATTCAACTTGAATGGGAGCTTTACAAAGAAAGCTTCATTCTTCCATAAAGGATGTGGATGATTGAGTTGCTCATGGCTGTCTGGTGCAAGTTTTATCAATTTTTTCAGGAATTCTTCAAAAATTGGAGGAGTGTCTAACAGGCTGAAAATTCTATTAATAGGAGTAAATTGTTTGAATTCTCCTTTTGACCTTACCCCCGTTGGAAGTATTTGGATTGTCTTCATTTGAGAAAAGACATCCATTCCAATTAAGATATCTTTTTCTGGAAGATCTGTGCCAATCACCTTGGTCCATATAACACATTTTAGGAAAATTTTTATCCCAATCTTTTGTGTTGTCATGAGATAAGTCTTGAAGACTTTACCATCTGCAGCTTTGAATCTATTCTCTTTATGTTCCCAGAATGGTGGAGACAATATCTTGGGATTCATCATAGTCTTTGCTGCTCCTGTATCTATAAATGCAATGACTGTAATGGGAACATCATACTTTGAAGGGAGAATCTTGATTTCTATGTTTGGAGAAATTGTTGTTGTCGCTAAAATTTGTTCCTCAACTTTGTCAATCTCTTCAAAAGAAAGTATAGGGAAATTGTATTGAGATTCATCAGTCTGAGACTCTTCTGAAGAAGATTCATCTGAAGAGGATTCATCTGAAGAAGATTCAGAAGTGGATATATGTATTCCAAATACAGTTTCTTCATTTGGATCATCCTGTTCACTATACCATGCTTCAACTTCTTCACTTTCAGAGATTTGTAAGCTTTGAATGAGCTTCGCTGACTTTCCTTTTTGAGGACATGAATTTGCAAAATGTCCTTTCTTTCCACAGATATAACACTTGTTACCTGTCTTCCCTTTAAAAGGTCTTTTTCGGAAAAACCTTATCTTTTTCTTTCTTCTGAATGGGGATTGTTTAGAAGGAAAGGAAGATTTATGAGAAAACTTCTTTTTCCTTCTTGACTTGCAATCACAGTCATTTTGTTTTTTGCTTTTGATCTCTAGGTATTTTCTTTGGCAGTGTTTGGAATATTTTTTGTGATTTTTTATAATTCCATCTAATAATCTCTGTTGACTACAGAGTTTATCATGGGCTGCCAAACATATCGATGTATTTGTCTAGAGTGAGTTGTTGTTTTCTAAGTTTTGGATCCTGAACATCCTGTACATCTCTTCTTGTATTTCTGATGGAAGAGAGCTGACATAGGTTGTTTTAAGACTTGGATCATTGTATCCATTTAACTGATAGAAGCGTTGCTGCATTCGTTGAAAATGTCTTTCAATGTCTCGTAATTCTAGTGAGCAGCATCTCATAGCAAAATATGTCTGCCTCATTTCTTTTTAGGCTAGGCCAGTGTCACCTAGAAATTCAAAATGAATTGCTCCAAGGAAGACATCAGGTTCAAGTCTGTGAATTTGATCTTGATTTGCTGGACCGAGGCTTTGGTACCATTCCTTCAAAGTACCTGTCATCCTTGCACAAAATTCTTCAAGAACTTTGTACTTGTCTGCATTAGGATGAACTAATTTAGAATCAATCCAAGCTTTGAAATCAAGGAGTCTTTTTTCCCATTGAGAACGAGGAATATCATCAAGAGAAAACAATGGTGTGCCATTTATTTTTGGAGAATGAGTGTTTTCTTCTTGAGGAACAAGAATAGGGCGTCTGGATGATGAGCCTTCTTCTTTGATAGACACAAAGATGTTTGAAACATCTGCATATTCTGCTTCTGAGTCATCTTGTAAAACATGTATTATTTCTGAATCACTGTCTGAAGTACAAGAATTCTGTTCAGAATCTTCATCTGAATTAGAATTCTTAGTATATACATGTTCATCTGAATCTGATGGTTTTGATTTTTGTGTGACTGTCATCATCTGAGAAAAAGGTTTTTCTTCAGATGGTTTTGAAGATGATGGCTGGTTTGCTTTTTTGTTACCAAAAAGGTTGTAGGAGCAGGTAAATTTGGAGGGAGAAAAGGTGGTTTTATATTATGAGGAATAATTGAACTAGACAGTAATTTTCGGGTGAGATTGGGAAAGGAGAAAATTGTTCAAGTGATGGAGAGTTTCTTTCTTTAACATATTCTTGTAGCTCATGCAGCTGATCTTTTAGTCTTCTGAGTTCAAGATCTCTCTGAACATTTTCATGGAAATTTTTTCCCATATTAAGTTCAATCTCCTTTTCTAACTGAAAAACCTTTTCTTGAGTTTGAGCATGTGTCTTTTGAATTTTTTCAAACATCTTACTCAACTGTTCTTGAAAACTGTCATGAAGGACATTTACCTTTTCTTCAATATTCTAAAGTTTTTTGTTTTGAGCCAGGGAATTATTTGTTTGCCAGTTTAAAACTTCTTCAGCCTGAGATAAAGGCTTATAACTCCCATCTAGTAATACTTCAGTTGTCTAAATGTAAGGCTTTTGTGGAGTCCTTTTCTCTGCTTCTACTCTCCTCTCAAGAGGAGGAAAATCTCCATTCATCATGATGTAAGGTATAAGTGGAACTATTTCTGGTTTGAAATAGTTAGAACAGTGTGTTGGAGGAGGCCAAATAATTATATTTGCATCTGGAGGAGGATCAGGATACCCTTCTTTTCTAAGCTGTTTTAATCCCTTTCTATAAATAGCTAAGGGTCTGGAATGTTCTGGCTTTTTGAAAGGCTTTGGAGGTGGTTTACACCTATCATAGAAATCATCATCATCCTCTGAAGAAGATAAATATTCTTCATCTGTTTCTTCTTCTTGGTGGCAATCACATCCTGGATCACACATATTTGGATTTGTATCCCATAGGAAATGACCATTTAGTTTGTCAGAGTAAATTGGTTTTCCTTTTGTGGTGAAAGAATGAACTGGGATTTTTCTTTCCTTAGATCCTAAGGAAATCATCATGGTGTGGAATACAGGAGTGTTTGAACTTGTTCCTTCCATCTGTAGAATTTTGATGGAAGGATACATCTGTAGAGACTATATTTTGTTCCTTCTTTTTAAAGAGCTCATAATTACTTGATCCATTTGTTGGAATCAGTTTTTTGAGTTCTTCTTGTGGAATTTGTCTAGGAACTTGTACAATGGTTGGAATACTATCTTCAGCATGGTCTCCAGCAATAACCATCAAAGCATTTCCTTCAAATTCTTTATTTTCAGGGAGATCAAAACAATGATCTTGTATTCTGTAAACAACTTGATGGTGTATGATGGTCCTTATGGGTGAATCTAGAGGGGGGGTGAATAGATTCTAGTTCACTTTGGCCTATTTTTCGTGAGTTACAAATTCCTTTTAATTCAAACAGAGTATATTCAAGTTTATGCAGCAGAAATAACAAAGGAATAATCAAAATCAAGTTTGTAATCAATTTTCAGTTTATACAATGTTTGTATTTACCCTTTCCAGTTTAAGTTGATTACCAAGTTAATTATTGAGTTAATTACCAATTCAGTTACCAAACAACTTGCAGAATTTAACAATGATAATAGCAGTGTAGGGTAAATGGTAATGAGTGTAAGGAAGAAGAAGAGTACACAGTGATTTATATTGGTTCAGCCAACTGCCTACATCCAGTCCCAATCCAACAACTGTTGCAATTGGTTTTCCACTATCAAATGATCCCTTTTGTGTTCTTTTACATTCACTCTGCAACAAGCAACACAAAAACGAAATCAAACACCCAAACCAGGTTCTTTAACCCAAAGAACTGTTCTTCACTGATCTTGGCACACCCAAGATCAAACCTTTGAGAAAACACTTCTCAGACTCTTACTCTATCCAGAGAGACCTCTCTCCTAGAGTAATAACCCAACAATCAAATAGATAAACAAGAGATCAGTTTAGAAAACACCTGGAGTGTAGATTCTGATCACAATCAATAAAACAGTGAATACTACCCAATCAGCAGAATGAATATAGTTGCCTTTTCACAAAACTTTCTTCAAGAACTCTTGAAGTTCTTTCTCTTGAAGAAAGATGATAAACTCTCTTAGAGAGGATTTGAAAGTGTAAGCCTTTTAGAAAGTGTATTTCAAATGTATCAAGAGTATATGCAAAAATCTTCTATTTCAAAACTTATTTTTACGGTTTTTCAAAGTAGCTCATTTATAGAATCAGATGAGCCACAATTGTTGACATTTGGAACCCAAATTTCAAACAATTGGAGCCTATGTTTTCTGAACGTTGGGGCATATAATTTCAAGACGTTGGAGCCTCAAAAATTGACTTTATGAAGTTTAAAATGGATTGAAATGAGTGGGGAATCAAGTGGGATGTTAGAAAACTCATTTCTGGCAACTTTTAATCATTCACTGCGGTGGTAATCGACATAGCTCGTGGTAATCGATTACAGAGAGAATTGCATTTCAGGTGTTTTCTCAAGATGGTAATCGATTGATAAAGATATTGGTAATCGATTTCGCGTGGTAATCGATTACTACCTTATGGTAATCGACACAATGAGCCAAATGGCTTTCTCGACTTTGTTTTCCCTCATTCTTGTTGGTAAATCTATTACCATTTGTTGGTAATCGATTACTTCAGTTAAATAACAGTTTTTCAAAGCATTTTTAAGGAGGGAACTCAAACCATTTGAACATGAGAGAAATCACACAAATTTGCTAAACTCTCTAGGGTATTCAAGCATGGAACAACACATATATCCTTGATCTAAAACAATCAATACATATGAAAACTCCTAGATACATTTCATCTAAGAAAACCAAAATTACATAGACATCAAAATCAAAAACACCAAGAGAAACTATCCAAAGCTTCATCAAGCTTTAGTTCCAACAATCTCCCCCTTTTTGGTTTTGATGTACCAAATAACAACCAATGGTTTTCATAGGAGTTTTATGGTTTGTGTTGGTCTTCTTGGAATCCTGCACTTTATATAGATATCCAAATATACAGAATATTGCAGATTCACCATATATAGTATCATATTTCAGAATAAATATCATATTGAATCATTCATTCAGAGGATATAAAGCATGATTCAGTTTCACAATCATAGATAAATGACCAAAGTAACTTCATTGCAGATTTAAACCATATTCTTAAATTAAAACCAGAATTCATATTGTTTATAACATAGCCAAAACAGAGTAAAACAAAACAGAGTCAGCTAAGCAACCTAAACAAAACTAATCAAAACAGAGCACCACCATTACTCCCCCTATCTAGAATAACCTATGATCCTATGATTTCTCCCCCTATTTGGTATATCAATAATCAAAAAGGGAATCTATAGGAAGGAGTTTCTACATGGAGTCAAAACGAGATTGAAGAGACCTCATCATCTCCTTGATTTCCAGGAAATGAGCATTGTTTGAAGCTTCCATATCGTCCAACCTTTTGTTGGTGGTAGCTTCAAGTTCATCCAGCCGATCAATCATAATTGATTCAAAACGAGACTTGGGAATATACTACCCATTTAAATCATCATCATCATGGAAGGTGGATGAGGTTCTTCTTCTTCTTTGTTCATGGTGTGCTTCATCCCTTGGAAACCATCCAAGATCGGGTCTTCACCAATTTCATCATTTTTAAGGCTCTATCACCAATGATGTGGATGTCTTGACAAGTTCTCTTGTGTTCATTTGTGACATCAACTTGAAAATACTCAAGCACCGTGAGATGAACAAAGAGTAGGGACACTTGTTATCCATGAATTTCTTTGCCTTTAGCATGTTGTCCATCACAACATAAGGCCAATCAATCAATCCTATTCTTCTTGAGCGTTAAATTATCACCAAATCTTCCTCGAGTTAATTGAGCATGATTGGCTCCTCTTTGCAGCCAATATCCAACAAATGGTGTAATGTAAAAGTCTATCATCAAAGATTCACCCACCAATATTATATGTGATTTTCTTCCTATGCTCTTTTCTAGCGCCTTTTTCGCTTCCCAAATTTGGGGATTTCTCAAGAAACTCATATAAACGGAATCTTTGTTAAGATGGATTCCTTGTTCTTTCATTAATTCAAATGTGGGTCTAATACCCTCCTCTCTCGAATCCAACAATTTGAAAGAATAAATCTAGAGAAAATGATGGGTTTGCCTTTTTTACCTCGGACTCAAGCATTTCGGAATCGTCGTGTCTGGTCGGAGGTTG
Source organism: Hylodesmum podocarpum (assembly GCA_026586105.1). Classification (NCBI taxonomy): domain Eukaryota; kingdom Viridiplantae; phylum Streptophyta; class Magnoliopsida; order Fabales; family Fabaceae; genus Hylodesmum; species Hylodesmum podocarpum. Next base: position 9,836,334 of record JALJEV010001433.1, read on the forward strand.
GAGTAGAATACTCTCACCAAATCGGGATAGATGTAACCCTTCGGACTAACGAACTTCTCAAGATTTTGTTCCGGAGAAAGCGTTTGAAATGTAAACCCTTGATATCAAACCCACACCGGATCCAAAATTTTTGCGGTACAAGCTCTTGCTCGCATATCTCCCATAGAAACGTTGTTCTTGGGCCTTTGAGGTGAACCATGGATGAATGTGTTCTTCCATGGTTTCTTGAAAAGGGTAGGATTCTTTCGTTTGGAGGATGATGCTCCCCCTTTGGGAAGTTTTTGTTGCTACAAAATCATCTCTTGGAACTCTCACTTTGATCCTTTTCCCTTTTCCTTGATCTGCCATTGATGAAGTGAGGAAGAAGATGAAGAATTTTTAGAGAGAGATGAGAGAATTCTAGAGAGAGAAATGGGTTCTTAGGGTTTGGAAAGATGAGAATGAAATCTAAAATCTGAAATTCCTCATTAAACCTTTCAAATTTTGGTGTAGATTCGTTGAATCTTGAATTGGATTTCGAACGAGGCCCATTTGCATGTGAAATAAGCTATCGTTGCGAGAGGTAATCGATTACCATGGTATGGTAATCGATTCTTTCGCGAGAGTAATCAAAAGAGGGCTCTTCTTCAGCACGAGGTAATCGATTACCATTAGGAGGTAATCGATTCTTGCTAGAAAGTAATCTAAAGAGGGCTCTTTTCGACTCGTGTTAATCGATTACCATTAGGTGGTAATCGATTACTGCCGAGAGTAATCTTCAAAATACTTAATTTTTCAACTTCTGCAATTGTGTTGGTCATATCTATTGAATGTATTGAATTCATACTATATTAAAGCATTATGAATGAGCATTCTTACTTTTAGGTAGTTCAAGAGAGGTGTTCTTCACTTAGTATACCAAGATTGGTTCTAAGTTTAAAGAATCTCTCTTTTGGCAAAGGTTTTGTGAAGATATCTGCGAGTTGATTCTCCGTGTCAATAAACTCTACATCACAATCACCTTTTTCAACATGGTCTCTAATGAAATGATGTCGCACCTCAATGTGCTTTGTTCTAGAGTGTAAAACTGGGTTCTTAGTGATACTAATTGCACTTGTGTTGTCATACTTGATGGGGATATGATCAAGCTTTAGTCCAAAATCTTCAAGTTGTTGTTTCAACCAAATGGTTTGAGCACGCAGGCTTCCAGCGACAATATATACTCGCCTGCTTTGTTGATAAAGCAACACATGCTTGTTTCTTGCTATACCAAGAAACTAAGCATTCTCCAAACAAGTGACATACTCCACTTGTGCTTTTCCTATGATTTTTTGCATCCGAAAAATCTGCATCACTAAATCCTACCAAATTAGGTGATGTTCCCTTAGGATATCACAAACCACAATTTGTAGTTCCTTTAAGGTATTTCAAAATTCTCTTAACAGCATTCATATGTGATTGTTTAGGTGCAGATTGAAATCTTGCACACACACAGACACTGAACATTATGTCAGGTCTGCTTGCTGTAAGATATAAAAGTGATCCTATAATCCCTCTATATTTGGTTTGGTCTACTCCTAATCCAGCAGCATCATTATCTAAATAGAGGTTTGTTGACATAGGAATATTAGAGCTTTTACAACTTTCCATGTCGAATTTCTTTAATAATTCCCTAGTGTACTTTGCTTGATGAATGAATATACCTTCCTTTAGTTGTTTGACTTGTAGTCCTAGGAAAAATTTGAGTTCTCCCATCATAGACATATCAAACTCACCCTGCATGCTGTCCACAAACTCTTCACACAGAGATTGATTGGTTGATCCAAAAATAATATCATCAACATACACTTGAACCAATAAAATGCAGTTAGACTTCTCTCTAATAAAGAGAGTCTTGTCAACTGATGAGTCGTTATTTTGATCATTTTCTCTGCATTTATTATATCCTAATACAGCACGATTAAGAATCAATTAGTATGATTTGATGTATTTATCAGTTTAGACTCATTTTTGGCTTTAATTGATAAATTTGGTCTAATTTGTTATTGTTATTCAGATTTGACAAGGTTTACAAAACTGAGCATAACTTTCACCACAAACCTCTGATTGAGCTGAATTTTATATCAAATTAAAGAGGACTCAAAGATCTACAACATTTATGAAGACATAAAGTTCCCAGTCGGAGTGTATCTGGTGTAAAAATGTCTTTGAATGCAGCATATGAACTGTTATGAAAATTCCAGCATTTAAGGATTTGACAAGTCTCGGTAAAATAGGCATAACTCCCTCTACAGATCTCCGTTTGAGCTCCACTTTATATCGAATTAAAAAGGATTGACAGAGCTACAAAAGTCATGAAGACATAAAGAGCCAATTCGGATTGCATCTTGGGTGAATATGGCCTTGAAGTTGGACCACGAAGTCTGGACGGGAATTTCAGCAATTAGGCTATGTAAATCATGCAATTAATTCTTTTTCTTGTTTTGCTGTATGTGGGAATCGAACATGAGACCCTTTTTCACTTAATTTTGGCATGTGCAAGGCATGAGGGACCACCAAATTGAATTGAAAAAAATGCACTTTTGAGACAGCCAGGAAACATGCCAGAAAACATGCACTCCCTCATTTTCACGTTTTGGGTCCTTAGTTTAGGGGTCTTTGTTTTTTTTTGTTTCTTTTCTCTTTTTCTTCTCCATAAAAACCATTCCAGCCATGAAGGAGGGGGCTCTTCTTCGTATTGTGTTTTTCTTTTTCTGTTTTTCTTCTTCTTTGGTTGGATGGTCAGACTTGCTTTTCAATCAATACAATTATATTTCGGTTTGATTTCTTTATCTCTTCTCTGCAATTCCATTTTACTGCACTTTCAATTTCATTACATTTTTAATTTTACTGCACTACAATTTGAATTCAAGTTGTGAAAGTCCAGTTCGCCATTAATTTCTTCAATTCGTTCTTTGAAATTTAAATGTACTTGCAATTTAGTTTATATGCACTTTCAATTCAATTAGTTTGCTGGAATTAGATTTAAATGGAAGGCTAAGTTTAAGGATTAATCTCTTGAATTAGATTACAATGATACTTTGAGATTATGTTCATGATTGCTTGTTCAATTTGCTATAGACTCTCATCATTCATTCTAGCTCTTAATGACTATGTGTTTGCTTAATTCACATAAAGAGAACCAAGATTAATTTTCGCTTAGTCAATTGATCTTGCTATCAATAATATTAACTTATATCTTGTTCTCATGCTTAATGGAATGAAGTATAAGTTGCTAGAATTAGAATGAATGATGTATGTGTTTTTGCTTAATTCACATAAGGAAAACTAAGATTAATTATCGCTTAGTTAATTGATTGATGTTGGATTAAGAGTTGAGTAAATTGAACATTTGATGTGATTGATTTTTGCTTAGTTAATTAATCTGGTTATCAAAGATAAGTGAGTTGCAATCTAATCAAGAGGTTAATCTATTTTAATTTATTATTTCATCTTGTTTAGAAATTCTGTTTTTACAATTCTGTTTTCAAAAATCAAACAAACAACCCCCCCTTTATGTGTATTGTGTTTGTGTCTTGTGTTTGTGTCTTGTGGCTTGTGTTTGATAGAAACTTGAGTGATGGTCCTTGAGAGACGACCTAGGAGTCACTTCCTAGTACTACATATTTAATTGTATTAATTTGTGCGAGTGCGACCTCGTATCATCAACATTTCCTCTGTGATACCCTTTTGACAAAAGAAATGTACTTAATCTCTCATACCATTGTCTAGGGGCTTGCTTAAGACCATAAAGAGCCTTCTTAAGTTTATATACATGTTCAGGGTAACTAAAGTCAGTAAATCCAGGAGGTTGTGAAACAAAAACTTCCTCATTAATATAGTCATTCAGAAATGCACTCTTAACATCCATTTGATATAGTTTAAAATCATGAATGCAGGCAAAAGCAAGTAAAACTCTCACAGCTTCTAATCTAGCAACAGGGGCATAAGTTTCATCAAAATAAATTCCTTCTTATTGATTATAACCATTTGCTACTAATCTTGCCTTATTCCTAACCACTATACCATTCTCATCTAGCTTGTTCTTAAACACCCATTTTGTTCCAATTACATTCATATCTCTATTAAAAGGAACTAATTCCCAAACATCATTCCTTTTAAATTGATTCAATTCCTCTTGCATTGCATTCATCCAAAATTCATTATTAATAGCATCATCAACATAAGAAGGTTCAAATTGAGATACAAAAGCATAATCATTACAGAACATGTTATAGGAAGATCTAGTAGATACTCCCTTATGGATGTCTCCTATGATATTGTCAAGAGAAAGGTTCCTTGGTTTCCTCCATTCTCTTGTTTGATCATGAGATGTGGTTGGTGGTTCTTTTTGATCTTGAGGTTTGCTCTTTCGCTATCTTCACCTGTTTTTCATCATCATCATCAAAAATACTTCCCTTTTGGGAATTGTTAGATTCATCAAACTTAACATGCACAGATTCCTCAATGCACATTCTTCTTTTATTATAAACTCTATATGCTTTACTAGTTGATGAATACCCAATAAAAACAGCCTCATCTGCCTTGGCATCAAATTTACCAAGTGATTCTTTGCCATTGTTCAGAACAAAACACTTGCAGCCAAATACCTTAAAATGAGATATATTAGGCTTTTTATCCTTGTAGAGTTCATAGGGAGTTTTCTTTAAAATTGGACGAATCACAATTCTATTTAGAACATAGCAAGCAGTGGAAATGGAAATCATCCCAAAAATATTTAGGCAAATCATTTTCATTTAACATGGTTCTAGCTAGTTCTACTAAAGATCTATTTTTCCTCTCAACAACTCCATTTTGCTGTGGAGTTCTTGGAGCAGAAAAATTGTGATTGATTCCATATTTTTCACAAAATTTCTCAAAGTACTCATTTTCAAATTCTCCTCCATGATCACTCCTAATGGACTTGATTTTCAAATCTTTTTCGTTTTGTATTCTTTTGGCAATAACTTTGAAAACTTTAAAGTCTTGTCTTTACTTGGTATAAATGCAACCCAAGTAAATCTAAAGTAGTCATCTACTAAGACTAATCCATATAGATTTCCACCCAAACTAGTAGTTCTAGAGGGTCCAAACAAATCCATGTGCAATAGCTCAAGTGGTCTAGAAGTTGAAACAATGTTTTTAGATTTAAATGAATTTCTAGACTGCTTGCCCTTTTGACATGCATCACATAGACCTTCTTTATTAAACTTTAAGTTAGGTAATCCTTCCACTAAGTTCTTAGATGACAGTTTATTTAGTTGATGAACATCTATATGCGCTTATACGCCTATGCCAAAGCCAAGATAAATCATCATTTGAAGTAAGGCATGTATGATATAATGATGAATGATTAAGTTCAAGGATGTAGATGTTACCATGTCTCTTACCAACCATTAGTACCTCATTTGATTCATCGCATCTGATTTTGCAGCTTTCTTGATCGAATGACACATGGTATCCTTTGTCACATTAGTTGGCTAATACTTAGAAGATTGTACCTCAAACCTTCTACAAGCAAGCGGTACATCTTCAATGACAGGATTTGATTTATCTCCAACAAAGCACCAATACCCAAAATTTTTCCTTTGTTATTATCTCCATATACTACCGATCCAGATTCTTTTGATTTGAAGGAGATAAAATTGCTCTTGTCTCAGTCATATGTCTTGAGCAGCCACTATCTAAATACCAAGTTGAATTTTTGGCTCTCAAGCACACCTACATGAGAAAAAGATATCACTTTGATTTTGGTACCCAAACCTTTTTGGGTCCATGAATGTTAGTGTAGTGATTATCTTTCTTAATCCATTTAAACAAGCCATTCGAAATTCCTTTCTTCCTAATCATGCAATTGTAAGATGTGTGTCCAGTTTTCATACAATAACTGCATGGAAAAGTCTTATCATTGTTGGTTTGTTTAAATGTAGAGAACTTCTTTTTGTTGGTTTTCAAAAAGGCATCTACTGATTTACATTTTAAGCGAGAGGTAGTTTCAAAACATCATTTTCTTTTCTCAAATTTTGAACATCAGTTTTAAAACAGAAATTTGATTTTCTAAATCAGAAATATTGTTTTTCAAAACTCTGTTCATCTTGTCTAATTTTTCAGCTTCTTTAACAAGATCACAAAATGCATCATACAGCTCATCATAATCTTGTATAGATGAGTTGGAAACACTTACCTCATCATCATCGAAGTTGGATTTGCCATAAGACACAAGTTTGCTTCTTCATTTTCACTTTCACTAGAGGATGAGGAATCATTGTCTTCCCAAGCAATGTAGGCCTTCTTCTTTCTAAACTTTTCTTTCTTGGGCCTTTCCTCATGTTCTATTCTTCTAGGTTCTTTGCTTTTCTTCATGTTTGGACATTCAGATTTATAGTGTCAGTTTTACCACACTCATAGCATGTGACCTTTGAAGATGAACCTTCAAACCTCTTGAAGCATTTTTCTGGAGTTGAATCTCTTTTTATCATTGTTCTTCTTCATGAATCTTTTGAATTTTCTTACCATTAGATTCATGTTCTCTTGTTCGATTCACCTTGACTTGATGTATCACTATCACTAGTTGTGTCCTCCATCTTGAGTGTTATGCCTTTGGCTTTCTTGTCCTTATGTTCTTCATCTCGCAATACGAGACATATCCATCTCATATTCTCTTAGTTTCCCAAATAGCTCTACACTTGTGATTGCAACAAGATTCTTTGATTCGTTATTATACTGTCCACGGTGGATTGCCATTTTCTCGTTTAGAGACTTAAGAATCTTGACATTTACTTCCTCTTCTACGAAGTTTTTCCCAAGTCCTTTGAGATGGTTGATGATGTGTATAAACCGTTTCGCATCTCCATTATGGACTCTCCTTGCAACATTCTCGAAGGTTTCATACTCTTGGATCAAGGTGTTCTTCCTTGCCCTTCGTACTTACTCGTTGTACCTTCATGTGTTACCATGATAAGCTCCCAAGCTTCTTTAGTCATTGTACAAGCAGAAATTCTAAAGAATTCATCAGAGTTAAGAGCAGAATGTATAATGTTTAAAGCTTTTGCATCATTTTCAGCTCTTTTAATTTCTTCTTGTTCCCATTTGTCAAATGGTTTTTCGATTACTTTCCCTTCAACTGTGGTTGTTGGGACTTTGTAATCAGTTACAACAGCTTGCCAAATACTTCTATGTATAGACTCATAAAGATTTTCATTCTTACTTTCCAAAATGGATAGTTATCTCCACAAAACAAAGGGGAGGTCTATTGATAGAAGCACCTTCAAAGAAATGGTAATTGATTACTGGCCATTATGGATCAAATTCTAGAGCAACTTACTAGAAGTAGCTCTGATACCAATTGATGGTCCTTATGGGTGAATCTAGAGGGGGGGTGAATAGATTCTAGTTCACTTTGGCCTATTTTTTCGTGAGTTACAAATTCCTTTTAATTCAAACTTTGAGTATATTCAAGTTTATGTGAGAAATAACAAAGGAATAATCAAAATCAAGTTTGTAATCAATTTTCAGTTTATACAATGTTTGTATTTACCCTTTCCAGTTTAAGTTGATTACCAAGTTAATTATTGAGTTAATTACCAATTCAGTTACCAAACAACTTGCAGAATTTAACAATGATAATAGCAGTGTAGGGTAAATGGTAATGAGTGTAAGGAAGAAGAAGAGTGCACGGTGATTTATCTTGGTTCGACCAATCGCCTACATCCGGTCCCAATCCAACAACTGTTGCAATTGGTTTTCCACTATCAAATGATCCCTTTTGTGTTCTTTTACATTCACTCGCAACAAGCAACACAAAAACGAAATCAAAACACCCAAACCAGTTCTTTAACCCAAAGAATGTTCTTCTTGATCTTGGCACACCCAAGATCAAACCTTTGAGAAAACACTTCTCGGACTCTTACTCTATCGAGGAGAGACCTCTCTCCTAGAGTAATAACCCAACAATCAAATAGATAAACAAGAGATCAATTTAGAAAACACCTGGAGTGTAGATTTGATCACAATCAATAAAACAAGTGAATACTACCCAATCAATGAGAATGAATATAGTTGCCTTTTCACAAAACTTTCTTCAAGAACTCTTGAAGTTCTTTCTCTTGAAGAAAGATGATAAACTCTCTTAGAGAGGATTTGAAAGTGTAAGCCTTTTTTCGAAAGTGTATTTCAAATGTATCAAGAGTATATGCAAAAATGATTTCTATTTCAAAACTTATTTTTCGGTTTTTCAAAGTAGCCCATTTTTAATCGGATGAGCCACAATTGTTGACATTTGGAACCCAAATTTCAAACAATTGGAGCCTATGTTTTTCGAACGTTGGGGCATATAACTTCAAGACGTTGGAGCCTCAAAAATTGACTTTATGAAGTTTAAAATGGATTGAAATGAGTGGGGAATCAAGTGGGATGTTAGAAAACTCATTTTCGCAACTTTTAATCATTCATCGTGGTGGTAATCGATTACACTCGTGGTAATCGATTACCTGAGAGAATTGCATTTCCAGGTGTTTTTCAAAGATGGTAATCGATTAAAGATATTGGTAATCGATTATCGCCGTGGTAATCGATTACTACCTTATGGTAATCGATTACAACAGCCAAATGGCTTTCCTCGACTTTGTTTTCCCTCATTCTTGTTGGTAATCTATTACCATTTGTTGGTAATCGATTACTTCAGTTAAATAACAGTTTTTCAAAGCATTTTTAAGGAGGGAACTCAAACCATTTGAACATGAGAGAAATCACACAAGTTTGCTAAACTCTCTAGGGTATTCAAGCATGGAACAACACATATATCCTTGATCTAAAACAATCAATACATATGAAAACTCCTAGATACATTTCATCTAAGAAAACCAAAATTACATAGACATCAAAATCAAAAACACCAAGAGAAACTATCCAAAGCTTCATCAAGCTTTAGTTCCAACAGTGTAGCGTTGCTGAAAGGGCAGTCTCATCTTGAGCGGCTCTAGTGAGTTGGACTTGTACTTTGAATCTTGTGGGAAGAGTAGGGTCATTGAGTTGGATATTGTAATTAGGAAATAGTGTCAGAACAACACTTCCAGCATTTAGTGTAGTAAGAACCGTTCCAATGACTGTTTGCTCATACTGGTGAAAAGTTGAATCCAATAAAGTAATTCTAGCAGAGACAGGGAGTCCTCTTCTTCCATGTAAGGTCAAGACTAACCTTACTGCTCCAAGATGGAGGGTTATATATCCTTGGGACTTCCAGTAGCGGATTAATTCCTTGTTGATTTCTAAATCAACATATTGTTCAGCAGGAGTAGCCCTAAGAGCGACTTGATCCATTTTTGAGCTTTGGATATATTCTTTGGCATCTTTTCTGGAAGTGGAAATGAGCTGTTTGAGATTATTAATCCAAGGAAACTTGGATCGATATCTTCTAAAGACATTGTAAGGGCTTAATAAGGGTGGTAAAGCATTATCTATCTGAGTTTCCTCAGAAATACGCTGATATTCTATAAGGTTACCTATTTTAGAGGTAAGTTGTTTTTTACATGACTCAGGAATAGTAATTCTAGAAGAAATAGAAATAGGAGAAGAAGTACTGGGTAAAATACTATTTTCTGACTGAATATTCATTTGGATGGGATTTTCTCTCTCTCTTTGTTTTCATAAGAAATCATGTTTCTGAAATGATCCTTTAAGATCATAATTTGATTTGTAAAAATCTGTGAGGCTCTGATACCACCGGGGCGTTACTGTCAAATACATGTGCATAGATCTTCTTTTTGATACTTTTTTAGTCTCTTTCCTACTTTTTCTCATATTCAAATCTCTATGCATCATGTAATCTACAGTGGCAAAATAATCTATAGTGATAAGATAACAGTGGACCAACTAGATATTGTTTTGCTTGACGTGTGGATTGATTTATAATAAAATTTATATGATGTAATTTAAAGAAATTTTAAATAGTTAAATTAAGAGACTTAGGTGAAGTTATTATTTAGTAGGAATTGTTTTCTGTTTTCAGTTTTAATCTTATTTTTTTAAAACAGTTTTTTGAAAAATGTTTCCTTATTTAATCTTAAAATATTTCACCGCTAGTCTTCTACAAGTGACAGCACAGTAAAAAAGAATTGCGTAATCCCCTTTCACATAAAATAACTTGGGAAATTTTCTTTACACGGAAAATACATATTACCACTTCTCAAAAATATTACGCAAGTCTATAATCATCAATTTATAAGCTGATCGAACTTGTTCATGTACCTGGCTTTTCACCTTCTAAAAAATACACACAAATCAGCTCTTCACATTTATATGCACAAATCGATATTATATATATATATAAACTATTGAACACATATTTCTAAATCAGATCACCTAGTGAGTACTTTCGACCAATACCCATATGTCTAAATTGATTTTCATACCACCTCGTTTCCATACATTTGCCAAAAGAAGGTGTTTACATATTTTTCCATGCCAGGAGAAGAGTGGATTGAAGTAGGTGAACTACTATCTCATCGTAGTTGAACTGTTGTTGTGCTTTGTCTTATATTAACGTTTTTTTTTTCTTTATGGGAAAGTAATAGAATAGAATCGGATAAAATTATTATAGATAATAAATTTTTTAGAATAATTATATATGTACTATTTGAATTTGAGATTAGACATAAGTTAATTAATCTTGTATAATTAGGTGATATTAAGTATGTTGGTTTTAAGATACAACATTTATATTTAAGAAAATATAATTTTAAGAATTTTGCAAAAATAATTCACATAAATTAAAAATACATTTTTCGTAGTTTTTATAAATATTTTTAGAAACTACAATAATTAAAATAGAAAAATAGATGAAAACTAGAAATTATAACTAATAAGCTTTTTTTTTTTCATATTTTCCCATTAATATAACTTTTTCATTCCTTGTTAAAATTTTAACGTTGACACTCGCTATTCTCTATTATTGGCTTGACAAGCATTTCAAATCTACTAATCCAATACAAAAGTAGAACCCCTATGCTGCATGACCTTATTTCACGTAAATAGGAATTAGGTAAGAGTAAATCAAAAGTCGTTTAGGCTAATCTCCTACGGCAATTGCTTTTAACACCTATAAAACTATAGGTATAGGAAGAAACACTCTAATCCTTAGAATAAATATAGTTTCACATTCTAATCCTTAAAATAAATATAATTTCTAGCCTACACACTCGATGAGAATAATAATAAAAAAGAAAAAAGAAAAGCCTGTGTGTAGACATTAGAAAGGAAATCTTCAAACTTCAAGCAATTTGTGGTATTTAGCATTAAAGTTGTGCAAAGACCTTTTCTGTTTTTGGTTAGAATAGATATATATTTTTTTTAACAATTAAAACGACCATTTCTTCTAAATGTACTAAAATAGTTTTTGAATCCACCAAATGTTAATGCTGGAATAGAGATATTTTGAAACGGTCCTCTAGCTGGCAAAGATCTGTTCAAATAAATAAATAAATAAAACTGCCAACAAATGAAGCCATAGGTGTCGGCTCCTATCTTCAACGGATAAAAAATTATTTTTAAAAAAATGTAATGTAACTTCAAGCAGATGGTCAACTAGATGAGTCAACCAACATAAAGCTTAGTAAACTTGACTAAAATATAACAAGTATTTTTTTTTATTAAATTATAGTAGTTTATACATATATTAAGTAGCGATATTATAAGATATTCTAATTCGTATATTATAATAGTTTTTTTTTTCTGGGTGACGCAATTATAATAGCTTATACACATGCTAGATAAACGAGAATATAAGATATATATTGTAATCTCCTAAATACATTTAATTTGGTAGATATTTATATTTTGGTCTTTAAAAATAAAAATGTAATTCTTCTAGAATCATTTTAATCCTTCTACATATATTTATTAGATAGTTGTATGAATTTGGCTAATATGGTAGTTAATTATCACCTATGTGTCTAATGATTTATTTATTTTAATCTTAGTTTATGCTTTTTTTTCAATATTATATGTCAATATAATCAATTTCATAATAAGATCAAATTAATATATGAAAGTGTGAAATAAAATTAAGAAAATAAATCAAAATAGAAGATTGAATATATGTGATGAAAGTTAATATATTATATTACTGACACAATTATATAATTGGTAAAAGCCTGCACTAAAATTTTACTTTTGTTAGCCCAACATTTTAAAGATTTTTTTATGGAATACGTTTTACAAACTAGAACAACCCACTTGTGCTTTGCATAGCCGGTGGAAGAAAATTATAAATGCAAAATTAATAGAGCAAAAATGATGAGGTGCAAGGTAAAAATTTCTTGACACAAAAGTAAAATCTGCTACAAAAATGTATTCAAACTGAACAAGTGACCGGTACTAAATAATTGTATTTGTAAATGTATTTAAAATAAACAAGGTTGTAGGATAGTTTTTATAATTCTATTAATTACAGTTAAAAGAACTTCTTTATGTACATTGGGGACAAGTATAACCTTGTGTAAGTGCTTGTTGTTACATATCTCTGAAATCTTTTTTATTTGTAGAAATTTAATGGTATCAACAAATTTGCAATAACTCAATCAGCCTCTTTAATTAACCTAGTTAGATATTTTTTACTCATATTTTTGAATTAAATCACCTAAAATGAAAATATATTTTTGAAACAGTTGTAAAACACACTCATGTGTTTAAATCATACATCCAGTAAGACATATTGGAAATAATTAAGAATGAGAATGTGTTAAGTCAAGATAAGCTATATTTGAATTTCACCCAGACTGAATATGTAAGTCTAACTAGCTAATTATTTGATTATTTTAAAGTCAAGAAAAACATTAAAAAAAAAAACCTATAAAAATTAATATACTCAATACACAAATCAAAAAAATAAGTGATTAACCAGATCATATTGATTATGGAAAAATGAAATATATTAATATAAAATAACAAAATATACATATAAAAAATTGTTCTAGAAAAGTAAAACATTTTTAGAGTTTGTGACTTTACTTGTCAACATACTTTAGTGCATACACGAGATTCCAGTGAACCCCTTCATTATGTTATATTTTCGTAGATGATAGTCTTTTGCGATAGCAAAGTTTGTAACTCTATTATGTTTTTTCACAGCAACTCTATTAGGTTAGTTGTTAACATGAAATGTTTGCACAAAATTCTCCCAATCAAGAAAATAATGAGTGCAAAAATTGTGCAGAGTGGTGGGACGCATGGTGAACATGCTGCAATGAACTTAACGGAATAATTAATTAATAGTATTAAATGAGATATGATAGAAGAAATAAATTGACTCGGAAATTAAGGATGATTTTTCTGGTTTACAAATTTTATAATTAATTTATTTGACTCTTATATTTTAGAGATGTATCGGATTGGGAATGAGTACCGAACTCATCACCTTGACATTGGGTTCACCTCACTGACCGAAACGAGTTGAACAGTAACAGAACATACCTGGACAAATCTGAACAATATCATTTCTATAATATATCAAAATTCTTGGGCATGAAGTAATCTTCCGCACAAAATTCACGAATATGGAACCCTAATTATAATCCTTATAAAATTACTGATAGAGGACTCTTAACACATATACGAAATTAAACTAGTTTCAACTCCAAACGCTGCCGGATTTCTCAAAATTGAGATGAACTCAGACCACCTCAAATTTCAGCAAGAATAGAAGATTAATTAAATTTCATTTTAATAAATTATTAGAAAGCATTATTTATATTATATACATACTATTTCCTTACAGCTGTAAAAAGGAAAAAAAAAAAAAAAACAGTATTTCCTTACTCTTACGAGCTATTAGGTGAGAGTTAGCTATCACCAACTACACTTCACATTATTCATAATTTCACAAATTTATGTCGTTGTAGACATGGTTAATGTTGAACTTGCATTTGTGTCAACACAACAAAAGATAAAGAAAATAGCACGAATATATTCTTTCATTTGATAGTGCATAAAGTGAGTAAAAAGAAAAATAAATGAGAAAACAGAAGAAGACAGCATAGTTTTTAATTCAACAGATAAAAATAAAACATTTTTTTACACCTTAGAATATTTTTAATCTACTTGCATCATTATTGTTGACAGGATATTATTATCTATTTAAAGAAAATCATTTTCTTTCCTTACAATTTTTTTCCATATTTAAGATAAATACCCTCTTACAATCTGATCCTTTTTCATTATTTTTTTACCTATACTTTTTCTTCTTATCCTTTTTCCATTTTTTTTTTTTTATAAAAAACACCTCTTACACCTCTCGTTCCATTTCACTCCATCAAACCATACAAACTACCAACTGTACTCACCTAACAGCATTTGATTCTTCTGTTACCAACTCTTATACAATATGTTGTAGGATACAGTGATTAGCAAAAACTTATAATTTAAGCATGTGTTATGTCTAAATTCATCTTAGAAATCAGTGAGATTCCTAGAGTGTATGATGCACATACAAATCATACTATCATATGCGGCTTTCTGTTTTGCCTTTCTGTCATATGAGGCTTATTAATCATAGAAATTGCTACAAATCAGAAGATTAAACTAAGAGTACGGAACAAAGCCCACCTTCCTGCAGAGTCCAAAAAATCAATGCTAACTACCATTAGCATGTTTTGGTTGCACATCTTGAATGTGATTTTAAGAATCTAACAGTTATAGCTTTCACGTCCTAAACATAATTCCTTACTTCTTAACTTGTTCCAAATGCTATTTTCTTATGTGTGCAGTAATAGTATCTACAAAACATATCCCACTGGGTCTAATCTCGATGAAATCATAACAACCATGTGATAAATACATCGTCTGAATTTGCTACACAAAATGGGTTGGAAAGAAAAAGATCGAAACTTGGTATTGCTAGAATATTTCTAATTCTTCTAATTATAGGACAGAGGACAAATAATTGTGTTCAATAGCATGTTTATTGTTTAGTTCCAGGTCCAAAATACCAATTTTCACATTTGCAAAACTAATAGTCATAACTTTCGTATCCAAATCATAATTTTATACTTATCAATTTAGTTCCACATCCTAAATAAGAATTTGTTTTGTATGTACCCCAATATTCAGCTTTCAAGAGACAACAAGGATTAGACACTAGATCAATCACCCAATTGAAAAAAAAAAAAAGTAAAGAAAAACACTGAACCTTGGTTAAAGAATATAGAATAATCTAATTTCATTGGATTGTCAAACACAATTGTACAAACATCTAAAAATACAAAAATAAAAAATAAAAAATCAAGCCATGGACATGTTAGAGAGTCTACTTGGGGTTGGTCTGAAATTCAACCATCTAAGTCCTAAACGTTTTGGGGGTGGCGTTAGTGCTCTTCTCAGAATCTCTTTACTCGCCACGCGCTTCTTCTTTTCCCCTGGCACCACGTACCCGTGACGCGCGCACCGAACCGAACCGGGCCTGTTAGAACACGTGCAAGCCGGTCTGGACCGTGGAACCACCGCCAAGTACCCACCTTTGTGATGTCCATCACTAATCTCACCCATCTTGTGCACGGAAACCGACACTCTTGGTGAAAGTTGCGAACTTTCTTTGGTTTTTTGCAAAAGGGTATCTTGATCATGCATTTTTTTCCCTTCTGAAGAAACTATGAGTCTAAAGGAAATTTGGGTGTGTTCTGTTGTGAGATTTTTTGATGTTGTTGATTTTGTTTTGGAGGAGGTTTTGAAAGTGGGGAATTTATATTGAGGTATGAGGGAAGAGGTTTTGTTTTGGGGTTTGGAATCCTTGACCAATTCGAAGACTTGGTTTGGTCTAAATTCTAATCAACACAAAAAACGTTGGTTTGTGATAAATAATAATGGGGTGAGTACGAGTAAGTGAACCAAAATATTTGATTTGACCAATACTTAGTTGGCGTGTGTGATGTATGTAGTGTGTACTTGGAATTTGGTCAATTTACTAGTGCTTGACACACACAAATTTGAAATTCGAACGTTTGATGATTCCATTGGAATAGTAGAAAACTAATTGTCTAATAGGGGGGACTTGTGTGGCACGCTTTGGCAGTCAGAACAGAACGTTCACAAAACAAAAGGCTTATTCATAACTGGCACTGGGCCAGCAAGCCCACTTGACATTGGTGGAGGCCACATGATTATGATTTATGACACAAGGGATGCTTAATATGAATTGAATTATAATGGAGGAGAATCAGCCTCCACATATCATATCTATGTGGTATGGTGTGGTATGGTATGGTATGGTACACACTCATTTTTAATCACATATTGCGCTATACAGCTAAATCCCATCACACAAACGCTTAGTTGGCGAATTGGGTCTCTGCTTCAGGAAACCAACCCCTGATTTGCTCACTGTTCTTTCTCTTTTTCCATCCAATTCCAACCCATGCCACCTACTTCCTCTTTATTGTCATTCTAATATTAAAATTATTATTATTTCCTGGCATTATGAGTATTCCTTGATTAGCAATCAAAGATTTATTTCTTTCCAGATGTAGGTGTCATCTTTTTCATAAGAAAAATTTCTGATACGGATAATATGATAATTAATTATAAAAGAGAAAGAAAGAAAAAAATTTAAAAGAAATAAAATAAGCATACATATATATTTTAAAAATAAGTTAATTGATTAACCGTGAATTAGAGTTAATTATAAAAAAAATATTAAAAAAAGAAATATGTATATTTATATATTTTACGAATAAATTAATTAATTAATTACATATTAGAATTTAACCGTAAAGTAAAGTTGTTTTTTAAATATTTTATTTTGGATGATAAAATAAATTCAGCTTGTCGAGTGATTTGTTGAAATTTTTAACCTAGCTACTGTCGAAACGTGTTCCGTCCAATTCAATTCGTTTTTTTTTTTCCCTTTTTACACAGTAAAAGACGACGATTTGGATTGAGTCTATCTATTGGGTTGGTTGGGTTGACTTCCTTTTCCTTTTTCTTATTTATTAAGAAAAAAAAATACAGGTGTTGTCTATGTATCTATACTTTATGTCACTGAATTTTTGTTAAAAAGACAATGTACATATAGAAAAAGAAAGAAAATAGTGATAAAAAAAAAAATAGAAACAGTTCGAAAAAGATATCAAGATTTACCAATTTTTTTTTACCATACATATTTATTCTTTTTAATTAACGGTGAGAAACTATAATATTTTGATATATTATAATATTTAATGATTTCTTATGACATTTTTATAATATTTTTGTCAACGTTGTAATGACTGCAGTGAGAATGTCCAATGTGAAGATGTGAAAATAAAGGATGCATGAGATTTTAAAAATTTTAATTTTAATTTTAATTACCATTTTTTTAAAATTACCATCCAACATCAAATCATTAAGTTATGATTCTTTTTATTTTGAAAATCTAAATATTTTAAAAAAAATAACACTAAAAAATTTTGGAAATTAAAAATATATTTAAACCTTTAGGTAATAATTATATAAATTAAAAGTGAAAACAAAAATAAAAATATAAAATAGAACCAGAACTAGACAAACTAGAATGTTTTTAATTAATTCAGAGCTTTTCAAAAATGAGTTCAAGCCATCTGTTTTTATTTTCACTATTAGTTAACCGTGAGTTTTGTTCGATTAGATTTATCAATTTTTCACTATTAAATATTGTGAAGGGAGCAGTTTTAAAACTTTAATGAGATGTTTAAAAACCTTAACAATATCCAAAGTTGTGATTTGTTAAAAAGTATGATAATTGAAAAAAAATTTGTGGGATACAAAAATCGTGATACTAAATAAGATAAAAGCATAGTCTTTTGTCATGCAAAAAATCATGGAACAGTTTTTTTTTTCTCAAATACAAAATATTCAAGAGCATATTCACTTTAATTTTTATTTAATAACTATTTAAAAATTCCTGTAACATTTTTTTCTTCTCAAATACAAAATATTCAAAAACATATTTTTTTATTTTTATTTAATAATTATTATTGGTATAGTCTTCGTCCACTACTATTTTATTAACCTTCTTAATATTATTATCACCAATATACAATTATCATTACTTTTACCATCATTACCACATATATCATTGTTGTTGTATTATGTCAATTTATATAAATGATCTTAATATTAGAAAAAAATTTACATCTAACTTTAATATTATTTAACTTCTTGTATTTTCAATGAGTATTTCATGAGGTAAATCTTACGTTGCGTAAATAGTTTTGTTTCACTTGTTTATAACATCTTATAATAAAAGCTTTCAAAGTTGTTGAGATAAGAATCTCACACCCGCGAACTTGGGCCACTTGGGCTTCTCTGCACTTTGAAGAATTTAGTCTATAATTATTGACAGTGTAAAATTATCATCTAAATCTACCTTCAAGTTTCTATATCTAAAATTGTTACACCATCTTATAATTCCTAATTTTTATACTTTTTAATACGATAAATAATTTTTTATTTTATTTCATGAACCAGTGTCTATAAATACACATAGAAAATGCCATATTATTTTAATTTATTTTTTGTGGACATCCTGGCTTATCCATCTGTTTCTTTTATAATATCTCCAACTAAGATTTTCCTCAAATAATTGGAAGCAGGCACAGTATGTACAGCTTTATGCCTAGCACAACTTTATGCCTACACAAATAGTTTTTCCTTTTCTTTAAATCAAGTCTTTAGATCCTCAATTATTTTATATTTCAGATTTTATTTTAATTTTTTATCAAATTTTAGTTCTTTATTATTATTATTTTTGATATTTTTAATCTTTTATCATTAAACTAAAATTATTAAATATCAAGGGATCACGTGACATTTCTATTTTAATATTTAATAATTTGATTTTACATCAAGAATTAAAACTATTAGTGGAAAATAAATAAAAGATTAAAAATTGATAAGAAATTATAAAATGACTAAAAATTAAAATTCAAAATAATTTGAAATGAAAACTTAAATGACCTTATTTTCCTTATCACTTGAACGTTATTTGACTTAACCTACGTACGCAGTGGTGGTGGGGTTGTGCCAAATTTGAATTGATGCTAATTGTCTGCTTTCATACATATTATTTGTAGTTAGCTATGGATATAGTATATATATATACGAAACCATCAATAAAGATTCGAAGACCTTCATTCTTTTCTTTTAGGTAAGTTCCATCCATGAAAAGGAACACACTGATGCCCTCAATTATTAACTTAAATACAATAGGTCAAAAACTTTATATATACATATACATCTTTCTCCTCATGATCAAAATCACACTCGATCCATACATGCACCTCCCAAGGTTTTACTTTCCAATTTGTTCTCTTGTTTTACGGTGAAATTATGCTAGAATTCATTTTGATGATCAAGACAATAATATTATGTGTCTACATCAGTACTGAATGTAAATTATTGCATTGGTCTTTGAATTTTCATTGCCATACAATTAGTCTAAAGGTAAAAGAGAAAATGATATACAATACTAAGTTCTTAACATTTAGTAGCATTTATCTATTAATATTGGATAAAATTACTATATATACTATCTTTAAAAATTTTCATTTAATTAAAATTGTTACTATTGATTCAAGAAATTTTATCAATTAAAAATATTTTGTAAAATAGTTTAGATACAATATTTATTAAAAATGTCATTAAAATTAGCTAGACAACACTTTTTTTTAATATTTATACAATACATTTTTAGTATTACCAAAAATAATATATGTAATAGTTTATTTGAAATCTTTAGTTAAAATAGAACCATCCTTCTAGCTATTCAGAATTTTTTTTGAAAATTTTTTTATTACTATTTATATAAGAAATTTTATCAATTAAAAATATTTTGTAAAATAGTTTAGATACAATATTTATTAAAAATGTCATTAAAATTGTTTAAATTTTTTAAGTATATAGATGTTAATAAAACAATTTTAATTTGGGAAGATGCAGGTGGGTTATAGTTTAGGGTTTTTTCTTTGTCTCTCTTGTGATGGAGCCGGCTTATGCGTGTCATATATCCTATTTTTCTTGTATGAATTTTGACAGATGGATGAGATTTGATAGATTTAGGCAGTGTGAAAGCATGATGCAGAAACTGAGGCATAGGAAGAGAGCAATAATAGTGCAATGTATCGTTATGATATGTATTCCAAATCGAAGCACAAATGATGCTAAACTTTATAAAGTTGATTTGTATTCTTTCCTGAGAAGGGGGATGCAATTAAAAAGGGTATTAAATTTGTGTGGTATTAGGATAATGATTCCTTTAGATGATAGCAAGAATGGTCCCTTAGAGTCAAGCCAGAGAAAAAAGCTATCTGCTAGTGAGGTCGACTTTGTTGTCTATTTGCGTGACCTCTCAATGGTGGAATATACTTAACTACGTCTTTTCACTCCCACGAAAGAAAATGACACCCATTCCTCAAATATCTTCATACCCTTTTCAGATTCAATATCTTTCAAAGCTGAATTATAAACTTAATTCCATTTTATTAAATTAATTAGTTTATAAGATATTTTTATTTATAAATCATATTTTTATTTTATTTTTAATCAACGTGGGATAAGAATTTTTTCCGATACAATCAAATCTCATCAATAGGTTGGGACAAGTATAAATCATCTTATAAACAATTTAATCTGGTACAAAAATCTGCCTCCATTCCATAATTCGTTAGGTATGCATTTAAAAAAATACCCATCAATATTTTATATTAATGGATATTCACAAATACTTACAAAGTATAAAATAGTTATTTAAAATCTTAAAGAAATGATAAAGTGATAACTAAATAAAACTATTTAGTTTACTCAAAATAAAATTATTTACTAATTATTATAAATTATATTTAAAAAAACATAAATCCAAATAAATTTGACTTTAAATAACAAATATAGATAAAATTAGTTTTTCTAAATAACATAGTCGAGATAAATTAATCTCTTTAAAATTATTTCAAATCCAAAATTTTAAATAGCAATACAAAATTTAATGCAATAAAAAATCTTATTATTGATATCTTCTTTATTATCAGTTAATTTTATTCAAAGAAAAAAATATTTAAGATATTTATAATTAACATGTAACATCGTATACAGATACTACCATAATCATACACGACCAATGAATAAACTGGTTTTAACACAACAGAGCCCTGATATCTACGTGTGTGCCCGTTGTTGTTACTCAGTTTCTGATCGTTACAAATTTCACCCAAAATCCAATGGATACATATTTTTTCCATCTCTGAGTCCGAATGCAAAACTATATATAAAGGTTAAAAATGAAAAACAATAACAACTATATATAAAGGTAAGAAAAAGAATATCAATAATGTTCAACATGAAATAATATATTATTCGCTGATCTCACTCTAACTCCTTGAGTAATTATTATTCTTTCCTCTCAATAGTGATGATCTATTATTAACCAGCTTACAATTAATCCTGCATTGAAGTGCAGGTTTGAAAATTTGTTATATTGCTGTTCTTTGGCTATCTGCCACGAAAGAGATGTATCCAAAGCAAATGTTTAGTGATTGGTTTTGCTGATGTGAAATCGTTTGTTTTGCAGCTTGAATCTATCGTTAAAGTGATGATAATTACCCTTTGTATGCCCTATATCACCTCTTCTTGACTTGTCCTATCATATACATCACTTTTCTATTGGATCAATGCTAATTACCAAAAACTTCATTATTAAATCTTGACAAAATATTTCTATGGATTGAAGCTTTTACATTACTATTTAATTAAAAATATAGTATATAATAATTTATTATCTTTTTATAATAATGCTATAAAAATTATATTTTCTAGTAATATTATGAAAATCATATCTATTATAACTTCTCATTAGCCGGAGATTTTAAGTGTGTAGATGACCGCTGGTAAAATTAGTTTTATGAAATTAATTTTGATTAAAATTAATTTCAAAAAATGTAATTTGTGTTTAAATGTTTTTATTATAAAATCAATTTCACAGTAACACATTAAAATTTAGTATAAGATTATTCTATCCAACGTAAAAATTATTTAAATTATTTTAAGTCAAAAATCAATTATGCATCTAGAATTAATTCTAAACTCTTAGTTGATTAAAATTAAACATATCAGGATTTTTAGATCTTTAATTTCACATCACAAAATTAATTACGAGGCAACTAGACATATCTAATATACAATTAAAAGGAGTTCATAATTGATTCTAAATCCAAAATTGATTTTAAAATGAAAAAAATTTCAGTAATATTTTTTGGGTTTGATAAAAAAATTTATATGAAATTTTATTATAAATTTAATTTCATAATAAAGTTACTAAAATATAAATGACATCATTTTAAAATTAGTTTTAATCAAAATGAATTTTGTAAATCAATTATAATCAAGATGAATATTACTTCTAAATACACATTTTATCTAACACTAATTTTAAATTTAAAATCAATTTTCTAAGGTAAAAATAAACAAGCACTTGTATAGAAATTAGACTCTATTTTTAATTCAAAATCAATTTTCTAAGGTAAAATTAAACAAGCACTTGTATAAAAATTAGACTCTCTAGTATTTATCACATGGTTGTATGTTAATATTGCAATATTTCTCAGACCGATTTGATATTTTTTAGACAAGAGACACACACGTCATGCATCCAGAACTTTGATGCGCGCATGTCGAATTGACTATGATTAGGTAAGGTGAAGTGTCAGAATTTGTGCAGATGAGGTATACTTGAATTGAATTATCTGTGTGAATTTATTTGTACTGGATTTGTAGTGATAAAAGAAAAAGGGTAACTTATCCTGAGATATGGGCCTGTACGAGTCAATGACGTTTTTAGAAGGGACAAATTAGGGAAACAAAAATTGACACCATCAAAAACTAGCCCCGGATAATCATGGCATCATGGCATCACAAGTCACAAAAATCTTTAATTACATCAAGATTTAAGATAATGTGATGTGATAAGCTTAATTAATTAATTAATAACTCCATCTTCTATAGGCAGTGCATCAACATCCACTATAGGATTTATTATATCATAGCTCCCAAGATGGTATTTACTCCAATAATAACATCTTATATATAAAAGTATTTATTGTCTTTATGTATCAAGTGTAAAAATAATGAGTTATGGTATATTATTGATATTTTTTTTTTGTTTACGAATACCAGTTTTTAATTAATATAATATTAGACAAATTAATATCATCATGTCATAAATTATAGAATTATGTTACGAGAAAATTTTCGTTTTCAAATTGAGTACGAGATGAGTTGGAGCAAAGTATTAAACTGACTTGGTGCGTGTTAATCAGAAAAGTCCCTAGCTAATTAATTAGTTACACATGATGATCTTGCTACATCGTATAGGACGTGGTGAAAATTATTTTATAACAAACAAATTAATATCGCATACTTTATATGTGATTATTTACTAATACAAATGTTCCAACTCAATTAGATTCGCCGGAAATAATTCCGTGAAAAAGGATAAAGATGTGAATGAGACTAACAACCTTCTAGCTAGTTAGCTAGCTTACATGCAGAGACGTGATCGAGAGTTTGTTTCCATATAAATACTTAAACAAATTAAAAATCTAGTTACTTTTGTGATTACTTAACCGTCATGGTAATTCTCATGTAAAACCAATGAAAATTAAAGCAATATATATCAATCTCTTGAGAAATTAATACACAATATACAATGATCACAAACCACAGCCACCTTTTTTTTTTCTTTTTAATTTATATATGAATAGATCGAGTTCTACAGTATATGATCTACACAAAGCTCATTTGTATCCTAATTCAAAGGTGTATATTTATATATAATGTTTTATCACTTTTGAATATATTTGTACATTATGAACACACCACCATTTTTTTTATTATTTACATACCAATAGAAACAAGCAAATATCTATATATACGTATAAAGCTATATTTAAGTTTAGCTAAAAATATCCATGGCCTCACCTTGAGTTGTTATTGCTTGCAGCTACCTCCAATGGTTGAAGAAATTCATTCGATGAGACCCATCTAATTGATCAAACTCTAACTACTGCTTCCAAATTCCTAACAACCAAAATCTCAATATCCCCATTAAAATCTTTACAATCTAATGAAGTGTAAGGTAACCCCCTAGTTGAGGATCATATAAATATATATGTCCTTCTTATAGTAATTAATTTAAATATCTCCTTGTTCAATTGATCAATAAACTATAACATGAAATTGATCTAAGCATACCAATTCATGCCTGGTATTTGATATGTTGATCGAAGTAGTCCATCACCTATTGATCCCATCATTGATTGTTGGTGCAATGAAGGGGTTTGAGGAAGTTGATTAAGCAAAGTGGCAATAGAAGTGCCATTCTCTTGATCAGTTCTCCTAACACTAGCATCACCACTTTCCAAATCGAACCTTTTGTTCGATGAAGAGGTGCCAACCACATCATCATCATTCCAATACAAAGATGAGAGAGTCCTCTTGGAAGTGTTTGAAGAGTGAGTCATGGTTGGAACAAAAGAAAGCTCTGGCTTGGGGGGGTTTGAAGCCCCCAAATGAGATGACATAGCACCATGTGTTGCAGTAGTATTACTAGTGTTCATGGCACCGTTATTTATTATCATACCTTCCAACAAGTTGTGGTCATTTTCCAACAATGCACCGTTAGTGTAACCTGTAGCTGACATCTTTGAAAGATGAAACCTCGCACTCATGTGATGGCCCACATTGATGGATGGAGGAATCCCTCCCATCATGTCTTCCATTGAATCTTCCCTGTCATGCTCCATCGGTGACCTATGCGTGTTGTTCTTCTTGTAGATTCGGCACAGCACCCAATCATCAAGCTAGACACACACATCACACACCAACACAACATCCAAAAACACCAATTTCAGAAACCCAAACATACATACAACCCAATAATACAAATACAACAAAGCAAATTAATGCAACAAAAAAAAAGTTTAATTCATCAAAAAAAAAAAACATAGATACAGTCTTTAAGTTTTGTTTTTGTTACAAACTTGTGTTACACAAACTAACATAATAAGATTTCAATTCTGATAAGAAAATTACCCTTAGAGAGTTTTTCTTGTTGCCCAAGTCACAGCCAGGAGGCCTATTGTTAGGCTTATTATCAGCAAGCCTATACTCATGCATGATCCAATTGGTTTTGATTCCTCTTGGCGGCTTTCCTCCATAGAAAACCAAAGCCTTCTTCACACCAACTTTTTGTGTTCCACCAGATGTCAAAACAGGTTTATCAGTCCCAGTGGCCTTCCAATACCCAGATGTAGCCGCCCTGTTTGGCCTCGCCCCGTTCGGATACTTCCTGTCCCTTGGACTAAAGAAATACCACTCCTGTTCGCCAAACGCGGCCTTAGCTGGTAAAAAAAGAAGAAGAAGAAAATTCATAATACAAACAAAGAAAATTATCACAAAAAAACAAAAGATACCCATTTTAGTTTTGAACGTAAAGTTTGATTCTTTTTGTTGATTCGATGGAATTGGACTCACCGGGTAGCTCCCATGGATCGAACTTGTAGAGATCAACCTCGGCGATTATGTGTACCGGAAGAGGAGCTGAAGCTGTTTTTTTCTTGAGGTAGTGAACAACAAGCTCTTCATCTGTTGGGTGGAATCTGAACCCAGGTGGCAGGTTCGGCTGTTGCGAGCCCGTTGATGAATCAGTGCTTTCCATGGTCACAGAACAAAGTTCTTTTTTTTTTTTTTTTTTTTTTTTTTTTTTTTTTTTTTTTTTTTCTCTTTTTGAGTTTTCAGAAAGATGGGTTGTTCTTTTTTGAAGTGGTGGTTATGTTATGGCTATGGCTTCCACAGAAGAACATGTTATTACTTAGGACGAAATGTTTTGTTTTTGTTACCCCACATAAGAGTGAGGCCAATGTTTTATACGGGTACGGGAGTGGGCAATGATCTGCTGCGTGCGGCTTTATTGAAGTGTCCAATGGTATCAGGATGCGTTAGTGTGTTAAGGGTATTCTGGTCTTTTCATATGAGAGGTATTTACCTTGTGGAGTGAGGTGGCGGCGGGTGTATGGGGAAGAGTGGTGGGTGTGTGATGATGACGTGAACTGGAATTCTGGCCGTTGGGAGGTTGACACGTGGGATTCCAAGTTGATGTGAGGTTGACACGTGTGTGGGAGACAAGGAAGACTGTGGTATTCGTTTTCAATTTCTTTTTTGTTATTATTATGGTTTGAGGTTTTCACTGATGGTGATTTTAATAGTAGCTCGTGTTATGAAGAAAATGGGTGGAATGGAATGATAAGTATGAGGTGTGGTAGTGGAGATAAGATTTTAGTCTCATGCTTTTGTTGAGGAGATGGCACCACCATGTGTAACAAGAAAATTACCATGCTAATCATGTGGGCCCCCATGTCATAATCCCACTTTCAACCATGGGAATGGTAATAATAGATCTTTATTAGTCATGCCATGGCTTGTCATTAAGATAATGTGTTATGTAAATTTAAATTTCATTTTTTTAATGGTTTGTATGTATATGCTCTTGGATGGAAAAGAAAAATACTTAATTATACTTTATATACTTGATTATCATTGACAGTATGATTTTGATTATGTTATCATTTTTATTTAAATAAATAATAGATATTATTGATATGATATTGCTGCTGAAAATTAAAGTTTCCTAATATATATGTGCACACATTAATGAGATTTAATTATAATTTTAATTATTTATTATTATAATATTAAAAGGACCGATTTTATAATTAAATCATTTAAAGAATACAGTGTAATATAGTTAGTAGATAATTTTATTTTTCATTATCTTATTAATTGTTTTTAATTTTTAATATTTGTATATGTGAAAAGATATTTATTAGGATATTAATTTCTTAAATGAAATTAAGTATTACATGAAAATAAATTCCATTTCTCATTTAATAGTGGTAGAAGCTGAAGTAATAGCTGAGGAGTTTTAGATTTGATACTTGATTATATCATTGTAAATAAAATGAAATTATATTATTAGTATGTAATGTATAAATTCATTTTGATTGTGAGAAAAAAAAAGTTGTTGAACAAGATTCAATGAATATTCGATACATACCATGTTGGTTTTAACAGATGAAATTATAATTAAACGTTTGTGTATGTGATTTTCGTCTCTGTATATAGTCTATACTTTATATATTACTATAAAAAGTATATATTCCACTTATACTAATTAAACACTCCTTACTATTAGCTCTAAAGTGGATTGAGCTAAAAAGGAAATACTGATTTAATCAGTTGTATTTTGATTTTTCTTATTTAAATCATATTGATCAAAATCCAGCACACGTTTGTCATATATAAAAAGTCATAGTGTTTGCTAGCTAATCAATAATTAATTTTCAAGAAGTTAGAGATGAACCATTCATACAATATTATTCAATATTCAACACGGTGATACTGATTAATTGTAGTCACAACAAGATATTAGGGGTCTGAAATTCAATGGATATATAATTAGCAACTCTTTTAATTTCTTAATTAATTATCGAGGTTGTAAATTTGGTAAACATTGATAAAAAAAAATTGTTTGTTCAAGGAAAAGAAGGATTTAAATTTAAGAGCGACTTGTACACAAATATGTTTGAAGTCTTTGTTTTTTTTCATTTACTTTAATTTTAACGTTCAAGTTAGTAATGACTCCATTTGTTTAAAGTTTTTAATTAAAAAACACTTATTTTTAAGCAAAAAGTAATTTAAACAAATATATGCAAAAAACATAAAATTACTTATTTTTTAAAAAAATATAAACATTTTTTAATAAATAAATTCAAACAAACAAGCTCAGATCAATATTAATATTAAAGATTAATTTCGGTCAAGATTCATGGATGCTAATCGTATGTATATACATACAATTACAACTCAAAAAAACAATCAATATGCTTTAAGAATCCAAATATTTATTAAATATGTATAAAATTATGTTCCATTGTAATGATTTTACTATTATGTTATCAAAATGAGATAAACACAACTTTTGTTAGAATTTGGAAGGAAATGACATTTACTTTTATGTTTTCACTAGGAGAGGGGGACAATGTTGATATATGAATACTTTGTCTTTGTATTTGAGATTCCTATCAACCCTTTGACTTGGGGTGGGTGAAGTTGATGTACATGGCCACACACATAAAGACAAAGAAAGGTATTGTCCACAATGACCAAATGATCCAATCGAAACCGATAGATGCCGCAAAATTCTTGCATAGGGGCACACACATTCATGCATACACTATGATGGCTGGGGTCCAAATGCTAATTCCATAACCGACCAAAGGGTCCCATTACAAGTCACTTGCTACAACCCATCACTTGGCACCAGAGAAACCTACCATAGAGTGAACTAAATTACCATTATACGGCTTTTAGATTAAGTAAACTAACCAAAAACTACTCACACTTCTAGGCTGAGTTTCGGTGAATTGAATATATTGGATCGAATGCTCAATAAAATATTACCTAGTCCATATATTAAAAGTTGACCGATTAATACTTGATGAGTAATTGATAATGGGTCATGAATAATTGGTCTAAACCTCAATATTTAAAAGGAATTATATGCATATGATTACAATAGAAGTTATCGACAAAATCAGAGATTAACAATGTTATTCGAATAAATTTATGTTAATTAACCTCAAAATATGATAAACTAAAAATGGGTCCACAACAAAAAAAAAACATAAATACGTGGTTGGGGTTGGAGCCTCCAAGTAAGTATTGATTTCAAATAAAGAGTAAGAAGTACTTTACAAGAGTGACCCTAATTAATTAATTGTCACCCAAATTAACTGTGCCTGTTTAACATGCATATTCCAAATACATGTTAAATAAATTACCCAATTAAGATGTCTCTTAACGTACTTATTTTTTACATACTTGCGTGGAATTGTTGTGGTAAGTGTAGATCAGCGTCATCTTACACATTGGTTTTTGTCTAATTAGTAATTATCCCACAGAACCAATGCTTATTCATCACAACAACTCGGATTAGACTATGATGTGAAATTGTGAATCACAAAAACAATCATCATTGCACTTCTCTTATATCTTTAATACTGCCACTTCTTTTGAACTTTCAAGAGTGCTTTCGGGAGGAAAATATATAAATAAGAATGATATAAATTAAGATTAATTAAGTTTTTGTCAATGAATTATTTCAATTTTTGTTTTTTATCAATATTTTCAATATCTAATAATAGATTAAACTTTTAAATATTAATGAAAATATTTGGAATTCTACACTAAATAGTTTTAATTTAATGATATAAATAAAAATATCGATGAAAAGTAAATAGAAAATTAAAAATTAACAAAAATTATAAAGAAAAACTAATTCTTGAAAGATAAAATAGTCTAAAATGAAAAAAAAAAACTTATTTAACGATAAAACTACTCAATGGAGCATCGTTCTTTATGGAACACAATTACATGGGACAAGACATAACTCCCTTGGCTGGCATCGAGAATGGGAATTTATACATATGACCTAATATATATAATTGAGTTATTTTATAATAAGCTGAGCAACGCTTTTAATACTTTCCAAAATTTCCCCTACAAATGTTTTTCATAAAAGGCCATCTTACTCGAAATGTAAATTTTTTTCCTATAAGAAATTTGAGTTACTCAACCTCGATTTAACATATTTACAAAACTTAAGAAAAATCAACATTAAATGAAATAATTTTACTAAATTATTTTTATTGACTGTTGAAAAATTACAGGCACACCATATTATAAAAATCATATTCGTAGAATTTATTTAGGGTAAATTATAATAAACTTTTTACTGTTTCATTAAAAAATTACCTAAAACATTTCTTAAAAGCCTTTTTTTAAAACATTTTTAAATGGAAGGAGTATGTCTTTGTGAGAAATTATGTCTTATTCGATTCTAGATTTTAAAAACAAGGGACCAGAAAAACATGTTTTTGGAAATTTATTTCTACATATTTTTTTTAAAATTATTTCCAAGATTATAAATGTGGAAACAAGAAAACAAAAAAAAGTTAATTAAAACTATTTTCCTATTTTTGTTTCTGTGGGCCAATTTAGATATTTTCTTCTAAGATGACTTACCCGAAGAAAAAAATAAAAAAAAATCCTTTTTTAAAAATTAAAATAAAATTTTATTAGCTAAGGTGTAGGAAGTCACTCATCTTTTAAGAGTTAAAAATCTGAGCTTTTACAAATTATTAACTAATAAAAAATAATTTTAATTTTTTGAAAAATAAATTTCATATTTTTTTCTCGAAATTTTCCCGAAAAACTTACCAAAATTGACCCTATTTGATGATATTCTTTTGTAGTAAACAAATAATTTTATATCATCGTATAAAACTATATATATAGTGTGTTATTAATAAATATTGATGTCTCATACATATTTTTAAAGACTATTTTTTATTTTTTAAATAAACAAATTTTCCTTCATTTTATTTTCAAAAAATTTGAAAATTAAATTTTAAAAATTGTGTTGAGAAAAAACTTAAAAGTATAAAACGAGAATCATTTCAAACAAATCCTAACTCCATCTATGAAACTAACTTCCGTTGCTATATTCTTGAATTTTGGTTCTATTTCATAATGAAATGAGTACAAAAAATATAATCTTTTAGGGAAATTGTCCAAAATTTCTAGAAAAGGAGGTTTCTAATTTTTCAAAAGAAAATAGATGTATACATGCATGTGCAATTGCGTGATAGATCCTTATAACCGTAAAGCCTTCTAACTTTTTTTCTGTTGTAAGCAGCATTCACATCTCAGTCTCCACTCTTATTTTTCTAGCAACGAAAACTAAAATAATTTTTTTAATCAATAAATATGAATTATTAAAGATTATTAATTTTTTAAAATAGAAATGCTTGTTAAAATCCATGACCTTTGTCTTTTTTTTTTCTTTCATTTTTTAACCCCATTTTAATAACCAAGCCTATCTTTCCTAAAAAAAATACACCGACTTTAATCTAGGTAATAATGAGATAAATATTTTAAAGATGAAAAATGATGCATAAACTCTCATGCTATTTGACACAGAGAAAAATATATATATACAAGAGATAAAAATATGAATATAATAAGTAATATAATGATATCATGAAAAGAAATTAAGATAAAGAAAAATAAGTGAAATTGAAATATATATAATTATTCATGTATCATTACTTTTATGGACTTTTCAAAAACAAAAAGAAACAAGTATTTTTTTTTATTCCATAACAAAAAGTTAAAGAAGATGACGATGATTGACTTGATACCATTTTAAAAATTTACCTTACAGATATCTTAATCCAAGATTCTCCAGCATTGCATCAGATCTTATTTGTCACTTTGTTTATCCATATAGGTTATTTTCAACACCCACAAAACTTTCACTCTTTAATATGAATACAATAGGGTACCATTTAAGTATATATTCTTACAGAAAAGATGTTTACATTATAACTTTGTTTTTTGGAATATCCTCTGCCACTATAAACCGTATAAATATTTAGCTATACCATGCATAATCACATAAAGATTAAAACAATGTTATTCATAATCGCAAAGGTGATGCATCATTTTACCTTTGTTCAATCAAGAAATGCCTAGAATCAACTGTTTTCGTAGAATTTATGTGCGTATCTTGACGTAAATTTGGATACGTGTGAAAATTTTATTCTTAATTTTGAGTACAAGATTAAAAAGTAGTGGTGGATTCTTTTTCAAATTTTTTTTGTTAATCCCACATTCCTTTTGTAAATTTGGATACGTATAAACTTATTGTATTATGCTAGATATATACTTTGAATAAATCATATTTTATTACATGATCAATAAAGATTCCACAATTTAGTCTCAACCTATTGAAAAACAACAATATAATAAATATATTTATTATCATTTTAATTTTTAAATATAATTATTTATTATCATTTTATTTCTTAAATTTCATCCTTCACTATTAACTTAAATCCTATTTTAAGATTAAAATGATAAACATTTTATATTTAAACTATATTATTATTTTTCTATTTTTTAAAAAACGAAATTATCTGACTGTAAAATATCAAAAAGTTTGGCTTACTCTTAATTTCCTCTGCTCTTTGCCTCGATGTTATATACAATTATATATATATATATATATATATATATATATATATATATATATATATATATATATATATATATATATAGACACACATGTGTATGCAGAGAACACGTTCCATGAATAATATATATATATATATATATATATATATATATATATATATATATATATATATATATATATATATATATATATATATATATATATATATAGACACACATGTGTATGCAGAGAACACGTTCCATGAATAATATATGAAGTTGTCTTTCACTTTCACAAATTGGTGAAATGAATAGTATAACCAAGAAAATAATATGCCTTGTGATTTTGGAGGATTATTGATGTTTAGCCTTTATTGTAAGGTTGGACCACGTCTACGTCCATGTTATCCCAAAATGCAACTTCAAGTAGAAAGAAACCTTGACAGTACCCAAAACATAACACAAAAGACTCCAGTTTTGCTGCCCTACAGAGGTCCCATATGTATAGGACACTTATCCACCTTGCTTTACGTCATCGTTTTTCGTTAATTCTGTTGGACTATGCAATTAGCAATGACCCTTGTCCCTGTAACCTAATTAATGACTCTTTTTCCCTCCCATTTTAACTTCTGAAGAAATCATCAAGTTTTTTAAAAGTAAGATATGCCATCTCACTGTATATTCACATAAATTTAATTTTTATGTTACTAGTTTAATTTTTAGGAGGATGTAGTCTTTGGTTACTATTTATTTATGGGAACAAATATAAATAAGTAATAACCAACGTGGGTAGCCTTTTGGCAATATATTCCACAGATTACATGGGTACCCTTTACCTAATATCTTTAATATAATTAATTTTTTTTCTGATAAAATTTATGTCAATAAAGATAATTAAACTTAACAAAAATGCTAGTTTATATTTTGTTACGATATAATAAACAATTTTATTTTATTTTTTAGGAAATAACTAACTATTTCAAAATTAATGTGTATGTCATGAATGTGAGTGATGATGTGTATAACATAAAATAGTAGTGTGTCTGAGGAGGATAACACATATTGAACTATATATTGATACAACTTTACTACGCTAATAACTGCGATATGCAGCCAACCAGCCAACTCTCTCACAGAATATCTGCATATTTCTCTCTCTTCACATTTTATGTATACGTATTTCTCTCTCTTCACATTTTATGTATACGTATTTCTCTCTCTTCACATTTTATAACTGGTTGTCTGGTTGTCTGCGTATTGCAGTTGTCTACCAAATATTTTTCATATTGATAACTCTCGTGTGGAAGTTATTTAGATATGTTTTTTTTCATATGATAATTTTACTTGAATTCGTGCAAATAAATTAAATAGTTTAGGGGTAGATTATGAAATTATTTATACAAGGTACCATGATGTATTTATTGAGTATTTTAAGGTCAAAATTTTGAAAAAATTGGAGAAAATAAAAACATTCAAACTTATCTCGTATGAAATAGGAACGTGTTAGGTCAAGATTTTCCCAAAATTTTATCTTGTGCAAAGAAGACAAAAAAAAGTTGGAATATATAAATAGAAAAAAACTCAATAAGAAACAAAATTCGATTCAATAGTGATAAACATAGAATTTTGTAGGCATCTTAGGAAAAAGAAGGAAAATATATCTTATAAGGAAATGTCATTTGGAGAATCTCACCCATGTATTCTTTCCCTTCTTTTAATCTTTGCTTTGTAATTTCTTTGTCTATCATAAACTAAGTCCCTAATTGATTCAGAGATCGATGTAACACTATTTTATTCTAATAAGTCCTAACGTTATTCATTTTATATAATTGTAAATTCTTTCTTCTTATCTTAACATTTTTATTAATTGGAATTGAATCTAAACATAGGAACTTTGAGAGAAGAAATTTAGGTTGTACTGAAAAAATAATCATCACTTAGTTAGATCTTAAAGATAAGATAAGAGTAGAGGATGACGCAAATCCATAACCTAATTTGTATTTAAGATTCATAGAATATAAATCTCAATTGACTTAATTTAACTTAAGATATTAACTAATTGAGTCAATTTCAGGTGGTGTATTCAATCTTGAGAGGGACAAATGTGAGGGTATGAATCTAATCCATCCAATTAAATATATTACATAACTAGGGAAGGGTATTAGGGTAGGTAGTAGTGGAATCGAGATCCTAGTCACATTTATTAATTTGTATTAAATCCTTGTTTACCTTCTTCTTAAATCTTTATTAAATTTACATCATTATTATAATTGAACACAATTATAATTCTGATTTTTATAGTTATTATTTGACGATTGTGACATACTTGTCATGACTGTGTGAGGGTATTTTTTTCATTCTCATATAACAAACATTAGATATCTACAAAATATTGACTCTAGATTAAGGAAATATCTACATAAAAAAATTATACCAAAGTGATTATCATATATGTTAAGAAGTGAGTATGATATATGTTAATGCTTATAGCATTTAATATATATAATTTAGAAATGAGTTTAATTTTCTAATACTAGATTGAAGGTCTGGGTGGGCCTCGTAATTAATTAAAGATTTTTAATTATAATTTATGTAACGATAAATTATTTTGTTAATATATAAATTTCATGTTTGTATAAAAATATAAGATATGAATTTAATTATATTTTAAATATTTCTCAAATTTTTTATAAACTCTATCTTATGATATTAAATGTCATGTTCAATACAATAAAAAGAATTTTAATTGATGCTTTTTTAATTAAAATTCAAACATTAGTTTAATAAATAAATAAATATATTTTATTTATACTGATTTATTTTAATCTTAAGATTACCTTTAGTTCTTTAATAAATCTTAAATTTCTTTTATAATTTGAGAGTTATATAAATTTTTTCTAATACCGTTTATAATTTTTACAAGTAATATTTCAATTATCATTATAAATAATCTTATAATATATTTTAGTATAATTTCTTCTTACTTTACAACAAGTATTGATTGAACACATCGTCTTTATGTTATACTTATCATAAAGTAATGATTTTGAAAAGTCGAGAAACTCAACGCCACTATTCTTAAACAACTTGGAGTCGGGCTTTCTTTTCACACTATTACGGACACAAAAATTATGGAAAAAATTGGATTCAATTGTCAACAGCTCCTATCGGAAATAGGATTGACCACGGATTCAAGCAATAGCACATGATTTCATAAAACTGTACGATTTTTCCGATCTAAATAAAGTAGGTTTTCCATGAAGAGGATTTAGCTCAGATTAATAATTTATTAACTTCTATGTATAGTGTGATTTATAATTAAGAGTAGCAAGTTCTAAAATAAAGTTGTACATAAAGTTTAAGAAGAAAGAAAAAATTATGATAAACATAGACAATGTTAATTCTTTTTAATTTGTTTCTTGTCTTCAAAACTTTAAACTATAAGATTTATACAGACTTTTACTTGAAATAGTCTCTATAACTCATATTCAAGTTCCTTCTTACGTAGAAATAGTAGTAATTCAAAAAATTATTTATTTTAAGTATTTAATAATTTTACATGAAATGCCTTTAATACATATTATTTGAAATAATCTCTACAACTCATATTCAAGTTCCTTCTTATGTAGAAATAGTAGTAATTCAAAAAACTATTTATCTTGAGTATTTAATATTTTTACATGAAATGCCTCTGATACATGTGATAAAGTAATTTACTTAACTCTATGCTTTGTACCCTGAATGTATGTGAGGAAAAACATATATTTTCTCTAAAATGCAAAAAATATAAGAAGGGGGATGAATTGTGTAGATTATTTAAAAACTTTTTCTCTAAGACGATGCGATTATGCTTGTTGTTTTCAAAGCTTAATCAGACGCAATATTGTTTTCTTCTTAAGATTGATTTTATTATTAGACTGTTCAAGTTATTATCTCCCAGTTAGTTAACAAATAAAACAATAAAGAAGACAACAATATTTTTATACTGGTTTGTCTGATCAAGAATACATCCAGTTCCTCAGCAACACATTGAGGTTCTACTAAGAGTATTCTTTGAATCCAGTCACTTCTAGCTAATTACAGATATTATTTGGACACAACCTTCTCAAGCTAAACCAGTATTCTTTGAACCCAGCCTCTGCAGGCTAAACAAGGTATTCTTTGAACACAACATCCATAGGTTAATACAAAGGTATTCTTTGAAACACAACCTCTTCAAGCTAAGGACACCACAATAATGGATTTTGAAAGATGTTCTAAAGAAAGATTATCCTCTTCGTAGAGAGAGATTTTACAATGAGATCTATTCTAAATTCGTGGCGAGCGAACTTTTGCTTGAGAGCTTGAACGAGAGTTGAATATAATATTTTTGCAGTGCGGTTCGTCAACTTCAACTCACTAGAATAAAGTCCTTTTATAGAGAGCTTTGTGAAGTATCTGTTAGACTGAAGATTTGAACTTTAGACCTTTGTCTTGGGGTCTTCAACCGTGTGATAGAGATCAAACAGAATAATTAATGTTTGCACAAGATTATTCTGACTTGATCAGAGACATCAGCAAAAAGCATGGTTGCTTTTCGTGTTGTAGAAGTTTTGCACATATCTCTATTTTGTCTTTGGAAGCTTCTACAAGTAACGGTTAGATTTGAATTGGGGCGTGAGTTACTCCGTCTGAACTTCATTAAACGAGTTAGACGAATGAACAAATAGATGAGTTGTGTGTTGAATTTATTTGTCTGTCTTCTTCCTTCGTCTTCAACTTCAGTCTTCAAAGTCTTCCTTCTTGAACATTTGGCTTGAAGTTGAGATGAGCTCTCTATCTTGAACAATGAATGTTCTTCGTCTGATGTAGTTGCTTCAAGGCTTGATGACTTGAACACTTCATCTTGTGCGTCTGTACTTGAGGGTGCATCTTGTCTATGCTCATTAATGATTCGACTGATCATTCTTCTATTTGCATCTGATACCTCTTCAGTCTGATCATTCTTCAGTCTGGTCATTCAGTCTGCTTTTCAGTCTGCTCATTCAGTCTGCTCTTCAGTCTACTCATTCAGTCTGCTCTTCAGTCTAATCATTCTTCTGTAATTATCAAAATTAAGATGCTAAGTCATTTTGACTTAAAATTTTCTTTTAGAGAAAGTCACTCTGCATTATTCATTCTTATTCTTTTTGCTAAGTTAAGACGTGTTTTACTAGATGACTATTTGTTTTCAACTTTTAAATATTCTCTTTTAGAATTTATCAAAGTTAAGCAAGGAATATATTTATCACCCTAAGTCACTTAAAAATTTTGTTTATCTTACAGATTATCTATCTTTAAGTATATCAAACTTAGATTCACTTGGTCTTGTTATATGTAGAAATTTCGTCGATCTTAATATACTCAATAACTTTGTCTATTGTTTCATCTACCAAAATGTACTTATAATCAAATTTCGTTTCTATGACTCTAAATGATAAATATTATTAAAAAAATCTTGGTTCCTCTTAATTTCAATTAAAACTTGTGTAAAATACAAATATACAAGAAGGGGAGATTGAATTGTGTTTATTAATTAAATTTTTTTCG
This sequence comes from Hylodesmum podocarpum, assembly GCA_026586105.1. Lineage (NCBI taxonomy): Eukaryota > Viridiplantae > Streptophyta > Magnoliopsida > Fabales > Fabaceae > Hylodesmum > Hylodesmum podocarpum. The sequence goes on from JALJEV010001433.1 coordinate 9,874,044, forward strand.
AAAGATGCATTTTGCGTTTGTGTTGAGAAGGTTACATCAGACGCAAACTTAAATTTCTTTTTTAAAAATTGATTTTAATTAAAGATTCAGTTTAAGTTATTAGCCCCGATTAGTAAGTAGATAGAAATAATCAAAACAATAATATTATTATACTATTTTATTTATTCAAGAGTACATCCAGTTACCCAGCAATTTGTTGAGGTTCCACTAGGAGTATTCTTTGAACCCAGCCACTCCTGGCTAATTACAGATATTCTTTGGATACAATCTTCTTAGGATAAACGGATATTCTTTGACCCCAGCCTCCGTAGGCTAAATCCAAGTATTCTTTAAACTCAGCATCTTCAGGCTAACCAAAGGTATTCTTTCAACGCTTAGCCTTCTCAGGCTAAAACAGATATTCTTTTGAACCTTAGCCTCCTTAGGCTAAAACTCAAGGTATTGTTCAAACAATTAGCCTTCTCAGATTACAGATACCACAACAGTGGTTTGCAATTAAGACCAAATAAAAATTATCCTTTACGCAGAGAGGGATTTTACTATGAGTTCTATTCTAAACTTTTAACTTGAGAGCGAGATTTGAATATGATCTTTATCAGAGTAGTTCATCAACTTCAACTCGCTGCAATGAAGTCCTTTTATAGACGTCTTTTTGAAGTATCCGTTAGACTGAAGATTTGAACGTTAGTCCTTTGTCTTGGGTACTTCCACATCTGGCAGAGTGAGCAATCAACACATTTATTGCAAATTCAGCGAATGTTAGCGTGAAATCGGACTTTGACTGATTTGCTAAGAGATTTCACAGAAATGTGCAACTGCTTTTCGTATTGTAGAGGTTTACTTCAAAATCTCTTTCTACCTTTAGAAGCTTCTGAGTAACGACTTGATTTGAACGAAGACATGTGTTACTTAGCCTCTGAACTTCATTAACTTGATAGACGAATGAACAAATAGATGAGTTGTGGGTTGAATTCATTCGTCTTTCTTCTTTCTTCATCTTCAACTTCAGTCTTCATATCTTCACTCTTGAGCGTGTGACTTGAAGTTGAGATAAACTCTCCGTCTCCGTCTTGATCTTTGAAGGTTCCTCATCTGATGAAATTGCCTTGAAACATGATGACTTGAACACTTCTTCTTTTGCGTCTTCTTGTTTGAGGGTGCATTCATCTATGCAAACAATGATCCATTTATTGATACAGTCTTATAATTATCAAAATTAAGATTCTAAATCATTTTAATCTAACAACTTGATATTTTATATTTAATTATTTAGTATATTCTATAATACAGTGTTTTTGAGTCAAGCTTTCTAGCTCGAGATGACCTACTTTACAAATTGGGATCATGACATGTTCTAAATAAATGAATAATTTTTATTTTTCAAATGTAAACACTTATACCATAAATAAGTGTTAATATACATATAAATACAACGGTCGATTTCACCGTGCGTTAATTTTTTTTGGGTCACGGTCGTTCTATGTCAATTTTCATGGCACACTTCCATCCGCCTTTTTTTTTTTTTTAAATTCAAAAAGGACAATAAAAATATTAAAATTGTATTAATCTTTAAAATTTTCTTAATATTTTTGAATTAAGCTAAAAAATCAACCATTTAATTTAATTTTCGAGCCAATTAATTTGACTTAGTAGATTTATATTAAATTTTATCCTTTTAATATTATTCTAATTATTCATTAACATTATTATCTAATCATTATATTTTTGAAAAAATAGTATATATCATAATAACAATATAATACACGAAATGGTACGTAGCATGTGATAATTTTATACATTAATACGTGTTTATTTAATGCACCAATATGGATAAATATAAAACATGCAATACTATATTCATTTTTAATTGATGGCTACTTATTTTCATATAAAAATATTGTTGTAACAATAGTTATATAAAAACGTATTCATATTTTAATTATGTACAGTGGACTAATTAATTAATTACACAATAATTATAATTTTTCATAATGTTTGTATATTAACATTGAAATTATATATACTTTTAATATTTTTATGACAAACCCAACACGAGCTGACCCATGTTTTGGCTAGGTCAGCTTGGTCAACCAAGATTGAATTCAGAAATATATTTTTGTAGTTCAATTCGCAGTCTGTTTAAACTATTAGGATCGGTTCTTCCATAACAGTTTGACTGATTTATAATTAATACTAAAAAAAAAGAAAAAATAAATAAAATTTGCTTATATTTAAATGGGATACTTATATTTAAATGGGATACCTTATTATCAATCAATATCCATCTATTCTCTTGTAGAAAACCTAACCTCTCCGTTTTATCCTTCTGAAAATAGAAGAAGGGTAACATTTAATTTTCTTTTTCTTCTTGTTTTATTTTCCTTAACATTTATTTTTCTCTCGTAACTTTACTTGAGTCTTCTCCTAGTGCACTTAGGTAGTCATGGATATACAGATATAGGAGGATATGCTTATGGACCGAATAATTAATGTAATAAATCAATCTAACCCGTACGAATTTAGAGATAGTAGATTTATGTCATTATGTACCATCCCCATCATAAGTTAATGTTGCGTTTATATGGTTAAATAGTGCATATATATACCCCTCAACCATTGAGACAATACTTGGAAGTTTTTGAATAATGTAGGGAGCTAGGAGGTTAGTAAAGAAATTGTGGGGCTCATGCATGCATTAAAAGGAAAAATAAAGTACAAAAGAAAAAATTTTATATTTAGTAAATATAGTAGCATCCAACTACACTTAAAGAAGGAGGGTTTTCCAATTTACACATGGGAATGGAATTAATGGGACTTGCACAACCTTCTTGTGTTTTTCATGATCTTTCCTTTCCCTCTCTTGTACCAAAAATCTTTTTAAGGTCACCCCTTAATTGCTAGGTACCTTAAGCACGTTACTTTACTATTTTGAATGACTTATTTACTTACTTTTGCTTACAAAACCTTTTTCTTTACCCCTTCTGTTTCCCCTTTTTTCCGTAGGTTGTTTTTTTTATAGTACCAATTAAGTCTATAAGACAAGCCTCCTAGGAAAATGCCACCAAAAAATGCCTAATTCCCTCCAATGTAAGTTGTAACTGATTTTAAGAGAACCTCTATTGCATGACCCTTTCACTTCACATGTGATTGGGACCTTTTCATTCAGTTGGCTTGCGGTGCTTTGCATCCTTCTCTGGTGACCCATAGTTTGGCGTCTTACACATGATTCTATGCAAGCCAAAGTTCTTTCACAAAGTCTCTAATAAATAAAATAAAATAAAATAAAAAGTTTAGCATAAAGGAAATTATTAATGAAAAAAATCTCCCCATTTATATCAAATCTGGTTTGATTATCTTATCATCATTTTAAGGATAAAATCCTGTTGATTTCGCATTTTGCTAGATTAAAAGAAATTGGAAAACCAGAAACTAATTTAATTTAAAGTTCACTTAGGTTCCTATGTCATATCTAAATGGCCTAAAACATGAAACTTGTGGTGTTTCCAAACCTACATGACTTGATTGTTTTCATTTTTACCATGTGATTGTTAGTTACATGATCATTCATGATGTGAACCATAAGAATGCAGCGTATAATGCGTCACAAGTCATTTTATATCATTATTATTATTATGAGATTTTCTTTTCAAAAGTAAAAGAACTTTTTTTTAATTTGTAAGCAAAAAATATTTCATAAAAGGTGCTAATATGATGAAAGAAGCACAAGAAAGTCTCAAAAGTCATCAGGGAAAAGAATACAAAGAAGAGTTTATGCATAACTAAGGACAAGGAAATGAACACCAACAAAAAAATAAAGTTATAACAAACCACTAAAACAACAACCTGCAGATCTTGCTCAATTAATTTAATTTTTTGGATGCAAGCTAGTTACCTGCTGATAATGCTTGTGATTAATTTATATTCAAAAGGATCCAATGTCCAAAAACATGTATGCGTTTTTTGGATGTGAAATTAAAATAATAGTAGTGAACAAAATAAGATTGGGAGACATAATTCAGAAATAAAGTAATAAATAGAAATGAAAAATGAAAGAAAAAGAAATCTCTATACTTATTTAGATTAATTAGTAAAATGAAAAGTAGTTAGAAAGAAAGAAATAACTTACATATACAAGTATGAAGCCACTTAATTTTATTCTTTACGAGAAATTTATAGAAGAGGTATACAAAAATTTATGCCCATGATATATTTTGTTGCTTTTTATATTCGTAATACATTTTGATGCAGAAAATATTCGTATTATTAAATAAAATTATTTTTTATCATCAAAATTTCAGTGTTTATACTTTTTTATTTCATATTTTTCATTTTATCTGATAAGCCAACGATATAAGAATACTTTTTTAACATGAAAACAAGAAAAAAAAAAAAAAAGCTTTTCCATAAATAGTTAAAAAGAAGCTTTTTAAAAAATAATATAATTTTTTTTTTGTAGATTAATTCATGTATAAACTAATTTTAATTTAGAATAAAAGTTTTTTAAGTTTTTAATTTTTATTTTGTGTAAATATTTATAAGGAAATTTATCCAAATAAAAGCTAATAAACCATAAGAGGGATCCTTTGGCATGGTATCATTATGCCATTTTTTTTATTGAGATCATTATGCCTTATTATCCTATTGGCTAACAAAAAAGAGGAACAAGGGGGCAAAAAAAAAAGATAAAATGGAGAATGAAACACCTCTCCCATTGGATACTCGGTACAAAAAATCTTGTAAAGATAGAGAAGTATTTTTTTCATGGATCCTTTTCACTCCTTTTCATTACTAAACAAGTGATTTATTTTAATTTCACCCTCTCACTCATAACAAACGTAGTAGTAGTATTGTGTGGATGAAAAAAAAAAGCATCAAATCAAAGTGCACTCGTCTTAAATTTTGAGATTTATCTCATTAAAAAGTTGATGTGAGTTTTCTTGTGCACGTGGATTTTAAGATAAAAGGCCGCAAAATGATGCTTGTACGCATAATAGGGTAAAGGGATATCCAAATGTTAAAGAGTGCATGTAATCTATTCTAAAATACGCATACGAACAAAAACTCATGCTTATCTTTAGTGACATTTCCATATTTTCCTATTATCTTTGTCAAATTTACCATCTCTCTACTAGTTCCGTATATTTTTCTTTTCGTAATAAATGTACTCATTTACGCTCCTTTCATGCATTATAGATCACCACTTCTAAAAAAGATCAAATTGGGAATTTACAAGCGTTGCATTAGAGACCAAGTAAAATTAAGCCACACGTGGCCAAACCAAGTACCATGAAATAATAACCATCTAATTTTTATGGTATTTAATTTATATTCTTTATAATAATTTTTTTTCTCTAATCCCTTTGACTTCTTTAGTACCGTGTGCATGCACATTTTTATCTAAAAATTAAATATAGAATTCAAATATTAATTTGCTACCGCATAATTAATGTCCTTGATCAAATTCCATTCATCAATTATGTAATTGTAATTAAATTGCATTTCTCTATCATATCCGAAAGATACACTTGAACAGATCGAACAAAGTGTGATTGGTGACTCATCAAGTAGGGCTTGAGAAAGGCAACCAAGGATTTATTAGGGCTTGCTTCTGCTTAACCTTATATGGAACGTGAGAGAAAATTCAAGTTTAAGAGTTGCTTTCACTAATAGCTGTTTTAAGTCAAATTATGCTGACATTGTTTGCAAACACCGATCACTTGCTATTTTTTGAAACAATACAAAATTGTTAACAGGACACAAAGCAAACACCGCCACAAATTAAGGCACTATGTCTTAGCATTGAAAATGATCCAATGAAGTGCAAAAAATATCACCTTTTGTGCATTCAAATTAAGCTTTCCTTTCCTTTTCTTCCTGTCTATTGAGCATGATTAGGGACTGTAGGTCCTTCATATATAAATTTATTTAATACATATATAATATGATTGGGGTGGTTTTAATTAAATCATCATGCACTTTCTAAGCTCTAGCTAGTGGTTATTAATCACACTAGATTAAGTTCCAGATCATGCTTTGCATGTATATGGCTGTAGATTCTATGCTTTTTGACCAATTAATGTTCTCTTTTGCGATATCTAATGACATGATGTAAGTTGCACTTACCCATGCGTAAAAGCATTTACACAAAATTTGTGTTACTAATTAATTATTAAACCCATCTAATTAAATTATAATTTGGTGTGATTAAGTTCTTTTGAAATTTGTTACCAAATAATAGATTGTATGTTCACATACCCTTCCGACCAAGTAAAGTAAACTTGAAAGTCCTGCATGACTCCAAGTCCAAGTCCAAATCCTCCATGCAAGTACAACACCTAAATGATCGAATGAAAGACTTTCTAAATTGAATATCATTCCTGTGTAATCAAAGCAGCCATATTGCATCATGCCAAATCATCACCATCCTAGCTTGTTTTTTTGTCCTTAGCGTACACTGGTTAACAGTGAGTGGAACCTAAATAAAGTTCCAAAGAATTTTTTATATTAAATGAGAAAGTTATATATTATGTTCGAATTTTTTCCTAACACATGTAGCTTTTTCATTTTATAACAGATCCTGAAACACCACCAAGCAATTTCTGAAATCTTGATATAGCAGAACCAATTAAATAGCCTATTTAAGAGTCCAATGACTCAATCAGATCCATTATGTTCTTTATCACTACATGGTACGATTGAAGATAGAAAATCCACTAGTTTACCAACATTTTAATTCAATCAACTGTGTACTTTATGTAAATTGAAATTCCATTTTCCCACCAGCCAATAAAAATAAGACACGTACGTTCTTTTTTATTGCTACCAGACACCGTATCTTGCTTTTAATATTGCAGACCCTCCTTGGTTGAACCTTGAAGATGTTTTACGTGATCTTTAATTATATGTTATGCATTTTTTTCTATTAATTACCGGAGAAAATATTTATGCATAGATAGCGTTTTTCAGTCAATCAAAACTCTTTATGTATATAGGATTTGTTAATTTTAATTATAAAATTCTTATAAATAATATAAAATTTAATTTATAATTGAATTATTGTGAAATTTCACGTGTATAATCTTTAAAGTCCAACTATTAATTGGTGTTATATTATTATATCATTGTTGCTAGAGAGAGAGTTATTTGATAATAATTATCAAAAATATATATAATTGGTTTAATAGAAAATAGTCGAGTGGATTAATTTTAGAATTTAACTCTTAAAAAATCACCGATGAAAAGTTCCAAAATTTTCAAAATTTATGTTTAATATCCAAATCAAGTATTTTATAGTAAATTATTTTAATTACTATAAATTAATAAATATATTATCCCTTCCAAACTCTTTATCCAAATATATTAGTAACATTCACTGTTTTTTCGTAAAAGAAAATGTAAATGTATCTACATGTCATTAGATAACAATGTAATTAATATTTTTAGATGTTAAAAAACTTTGTGACCAGAAAAATGTTAAAAAACTTAATACAATTTAAAACTACATACGTGTAAAATAATAAAATTAAACAAATTAAACACGAGTTGTTGATAATTTTTCTCTTGAATAAATGTCAGGTGTGCTATGGTAAATTTTCAAGAGTTCGTTATGATTTTCAAGCTTTGTGCATTTTATTATTTTATAAAATAAAATAAAAACGATAACATTAAAAAGACATTATATTTTGCTGACTATCTAAGATCACTTCTTGCGTGTGGAGAGAGAGATCACTTCTATTGAAGAAGATCGGCCCATCAAATCAATGTTTCGGATTCTGGTTATGTGTTTGGGCCAGGATATCTATTAAAATGGGCTTCAAGGATCGAAATTCCAACCATTGTGGGCTTTTCTATAGGAGAAGTTTTGAACGCTGTTGTGCAACCTGTAGTATTTTCAAACTGTTACCATTTCGTTGGGTAGATCAATATATGGTCGCCAGTTATAGATCCGGCCTGTTTAGCTTCCTAGCCCCAAAGAACAGCAACACAAAAGAAGCTAATATTGGAACGAACAAAAAGAAGATGGAAACTATAAAATTATAATAAAAGTCAATTTTTTTTTGCGCCCCTTCAAAGTCACTGACCACCTGGACTAGTTCTACACACCTTAAAACTCACCCCTTCCTTGAGCGCATGGTCCTTGGATAGTGATAGTGTCACTAACCACCTGAACTAGCTCTACACACCTTATAACCCACACATCCTTGAGCGCATGGTCCTTGGGCAGTGATAGTTTCGCTCGGCTTCTAATGAGAGCATTTGACTATATTTTATAGGCAAAATTTATTGAACAACAATTTTAAAGATGTATTATGTATACGAAATGTCTTTGACAAGATTAGTAGGGGACACCTTATAGGTGAGGCCTACTAAAAGAGTCTTGATATACCTTAAAGTCAATTGATACATGTTGAATCTATATCTGCATCGAGAGTTACTTTATCTATTCTTAGGTGAGTGGTCATTAACCCTTATCCAATATCACTAGAGCCACAATTCGTGTGGATAGACTCGGTGAACCACCAAAGTTGATTTCATCCACTTTTAGACAAGTAGTTCTCTGATATTAATTTCTTTATTTATTGAGGATCCTGATATTCAAAAGATCATACCCAATATCATGAGACTATGATCTTAAGGGAACTTAAACTACCCCAATACATTTTTAGAACCTAAAGCTACTCGATCGATATAAATAATCAAATTAATATCTAGGATACGACTTTTGATATTTTATCAAATATTCTAGTATAAACCATTGCTCTTTAAGCATCTACTTTAAAGAAAGATTTTTTACGTCACACATAATATTTTAGACCATTTTAAATTTGTAGCATGTTTAATTTTGTTTGAAGATGGATGGAATCAATAATAATAATTAATTATAATATAATATTATTTATAAACAATTATGAAACAATATCAATCAAGACAATTAAAGACTAAGGAAAGCAAGACCAGCTAAATTTATTCTCTAGGTACCCGCGATGAATATAGTCATACCCAAAATTATATATATAATATATATATATATATATATATATAGTTGTTATTATTAATAAAATAATATATTAATAAAAAAATATTCTAAAAATTATAAAGATTAAAATAATTGTTATTTTTGTTAAAATATTTTTATAATGAAAAAGTATAAATAAAAAATTGAAATATTATAATATACCATTAATTAAAAATTAAACTGTTTGTAAGATGATGAGTCTAATTCAACACTACAAAATTAAAACTAAGGTGAGAATTATTTCCCACTGCGCGGGACCATTGAAATGGGTGGCCTGACATAAGTTAAATGTAGGTTATAACTCAACCATATCAAACCGACTTGTAAATGAGGATTGCTCCTCATTTATATACATACAACAAGCCACATTTATAGGCAATGTGAGACTTCCAACATTTCATCAATTATAAATAGAGTTATTCTTCTTACATTAAATTTCATATAAAGTATATAAATTGCATGACAGGATATAATGTGTTATAATATATATATATATATATATATAATTTAAATGTTTAAGAATTAATAAAATTTATTATTTTATCATGAGAGATCTTAATAAAAATAATTTTTTTTTTACCAGAGTAACATTCTTTTGTTTATTATATTGATAATTTTAAGTATTTAAAAAAACAAACAACGTTACTTCGAATATATATATATATATATATATATATATATATATATACTGCATATTATTATAATTATACATAACTTTAAATTTATATATACTTTTATCTAACCCTTATAATATTTTTTGGTTAGATCAAAGTCAACTTCCATGATAAAGTGAAATTTTGTGATTGATGTGATTCACTCCTAAGCTCCAAGCATAATATTTCAAATGAGGAAGGTTAAATATCATAATACCATGTCTTCCTTTAAACAATTATAACAGTTCGGAATCTGAATAATATAGTGTTCACACATCAACGCAAGAAAGGTTCTTAATTTAATTAACTCATTTTAATTAGCATCGCTCAAAGGTGAGGATGCTTTTTTAGCCATCAATAACCATAACATAATTGTATGAGTTGTGTGCCAATTGGAGAGAGAACAGTAGATGACAAAAGGGGTGACCCTGACTCATGTCATGCGTGAGAATCAAAAGCACATCCTTTATTTTGGCACTCTGATTCAGTTACAGTTCTGTTTGATCATGACACCCTGTTTTCACAATTAGGTACACAACCTAGCCAAAAGACAACAAACATATGTTTCATTATTAAACATGTAGCCATTAGAATATGTTACTCGCCCAATCAAAAACACACCGTTTAGAAAAAACACATATTTTATAACTACTTGCATTTACACATTTCCTTAATTTATTACCTTGCAAATAAGCATCTTCAATCAAGGATCATGGGGAACATGGGAATTAATTAAAAAAAAGTTAGTAAAGTCTCTCTTTAACTTCCTTTAATCAGTGGGACAAGTAGAAGAATACAAAGAATAAGAACTGCGATGAATATCATTTGTGGCATTCTTTTTGTCCTTCTTTGATACTCTTGAGATAATCAACAAAGTATTGTCTTCTTATTTTGCTAGTGATTAAAAAAAAACGAAGAAGAGGTTCTTTAAATGTAAGCTTTATCATGTTAACGTCTCTCTTGCTTCTACTGTCGTTAAGTATTTAAATAAAGCTCTTGCTAACCAATGTTCTAATTGATTACTTGTGAGCTGTGAGTATTACGCAATACACTATTTAAATGTGATACAAGATCACATTGATAAAAAAAAAAAAAAAAGGACGAAGTTAAGAAAGAGATTATACATTTTTCTTATGAAATATATTAATTTAGATAAGATTACTAATTCACTATATAGACTATATAGGCAAAAAATATCTTTCTTTAACGGATTAACATTTTAAATCATCTGAAGATTTTTTTACTTCAATTTTTAAAATTTAAATATTCTATTTTTATTCTTTATTTTTTATATAATTTTGATCTTTTATGTATTTTACTTTTAAAAATGTTAACTTTACAACAGAATTATAATTAGATGGAACCCTTTCATTATATTTTAAATCGATATAGTTTGTTTAAAAAGACATCACTATATTAAATTAATTATTTTAAATAATAATATTAACGTTTTTTAAAAAAATATGTAAAAAATTAAAATAATATATTTTAAAAGTTAGAAAATTTTAAACCTAAATAATCAAAATAAAAAAAATGTTTATACTTAAAGCACAAAAATGAGATTTTATCTAAAACTAATTTCTAACGGGCATATGTTTAAAACGGCTTGCTTAATCTTAGTAAATAATTTATTTATTTTTTGCCCAAAATAATCAAAACTAAATTTATATACTATTGTATCAATTAAAAAGCATAACATAGGTTGAAATATGATAAAAATACAACTAAATAATATAATATTATTAGAGTGCTGAGAGTGGTAGTTATAACTAACTACCAATTACGTCTTACATTATAAAGAGAGTCATGATGTAACTCTTTATAAAACTAAAATTTAATAATACATTTACAACACTTTTCTTCTCTATTTTTTTCTATTTTTTTTCTTAAAAACAGTTTTTTCTTTCATTTTTCAAGAAGGATTAACATTGATATTTTCTTTAATATATTCTAATAGATCGGTATCTAGTGTTTTTGGTTTAATTTGTGTAACTTAATTCACATACAGGTCAAAAGATTATGAATGACAGGACTTAGTGGCATCCTCAAATATTAAAGGAATCAAGAATTGGGACATATGATGTTCTCAAATAAGAGTTCTCTTTAGGAATTAGGAGAAGAAATCAAAGAAAGGAAAATACTTAAAAAGGAAACTAGAAATAAGAGTTCTTTTGACACAAGATGTTCAAAATATATGATTGGTTAGAAAGAGGTTGATTGAGTTTGATCCCGGCAAGAAGACTCAAATCAAACTTGTTGATAATAGATGATTATTGGCAAAAGGCATAGGTGAAATTGTGATTCATTGAAAGGATGCCAAGACTTCAATGATTAAGGAACTTGTGCTTGTACTAGGTATAAAGTGCAACTTGATAAGTGTTATATGTGATAGAGAAAGCTTTTTTGGTGATGAAGGATAATAGTTTAAAATTGTTTAACTCAAGAAAAAGGTTAATACTAAAGTCTCCATTATCTAAAAATAGAGCCTTCCAAGCACTAATCAAACTTGTACAAATGAAGTATCTGATACAAAAACTAATGAAGGTTGGCTTTGTCATCTCAGATTTGGCCATCTAAACTGATGGAGGACCATCTCCCAAGCATGAGAATTACAAGAGAAATGCAGAGATAAATAGAAGCTTAAGTTTAAGAAGAGTTGACCAAGTCAAAGTTAATAAGTCAAAGTCAAAGTCAAAGTCAACTCTTGGAAATCAAAATTGGGCAAATGAAGCCTTGTAATTTTCTAAGTATTATGTAAATAGTTTTAGCTTGTTTTTATGTAAAGCTTGGACCTTTGGTTGTTTGTGAATTTCGGCCAAGCTTAGTATGGACATATTGACTTCTTATTTTGTTGGTCAAAACCTTTTATGATGGACTTAAGTGTCATATGACCCAATTAAACAAGTGTATTACACTCTATTAAAAGAGGTGGATGGATTAGGAGAGAGAATGACTTAAATTTCTACTAACTTCATTTAAATTTCCACTACTTGATTATACCATAATCAAGGGTGTAAATTTAAGTCAAATTTTTAAATAGTTGACTCTCATCTAAGAAAGAATTCTAGCCTTAAGATTACCTCTGATCCAAGGCATAGAATTCCATCTTACAAATTCCATGATCATCATGCTTAGAAGGATTATGAGCCTCTTGATCATTTAATTTCTAGATCTTTCTTGAATTAATCAAGTGAGGGATGCCTTGCATCACTTGATCAATCCATCAAGGATCAAATGGTCACCATAAGTCCCACGGTCATGAGCAAGGAATGGGCCTATAAGTGAGTCAACACTTCATTTTGTAAGCACTTTTAAATTGAATGAAAATAAGATATTTCTAAGACTTAGTCTTGAGAAAAAGGAGAGGACTCTCCTAGGATTTCTTCAAGAAACTTGAATCTTATCTTGGTTCCATAATCAAGTGGCGATTCTTCTACATTAGCTTATTGAACTCATGTTCATGGCGCTACCATTCCTTTGATCACCATCCATTTTTGCTTTCTTCTTCTTTTGTTCCAAACTATGAGTTATCTTGGTGTTTCTGCAAGCTTCTTCATGTTATTTGGTGAAGGATCACTTGGTGAATGAAGATTGGGTACTCATTGTGTGAATCCTGTGTTGATCATCTCAAAGTCTTCATGGGTTTGCATCATAAACTTTAAAAGTTTGAGTCGATTACACAATTATGATATGGTGATTGGTCTGTTAAATATTACAACACCTGCTAAATCGTGTGAACAATGCATGTGTATCAAACAATCAAGTCTAAGTTTTAATTCTCACTTACTTATGAGAGCTACAAGATCATTACATGTTGTTCATTATGACATTTGTGGACCTTTTGAGACTCCTTCACTATAGGAAACTTGTACTTTATGACATTTGCAGATGAATGCAATAGAATGATGTGGTTCTACATGATAAAGAATAAGAGTGATGTGTTTGAGATCCTTCTAAAGTTCAAAACTATGGTTAAAGCACAAAGTGAGAAAAAAATTGTAGATCCTTATAACAAATGGTGGAGAAGAATACACACGTAGAGAAGTTGAAACATTTTGTGAGAAAATGGACATTCAATATGAAGTGGCCGCAATTTATACTCAACACAATGGACTTATTGTTGGACTTAAAGCTTGAAGATGCTTGGGTATCTCTCTTGTTGTTTTGATTTTGATGCAATGTAATTTGGTTTTCTTAGATAATTTGTAATTAGGTGTTTCCTATGTATTAATTATTTAGTTTAGGCTTGCATGTGTTTGTTCTTAGTTGGAATGCCTTAGAAAGCTAAGTTGATCTTGTGTGATTTCTCATGATTCAAATGTTTGGATTTCCCTCTAAAAATATTTTGAAAAAAAGGTTTTAAATACCAACTGAGGTAATAGATTACCAACAGAAGGTAATCAACTGCCAAAAGTGGGTAATAAAGTGGGAAACGATATTTGGCTCTATAATAATCGATTACCCCCTCGGGTTAATCGATTACCTTGAGTAAATTCACCCAGTTTGGGGTAGTCGATTACCACTATCAGAAATTCATTAAATTGCCTAAATTGAGTTTTTAAATGAAACTATAAATACCCTCTTTTGAAAATCTTTTAGAACACAATTACAATTCTTGGAAATACACGTTTTTGAATCATTCCAACACTTTCATATTCTCTCTATCTTTTCTCCAAGAAATTCATAAAGAACTTCAAGGTTCTTCAAAGAACTTGTTTTCAAAAGGCAATCTTGATTGAATGTTCTGATTGGTTGGCATATGTGATCAGAATTTACACACACATGTGTTTTCTATCTGATCTTTCTGTTTCCTTTTCAGAATTGGGTTGATTACTCTAGGAGAGAGGTCTCTCTAGATAGACTAAGGTTCTTTGAGAAAAGTTTTCTCAAAAGTTTGATCTTGGAGGTGCCAAGATCAAGAGAACGGTTCTTTGGGTTAAAGAACTAGTTGATTAGGTGTCTTTGATTTCGTTTTTGTGTTGCTTGTGTAGAGTAAATGTAAAGAACGCAAAATGGATCATTGTAGTGGAAAATCAATCACAACAGTTGTTGGGTTGTGACTGGATGTAGGCAATGGGCCGAACCAGTATAAATCACTGTGCAATCTTCTTCCCCCTTATACTTTTTATCTTTTGTCTTACGTTGATCTTTAATATTGATTAATCTCTGTTTTACGTTCGGTAATTGAATCGGTAATCAACTAAAACTGGAACAGTTAGATACTGAAATTGATTACATATGCCTATTAATTACTAACGTGTTTCTTGATCTTTCTTTTATGCTTTCTGTTGTGCATCTTTGATCTATTTTGCTTCTCTGTCTTAAGATTAGATAGTTAATCAATAATAGTTTTGATTGAATTAAAAGAAAGTAGAAACACACTAAAATTGGGCTATCTTGGAACTAGAATCTATTCACCCCTCTAAATTCACCTGGAGGGACCATCACTTATAACATTTATGAAGCATATTGTTAAAGCATAAGAAATTGTCAAAGTCCTTTTAGGGTAAAGCTATTCTTATTGTAATTTATCTCGTAAATAGATGTTCTACCAAGAGATTGCATAAAAAAGTTCCTGATAAAGTTTGGAGTGAAAAGAAATAAATGATTAATCATCTTAAGGTGTTAAGTTCTTTATGCTACAAGCATATTCTAAATGCTAAAAGGAAGAAACTACATAATAAGAGTGACCGCATCATTTTAATTGGATATCATAATATGAAGGCCCTCAACAAATCATTTTGATTAGATATCATAGTATAAAGACCCACAACTTATTCAATTCAACCAAGAGGAACATTAAGATAACATAGTATCTTTTTTTGTAGAATTAAATTTCAGTACAAAGTGAAATAAAATAGTCAATTGAGATCAATAATTCCTAAATTTGACTTAAATAAGAAATTTAATCTTTTTGACGATAGAATGAATTAACATAAATAATTAATGATATAATTGAACATGCCTATCACAAAAGTAAAAGTCAATTCAAATGTAACCTTAAAAGGAGAAGCTATCATCTTAAGTTAATTCACCCTAAAAAACAAATCAAAATCCAATTAAAATATTATAATATAAAATTAATCTAATCAATAAGAAATCTGCATTTTTAAATTTGGATTCAAACTATTTTAATTATTTGATTTGTATATTTTTTAAATTTTATCTCAATTTTTTTTCTGATATTATTGTTTTGACCAACCTTTCTCATTCAAATTAAATCTTATTTTATTTTTATTACGTTTTAATTCTAATTTAAATAGCAATTTTCATATCAATATTTTTATTTAAAATGATATGGAAGATTTCATCAATTCTCCGGTTTGTGGTAATTAAGATACGCTTCAACACAAAGTTTACTATAGAACATTAATATACAATAACTATATTACATAGATGTGCAATAATTAATAAAAAGAAAAAATAAGAGGTTTCCAGCGTGAGTGTGCATGACAGCATTCATGCATGAACCAATATAACCGATGATTTTAATAATAGGTGAAAAGGATGTATACTCACATATACATGGTGCATGTTTGAACGAATTCAATGCTTGTAACGTTTATAACTTGCACGTTTCAAATTTGTTTAAAAAGGGTGCAAGGAAAAAGCCAATTCAGAGGGGCATAAAAAACTAAGAATGAAAGGAATAACGAAAAAAAAAATAGACTTAGGATAAAAAAAATAAAAGAAAATATAAAAGGCAAAATGAAAAGAGTTAATGTTAGGTTTAAATCACGAAGAATCAGATTTACCAATTAATCTCCCTGTAAGTGATTGGCGTCTTCGCATAAAAGAAAAGCTATTTTCACGCTTCTAGAAATACTCTTGCTGTAATATCATAGTGAAAACAGTGAATTTCTAAATAGTTATTATTTACTAACTTTTAAATAAATATCTTTAAAGCAATAGACATTTATGGTAGTTTGGAACGAGGGAGAGAAAATTGGAGAACGAGGGAAAATTTTAAAAGTAAAATGAATTGAATTTTCTTTTCTTTTTACTTCATTAGTTTAGTACGCCAGATTATTCTAACAACGTGATACCTTAAAAATGTGCCTTCGTTAGTTTGTGTAAATGCATGTTTGAAGCTCTTGAATATGATTTTTGCGTCGGAAGGAAAATCCGATGAGAGAGAGCTAATCTCAACGTGCTTGAATCTTCGCAATTTAAATATAATTAATTTTATTAAAATATACTTATAATCTTATATTAGAAATAGACTTTAATTAGAAATAATATATTTTCATTCAAACGTATTAATATAACGTGATATGGATAATTTTGTTTTTTAAGTAATAAAATATATCAGTAGTTGATAAACAAGTAAACTTATTTGAATTATTGAATTCAATTATTTTCAATCAGGAACTAAAACAATAATAAATTATATAAGTCATGAATCAAACTGATAATAAATATATTTGAAGGATTAAATTGATAAATATATTATAATTTCAAAAATTACTTTGCTATATTTTATCTTTGAAAGATTAAATTATTTTATTTTTACATATTTTAAGAATTAAAATGATGATTTACTCTTCTACATGTAGTAAAATATGTCAGTTTTTAAAAAAAATAAATTTCATTATCTTTCTTGACAGGGGATTAATTTTTTGGTAGGATATGTTGTTTACAAAGTTGATTTTATTTTTTTAAAAATAAATAAATTTAAACTAATTAATTTTCTTTACTTAGATGGGTTTAGACTTCAGATTTTCAGGAGTTCTTGCATAATAAACCCACCCGTAAAAAAAGCATTAATTCGATTTAATTTTATTGCATCTCTTCAAAATATAATTCTAAACTTTTAATTTTTTAGAAAAACATATATTATCTTATTAAAAATTCTCACGTAATATTTATTATTAAAAAAATATAAACAATATATTTTATTATAATTAACTTACATTTTTCAAATAATAAAAAATATATAAAAAATTAATTTATAAAAATAAAACAATAAATAATATACTTAATTTGAGTTTAAACATTATATATTTATAGTATGAAATAACTTTACATACACGTAATATTATAAATAAAATTTTATAAACATTTTAAAAAAATTTATAGTTAACATTAACAAATTCAATTTATATGATGATTGATAATTAATTTTATATAATTTATAAATGTTGTATTATTAGAATTAATGTGTGTATATATATACACACATGTGTAATCGTTTGCTTAATTAGATGAACTTTTTCTCATTTAATTTTATTTCACATGAATCCGATATTCCAATCAAAATCGATAATCCGTGTTAAATAGGGGAAAAAATTCAAAGAATAATCGAAAAACAAAAGGTAGACTGGCAATGATGATAAATATCAGGATGAAATGGAGTACCATTTCAAAGATTGATTTGAAGCTTAGTCAAAATTCAAACATATATTTACTCACTCGAAACCTTGTACGAATGTTTAATAATGACGTGATGGTTATCTTGTGCAGTTTGTGTTTGTGGTTTTGTGTTTGACGGTTGGTCCAGACGTTCAAATCCAAACACCTTTGATTCATGCATTCAATAGGGTTTGGTCATGGCGTTGCCAGCTGCTGTAAGTGAGATTCCCACCTTACATGTGTAAAATATTGTAATTGAAAATAATATATACATTTGATTATTTTTACTTCATTTCTCTCGTAATTTCTTTCTAGAAAAAGAGAGTAGAATTCATCTTCATTTTCATTCTTTTCTTTATGAAAGAAAATATATAAAATAAATTAAATAATATATATATATATATAAAATAAAACAAGAAGTTTGAATTATGTTAAATACAAATTTTCACAATTTTTTTTAATATGTTGATGAGTTGAATGAATATTTTTAAATGAAAATCTTTTTTAAAAAAACAATATATTAATAAAATAGTTCGTTTAGATGATGATTAGACAATTAAAATAATAAGGCAATTTAATATATATGGTGTTATTTTTTTTTATGGAAATAATCGTTTGTCATAAAGTTATAGTCATGAATTGGTAGATCCAGTTTTTTTTAGGAGATATCTAACCCATTTTGGAGACATCCAACTCATTAATGGGTCCAGTGTATTAGGAAACATTAGGGTGTGGAGCGAATTTGTTGAGGTCGTGTCACATGTCATGCTCACGTTGAATTCGCCCAATCCTGTACTGGATCCAAAGACACTATAGAGGTAGCAGATCCAATTATACTCAAGACTCCTATAACAGTTATAGAATTAACAAATATTCCACATTTTATATCACAAATAACATGTATGTAATTAGAAAAATTCGAAAACAAAATATCGGCAGAAACAGTACCAATAATAGCAATGCCTATTTACCAAAGTGGTCCCAAAATAGAGAGAGATGAAATTTGTTACCTTAAGTTCTAAACCAAAGAATGGAAGTGTATCACCCCATAGTATTATTCAATTCAAGACAAAATATACGATAGTTGTTGTAGCAATGGGAACTAGTGAACAATGGAAGAAGGGTTTTGAACTAGAGAGAGGCCAAAGCCAAAACATCAAGGTCTAAACGGTGTTGTTTTCTATCAATTCATTCTTTTTCATATTTTTAATTTTACTTTTTTACTAGAATAAACCTCAAGTTTAGTCAACTAGTTGGACACAAGCATGTACAGTACTTGCCCAATCAAAGTAGGAGTCGTTATACATCTGACCCGATCCTGTGTTAGTGTCGTTATTAGGCTGTATTGGGCCCGCTAAGTAGCTTAGCGGGTCCTTTGTCGGAGACACTCTAAACCTTAGCAGGTCCACCCAAAATAGCCTAATGACTGTAAATATTTTCAAGCCTAACCCAAATGCGTATTTTTTTTTTTAAAAAAAAACCCCTGATGGGTCAAAATGCCAAAGAATAAATAGTAAATAATATAAGATATTTTATATTGGTTAGTCTTTTTATCATTATTATGTTGACTTTTTTTTAACAATAACTGACAATGAAGATTATAAGTATTATTTAAACTCGAACCACTTTTAACTAATTCAAGTATTCTTTAAATGCAACTTCTTCAGGATAAACAACTAAAGTATTATTTGGACCCAGTCTTTCAAGTCTAAACATTTCAAGTTTAAACATTCTAAGTATTATTTGAATGTAAGTTTTTCACGCTAAATATTTTAAATATTCTTTAATCACAACCTCTTTAAGCTAATACTATCACTAAGGGTAAATGTTCACAACAAAGGATTTGTCTAACTAAAGTAAGAGATACACAGTGAAGAATGATAGGTTTTTACAAGAGATTTGAAACATAAAACTTCAAATCTTTAATCTTTAACTTAACATAAACGAAAAGTTTATAATAGTCAATAGACTCAACAACTTCAACTTCTCCAAACCATCTTAAAAACATGCTCAACGTTCTCATATATATAATGCAATTACACGAGCAATTATCAAAGAAACAATATTCTTCAAAGAATAAGGATTAATTATTAAAAAATCTCTCTCTTTTTATATCATATATCTTTGTGTCAGAAATATCAATTTTTTATTTTAATTTAACTTAACATTTAAAAAAAATATGACTTTCGTCGTACTTATTTTCAAAATTTTCCTTTTTATAATATTATACAAAAAATTAAAATTTATTAAAATATAAGTAATTTAAAAAATAACACTTATTTAATTTAAAAGTTTCGTATGCTAATTCATCTTATTCATCTAATTCATTAATTTCATTAATTTGCATTAAACCTTTACCTTGTTGATTAATTCATGAGTATTATTTTTTCGGTTAAGATATAAATTTTATAATTATTTTTTATCATAATTATACTAATTTTACATAAATTCACTAACATCGTAAAATCATATCATGACACATGAAAAGATTAGACAGGAACAAAATAAAATATAAAAAAAATGCACAAACTAAAAGAAATTAAAACTTAACCATAAATCTAACCGCAAAGTTAACATTCCTTGTTAATAAATTGTATGTCACTGTTGTATTTTTGTGGCTATCAGGATAAGATACTTATCTGTTGTCCTCCTTTGTCCTATCTGACTGTTGCACTTTTATCTCTTTGTAACCCATGAAATGAGATAATACACTTGTGAATCATTAGTTTATCTTTCTTTAGTTTCTTTTTTTCTTTTATTTGATATTCTAGATTCTAGATAATGTTTATTTAATGTTCTACATGTCACTCTTGTAAAACTAATGCCTTATCTAATTAATGTTTATTTATTCCAGAAGATTTTAGAAAAAATAATTAATTTTTTATTGATTTTTTAAATTGAAATTTAAACAAACCTACATTAAGAGTACATTTGATTCAATAATTTAATTAAATTCTTAATTAATAGATTTTAATTAATAAATTTATTATAACTTATTCATTGATTATGGAAGTTTTTAAAATAAATGTAAAAGAATTTATTTCTTTAAGAATTTTAGTCAAGAAATATAACAAGGTTATATATCGCATTTATAAGTAAAAATAAACTATTTAAACACTACCCAGATGTAATTTAGTAGTACTTTTTAAATAAGAAAATATATTAGTGCATTTTTTGTTTCAGAACTATCTATCAACTTCGTTGTTGCTCTCAATACCCCTAGGCTAATCTACTTTCACTTCTATGCGAATTGATATAGTAAGATATTGTGTCTGAAAATTCAAGTTGCTTCTAAAATATGCATTTTTCCACGGTGCATGTAGTTGTCATAAATTTATCAAGCTTTAGCTGGTCCCATCTCATTGTTGCAAAATGCCCCTAGATGGTTACAACAAGTTACGGGTCATGTAATTAGACCCAAAATGGACCATAGGCACAACACAACTAACGGTTAATAAACTTGAGAAAAGGAACATAATCTCCTTTTCTAAGTATCGTTTAGTATTGTAACGCTTTTTGTTTAGTATCTTGTGCTATTCATAATTGATGCTGAACATTTTTAATTAATGATCATTTAAAAAAAAAGTGAAAATTAAATACATTAGATTTTTAACTCACTATTACAACACACCATTCTAATGTTCAACCATTCGGCAGTCAAATGTTTTTTTCTCAAAACGTCAACTTACTCGTGCATGAACTTTCTTCATTTAGATAGGTCTCTATTTTTATTTTTTTTGTGGAGTATTTTCTTTGTTCTATGTTTGAAATCGTCAAAATACTGAAAAAAGAAAACGGCCACTTGACTTTCGAATTTTATTTACGAACAAACTCTAAATAATGAACCTGATCACTTTCTTTCTCATGATGGCAATGCGCCTACCTTCCGAAATTGTGATCACACCATCAACAGTGACTAATTCCACACGTGCATATTACAATTTTCGATATTTCACTGAAATCTAAACTAAATTAACCACGTAACATATTACTTTAAAAAAAAACCCTGTACTCTATATGTTTCCATAAGCAAAAATATAAAAACTATTGTGGCATCGAACGATGTGGTTAGTGAAAATTAAAAGTATCATATTATATATCAAGATTGAAACGAAACCTAACATTGCAAATAATTTCGACTTTCGAGCCGTTTTTTTCAACAAAATGTGAATCATGCGGCAGAGTAAGGTTTGTGCGGCCGAAAACTACGTTCAAACAAATTAAATGGTTCCATCATTGCTTTATCTCGTGGATTGATTCATTGAAAATATACTCCACCACCTCCATTTTAGGCCGAAAATGAGGACCAAAACTTTCACTTTGTTTTTCTCTAAAATTCCTTTTGGAATCTAAAACCCAACGAGTTAGCACAAAGAATCCCCACCTATTTACACAAAATAAACATTATTTATCCATCATAACCCGGTTCATTGCCTGAACCCAAACCCAACCGGCTGAACTGGGTACTTAAACCCACACGTGTCAACCGAGTTTGTGAACCCCTGCGCGAAATCGTTCTGAAGGAACCACGAATTGTCGACGCGTTGGTTTCTGACGCCGCTTTGCACTTCCTCTTCCACCTTCAACGGCAGTGAGGAGTCCACGTGGGACAAGTTGGGGACATAAAAGTCATTACACCCGTTATAATTGACCATACCCTGAGTCTGGTCCTGCCCCGAACCGAAATCAGCGACCGAATTCAGAACCGAAGAAGGGTTTGCCCAGTCCACCAAACCCCCTGCACTAAGGTGGTTCTGAACATTCAGCTTATCCTCGTGCTGTTGCTGCAACGAGCTGACACGTGGCATCGCGAAGCATCTTTCGTCGATCTCTGGCAGAGATTCTAACACGTCGTCCAAGTGAGACGAAGAGGAAGACGACGAACCGTTGCTGTATTGAGTGCGTTCGTTGTTGGAAACCACGCCGTTTTGCACCGTTTTCTGTGCACTCGAATTCTTCTTGTATATACGACACAGAACCCAATCATCCAGCTGCATCATCCACATTCAACAAACCTCAGTAATCAAATTATTTAAAGGATAAAAATGTCTTTTTTCCGTCATATATTGAAAGCATAATTTATTTAACCTTGATTAGTGAAAAAAATATACCTTGGCACCGCCATTTTTCCGAGAAGAGTCTAGGAGGCGATACTCGTGCATGATCCAATTAGTTTTGGTGCCTTTGGGGGCTTTACCAACGTAGAAAACAAGAGCTTTTTTTATACCAACTTTTCTACCTTCGGTGGTGATGATCTTGTCAGTTCCGGTGGCTTTCCAATAACCCGACCCGGCTACTCTGTTGGGTCGTGACCCGTTCGGGTATTTCCTGTCCCTAGGACTAAAAAAATACCATTCTTTCTCACCGAAAATCGCCTTGCCTGTGAAATTAACCAATCATATTAATCCAATTGAGCCAAGTAATTAACATTTAACAAAATTAAAAAACAAAAAAAGGAGGAAACTTGTTACTTGGAAGAATCCATGGATCGAACTTGTATAAATCAATTTCAGCAATGATCGGAAGTGAGAAATGATGGCCAGCGACCTTGCGGCAAAGGTACTGCACAAGAAGCTCTTCATCGGTTGGGTAAAACCGAAAACCAGGAGGCAAACTCAATTGGGAAAGAGGATCTTTCTCTGGAACTCCCATTTTCAAAACCAAATTAATCTTTTCAGAACTAACTAGGAAGAAGAAGTAGATACGGTAGTAGGGGATGAAAATGTTAAATTTTCTTTTTCTTTTTTTCTCAAAAAATGGTAGACATGGGTCGTTATTTATAGCAACATATGGAGCGAGATAAGTACGGTTATCTTTGTCTTGGTGTTGGGGATGGGACCCACTTGAGTTACTCACCTCTTGGACTTCAGCACGTGTCCTTGGCGAAAAATGCATCAAGACACTCGACCTTATCTGATTCCGATACGGTCGTGTCGTTCGGTAGGTGCATTGAACGTAGCCGTAAATGTAAATGTAAAGGTAAAGAGTAAATAAATTATGTTAATTCAAGGAAAAAACAATAAAGGAGAAAATCCACGAGGGGTTGAGTCATGTATGCGTCAAAGTTACACACTTACATTTCCAAATTAATTTTATACTATCAAAAAATTGTTTTTCTACAAATGCAAAAAATTAAATACAATATTAAGTTTTTTCTATTTTGGTTAAACAAGATATTAAATGAAAAATAATACAATAAATATGTTAAATGTGACACACATTTGATATTTACCAAAAAAAAATAGAAAAAAATTAAACAAAATGATAAAAATATAGAATTATTCATTGGGTATTTATTGAATTATAAATGTTTCTGATACATGCGTTTTTTAAGAAAATAAATATGGTACATATTGGGATCGGTTATCCTAACTTAAAAGACTACTAGTACTAGAGATGGATTTAATTTATAAATAGTTTTTATTTAATGTCAGAAAAATTCCTCAAAAGAAACTAACTAGGCAACATTTTCAGTAAATTTAAAGAAATTAAAAGGCATACGCATGAAAAACGTGACCTTTCCTCGAATCTTATCACCTGTGCAACTCACTCCAGCTATAATGTATATTGTCATGGACAAAGGAAATGTTTTGAAACATCAACATGAAATAATCTTCAAATTAATTGTAAATGTCAATTAGTGCTTTTATAAAAGAAGCATTGATGAGTTTGTTTAGAAAAACACGTTATTGTTGTTTGTATATTATGTTCATTGCATCGGTAAAAAAAACTATTTTATTGTCAAGAATACGATTTGATACGTTAAAGTTAAAATATATACCGCAGTCTCAATTATTTCTTACTGTTTATCCTTTTATTTATTTAAAATTAAAAAAGAGAACCAATCGAGTCATTTATCGACACGTGTTAGTAATAATGGATGTTCATTGTTCTAGAAGAAGATTGCTATCGAGTTTCCACTAACAAGTTTGCGACACAGTACTGTGTGGGATCGTAATTCTGAAAAAAAAAAAAAGTGCGAAATCATTTTACACGCGCGAGTTTAAACCACGTCGGCAAAAGACAAGTAGAGGTTGCGGGAAGCGTGTACACGTGCGGGCACGTGTCCATGTGAGAGAATAAGAGTTAGGCTGAAATTTTGTTGAACCGGTAAGATAGAAAAGGAAAGCATTATTATAAAGCTTGTGCGGTGTTGCTTCCATTGTTCGACACGTACCCCCTTCCTTTCTACTTTCATACTTTCCTCTTTTTTCTTTTCAATTTTCTTTTTAATCTTGTTAGGTGTTTCTTTCACTCATCAACCTCCATGAGCATGCTTACAAGTATGAATATAATAGGCATGGGTGTGGCTTTCAAGGGATTTGGGTCGTTTTCCAAGAAAAGATAGGGTGACGACGTGGCGGGTCAAGGTCAAAATGTTATGCATATAGAGTAGTGTAAAATGGAAAAATGTCATGCACTCGCGATTGTTCTTCCTTGATGGGTGACGTCTTAGAGTTTTATGGACGTGGATTATAGATAGGAAAGGAACAACATTAACAAATTAGAGATCGGCATGTTTTGGTGGTGTTGTGTGTAAATTTAGTCAAATATACAAATGTAAAGGAAAAGGTAAGAGCATGAAAAAAAAAATAATGTGACGTGGAGGGGTTTGGTGTTATGTTGATTGTGACGTGTGTTTTTGTGAATGACGGTGGTGTTATTTTGACAAGTATACTTGAATGAGAGATTGTGTGGTTGACAAATAATATGAAAATGTTGAGGATAGGCATTGTGGTCAATAGGGTGTATTTTTGTCTATTATTTTGATGATTGTAGTGAGAATCGGCTTTTTGTGCCACGTTTGGATTATTCCAAGTAAGAGGTGGCCCTAGTTCAATGGTTAAGCCAAAGACTTGAGAAGGTTCGCGTTCGGAAAAATGGACCACAACGATTCAAGGCACCTACTACAGTCTTTGTTAATTTCGTCCCAGCATATGACAAACATTAATTGAATTTAATTTTTATGGCTAGCTACTACGTACTTCGTACAGTGTTTAATTAATGTGATGTTGTCTTTATATAATTATATGTGTATATAAATATATCAAATTTGATGTTTTCTAAGTTGCTTAATAGTGTTAAAATTCAATTTTTGCTTCTCTTACTCGACGTTTTGCTACTTCTTACATGCTTCCTTTATAACTTGACTAGTATATGGAAGGAAATTTCGTACGGCCTATAGTTTTGACGAGTTTAATTATTCAATTTCTACTTTTTACCAAAATGCTTAGTCAATTATTCAATCGCAATACTTTTCCGTTTTCTTTCATGAATTAAGTTTGTTCCTCTTCAGAACTAGTCTCCGTATACAATAGTCTAGTATTTTCTATTTTTAAAGTTTATCTTGCAATAAAATGGAGTTCTTGTCTTTTTCAATAGGTTAAAGGTAGTAACTAGTACCATACTTGTGACGAATGAAAAATATTTCTTTGAACAATCAAATGATTTTTTTTTAAAGATTTGGTTTATTTTTAATGATTTGTTTCGCTGATAATATATATTACATGATTTCACAAGACAGATAATATTATATGGGAGATTGGTAAATTTGGTACTATGAGAGTACAAAAGTCGGTTTGAATTATTTTTCTGTTTTTCTTTTTAGACGTGACTTGAACCCTTTTAGATTTCTAAAATGGGGTGATCATGTCAAACTTTACCTTCGTTAGATCACATGCACAATGAAGGTCTTGGCCAAAGGCTAAGAAGGAGAGAAAAAACATAAGAATAGTTGTACTTCACCATTGTCAAATTTCTCCCTCTGATAGAAAAATGTTAGACTTTTCCTCTTATTAAGTATAATATTCATAATTGTTCCACCTAGAGCCCGTGAAAATAGATCCGAATTCACATTCCACGTTTTGGCTCGCAATAAGATAAATAAAAAAATTATATTTTATAATAATGTCAAAAAATTGATTCAATATCTAAACAAGCTAAGTCTTTAGAATGTTGGGTTGGTCTACGTTGTTTAGTTGTACAAAACCCTAATTCAATAACTTCACTCATTTACCAATCTCTGGCTACCTAAATTTATTAGAAATCGTGAAGGCTATATTTGAGCTATGTTACTGAATTTCACCTATACTAGTGTAAAAAATAATATCAAGATCAACATCTTATTTTGATACTATAAGCTGAGCAATTAAGTAAAAGTGGTTGAATAACATAGAGGGAGTTACATGAAGGAAAAAAGAAAACAAAGTTGCTTAGCAAAAGTTATGGCAAAGGAAATTAATAATCCGTTGCCATCAGAATAATTATTTTAA
Source organism: Hylodesmum podocarpum (assembly GCA_026586105.1). NCBI lineage: Eukaryota > Viridiplantae > Streptophyta > Magnoliopsida > Fabales > Fabaceae > Hylodesmum > Hylodesmum podocarpum. The sequence goes on from JALJEV010001433.1 coordinate 9,901,337, forward strand.
TCAACTTGTAGTTTCTTTAAACTCCTCAAACATTCATCACTTCTTACAATATCAATTCTAAATTTAATTTAACTTTACAAAATTAATTTATAAAAAAAATTTGTCTTCTATATATTATGCATGTGTCTTTCTGTAATCTAAATTTTTATTTATAAAATATAATTTATGCCTGCCACATAATAGTTTAAGTGATTACAATATAATTTTTCCTGTCACTCCACTGACTTATCAGCTGTTCTATATTCTCATAGAAATGACATGGGCAAGATTGTATAATCTCCAAAAAGTTAGGAGAAATAAAAACCAGAGACATAGCCCTGAAACTCGGTTTTGTTATAAAAATTGCGGCTTTCGGATAATTTTATATATATTATCAACAAAAACAAATTATTTTATCCAAAACAGAGATTATTTACTATTAAAATTTGATACTACTAGCGACAGACCTAGTAGCTAGAATAGTATTGCAATGATCTATTATAACAACAATTAAAAAAAAAACTACTCAAAATGGAAGATAAGACTATCTAAATACTAGACTATAGTATTACTCAATAAAAGAAATTATTTTGGTTCCTGAAAAACAAAGGGAACAAGAAGTCAAATAGACAAATACATTTACATTTCTTAATTTTTCAGTATTATTTTTATATTCCTTATAAGATGTACTTTTTTAAAATTAAGAAGGATCAATATATTATATAAAAGAAACACTAATATAATACTTTTAATAATTAAAAATTTTATGAAATTTCATAGAAATACAAAAAGAATTAATAAAATTAACTCTAAACAATATGATGAAGCCATTTTCTTTTTTGGGACATTGAGGCAAAGAATAAGTGTAGGGAGAGTTGGTGTGTGGTGTCTGAATGCATAGCATATAACAAGTAACAGAATGAATTAGGTTTGTTAGTGTAAAGTGGTGCATGACACGCATTCATTAACTGTCTCTATTATGTTCTGTAGGCGCCGAACACCGAACAGATAAACATGAATCTGGTGGCTGGCCAAACCTATGTAGAATTCAAGCATTAGTTTTTTGACCCAGGCCTAACCTAAACTAAAACCACTCATTCATATGCTTTCTCACTTTGCAATTTCATGCAAAGTTGCAAGGTAAGCCCCAAAGCTACCATACAAACTATACTTTGTTAATCCCACGTGCTTTAATTGGGCGGCCAACACTAGTTTAGATTTTTATTCGTGTTTATCTAACTTTTTATTAGTATTATATATTGTGGTGGAGAAAATCATGCAACCTATCATGAGTTTACAATCTGGTATGCGTGAGACCTGATTCGTTTATTATATGAAATTAGCTTTATGTTTTTTTAGAAATCCTATTTTAATAGATAGACTAGAATTTGGATTTTTTTTTTAAAAAAATTTATTAAGTTTAGTTGACTCTTCTATTCATATACATATATATTATTGTTATTAGAAAAAAGGTCACATACGTTATGATTAATATAAAATATTTTATATAGTCACTATATTTTTATGATAAATTTATTGATTCTAATAATAAAATTTATATAATTTAATTTGTGATCTTGTCTAATTTATACCTAACAATACCTATATATAATTATTGATAATAATTCTCCTAAGGCCTAATTATGCTTCTTGGTTGTTTATGAATCTTATATAATAATAATAATAATAATAATAATAATAATAATAATAATAATAATAATAATAATAATAATAATAATAATAATGAATTGCATTTTTTAAATACCGTATATTTTTAATAAAAATAAATCATATCAATATGATATTTAACGTATCTGTTGAATTAAAGATATAATGTTAAATATATAACTAAGAAAATATTTATGATATTTTTATAAAATTGAGTTAAACTCATAATTTATAAGAATAAAATAATAGAAACTTTATCTTTAACAATCCTGATATATGTAGATATTCAATCTTCATCCTCCAAATAAAACTTGTTCTTATGATTGTGGTTAAACTACTAGTATTTGGAATATTACTTAAAATAGTAAATAAGATCAACCTAAAGCCTATCTCTTGTCTGATTGTTTGTAAATAATCCAAGACAGAAATTTTTTTTTTATGCATTTCTGTCTGCTTTGAAATATACAGCATTGGCCATTAATCTAGGTATCATAGCTTCCTTTTTCATGAAAGTGGCTTCTGTCTAGATATTTGATGCAGTCAGCTAGGGAGATATGCGTTATTTAACATATGCTAGAAGTTTTTGTCCAAGCAAGAAAATCACTACCTCAACTTGTTTCAGTACTAGTTTTGGTGGTGTAATTAAATTTTGTATCTAGATAGATGTGGAAGGAAAAGAGGGTGTATAGCTGTTTAGGCATTTAGGGGATATGGTGAAATTTCCAAGTAACTGCTCTAGTATGTTTTGGAATGCAGTGGAATCGCTGGACTTTGCTGGATATTAATAGGATTCTAGATGTTTACTGTTTTTTTATCTTCCCAGTAGGTCTCTGCTTGACTCGTGGATTGTCTAAAAACGTATTTTTTTTAAGGCATATTAAACTAAAAGAAATATGCACAAAATTAATATTTTAAAAAAAATCTTAATTGAATTTAATTATTCAAAATAAGGTGAAGATAATAATGATAAAATAATTTGAGAGATTATTCAGATTAATTTCTAACTCTTAATATATTTTATGTTAAAAAGTCAGGGTTAATTTCATCTCTACGTACTTTTACTAGTGTGTTGTTTAAATGACAAAAATGACCATGTTTAAGTTTTCTTAACTTTATTTTTTTAATTTCAAACGTGAAGTCACGTGCCTATTTAAAATATTTTACCATCATCACATTTGTTTGTATGTGTCCTTTTTTAAATTTGAAATCTTTCTCTTAGGGTATCCCTGTGTTGTATTCCCAAATCCCTAACTCTCCCAAATTCCTAATTCACTCTTCCAAGAAAAACAAAGCTGTGCCCATAAGAAGTAAGAACATTATCCTTTACTATGCTATCAATAATGGAATGACTACGGAATATACATCTAATACACTACAATGTCCATTCTAACAATTCTTTGGGTTTTAAAAAATATAGAGAAAGAGACAGAGAAGTGAAACAGAGTAGAGGAGACAGATGATGGCGTAAGAAAAATCGGATTAAGAGACAGTGGGGAGATCCATTACATTGGTTTGGTGGTATATTTTTTCTTTTCTGATTGGTTGACTTTTCTAATTTTTCTTTTGATTACACTTTGTTTATGTTCTTTATTGTTGTTCCTTTTGCACATGTTGTTACACATTTTTTTTAATTTTTTTATTATTATATTTTATTCATGTTCTTCGATTGACTTTCTGTATCAAAACTCAGGTATTGTTACAAAAACATATTACAAATGATACCAAGATCAAAATTGGTAGGCTTTTATTGTTTGATTTTTTTATTTTTCAAGTTTAATGCGACAAAATGTTGGTTGTGGTTTAATTGTTTGTCATTTTAACTGGTATTTTTCTTTATATATATTTTACTAATAATGACAGATACCATAACAAATGACACATATTTGATATGGTGTAAAGAATTGATAGAAGATAAAAAGACTTTTAAACATAGAATAATGATAATATATTATATTGAGAATTGAGACAAAATTGACCATGTTGGGATGATTCTGGTGGACACTACGGTATTAATCATGGATGGTTCACACTTATAGTTAATATGATATATGGTTTATTAAATATAATCATTTGAAATAAAGTAATGAATTTAATATTGTGTAGGTTGTTAAGATTTAAGCAATGGTGAAGAAGGAGGATGTCGGGTTATAGAAGGGTAAATTGAAAAAGGGATTACCTAGCTGATGTAGAATATCAAGATCATTAAGAATCAATCATATTATAGAGTATGTCATCATCCTTGAAAGCTGATTTATTGGTTTGACAAGTGTTATGTAGCAAAAAGTATCTTGTGTGCCAACGTATGTATATAACTTTAGGTCTCCTAGGAAGATTGTCAATTGGAATTACCTCAAGAACATGTTAATAGGTATAACCTTTGGGCTTTGTTTTTTAACATTTATTTATTTTTGTCAACTAATATTTACCTACTAACAATGTATACTATATGATGTGATTGGTATTGAGAAAAAATTAAGATGAAATTTGATATAAATTTTATGTATACTTTTTGCATTTGTCTGTTCCTGAATATATTAGAATTTGTGCATTTTTTATGTTTAAAATGGTGAGAATCCTCTAAAATACTATCCAAATGATCTGGATTGATGCTAACTCACACTTTAGCTTTAAAGGTCAAACTTCAACTAAAAAAAATCAGCATTTATATTAAAAGCATCTTATGATGGAATGATCATTTAACTAGTAAGAGATCAACTTTAATTAGAAGAGATATCATTAAACACATTATTGAATTTTAGAAATACTTGTTAATACTGATTGTAAATATATGATACATGAGAGTAGTAATGAGAAGGGGAAGAATGTGTGAGACATTGTAAGTGAATGATCTTTACTGTAAGTGAATGTATTGTTGGACTTAAAGTTTGAAGGTGCTTTGGAGTCTCTCTTGTTGTTTTGCTTTTGATGTTTATGTAATTTTGGTTTTCTTAGATGAATTGTAATTAGGAGTTTCCTATGTATTGATTGTTTAGTTTAGGCATGTATGTGGTTGTTCTTTGTGTGAATGCGCTGGAGAGCTTGGGAATCTAGTGTGATTTCTCATGTATCAAATGTTTGATTTCCCACTCAAACTTGTTTTGAAAATGTCTTTGGTAACCAACTGAGGTAATAGATTACCAACAGTAGGTAGTTAACTACCAACAGCAGGTAATCAACTACCAACAGTAGGTAACAGAGTGTGGAAATTCAGTTGTTACTGGAGTAATCGATTACCCCCTCGGGTTAATCGATTACCATGGCTAAAAATCACCCTGGAAACTTTTGTTCACTGGTTTAATCGATTACCAACCCCTGGCAGTCGACTACCCCTATCAGAAAAACATTAAGTTGCCCAAATTGAGTTTTTAATTGAATATATATAAATTCTCTTTTCTCAAAAATTAAAAATAAGATCTTGGAACATAAGTTTTAGAACAGTTCATACACTTTAAAATTCTCTCTAAACTGAGTTTATCATCTTTTCCAAGAAACCCATAAAGAACTTCAAGAGTTTATCAAGTTTTCATAAAGAAAAGGCAAAACTTGATCTTTTCTCTGACTGGGTGGTATTCATAGTGTTTTTTTTTTGTGATCAGATCTACAGTCCAGGTGTTTTCTAAACTGATCTTTTGTTTACCTTTTGATTTCTGAGTTGTTACTCTAGGAGAGAGGTCTCTCTGGATAGAGTAAAGGACTTTGAGAAGGGTGTTCTCAAAGGTTTGATTTTAGGTGTTCCAAGGTCAGGGAAGAACTGTTCTTTGGGTTAAAGGACAGGTTTTTGGGTGTTTTGATTTCGTTTTTGTGTTGCTTGTTGCAGAGTGAATGTAAAAGAACACAAAATGGATCATTTTGATAGTGGAAAACCGATGCAAACAGTTGTTGGGTTGGGATTGGATGTAGGCAGTGGGCCGAACCAGTATAAATCACTGTGCACTCTTCTTCTTCCTTCTTCTCTTTACCATTTACCATTAATTGCTGCTATCTTGGTTTATCTTCTGCAATTGACTTGGTAATTGACTTGGTAATTAACTCGGTAATTGACTCGGTAATCAACTAAAACTGGAACAGTTAGATACTGATATTGATTACGTTGTATATTGATTACTAACGTGTTTCTGATTTTTCCTTTTGGTATTTCCGCTGTGTATCTTTGATATTTCTCGCTTATTTATCTCAACTATTGATAGGTAATCAAGAATAGTTTTGTTTGAATTAAAAAGGAATTAGAAACTCGCGAAAATTGGGCTATAGTGGAACTAGAATCTATTCACCCCCCCTCTAGATTCACACATAGGGACCAACATGTATGCTAATTTTTTTACATTGTTAAAACAATAGGTCTAGTTGCATTATCATGATTCTACCCACTGTCATTAGTTTCTTACAATGGTTTGTATGATTTGTTATTTTCAATTGAATTTGTTTTGGGTCGTGTATGATATGTTGTCTGGTCTTTTAGTTAGCCATGACAAATATTATTTTACATTGGTTGGGTTGATAAAACAAAAAATGAGTTATACGTGGTCTAACTCATTTCTATTACTAAGCTACAAGTAGTTCAAATCAACATAGTTAACACTTATACTCTCATAATGGTATCTCTTCTTATGTTTCAGGAGTGTGACAATGATAAAGGAAAGAATGTGTACATTAAAGCGGATAATTTGTGATCCCATTATAAGTCAACATGTGTTTATTTTGTTACACTATCAAAACCATAGGTCTAGCTACATTGTCATGGTTTTACCTACTATCATGAGTCTCATACACTAGCTAATATAATATGTTATTATGGATTTGATTCGTTTTGGAGTGGATATGATATGTTGTCATGTGTTTAAACCACTGTTATTACCAAACTACAAGTATTTCCAATCAACACAATAACTCTTATATACTTTGATAATTTTATTTCTTATATGTCAATCACGTAGCAACAAAAACAATTCACACGTAAAATGCCAACCAAGGTTATCAAACTTGATAGTTTATATAGACTCGTGAGAAGTCTACATACTCAACTTGCAGAGGCAACTCATAGACTCGTAAGAGTCTACTTTTTATTAAAAAATGTCTATAAATAACATGCAAATTCACCCATATAAAAGTAAATTATAACGAAAAGATGAGTGTGTCATGAGACTCATGACATGAATATAGTGTAATACAAATTAAGTCTCACCAATATTAAAATGCATCATAGACTATAGTACTTCATCAAGTTCTAAAAAATAGGTAATAAATTCATATAAATTATAACAATTGACTAACTAAATTTGTAAAAGTCTTAAAATATTCATATCTAATATTCTAATGACATCATGTTAAAAATCATTTTCGTCATCATTAATATCTTCATCTTCATCACTATTACCATCATTATATTCAAGTTCCATGAAAACTATAACATCTAAATTAAAATTATCTACAATTGGATCATTTTAGCCTCTTCCTCCAACATCTCCTACCAATTCAACAATACAAATGTCACTATTACCATCACCATTACCCTGAGGACGCTCAACCTCAATAGTATCTACCTCTTCAATTATTCATTCATCATCAGACAAGATCTCATCAAAAGGAAGAACAATGGTTTTTCTATATTTTCTACTTTTCAACTTAAAGTTGTACATCACATAAATCAAGTCATTCATTTTCTTTCGATGTAAACAATTTCTTCTCTTTGTATGAACCCATAATTATTAATAACATTTTTAATTACCATGAAACCAAATAAAAATTAATAATTAATGATACAAATATAACCATAAACTTGAATTATCATTTCAAATGAGTTTCAATTACGCTCACACCCAGATGAATTATATGTCAAACTCAAAATATGAATAATAAACTTCTTCAACTCTAGAGTGTCATCCCTAAATATCTCCCACCATTCTCCAGGTCGCATGATCTTCCTAAAGTCTTCTGCATCTTCCATTGATAAAAATTCTTCAGCAAAATGAAGTTTAATAAGCTTCAAATTGATTGTTTTCCTTAGTCCAACATCCTTAACCAATCTTTTCATATACATATGTGCAATCCTTCTTTCACTTCAGGATCATCATGTCTAAAACTAGGTTCATAGTGTAGATGAAGATTAAGATAATATGAAACTGCATGCAAAGGCTTATGAAGTTAATGTTCCTACCTACTCTATATTACGAATAGGATACAAATAAATAAATAACTTTGTCATATGATAAAATTTTTCTCTCTTCTTTTGAAGTTCTAAATTTGCATTTTTACACTTTTCAGAACTAAACATACTCATCAATGATGCTTTCAATTTGTGAAAACAATCAAATGTCAAATAAGTTGTGGCAAATCTAGTCTTTCTGGGCCTAATCAAGTCTCTTTCATTTGTGAAGTTTTTCATAATGCTAATCAATATTGTAACATAAATGTAAGTAGTGATACTTCTTCCCTTCATTATATTAACCTGGTGCACCTTTAAATGTTTCTCAAAATCTTTAAATATCAAATCAATGCAATGGGCTATACATGAGGTCCAATATAAATGTTCCTGCTTTTACATCAACAATTCTCAAGCAGCTTGAAAATTTGCAACATTATTAGTAACTATTTCGACAACATTCTCCTCATCAACACATTCCACTACATCATCCAACATCTTGAACACTTTGTCTGTTATTTTTGAGATGTCTAAGGTATCTAAGAATAATAGAAATACAATTCCTTTTTAACTGTTTACCAAAAAGTTACAACTTGAACACTTTTTCTTGTCTATCCATTCATCAGACACAAGTGTATTATCAAATTTTTTCCACAAATCCTCAAACTCCTAAAGCAATTGTTCAATTTTTGTCATTGTTTGTTTTAAAAGCTTCTCTATAAGATTATGATAAGATGAAGGTCTTTATCAAATTGCATATCTCTTAATCTTCTCACATAATTTTAGGAAAAACATGATTTTTAATCACATTGATAGGAATGAAACTTGTATAAAAAATTTCAACAACTAGAGCATTGATTTCTTCTTTATCAATACTTTTCTTGTAACAATGGTTCATAATAAATTAAACCTCATGGTTATCACTACCAGCAAATTTTAGTTTTGATTTGAAAGAAAGTTTATCTTGGTTTTGAATTTGATTTTAGAGTTTGTCTCCATCACTTCACTTTCTTCATCATCAACTTTTTCAATACGATGCAACCTTCATTTTGTCATTGACACCTTTATAACAACTTTTAGCATTAACAATTTAATTTCTTTCGGCACCAAAACACAAGATTTAGAATCATATCTAGTCCTAACAAGATGATGCTTGAATCTAAAAAATTTCCTATCTCAAATTTTTCAGCAATAGTTGCATTTAACTTTTTTACCATTGCCCAAAACATCTTGATCATCTTTCCATCTGATGTCTATCATATTTCTAGCTACATTTTTATTTCTAGGTTTAACAACGAATGACACAGGTGGGGTATCTTGATGGAGGACCACCTCCAAAAGCTCAACAAACTCTTCAACCTTATTTTTTAATAAATTGAGCTTCTAATAAAATTCGCTATATTTTTTACTGACTGACTAGGTTTAGTATTCAGAGCATAACTTGGGCTACACAACTCCAATTTAGTTGTTCTTGGTGTCTTTTTGTCACACAGGATGAAATTGGGCTTGAAAGTAACGTTTGGATACTGCCAGGATGTTCCAGCGGGCTGCTGACCAGGTTCAGTATTTCGAGCATAATGTGAGCTACAAAACTCCAATTAATTTCGTCTTGGTGGAATTTGAAAGCTGACTTAAAGGGCTAAAAAAGCTATGAAGACACCAAAGCCCAGTTCGGACTGAATCTAGGAGGAAATGGAGCTTGAAGTTAACATTGGAATGCTACCAGGATTTTCCTGCGAGTTGTTTAATTGTTTAGGCCTATTTGTTTCTTTCAATTATGTATTTGTTTTAAAACTTAGATTTGGGCCTTGTAATTGTGAAGTGTGTTCAGCCTAGGGTGTCTCTCATCTCACCATTGATCACTAATTTCATCCTAGGGTGGAGAACATTTCAGATTTCTAACCTTAGGCCTATTGCACTTTCATTTAAGTTGGTCAACATTTCTATTGTACTCACTTTGGTCATTTATGAAAAGAGAATTTCTAAGACTAAAGTCTTGAGAAAAGGAGAGAGTTCTCCTAGGGTTTCTTCAAAGAACCTTGAATCTTATTATGGATCCATGATCCAAGTGGCGATTCTTCTACCTAGCTTATTGAATCCTTATTCATGGCGCTAATTCCATTCCTAAACACCTTACCACTTTCATTTTCTTCTTGTTTGGGTCTTTGACCGAGAGGTTCTACCTCATATCCTTGAGTTTTGTTCAATTGTTTGAAGTGTTGGATGATTTGGTGAATGAAGATGAGGCACACTTTGTGAATCCGTGATGATCACCTCAAGACCTTCATGGGTTTGCATCATATCTGCTGATAAATCCACTTCTACTCTCACTTCTAGATATTTTGCAAATTTTAGCTTTTGAACAAAAATAGAAAAACAACAAATACAAAAAAGAAAACAATTCAGAGGATTTTGAAGATTGCTTTTTGAAGATTGATGCATGACATTGTTAACACCAATCACTTTAACAAAAATGATCACACTGTAGAACTTCAACTAATGTCTAAAGGCCCCAATCCTCTTAAATTGACAAAATTCCAACAATCTTCAAAAAGAATAGAGAAGAAATTAAACAAAATCCTACAAGAATAGAGAAGCAATAAAAGTACAATTGTAAAAAAGAGCAAGTGAAACTCCAACAAACAAATTCTAGGTTCTTGCTTTAGTCTATATAATGCCTTTTTTACATGTATACTTGATTTTTGTGACCTTGCTTCACATATACAAGTGGTTGATCAATGTACACCTTTTTTTCCAATTCCCTATGCAAAAATGTTGACTTTACATCTAGCTGATAGAAAAACCATGAGTTTTGGGTAGAAGTGCATAACACCAACTGAATGGTATCAAGTCTTACTACTAGAGCAAACATTTCTTTGTTTCGATGCCAAATTCTTGTTTGTACCTATTTGCAATGAGTTGAGCCTTGTATTTTTCAATTTCTTCATCCTCTTTTAATTTGGTCTTGTAAACCCACTTGACATCAATGTTCTTGTGTCCTTTTGGAAGATCGGCCAGCTCCCAAGTGTTGTTCCTTACAACAACAACAATTTCATCATCTACCGCCTTCTAACATTTTGATTCCATGATAGCATCTTCAAATGTCATAGGATCACAGTCTGAAAACATAGCAAAGTAAGTAAGTGGATCCTCAAATTTGTCAAATTCCGAGTACCTCAAAATCTGTCATCCATCCGAGCCTTTTTTGGATACCACATAGACGTGATTAAGCTGTTGCATCAATGGAATCTGCCACAATTGGTAAAATTTCAGCCGTGGATGGAGTTGGTTTCAGGAACATTTGTTGTTGGTGTTTGCATTTGTAACCTTTCTTCTTCCTTTTCTCCATTAAAAAGGAATGTAAGAGACTGTTACCGTAAACAATAGTTATTCAATTCCAAGTGTTTTGCTCATCAAAGATGAAATCTCTGTTGGTGACAATGTTCTTCATGAGTGGATTGAACATTTTATAAGCCTTGGAAACTTCACTTATGCCAAGACAGACACATTTTTCACCCTTATTATCAAACTTCTTCCTTTTCTCATCCGGGACATGTGTATAAGTGATGCAACCAAAAATTCTAAAGTGATCTACAATTAGTTTTCGCCGACTCCATGCCTCCTCAAGTGTCATGTTTTGAACGGAAAATTTAGGACTTCAGTTCAACATCAAATGCTCCAATTCACTGCCTCCGCCTAAAAATTCTTTAGAATGATCCCTCTTGCTAGCAGACTTCTCACCATGTTGAGAATTGTTCAATTTTTCCTCTCCAAGACACCATTCTATTGTGGTGTATAAACAATTGTGAATTCCCTTTGAATACCTTGATCATCACAAAGACCTTCAAATTATTTGGAGTTGTATTCTCCACCACGGTCAATACGAAAAGTTTTAATGGCTTTTCCTGCTTCAATTTCAACTTGAGCTTTGAAGCTTTTAAATGCATTAAAAGCTTTTGATTCTTCCGGTAAGAAATAAGCCCATGTTTTTCTAGTATAATCATTAATAAAGGTAATGAAATATCTTTTACCCCTATTAAAAGATTGATTTATCGGTTCACAAGTATCAGACTGTACCAGCTTTAAGAGATATTTTGCTCTCCACAACTTTCTTTGAGGGAATAGAGAAATATGTTATTAGCTAACAACACATTCTTCAGACCTGAGAAGGAATATGAATTAGAGGGAGGTCTGTCACCATCTCTTTTTGTTGGAAAGTCTTTAATCCGCCAAAATTCAAGTGGCCATAGGGAAAATGCCACAACCATGAAAGGTCTTGTACTTCAACCCTTAAACAATGTTCAGCTGTTTTTATATTCAAAGGAAAAAGTATTTTTGGACTTATTTGAATAAAAATTGCTCCTCTTGAAGGATCATATATTTCACAAACATTTTGTTTATCATATAAAGTTTTTCTTCTAACTGACATTACTTAAGAAATTACTTTTCTAGCCAGGAAATACAAAACATGTGGAAATTGTTTCATCAAAACCATTATTGTTTCTAATATTTATGTCATTGTTTCCCATTATGTTCATAGTAGAACAATCACCAAAATTCAAAGTAGAATGAAAGTCTTCATTTAAATTAGAAAATAAAGACTTACTTCCACACAAGTGACTGTTGTAGTATTCACATACCAAACATCTATCTCAGGTTCCTCATTGACTTGAGAATCCATCAACAAAGTTTCTACTTCCTTGTTTTTCGCAACATGTGATTTCTCTCCCTTTTTTCCTTTAGTGAGTTTAGTATAACATTCAGAACGATAATGACCAAATTTATGACATCTAAAGTACTTTATCTTAGATTTGTCAACTTGTTAATCTCGTCCATGTTGGAATTACATGTTGTCATCTTTCTTGCCTTGATCGACCTCCCCTTCCTCTATAATTTGAGAACTGAGTAAAGGTGAATCCTTTAGGGCTTGCTCATCTGGATTTGAATGGCGGTTCAATTTTTGTAAATGGACCAATGCAGAACTTTCGAGTTCATCAAGTGAGAGTCCATCTATATCCTTGGATTCTTCAATTGAACATACAACAAAATCAAACTTTAGTGACAAGGAACGCAAACATTTTCTCAACGAAGGTAACATCATCCATCTTTTCACCATGAAATCACATGTTGTTTGCAATCTATATAGTTCTTGCACAATAGCTGGTGACAAATTCTCCATCTTTCATTTGTAGATTCTCAAAATTCCTTCTCAAGGCTTGAAGTTGTGCATGCTTCACTCTTGATGAGCCTCGATATATTTTTTTTTCCTTGAATCCCAAATATCCTTGGAAATGTCTTGGTTAAGAATTGTTTCCAGGATATTTTGATCAATGGCTTGAAACAAGTAATTCTTTGCCTTCAAATCCTTTAGTTTCTTCCCTCCCAGCTCTATGTTATATACATCGGTCAAGAAAACATCAATTTTATGTTCTACAATTCCAAATTCAATTACGTGCAATTATTCTTTAGACCATAGGAAATTCTCTATTAACATGCTTCAATGGTCACAATTGTTGTGTATTATGTTAATTCAAAATTCCACATATTCAGGTTTTAGAAAGAAAGAGGAGAAGAACACTTATGTAAAAGAGAGTGATTTGTTTTATTCACTCGCACCAAATCCTAAATTTATATAATGAATGTAATTAGATTTTGGGTAGTGCGTGTCAAACACGGATATGTTTTCCACTATTTAGTCCCGAGTAGAGCGTTGTTTTGTGAGTTCTTTTGTAGAAGCACTTTTATTGTACTCACCTACATTTTTTTATGGTGGAGATTTTGTGGACTAGGTCTCGTAGTTTTTGTCCATCTCACTAGGGTTTCCATGTTAAAATTGTTTGTGTTCTTCTTGTTCCCACACCTTCATTTATTTTCTCTCCCTAAAATTTTATGTTGTCGCGTATTACATTTATCTCATTTCACTCAAATAGAAATGTTTTATTTTACACACTTTCAATTTTGTGTAAATTGTTCCGCTGCGTGCTCACACCTTTCCCAACAAACAACAGTGGCTATCAAAATGAAAAATTACTACCTGCACAAAATTTGTATCTTAACCCATATATTTGAGCTTTGATACCATTGTAATATAAAAGATAATGTCAATGGAAGTATTTCACTAACAAAGTTTTTACATCAAGAAGGAAATAACAAAACCCTAACTTTTAGATTCTATAAAACATGTTGAAAATCGCTGTCTACATCTACTTAAAATAATGATCTAGAGCTAAATAATAATAATAAATATAAATAATATAAATAAATCTTAAAAAAGTTGGCACACTTAATTTTCTTTCAAAATTTTCTATTTTAGTTACTTTATTTTTTTACTTATTTTCTAAAATATATTAAATTATTTTTTAAAATTAAAATTATGTCAATTAATAAATTTATGATGATAAAATTTAAAAAAAATAGAAAATGTTGTAGATAAAAAATTAAAAGCAGAAGGCACGTAGTGGCAATTTTGCAAAACCCATCTTCCTGCACAATCAAATTTTTTTAATTCAAACTCACTCTTTAAAAAGAAAATATATATATACTAATAATATAACTTTTTTATACTATTATACAATTACATGTGATCACATATAAAAAGTTTCACATATCTAGAGTCCAATCTCACATGTGCTTGTTTGAAAAAAAAAATTTGTTAAGAAAATCAATTCCTTAAATAAATTTTCGTAATTAGATTAACTAATATTTTAAGAAATACCCTATATTCTTACAAAAAATTATTAATTTTAATAATAACTACTTAAAAACATCAAATCTAATTCTTAAGCAATTAATTGAATAAAAAACTTTTATGCTAATAAGTACCCATTACACAAAGAAAACACTGTATATTTAGTCCGAATCTTTTTGGTAAATTTTGTTTTCAGTTTTTATTGTTAGAAATAATCATTAAGTGATGAAGCGTTTAAATTATCACATTGTCACTTACTTAATGAGAAAGACTAAAATATCAACAGAAACAAAATTTAATAACTAAAAGAATCAATTTTTAATTTCAAAACTAAACTAAAAAATTTTCAAAAGACTGAATTCTTAGTTTTCCAATATTTTGGATACAAATGGAAGGTGCTTTATCAAAATTCGCCCCCATTCAACTCGGGTGGCTACTTATTTTATATTCAACCAAAATATCCAATGCTGATCGTATTGAAATTGACTTCCACTGTGTATTAAAGTTTTCATGTCACCATTATTATATTTTGTGGAAAATATCAGAAATATATTGTTTCAATTTTCTTGATATAATACTTATTTTATTATAAATTTTATCAAACAGTTTATTAATTTCTACGAATGAAGTTCACAAAATAATAATAAATGAAACATATTTAAAAGATGCATGAATGTTAAAATATATGTTACTAATTTTCATATATATAAAAATTAAACACGTGTAAAAATTATTTATAACCACTGCAATGTTTTGTTATAATAACAACTAGTCAAGCACCACTAATCACGGTGTACGATGTTTTGACCTTTCTAATTCCAAAACTCACGTGTGTTTTGAAAGATAGAGCACTTTCTTTCATTGGAATTGTCAAGTCTTGTTGTAGATTTTGAAGCGAGGTTGACTAATAAACCATCTTTTGCTGCAACAATTTGGAAAGAGAGTGCCATCAAATCGCACCCAGAATTTTTTTTTTATGTTAGCCAATTTTTTTCAAGTATATTGACTCAACGATATTGGTAGGACAACTACAATAACTAGTCTCTTAACATCCTTTTCTTTTACTAAAATTGTGATAATGATGTACTGCTAAAAAAAATGTATATCAAAGTAAAGAATACATTTAAAAGTCGATTTTTCCCCTACAGTTTCATTGATAAAAATTGGATTTGATAAATACTTTATATTTATATGAATAATATGTTAAATTAATAGTACATAATATTTTTAGTACAAAAAAATAATATATATATATATATATATATATTATCGGCATATTATATTTATTAATATAAATTCATATGATTACTCTGAACTTATGTCGATTGGCATAAGAGTCACAAGTTTTAATGTATTATTCATTTTGACACCTGTGAGTTATTTCTTAATTTTATTTTTAAACATAAACACTAATGCACCGGTGAGTTTTCACGGTTTTATTCTTGAAATATACTTTTATGCATAGAGAAGGTATTTACAAATTATTATTTTTCTCAATTCCAAAGTTATGTGAATTTTTTTTGGTATAGTCTCATGGTTGAATATATAGGTTTAAATGACAGACTAATTTACGTACGTGGCAAAAAAGTTAAAATTAATTTTTTATTAATTACTTTATAAAAATTCTCTTCTTAAAGTTTTCTAAAAAAAATGTGAAACTTTCTATAATTCAATTAATGATAAACATTTTAATTTTTAAAGAATTATATTTCTTTTTTTCTTTTTATTTTTTTTTGTTTAAAATTTTTCTGAAAATATTTATCCGAACAAACTCTAGTACTAAAAATTTTAAAATTTTAAATAAATAGCATGATTAAACACAAGGTTAAAAGTTATAGCTAATAGCCAGCGGTTCACACAAGCTTAAAAGTTTTAAACTTGTCTAATTATTAGAACTTTTTCACTTACCTTGCATCCTTGCAGTTGAAGTGCAGACTTGTTCTTCATGGCCTGCGTTCTAGTTCATAAACGTATGAGTTATGAATAAATATAAGTTGAAAATCTCACGTCGCTTAAAAATAGAGTTTGTTGTATATTTATATAAGTGACAAACAATCTTCATCTTATAAATTGGTTTGTGAGGTTAAGTTAGGTCAATCACATGAATTTCTCACATGGTATCAGAACCTCAATTGTATTTATTTTCGACGATTCTTCCCTCTATACCCTGACTCTTTCCTCTGTATTCCCTATGTACTCCGTTGTCGGGATTCTTTCCTTTACACCGTTTGGCGTGAAAAAATATGTTGGAAATTTTACATTACCAAGATAGGACCTGTTACTGTATGTATACAAGTTAGAAAAGTTATTCACTTTCGGGACGAGAGAATTACCGGAGGCAATTGCAATTGCTCCGATTGACAGTAAGGAGATAAGTCTGGACAGAATTACCGGAGGCAATTGCTCCGATTCATAGTTAAGAGATAAGTCTGTTCGTTTGTAGCCGCTTCATAAATTCCATGAAACTTCCTGTCAGTATAGTTAAAAAAAAACAGAGGCAACCCTCTATCAATATTCTTTATATATGAGAAGTGCTGAGTTGGTAAATCAAAGAGTTGTTTAGATAGACATTCTTTCATTGTGGCAGAAATTTGAGGAAGGATCAACTTGGTGGTGTGATCTTTAGATGCAAGAATGTCACAATGAAAGAATGTCTATCTAAACAGCTCTTTGGTTTACCAGCTCAGCACTTCTCACTTCTCATATGTAAAGAATATTGATAGAGGATTGTCTCTATTTCTTTTTAACTATACTGACAGGAAGCTTCATGGAATTTATGAAGCGGCTAGCATAACCATTTCTGATTTGAACTAGACTATGAACAAACTTATCTCTTTACTATCATCTGGAGCAATTGCCTCTGGTAATTCTGTCCTGCAGAATATGTAAAAAATGGATAACTGTTCCTCACCTTGCGAGCTGTGAGACGAGTCAGGCCTAACATATATATCAAATATTGAAAATTAAGGTTATAAAGTGTTAATATTAATTTTTGAAAAAAATTGTAACGAAGCGCTGGGTAATAATTCATAATTAGATGATGGTATAAATTTTGTTTTAGTATTCTAATTAAGTTTTAATATTTTATCAGCCAGTATGTTGATTTTCTTAGTGAATGACACTATTCGATGGCACCTTAAAATTCACAGGTATTTGAGTTTGTTTGAAGGAAACTAAATTCAAAGGATATACCTTCTGTTCGTAATTGACACAAGCCCTAGAATTTGACCTTAGGTACTAGCTATTACTTGAAATTATTAGAAAATAAAGAATAATGGGAATTAGAACGTTGAAATTAAAGTGTAAAATTACCAAGATCTTCTTCGATTCAAAAGGTAGTTTAAAAATTAAAGAAAATATATGATATTTAATCGCAAAGATTTATCAACTTCGATAACCATCTTAAAAATCTCATCACAAATATAATTTTCGATTAATTGACAGTGTAAAAAGTTTTGTACCGCTAATGAAAGTAATAGAAAATTTAATTTATCTAATCTAGTGTATCTCCAATTTCTAGGAAAGTAAAATCATTATTCTAAATTATGGACTATATAATTCCTTAGGCAACAAAAATCAATTATAATTTTAGTGATTGTTTGCTAGGGTAGATGAAAATAGAAAGAGTAAAAATAGAGGATAAATATTTAAATTAACATAAAGTATAAAAGTACGAATCGCATTACTATTTCCCCTTAGTGATATAGTGATAGATTCATATAGAAGAACTACATATATACTACTCTGCCCACTAGAAGTCTCCAATGAACAAACTAGTTCCCTTGTGCATGAAGCAATGTGCGACACCACATGACTAGAACTCTAGAAGACAAGTCTCAACTGAACAAAAATTCAAAATCTAAGTACGAAATCAGAATAAGTATACTAGTCTACTTCTTTATCACTCCAACCCTCATAAGAGCCATATAAGCTATGAGTCTATAACCTATAAGCATTATCACTAGAGCTGATGCAGCCATGATTAGCTCATTCAGATGAAAATGAAACCCCATTTGCTTTATAGAAGGAAATTCCGCAATTGAACATTCGCCATCAGAACAAGGGTATGTGTCACCATATTTATATTGTGATCCAATAAATAGCTGGTAGGTGTAGTAGCTTATGGAGATGTACTTCACCCATGCAATAAATTTTGGAACATGTTGAACATAAAATCCACCAGCCAGCAAAAAACATAGCATGATCACTGAGGCAAGTGTGGTTGCAGCTTTTTGATCCATCACAGAAGCACCAAGTGCAAGGCCTAGGCCTTGTGACACTAACACATTGAGTAAGAGGGTGAGCAATGTGAATAAAAAGTTGATTATGCTAGCTTTCAACCCTGCCATCCAATATGTTATGAGAAGAAATATGGTGGGAAGAATAAGTTCCATTGGAAGATCAGCTACCATCCTTGAGATGAAGTATGAGGAAAGCCTATACATTCCAGAAGATCTTTCTTTCTCTAGCATCATTAGCTCTTGGGGAAAGGTGAAAATTGCTTGAAAGAGAGGGAAGAAACCCCAAAAGCCAGACAGGAAGAATAGAAGGCCAATCTGCATGTACAATATAGTTTACTTACAATTATCAACTTGCAACCAATCAACATTGTGCTTATGTTTAAACTTTTCTATAAGCATTTATAGAAGAAAACATAAAGGAAAAATGAAATAAACTTTTCCATAAGCTAAAATGAATATATGCACAAGTTAAAAAATTAATTTTAAAGAAACTAATGAGATAGTATTTGCATGTCAACTTATGCATAAGCTAATTTTACTTTAACAGATCCTTAGTCATTCTTATCATATTTATTCTCTGCCCGACTACCTTAGTGAAAAGAAGAAAACTTAAATGGCAGTTCTATAGATGTTTTTGATGCCCTTTTCAATCAGAATTGAAATTTTATTCCAGTAACTTACGAGGTAAAGTTTCAATTCTGATCATATAACAAGATCAAAAGTACATTCAAATAATAAATTCATAATTATATGCTTTTAAATTGGTTATATTGTACGTACAAGTGAGATAAATGTTTACATGGTAGTAAGTATAATTTTATTTAAGATTAAGCTACATCTTAGAAGCACATTGTTTTTGTCAATCTGACATGAAAACTATATCTTATAAAACTTTTACCTGATCCTGCATATGTGAAATGTCAGACTTGTACCACAGCAGTCCTGAAATAAGTGCAACTACAAGGACCTGAAAAATTCTCAAAAAAGAGAACGATTCATGCCTTCTCTCTTTGATGTCTCTTCGTAACAGCACAAAAAACTGCTGCGACCAGCTGGTAGGCCATTTATCAGAACCTGTTTCCTTAAATCTATTCTGGCTTTTACCAGAGTCACTGATTCCTTGAAGTTCTGACTTGATTTGTGCAGCAAAGTTATTCTTACATACCGAAACCAATTTTGGTTTATCAATGACACGATCCTCATTCAATTCATTGGTGTAGATACCTGCAATTCATCCACACTTAACAAAGTAAGCACAATCCAACACAGGTGTTTACTTTTATAAAAACCAAAATCAGAAGCCTTAATGAAAGTAAAGAGGTCTTGCTCTGCCTAAACATATCTATGTCTAAAATGTTCATACATTTGGGATAAAATGTACTAGTCAAGGCACAATTGAAGAGAAAATAGTATTTCACAACGTAAGTGATTCCAAATACATAAATGTGCAGGACACAGCATTAAATTCAGAGTATAATGAAACTTCTATATACAGAAATAGTGTTTACCATAGTTTAACAAAACATCACAGAACATCTCATATTTGCTAAAATACATAGAAAAAATAATAATAAATAATACCATTTGCAAGATCCAAAAGGAAGTCTGATGGGTTCATGGCCAATGCTGGGGCATATCCAATATTAGAGAAATATTCAATGGCTTCAGATCCCTTCCCAAAATACAATGTGTTCCCTTCTGATAACAACAACACCTTATGAAACATATAGTATAGCCTACTTGAAGGTTGGTGTATTGTCATCACAACAGTTCTCCCTCCACATGCTAGCTCCCACAAAGTTGAGACAATTCTTTGTGCTGTGGTTGAGTCCAAGCCAGAGGTAGGTTCATCAAGAAACAACAAACTTGGGTTTATGAGTAATTCTTGTCCAATGCTAACCCTTTTTCTCTCTCCCCCAGAAACCCCCCTCAAGTAAGGGCTTCCAACTATGCTATCCTTGCACTTTGTTAAACCAAGTTGATCTATCACAGCTTTTGCATGTTCAACTTTTTCCTCCTTTGTGACACTATTAGGCAATCTGAGAAGTGCAGTGAACACTAGTGTCTCAGTCACAGTCAAGTGGGGATAGAGAACATCATCTTGAGTAACAAATCCTGTGTTTCTCTTTATTACATTTGAGAAGGGTTCACCATTATAAGTTATGCTCCCTTGAAGTTTCCCTCCAAGCCTTCCTCCTAATGCTGTGAGCAGAGTTGTTTTGCCACTCCCAGATGGACCAAGCATGGCTAGCATTTCACCAGGTTCAACAACACCTGTCACTCCCTTCAGTATCTCTTTCTCTTCTGTTTCTTTATTCTTCACACATCCTCCACCTTTCTTGGTCTTAATTTTATACACAACATCATCAAACTGCACAGTAATTAACAAAACAAAATCATCACTGGTTCTTATTAGCATGCTGACAATAAAAACACTATAGTTTAAAATGCTGGAAACATCCTACAATTAATGACACCAAGAAAATCTTTTGTGCAATCAGTTTGACTTATTTTTGCATAACAATAAATGGAAACACTGAAGAAAAAAGTGAGCATGTATTTATTTAACTTACATTATGAGAAACAAGTCAATCTAGAACAGTTGTTTGAGCAATTGAGCTGGGTAGATTTATTGTTGTAAATTATTTCAATATTATGTGGATTCTTATTGATAAAAAAAATTATAAAAAACAATTTTTAGAATGAGAAGTTGTAAATAAAATAATGATTTACATAATTGTGATTTGTTGATATCTTCTCAAATCATTAAATCATTAAATCGCGACTAGTGCAAGTTCGAATGAGAAGTTGTAAAAAAAAATATAAATCATCAAATCGTAAGTAGCGCGAGTTTGAATGAGAAGTTGTAAAAAAATTAATTACCTACGTAATTGTGATCTGTTAAAATTTTCCCAAATCATCAAATGGCGAGTGCAAGATGAGAAGTTGGAAGAAAAATAATAATCTATATAATTGTGATTTGTTGATATCTTCCCAGATCATGAAACTGTAAGCAGTGTTAGTTCCGAGGGGAGGTTATAAAAATAATAATTATATACATAATTGTGATTTGTTAATATCTTCTTAAAATCATCAAATCACGAGTTCAAGTGAGAAGCTATAGGAAAAATAATTATCTACATAATTATAATTTGTTGATATCTTCTCACATCATTAAAGAACAAGTAACGCGAATTCGAATACAGTATTAAGTTGGAACAATTTTATGTGAAACATGGGATCATTACTAAACTGGATAACTTGTAAAGATAGAAACACACCGAAAAAAGAAAAAACATGTAGCTGCTTGAAAGGTATATATAACTGTATATAGAATTTCATTATGGGAAAAAGTAGAGGAACATTTTGAAATACATGCATACCTTAAGAGTTACTTGACGTTTTCCTTTGTGAGGGTTTTCAACAGTTTGAGACTCTATATCTGCCATGGCTGCCATCTCTTGATCCATATCTACCTTCAACTTTTAGAGTCACACCTTTGAAACCCTCTTGTGATCTATGATTTCTGTGTGTCCCTAATAATCTTAGGAGACACAATGCCGTATCTTGTTTGCAAATCACAACTGTTAAGTCACCCACTCTTCTCTTTATATCATGAAACCCTGAAGCGGTGCAACGTTTTACGTGGTATTTATAGAAACAAATATTAGTAAAACTGTGTGTGTGACACACTAAAACTTAATTAATGCTGACAACAGAAAAGAATGAGTGTCATGCTTCATATGTACTAAGGGACGTCAAGAGGAAGAAACGTTTCGGTTTAATTTCAAAAAAGATGAACTCAACAAACTTCTTGTTTGTTTTTTATTCGAGATTTGATTTCATGTGTATGAGATAAGCTTCTGTTACGCACATTTATACAGGTGGCTTAATAAGCACCATTTATGGGAACTTTAATATTTACATGAACTTGCTTTTAGAGGTATCGTATGTAGTTTTACAATGTTTATGACGTATACAGTGTTTGTGGTTTGTCTGTGCAAACATAGATTAAAACATATTAATTAGGAATTATAATGAAAATTTTGAACTATATGGACGACACGTTATTGCTAATTAGTGACGATTAAAGATAAATATCGTGAAAATTGATTCATGCATGGCACATTATTAGTCATGTTCAAGCTCATTTAGATAATCTCACATTACCATTAATGATAGATTAATATCTTCAGAATTATTTTAAAAATAAAACTCAGATATTAAAATTTCACCTTGTTAATGTATCTTAATATTTAATACAAAATTTTTATTCTGTTGATTATCCTGCTGATTATCGAGATAAGATATCATTTTTAATTAAAAAATAATATTAAAAATTATATAATTAAAGATGCTTAATTATCCGTATTTTTTCCCCTTATTTTAATTTATCAAGTTAGACTGGGTTTTCAGTTTTAATCCTATCATATCTATTAACTTGAATAATTATCATGTACAAGAGTGATTTTAAGAATGTTTGTTAATTTCTTATTTCTTTCAATATATTATTATTATTTATCTTTAAATTTCATTTCAATTTTTTTAAAATAAATTATTATTAAAGTATCACAATATGAATTATTTATCATTAACTAAAAGATAACTTATATTTTAAAAATATCTATTGCTACGAATTTAAATTATAACGTAATTTCTATAATCAATAGTATTTATCTATTATAAATTTCAGTTATATGAAACAAACAATCATTTTATGTGATCTAAAGGCTAAAATGTTAGTATCAAAATAATAAAAAAGGGGGGGAAATTGTATTTAAAAAACAAAAAAAAATTGATATCTAAGACCTGGATCGTACGCGGAGAATCGTTCTGAGAAAAACTGCACGTAAATTGTTATACTTAGTTGGCTAAACCTGTTGATAATAAATGCGACCCAGATTAAAATACCATAGAAAATTGTAACCCTTGACTAAGTGGGTGCTCTGAAAACCAGATCATCATAATTTCGAAACAATGAAACATGCTCATTCGCATACATTCATGGGTTTGACTCCTTTCAGAAATTATGCATGTCTTCATAAACAAAACCATTAAACCAGTCCCAGATCACTCACTCCAAAGCAGGGGCGGAGCCAGAAAAAAAATGTGGGAGGGGCAAATTTTTTTAAAAAATCTTTATAATTTTTTTTTAAAATTCTTTTTAATTTTTTTTAAATGTCTTTTTTTTAAAAGAAATATTTAATTAAATGCAAGTCCACTGAATATATAATATTTTTTTATTTTTTTAAGATTAAAATAAATTTAGGAGAGATTAAAATTTATTATTAATATATATATATATATATTTATTAGTATATATAAATTTATATATAAAAATTAATTTATATATATATAAATTTATTAATAATATATATATATATTTTAAATTTATTACTAATATATATATATATATATAAATTTATTACTAATATATATACATAAATTTATTATTAATATTTTTTTTAAATATATGTTTTTAAATTTATTATTACTAATATATATATATATATATATTAAAATTAGATATAAAATTATAAATCAAAAACAGAAAATCATCAAAAATTAAAATTTATTAGTATAAATTATTATTTATATATATAATGATTTTTTAAAATAATTATTTTAGGAATATTATAATTATAATTATTTATTAGAAATTATAAAACTAAAATAATTATTATTTTTATATAAATTATATATATATATATAAAAAAAAAAAAAAAAAATAAAAAAAACAGAAAAAGTTTGGGGGGGGGCAACTGTCCCCTCCTCTTAACGTGGCTCCGCCACTGCTCCAAAGGAGTTTGGGAAAAAGTCGTATTCATAAAGTATTTTGCTGATTTTTAAAAATTTAAAATATTAAGGGTCTAATAATTAGTACCATTGATACGTTTGAAACAAAAATCAAGATAAATTTAATTCTGTCGGCTATATTAATCAATATTTTTTAAAAAGAAAATGGTTGGAAAATATCCTTAGTATGAAGATGAGTTCCACCAAGGTTGCATATTTTAAAATTCAGTTTTACACTTCAAGAACTATCGATTACAGAATATTCTTAATACACTTTAAGAAACATTTTGATTTGCATATATGCAACCTTAATCCTTTTTCACATTATCGTACAAGAAAAAGGTGCCACACAATACCTTCGGCCTCAATTAGAATTTTTCTTTTTGATCTTTATCAATATTTCTTATATTATATATGTCTTGAATATGTTTTCTTTTAAAGTACCAATGTAACCCCTTTTGGAAAATATCTTTGTGACTTGAAATCCTAGTTCTCATAAGTCATTGAATCCTGACTCATCTAAACTACTTTTTCTTCTTCTAGATGTCGATGCCTGTCTAGTATTCTATTTTTAAAATTTCAAAATTCATCCTTTATTTTTCATTTCTATAATTTGAATATCTAGTTCTTTATTTTTAAAAATTTATAAATTTAGTCCTTATGACAATTTGATAAAAATTAACCGTGAAATTAATAGTATTGAGTGACAAGTGAATTTTTTTGGTTACTTTTTTGTTATTTTTATAAAATAAAAAAATCATTGTTAAAATAAAATTAGGGTTTTGATTACCCTAAAGTTAAATTTTTATAAAATAAATTAAAAAAATTATATAAACGTCCAAATTTCCAAATTTTTAAAATGAGGACAGAATTTCCAAAAAGTTTTAAAATATGAGGTCCAATTATAACCACTTGGGTTTTCTAATATAAAACGTAAAGTTTTTGTTCTTGGTCCATATTTTATGTGTTCCAGATGAAAGTGAACTTGGATTATACAAAAAGGTTTAATTTTGGGCCGTTTAAAGGACCACTTTTAATATCTATGTACAATTTGGCCCAGTTGCACCTTAACTTGAGGGCTCCACTTCACTTGTCATCCCTTTCCTTCCATTAACCATAAACTAGTCCTCTATTGCAATACCAATATTGGATGTATGTGACAATGTGACATTAACATAAGCCAATCTACCCAATTTTTCATACTTATGATTTTGACAATAGGACAAAGACTCAACCTCCCTCATAGTTGAAGACTGTTAGTTGTGTAAGGCAGGAGGATAGGTACATGCTCCTAAGTTCACAAAAAAAATTGACTAGGCTTTCTTCAATTACCTAATTCCACTAGCATACGCATTAGGTATAGTAGAACCAATGATCATAGATTTGTTAACAAAAACAACACATTGTGATATTAGAGATATCAAGTATGTGTTTGGTGGCAGAGACTATGATGGTGGTGATAGGTTTGTGGGGAGTGTTTTTGAGGCCAATGATGATCCAATATGCTGCAGAGATGGGAGAAGTGATGGGATGTATCATCTACCAGCTTATAAGAAGAGAAATACCTTCTTGGATTCTCTCACACTATGTTCAAACATAGTCCATACTAGTACTATTCTCATGGAAGGAGATTGGTAAAAACCCTTCAACTATGAATTTGATGTATGTGTTCATTATCCTTTGGCAAATCTTGTTGCCATTTATAGTTTTTTGTTATAAGATGTATTGCGATTGGAAAACTTTGTTGAGTTCATATTTGATTGCAATTTGATTGGAGTAATTTCGCCTAGGAGAGAACTGATTTCAGCATTTTTATTTTATTTTATTTTTGTTTTTCCATCATTATGTTATGTTATTCAAATAAATAATAAGAAAATTTGACCCTTAATTTTCTTTGATGAAATTAGGTTTTCTCTTTTGTATCTCTTTTTGTTTTTATTCAAATAAAAATCAGATTATTTTGATGAAAAATAAATAATTCCATATTGTTAAAGTGAATCAATTTAGTTCACTTTGAGTTGACATGACATTAAAGTAAATTTAAGTTAATTAGCCACAAATTGACAATAAATCAGCTCACTTGTGTTGTGTACATCTGTGTAATTTGCCCATTTGATTTCTCATGCCACACTACATTACATCCTTTGCCTCATAAAATAAATTTTAAAAAATTATTAAACAATTTTAAAAGTAAAAATATAAAGCCATTTTGGGCTTGTAGTCCGTTTAAATGGATGACTATATAAGTTAGTCCACTTGAATTGCAAGCTACAGATTTACTGTATATCAGACTAGTGGAAAGATTTTGCATATATGCATCTAAACTCGTTTATTTTATGGAAATTCACATGCTCCATTGATGTAATGTTATTTCATTTAACAATATATGTTCTAATTTTAATATTTCAAGAAGAAAATATTAAATATAAAATAAATGCATTTGATAAAATATATATGTTGAAAAATTATGATAAAGAATATATTTTTAATATTTCTGCACAGATAAAAAGTAGTGAGTTAATCCGACCCAAATCCATTTAGCCTAAAAGGATTGAACGGGTTAAAAAAAGAATCTTTCAATAACTTTGGTCTTTACATTTACAGTTTAATCTGATCCTATATACTATTATGCCTGGGTTAATTAATAGGTTAGGACAAAATTCATAACTCTAAATAATCTCGAGTCAGATCATTGAAAAAAAATGAATGTTTTGAATTTTCATTTTTAAAAAGGTAACATACAAGTGCTTTTTAGCATAACTAGCATTTTTTTTCTCTCAAATTAAATGCTTTATTACAAATAAATTTCTTAAATAAAAATAGTCTAGAAATAAAACTTTAAAGTGATTAAAACTAATTAATTTTTGAATAAATTTTTTATTTTTCAAAATATCTTTTAATGAGAAAGGGACTAATCTTGAAAAACATTATCAGAGACGTAACTAAGAAGGATTTGGCTGTCTTTAGAGGAGTCCATGATATCTCTTATTAGAAATCAAATTAAATTTAAAATATTTAAATTTATTTAAATATTTTTTCCAACAGATTTATTTTATACATGTGGAGTATTATAACACCTTATTAATATATATAAAAGCATTTCATATTATCACAACCTCATTAATCAGCAAAGCAATAGACGTATTATCACAGCACCTTTCCTTTTACGATAAAAAAATAAATAAAAATATATCAACAAAGCAATAGTGGTATTAGGGAAATCAGATGTAGTTTTTAAATTAAGATTTTATTACATTAATTTGCTGCTAATCTCAAGGGAGATCAGAATTATTATTTATATCTATATATGTTGAAAAAGACAGTTGACATCATATAAAGTCTATATTAATTTATTTATACGTGGAGATCACACAACTCTTCTTATTTAACAAATTAAATATTAATTTATTTATATTTTCTTTGTCAGTTTGCGAATTTTTTTTTAAAAAAAGGCAAACAAATTGATAAACAAATTCTAATTTTTGAGAGATAAGAAAGAGAAAGACATATCAAACAATTAATATGGGATACCGATCTTTAAATATATTATAAGAGAATTATATCAACTATTTATAACGAGATTGTTAATTTAATTTAATTTAATTTTTCCTTCAAATAATAATTTGAAAGCTATATAACTTTGTATTGTTATCCTACTCCATAGTAAAGATTATTTTTCTTACCAAGTACTTTTATTTGTTTTATTTATGCAGTTTTAACAAGTTAAAAAGTTGTACTTTTTTTTTCCTAGTTTGTCATCTCTATTTATTACTGATCTAATGTTACACAGATCTACTTCAGTTGTATTAGCCTCATATAATACTCCTTGATTCTGCAACAAGAAAGATAAATTCTTTTATTTATGTTTAATTACAAAGAATTAAAAATTTCAAAAACAGAAGCACTTTACATTGTTTTTGGTATATCACGGTTCAAAAAGAACCTGATGTTAACATTTATTGAAATTAGAATTAAATCAATGAATAACAATTATTGTTTAGGTATTAACAAAGCAATAGAAGGGTCTAAACATATTCTACTGAGAAGGAAAAATTATTCCTTGTCAGTGTTATATGGTTAGAAAATTCTTCAACATTTTTAAGTTCTAAAGAGGAATTTGTAACTTTTTCTTTTGCTTCCTCTCTTCATTCTCAAGCTCAATCATGCTGCCAATGATGATGTCAGAAGCACCATTCACAATTTCGGACAAGTTCCTGCATTTCATCACCACAAATAACATGAGCACTTTCTTCCTTCCACTAATTAATTAATTACACTCGCACAAATTACATGCAACTTAACTAGTAACAAATATGTTAATTAACACCTTTCAAATTTATCTAAATTGAGAATTGTAGCATATGGTTAATGTAGATTTAGAAATATATACCCTTTGGAGGAGTTGAATGTGAGTCCAACGGTGTACTTAACCTCCTCAAGAGCCCATCTGAATCGGCGAAATTCATCTTCAGACCACTTGGGGTTGTGGACAACACGCAATTGAGAAGGCTTAACGTCACAGAAGATGGGAATCACCTTCTTCTCACACGCAAAGAGAAGTGCAAGTTCATGGAGACAAAAATATGACTCGGTGTAGCGAGGTGAGAGCATCGCTACGCCGATCTTACTCTCCATGACCCCCTTGTTAATTTTTTCGAATAGTTTGTCCCCTGGTTTCATGTTCTTGTTATCCAGGAAAGGGTTGAAACCATACCTCTTGAGATGATCATAGAGCAACGTTGCAACTGTTTTTTTTGTGTCCATGCACCTGTGGTTTAGAAATATGTCACACGGTTCCATCACTCGCTTTGCCAACACTTGTGTTCGCCGTGGCTGGCTCAAGAATCTGCTTTGCAAGAAGCTCTTTGCCATTTGACGTTGCATGGTGTTATAGCTTAAGAAAATATAGGTAGGAATTTACGATGAGAGTGTTTAATCTTTGATGATTAAGATGCTGTTTTTTTTTTTAAAAAAAAATTCTTTTGTGGGGGCTATTGAATGCTATGGTTTGTTACGATGATAATGAAATGTGTATCTTTTGTTGAATTGATGGGGTTTCCTTTTATAGGGGCGAATGTGAATTTTTTAATAATATTTAAGATATGTAAGAAGTATACGTAGATTTCTCTTTCATGGTCTTGTTTGTCTAAAGTTCCCATGGTGGGATATTCAATCTATTTTTACCTTAGCTTTGGAGACATTTGATTTTGAAAGCATGATAAACAAAATTAAAGAATAAAACTTAGGTGTGATTCTAATTATTAGTTATTATATTCGGATTGAAGTTAAAGTTATAGTTTTATTTTGATATTTTCAATAATTTTTTTTAAAAAAAAATTGCATTAAATGTAAACATAAATTAGTGAAATGAAATTTTAATTTTAATTAAAAAATGTCATTTTTTTTTTTGTATTAATTAGACTCCCTCTCTAGGTTCTATACTGAAGAGTTTACTCCTTCAAACACGTTGGGCATGTTTGTGTTTCACTATCATTCTAAAGTGTGAACATAGAACATGATCCATATGAGGCACGAATTAATCTTTTTTGAATGATAGAACAAGTACTTTTTCTTTCTCCGTATTGGACTAAATTGAACAACAAACAAACAAACAAAAAATAAAAAAACAGGGCATTTGAACTACTGTGTGCCTTGTCCCCTAACTTTCTCCATATGTTCAAAGTAATTTGGTCTTGGCTGCGTTAAGAATCTTTATTTTCTTTCTTGCTTTGGACCAAATTTTCCATACAACATATCAAATGGCTTCTTGATTAGTCAACCATGTATTTGTGTCGATGGCTCAACCTCTAGATTTTTGTATAAAAATATTAATTGAGAATTGGGAAGGGTGCTTCTTCCTTTGACTGTTTGAATAGACAATTTCAAGTCATGACTTATCACAACTTTTCTTATACCTAGTTGAACATTAAAAAATTAATTCTATATGAACATAAACCAATATACACACCAATACTAGTTGAATTAACGAGAATTTTGGCATGACCACTATTTATTTTTATGCATGTGTACGTTCTATAATTTGTTAGGCAACTTCATGTGAATTATGTAGAGCATCAAAAAGGCATCATTTACTTGGATACTACGATATACCTTGGAAAAACATGACTTCAACCGTTAATTTTAAAACATAGTACATTACTACGTACATTAACTATAACTGGTCTGTTTCTGCATAATTATGTGAAATAGACGTACGTGACATTAATATGTGAAACCTGTTAGACTGCATTATTAACTTATTTTTCCTGTGATGTTAATTACCTTCTCATTTTCCTTGGTTTCCTAGCACAATTTGGTGGGCAAATCAATCTTAAATTCTCACTAACTTATGACAAATTCTCTAATGTAATTTACGATTAAGTTAAATATAATCTTAGTTTTTATCTGGTCAATCTCAAATTATAGAAATTATAGCAAATGAACTATATGTCAGACCATAGGTGTCGACAAAATTTTAATTTGGGTAAAAAATATATTTTTGGTTATTCTAAAATTCAAAAATTATTGCAGTTTTTCTAATTTTTTTTATCTTGTTTTAGTCTATATAACTTAAAAGTGTATCATTTTCACTCTTAAAGTAGAATAGATAATGTATACTATATAACAATTAAAAATGTGGTCTTAACCAATTTAGGATAATAAAGTTGAAATTTTGTTTAATATTGTTACTAATTAATTTTGTCTGAATGCATCCTTAATTATTCAGTATTCAGTACAGAGTAAAGGAAGGGTGATGTTCAAGTTTATCACCTTAAAGGGTAATAGAAAAGGGAGAGGAGCCATTGAAGTACATCACGGGCAATGTATGTAGATGGCATGGAGTACATGTTCAAAAGATCGCGTAAAAGAAGGGTGATGTTCAAGTTTATCTCACCTTAAAAAAAGATGCTTTTATTTTATTTTTTACAGGTGAATTCTCTCCTAAAAAAATTAATCCTTTAAAATATTAAGATCTATTCAAAGAATTGATTTTCTCGACAGAATTTATTTTATTCATGCTGGGAAAAAGTACATGTACTTCTACGTAATTACAATGGGTAAAGATAATGAATTTATTAATTTTGATTTTTTAAATAAATTATAAAAATTATAAAAAATTAAGGTGTGAAAAATAAAATACTCCATAAAAATATATATGAATTTATTTTTAAATTTTATCAAAAGATAATATGAAGACCAATAAGTAATGATTTAGCTAAATAATTGTAACAAATAACTTCATAAATTTAAAAGAATGAAATTGTCAAAAAATAAAAAAAAATATAAATGAAATCTTTTTTTAATAATAACTATAGACCGGGGATAAATTCAAAATTAAGTGTATAACTACGGTAAAGTATATGACATGTTGCACAATGTTTCGTATTTGATATTAAATCTTTTCCATGACCTAGCACTCCAATATTGTGCAGCCTAGAGAGTTTCTATTTAAGTTTCCACCGTTAGAAAAAAATTCCCTTACAATTTTGGCAAAATTTAATTAGATTTAAGTTATGGTAAAATAAAATAAAGATGATTCATTCAACAAGTGTTTATTCAAATATATAATCAAAATAATTATAATAAAAGAAGTTAATCTTTGATGAACTATAAGGTTTACATTTTTGTTTAGTACTGATAAAAAATTATAAAAAAAAAAGTAGAAAAAAAATCTCAAACTTTCTGGAAAGAAGAAATTTAGAGACGTGTTGCAGCTCATGAACTTTAATTGAATATTTACTTTCATACTTTCTTTTTAGCTTTCAAAAAGCTATTTTGAAAAGCTAAAAGATGGGTGTATATTTAAATTTTAAGAGTTAAAAGAAGAAAAACATCTCTTTGGATTGTGGCATGTAAGGTGAACGAGGAGGAAAAGTCATAAAGGAGGGTAGTTTCGAAAAGAAATTTCTTGAATGGATTA
The DNA here is from genome assembly GCA_026586105.1 of Hylodesmum podocarpum. Lineage (NCBI taxonomy): Eukaryota > Viridiplantae > Streptophyta > Magnoliopsida > Fabales > Fabaceae > Hylodesmum > Hylodesmum podocarpum. Next base: position 9,933,769 of record JALJEV010001433.1, read on the forward strand.
ATTGGAAATTATTTTATTTTTTTTTTTTGTAAGAGGGATTATTTTTTAAGATGAATTTTTTTTTTTTACTACAATTTATAAAGAGGATGAAATAATTTTTTCGACTTCCTAGGGTGCTGACACGTGTAAATAAGAGCTACTGTGGGGTGACACGTGACAGATTTTCATTAGTTACATGACTATGTGGAGGAAGTCAAAGTAGGATTTTCGTCTTCAACATGGTGCTGACATGTGGCGCATTTTGGTTGGCTCAAAGGGAGTCGAATTCCAAATTTCGTCTTCAATAGGGTTCTGACACGTGGCATATTCTGGTTGGTTATGGCGGAGTCAACTGCATATTTCATCTTTCATTGTCAAATCCTGTCCGTTCTCGAATCCTTTTGTTCGACTTCTGAATTCTATATATACTTACGTCTTCCTTCACTTTCAATGCATATCGATAATACTACAGACAGAGAGGAAGATACTAGTATGTGTTCTTTTTCCTACAAATTTGATCTTTATAATTTTATTCAAATTGTGAGAGTTTTATTTTATTATTTTGGTAGTTTTTATTGAATTTTGATTTATGTAGTATATTTTATTAACTTGTTTAATTTTTTGTGTTGATAAATTGAAAAGTTATGACACCCACAATTGTTATTGTTGTATACATTAATGGTAGAATTGTCGACGGTGAGGAAGGAATAAAATTTGAAGGGTTTAGAAGGGTTATACAAATTGAAAGAAATATAAGTTTTTAAAAACAACAATAAAGCATAAATTTAAGTTACAATCAAATCAAATAATAGGATCCATTATAAGTACATATTTTATAGGTAATGAATATGCGACATTTCAAGTAGTCGATGATGCTGATGTAAATCTTATGATTACTCATTTTGAACAATTAGGTATGTGTCATATAGAATTGTGTGTAGAAGTAACTGTTGCAAGTATTGCCTCGTCATATAATAATGATGGTCGTGCTTTTGAGAATGACGTTCGTAACTCGTATGAAGGAGGTTCTACGAGATTAAATTCTAGCGATGGTGATGATGTAGATTATACGATGTCTGAATCATTTGTTGATTCGTCTTTTGGTTTCGAAGATTTTGAAGGTCATTTTCCTTAATCGGACGATGATCAAATAAACAGCTTAAGTTTGAATATGCAACCAAACGTGGTGGCGGTGACAGAAGCAGGTTAATATTTAAATAAATTTACTATCCATCTATTCCAATTAATTTAAGAAAAACATATATTTAATGATGTTGTAGGAGGAAGTCAAGAACCATTTTGGCATAATACGCTATATTACACTGATATTAATTACGATCACCCTGATCAAGAAGAGTTGTGGGGTCTAAGGAGACAGGTCAAGACTTTTTTATTGGTTTAGAATTTGACGACAAGGTCAGTGTGCAAATGGGTTTGAAACGTTATTTGATGAATGTTCATCAAACTGGAAAAGTGATTGAATTTAAGTCAAATGCATATGTTGTTTGATGTCATCATGCTACTTCTGAAGTTAGATGTCCTTTTTATATGCGTGTTATACAATCTAAGAGGATAGAAAGATGGAAAATGACGAAATGAAGAGGACCATAACTTTGTGGGCGTCATAACTTTTGAATTTATCTACACAAAAAACTAAATAAGTTAATATAATATACTACATAAATCAAAATTCAACAAAAACTACCAAAATAATAAAATAAAACTCTCACAATTTGAATAAAATTTTAAAGATTAAATTTGTAAGAAAAATAGCACATATCAGTATCTTCCTCTCTGCCTGTAATATTATTAGTATGTATTGGAAGTAAAGGAAGACGCAGGTATATATAGAATTCAGGAATCGAACAAAAGGATTCGAGAACAAACAAGATTAGACAATGAAAGACAAAATTTGCAATTCGACTCCGCCAGGACTAATCAGAATTCACCACGTGTCAGCACCTTGTTGCAGAAGAATTCAAATTTTTGACTCCCTTTAGGCCAATCAAAATGTGCCACGTGTCAGCATCCCGTTAAAGATGAAATATGGAATTCGTCACTCCTTAAACCAACCAAAACACACCACGTGTCAACACCATGTTGAAAACGAAAACTCTACTTCAACTTCCTTCATATAGTCATGCAATCAATGAAAATTTGTCACATATCATCCTACAGTATTTCTCATTTACACGTGTCAACAATACAATAACTCTCTCATTTATAAGTGTCAACATCATAAAAAAAAAAAATTAAAAAATTTATTTTATCTTCTTTATAAAATTAGAGTTAAAAAAGAATTTGCCTTCAAGAAGAGCCCTCGTAACAGTTTCCGAACTAATATGAATGTGCGAATTACTTTTCGAAATTACTTTTTAGGTGAATGAGTTCTTGGGCCCTACTATTCTTTAGTACGAGTCCTCGTTCTTTGGACTTGATGTGATTGCATTTTTACATTCTACAGTGAATTGAATGAGACCTGTGATTGAACTTTGAAATTGAAAACGGGATTCTCTGTTTAACTTTTATACACTTGTACTATGTTTTTAGTCAAGACATTATGGTGAGTTTTTTCAATTATTAATTCAATTTCTTTTTCTTTAAAATAATCATGCAAATGCCTGTTACGATCGTGGTTTTGATTATCAACTTAACTCTGATTGGATCAATGGTAAAGATTAGATGCACTCTATAAATTTTTTAATTAGATTAATGAAAGTGTACGTGTCTTGTAATTAATTGTTAAATCTATTTGAAATTGCATTATAGTCAGTAATACGTTGGTTACATAGCAGAATTGAAGGGAATGACTTATGAGGCACTACAGACCAATCGACATTCTTTCTACTTTCGTCTGATCTTCTTTTCATTCAATCCGTGTCATTTTACACGGCCATTTTCAAACTTAAGTTTTGATGATATAAGTCGTGTTCAAATTCAGAATGCTTTCTAGCATAAAAAAAAACCATTCAAGTATGATAACAAAAAGAGAATGACAAACACACATTATGTTTTTTTCTTTTAGATTTTATAAATATATGGTAATAGATTTGTTAAAAAATATATATTAATTTTACACAACTAACTTATAAAACGAGGATGGTTATATATATATATATATATATATATATATAACATATATTTAGACACTGTGAGATTTTTAATAAGACTTTTGTAAAATAAGATTATTTCTCACTTTATATATATATATAATATTATATTTTTAATTCAACAGTGAAATTTTTGATAAAATTTTTCACAAATGTTAAAAAATAATATTATAGAAATAGAAAAATATCAGATACAATCTCATAAAAATATAAAAAAAAATGACAAGATAATTTACTCATTGTATTATTGTAATATTATTTAATTATTAGATTGAGTTTTGAATTATTATTATTAATTATAAAAAACAAAATATATACAATTATATAGATGAATTCTAGTTAATTATTTAGGTTTATTGCGTAAGTGTTTTTACGATAAGTTGAATCTCACTCAATATTTAAATAAGGGTTTTTGCCATTATTTGGTAGCTGTAAAATCATCGTTTCATTTGACAATTTTACCATAGCATAAAACTGTGTACAAACCTTATTCACTAAATAAAGTATAGTGTCTTTCTCACTTTAGTATTTATTAATGCACTCGAGGTAACAAGGATGAATTTTATCTCTGTCTCCCAATACATTTCTACCCCCTGTCATGACTATTATTTAATACCATAAACATGTTAATTTTTGATACATTGATTGGAGATTGAATTTATGTATGTTATAGTTATTCTGCATTATCATAGCATTGAAATTTTAAATCCTATCAAACTAATTTTTTTTCCCTTCTTCATTTTAAATTTTAGTTAAAATGGGGTCAAATAATTTAATTTTTTTCGTAAAATATTTATAATATTAATATATACCTTAAATGATATGTCTTCGCGTCAAAGACTTCCCACTTCCTAAAATCAAATATGAATGTTATAAAAAAAATTGATTTTTTTTCTCCATAACTATTGCACTATGTACATCAAAGACGTCAAATATTATTATCATATCATAATTATAATTATAATAATAAAAATAAAAAACTTATACTATTTGTTCATCATGGCTTGTCTTTTTTGGAGTTGCTGTAGGTTATCGTGAAGGTGATCAACAGCGTTGAAGTTATGAAGACATGGCACATTATTGGCAACTTTTTTTGAATTAATTGTTAAAATAATTTTGGTAATTGATATAAGAATAGAATGTGATATTTAATTATATATATATATATATATATATATATATATATATTAATAATAATAATTGGAGATAAAATAATAGTGAATATTCTATATCATTAATCTAGTAATTAGTTATTTTGTAATTAGATATAATTAAGTATATCAAAGCATAATACGAAGAGTTTAATATATAAAGAGGTAAAGAAAGAATTAATTAATATGATGAATTTGTTCTATTATTATATTTTATAAAAAGAATTTTCAAGTCAATATGTTTTGATTTTCGTGGAACCAAGGAATAAAAGAATAAAACAAATTTTAAGTTTCTCTTTTGAACTAATGGTTTACTCTATAAAAAATTCTCCTTCAATAACTTTGTCTTCCTTTTTAAATTTTTATTAATCTTCTTTCCCGGCCGAAACAACATGGCTCCTTCTAAGATATTGGATAAAATAAATATACATTTTTTACAAGTTTCATTAACACATTTTTTAGCTTTTGCAACCTTAACTTTCAGTGCTTTGTGCTTAAACTCTAGAGAGTCTTTGGCTTCATCTCTAGAGGAAAGTAATTACACTTTAAGTTGTGATATTTTACACTAGAAGGCATAGGCATCTCCAAAAGGTAGATATACATGAAGGGATGTTGGACATCAAAAGTGACTTCAGAGTCCACCAATTTACCAATTGTAGCTTTTTCAGTCATTTGAATTTAGTATAAGCAAAAGCTCAACTTGAGTGAATGCATCCCACAAATGTGGTAGATACTAGAGGGGGTTTATATTAAAGTGGTGAATAGTGATCCAAGTCTTCAAGATGCCACTTGAGACAGAGGTCTTTAGACTCAATCAAAGAAGGAGATGCCGACAACTTACTAAATTCTTCTCTGGCAAGGAGACGCTTGCGTGTAGGTTAATGTAGTGGTTGATCAATTTCACCTTCTGTTTTTTCCTTCCCTTTAACAAGCATTTTGATTTGAAATAAACAAGGTTTGTCCAATGCCACGAAGAATTGAGTCATATATATAGCAAGACATGTAAATTGTGACCCATTAAACTTGGGCATTTTTCTATCTTCTTTATCTACCTTGTGTCTTATGAAGTCCAAAGTCGTTTCATGTTCTTTGATCTTTTATCTATATAGGTTGGCCATCATCACTAAAAAAAAGCTAGAATTTGAGACAAAATTTTCGTCTCTAATGCATTAATTTACATGTATAATCATTTAGAGGCAGAATAAGAGATGGACATAATTTCGTGTCTAATATAGGGTCCCTAACTTTAGAGACGGTATTATGTGTCTAAATAAAAAACAGATCCAATTTCGTGTCTAGTAATTTCATTTCCAATGAGAAACGAAAAATTGGTCTCTTAACAAGTGATTACTTACCTTCATTCCGCACCCAACCCAATCCATCTCTTAACAAGTGATTACATACCTTCATTCCGCACCCAACCCAATCCATCTCTTAACAAGTGATTACATACCTTCATTCCACACCCAACCCAATCCATCTCTTAACAAGTGATTACTTACCTTCATTCCGCACCCAACCCAATCCATCTCTTAACAAGTGATTACTTACCTTCACTCCGCACCCAACCCAATCCATCTCTTAACCGGACAAATAAACTCAAATAGGAGAAACAAATCTAATCATTTTCGCAACTCCAAATAGTTTGACACGACACAACACCCACTCTAAAACCTCATTAAATTTCAATGTAAAATAACTTACTAAATTTTCTTTACAATAGAAACTTTGGGGTAAATACTTCAAAAATTTGGTAAATGATGAAGTTATTCACAAACCCCGTTACTAGACAAATGACCAACATAGTGAATAACTGTTTTGCAATATTGTTTGAATAAACAATTACAACAATGTTGTAGAGGATGCATATAACAAGCATCATGATTAGTGTCCATTGATAATAACTATTAAGAGGTGGGTAATGAGTGACCGAAACAATAGAAAACATTTGCACCAATATTATCCAGCAACCAAAATTTACAAAACCTAACAACAATTACCAAGCATGATAAAATACACATTAATTGAAAAAAAATTATGCATGAAGATACATGATAATCTAATAAACATAGCAAACACAAGAGTTCAGCACATTCTAACAAAATTAGAGGAATGCTTCCACCCGAAAAATGAAAGGAAAAAAATAAAGATTATTATGCTATATTAATAAAAAATTTATAGTAAAAATGGAAGAAGGAAATTTCAAAATAAAAAAAGCCGAAACAGAAGATACAAATAACGAAATAGTATCATAACAATGAAAAAACTAGTTTTTATTGAATGAAACTAGGGAGAAACCCCTTAGGAGCCAACACACTGCTCCAAATATTTCAAGAGGTCTGGATCCACTCCTAACACTGCTTTCTCAATCACCAATAGACAGCTACTGATTCTTAACATAAACTCTCTCTTAATGAGCCTAAATCAATTGCAAGCTCAATCCCTTTTCTTTCTAAAAACAAGCCAAGATAAAAGAAGAAAAATAGAAAAGTGCATCAAAGCAAGGTTTGGGAACTGTCTTACAGACTCCAACCCTTCACTTCTTTGCATATAAAAATAAAACAGAAATTGTCAGAAGCTATGCTTTATTAAACAATGGGGTGGGAATCCAATTATATTTCATTTTTTTTTCTTTTTTTTTTTTTATTATAGTTCAAACTCACAACTTTCCCCTTCCTCCTTTTCCCTTCACAACTTAACCCCTTTCCCCAACCACCAATTAAAGAAGCTGGAAATGTCAAGGTACTTAAATAATTTAGGTTTAAATGACAACACAACCAATTACGTGAACAAATAACTTGAACAACGAAATGCACAAAACCCCTAATTCTGAAGCTCCGAATCAAGCAATGGAGGCCAAATTTTGAGGAAAAAAAAACTAACTAGTGGAACAAGAAACCAACAACAAATAGAAAATTATGAGCACTGGCAAGGGCAACTAACCTCAATGACCACGAGGACGACGAAGCAAAGAGAAAACCACGATTTTTGAATACGAGTGTTAATCCACCACTTGAGAACGAGTGAAGAATGAGTAACGAACGAGTGACGATTGTGGAACGATGATGAGGCAAAGGGAAGAAGAAGAGGAAGATTATGGAAGAGCTTACAGCAATCTGTATGCTCTAGGTGCATAACCGTTTCAATCTGGATGCCCAAAACCAAACCAAAGGCACCGTGTCAATGCAATCTTTTTATATATATATATATATATATATATATATATATATATATATATATATATATAATATTAATAAATTAAATAATATTAAATTAAAATATTTTTATAATTTTCTAAAAATTCTATTTATAGTTATTTATGATTATTAAATCTATTTATTTTAATAAGTATTTATTTATACATAAATAACATTATTAAAAATAAAAAATTATTAATATTATATATAATATAATATAATTAATATTGAATTTTAATATTCTTTTAATTTCCTACAATAATAATTTATTATAAATTTATTGAGAAATATTTAAAAATTCTATTTAAAGTTATCTATGATTAGCAACTATATATAATTTAATAAATAATTTAATTATACATAATTCACAATTTAAAAATTTTAAAAACTTATGTTTATTATTTTATAAAATACAAATAAATAATATTGAAGTATAATATTTTTTTAGTTTCTTATAATAATCATCTATTATAAATTTATTGAGATATATTTAAAAGTTCTATTTATAATTATTTATAATTATCAAATATATTTAATTTAATAAATATTATATCTATACATAATTATCATTTTAAAAATTTTAAAAAATTATGATGATTATTATATAAAATATAATATAATTAATATTAAATTATAATATTTTTTAGTTTCATCTATTACAAATTTATTAAGAAATATTTAAAAGTTCTATTTATAGTTATTTATGATTATTAAATTTATTTATTTAATAAATATTCTATTTATACATAATTAACATTTTTAAAATAATTAAAAACTTAAATATAATATAATTATGAAGTTAATAATTACATAAGAGATTATATAGTCTAGTCGAATAGTCATTTGATTTTTGAAGATCTTAAATTTGAGTCTCACCTTGTTTATTTTTTCAAATTAGTTAAAAATTTAAATATAATATAATTCTGAAGTTAATAATTGCATAAAAGATTATGTAACTTAGTGGAATAACCATTTTACTTAATTAAGAAGTCTCGAATTTGAGTCTTACTCTCTTTATTTTTTCAAAATAGTCAAAAACTTAAATATTAATAACAATGAGAAGCAACACTTTCTAATTTTTTTAAAGCAACACTTTCTAATTTTTTTAAAAATGTTTGTTTCACTATTTAATAAATAAGTTTTGAATAATCAAATATAGACACATAACAAATTCTGTTTCTAATTTGGCACAAAATTTTTTTTTAATGACAGAAATATTAGTTTTAAAACGGATTAGACAAAAAAAAAATTATTCATTTAGATATGGAATGAATTTTACCTCTAATTCTATTTCTAAAATTTCAAAAAAAAATTAGATTTACAATCAGAATAGACACAAAAAGGAATAGGTTGGAGACAAAATTTTTTCCTTCTCTTAATTCCGTCTCTAGTTGTTGTTTTTCTTGTAGCGCATCTCAAAATTTAGATCATAGTCTACGAGATTGGCATATATGATGTCCTTTGGAGTCACATATCCATCCAGAAAAATGTAATCAACTATTTAAATGCTTCAGTAGTGAGATTTGCTCCAAGGATGCATAAGCCCAAGAGTGTGACCCAAAGCAATGTACTATATTTTGTTAAGGGGGATTGTTAGACGAAGGGGTGATCATCGTCGCAGGCATCCAAGTACCATACATATGATTCTTCTAGGTAACGATGACCCCAAGTATCCCACTCATGACGATGGTAAAGGAAGATGGTTGTACCTTTCTTCTTTAGTTTTATATAAGGGATATGCTTAATTTCAGGGATGTGTGGCTCTTAACTCAAGGTAGAGACTTCAAGATAGGATTTAATATATCTGTCTAAGTATAAAATATCTTCTTCAAGCTCACAAATTTTCATCTATGAAAAAACACCTCATGGGAGAGTAGCAAGCCAATCTATCTGTTTTTGTTTGCTATAGTCTTCATTGATTGTGAAATCTTGTCGCTTCCATATTTGACATTGATGTATTAGATAAAGGGCTTGTCTGAACTTAAATCCTAGAGGTTGTCTGAAATAAAAAGAGAAGAGTATGGAAAAGATGGATAGAAATCTTCAGATGGAGGAAGATAACCAATTAACCAACCTGACTTAATTGGCCTTTCATTACATGAATATATCAAAACTACTTCGAGGGTTGAATTTCTAAAAAGAAAAAAAAAAGTTAACAAACTTAGAGGTTGGAATCATAACTTGACGATGCTCAAGTTCATATAACACTTTGCCATCCAAAGACAACCCTGTAATAGTAGACAACATTTGGGCTTCTCAAACTATAGTCTCAATAGGAGTAGACTGAGAAGAGACATTCTCAACTTGTACTAGAGGCACATTGAAAGTATCTGCTACTTTTCCTGTAGACAAAATAGAGTCATCTTGCACCATATAGGAGGAACAAGGGTGCAAGACATTTTAACCAACATATGCAGTCAAGGCATCTTGCTTACTAAACGCAAACAAAGCATCCATATTTACTACATCGTGAGGAACAGATGGAATTTAAGATTTATGCAAACATAAGGAATCAAGAGGTTCCTCGTTAAGCACGATGTTCAACTCTTCAGCCAACATTTTATTGTCATGTTAAACTTGAGTTGACTGAGCTGCTTTTTCTTCAATGACAGGCGTGACAACTAAGGGTGTGGCACCAGACGCTTAGTTGTATTCGTTAAAGCTGGTCTTCATAAGATGCTTTTGATTTATGTTAAGCTCTAACCAAGTCCTCTATCTATTTATCTTTGGCTTTCTGAGGAGTAAGTACTTCTTTTATGACCTTAGCCTTCCTAATCTCACCTCCCAAGTTTTGTGTGTTTCTAGGCTTTTGTAGCTTCATTTTTTATATCTTTGTCTCATCGTCAGTTATTTGTATAGGCTTGGTTAAGAATGGATTTTTTAAGTCTCTCTTCTTTCTTATTCTCTGATAACAAAGTTGTACTCTTTGTCTTTTGCTTCTTTGGAGGAAAAATAAAGAGAGAAGCAGATGGAGCAATAAAGGGAGATGGGACAAAAATTTCTTCTTCATTCGAGGCAAGTTCCTCATCATAAGAAATAGGATTGTAAATCTATCGCCTAACAACGAGATGCTTATATTTGTTGGGAACTCAACCTGAAAGATATAGGAGAAAAAGAAAGAGCACACAATAAAAATTAACTAGAACAAAATTCACTAGTTGTAATTTTTGAACAAAAAAATTACAAATTCTCCTCACATGTAATTTTTCAACGGAAAAACTACAAACCCTCCCCACATGTAATTTTTTAACACAAAAACTGTAAACCCTCCCCATTGTGTTTGACACACACTACCTAAAATCTAATACATCCATTTACTAGACTTAAGGATGTCGTGCTAGTGAAGAAAAACTATCACTCTATTAGGTTTTTCACTCCTCTCTTCTTTTAATGTTCATTGATGTAAGACTTTGAATCAGTACAATACACAACAAATCTTCCCTTAATTTAAAGTTCCACACTTCTGCAGTGATCCTTCCTTACATCAGAATCTTCTAACTAGTAAAACTATTCTGGAGCGATCTTCCCTTGCAGCAGAATCTTCTGACTTCTAGAGCGATCCTCCCTTGCAGCAGAATCTTCTTATTGGAAAAATTCTTCTTCTCCTTCAAACTCTGCATTGTTTTTCTAATGTGGAACTTTGATTGTATCTCAACAATCCTCCCTTCAAACAAAGGACTATTATACTTTCTCGCCCACATTGAAAGACTTTTCCCTGAAGATAGGTACACTTGACATTCACCTTTATCCATCTCTTGCTAAGTCTAATCATCTGACATCACTTTTCAGAACTCAACCTGAATGATATGAATGATATAGGAGAGAAAGAAAGAACACATAACAAAAATTAACGTGGTTCGGCTCCTCAAGACCTACTTCATGGTTTCACTGAAACAAAATTCATTAGTTGTAATTTTTTAACAGAAAAAATATAAACTCTCCCTGTAATAACACACACTACCTAAAATCTAGTACATCCATTTACAAGATTTAAAGATGTGGTGCAAGTGAAGAAAACCCACCACTCTACCTTATATAGGTTTTTCAATCCTCTCTTCTTTTAATGTTCAACGATGTGGGACTTTGAATTAACACAATACACATTAAATCTCCCTTTAGTTCAAAGTTTTACACTTTTGCAGTGATCTTTCCTTGCATCAGAATCTTCTGACCAGTAAAACTCTTTTGGAGCGATCTTCCCTTACAAAAGAATCTTCTGACTTTTGGAGCGATCATCCCTTGCAGTAGAATATTCTTATTGGCAAAGTTAAAATTTAGAATACTACTAAGCATGTTGAGTTGATGAGATTGAACTTGCTACCAAGTTAAAATTTAAAGAGAGAAAATTTATATGATTTTGGTATCGCTATTGTTAAGTCAAAATGACTTAGCATCTTAATTTTGATAATTACATAACAGATTGAAGAGGCATCAGATGCATACGGAAGAATGATCAGACTAAAGAGGCATCAGATGCAGACGGAGAAATGATCAGACTACAGAGCCATCAGATGCAGACAGAAGAATGATTAGACGGAACACTAATGAGCATAGACGAAAGATGCACCATCAAACATAGACAGGTTGAGAACCTGTGCAAAACCTCGCAACACGAAAATCAAATCTTGCTTTTTGATTATGTATCTGATCAAGTCAGAAAAAGCCTGAACATGTGCTGACTCCGCTATGCAAACATTGATTATTCTGATTGATCTCTGTCACACATTTGAAAACTTCAAGAAAAAGGACAACAGTCTTATGGATGAGTCTAACGGCTACCTCATGGACCTTGCCTATAAAAAGACTCCATTGCAGCGAGTTAAAGTTGACGAACTGCACAGTAAAGAAATTATATTCAACTCTCGTTCAAGCTCTTAAGCAAAAGTAAGCTCGCCACAAACTTAGAATAGAACTCATTGTAAAATCCTTCTCTGCGTAGAGGATTATTTCTTTGATCTTAACTAAAACACTATTGTGGTTTTCGTAGTTTGAGGAGGCTAAGTGTTGAAATAATATCTGGTTTATCCTGCAGAGGCTGAGTTCAAAGAATACTGGTTTAGTCTGAGAAGGTTGTGTCCAAAGAATATATGTTTTTAGCTAGGAGTGGTTGGATTCAAAGAATATTCTTAGTAGAACTTCAGCAAGTTGCGGGGTAACTGGACGTAGTCTTGAATAGACGAACCAGTATAAAAATATTATTGTCTTCATTATTTTTATCTAAGGATAATTACTTGAACTAAGATTTTCGTTAAAATCAAGTTTATAAGATTGAACTCATTTTGCGTCTGATCAAGCTTTTTTTAACAACGCAAATTGCATGGTCTAAAAGCAATTTAATAATTAAAACACAATTTAACCCCTTTCTTGTGTATTTGTATTTTTACAGATATGTTCAAACCTAACGTGAAAAAAGATTAGTTACACATGATTCATAAAAGTTCTCAAAATCAATTCAATGGATGTAATCCTTCTAGGCTTATAGTGCTCTTTCTTCTCTCTTTTGCTCGATTTTTCACTCTTATAATCCTAAATCTCATCTTCTTATCCTTCTAAATCAAATAATACTTAACTTGCTTTTAATCTATCACAACTTCTTGCTTTGGTTAGCATATCTCACTTTTAACTAAACGAGTTCTTACTTAACTGAGTATATAGAGTGATTCTTTTTTGAAAATGACTTTTCTTAAGCAAACAAGTTCTCACTTGAATAAGCATCAAAAATAACTATTTTCTAGAGATGATTTTGTTTAAGAAAACAAGTTTTCACTTATCCTACACAATTTTTTTTTTAAAAAAAGATTATTCATATCTAATTTCATTCCTTAAAATCATCTGTGTAACTTTATTAATGAAATCTAATCAAAATAGCTTAAAATCAAGATTTTTATTAGATAGTTGCATTTATTTAAATTGAACTTTTAAATATTCTCATGCAATTATTATCCATCTTAATTATTTATTTATTTATTTATTACATTATTGTCATTATATAAATTGTTAATCTCACTGTATAGCATTTTATCAACTTCAGACATTTTCTGACAAAGGTCCTTCATGACTAGAAAATATTTTATTATCTTTGGTTGTATTATTCCCATAGAAGTTGTAACGCCCCGTTATAATTACTTATGTTACTTGTATTTTAATTAGTAATTTGTAGTAAATAAAAGAGAAATTTATGAAACAATACTTTTATTTCATAAAATTTAAAGTTCATTACAACTTGATTGCATAACTATGTCATATTATTATTTTACATAAATACCTTTCTACTACCTTAAAACATTTACCCAACCCTTCTACATAACAAGCATCTTCACAACCAGATAGTAGTAACAACCAGAGCAAACAGTGACAATCTTCTCAATCCTAATACACATTATTCACAAAAATCCTCATGTTGGCTATCCTTGACATTTCCACACATGATTACTGAATCTACCTGTCAATCTGCTCCTCCGAATAAAATTCAGGATCATCACAGGTGTCAAACCACAGACACAAACACGCAAGGGTAAGCTTTCCATTAATAGCATATAAAATATTAATATGATATATTTCAAAATCAAATAAATAAATAATGAATTATGACTTAAATGAAATTTCTATATGATGAATGCTCCAACCTCAACTCCAAAAATATGCAATGTGGTACCATAATAGATAATACGATTATCCGCTTTGTGAGCCCACTGTCCATCGGGTCACTCACGCACGTTTTAAGTTTATTATCTGTCCCTCTAACCGAGGCCACCTCTTTTGAGGCATGTATGCATGAATGAATATTTTACCTCCCTTTCTAGAATATCATTTATAACAGCAACAATCTTGTTGATATTACAAGTCTATTCCATCATTATATTTTATATTATGAGTTAATAATTTATAGTATAATAATCATAGTTTTCATCACAGTCTCAATCATCAATCAAATTCAAGGAAAAGTTAAACATGCACAATCCAAGTCATTATATAAATAACTTAAAGTTATGAAATCAGTAAAGGTGGCAGAGCCTCCTAGTTAGATCTCATAATTTTAAGATCACAAATTATCATATAAAATATAAACAAATGAAAGCGGAAATCAAGAAACACCAAGAAAACACCCATCAAAAGTAACGTATCGTGAACAAGATCAGATATCGTGAACGATCGATATACGTGAACAAGATCAGATATCGTGAACAAGACCGTGATACGTGAATAGTACCGTATACGTGAATAGTAAAGTATAAGTGACCGTAGTCCGTGAATAGTACACCAGGTAAGTTCCCAGGAAAGAGAGGTGGGTCACTAATGGACACACTTAAGTACCAAGTCTTTCCTTAGCCAGAACTTTCCTAGACATGCACTTCCACACTACCACCCTTTTCCTAACAACAAGAATAATTGTTTCGATGTGGAAGATCGGACAAAACCGCAACCACGAGCATACTAAGAATTTTCTTAGCACCTTAGTATCAGATAAAATAAAGATAATAACAACAAAGAATAGTAAGATAAGGATAGCTTCCCTTACCAATTCCTCCTAGCTTCCTATCTTCCTCTACCTACTTATTTCTCTCTTGATTGAAGAGATTTCTTCCTAAGAGATTTTGAGAGAATGAAAGAATGTTCTTGGATTTGTGATTATAATTGAAATTCTAGGCCCTATTTATAGAATTTCAAAAGTTACTATTTGCACAGTAATTTTTACTATTTGCACAGTAATTTGAATATAAAAAAAAACTCGTGTAACCCGTTAATTAATATTTTATTTTTTACTATTTGCACAGTACTTTACTATTTGCACAGTATTTTACTATTTGCACAGTTTTTTACTATTTGCACAGTATTTTACTATTTGTACAATAAATTACTATTTACACAGTAAATTACTATTTGTACAGTATTTTACTATTTGCACAGTAATTTACTATTTACACAGTAATTTACTATTTACTACAGTAATTTCAAAAATTCATAATTTTTAATTATTTTTATATTTCTCTCTGTTATAAAAACCTCTCTTAAACTATATTTAAATTTTTGAGATGTTACAGAAGTTATTTCTTTGAAAAGTGTAAAATAGACATTTACAATTACTTTACCTTAATGATAAATTATGTTGCTTTTGTGAGGCTGCTAATTTTGTTGTTGATGTTAGTGCTCACATTGTTGAAAATATATTTAGACTACTTGTTATCTTACAATAATATTATTATTTTGCTTTTCTTTCTAAGTAATGATGCATCGCATTTTTTTTAAGAGAGAAATTCTAGTATTAGACTCAAATTAAGAAAATTATTATAAAATGCATTTTGACAAAACTACTATATCGTATATTGTGTTTTTAAATTTTTATAACTCGTGTGTTTTGTTAAGTCTTTTGATATTTTTTATTAGTATGAGTTTGAAATTGTGTCTTCGATTATAGGTGAGATGGGAGATTTGTTGACACCATTTTTATGTCATACATGTTTCTTTGAATTTGATTTGATGATGTTTTAGACCATTATGATGGGATTACATATCCATCTTATTTAATTATACTTTTCTTCATCCATTTTGTATATGCAACATGAGTTATTAACATGTATAATATTTGTCATTCTAGAATTTTATTTTTGTAATATTAATCACTATTTTTATTTAGACATGATTAATATTTTGTTTAAATAATTTTATTTTTATTAACTAAACTAATATTATCTAAGTGAGAGATTGTTAAAATTTTGTGGATTAAAATTGTTTTATTTTATTTTATTTTATTGAAAAAACACTTATATCATTTCTTTTAATAATTATTAGCTTAATTTTTAGATTATTATTATAATTATGAAAAATAAAATATATAGTATTATGATGAATATTACTCATTTGAGTTTATTATTTAAATATTCTTGTGATGCGTTAAACCTCAATGAATGCCTAAAAAGGGGTCTTTCCTATCATCCAGTGGTTATGAAATGTTGTCCCATTATACAATTAACAAAGCTTATTCAGTCGGTGAGATAATAAAGATGAATCTCATCTTCACTCCGGAAACACTAATCCTTTTGTAATTATTATTAATTGACATATACATGCTATAATTATTTATTTTTGTTTTTATTTTTTTAATAATGATAATGTAATAAAAATGATGAAGATAATTATTATGATAATGATGATGAAAAAATAAAACATAGTAATTATGATGATAATAATAATAATAATGATAATTTTGTATAAATAATACAAAAATAATGATGATAATGATAATGTTAATAATAATTAAGATGGTGATGTTATTTGATTGAGACATGATTTTTTTTAGAAAAAAATATATTTTAGGCATTTATGGTTTTGATATTTTTATCATTTTTCATATATAAACATTTTATTGAAATTAAGTAAATAGTATATGTAAAAGATAAAACATAAAAAGATGTTGAATTATGTTAATTAAAAATTTTCGAGCAGACGATATATGTTTATGTTTGATGTTTTTAAACAAAGACAATTTTCAATTGAAAGATTGTTTTTAGAAAAGGATTACTTTTAGTAAAAAAAATAAAGCAGATAAGACGAAGTATTTTTTTACTAGTTCGTCCTACCGACTATGTCCAGTTTTTTAGCAATTAGCTAAGATTTCACTATCTAATGAAACACCCTTTTACAAGTATTCTTTGTACGCAACCACTTCTAGCTAAACAAAGGTATTCTTTGGACCCAACCTCCTCAAGCTAATACATAAGGTATTCTTTGAACACAGCCTCCATAGGCTAAACAAACTGATATTCTTTGAACACAACCTCCTCAGGCTAAGCACCACAATAGTGGAATTAAAAGGGTTTTGAAAAAGATGAAGTCTATAATCCTCTTCGCAGAGAGAGGTGCTTACAATGAAGAACATAAGACTTTCAGATGCAGAGCAAAACTTGAATAACATAAGTTTCGCCGACCTTAAAATGTTGAAAGTGAAGTCTTCTTGAAGTATTTATTAGATTGAGAAGATTTGAATGTTGTCCTTTTTGTTGATACCTTAGAGGTGGTAGAGAAGAGCAATCAGAACAATTAATATTTTCACAGCGGAAGTCAACGCGTATAAGGGATTTTCTGACTTTCTTCAAATTTACACCGAAAAGTAGTTTCACTTTTGTGTTGCAGAGATTGAGTCAGAAAAAGGTTTCCACCTTTAGAAGCTTCTAAGTAATAACTTGAATTTGATTTTGGCGCGAATTACTATATTGTTTGAAAGAACTTTCTTTAAGTTCAGTAAACGAATGATTAAAGCTTATCTTCTATGATAATATCGTTTGTTCTTTCTTTCTTTAACTTAAACATTGCGTCTTAGCTTCATTTCTTCAACTGAAACTTGCATTTGTTCTTCATTCTTGATCTTGAGTTTATTTTTCACTCTTTGCAATCGAGCTTTCGTCTAAGCTTTATCACTTCATCTGATTGTGTTCGTCTCATCTTGATGACTTGTAACTTCTCTTCGTCTTATTATTCTAAGGCTTGTGTGTCTGTACGAGATATGCTTCTTCTAAATATCTTTATTATAGATTTGTTCTATTTATCCTTCGTCTGATCTATATTTCGTCTGTATTGTGATAATCAAAATACTTAGATAATTAATTATCTTGACTTAAAAGTATAAATTTTAAGGATAAAATATATAAAATATAAAAATTTGTAAATTATAAGACTAGACGTGACTTTAAGTAATATTTTTAAAAATGTTATAAAAGTAATGGAATATTAATCTAAGGTTACGCAATCATGTACATAGTTAAAATGATTAAGCAAACACAACTTATGTCTATACAATAAAGCGATTTCATTGTGCATTTCTACACTTTTAATAACAACTTTTTTTTCTCTAAAATTGTTTTAAGTAATTAAAAGGCTAATTCTCGTATGATTCACTGCTAAAGTGACATAAAAACCGGACAAATAACAATTTTTATCCTAATCCCAACTCATTAATTTCACAGCTGTCTATTTTCATAATAAAGATTTAAAATCACTGCTTCTTGAAACTTTTTCCTCAAATAATAGAGTAGATTTGTGCAAGCATGGTGCAAAAATTATGGGGACACAAATCTAGTAGCAGGAGTGTTGAGAGGGTTTGGCCAGTTTTTGCTTGTATTGTGGTGTTGGTTAAAACTTTTTGTCATGTGCCAATGTCAAACAAATCAAAAATAGCATACATGGACCATCTCATATGTTGGGTCAGATTATGTGTTCGGCCATCGATCATCTTCATCATCATGGACAGTGTGTCACAATGTACACAGCTTAGATAACATGTGCTAAATCATTGTTTCTTGCCACACCAAACATCTACCGGGCCAAGTTTAGAGAATCTTATACATACAGCTCTAATACAGATTAATTAATTAATTCATAAAACGTAAATGTTTATACATTTTTTTATTAATTTTTTATTTTCATATTTTATAAGTAATTATCTGTATATCAGAGTTATTTATTAAACATTTTCCCATAAATATTCTTAATATTTTTTTTATGCATGTAATTATTTGAATAAAATTATACTTCTTTAACTTTGAAATATATTACAAGAAAACTCTATGTAAAGGATAAAAGTAATACTGAGAAATTAAGAATTATTAACTACAATTTTAATAAAATATAAAATTTAAATGTAATTTACTTTTTTTTAATATATTAGAATTTCTAGTTTTATTTTATTTTATGAGTTCATATTATTATTTTTATGAACAAGTATTCATTAATTTTTATAAATAGAGTATATATGAAAACAAAAATACCGACTCAATGCAAAAGTAGAAAATTACCCATCTTGGTCTTGGGGGTCATTTAAACCTTCCTTTAGTGGGCATAACTAAATATTTAAGTGAACAAGTTGAGAATTTAAAATGCATTAATTGGTCCCATATGCAGGTGATTTTCTGCACTTATCCTTAATGGTTGCTTTTGATTTAATTACAAGGAAACACACAACATACTTTTTTGAGACAAGGCCCCCCAACAGCTGCAATGGTCACAACTCTCACAAGAGGGATAAACAACATTTAAACAATTTCATCCATGAACAAGAGTGATTGAACTAGATATCTTCATTTTTTTTTTCTTTTTTAAAGTATAAAAACTAATAAAAGAAAAAGGATAATGACCTTTAAAGTTGTGTTGTGCCCATGTAAACAATAAGAGATTTTCAATAGCCATCAAAGTTTAAAATTTCTGAAATCTTTTGTATCCTTTTTAGAATAGATTTCCATACTCAGTACTTAATTTTTAATGGTATAAAGATATATCATTGAGTATTTAAAGCAATTGTTTACTCACTATAATCAAGATTATTAAAATGAAGAACATTATTCTTTTAATTATTTTTTATTATTAATTAAAATATATTAAAATATTTTTTTTATGTACACACTATTTAGTAATCAATACTTGGATTTGAATTTTAATTGTAATAATTCTTAAATTTTAGTGAGAGAAAATTTATGCTAATTATTATTCCCTGCTTGGATAAGGTCATTGTAAACCTTTTTCATGAACTATTTCGGTAATTCATTAAGAAATTTAGTCTGTATCTTGAAAGGTTATTGACTAATGATTGTACCATCTACTGGTAGCAATGGTAGCTAAATTGGATGATTCCTTTTACCCCCTTACAATAAAATAAGTGCAGCTAGAAATTGGAAGAGTGTTCATTCAAATTGATTAGAGTTAATAGCAATATCAAATAAGGGAAAACTCCAAAAATAATATTATCAATCAAATAAAAATTATTATGGCCTACTTACTGTTAACACATGGTGAAGCAACCAGATAAGCATTTGATTTGTATGATGGAAAGCTACATATGAACCAACATTAAGCTGAAAAGTCATGGATTATTAGCAAGGTTATGATTGCTAATTTGTTTACCTTTTCTCTTATATCAACGATCCAACCACCATTACATAGCCCCACAGGTGCTAATGTCCTTGTCCTTAACTACAAAATAGGTAAATTTCAACTCTCCATGCATTCCTAAAATCATTTGCAAAATTCACTCCTATAGTGAGTTTTCTTTTTATAGAACTAGAGTGATTTTTCTATTCGCTGCTTTGAAATATAGAAACGTATAAATGTTCCTATGGTCTTTTCTATTGAAAGAAAATTATAAATTTGTTAAAGAAAAAATGTCTAGTAATGAATTTTTTATTTTGTTAGTTTTTATTATGTTTTTTTTTCTTCAATTCAAACATAAAAATTCTGTCAATTCTTATTTTTCTTCCTCTAAATCAAAAAAAGCACAGTGGATTAATGAAATATAGGAAACAGAGAATATGTTTTTGGAATTATTAGACAATTGTTTATTTTTCATAGAAATTAAAAAAGCATAACTATTTATCCTGATCTCTACAAAGTCCTTTTCTAAAAGTGCAAGAACACAACATTCTTTCCCATAATTTATTTTATAATTGCAATATTGGTGAGCTTTGGTTATCTTTACTCCTATTTGTCGGTTTCCTTTGTTTTGGAGATGTTCATTTGTTTGTACCAAAAACACAATCATAGACAGCTAGATGCTTCCAATTTATTGACTTCAATCATAATGGCAAACCACAGATAGCTACCCTTTATCTTCTAATATTAATAAAATATAACTTTCTATTTTTTTTTAAAAAAAAGTTAATGTAACTTTAGATCAGTTTATTCAATGTAGTTCATACGCATTTAGAGATTTAGGCATTAGTAGTTTGGTTTGAAGATAATCCTGTTACTTAAAAAATGTGTAGGGTCAGAAGATTTCATTGGTACATAACTAATTATGATAAGAGATTTTTTATTATAAAAAATATTTAAATTGAATTCTGAAGAATCGTCAGTAGACCGATTTTGAAACTCAAATAGTATTTTTTAAATTATTATAGATTATTAAAATGATCACATCAACTATTAAATTTGAATTCACATTCAACCCAATCTTTAATACTTATACCAATTTACCAACCTTTATTAGCTAATTATGATAAGATATATTCTCATATCACGAACTTATATGTCTGTAATGAATTTCTTTTGTATATTAAGAAAATAAAATACTTTTAATTTCTTTGCTAGTAAAAATTGAATATATCAATTCACACTCCCTTTTCAATCATAAACTAGACACTC
Organism: Hylodesmum podocarpum; assembly: GCA_026586105.1. Taxonomy (NCBI): domain Eukaryota; kingdom Viridiplantae; phylum Streptophyta; class Magnoliopsida; order Fabales; family Fabaceae; genus Hylodesmum; species Hylodesmum podocarpum. The sequence goes on from JALJEV010001433.1 coordinate 9,955,333, forward strand.
AATTACTTGACAACTTATATTTTCTAAAATCAATATGAACCTACCAAAAGAACCAGATGTTTTTTAAAATCAATATCAATCTACCAAAAGAACAGTTAGTCTAGTAATACATTCCAAGTTATAATAGCTGCTCTAACAACATAATAGCCAGTAAACAAAATACAGGAACATTTGTTTCATCACATCCAATGTTTATAAGTACAACTAATAAAAAAAAAATTAAAACACCATCACAATAATTTTGAGATAGAATTTATAAATTTCATGTTTAATCTTAATTATTAATTAGTTTTAATTTGTATAAAAAGATTAGGCAATTTATCCAAACAAGTACACTAATATTACATGATAGTTATACTTTCATCCATAAATTACTTGATACTCAACAGATGAAGATAATCCAAGAGAAGAATAAGGTTGGTCCAAATTATTACCGTTTGTTGGGAGCATGAGATGTAGACAGATGGTGTTCATGCGAGTTTGATGCCAAAAGGATACTTTTATTTATTAAATGTTGTTTTTGTGGTTGGCACTTTGCAGTGACAAGTATGAAGTAATTACAACAACTGCAATTATTCTTTGCTACTCACTCACTCTTCTCCTGTGAATGACACTGACACACACAAACACAAACCTCTCTCTCTCTCTCTCTCTTTCTTTCTTTCTGTTCTCTTGCATGAGAAGTTAACACAAACCAAAATGGACCTCTTAACCACCTTCAACTCCATCTTCTTTTGCTTTCAACTTTCATCATGTTCATCTTCAAATGTTGAAGTTTGAGCACACTCTAGTCTCTAGTACATAATTCTCTTTCCAATAAAACAAAACAACGTGCGACTGTGTGTGTGTACACGACAGCATAAGCATGTTCTGTTGGTCCCACATTCCAGACTCAACAAAAGACTACTTCTTTCATTCCCATTTTCTTCTCACTCACCCCATGTGCCACTGTCAATGATCTCCCTCTTCTGCATTCCATGTAATGTAAGAGGAGGGACTTGGTTATAGTTAAGGATCTCAAGCTTTGAACTTTGAGTCTCACTCTCTCTCTTTGGATCAGCTATGGACCCAAATACTCGTCTTGATCATGCACTGTTTCAGCTCACTCCAACCAGAACCAGGTTCTGATCAATGCTTCTTGACAATTCACAATGAAAAAGAAAAGAAGAAAAGGTTTTGATTGACTTTGTGTATATGTTGTTTCTTGTTTTGTATATGTTGAAGGTGTGACCTTGTAGTTGTTGGTGGAGGTGTGAGTGAAAGACTAGCTTCTGGACTGTTAGAACCGTTTCTTTCTCATCTTAAGAGTGCAAAGGATCAGATTTCCAAAGGTGGTTATTCCATCACTCTGCGTCCACCTACTACACATGCTCCTTGGTTCACCAAAGCCACCCTTCAAAGGTTCTCTTTCTTTTTTGGGGTGTTCTCCTCTTTGGATTTTGTGTTTTGGTTTGTAACAATTTTGGGGTTTTAATAAATTTGGATTAGAATATTCTGAATGAAGAAAGATGTGAATTTTGTGTCAGCCTCGTTTGATTACTTGTGTGTAGATTATCATCGTGTAGAGTGATTTTATAAGACCAATGTTGTTTGTTGTTTTGGTTCATTTTCTATAGGTTTGTTAGATTTATAAGCACTCCAGAAGTTCTAGAGAGGTTTGTGACAATAGAAAAGGAGATTGTGCAGATTGAAATTCAGTCAAGTGAGAGGAGCAGTTTGGTGGCAGAGGCAGAAGGTATAATGGGAAATCTTAATCACGTTATTGACTAATTGTTCTGTTGATTGGAATTGGATAGATATAGAATTGGATATTCCAGAACATCTAGCTCCTTCTCAATTATTTTCCCCTATTACCATTCTTAATTAAACTTCTCTGTGATAATATTCTTTTTTTTTCTCTTCATTCTTTTACCCAACTGCAATTGTTCAGTTATAGAGATCAATATTGTTTTAAGGAGTGGTGCATAGTAAGCCATACTAAACTCAACATATTATATTTATGCATAGCTTAATATATGGCTAATTTGGTTAATTTGCTGTTCCAACTACCTACTAATGTCAACATGCTAAATGTGTCATAGATATGATAAAAATGTTCCATGTGAGCGTAAAATTACCAATTAGTGTTTCCACAATATACAATCTTCAATAAGAAAGACTAACATATGAACCATTAGCCACTTTTCTGAAGCCAACAACTCTGTCTTATCTTTTTTTTCCCCTTTGAACTAGTTTATCTTCCATCACCATTTTAAATAGGATCTAGGAAAAGTTAGAAGGTTATGTTCATATGTTGGCTGGAAATTTGCACTGTTTCTAGTGTTGTGATAATGAAACTAAATAAAATAAAATACAAAAAAGACTTGTAACTGCAACTTCATATTTTGACCTGGAATTTATAAACATGTCATCTACAGATGGGCGTGTGAAAAGGTCAGTGAATTCATCTAAGGTATGTAAATATGACTCTTGCTATTGTACCCTTGGTTTGATAACATATTGAACTTCTTAGCACGTGGTTTGTTTTAGCAGAAAGATGAACTGGCTGGAACCAATCAAGAAGAAAACTCAAGGTATTGAATTTGTGTTGTTTTCCTTATGTTATCTTGTTGTATAACATCCTTTTATTCTCCATTAAGTATCTATAATACTGTACAATAATTATTCATCAATTTTCAATGAACAGGGTTCGCCTTCAACGAGTTCTAGATAATCGTAAAGCTATGCTTTGCAAAGAACAAGCAATGGCCTATGCCCGTGCTTTAGTTGCAGGATTTTACCCAGAATCTATGGATGACCTTATATATTTTTCTGATACATTTGGAGCTTCACGTTTAAGGTCAGCATTCATACCACAAAATGGCATTGATCAATTAATACAGAAAATACTTAAAATGATAAATAAAACCTGTACCTCACTTGAATGTAAGTTCATCAATCACTACTTACATTTTTATGTTTGAGCATGGTGGAATTCACACTATCAATGCACCATCAGCAGAACAAAACAGTATATGGTTGATATTTGAATTTCCTCAACATCTCTCTCTCCCTCTCAACTATATTATTACATCGTTTTGTCCTTTGGCATAATTGCTGAGAATGAACATATATATTCACATGGTTCCTTGATATAGGATTATGGTATCAAAGATGAATTTCAGTATGAATTCAAAGGCTATGCATTGACGGTGTAAAATAGTTTTACTCAGTCATCCAATCACAAATTAAATTTTATATAACTTGTTGGAATTATATTATCAAAGTCAACAAATCCACCATATGTGGTGGGTTGTGATTGGTTTAGAGTGTAAAATGTCGGTTCATGAATCTTTTCTCTTTCAATATAGCTGAGATCTTACTCTTTTAGCCCCAGAAAACTTTCTATGTTTTGCTATTTAATATGATTTTGTCTCGTGTAGGGAAGCATGCATAAATTTCTTAGAGCTGTGCAAACAAAAGAATGAAGACAAGGTCTGGATGGATGAGATAGCAGCCATGCAGGCGGCCGCTCAACCTGAATTGCCATACTTGAGGACATCTGGAATCATACTTGCTGGTGAAGATGATACAAGCAGTAAACTGAATGGAATAGTGGATCCCTCAATGTCTGAGTCAACGCCAAGTCATGCAAGCTTGGACATAGGCCAAGGTATCCCTCCTTTACTGTTAAGTGGATTCAGTATCTCAGTCTTTGCCCCTCTCTCCTAAGTAAAAGGGTTCCAAAAGACAAACAGAACAATTTATTTTTGAAACATAGTCATCTTTTGATAAAAATATATCATTATGGAAGTCTCACCACTTATTTGCTGTTGGATATATAGTTCTTTTGAGAAAATTTAAAATTAATACATGAATTCCCTATGTGTTGTTGGATTGTGCTTGCCTCATGCTTGATTAGACTTAAACAAAATCATTACTTGGAATTTCCAGCAAAATGTATGTAAAACTAATTTTCTGAAACAAAGTCTTTTGAACAACATAAATCTTGTACATGTAGAGGCAAAAGTTAGTTATTTGTTGATTTTGAAAAATTGCAGATTATAGCATGCCAACATCAGGTCAAACACCATCAATAGATGGAAGAGCTCAAATACCAATGCCATGGCCAAACCATCTTCCTCAGTACATGCACAACTTTCAGGGACATGCATTTCAACAAATGCCACCATACCAAGGGTACCTCTATCCTGGCATGCAGGTTCCTTCTGCATATTATCCAGGGAATATGCAATGGCCTCCACATGAGGACTCTCATATTGTTCATGATCGAGACAAGGATTATCACAAATCAACATACAAGAAGAAGAAAAAACATTCACAAGTACTGGAGCAGTCTGAAGAAGATAACTCATCAACATCTTCTGACTCGAGTAATGAGAGTGATTCAGATAACCATTCAAGGCAAGGTAAAAGGCACTCTTCAGTAGAACATCATCACAAAAAGAAGCATGGAAAGAAGTCCTCAAGGAAAGTTGTTATACGCAATATAAACTATATAACCTCTAACGGAGATGGTGAGAAGGGTAGTGCCACAGAGGGGAGTTTGTCCAATGAGGAAGAATTTTTCAATGGAGATTCCCTGAAACAGCAGGTAGAGGAAGCTGTAGGATCATTGGAGAGAAGACACAAGTCAAGTTCCCGACACCAGAAAAAGCACCATAGCTCAAAACACCCTGGCATGCTAAATGGTTCAACTGATGCAGATTCCAATGGCATAAAAGGCAATAACAACTGGGATGCTTTTCAGAATCTTCTTTTACGTGATGATGATTCTACTCCTGATACAGAAAATCAGCCTATGAAGTTTCAGGAGGAATATATTGTCAATCAGAATTTTGAGAATGGCAGATCAAATGAATTTAACCACAACTCAAACATTGGTAAAACTCGAGTGGTTTCAAATGATTCCTTTGTTGTGGCAGAGCGGGAGTTCAGCAGAGAGGGTCTAAATCGTGTTGATAACTTTAAGGAAGGAATGGATGCACCTTCATATATGAAGAAAAATAATGGCACAAATGAGGAAATGTTGTTTTCTAGGAGAAATGATGAAACAGGTAGTTATTCTATGTCAACTATGTCTGGTAATGGCTTAGAATCTTCCCTCGCTAAATGCCAGAAAGAACAGGATTGGTTCATTATCAATCAATCAGATAAACCAGGAAATGGTGATCAAAACCGTGATTTCAGCATGTTTAATGGCATTTCAATTTCATCATCAGCTACTGATTCTTTTCATGTAGAGAAAAACAAGAAAGATGTTATGACTGATGACTCATTCATGATTCAAGCTCGATCATCAGAAGATCAATTCAATTCTCAGACAGCAGCTGATCTAAGTTTGGTTTCAGACATCGTTGGGGATACTGAATTCATGAACAGTACACAAGAAGGTTCACACAATAAGACTGAAACCTTAAATTCTCATGAGCCAGAGGACCTCTTCATGGTTCTTGACCGAGATTCAGCTTCACAGCAAAGTCCAGCACCCTGGAACATTGAAATGGATTATGAGAATAACATTTCTTCAAATGATGCTAATAGAAAACTTTCTGAACTTGAAACAGATCCAAACCATCCATCTAATCAAGAGGGTACTGGTACAAAAACTCCTGGAGTGAAAAATGGGAAAGTTTCAAGTAAAGAGGCAAAGTCTAAGGCTCTAAATGCATCTCTTGGGAAAAGCAGATCTGATATCATGACAAGGAGCAAAGCATCCCCTGGAAGCAAAACTAAAGTTACAAAGAGCAAAACTGACAAGGTAAATTAACAACTTTCTACTCATTAAAAAGAAAAACTAACTACGGTCTTAGTTATACCACTTTCCTTGAAAGGTTAAGACAAAGAAAGCGGAGTATATTAAACATTACTTCTCTTCTGGGATGTTTAATTTCTTTGGTTAGATCCAGAACCAACCTAAAGGTTGTTCAGTGTGGCATAGAGGGTAGCAAAATTCTTGCTTAGCTTAAGCAGTTTTCAAAGTAGACTTGTAAACTTGACTTGCTAATTGTGCAGATACAATTTAAGGTGTTGATTATTTTCTTTTTTTTTCAATTGTTAAGTTGATTTACTAAATGAACTGAATAGAATCTACTGTACTCAATTAAGGGGTCATAAAGTGAAAATTAGGTGCAAGATTGTTTAATTTATGTTGAGCATTACCTATCCCTACATGAAACCTTGATTATGATAGTTTGGTTTGATGTGTTATGATAGGATGCATAAAGTCTAGATTGTTTTGCAATTGTCACCTTAAGTGAATTCATTTGGGCTCCCCCCAGATTCATAAATCAAACTGCAAGAGATTTTAATAATTCTAGATGCATGTAAGTTTTTAATTGATGTGATATTTCATTGAACTGGAATTTTTGCCCTCACTTATTGTATGCCCCATGCATTGATAAATCCAACTGCAAGTGATTTTAGTAGTTCTAACCTTGTAGTGAGTTTTCAATTGTTTTGAAATTTCATTTAATTGAACTGTTGCCTTTTTATTTTCTCAAAGTAGAAATTTCTTGTTCAATTCTTTGATTATAAGTGGCTCAGAGAAAACAACACTTTCAGTTGCGCCAAATACACATGGAAAGTCATACTTTCTATTGTGCCAAATACATGTGGGATGGAAGTTATACTTTCTATTGGAGTAATTCATTCTTTTACTAATCTTTTATTTGTTCACTTCTATTGCTCTCTTTTAATTATAGGAAGAGGAAAATAGAAAGAGAAAGGAGGAGTTGATGATGCAGCGGCAAAAAAGGATTGCTGAAAGAAGTGCCTCTAAGAAGACCACTGGAACAGCAACTAGGACTTCCTTGACTTCTGCAAAGAAAGAGAATCCTAAGATACATCCATCCAATGAGGAGACCAAGAAATTGAACAAACCAGTCCTCAGGAATTCCACCATCGAACGCCTTGCAACAGCTCGAGTGAGTCAACAGAAGGTTTCGCCAAGTCCAGCAAAATCAGGTCCAACTAAGAAGCCATCCTCCAAGGCATATGTTGTGCCTTCACAGAAGACTACTAGCACGGAAAAGAAGAAGCAGGGCACAAAAGAAGTCAAATCTTCAGGTCATAAAGAAGATGTGAAGAAAACAAATGGGGAAGTTGTTCTTGCTGAAACTAATGGCCAGGCCAAGAATGAAATGGAAGTCTCAGTAGCATTGCCAGTGAACTCTGGCACCATAAAATCTGTTGAACCAAACAACAGTAATCTTGGTTTGAAAGACAACGGAGAGCTATCCAAAACTTCAGAAAGAGAGCATGTGAATGGAAATGTTAACCAGATTCACAAGGACTCATCTTTGCCAACCCATGATCATGTGTTGCGAGGAAATCAGTCAAGTGGCGAAGAAGTACTAAACAAGTTATCTTCACTTCCTGGTGATAACAAACCTCAATATCTTACTGATGTAATCACAAATCCTACTGCTGCATTACCTATCAAGCCAGTAACAGTTTCTGATGTGAACTCAAGGGTTAATCAAGAAATAGATGAGAGTAATGCTATCAATATCATCCCTAATGTTTCTGAGAAACAATTTTCTACTCCTCCACCACCCAGTAACCAAGTGATGCCAGAACCTGTCCACTCCAGAAAGAAATGGAACAACGATGAGGACTCTTCAAAACCAGCAAAAGGGTTTCGTAAACTTCTATTCTTTGGAAGAAAGAGCTGAAGCACCTCAGTGGATTTGGTTTTGTGCAAATTGGTTCATAATACTCTTCTGCAGTTTTCAAATCAGTTATCACTTATTATCCATGCTTTCTTGGTTATTCAATATTTCAAGAAGATTTTACTTTGTCTATTCTTTAACCCAACAGGAAGTGTTTGTCACATTGAATTATTTGTTGTTTTGAACACGGTTTACGGTTGTCATGTGGAAGATTGTAGATAGTTTCCAGCGTGACACATGGAATAATAAGGCCATGGGATTTGAGGGTTGCGGTCACCTTAGAGATTCATGATGTAAATTATCTGAATATGGTGTATCTTAAGAAAGGATGAAACTTGCAATAAATTTTCTCTGTCTACCAGCTTATATTGCTTAATGTCTTTTGATGCCAAAACCTCTTTCCTTGTATTGCAATTCATGAAAGTTGTAATGTTTGGTTGTGCATTCTTTTGCCATTGTAAATGTGTGTGTGTGTTTTTTTTTTTTTTTTTAAATTTCTTTGGTGGGCTCATTGGTATATGTTAATCATATTTCTTGATGTGTGTAATTTTTAATATTTTAAGATAATTTTAATTTTTTTTGAAAAATAACGTTAAATAAATTTATGAATTGTATTCAATGATAAATTAAATTTAAGAAACTTAGGCTTTAAATAGACTTTAAATCATTAATAGTCATTAGATTCCTATCAACTGAAAGGGGGAATGTTAATAGAAATTTATCTAAGAACCTGTCATTTTTTAATAAATGATTTTGTGTGTATGTAAATTAAAAATCAAACATAAGGAACAATAAACAATGTTAATCATGTCACCTTATATTATAGGGAATGAATGGTATGGTTAATTCTGAGGCAACGAGAAAGAGGAATGGGTGTGACATAAAAAGGAATAGCAGAACCAAAAAGGAGAAAGATCAATGTCTACAAGGACCACAAAAATACAACACATAAGTAGGGATAGTAGAACCAAAAAGAGAAAAATCACTACCAGCAACAAGAATCACTACCAGCAACAAGGCACCGACATAAATTGCAATAAATATAAGGATGATGTGTAAGACAATACCACGTTAGCTAAAAATGGAATCGTGATGAGCTGTACCTAGGATAGGAGTGGGATGTAATTTTGTCACTTGCATGACATCTACGTAACAGAGAAATACACATTGTTATTTTATTTGAGAAATTGTGAAGCTTAGTATATAGGGTTTAGAAATTCAGTGACCATAATGATTGTGCACAAAATGTCCTATAACTAGGAAGCTGTCTTACTTACTAATTATTTCTTTAAAATAAGTTAAAATGAATATGTATTTCTTTAAAATAAGTTAAAATGAATATGTGTTTGAGGGTTGAGGTTGACAAAGAAATCAACGTTAACATTGCATGTTCAAAGCCAAAAGTAATAAGAATTTTCTATTTCAGAGGATCTTATTCAGACAAATATCTTATTCAGACAAATAAATAATGTGGACTATGCTGAACTAATTGATAAAAGGAATCAAAATATGAATACAATTTTCCCTTGCACAATGATAATGTTTGAAATAAAACATAGGATCCTGGATCTAAAAAATAAAACACGGGATTATTATTGTATTCACTTTTTTTTACAGAACAATATATTCACTTAGTAAATTAAAAAAACTAATCAAATAACCCATCACGCCAGGCATATGTCTAGGAATGCAGATTATTTGACTTGTAGTTATGATAGTTTGATTGGTAATCTCAGAGTTAAATCTTGGGTAAACATTTGTTATATGCAAATTGCATTAATGATTCAAAGTGAGATTTTTGTGATTCACAGTGATCCTAATTGGATCAATATTCAAGCATAGTATTTTAAATATTAAAATAATATTTATAACAATCCGATTGCTTAAGTCTTTATAGTATGTTTGAAGAGTAAATTTTTCTTTTTGCCAGTATAATAATTAACTAAAAGAAATACTATCAATAACATGTGTACAATTATACCACTTAATCAAATGATTCAAAGATTATATTTTACTTAATTTGGTTATTCTTTATTATCGATGATATATATTTATACTAATGGTCAAAAAATAATTAAAAGAAATAGTGGTAACGTTACAATTAATTGTTCATTATTTTATTGTGCTTAAAATATCAAAATATCAAAATTCAGCCAACAACAGAGCATAAGGAAGTGGATGAAAGCAAAGTTCATCTGATTCTAACCTATGTGGTCTAATAGCAACATTGCATCTTTAGAAAGGGATATATTTAGGAATTAATGACTCTTCAAGAAATTACTAAAAATAAATAATTATTTTTTAAAAATATATTAAACTAGATGATGATTATTTGTTTCTTCCTTTCATGGAAGGAATATAAAGATTTAAAAAGGAAAAAAAGCAGATTAACTTTGTGTCATGGAATAGAATCATCTATTCAGATCTCTGATCAATTGTCCTCCTTCCATTCTTTCCTTTTTATTTTTTTTCCTTCCTTCACTGTTACGTAATTCTCTTCCGATTTTGCCCTCACCGACAACTACTTCACACCTTAACGCACCTGTCAAATTACCATAATAACCCTTCCTCAGTTCTCAACAACCGTCGGTTTCTCACCGACTCCCTCACCAAACCTGATTCAAGCGACAAATAGTCCATTGTCATGTTATTTATTACACTTTTATTGTTCAATCACAATTAACAAAGTAAGAACAACTTCCAAAAAATTACTTTAAAAAAATGAAAATAAATCATTGAAATTTATTTTATTTGTAAAATTATTAAATTATCATGTTATTAAGATTTAGTTCCATATATAAATCAAAACAATGACATTAATAATAATATTTATTTATATAATTAAATTTGTGTACGTTATTAACAGCGGGGAATCACTTGAATTGCGTGTGACCTTTCTATATATATATTAAAAATAAATTTTAACACTTTTTAAATATTTTTAATTTTTATTAAAAAATATTATTACGTGATTAATAAATTTACATAAAACAATAATATTGAAATAAAAAAATAAATATTACTTCTCTAAATTTAAAATCTAGCTGCTAGTTATTAATATAAATATTTAAATTATAAATTATTTTAGATATAATTTTAAAATATTTTTAATTTGAATGAAAGTACAAATATTTTTAATATATTCCAATTAAATTTATATTTTTGAATTTAATTTTTAAACCCAAGACTATCTTTTTAAAACTTATCAAAAAAAGATAAAACTATAGTTTTAAAGAATGTTATACCGTCAACTAGTTTACAATTATTCAAATATAGTTTTTAAAGTAATTATTAAAAATTCAATAATACTACTGTACAAAACATTTTATGATTAAAGAATAACATTAAAATGTAATTACACTTCCAATATAATCTAGTTAAATTTAAATTATATGGTTATCAATTCATTTGTATGACATAAGTTTCCTATTTTATCTTTTCACATATTAGTTATGCAACTCACTGTGATCTCAAAATGTAGCACCTAACACTAAAATTCAAGCAAAATAGAATCCTAATTCCTATGGTTTGGTAAGTAATCTCTGTGTGGGAAGGTAAAATACCAATTTTCATATATTATTCAACTGGTACAACGTCCTTTTCTTTTTCTATTTTATTTTCAACACAATGTTGAATATTTTCAATTTTTATTCTTTTTGATAATTTATTGCTGCTTAACTTTCACACTTAGGAATCCAGCTTGTGCTTTTATAGTTGCAAAAGATCATTGAAAAAACACAACACAACACAACAGAGAAAGAAGAAAGAGAAACGGAGAGAGAGAGAGAGAGCGCGTAAATCTAGCACTGTTGTGTTCTCAGTGCAATATTCATTCTCCACTCTCATCCATGGCTTCCAAGCTATTACTCATCATTATCTTTGTTCTTGATGTGATCGCTTTTGGACTCGCCGTTGCTGCTGAGCAGAGAAGAAGCACTGTGAGTTTGCACTTTTCAATTCCACCCTTCTTCCTTTTCCCTCTAATTGTCTCTCTCACACTCACTTTCTTCTGTGAGTACAAAATAAAAATCTGGGTTTGAAAAGAATTGTGTCATGAATAATGATTTGATTATTGCAGGATAAAAATAGCATCTTTTTTCGATCTTGATTGTTGATGAAATGAGAAAATGTGGGCGAAGTTTGAATCTTTAATGTTGTGGTTTTCTTTTTGTGAGTTAAAGTTTGGGAATTTGATGATGGGTTTGTCTCGTGTTTGTATAAAGGCTTCAAAGAACGTTTTTTTTTTTTTTTTTTAATGAAGTTCCTAGTTTGTTCTGACGTGGGCATACTCTGATCTGTTAACTGTTGAAAATGTGCTCTTTTTATTAAAATTTTGTTGTGAATGTGATATGGAAGAAGTTTATAATGATAATTTCGGCAATCTTTTGTGCTTCTGTGACTTTTTTCCTTGGCTGTATGCGTTCCATGAAACGCAGAATTTGAACTTTTCTCCCTTGGGTGAAGAAGTTCTTCACTGAAAGTAATTTCTTTGGTTTTGTTTGCAAATAGAACTTCAGATCTGTGTATACACGTTACTTCCCTGTTTGTATTCAAGAGGAAATGTAATATGTGATGTGAAAATTCAGATTTCTCCTTTTAACCTGAGTTTTATAAAATTTAGCCATATAGTTCACCAGAATTCTCTCATTGGAATTCAACAAGGAAAAATTGTGAATCTGTTTTCTTCAAAGGTGCAATATGCGCCACCTTAGCTTCAGATTTTGTACTTGCCTGTTCCTTTGTTTGTTTGTGAATTTATGACTTCCTAGCTAACACAGGTGTTTCAGTCCTGGTTGATGTAACTCATGATTCAAGTGGAGGATTTTTATTATATGGGAAACAAAAAATTTCTCTAGTTTTCAAAATTTTCAACAAGTGCTTGTGACAATGTAATGATAATCCCATTATTAGAGTAAGGAGATGTATGTTCATATTTCTTCAGGTTGAAGAAATAAAGTGTTTTGTCTCTTGGTACATTTATGGCTTTAAGGTTTTTGAACCTATTACCTCTTGTAAATTTCTAAACTCCTCACCACTAGTTCACTCCTAATCTCTTGTAAATTGGGTGCAATCAATCTTGAATTTTTACTTATTTACCTCATTCTCAAGAAATATTTATCCATGTTTTCGTTGGCAGGCTACGGTTGTGCCAGACAGGGACCAGAATTATAATTACTGTGTCTATACAAGAGATATAGCCACTGGCTATGGTGTTGGAGCATTTTTGTTCCTCATGGTTAGTCAAGTCATAGTAATGGTGGCAAGTCGATGCTTCTGTTGTGGGAAGCCTCTAAGCCCTGGAGGCTCAAGGGCATGTGCAGTTGTCCTTTTCATTGTCTGCTGGTACATGATCATTCACTGAATTAGCATTAGTGAATTAGAGATATCAAGTCTTAACTAAATTTCAAATACTCAAGACATTTTTGTATCTAATGAAACATTCATTGCTTTTTATTTTGGTGTTTGACATTTTAACTGATAACATTTGTTATGCAACTCCTTCTTTCAGGGTGTTTTTCATCATAGCTGAGGTGTGCTTGTTGGCTGGATCTGTGGAAAATGCCTATCACACCAAGTACAGGACTCTCTTCGTGAACAACCCTCCCTCTTGCGAAACAGTTAGGAAGGGAGTCTTTGCTGCTGGTGCTGCTTTTGTTTTCTTCACTTCCATAGTTTCTAAATTCTACTACATCAACTACTCAAGTGCCAGGGAAAGCTTCCAACCTTACGCTGGTGGAGAAACTGGTGTAGGTATGGGAACCTACAAATGAGCTTGCTAGTTAAGAATTTTACAGCCAAAATTTAGGTGTGACTATATCTGAAAGTATGGATTCTGCAGCACATTTCCTGGATTTTGTTGCATTTGTTGTATTTACAGCTTAGCTGCTTTACTAGAGAATATATACATTGTATCTTAGTAATTTTTTTGTTGTTACACCTGTTGTCCTATGCTATGAGTGACCGATTCATTGCCTCTTTACATTTTTTTTTTGGAGTTCTTTGTCATGTAAGTATACATATCAACAAGACAAATAATTTCTTACATTCACTGGACACACTTGATTTGTATTCTTTCTGCCTTATAAATTGTAGTGCTTTCATTTAAATGTTACTAGCTTAAACAGTAGGGTATATTTCCTTTAATAATTTTGGTAGTTTATGACATGATGAATTTCACACATTTGGTGATTCAAATACTGCTGGTGATAGTCTTGCCTTGAGTCATTTACATTTACATGTTGGTAGTTTCAGTTCATAGAAAGCGCTATTATACCCAGATTTGAAATTGACATCTAAAATACTAACCAGAAGATCATTTTTTGGCATTTCAAAAGGTTTTAATCCAATATTATTTGGTTTAAATTACATCCAAGAGTATATATATAAAATCTGTTCGAAGTTTTAAATAAACAAGTAAAAGGCATGGGCAGTGCATATTAGATTGAGTCTAATGGGTTTAATGTTGGGCAAATATTCTAATTGGTGCTACTTATGATGGGCCTAACGTTTTGGATAGTTGTTTGTGTTTAATTGCTCATGATTGTTGGTTATAGGAATTACAAAGTCTTCTTTATAGATGTAACCAAATTGTGATTACATTGTTGCACAAGTATCTCATAAATTTTGGTTATGTTTTGACCTTGGACTCTTAGCCAAAAAGTATTGTGTGGTAGAGGTAATATGAAAGCATATCTTGCCATAACTTTTCCTCCCAATTGGTAGAATTCTCCAAGAACTTGATGATATTGACAAGCAAAATCTTCAATTTCAGTAGAAAAAAGCAAAAGGCTCCGGATATTAAATTAGAAAACGTTACGACTTACAAGTTTGGATTGGTAACATGCTGAAATTGTGTAATTATATAAGTTTGCCTTCATTTTTTAACTATTACATTCATCTCTTAAAGGGCATTGGTGGTAGATTTGAAGGAAATATATGAGGTGTTAGATGTAATGTTGTCAAATTTAAAGGGGTAATATGTGTGTAATTACATGGAATCTTCTCATAAGATAACAGCATAATTTACTTTATTTATTAGTTAGCTTTTCTTTTCAAAATGTAGTAAAAGGAGTGTAGAGATTTTGTGGCTTTTATTGGTAAAAACAAAAGCCATGTAGTTTTAAGTTTTAATGTCCAAAAAGAATAAACTAATTGGTAAAAAGAATAAAATATTAGTTTGTTCTTTAAATTATTACTCCATCTCTTAAACACTCTAAAATATTAAAAATTTTGTAAATAATTCTTAAAATATTTAAAGTTATGTTATATAATTCTTTAAGTATTTCAAATTCTTTAAATAAATTTAACCTTAGAATGTAAGGATTATATTCATGATTTTTTTATATTTTATAAATTATTTATAAAACTTTATTAATTTAATGACTATTTAAGAGAAAAGATTATTCAATCCAAAAGGTTTTTTTTCTCTTGTCTATTCTGTTTTGTACTACACTACTACTCCTTGTTTAGGTCTTTCGGACTTACGTTTGTTTGCTTCCATGACTGCTTTTGACCTTTGAATTCTTTAAATTGTTAAACAATTCCCTCCCCACATTGATTACGTTCTTTTATGCTCTATTATTGACAAGGTCAGGTTAGAAAGAACATTTTAACCACTTAGTTAGCATTGGTTCAAAGGATCTTGCACCAGTATTAACGCAATCATCTCTGGAGAAAATAATTGTTATATTTTATATTAGAAGGTTTAAGAAAATTATTAATAATTTCTTAACAAAATAAGCTAATCTTACACGTAGGCCCATTGGATAGGTCTGATCAACCACATTTCCTGGACCTGGACAGTGTTATTATGAGGCCCAACCAGAATTACTCCTAAACGTAATTTGTCTTACTCTTGTCTGTTTGGGCACTGGAAAATTTATTCTTATACTTTACAATGAAATTTTCAATAAATAAATTTATAGCCCAGATTGATCCAAACATCTATTCTAATTAATTATTGAAATCAGTTTCACTCAACTTGAAAACATACAGATCCTCATCTTTGAAACCGAAAAAATAAAAGCAGGACGAAATTTGCACTAATATTAATGTTCCCTTCACATTTGAAGTATTTATTTCTATATACAAGACTTTGTCGATGATTAATTTATGTCGGGAAATTTTGTTGACTATTTCTATTGGAGTCTTCTCTTCCAATTATTATTTTTAATCTTTGAGGTTCTAATCCAAAATTTTGCTTTAAAAAACTGAATCTAGTTCTGTTCAAACCAACATAATGTTTTGGCTTTAATAAATAAATAAAAAAACTAAGTGTTTGGTTTTTCGTTCATATGATAGTATAATATATATAAGATATTTCTTTGTTGTAGGGTCTCTCTCTCGTGTTTGAACTTTGAGTTTCAAGTAGTTGGTCTTGTATAAAAAACATAGAATTCCATATAAGAAACTGATCATAAAATTATAGACGGTGAAATAAAAAAGTGATATTTTTTAAAGATATTTTGAGTCACGAGAAATATTTTATCGCGATTTTCTGAAATAAAACGCAACAAGTTCTTTACGTTGTGAGACAAATGCACCGACACAAAAATTAGGTTTCTTGTGAACAAGACCGAAGAAGGAGAAATACTTTTTTTTCTTATTTTTGGTTGTGATGAAAACAATTTTTGTTTGAACTTAAAAAGGAAAATGTTAGGCTTGTGTCATTGAGAAGAAAATAAAATGTTTAGGCCTAAAATCAGTTACATGTACCCACAGATACACCATGTTACATAGTCTTTGCTAATGTTTAATTGTTTATCCTTAACGAAAAAATGGTATAACATTTGAAAGCACGACACAAAGATTTTTAACCCATAAGTTGAAGCGTCACTTTCTTTGGTTATGTATTGATCATACACAGTTTCCATTTCCTGGGATTCATGTCACTTCCTTGCTAAAGGATTGACTAATCAAATGGAATTTAACTATTAGATATTTTGTACTCGTAGTAACACCTCAATGATTTTATTTTAAATTTAAGGGTATATTTCATTTAATTGAAAAAAATAAGGAGGATAAAATTAGACAGAAAATTACTGAATTAAAATAACACATGAAAGTTGACTTTTTTTTTTTTTTCTTTTCTCCTAATTTCCTTTCACCCAAACACATGCTAAGTGTGTTTATTAATAACAAAGGAGCTATTTATTTATCTATCCAGACTAACCAAAGTTAAAAAAAAAAAATTACTTTAACTTTTTAATTATATATAACAAAAGAATTTGCATTATATATGGTCATTTTTTTTTTCCCATTATATATGGTTATGATTGAAAGGTAATATTCATGTGTACAGTTTTTATATTGTGTATTTTAGTAATGATAAAATATTGTTAAAACTATCTCGGCTCTATTATTTGTCTGATTTGAGTAGATTTGTACCCAAAATAATCACTTCAACAAATACATTGATTTGGTAGAATTTTTTTGGTGAATAATATGATGATTTTGTAGATAATAACAAGAAGGAAATATTTTTTAAAATACACCTTATTTTTAGAATGTATTAATGAAAAAGTCAAGAGAGATAGGGAGAATTTAAATGAAAAACTAATAACCATAATAAATAATGCAATGAGAAACGAAAAGAAAAAAAGAAAACAAATAAATGAATATTGTGGGATGAAAAAATACGTTAAATATATGAGTATAATAATCAAACACTTCATTAATAAATACTTCTCATTTTTTTTTTTATCTTTTTTCTTATTAAATCGTATCATACTTAAATCTAACCATCATTTTTTGGTGTATAAAGACGATAACAAAGTTTAATTCTAAAACTTTATACATGTTATTCAATTCCTTTAAATCTTACTAGATAGATCTTAATAATTCTCCAGACATGTTTTTAATCTTATCACACTATTAGGTATTGAATAGTGTGTGTATATACTTTTCATATTTCCATATAAGAAATGTAATTAGGGAGAGGGGCTATTCTTCCCTTTTCCGAAGTTGACAGGCCTTGGTACACTCATAACTTCACATGTTCAAATCAAACAGTGAGTGAGTGAGTGTGAGTGGAAAAAAATCAAAAGGGATTGGGTCCATTTTAGGACCTATGTAGTTAATATAGTTACTAGGATCAAATCCCATAGGGTCAAATACCTGACCCCAAAAAAGAAAAGTAGCACATGCTATGGCTAGTGCTTGGCATCTCTCAAACTTAGTATACTGTTTCAAGGGAACAATTTTTAATCAAACTACAACACTCCAAGTAAACGTTTCATATGAAATACTAAAAAAGTTTTTAGTTGCCAAAATCAAAGCATCTACTATCCTCTCTTATTGGTCACATAATTTTAGTATTTCACATTCCAATGCCCAACAACCACCAACATTGAGATTATATTAGCCACAATCATTTTATTACTTTTATAACACTCGCATTATTAAAGCATGAAACTAAACTAGAATTGTCAAGATGATTTTAAGTCATCTAGGCCAAAACAATCTTATCAAATTAAGAATATATACAATGTATGCAAAGGATACAACTTGTTACATTACTCTTGTCCATTTCAGTAATCATTTATACCAATACAACTAGAAAATAACACTTGCATTATCAAAAAGAATGCAATATCTCCAATATCCAAACTAGAATTTCCAAGATGATTTTAAGTTGTATAGGCCAAAATATCTTGTCAAAGTAATAATACAGAGTATCCAAAAGATACAACGTGTTACGTTATTCTTGTCCATTTCAATAAATTTACACCACTAAACCTAGATAAGATTGATGACAGCAAGGGCTATTTACATGATTGGTAATAAGATACAAAATTTTGATTTGATAATTGATTAGATAACTAAAAGTTAATAATCTCTCGTACGTATAATTTGTTTTGTTTTTTTCCCCTCAAAAGTTACATCTAAGTGACGGCAACGTGACTTGTACTTTATGAATGATTTTTGGCGTTATGAAACATTAAAGTTTTCTCTTGTTTCAAATGAGAGGGAGGTTTAATCTCACACATCCCCTTCGACTATGATTGCTAGAAATATCACATTACAATCTATCAATAGTCTTATATTTTGGCCTCATATAAACCATTGGCTATGAATCTTGTTATGCATCACCATCAATCGTTATAAAGAAACAAGAGCCACAATAGTTTCGTTGACAAATGTTAATCTGGAGATGAAGTTTTTAATCCCCATTGTTTGTCCTAACCCATATCATCCTAATTTCAATTTTAATCAAAATCCAATCCATATGTCACCATCACAATTTAAAAACAAGGTTTAACCAATTATTTATTCTCAATATTATCAACATTAAGTCATCGATTTCTATTTTAATCTTTATACCTAAACATATTCTATCTCTTGACTCGTATACACACAACAAATTTTTATGTATTAGTCTTTGTTCATTTTTTCATAAAACTATCAGATGATGACATAATGATTAAAATATAAAAATTACTTGGGAAAAATTATTTTAGTTTTTGAAAGTGTAAGAGTACAAAAAATATAATTCTTCAAAGATAAAAAATAATAGAATAATATATTAATTTAAAAAATATTTACTATTATTTTAATTCCCTAAATTAAATTATTAAGTAATTTTAATTCTTAAATTAGAAACTAAATAAGTATTAAGTTTCAATTTACCATTCTAAAAGAGAATGAAATGAAATAAGATAGATATATATAAATTAAAATATAATATAATATAAAATGTGTAGAACCCATTAAAATTTTCTTTTTCTTTTCATGGTATTTATGTTTACTAAACTAGACTTTAATAATTAAATTTAAAATAAAAACAATAATAAGTAATTAAGTTCATGAATCAAAATAATAATATACATCATTTTCATCATTTTAAAATTAAAATAATAATTTATAACTAAAATGTAAAAATTTTCTACAAGAACTAAAACATATAATTGAAGTTAGGAATAAAGCAAATGATTAATGAAAAGAAATAAAAATCGAAATATAAGTTGTAGGTGTCCCTCTATCATGTGCGAAACCAAACAAAGGTAGGATAGTACCTTAGGGTGTGCAGCTACTCTAGTCACTAAAAATCGTTAGATGATGGTCCATAATAGTACTATGCACATAAATTGATTTGGCTTAGCTTGTGAAAGTTTTGGAGCATCTCATGAAGTGATATCATATAATATAAAGCTGAACATTTCAGAGATGGGATATGGTTTCAGAAAATCCTACTAGTCTCTTAACTCATTGGCACAGTATCACGTCACGTAACACTTTTCTTTTCATGCTATTGTGTTGACAAATTTCAAAGTTGTTACTGTTTAGAATAATGGTTGCAGTTTAGTGAGTAGCATGGAGGAACAGGTTTCTAGTTACGGAGAAACTGTGTACCTTTTACACATAGAATGAATTATGGTACGTGAAATTCGTATGTGTAGGACTAGGCTTAATGAGGTGTCAAAAGAGGGAAAAAGAGAAAAGAAGTAATAAAGTAACAAAGCAATTTTGTGAAGATGTGACCAAAATAGGAGGAGTTGGGGAATTTAGTTTGTGAAAACATAAATGTCTCAAAAAGATGCAACAACGTGCGGCTAAGTGGCCGAAAGTGGATACATAGTAAAAGATTGGTTTATATGTTTGGTAGAAAAGGAAATTTATAAACAAGGAAAATCAAACATGTGAACTCAAAATTCTTACTCTGAGGGTGATTTTTGTAAGTTTTTTTTGTTTTGTTCTCTTTACATAGTTTCAAAGTTTTAGAACCATAGCAATTTTTGTCATGTTCTTCGTCTAATATTTTCATTTATATTAAGTGAGTTTATAATAAAAAAGATAAAATAAAATAAATTTACTGAAAAATGAATATAAAGAACTATATTTAACACTCAAAGATGAATTTAGATTTGTTTTGTAAAAAATTTCAAGTGGAAATAACATAGAACAATACTTGAGGTCTTGATTAAATGGTGTAAAGGGTCATGAACAAAAGAACAGAATAGAAGTAAATGTGTTCTTAACGTTTAGTGGCATGAAATATTTGAAATTGTCGTCATTGCTTAGGTGAGAAAGAACTCAAAGAATGTATAAAATGTATTGAGTGATGTGCACAAAATATTAAAATAAGATGAACCATCAAATTTCCTTATATGTCCTTAGTTTGCTTTTGTAAATGACGCATGAATGATGGATGTGTAAGCAAAGCAGGTTGGCTTCACACCTGAAAAATGCTAATATTACTCTTAATAGATTAAACTTTTGTTTAATCAATTAATAACTTAAAATCTTTACTATGTTTAAGTTTAAACATTGAACAGAAGTTTTAATTCAGACGTTATATTTTATCGATTAATGTTTAACACAATTAAATTTAATTGATTAGGGCAACTATAAATAAATATGTAAAAATATAAAAATATAATTTTCAAATTCATATCTGTTTAAATTTTATTCGTAACAAGAATTTTCAGTTCTACTATTGGCTCGTTACTATCAGCCAAGACATCAACAGTAATCATAAATTATTAGCGGTTCGAAGTCGATGACTATGTCTAAATAGAAATTTATTATATAATGCAATTTTTCTCTTCTAACATCAAGAGTCACATATGTCTCTTTCTCTCCTTAAAGTTACTAACTAAAGAGTCATGCTTTGGTTAAATGTCAGAAACTTTAATTTTTCATGCATTTTAAGAAAATCATTTTACTTTGTTTGATTTCATGGTTGAAAAATTAATCGTGTTTACGTTGAAAAATAATTTAAATCTGATTTTAAATTGAAATAATTTTGAATAGTTTTGTATTAAATAAAAATTTCATTCTGAATTTTATTATAAATTCTTTAATAAAAATATTTGAACAATTTTTTATATCACTTAAAAATAATTTTTGCTATCATTTTAATTCAAAACCAATTTTAGTAATACTAACCATCATTTAAAATAATAATAATTATTATTATTATTATTGAGTACCAGTTAAAAATAACAATAATTATGATTATTTTATACTAAGGTGATTTATTAATAGTCCATTTAATGAAAAAACATTGTTGTGTAAATCGTCATAGAGACTTAAAGCATCGATATGGGAAGATTAAAGCGTTGAAGATACATCATGTTGCGATTGTGAGGTAATATTTCTAGAGCTGAATTTGCTTATACACACGACCCTCTATTTCAGGAATTTACTCCGGTGAAGTGTTAAAGGGTGTTTGAATGAAAATGCGACATAGACTATTCATTAATTCGAAAATGTTCTACCCTTTATCATAGTACATTTCATTGAAGATGCGCAAATTTCAACTGTTCAAGAGTACAAACATTTGAAGAGAAAGTACTCAACCTTGGAGTCTGAGCATATAGAGCTAAAGACGAAGTATGAGTATATGAAGTCTCAAGTTCAAAAGCTTGAAGACATGGTCATGTAACTTTTAGCCAATGAGGTATTTTCTTTTTCTTAGTGTTTCCTTTCTAGTATGAACAAATGATGTTTTGATGATTTCAGCTATTCATTAATTCGAAGATGTTCTACCCTTTATCATAGTACATTTCATTGAAGATGCACAAATTCCAATTGTTCAAGAGTACAAACATTTGAAGAGAAAGTACTCAACCTTAGAGTCTGAGCATATAGAGCTAAAGACGAAGCACGAGTATATGAAGTCTCAAGTTCAAAAGCTTGCAGACATGGTCATGTAACTTTTAGCCAATAAGGCATCTTCTTTCTCTTAGTGTTTCCTTTCTAGTATGAGCAAATGATGTTTTGATGATTTCAGCCCATAGGGGAGAAAAGATTTGACTAAGTGTTTAGTATACAAACACCAAGTCTAATAAGAGTAGATGAAATAAAGGGAGTCTTATAGAATAAAAAGCGGAGATTAAATAAATGATTGTTTATTCAAGAGGGAGCCAAATAATAAAGATGATCAAGCCGCAAGTGATTAGATACATGAGTCATTAAATGCTCTAATACAATTTCTTTTTTTTTTTTTTATGAAGAAGTAGCTCTAAAAAGGAAAAATGGTTGCTCTGGTGAAGTTTCTCTACTCACTTTTCTTTATTTATTACATTTCTGTTCTCTCATAAATTTCTTCTTCTTCTCTCTTTCTATATTCTTTTCTGAGAAAATAAGAATGTGGTAGAAAAGGAAAAGTGCATATCTCAAAAGACTTGAGGAAAAAAAATCAAGTTTAAGGGGAGCGTCTATAAAATAAGAGTATTCGTTTTGTAAATCTTATTCTTTAATTCTTTCACCTGTTGTTATTAAAACACATCATTTTAATGTGAAATCTTTGTAACTGTATTAATCAACGAGGAATTTATTCAGGAGAGCTATAATGTAATATGTAGACTAATCCTTCATCCAAATGAATCTAAGTTCAAAAACTTAAAGTCCGGTTATAAATAACTTATGTCTGAACAATGCATCTGATACTTGTAAAAGATTTAATCAAAATTTTTACCAGTATGGTCTATAATCATAAAAAAATGAGAGATTGTTAAATCAAATTTGTTTAAAAGCATATTATATCATTCGAATTTTGATAATTACAGTATGTTAAGATAAAAGTCTGAACCTATAAGACAAATGAATTTTTCAGACTTATAAAAGAATCACACGTAGTAATGCTTCAGTAGACGAATGGAGCACATCAAATGAAGATCAAGTTAGATTATTGAAGAGACAGACATACATCAAGGAATAAGATAAGTATCAGTTTTGTCAATTATATTCTCGTGTTCAAACTTTAATCTACTTGTTCATTCATGTAGAGTCTACACGAAGAGAGGACGTGCCTAAAAAGTCAACGTTCAAATCAAAGAAAGTCAATTAAATCTTTATTAAAAGAATTGTCTAACAGAGTCAACAAAGATGTCATTTGATATAAAAATTTGTTGTAAAAAGCAGAACTACTTTTCAGAAGCTTCTCCTAAGACTATGAAGAACTTTCTGTACTGATGTTGACAAGCCCACACTGCATTAAATGCCGAAAAATGTTAAACACACTTCCATCAAAATGGAGTGAAGAGTTTGAAGCAACTAAGTCTAACTGCTACTTCAACATCTTCTTCTATAAAAGACTCAAGTTTGAATAATAGAAGTCAGATGCTCTTTGAACACATTTCTAGCAAGAATGCTTTATTTCAAATATGCTCTTATTATTTGGCATTATTGCAAGAATGTTAAGAAGTTTTAGAATGCTCTCAAAAAAGTTCCATGAAGGAACTGAGGATGTTAAACTTAGAAAAATTACTATCCTTCAACATGAGTATGAAATGTTCTAAATAATGAAGGGAAAATTCATTGACAGCATGTTTGGAAGATTCCAAACCATCCTAAATGGTGTGACAGCTTTAGTGACCACCTTTATCAAAGCCTTGAATAATATGAAAATTTTGGATAGTCTTTTAGTTGCATGGGAAGTTATGTCAATTATCATCTCTGTTGATAGGGATTATTTGAATTATTTGAAGAAACAACTCAAGGAAACAATGAAACTTGTAAGGAAACTAAGTAAGAAACATGCGAATTTACTAGATTTACACAAAATACTCCACCCAAGGCATGACTAACAAGTTCACAACGAGAACGACACAGACACAACTAGGACCAAGATAACCTAAGCACAATCTAAAGAAAGGTAAAAGATGAGAAAACTTAAAAGAACAAAGAACTCAAGATTAGAACATACTAGCCGAACATGAAGGAACTCCAATAAAATAGAACAAGCTCATGATACCAATTGATGTAATCTTAACTCCCAAGCTTAGCTAGTTTGTCCCTATCTTCATTCTTCAAGGTGATTACTACAATAACTATCAATAATACATGATTTAAGTAACCAAAGGAAGAACAAATTTAGATGGAAAGGCTAGGATGAAGGCTCGTCATGGATGAATTTAATAAGCTTAAGATTGAATCATTACAATTGAGCAAGAAGTCATTGATAAGATTCAAAGGTTTACTCAAGAAATCCTAAAGAGAAATACTCTCAACTAAGTTATGTTTTATTCAATAATTTTTCAAAAGTTCTTACACATTTTCGATCAAGGGTTTATACAATTGATGCTAGCTTGGTAAGCAAAATTCAACTCAACTACGGATACTCTACTAGAAACAAGTGTTAGTCATGCAAGAACCAATGATAATCACTTATATAGATTAAAACTTATTTAAATACAAACTCATCATTAGATGCTAAAATAAGGAATGTCTTATATTCACTATTTAAAGGGACAAAATTCTCACCTCTAATTATAAATTAAGTGCGCAAACTCCTTTATTAGATATAAATTCATTGAGTGGTGAAGATTATTTTTTGGAGTGGCATGTTTCACACCTCCAAAGTGTCAATGATGTGTACTTTATTGGTAAAAATATTTTAATACTGATAATAGAAAGGAAGTACATCTGTTTGGTACGCATTACTTGCCACGCCAACCTTGAGAGAGACCCATTTGAAACTAATATCGACAAATAGAGTCCTCCAAACAAAGCAAAATGTACGTTTGGGCCAATCTATGGAAACCAAGAAGGGTTGTTTGTTGAACAATTTTTTAACATGTAATATAAGTCAGGGATTAGATCATGTGTACCTGATAGTCCCGTGAATGTAGTGAGAGATGAGACCATGATTTCGATGATGATCGAGTTCCCGTTTAGGGTGTATTGTTATGATGGTAGAGTTGAGGTGACAGAGGAGATGATAAGATTGATGTATCTCTCTTTACCTCTGCCTAATAATCTCTTTATATATACACCCAAGGGGAAACCCTGATTAGGTCATGAGGATAATTATGTCCATCAAATAATTATCAATTAAATACGTGGGTATTCATAAGGTCAATGATCAATTAATTAGATAAATGATAACTTGGGCCACATAATAAACAACGAGTCTTACATTCTCCCACTTGGCCGAGTAATCATTTATGATGAGCATTAGGTAAGTCTGATCAGATTTTAATACTCATTTTAGTTTTAAACAAAAGCGTAGCAGAGAAATACTGATCATTGAATCGATATTCAATTCAAGACCCCCATTAATCATACTACAATACCAAATTTAAAACTTAAGTAGACTAAGGATCAAATTGACAAATAAGCCTTCAATAATAATTTGTGTATAGTTGTTGTCTATATGTATTTAGGCATGCATAGACATATTTAGAGACAGACAAAACAAAATAATGAGGAAATTTTACTATTAAACGTAAGCAAGTACAATATGCAATTAAATAAGGTTTTTAGAAAAGTCCATCTTCGAAACATGTTCTTCGAAAACTTTAGGTGGGAGACCATTAGTCATTGGATCCGCAAGCATATTTTTAGTACTTATATGAACAATACAAAGTTTATTTTCCTCAACTCGTTCACGTACGAACAAATACTTTGTATCAAGATATAAAGCAGCGTCAATCGAACTGTTACTGTTCGAGAAACTAACGGCAACTGAATTATCACAGTAAAGTTTCAATGGTCGAGATATGAAATTAACTAATTTGAGTCCAGTGATGAGATTTCTAAGCAACATCCCATGACAAGTTGCGTTGTACAACGCAATATATTCTGCCATCATTGTGGAAGTTGCAGTCAATCCTTGCTTATGACTCTTCCATGAGATAGGTCCGCCTGCTAACATAAAGATATACCCCGAAGTGGATTTCTTGTCATCTTTGCACTTGGCAAAATCAGAATCAGAATAACCAACCACTTCTGAATTATCACTTCTTTTGTAAGTCAGTTTATAGTCTTTTGTCCCTTGTAGAAATCGAAGAACTTTCTTAGCCGCTTTCCAATGATCAAGACCAGGATTAGTCTGATAACGGCCTAACATTCCAGCAATATAAGCGATATCTGGACGAGTGCAGACTTGTGCATACATAAGGCTTTCAACCACTGACGCATAAGGTATCATTCTCATCTGTTCTTTTTCAACCTCTGTTTTCAGACATTGAAATAAACCGAAAACATTTCCCTTAACTACTGAAGCTACAGAAGGAGAGCAACGTTGCATGTTATAACGTGTAAGAACACGCTCAATGTAGGTCTTTTGAGATAATCCTAAAACCTCATTGACTCTATCTCGGTGTATTTCGATGTCAATAACATAAGAAGCCTCTCCGAGATCTTTCATGTCAAAATTACGTGAGAGTAAATGCTTAGACTTATGCAACATGTCTAAACTATTACTTGCCAATAGAATATCATCTACATAAAGGACAAGTATAGTAAAGTTGCTCCCACTCATCTTGAGGTAGGTACATTGATCCACTTGGTTTTTTACGAAACCTTCTGACTTCAAGACTTGATGCAACTTTAGGTACCATTGACGTGATGCCTGCTTCAACCCGTATACGGATTTCTTCAGCTTACAGACTAGATGTTCTTGACTTTCAGATTTGAAACCTTCAGGCTGTTTCATGAACACTTCCTCATCCAAATCGCCATTTAGGAAAGGTGTTTTGACATCCATCTAATGTAGTTCTAAGTCAACGTGAGCTACTAGGGCCATAACGATCCTTAAGGAATCTTTACGAGAGACAGGAGAAAAGGTCTCTTGATAGTCAATTCCCTCTTTCTCAGTGTAGCCCTTTGCAACCAATCTCGCTTTGTATCGTTCAATGTTTCCATTTGGATCTAGTTTTGTTTTGAAGACCCATTTACATCCTATGGGTTTTACGCTATTGGGTAATTCAACCAAATCCCAAACACCATTTTTCTTCATGGAGTCAAGCTCGTCAATCATGGCTTTATTCCATTCAGGAGACTGATCACTGCTAATGGCTTCATTATAAGAGGTAGGATCAGTAAACTTTCCAGCATCCATTTCTTCTTCAGTCAGGTAGGTAATATAATCATCAAAGTTAGTAGGCCTTTTGGACCTAGATGACCTCCTGAGTAGATTATCGGGTTGAACATTATCAGGTTGAGCATTGCCAGCATTGTCTTGTTGATGGTCATTTGAGGTGCCTTCATTTCTAAGTACATTCAGAGTGGAAGGTGGTGCAGTGTCCTACAGAGTGGTGTCGAGTACAAGAGGAGTAATTGGAGGTAAAATAATCGACAAGTCTCTCCCCCTCACATCTTGTACTTCTTGCAATTCATCATAAGGGTCTTCACGGCTCCCACTGACCTTAAAGTCCTCAAGGAAATAAGCATCTTTGGTTTTTACGATACGAGTGACGTGGGAAGGACAATAAAATCTGTAACCCTTTGAGTGAGAGGGATAACCAATGAAGTAACAAGTTACAGTTTTCATGTCGAGTTTCTTTAAGAAAGGATTATAAAGTTTAGCTTCGGCGAGACAACCCCATACTTTCATATATTTTAGACTCGGTTTCCTTCCTGTCCAGAGTTCATAAGGAGTTTTAGGGACAGCTTTAAAGGGAACCCTATTGAGTATATGAACAGCTGCTTTTAAGGCCTCGGTCCAGAGGAATAGGGGTAAACCTAAGTTGGCTAACATATTGCGTACCATGTCCATTAGGGTCCTATTTCTTCTCTCAGCAACACCGTTCTTGAGGAGTACCAGTTTCTGATATATTGGTTCACGATCCCCTGACCCTTACAAAACTCATAAAATGGACCAGGAGCTTGACCCACATCAGTATGTCTACCATAGTATTCACCTCCTCTATCTGATCTCACAACTTTTATTTGACGATCAAGTTGTTTTTCAACTTCAATTTTATAATCTTTGAAAGTTGTAAGTGACTCAGATTTTTCCTTAATAAGATACAAGTGCATATAATGAGAATAATCATCAATATAAGTGATAAATGAATTGTGTCCAGTTATGTCAGTGATAAAGTAAGGACCACTAATGTCAGTGTGGATGAGCTCCAATAAATTTGAACTCCTGGTGGTACCTTTTTTATTTACTGATGTCATTTTACCTTTGAGGCATTTGACACATGTTCCAAAATCATTGAAATCGAGAAAAGGTAACACTTCATCCTTCACGAGTCTAGACAAACGTTCTCGTAAAATGTAGCCTAAACGTCGATGCCACAACATGGACGAAGTTTCTAAGTCTCGCTTTCGTTTTCTCTTTGATAATGTCTGGTTGATATTATAAGACAACAAAGATTTGGAAAAATCATCATCTAGTTCTAATTTATAGAGACCACCATCCAGATAACCACAACCAAACACTTGAGAATTTAAACTAATAGTAAGTCTGTCATGACCATGAGAAACATCAAAACCGTCTATGTCTAACTTTGGCCCTGATACTAAATTCTGAGTAATCTCAGTAATATATAAGGTATCATAAAGTTTAATACACAAACCAGTTTTCATTATTAATTCTAAGGTTCCCCGGCCGATGACTAGTTCATTTCCATTCCCCAATTTAAGCATTCTTCGGTTTCTTTCCAGCTTCTGGATTGTAAGGAATCCCTTTCTTAGTCAGTCACTCCTTAAAGTCTTGGCAGTCTTTCTGTCTATGTCCTTCCTTACGACAAAATTTGCAGTAAGACTTCCCTTTGGAGTTCTTAGAGCTGGAAGCAGCACTTGCATCATGTTTCTGGACCTTAGAAACTTCTTTCTTATCAACATTGCCCTTCCTCTTCTTTGGATTAGCAGTCATGAGATAAGCCACATCCGGTTTGTCCAGCTTCAGACGCTCTTCTTCTTGTACGCACATAACAATCAACTCATTCATCGACCACTTAACCTGTTGGGTGTTGTAGTTGACCTTGAAAGCTTCAAAAGATGCTGGAAGAGAAGTCATGATGAAGTGCACTAAGAAACCCTCACTGATCTCCATGTCTAATCCCTTAAGCTTGAAAGGGCCATGTCGTTCATCACTATGATGTGCTCACGAATGTCGCTATTCCCGTCATATTTCGTAGTCACCATCTTTAAAATAAGAGTACTAGCATGTGCCTTAGAAGTTGCTTTGAATTGTTCCTCCACAGAAGCCAAAAAATTTTTAGCATTAGTTGAATCTGGAATAGCTCCCCTGATGATTATGCTATGGAATTTTTAATGAGCATAAGAGTCATTCGGTTGCATCTCTCCCATCTCTCATGTACTATTTTATCTTCAACAGTACTTACATCAGTGAGAGCAGGAGGGACATTCTCTCTCAGTGCATAATCAAAATCCAACATGCCAAGAGTTAGCATCAGTGAATCCTTCCATGAAGAAAAGTTCGCACCATTCAAAGTTTCAATTCTCATATTTGGGGCTGATAGTGAATTTACATGAGAGAAATAAGACACTTAATTAGACAAGAACTTAAGGTGATCTGAGGGGTAATGAATTAAGGCAGACGAAGATAAGGACCATTATATTCTAATGAAGCTGTGATAAGAGTCTATTATAACACCAAAACAATAGACTAAATTAAATTCTACTTAAACAAATGGCTTTCACTTTGGTTATGACCAATTATTTAAGTATTATGAATAATAAAATTATAACGTGCAATTTGAATGTAACACATCACCTTTGGGCAGAAATGAGATATCCAAATTTTAATGCACACATATGCATATATATACTTAGTTCACAATACACAATCATAGCACATCATCTTTGGACAGAAGTGAAAGATCATATATTTAAGGCGAACGTCGTACAAATATCTGTTTAAGGATATGCACTAAGTGAAAATGCTTAATCAAACTTGAATAAGTTTTTACAAATGTAACACATCACCTTTGGGCAGAAGTGTACTCTAGAGTATTATTCGAGTCAAGAAGAATAAATCAAAGATTTCATCAAAATAAGGATGAATAATATGAATATATATTTTTCTGGAATCAGTAAAACCATACAACCATAATGTTTTGAACGGAAACATATCCCTTTTGTTAAAACCCATAATACTAGAACAAATCGGAAATAGAGTGGAGAAACACAAAATCAATTTTAGTTAGGGCTAAAACATGTTTCAGATCTGAATTCCAGTATTTAGAGAATAAAATAGAATTGATTAATCAACATAATGCTCTGATACCAGATGTTGAACAATTCTTTAACATGTAATATAAGTCAGGGATTAGATCATGTGTACCTGATAGTCCCGTGAATGTAGTGAGAGATGAGGTCATGATTTATATGATGATCGAGTTCCCGTTTAGGGTGTATTGTTATGATGGTAGAGTTGAGGTAACAGAGGAGAGGATAAGATTGATATGTTTCTCTTTACCTCTACCTAATAATCTCTTTATATATACACCCAAGGGGAAACCTTGATTAGGTCATGAGGATAATTATGTCTATCAAATAATTATCAATTAAATACGTGGGTATTCATAAGATCAATGATCAATTAATTAGATAAATGATAACTTGGATCACATAATAATAAATAACGAGTCTTACATTTTTCCCGTCAGAGACACTCTAAAAGTTCCAGAACCATTCTGCATATTTGGAGTTGAATTGAAAATATTATGTACGTCTGTTTTAATATAAATTTAATAAGAATTCTGATTTGTGAAATTAAAATATACTTTTTCAATAATAATCCAAACATACACTTTACGGTAAAAACCTGTAACTGCGATGAGTTTAGTAACCTATGGTGATCATAACGAATATTTTGGTACATGATTCACATGCATTAGTGTTGGAACTAATTTTGAATTAGTGTAATTTTATAAAATTAATTTTAAGTGGAGATAAGCTTATAATAATATGATTTTCACTTGAAGAGGAGGCAGTTTGTGCTTTGCTCTATGGACAAAGTAAAAATAAATAAAAAAAACTAATTTTTGGAGAAATAAAATAAAAAAAAAACTATGCAGAAAAAAAGTGCAAGAGACTAAAGTGTTGACACATGTAAGTTTCTTTTTTTTTTTTTTGAAAAAAAAAAGACACGCGAAGGGGTTACTATAGACATGTAAATGGAAGCTCTAGACAATATTTCTGTTATAGTGGAAGATAACTTTTGATACATAGAATTATTTTAAAATTCATGAACAAAATTTACCTTCAATATGTAATTATATCTTGTCATTCTCGTAGATTATTAATTGCCTTGAGTATATATTGGAATGACTTTTAGATATTCCTCTTATTTTCCATGGTGTCTTGACCAACTTGTAAGAAGTTCATAACTCAAACTTTTGGTATAGACATGCTAACGTTTTACATAAGTCAAATCAAGAGTACATATCGCATGAGCGGATCCACCTTCAATATACTGTTAGTCTTCTTCAAACTCACTACCTATTAAATGTTAAAGGACAGGGTTTATTTATTATGCTAAAAATACTTATTTGAAATGAAAATTTAAAACCAATATACAATAAAATGTTCAAAATTAGTTATTGATAGCTGAAACGGAAAGTTGTAGAGAAGACAAAATTATTATAAGGAGATACTTTGATAATTATTCACTTTTGTTGAAAATAGTTATTTACATTGAAAAACATTAAACTAAAAGTTTTGTTATTTTTAGGGAAAGAAAGTGTAATTACTCCAAAATTGAAGTTGATAATTTGTTATTAATTATAGGGTTTGAAGGAGATTCTGATAAAATTGTGAAGCGGCCAGCCATGCATTTATGTTTGTGTCTGGCATGTTGCTTTTCTTATCTTTTGGATTTAATGGGAGAAATAGTACAAAGCACATGCATGCTTTAAACAAGCTAGAAAAAAATAAGAGATTTTAATCATCATTTTGTGTAGCTAGCTTTGACAATAGCTGCCACTCACATGTCCCAAGCTTTCCACGTACAGTAGTAATGACATCTTACTTTATTGCAATATTTATGCATCTATCTTTCTAGTCGACGTGGTTCAATTCTGTTAGGTTTGACTATATTTGGTTACATTTAATTTCGTTTCATTTAGTTGGCTAAATATTTTGTTCAAGTCATTTTGTTTTTGGATGATTAATTTGGATAGGATCTAATTTGATTCAATCAAATTTAGTTCAACTTAATTTTATTTAATGTTTATTTAATTTGCTTAAATTTCTGATTAAGTTCGATGGAGTTTTTTGGGGTTCGTATGAATAAATTGAATTAAGTTTGGTTTGATTAGATTAAATTCACTTACCTAGCAAAGTATAACTTTCTCTCAACTTGACGCGAGTAACCTTATATAAATTGGCAAAGTCATAGCACGCATGATAGTTGAAACCTTAAAATCAGCTATTGAGTTAGTACAACTGATACTTTATTTTTACTTTAAATTTAATAAATAAAGCACTGCATATCTAGGTTGCTAGAATCAGTTCATTTGTACTTTTCTTGTTCTGAGTTCTGAATCTTGTGCTTAATATAAGCTTATTTTAATGAAAACATTGCTAACAAAAATTGTATAACTGTTAATTATTAAACCAATGTAGAACTATCTTCCATTTTTATATTTAAAAACACAATAAACTAACAACATTATGATAATTTCTCAGAATAAATTGTTACGGGGAGTTCCCTCGATGTGTACTCTGTTTATGGTCAATGGTGATCTCAAGCATGTGACAAAAAAGGGAGAATGTGTCTGCAAATATTCTTATACTCAAATATTGGTGTTCCTAAAGTAATTATAAATGATGCATGATTTTTTTTTTTTTCATAACTAATAGTAAAGATCAGTCAATTGAAATGAAACTATAAGATGAACATATTTAATTTATAGTAATTTCTCTGATTTTAACTTTTCTTTTTTAAAAGTATTGGTGACATAAAAAATCTATCATTTGTAATGATTAATTTTATTAGAAGCTTTAACATATATATAATAGATATTTCTTAAATTGATCAGGATTCAATTCTTAAATTTCTTATTAATGGATTAAAAAGGTGTTAAGTACAATGAAGGTCAACGATTATTCTAAGACTAGTAGGTTTATTATCCAATATACTGTTGAAATGTCATGTATGATCGATGTGGGACACAGACCCTTCTTCTAACTAGGAAGAATTCCATAACTGGTGAGAATATTGAGTTATTAACACGTGGTAAGAATATAACTGAAACAACCTGTTTTAATTAGTATCAATGAATTGCAAATTTCAATCTTTAAGAAACTTGCGACAATTTGATATTGTTGAAGCCTGAATAATCAAATTCGAGTTCAAAGCACATATTACATAGCAATAGCCCGTTATATATTACTTCAAATATCTCCATATGCCAGCTTCTTCTTTATTTTATGCTTTATTTTGTGTTTAATTCCTCTCCACGATCAAACATGACATCGAGAATCAAGGCACGTGTTGTGTAAATTTGATGATCAGATATATATTTATATTCTTGGTGTTAATTATTAGATTAATCTTTTTTTAGTGTTTGACATGAAACTCTTAAAAATTATTATTGACTATTTTCACTTAGTCATTGACCTGTTTTTCTTTAATGTATTTTTACTCATTTAATTAGTTAAGTCTATGAATATTTCTTTTCATGATCTAACTTTCAATAAAACACTAATTATTAGAATTTAAGAATAAAATAAGAGTCTAATACAAAATATTAGTCTATTGAAATTTAAGTATTACGTTAAATGTATTTTTCTTCTTGAAATGAAATTCTTAGCAAAATCTTTATGGTGCATGGGAAATAAAGCTGATATTTAATAATGAACTCAAGTTATATTTATCTGTGTTTCTTTTAAGAAATTTTTTATTTAAGAATGAATTTTAGGAAAATTACGTATATTCTCTGCTTGAAGTTATCATGTCCAAATTGAGTAAAACCACTGTGAATGATAAGATATTAGATGTATTTTGAATTTGGGATAATAATTAAGAAATATTATTATAAATGACAAATTATTTAAAATAACTGTATATAGATTCAAAATATTTAAAAATAATTTTAAACAATTTGGTGAGTAAATAATTTTAAAAAAGTTAAAATCTTTAAAAAAATAAAAGTAGCTTTAAGACTTCTTTAAAGTATTAAGAAAATCAATAACTTATTTAAAAAAACATTATGAGAAGAGTTGTAAAGAGTCTAGTTGAAAAAACATTGAAAATATATTATATATATTTTTATGTTATGAAATCTAGTTAAAATTTAATGTTTACCATGAGTTCCACTAATAATTTTATGATTTTTACAAAATTTCAAGCAATAATAAAAATGTTGCGAAGAGTAATTCAAAAATATGTTATTGTACACTCGTCTGGTGAAAAGTAAGTCATTTGAAACTAAAGAGTTTATATACTCATAAAAAGACAAAATTTAAGTATACATATTTGATGTTTTTGTTAATTGAAAATTTAAAATTATATAGGTAAAATATAGAGCTTTAATCTAGACTATCATCTAATATAAGCTACAATATACAATAAATTTGTCTTAATTTTTAATTAATTGATTTCGTAAAATTCTGCACTTATATTACATAAAAATCAAACTGTAATATTAAGTGGTGCATGTAAATTTTGTGAAAGAAATCAAAAAAGAGAAGTGGTAGATTTAATATATGGAAATAGATAGGTAATGAGATATTGGCGTGCACTGGTATTAAGTCAACTGAATGAGAGATTTTGCAGGATTGAATGGTGTACCTTCTCAACTGAATACATTGAATAATTCTGAGACAGAAAAATGAAAAAAAAAGAAAGTGTGGTTAAATGCAGAGCGGGCCATGAATGGATTTGGTTATGCGAGTTTTGATGCTCACCTGTCCATATATGCTTTGAAAATGATGTTTCTAAAGATGGCCCCCAAAGCTGC
Source organism: Hylodesmum podocarpum (assembly GCA_026586105.1). Taxonomy (NCBI): domain Eukaryota; kingdom Viridiplantae; phylum Streptophyta; class Magnoliopsida; order Fabales; family Fabaceae; genus Hylodesmum; species Hylodesmum podocarpum. The sequence goes on from JALJEV010001433.1 coordinate 9,990,617, forward strand.
CTAGTTGACATTCAAATTCGAGTGGGGCTCTTTCCAATGACTTGTCAATCATAATCATTTCTCTGCCCTAAATATAATATTAATAATGATATTATTATTATTATTATTATTATTATTATTATTATTATTATTATTATTATTATTATTATTATTATTATTATTGAATTTTGCTTGGGTTATGGTTTAAGTCCCGAGTTTCGATTTTTTTTTTCCTGTAATAGGATTTTGGGAGAATTTTTTTTCCTGTAATTGATTTTGTAGTGTGTTGTTCTTTTGTTCATTGTATAAATAAGTTGACTATTTTATTGATTTAGTAAAATAGTCATTGGAACTTAAGTATATAATGTGAGAAAATCTAGGATGGTTTGGAAGTTTTTTGTAGTGGTAAAATAAGTATTTTTTTTAATACATGTCATCATTTTTTAAACTAAAACTATTATTTCAATTTTCTTTTTTTACTTAAAAGAAGTTTTTTAAAATTGAAATATTAAATTTTCAATCACGATAAATATAATAGTTTATAAAGATATTTAAATAACAAAGATCAATGATGTACTTTTTCTTTGTTAAAAATATAACGCTTAGATGTTAAATAAAAATAAATTAATGCTCTATTTTTTCATAGAAAAAAATTAGCTCAGAAAATACTGAAACTCCTTTGGTGTTCTAAAGAGCAAATATTACTTGATTTTTTATATTATAAACACACAATTGAGTAAGTCTATATCCGGATAATATTTTGTTTAATAATTATATAGTTTTTTTTGGACGATACTAACTTTTAATAGAAAGCTAAATTTATTGAAACAAAAATATTAAAACTTCATTATAATTACTTAATTTTTTATTATTAAATATTAAATATTAAATTTAAATTTCTTTTTAAAAATATAATAATAATATCATTATTATTATCACTATTATCACTATCACTATCATCATATCACTTATTTAATAATATTGATTTAGTTAAAATTTGTACGGGCAGTGCATTATCAAACAAAATTATTATTATTATAATTATTATTATTATATTAATAGCTATAAATATGATTTTATACTATATTCATCAATCACAAAATATTATAAGTTTAAGAAATATAAGTTTCACTTTATTAAAATATTATTAAAATTAATAAGCAATACTTTTGTATATTTTTACATTTTTCTTAAAATGTCGCCAATAATATACAATAGTGACATTCTATACAAACTAAAGAACCAACCATGCAAGGGCACCTGCTTCTTCAAAAATAAAACTTTCAGTTGGAAGGAGAAATTCAATAACATGATGAATTGTTGGATGAACATATTTTATAAAATTCAAATACTATTACTATTTCAGATATTTAGATAGATGCCCACAAACGTTTGCCATAAAAAGAAAGTCCTTAGCTAATAAATCATAAATTTCTGGTATTACATAAATGACCATTTGAGTTCATATGAAGAACCAAAGGAGAAGATATCCCACATTTCAAACCTAACACGATGCTTTCAATTTGTGTTATAAATATGGTGAACAACTTTGTGTACGACAACAATTATTTTTTCCTCCCTTTAGGCTATCTATGTTAGCACCTAGGAACTACTCCTAACTAGTCCAAAATTTCCAAATCCATGTTACACTCAACTCAACACTAACAATACCCAATTGCTACGCACATGAACAATTCTCTTATATACACCTCAATACCTGTTCCATGTGCTTCAACTTAATGATGTCTAAATAAATGGTAAGGCCAAAAAACATGATTAACTTCACCTGACAATCTGACCAAAACTGCCAAAGCATCTTATAATTGCTTTAAATTTCATTATTCCATTGCTAATTAGTGACTTTTAAATTTTATATGTTTATAAAAATTTGTTACTTTCCTTATCTAACTATCTCATAAACATAAAGACCTTTTTCTTTTTCTTTTTCCCTTAGGACTCTAATGTGAATTGGTACATTTTGGCCCATCATGTTATATATATCTCACCGTCACCACCCACCGTCCCTCTTGTTTCTTTGCTTCTTCCTCTTCTCAAAGAAAACTATAAATTAATATTGCACGTTGTTCACAAAACTTCAATTGCAAGCATGAGATGTAATGCTCTTTTTAGGTCAAAAATGTCATTTTGAGCCAGACAATGCATTTAACTATTAAGTCACTTTTACACAGTTCTATATGACAAAAAGGATAAGAGAAAACATATTGATTTTTGGCATGTTTGGATATATGGCTCACCCTTCAAGATATATATGTTGAAGGTGGATATATAATTTATAATATATATACTTTTGAGTATTTGACTATTATGTTCTTTTGGAGTTTTCCACTATTTGGTTGCGTGAATATTTTTCTTAAATATGTAAAATGCTCTGAATTTCTATAATTAACAAGAACTTTTTCTTTTTTTTATTCATGTGGGTAGGGGTAAACTACTAACACTGCATGCAACACGTTATTGAAGGTTAATGCTTGACATGAGTGAGTGGTATATAGATAATATTTATAAACAAACTGGAAAATGGGAGCTATGTCTCTGTTTGACTTTTCCCCTCTAAATGCTAGTTAAAAATTTGGTCTACATCCTAGTCGTTAGGCTTGGAATAGAGCAATTTAATTTTATACCAAATTTGACTCCATACCCCTAAGGTCTATTTGTCACCAATAACATAGGTTTTTATAGTTCATTAACATTTTTCATCTTTGTTCTCTTGGAATTTGAAAAAAAACAATGCCCTTTCAATATAATTTTTTATTATTATAAGATAATTAATTAGAAAAATGTTAAGAATATAGTTTCTAATTAACACACTATTTTCAACACATCTTTCTCTTTTGATCTTATAGTTTTCAATAAATTTTGATTAATTAAAAAGAATGGGTTAATAAATATGCTCCAGAAACCCTTTAACTAGAAATATGTTAAAAACCAGATGTTCTTAGGAATCCTCTGACCAGCTAATGTGGTACTAAAGTGCATGATTAAGAGAATGATAATACATAAAGTGGGTAGATAGGTTAAAACAATGGAGATTGAATTAATATTATACTTTTATATGCTTAGAATTGCACGTTTATAGAGAGCATGAGCAATAATTTATAGTCTATTTCAGACGTTAAGTATTCAAACTTAAATCTTATAATTAGATATAGATAATAAAATAAGTCATAGTTGAAATTAAGTAATTGAGTATTTTGATATAGTGAATTTAAAAGAAAGAGTTGAAATAACTTTAATGAGCTTTAGTGAAGGAGCATTTAAAAAAGGGATTTGAAATATAACTTCATGTTAAGTAGTGGCCCAATATGATCTCTCTGCATCTTCAAATAATAGTTTGGTCTACTTTAGGCGAGATTATAGTCAAATATAAAGACTTAAATGCACAAGTCAATATGCGTTGAATTGAGAGATGATTTCAAATAAATAAATAAAAAATAAATAAAAGGTTAATGCACAGTATGTGTTAAAGATGTTTCTGGATTAATCTTTGATGCTTTGCGCATTCATTTTGCATTCATTGTTAGTGTTATTGAACTGACGCATCTTCATTTAAATAGAGCCAAAAGAATTAAATAGAACGGAAAATAGAAGAATAAAATGTAAATAAACATTAAGGAGTATATTTAATTGAGATTTTAAAAGTTTTTTAAGGATAAAGTGTTTTGTAGTATTTAATGAAATTTTATAAATAATAAATTATTTTTTATGATATCCAGTAATTATAATAATCATAATTATGCTCAATTCAAACTTTATACAACTTAAAAAGAAAGTCCCGTCATATATAATAACATAAATTTTAGTAAATTAATTAATGAGATGAAATTAATAAAAAAAATTAATTAAAAATATAAATATTTTACTTATCTATTAATCTCATTTAAATTTTTAAAATATTTTAAGATTTTTCTTTTTCTTTTATAATATATATTATTACCATTATTATCTATAATATATTATATCACTATTTTAATTATTATTATTAATACTATCACGTATTATTATTATAATTATTATTTCTATCACCATTACTCGGACTAATAATAATGACAATTGTATAAACAACGAAACTAATAATAAAAATGATAAAAATATTATAATGATGATAAGTTTTAATTTTAATTAATTAATTTTTTTGAATTATAATATAAAAGCTATTATTTAAAATTTTCAATTTATAAAATTCTTTTAAATTTAGTAATTTCTTATAATATAAATCTAATATCATGTTACATTGTAAGTCATTACACTATGTTAATAAAATCTTTTAAAATTTAAAAGGTTTTTTACACAAAAATAACTAGTTAAAAATCTCAGTGGGATATATCATTGAATAGAGTAAAATAAAATAAAACGAAAGAAAAATATTATTAATAATATGTAAAAGATAAATTTAAAATAAATTAAATTTATTAACTACAATTTTATCTTTTAAATATCATCTTCAAATTATTTAAATAAATTTATAATTAATTATAATTTTAATAATTTCGATTAAATTGATATGTATAAAATCAATTTAATCAATTACATACAATTTTAATCAATTATGGATATATAACATAATCGATTAAAATTTATATATAAGAAAACATAATCGAATATATATAAAAATCTAATTATATATAAAAAAATAAAATTTTAATCAATTATGTATAATAAGTAATTGATTATTTATAAATAATTAAAAATTTATATATATGAAAACGTACTCAATTATATATAAAATATAATCGATTACATATATATATATATATATATATATATATATATATATATATATATATATATAAGTAAACGTAATTGATATATATAAAACGTCGGTTATAGTTTTCTTATTTTATACTTTTATAATTGATTAACATTTATTAATCGATTAAAATTTTGAAACTTATTTTCTACTTTTATAATCGATTAATGAAATATTAATTGATTAATATTTTTAATCAATTATCAAAATTTTAATGGATTAAATTTCTTATTTTATAGTTTAAAAATTTTTAATCAATTAAAACTTTTCATAATATACGTTTATATTTGATAAATGAATTAAAATATATAAATTAATAATATACATTTACGTTTAATATATAAATTATAAAATTATAATATATGTTTTTGTTAATCGATTAAAATTTGTATAAGTATTGATGGTTACAACATGAATAACAAAGGGTATATCAGTCATAGAAATTTTATACAACTCACCAAGAAACTTTTGCGTAATAGGAGTATTTCTTTCTCTTTTTGACCAATGTTGCGCCAGAATATGAAATGCTGGGCCATACATCAAAGGTTTAACATTTCATTGCATCCAAACGTGCTTCTTGTTAAAAATATAAAATCCCTTCTTTTCCTTCCCAGCATATTCTTGAGAATTAAACACAATCTTAGGAAGTTAGTTCCTTTTAATTACGTCTTGGGAGAGATGATTATGAATGTGAATGAAAATATTGAGATACATATTTTTTTTTCCTTAAATAAATTTGTTTAAATCAACTCAAATTGACTATAGTAGTGAGTCAAAGTTAGAACTAAACAAGCTATCTACGGTTTCACTTTCACCCGAAGAATAAGCAACTAAACAATCTTGAAGATCAAATCAAACAGCTATTAATTGTTTTATGGATACTATTACCTTTTTTATTATTATATACGTACTATATATTGTATGTGTTTTCAATCCCAAAGGCAAGATAGCTAGAAATTAAATTAAGATGGTAAGAAATGTGGAGGAGGAGAAGTAGAAATGTTAACCACAAGTCCACCAACCTATAAAATATACGGGCGGCAGAATTTTTGATTTAAAGGAGCTAGAGATAAAAAAGTGTCCATGTAACTAATATATCTTATAGAGTCTTCTATTTCCATAATATCTATGACTTAGAATAAGTCACTATATCAATCTTATTAGTAGGTGATATTTAAATTTAGTAATAAATTATTATTATGATTAAATTATTGACGTGTAAAATATTTATTGTTCTCTAATCTTAAAAAATAAAAAAAGTGAGAGAACTGAGAAACGAGAAACGGTTAGATGCCTACTAATAAATATAAAATATTTAGTTAGTATCATGTTCTAATACTAAATATTGTTTAATTAGGTATAAAATTGTTCTAACTTAATTATTTATGTAGCTATATTACAAATTCAAATATTAGATAACTTTACTTATATAATAGTGATTATATGTAAGATTAAACGAGGATATAGTATGGGTGGTTATTATGTTATGGAGAATATATTTATATATAATGAATCTTTGAAATTATGATAACATTTTTGATAAGATGTATGTTTATTACTAGAATAGTTAGGTTATTTAAATTTTTTATATGTTTGTGGGATATAAATAATTTGTTTTGAAATAGTTGAAATTATTATAATTGTTTAGGTAAATTGAAAATATTTTGAAAAATAAAGATAAATAGAACTAGGTCCTTAACCAATCAGAGAAGAAGCTTGGATATGAGGGTTATTACTTGGTGGAGGAAAACATTTGTCATGGCTTAACTACTATGGCTTAGTATTTTCTAATAAGAGTACTGGAGGTGGAATGTATTCTTAGACATAATTCGTTGTTTCACTGATGCCACCTAACATGGTAAGACTTATGAGGTTTATGCATATAATTGGGTGGTTACATATCTGATCGTATTTATATGACTTTCAATATTTTATTATTATCTTTAATTCACGAGCTAAAACTTTTTTGTATCTATGTGTTGGATACTTGTGATGCTAGATTTTTGGGTGAGCAAATGATAAATAGGTGGAGTAGAGTACCAATAAATTCTAGGAAATGATGTTTTTGGACGGCTGAAGCACCTTTGTCTCTTTAAATTCTTCTTTTATGTTTTGCTAGTGTTGTCTTAGGTTTTCATTTTTATTAGGATTAGAACCTTATTATATTTTATTATTCATGTTTTAGTGAAACTTTTATAACTTTGACAAATTAAAGATAGTTATAACAACCATAATTGACTATGATTTGATGTTGACATTGGATTTTCATCGTTTACTTTATTTGTGATCTTGTATAAGTGATGTTCAATCTCATTATTTTATAATAAAATTATTAAACTCTTTCAAAACCTAAAATTGAACCATGATTAAGAATAGTTTGTGTGGCATCGAATTAGTGTGTTACACTTGATAGGTTTTTATCCATTTGATCCATTAATTATGGAACCCAACCTTTGCATCATGTATAACATGAAAGACCAACGTATGGAGTCATAGGATTTTTTGAAATCTACTTTGAAGATAATAGTTGATTTTTTCTTTATTGTAGCTTCATGTGCAACCTCATTTACTATGGTAGCACTATCTAACATTTTCCCGTCATTTACAAAAGCTACTTGTATTTTCATCAATGATGTTGTGTGTATTTTGTTGATCCTTTTAAACAAGACCTAGGTAGTGATTTTATAAATAGATCCAACTAGGGAAATGGGTTTTTATTCCACCAGCCCCTATGAGTTGTCTCTTTTGGGTATAAATGCTACAAAAGCAACATTTGTACCCTTTGACAACACTCTATATTGATGGAACTCCCTCAACAGCCTGAAGATATCTTCCTTCATTATTAGCTATCTCTTCTTAATGAAGTGGAAGTTGAAACTATTGAATTTAAGACACTTATTACCATTATATTCTCATACTATCATTTTAACTTCATTTTTAAAGAATTATACTACCAACATATTGTTGTTTGACTCATTAATTCATGTGAACTATACATCATTTTATAACATAATTGACCCTCATTTTTTTGAAGTTTTCTGTGAAGTATTGTTTGACATTCTTCTTAGTTACCTTTGTATTCTCTACCTATCTACCTTAAATATGTTACCCTTTCATGTTGTCTTTTCTTCTTTATTAATCTATGATATGATGAAAAAATCTGGTATTATTGTCACCTTCACTTTGCCACCTTAGCCTTGATTATTGGTACACCATTGATTCATAATGTGTTTGACATTAACAAAATTCATCCATGAGTGAAATGTGTTGGTTTACCTCTTGTAAAGATAACGTACCCAAATCATTCACCCTTCAACTACACTAGTTTGTTCCACAACAACCTTTTTCCTTTAGTAGAGCATAGAGAATATACATTGTCAATGTTAGTGATTATTGTTTACTCTCTCCAAAACCCTCTAGCCCCCAAGAAGGCATGGTCCATCCTAATTTCCAAAAGTTGGAAATCATTTTTCCTATGTTCTTAGTTTAATTTCTGAAATCAGAATAAAGGTTATTATAGAGAATTTTGAGATTTTAAACTTCAAGAGTTTTGGCTAGTTTAAAGCATTATCTACATGTGGGCTTCAATCCCTGACCTATATATAGGTGAAAAACTTGACGTAATCATTACACTCAACAACTCCAAGCTTCATTAGAACTATGTGGCACATCTATAAGCATTAAATGTTTTTGTATGAACTATCTCATTAGAATTGTTAACTTTTTACTTTGAGAATTGAAGAATGCCAAAAAAGTGCAACATCTTTTCTGTAGAAGGTCTTCAAGTTAGAAGTTCCTTTATATTCTGATTTGACTTGTCTTTTTATGCAAGGAGTAAATGGGTACCTTGTACTTTATTTTAGCAAAATAAGTCAATCTCTGCAAGACAAATAACTCTGATAAGTAACTTAATGTTTAAAAGTAACTATTAGGAGAGATACTTATTGTTTTAAAGATATGTTAAGTTTTGTTGTACTTCATCTAATGTGTTCATTAGTCTATTCCAATTACCGATCTTCTGTCTAATGCATCTAATTTTTGACACTTCATCTAATGCATATAAAAATGATCACTTATAAAATATTTACAAGATGAATTGTAATTAACAAAGTTTAAGGTCTTGATTTGTCTTTAATCATTTCAGACTTAACAGCTTCCTCTATTGTTACTCCTGTTTCTCCTAAGATGTATAAGAAGCATTTATTATTTTCTATACTTGCATCTGATATGTTGAGGTTGTTTTCCTTGTAACATTCACAAAGACTTCACCTATTAATTTTTTTGTTATCTGACATCCACAATATGGTCATTAATCTTGATTTTCTATTACAACAAAAACAACCTAGTAAAGGATGTTCTAACAACTATTCTAAACTCATATTAGATGTATTGTTTCTTGCTTTAACAAAAATACCAAATATTGCCACCACTTTTGGGAAACATTCCACATTTTGCGCATTGAGTGGAAACCCGTAGCATCTAATCCAATCACATCTATTTCTTGTGTCGTTAGATGACCCCATCATGTAACAAATTCAAAATATTAGCTAACCAAGTCTCCTCCCTTTCAAAAATAACTGTCATATTATCTTTACTTTCTCTTGATAATAGGACCATGTTATCACCTAAGTAATGGA